>JAWZYU010000017.1:87408426-88701259 GCA_038380435.1 Ryuthela nishihirai | reverse complement strand
CTATCTTCGTTTGAAGCAAATACGAACTCAATGACTGATTGCACCATCGATATGCTTTTGGTTTATTTTCTACTTTTTGGGGCTCTATAGGAAGTTGGGTATTTTTTAAATTTTTTAATTTATATTTTTTCACCTATCTTCATATTGCTTTTGGCTTTGACATTTGTTGGTTGTTCAGTTTGTGGATTTGACAAAATATTGTTCCACCATATCTTTCGAATGCGATGGAGGAACTTAATGATTTATGTGCCAAATGAAAGCTTGTGATGCGGGGAGTGACATAAGCTATAAAATATGAACCCCCCATGCTTTCTTAATCCCTAAAAAAGGGGAAATGTGAGAACAATTCTTAAGTATATCTCCAGAACATGAAAGCTGAAAGTAACAAGCTACACATCGAATGAAATTTCTGAAGCGGGAAGTCGTAGACTATGAAAAATTGACCCCCCGTGATTTCTTCCCCCTAAAAAAAGGAGGAAATGAAAATGATTGTTCCCATATATCTCCTGAATGTGAGTGCAGAGAGTAACGAGCTATATATTGAATGAAAACTTGTGACGCTGGGAGAGGAGTCATAGAGTATATAAAATTGACCACCCGTGCTTTCTTCCCTCCTAAAAAAAGGGAAATACGACAGTTGCACTATATTTTCTGAACGCAAGAGCCTACAGTTATGAGTTAGGGATCAATTGAAAGTTTGTATTATGATGATCGTAAACTATTTCGAATTTTCCCCCCATATTCCCCACTGATAAAATGTAGAGGATGGCGGATTTTCGAGGGTGTCAACTTTAACGATACGTATCTCATATTAAAGCTTGTGACGTCAACAATATCGTGGGCTACCTCGAACCTGACTCTAAAAAGGGGGGGGGGGGTAAATGTACTCGACGTTTAGGAGTCGTATATTAAAGTTTATGAAGGTAGGTGTTTTTTAATGACAAAAAATAGAAATTAAAAAATTAAAAGAATAGCTCTCTTCCTATAAGACCCTAAAAAGTAGAAAATAAACCTAAAGCATATCGATGGTGCAATCAGTCGCTGAGTTCGTATCGTATTCACTGCAAAGGAAGATAGGGCTCCAATTTACCGATAGAAAAAGATTGCCAGTGGTCTATTTCCTTTTGAAGCGAATGCAAAGTCAGTGACTGATTGCATCATCGATATGCTTTAGGAAACCCCTCATTGAGGCTAATTTAACCATGATCTTACAACACCTTGAACCTTGAATCAACCTTTCAAGACCCTATAGGAACATAGGAATTTTTTTTAATTTTTAATTTATTTTTACCTATCTTCCTACTGCTTTTGGCTTTGACATTTGTCAGTTGGTAGGTTTATGGATTTCACAAAATGTATTTCCACCATATCTTTCGAACGTGATGGAGAATAATTTATGTGCCAAATGAAAGCATGTGACGCAGGTAAGAGCTGTTTTGGAGGCACATGGTGGACCAACAGCATATTTGGCAAGTGGTCATTATGTTTTGGCTCTTCGGTGTATATTTCCCCATTTTTGAGCAATTTTTTTAAAGATAACTGAAAACGATGTGAAAAACGTTTGTTCAGAGGTCACCTCCGCAACGTTAATTAATATATACCCAAGTTAACTTGATAAACCTCTCCTAATATAGCAGTATAGTTTGAAAGGGACACTACATATTTCAGTGTGCTTTGTAGCTATCCACATCTTTTTTGTATCTTTAGCTACTACTTTTATGTTTACTAACTATGGTTTTAATCCCACGAGCAGGAATCTCTATACATCGCAGGCGTCTCATCATCCAATGGTATCGCTGGTGCAGCTTCACCTGACCCTGAGCTAAGGGAGATCCAAAAATAAAAGCAAGAAGTTTACCCTTTTTTTTTAAAAAAAATTTACAAGCACTAATAGCAAATATCTTTTTACATGTATATTTTCAGAGGATGGGAAACATTCGCAAAAGGAAAAGGGTAATTTTACATTTCTGCTGTATAAATATAGTAGCGAAAATTACTTAAACAGCGCAAGTGGTATCCAGAAAACGGGATTTAAGAAAAAGATACAGATATTTTCTCACAGTTTGTTCCTAGAAATACTATCAAAAATTTTGCAATGAATAGATTCTGTCTTTCAAATTCTTAATCTCTGATAATGTTGGCCTTTTAAAATCTCTAAAATTGCTGTAAACTGCATTTGAAGACTTATGGGAAACGAAGAACAATTTTAATAAAGTTATTGAAAGCACACAAAAGTTGATATTAAATTGGGGGCATAGAATAAGATTGCAGATTTCATTTGTGCCTAAAATCAAACGAAACGATGGTAAGCTATCTGACGACCAGGATCTTAAAAATGAGCAAAATGCTTCACAATCGAAGTATTCAACGCTACTTTTGACACAACTATTTTCATTCTAAAAAGGCCTTTTTTAAGAGTTGTTTTTAAGCAGTAACTGATGGTGAGTAAACGAAGCTGCGGAGCTTCCCAGAATTCTTTATGACTGGCATGAAACTGGATATAGTAAATATTTCTACCATAAAGGAAGCGGTTAATTTTTTTCTTCAAAATTACTGTCTTATTTCAGCTCTTTTGCTCTTTTTAACGCTACAGGTGACCGAAGCAACACCAGAAAGCTCATTTTCAAAATTAAAATTGATGAAACATTTTCTTGGAAGTGAAATGACAGAAGGAAGTTTATCAGGTCATTTTATCTATGGAAAAATGTACGGATACAAAAATGAAATATTAAGATGATTGTTAAAACATTTGCAGAAATGAAAGTAAGAAAAGCTGGAATCTAAGCTGATCTAATAAAGTTTGCTTCAATAAAAAAAATTAATTCGTAAGTATTTATCTAAATTATCCAAAAGGTTTGTCTACGGAATTCCATAGGAGTACAGATTGCCTTCTGTAAAATATTTAGAAGCTGTAATATAGCGATTCTAATGTAAGTGCATATGTATAATGAACTATATGAGGACCAGAAGTTTATAAGTGCAGAAAAGTGCTTTCAATAGGAGGTACTTCTCTTTTCTTCTGCAGAGCTGTCATTGAATTCAAGAGAGACTTTTTGAAAACTTGAATGAGATTGTTGACATCCATTATTGTATTGCACAATGAAGCTCGTACTGCATATTAACGGCAAACCAACCAATTAGAACAAACAGTGTGCAGATAAGAAATCACCGAAGCTTTTCGGAACTCATTAAAAGTGATCTGCACTTAATCACTCCTATTTTTATTTTCATTTCAGTAGTAGGAACCATCTATAGTACTTTTATCTATTTTTCAGTCATGCTTCGCTGTTTCATGCAAGATGCACCTTGTTTCAATAAGTCAATATAACCTTTACCCACGATAAGTTTATTTATATTCATCATTTTAGTTTATCATTCAGTTTTTGAAACAATATTTCAACTTATAAATATTTATGCAATATAAAATAGTCTGTTCTAATAAAAGAAACAATGATTAAGCATATAAAAATTGCATTTGGCAGATCATTCCCCTTCATAAATTTGCATAAAGACCTGTATAACGGGCAGGTGACTGTTAGCCCCTCCAGCGCCAAGAAAGTCGAGGCATCTTGCTACCGGATATGGAAGGGTACACGGGGTCATCAATCTGATCCCTTGGCAGGCAGCTGGGATGGCTTTGACAGGCGATGACCAGCACTTTTGGTCCCAATGTGGACAAAGCACCTCACGTAACCGAGTGTAAAAAACAAGACTCTGTCTTCCGACTTCATCAGTGAGTTCGAGGTTTGAGCAGCGAGGTCGCGGCAAAGTTGGCGGTGTAAAAAGGTTTACAGCCAGGGTCAGTGTTCACCCACATTCGCAGTAGAGTGCGAAGCCCTAATGGAGGGTCAATGTATATTGTTCTTGAAAATATAGTTGTATAATTTTGTGAATAATAAATGTGTTGTAAATATCTATACAGTATTTTGTTATTCCATGCGACCACCCAGCTCGCCATTTTCTTGACATACAATTCATTAGGTACTTTTTAAACAAATGCTCGAGACCATCCAAATTAAACGAATTTATGATCCCTCAGAAAGAGACACAACATGCATTGTTTAAAATTAAATATTAATATATATTTTTATATATTTATTTGTAACGGGTGGATTCTTTTCTTTGTTTCTCTTCCATGTATGTGAGAGTTCGAGTCGATAACTGCTTTCATTATACACCCAATTCTGTTTTTACACGGTTTTTATTACACGATTTTGATTTAACACTGTTTAGAAAAAAATTCCAATTCTCTTTTTGCACGATTTATTTTGATCTAATACGGTTTAAATGGCACCTTTTTAAAAATTTCTATTTGAAGTTAATTCTGAAAAAATATTCCTATTAAAGAAAAAATTCCTAGAATTTACATTTATAACAAAGATGCCACATTTATGGTCAAAATGTTTGAGGTAGTTTTAACTTTGAAAATATACTACAGATACACATTTTGTGCACTAAAATCCCCAAAATAAAAACTACACAGAAATAACTACACAACAAGTTTTCTCTATTTCATTCTCTATTTCATGAAAAAAATTGTACAAAGCCTACTTCATTGGGAATAAAGTGGCAACATTAAGTTCCGGGAATTCGCCTTAATTTTATCTTCAATATAAACGTTAGTCTTGGTCTCTCTTCATGTTTAAAGTTAGAAGTATTTAGATATTTAATAGAAGAAATCGAAAAAAAATTTGTTTTGTTTTTTGAAGTTTTGTGTGCATAATATAAATTTATTAAATTATGCTGATAAGTAATTTACAATTTTTCATCATCTGATTTATTAACTACAATTCAAATATTTTTCGTAAGCCTTACTACGATGTCGGATAATTTAACCACCACCACCACCACCACCACCACCACCACCACCACCACCACCACCATCATCATCATCATCATCATCATCATCATCATCATCATCATCATCATCATCATCATCATCATCATCATCATCATCATCATCATCATCATCGTCATCGTCATCATCATCCCTCCTCCTCCTCCTCCTCAAGCAGCCATGGGCTACGGAGGTCCAACCAGACCGTGCAATTTAGTTCTCCAAGCAAGTCTATCCTGAGCTACATCTACTGCATCTGGCCACTGCACACCAATTCTAACAAGGTCCTGTTTGACATTGTCTGCCCACCGCATCCTAGGTCTCCCCTTCTTTCTCAGGCCTTCAGGCACACTGTTCATAACCCTATTCGCCAATCTATAATTATTCATACGGGCAACATGGCCAAACCAACGGAGTCTCTCTCTGCACAATATGCTGCTTAAAGGAGGTTGCAAACTCCTTTGCCTAATCTCATCATTAGTTACAAAGTTGAACCACCTAATGCCCAAGATACTGCGTAAGCATCTGGAATCAAAAGCATCTAGTTTCCTGTTATCTTGTTTACAAAGTGTCCAAGTTTCACTACCATAACTAACCCTAGAAAGAACCAAATTATTATACAGTCTAATTTTAGTCTTTAGGTGTATACGCCTATTTCTCCACACTCTCCATAGGTTCTTAAAAGTCCCGGCAGCAATCCCTATTCGTCTGTTAATCTCATGCCGCACATCACCATTATCTGTTACATAGCTCCCAAGATAATTAAACTGTGACACCTGCTCAAGACTGCAACCATTCAGATTAACTGAATCACAGCCTGCCTGACCAATTTTCATCACTTTAGTTTTCTCTCTGTTTATAACCAAACCTACTCTACTACCAGTCTCATCAACAGCTCGAATGAAAGAGTTCATCTCATCAACATCATTTGCCAAAAGGGCTAAATCATCAGCATAATCTAAATCAGAAATTTTCGTATCTCCAGTCAATTTAAGGCCAAAATTTTCCCTTGAAGTGAATTTCGCATAACATAATCAATAACCAAGCTAAAGAGAAAAGGAGACAAAATACACCCTTGTCGAACACCAGAAGTAATGCTAAACCAATTGCTACAAGCCTTACCAACTCTCACACACGACTCAGTGTTATTATAGAGAGCTTTCATTATGTTAACTAACTTGTCAGGTATACCATATGATCTCACAATCAACCACAAATTATGACGATCAACAGAGTCGAAAGCCTTTTTGAAATCAACAAAGCTAGCAACCAAAGGTTTCTGAAACTCTAAACATTTCTCAAGAATCTGCCTAAGTGAAAATATCTGATCCACACATCCCCTACCACTTCTGAATCCACATTGCTCATCACGCAATTGAATGTCAACCAGATTCTTAATTCTATTAAGCACAATCATGGAAAGAACTTTACCTGGAACAGAGAGTAGGCTGATACCTATATTTATCACAAGAACTGCGATCACCTTTTTTGAAAATAGGGATAACAATAGCTCTGGTAAAATCGTTAGGAACCATGCCTTTATCATAAAAGATATTCAGAATTTCAGTCATCCAAGTGGTAACCGAAACATTCCCAGCTCTAAGCATTTCTGTAGTAATTTCATCTACCCCATTGGATTTATGAAGTTTAAGTTTAGAAACAGCCAAAATAACTTCAGATTGTGTTATAGGTCCAACATTAAAGCCACCAATGCATCTATCATCATTGCAAACAATGGGAGTAGAACCAACTACATTGTTTAGAACATCACTGAAATGCTCAGCCCACCTAGCCATGACAGAATCCTCCCCTTCTATAACCTTACCTTGTTTATCCTTCAATCCTTGTATGCCTGTCCATTTTCTACCACACAAAACATTAACTATCTGGTACAGCTCTCTGCTGTTGTGCTGTCTAACTGCTTCTTCGGCTTTGTCAGCCAAACCATCAAGCCAAAGATTCTTATCAGCAGCTAACTGATCCTTTACAAGTTTATTAAGGTCTCTGTAATGCTTTCTATTAGGACTAGTAGGGTATTGATTAAGGGCATTCCTGCAGTTCTTTCTTTCCGAAATAAGCTCAAGTGCCTTATCACTCAGATAATTCTGCCTCTTCTGCTCCTTTTTTCCTAAAAGAGTACTGTTAGTGTCCAAAAAACCTGTTTAAAATGATCCCATTCTTCCTCAACTTCAGTAGTAAGCAAACCATGACTGTCATAATGACTAAGTAACCTATCATGGTAAGCTTTGGCTATAACTGGATCTTTCAGAGCTTCAGTATTAAAAGTAAATTTTTTAACCCTAGCACAACACTTTTTAAGTTTAAGTTGCAACACACTTTTAACAAGGTAATGGTCAGATCCAATATCAGCTCCCCTATATGCCCTGGTATTCCTAACAGAACTAGCCCATTTGCTGTTAATTAATATGTAATCAATCATATTCTTATGCAGCCCATCAGGTGAAACCCATGTGTACTTATGTATGTCGCGGTGTTTGTAATAAGTGTTAGTTATTCTGAATCCATTGAGTTTACTTATCTGTAGGAGACGTTGCCCATTGTCATTGCAGCTACCAATACCAAAAGGGCCTATTACTCCTCCCCAAAGATCAGAGTCAGTACCAACTTTGGCATTGAAGTCACCAAGAACAAGGGTAATATCTCCTTTCTTGACAGAATTCAAAATATCCTGAAGCTGTCCATAAAACCTATTCTTCTCATCGGCATCCTCAGTGGGGGCATAACAACAGATAACATTCAAGTCTTTAATGCTTGTCTGAAATTTTGCTGTAAGAAACCTTTCATTAAATCACTCATATCCTAGAAGAGCATCGCTAGCATGTCTGCTGAGAAGCAGACCCACGCCTTGGTGATGCTTATTGTCGTCCCTCCCTGAAAAGAGAAATTTAAGATTATTTTTAAGAATCTGACCTTTATCTGTCCATCTGGTCTCTTGCAAGGCGAGAATATCTAAATTATAACGGTGGAATTCTTGTGTGAGGACATCAAGAGAAAAAGCTCTGTGCAGAGTCCTCACATTCCAACTACCTATGGAGAGAAAATGGTTAGTGGGATGTTTAAAGAAACTATGTTTATTGAGAGAGGGAAAGCCGACAATATCAAACAGCCCCCTAATCGCAGACCCCTAATCGCTAATACCCCTAACAGCCCCCTAATCGCTAATCGAATTTAACTATACAAAAGCAGAAAAGGAATGCTATTTCTTTGGATACTAAGATCCAAACTTCAGATCGTCTTGAATATGGAGAAGGTTCAACGTCGATAGGTAAATATTTTGATTTGAACGGAGCTATCAAGCTATCGTATGAACCACCAAAAAAAAATTAAGATGCTATTAGAAAATCTGTGCTTTCTGGAATAAAATTGAGCGCTACGTCTCATCGTACGTGAGAGATATTGCAAAAACTGAAGATGGAAAAGGCACTAGTAATGTGGATAGAAGATAACTCGCAAAAAAGAATACCTCTAGACGGAAATATCATCAAATAGATGGCATTACGAATATATAAACAGATACAAGAAATGGAATAAATCACATCAGCTTAGTTAAACAAAAATTATGAATTTTCTGCAAGTACAAAATTGGCTTGCAGGATTTCTTCAAAGACACGCGTTTCATAATGTAAAGATAAAAGGTGAAGTTGCATCTGCAGATGAGCTGGCTGCTAAAGAATTTTGTCCTAAATTGGCCGAAATCATTGAAGATGGTGGATACACTCCTGATCAAGTTTGGAACGCAGATGAAAATGGTCATTTTTAGAAAAAAAAAATGCCTAGTAGAACCTACGTAGCAAAATCACAAAAAACTGTTGATGGCATTAAAGCAGCTAAGGATCGTGTGACCTTTCTATTTTGCAGCAACGCTTCAGGAGATCGTATGTTTAAACCGCTGCTCATCAATCGATCCCTAAGAACACGGTCAATGAAAGATGTAGATTTGAATAAATGGCCAGTGTATTGGATGGCAAACAAAAAGTCTGGGCTACAAAAGAAATTTTTAATCAATGGTTCCATAATTGTTTTTGTTCCAGAAATTAAACGCTATTTGAAGGAAAAAAAACTCGAAATTAAAGTTTCTCTTGATTATAGACAATGCGCCTGGCCATCCTGTTTTGGAACACCCAAATGTGCAATTTTGTTTTCTACTACCTAATACGACATCTTTAATACAACCACTAGATCAGGATATAATTGTCACATTTAAAAGTTACTACATAAGACGAACTTTCAAGTACATTTCGGATAAACTAGATAAGGATAAAACACTACCAGTTATTGATGTGTGGAAGAAATTTTCTATTTTCTATTGTATTAGACATGCTGGATGGACGTTATCAGAATTAAAACCATCAGCTTTAAACGCATGCTGCAAAGTAATTTGGCCAGAATTTGTAAAAAGCAAAGATCCTTTACCTCCAAATACGACTGAATATCATAATATCATCACTTTAGCATATGCAGTTGATGGAGAAGGATTCGATGATTTATCGTTTGCAGATATTGATGAATTGTTGGTTGACAAAGCTCTTAGTGAAGATGAAATAATAGAAGTTGTCCTTGAGACTCCTGATGAAAAAGAAAAAAGTGACGGTGATGAAGAGGTTCCACTCACTGCAGGTTTAATTAAAGAAGAGCTTCAAATGGCTAGAAAATTGGAAAGTCATTTTCTTACACAAGATCACATTGTCGAACGAGCTGAGCAGTTTAAATGTGAACTGAAGTCATGTATGGCGCTTATCAAGAATTATACAAAGATTTAGTCAAAGCAGGATCTCAACGATTGATTACAGAGTTCGTTGTCAAAACTAATCGAACTTCAGAATCACTGGAAACAAGTGATAATTTGTTTCCCCAAGCCACAGAGAGCATTTCACCATTGGAGTATAAACACCACGGCCAAAATGTTTCAAGCGATGAAAGTGATTTAATTCCAGTGTTACGCAAACGAATGCGTCTATTGTGAGAAAGTGACAACGAATAATGCCTTGTTAATAGGCATATGTAAGTCATATTTTTTTGCACTTTTGTATTCTTGAATTAGTGCCATATTATTTTCTTTATGAAGGATAATTTTCTTTATATATGTACATATAATTATCTTTATAAGTTTATAAAATAAAAAATGTGTGTTTAAATGAAAAAAAATTAAATAAAGATTTAATTAAAGATTTTGATATGATTTGTTTGAAAACGTCTTATTATTTGTACTGGTTTTCACGTCTGGAACCAATCTTCCATTTTTCCATATGCACTGTATTTTTTTTCACGTTTTTTTCGGAACCAATCTACCGTGTAAAAACAGAATTGGGTGTATATGTCAGGATATGTCAGAATCTATTCAAGTGGCAGATAACTCACTCAACTAGATATGTACTATGCAAACATATACAACTTTATTTATTAACTACATGAAAGAGCTACTAAATATCAGAAAGAGCAACTGCCATGCAGCCAGTCTCCAAACCCCACAGAGTTTCACTCCACTGAAACAAGAATAAAC
Source organism: Ryuthela nishihirai (assembly GCA_038380435.1). Lineage (NCBI taxonomy): Eukaryota > Metazoa > Arthropoda > Arachnida > Araneae > Heptathelidae > Ryuthela > Ryuthela nishihirai. The sequence goes on along the minus strand of JAWZYU010000017.1, from coordinate 88,690,901 downwards.
AAATCCTTCAGGTTCACAAAGGAACCACTAATAGGACGCCAGATGAACAGCAATCACCACCGTACACTCCCAGAGCACCCCACAACTCTATCTGTATTGAAACTTCCGACCAAGTGTGGTCACGTGATGTCCACTGGGCATGCAAGGGTCCGTCAGCCAATTGGGTATATCCACACCTTTTGTGCGCTGCCGAAACTTCCTGAACACAGAAGTCCTATTTCCATATTAAATTTATTGTACTTTACATATATATTTCTAGCGTATCTGAACAGTAATTTTTTTTGTTTAAATAAGACATATATATTTGTGATAAAATAGATCTTATAGATTGATATTGTTAGGCACATCTCTCATCACCCACCAGCAATGGAAACTGGTTCCGATGCTCTTACTAGACAAAAAGGTCTACCACAATAGCTCTCATGGCTTCCCCCTTCTCTCTAGCTTGATTGAACCCTTACATTATTTTTCATATTAAATTTATTGTACTATATATATATTTCCAGCGTATCTGAAAAATAAAAGTTTTTGTTTAAATAAGACATATATATTTATGATAAAATAGATCTTATAGGTTGATATTATTAGGCTTGTTTGTGGCAGTACATGGTTTGTTTTGGAATCAGTAACATGTCCACTGTGACCTGCACTTATCATTGTGTGCTATTTGGGGTCGACGCACTTTCATGACTGTTCTTGTATTACGAGCTCTAACTAATGTCAAGAGATCATGAGCTAACCAGTAATTTGTGTACTCAAGGCAATGACTTGGATTTTAATATTTATTTGCACGTAAGTAATTATATATATAATAGGACTTCCATTGCTATGGTCTGGTATCCAACTGGTTGCCATTCCCGGCAAACTGAATTTTGGCCTACATCAGCCTCCAAGCAGAGCACAGCTTAAATGTATATTTTTCATGAGCATACTACACTATGTCGAAAAAAGTGTCCAAACATTTCGTGTTATGTGAATGGAAAGATCACTTTCAAAGCTACCTCACACTGAAAATAAACCTTTTACGCAAAAACTGTTATAATTATTAAATAAATTGTAGATGTCACTCAAATCTCTCTAAATATAGAGGTTCTATATAGGTAGAGGTTGGCCATCTCAAAATTGGACGCCATGGTTTGTCATCGCTCGGATTGTTTAGCGTGCATATCTGAATGGTATTGCACAGTACTTATTTGATTTCGGAAAATGGTAGGGTGATACTTGATACAGATTTCAGTGTTCAGGATTGAAGGCATTTTAGAAAACGGCTAATAAAGGAAAAGCAAATTTTAGGGCTTTAAAAAAAAGATATAATTTCGCTTTGTTGTCTGTCCCTCTGCAGGCATCAAAATTTTTTGTTAATATAGATAAAAAAAAATTCTTTTTGTGTTAGATAGGAATTAATGTGAAACTGATTGTGAAAGCCAGTTTCACATTTTAAGATGTGAAAGATTACCTTCTTCTTCTAATAATGGTAATTTTAGTATGTCAGGATATGTCAGGATATTATCAAGAGCAATGTTTTTTCACATATCGCTAGAAATGCAACTAAATCTTCTACATATGATGGTGAATCATCTTGGACAGAATTCAAAACACAGTTTGAAGTCATCGCTAGAGCTAATGAGTGCAATGAATTTAGAAGGCCAGTTTTCTTTGCAGCTTCCTTACGAAATTCTGCTGCAGAAGTTTTACAGTCTGTTCCAGAGGAAAAAGGACTTGGTTATCAAAGTCTGGTCTCTGCATTAGAACTCAGATTTGGTGATAGTTATTTAAAACAATACTATATGACTCAATTTAAATATCGCATGCAGAATAGTGGTGAAACGTTGCAAGAACTTGCTAGTGATATTGAGCGCCTAGCTGGATTGACTTATAGTAACTGTCCACCAGAAATTCAAGATAACTTAGCTCAATTACAATTTATTGATGCTATTGCTGACCCTGAGACTCAACAATCTCTGTGGATATTGGAAGCTGAATCCTTAAAGTCAGTTGAGGTACATGCCATGAAGTACGAATGCTTCAGGCTTTCCTTCTGAGCGAACAAACAGTGAGATTTGTGAATGAAAAAGAACTGTAGAAAAGAATAGTGAAATGTAAGAACTGACGAAAGCCATACTATCCGTTTTGAAAGAGATTAAAGGTACCTCTCCAAGGACTTCTACAAACATACAGTGTTGGAATTGTGGTAAGACGGGACATATTGAAACCAACTGCAAAAAGTGGTGGATACAAAGTTCAAGCACGTCTAACAGACAACAGAACCAGCATAAGCAACGTGACTGATAAAACTTGCTGTTGATTGATTGACTCCAGGGGAAGTCGCTCACGTTTCAGCACTACTTGGTGGAGATAACGGATTGGTAGCTGATGGAACCATGAATGGAGTGCCTTGCCATATGATAGTAGACACTGATGCAAATGTAACTTCATGCAGACCAGATGTAATAAAGAAGATAATACCTCACACACACTGGAATGCTATTCAGTCTAATATAACCCTACAAACAGCCACTGGAGATTGTGCTAAAGTCCACGGAGAGACAGAACTCAACATCAGTGTTGGTAGTTGTCCTGTTTACATTGCTGACAAGACTCTCAGAAATCAAGGCATATTAGGCCTTGATTTCTTAAAGAAACATGAATTCAGTATTAGACCTAATGACAGCTTACTAATGTATAAAACAGAAGAGATCCCTCTGCTTAGTCAAACATCTGATTCTTTATCGAGTGTGACCACAGTATTAGTGGAAGACAGAAATCCCAGCGCAAAGTGAAATTATAGTCCATGGACATCAGGTGGAGACTTCTGGGGCCTTCCAATTGGTAGTCACTGATGTCCCTGGTAAAGGAGCTTTGGCTCTTGGTATCCTGGTTACAAGGACTTTAGTCAGTGTAGATCATAGATTCCCAACAGGGGCGATACTGCCTCCCAGTGGGCGCTGGAGCCTTCCATGGGGGTGGTAGCGGATCCAGAGGCAAATGGGGGGCGTTGAGGCAGTCAAGAGGGGCGGTCAAATAAATAAATAAATTTAATGGAATTTTCTGTGACAACCTTTTTATCTCTTCTATTCTGTGGTGTCTTCCTGGTGATTCTGGTCATCCACTACCTCAACCGTCATGTACAGCTTTTCAACTGCAGCTTGGACAATAAGTTCCCTGCTACCGCCTACTAGCGTACTGGTACGTCTGAAGTCGACTGAGATGCTCTCAAAAGTTCTCTTCAAGATCACAGATTGGATATATAAGCTTCAATATGTTTTCCCACTCCAAGTCGCTTTGAGTATGCTTTATGGTATGTAGTTACAATACCATCCCACGTCAGAACATAAGGTATAATATTAACATTACACTTGTGAATTAGGCTCAACTCATTAGCCAGCAGATCATACTTCCTCTTCTTTTCAATCTCTACTGTCTGCAGGTTATCCTGAGATGTTATTCCTAGTACAATAATTGTAATCTCATTCAATACATTTTCATGCACTACTATATCAGGCTTATTATGTTGGACACGTGTGTCCGTCCTGATAGGCAAATCAACCTTGATGCAATAATAATATAATAATAATAAATTTATTATATTTAATATTTTTTTTATAATTATTTTTTAATATAATAAAATACTTTGAAAATACCTGTTTTAATGAATAAATATTTTATCTAGCTATGTAAATTATCTTATTGTTATCGCGTTAATAAGCATTTTTAAATTAGCATTAGATATACCTATACCTAATTTGTTTTAGTTTAGAATAGATTGACGGTGACAAGTCCTTGCAAGTTGGTAGGCAAACACGTGGTTCATGCAATTTAACATGTTTCGACAAGAATATGGGAGCTTGAAATGATTTGTTACGGAGCAAGTGCGCCGGCATCGCAAACATACAAGTTAATGCGTGCACAAAATCAAATCTATAAAAGTGATAGCTCTAGGAATGTTTTATTATTTTTATGTGCTTCGCCGTGATAAATAGTCGTGAGTGATAAGTGTTAGAAGTCATTATAAACATTATTTTTATAACTATCTATAAATCTGTTGAGAAGTTAATTTGTATTTGAAAATGTCTGAATCTACATCTAAAAAGAAATGCCGGCAGTACAGTATTGAGCATTTGAAATATGGATTTATGTACTCTCCTACAAACCAATCATTACCTATGTGTTTAATTTGCCGAAAAGGTTTTTCAAATGAAGCTATGAAACCTTCTAGGCTACAAGAGCATTTAAATAAAATGCATGCTGATAAGAAGAACAAAGATTTATCCTATTTTCAAGAACTGGAAAAGCAATATTTAAAACAGCCAACTATGTCAAACCTTTTTGCGTCGTCTTCTAAACAAGATGATGATGGACTATGAGCCTCATATAAACGTTTCATTGTTAATCGCAAAAGCAGGAAAACCACACACAATTGGCGAGGAATTAATTTTGCCGGCAGTCAAAGAGATATTAAAAACTGTTCTTCATCATAAGACACCGTCAGATATCATCAAAAAATTCCTCTCAGTAATAATTCAATGTAAAGAAGAATAGATGAAATGGCAAAAAACGTTGAAATATATTTATGTGATTACTTAAAGACTTGCAAATTTTTCATTCAACTCGATGAATCAACTCTACCAAATAACGAAGCTCTACTCTTATCATACGTACGATTTATAAAAGAAGAAAAAAATTATGAAGAGTTATTATTTGCTAAAAATTTGGAATCTGATACAAAGGGAGAATCTATATTTAATACCATGCAAAAGTTTTTTGAAGAGAAAGAAATTCCTATTTGCAATATTTTGTCTGCTGCTACTGATGGTGCTCCAGCAATGACAGGGCGTCATAAGGGTTTCATAGCGCATTTGAAACAAGCAGTACCAAATGTACTCGCTGTACATTGTATTATTCATCGTCAGCATTTGGTTGCAAAAAATTTGAATGAACATCTGCATACGTCGCTCCATTACGTTATTAAAGCAATCAATAAGATTAGAAGGCAATTCATTGAATGACCGATTATTTGGTAAGCTTTGTAATGAAAATGATGAAGATTACAATCGCTTGCTGCTGCACACAGAAGTACGTTGGCTCTCTAAAGCTGTTTGTCTGAATCGTTTTTTCAATCTATTTGACTCAGTACTGGACTTTCTTGAAGACAGAGACGAAAAATTGCGCGAAAACCTGATTACATCAAAAAATGACATCTCTTATTTGACAGACCTGTTTAAAATATTTAATCAAGTTAATTTACAATTGCAAGGTGATGAGTTGAATTTAATTAAAACAAAAAACATTATAGCTGCTTTTGCGGGAAAACCTCTTCTATTCAAACGAAATCTTGGTAGAGGTGAATACAACCACTTTCCCACATTATCAGCAGTCTCTGCAAAACCGGAAGATTTACTTACTTACTGCCAACACTTGGAAGTTCTTCACGTTGATTTTACGGAGCGTTTCCAAGATATTTTAAACATGAATATACCGAGTTGGGTGTTAGAGCCTTTCCCAAACACAGATACTGAAGAATGATCAAATTTGGAAGAGAAACTCTTAGAACTCATGACTAACGAAGTACTCAAATAAAATTCAAACATGGATACCAGAGTTCTGGCTTCAAAAATCAATACCAGTTCTCTACCCTGGATTGTGGGCAATAGTACAGAAGTTTTTAATCGCATTTCCTTCGTCCTATATGGCTGAGCGTGGATTCAGTGCAGTAGCTAATTTACTGTCAAAGAAGAGGAACAGACTACACATTATTGAACGTGGCGATCTGCGATTGATGTTAACGAAATTGGAACCCGACATTAACAAATTGTTAACACTCCACCAGCCTCAACCATCTCATTAATTTTTTTTATTTATTATTAATTTTGTGTTTATCTCATTATTTTTTATTTCTTATTGATTCTGTGTTTATTTTTAAAATTTTAATAAACAATTTTATTGTACATTTGATTGTCGTTTTATTAATTTCTGCTTTATGATTTTTAATAGATAAATAAACAGATAAATTAGGTACAGATAATATGCAACAATATTTTAATATTTCATATAAAATTACTTATTATGAACTAGGGGGGCGTTGAAATTTTTGTTCTCTTCTAAAGGGAGCGATGGTCCAGAAAAGGTTGGGAATCACCGGTGTAGATGAAGAACATATTCCTATTAGAGTGCTGAACGGTAAGAAATCCAACAGAATATTGAAAAAGGGTGAAGAATTAACAATATATGAACCTGTTACTTGGGTAATAAGTATAAACGCAGTAGAAATTACTTACTCAAACCAACATCATATAGACATCCCATCTCATCTTACTGACTTATGGAGAGAAACAAGAAGAATATTAACTGAAGATCAAAATGCTAAGGCCGAGAACCTACCGAAAGAGTTTTCCGACATTTTTTCTGCTACATTAAATGATTATGGCTGTACTAACCTGGCAGAACATAAGATCAACACTTGTGATTCTCCTCCAGTCCATCTACCACCAAGAAGGCTTCCATTGGCAAAATGGGAGGAGACAGAATAATTCATAAGGGACATGAAAGCTTAAGACATTACAGAACCCCATCATCGAATTCCTGGACATCACCAGAGGTTCTTGTCAAGAAAAATTATGGATCTACCCGATTTTGTGTGGATTCGCGAAAAAAGCATGTTCCTTCTCAACGAAATTTTGTTATAGGCGATCAGCGTCCTCTAGGGACGTTTCCCTTGACTATTGTAACAAGCATACAGTTCCTTTGACTTATTGTAGCAATCGTACCATACGTTTTTAAAATTTAAAATGTTTTACTTTTTAATTTGCTGAAAATAATTTTTCATTATTATTTATCGTTATTCAAGGAACATGCTATTTATCACTTTAAGCAAAACATAAAGTAGAAATTTTGGAAGTATTTTAAAAAATGGGTTTTTTATTTTTATCAGTTTTTTTCATCAGACATTCCTAAATGAATAGAAGGTATATAGAAATTTTATTTTGAGTTATAGAAACCATGACAGTTAAAGATATTATGATGCATCGTTAACTTTCCAGCATTGCTTTGTAAAAAAATAACAACAAAATATCTGGAAAATATAAATACTATATTCTTTTCAACTTGTACCATCAATCTTAGCAATTTTTGCCTGTATTAAATTAAGTGCAGGTGTCCCATTTTTAGAAATACTTCCAAAATTTCTACTGTATGTTTTGCTTAAAGTGATAATTAGCATGTTCCTTAAATAACTCAATATTAAAAGAATATTAGAATGAAGTGATGTTTAATAATTTAACACTTCCTATTCACAGATGAAGAAATGCCCATATTGGTGTTTCATTAACGGAGAGAACTATTTTGATGTATTTTGGCTTTTAAATTTTTAACATTTTACTTAGAATAAATATATTTCAAAAATTGAAACGTATGTTTTATTCACAAAATATTACAGGAAAAAATCCAGAAATTTAATATTATGAAATTTAATGTATATATATATATAGATATTTATACAGGGTGATTCAAAACTTATCTTCAAATTTCGTGGGGAGGTAGGGAATACGTCAGGAAACCGATTTCACATAGGAAAGTATGTCCGCAAATGTACGCATGCGTATGTAGAGGGCGCTGTGTGTACCCAACCAGTGTACAGCTCGTTCGACCACTCCCGCTGTCATCAGTGTAAGAGCTGACTTACTAGTGATAAGATGAATCGTTTTACGCATCAAGAGCTAGCGGATATGCATCTTTAATATCTGGAATAAAAGTCACATTCGTTACCACTTAACTGTACTGTTTCCTTGTGTTCACTTTACTCGTCCATTTTGTTCATGTAGATGACGTTTGCGGACATACTTTCCTATGTGAAATCGGTTTCCTCACGTATTCCCTACCTCCCCACGAAATTTGAACGATAAGTTTTGAATCACCCTGTATATCATAAACATTTTACTTTTTCAAAATTAAGTATTTCAATAATGAAATTTTTCCTACTGCTACATTGTTTTATGGAGATAACATTGAAAGCTGTACATGATTATGTTTATATCAAAAAATGTTTTCAAAATCAGATCACTGAAAAATAACTTGCAATTGTTAGAAAATGATAAGTCCATAAAAACAAAAACAGTAGTAAGAGAAATTATTCTTTAAAAATGTACTAGACTATAAGTTTAAATATGTATTCCATAAAAATTGAATTGCTTTGAGACAAAAAAAAAAACAGCTGTTGAACAGTTCTGTGACAAAAAAATTTAAGAAGCTCTTTAACAGTTCCCTTTAAGGAATATCATAAAACAGCAATTTATTCATTATTTCACCTTATATTTATGAACTACTTCCACTAACGGCATTAGTAAGCAGATTTCATTTTCCCACATTATTAAATAACTTATAATTTTGGTTGTATATCTTATAAGTGCCGTCCCAAGGCCGAGTGGTTAGCGCTCTTGCCTACTGGTCTAAGGGACCTGGGTTCGAGCCCCGGGTAAGTCATGGATGTATGTGTCGTTTTCCTGCTGAGGTCCTGCCATCCTCACAAACCTTCTACTGTAGCATATAAACTGACAGGCTCCTGTCAGACCTCTGTGGCAAGCAGCTGCTTGAGGGGGTATTTATTTTTTCTTATATCTTATAAATGCTTAATGACAGAACTTCATGCATTGAAACGCACTGTTAGAAAGTCTCTGTGTATACTAGGTGGCCACTACCATCTGGCGACCTATGCACGAACGAGTAGGAACCGGTTTTTTCGCATGTTGGGGCTGAATCGACAGGCAGTGTCATAGAGGAGGCGGTGATATAACAAAGAAAGATTGCTTTCCTTTACCAAGGATTTATGATACACTGGAGACTATCTGGGTCATAATGGTTCTCGACATTAGACTTGATCTTGCGTACCGGAAAAAAAAAACGGCCTACTTTCACCACTGGGAGTACCTCCGCAACTCCACTCTGAACAAGGACGGAATTTTCAATCCAATGTGTTTAAAGGCATCTGCCAACTATTAGGCATTCAGAAAACCAGAACAACTTGCCTACACCCTCAGTCGGATGGTATGGTTGAGAGATTTAATAGGACAAACAAAAACTAGCATTTTTTGTCGACAACCATCAATGTTACTGGGATCACCATATACAATTCCTTTGGTTGGCATACAGAACAGCAGTGCAGAGACAACTGGACAGACACCATCTATGATACTCTTTGGAAGAGAGTTACGTCTTCCCTGTCTTTTATATGGTCGTGTGTTTCTTGTGGATCGTTTGGCCCTGTTTTATCGAAGAACTGAAGAAGCTTCGGAATCCAGAATTGTTTGGGACGAACAAGACCTAAGGAGGGGGCAGTGTTATGATAGATAAATGTGCTATAATGAATTTATGATAAACTTGTCACGAACGCTCACGTATGCTTCTGAGTGAGAATTGTGTAACCAACGAATTGAAACGAAGAACCCAACTGAAAATTAAGAAACATACAATTGTTATGTTGGAGTTGTTTATATGGGAAAGGAGACATAGTTAGTCTCAGTCTGTACACGATAAAATGGTTAAAAAGAAGAGGTATTTTATGTGGTGAGTGCGCGGGAGGTTAAATAGTTTATTAGTGTAAATCCTACTAGTGAATTAACAAGGAAAATAAGAATGGTTTACGCCTGAAGTGAAAGTTATATAAGGGACATTGACAATAAAAATGAAGAGGTAAACGTTAGTCGAATATACAGAAGTAGTCTTAACTTTTCTCTAGGAAGAGATTATTACTTGATGTACGATAGTATTTAGTTTGTTTATAAGAATTGGTAAAGTTAATCTCGATAGATTGCATATTTGTTTAAAAAGATGATTTTACTGTTCATCGTATGATATTAGCCTTGCTATGTGATTTGAGTGTGAACAGAAGTAAGATAATGGATTCTTCTGAAAGTTTATCTTTATATTGATATGAATTTTCGCGCCGGTTGAATTAGTTTGTATAAATAATTTCATTCATGCTTTTGAAATAAATTGCATGTTTTGTAATTATCATTGTCATATATTTACTTGATTTCACGCTCTGTGCTTATCCATTAAATTTGCAACAATATGTTTGGTAATAAAGTGAGAAAACTAAAGTGATGAAAATTAGACAAGCAGACTGTAGTTCAGTTAATCTAAATGGTTGCACTCTTGAGTTGGTGTCTCCATTTAATTATCTTGGGAACTATGTAACAGATACTGGTGACGTGCGGCATGAAATTAACAGACGAATAGGTATTGCTGCTGGGAATTTGACGAATCTATGGAGAGTGTGGAGAAAAAGGTGTATACACCTAAATTTCTAGAGTTACTTATGGTAGTGAAATCTGGACTCTTTGTAAGTAGGAAAAGAAGAAATCTGATGCCTTTTATTCTAGATGCTTTCGCAGTAACTTGGGCATTACGTGGTTTGATTTTTTAAGTGAGGGAGTTATCCACCTCTTTTATGGCAGGGGCGGTTAGAAACCTTAATCCTGGAGGGGGCCATTTAAGGACATACGAAGGTTTTTGTAGTGAAAAGTGTCATTTCTGGAGATGAAATGCTTTACATGTCCGTACATTTGCCATCATATGGTTATTGAAGGAGTCTGGGTTTTGCCTTCTTGGAAAAGAAATTGGCAAGCTTTTGAAATGAAAAAATGAATCACCTGTGGGTTTCTTGGAGGGTACCATGGTTTCCGTGGCCCCCTCCTTCTGACCACTTGTGTTTTTAGGAGCATTTTTTTGCGTATAGAGACTGCGTTGGTTTAGCTATGTTGTCCGTATGTATAGCTACATTTGTCAGATGCGATTATGAATAGTGTGCCTAAAGGCTTCAGGAAAAGGGGGAGACCTAGAAAACGATGTGCAGACAATGCCAAACAGGACCTTGGTAGAATTGCATAGAGCTCAAGACAGACATGTCTGGAGAGGAAAAGATCGCTAGAGATTTATGTGAACAACCGAAATTTTTGTGTTTCTAACTTTACTTTTGCATTTGAATGTACTGTAGTTTTTACATTCGAAATTATATACAGATCTTTCTTTCAAAATAAAATCTCTGGTAGACCATACCTGGCTTCCAATTGTTCACTAAATACCTAAATATGTGACGTCATATTTTAACTAATGGAAACACATGGTATTAGATCGTGTGTGTGCTTTACAATATGGCCGCTGTTGTTTTGGATGGTGACCTAACTGATGAGAAGGTAAGTTTTTTTTATAGACTTTCTTACCTTTAGTTGCATGTGTTTAATTTAAGTTTTTTTTTTTTGTGATTTCAGTTTTGTTTCAGTTTTGTTTCTTTTGACTTCATCCTAGGCCGGCATGCTAAATTACTGGCTGTTTGATCTTCTCATCACAAGAGCATCGTGCCAGTTGGAGGTATGAATGTAATGTTTTAGCAGTTGGCTTTACAAAATTTAGTATTTATTTTTTAAGTGGCCAAAATAGCTGGGTTTTGTTTTGCTTGTAGATAAGTGTCAGTAATTCGCGAACAAACTAAACGAAGAAGAATATGCAATATAAAGTGTTATGTTATAGTTCAGATGTACTTGGTTCAATTTTGGCAAACATTGCCACATTAATTCTTGTAGATTTAAAAAATAAAAGCAATTAATCTTGTATTACGTTAAAAACCATTTTGCATATAAGATATTGAAACTGTATATATTCCAATTGTTGCAATCATCTGAATAAATCTAGAACTGCATTTGAGGAATTTTTTTACTAGGCTTCACTTTGTTAAAAAAGCATGAGCTATAGATTTATTAATATATGTATATTAGCCCATTATTTTGTATGCAATGCATGATGAATTTGTTTATTTGTTTTAAGAACAGTTGTAAACATGTTTAAATAATGTTTTGTGGACTATTTAGTTATATAGTTTCAAATGACCTTTATTGACCTTGCCATCTTAGTTTCTTTGATCATCATGTGATATTGTCTAAAGATTTTAAATGTCATTGTTTTTATTTTTTATGTTGATATAATATTAATAAATTCATTTTTACATTTATAAACAACAAATATTTTTGTATATTGAAATATTCTAGCTGTAGGTGCATTAATTACAACTTGTTTATTTCACACCATAAAGACTACCTTCCAGCAGTGATATAGATATTTAAATGCAAACAACTTAGCAATAAATTGCTTTGCATATACATATTATATATAATGCCAGTGCGATATAAGAAGTATGTGAAATTACACTTGCAAATGCAATCATACATGTATATCATCAAGTACAGGCTAAGGAGATGCAATCAGATTGAATTTCATCACTGGAACATATCTGTTTAATAGATTGTTTATCTATGATTAAAACAATTCAAATGATCAAAACAATACCATAAATGTTTTTGATTTATTTTAGTTTCTCTTTGGATGTTCATTCTTTTCACTTTCATATATTAAATTTCTAATGACTGAAGTAAAGCTTAGTGATTTTCAGTATTGCATTATAAGTTAAATAGAGAACTAATTAAGTAATTATGTACAGTGTATGTTTGTAAAATGCAATTTAAAAGGAAAAGACTCAGTTTAAATATTTTGCACCTTTGAATCAAATGCGATAATATTAAAACTATTTAAGGTTGATATAAATCTGCTCTAATATTAGAATTCATCTGACGAAACTATAAAGAAAGCATCAAATCACTCTTGTGCACTTTGTTTTTCAATGGTTTTCATAAAAGGTTTTTCTTGTCTTCAGCCAAGAAATGGTACTGCTCAGGAAACGTATGAAGTCAAAGTGTAAAGTATGATGTAGAAATGTAACATTAGAGTAATCATGGGTTCTTGGTGGCCTATGGTTCTGTGATTTGTTTATGTTGGGTAGGTAACATGAAGTCGTATCGTGTGTGATTTCACGTAAATATGACAATGCTTGGATATTTAGTCATTTTCGCTTGAATTTCTTGCAATGGTCACAGGTAAATAAATGTATATAATATATTTTATGAAGTGTTTTTCATGATAAGTAGAAAAGGGGTAATTAATCTATACTCCTTCTTTTTTGGTTAAAATACGATAAATAATAAGTTATTTTAGGTGTTTAGGAAATGAAATTATTTAATATTAGGAGGGTCGTTGTTGAAAGTATTAGTCAACTGTTGTGTAATGTTATGGCCAGGTTATTTGGAAGTGGGAGTTTGTTAGCTTTTTGTGGCTATGTGTGTGCATGGGGGGTGGGGGTGTTTTAAGTAAGTACTTTGTAATAAGGGTTTGAAGGAGGAGATGGGGTCAGGCCTATTTTTAATTATATTTTTCTGTTTAATATGATTTAGTATGTATTTTATTTTGCTTATGGAAGAAAGTTTGGAAAAGTTAAAAATGTGGGGAAATTAAATGGTAAATAGTAGAAAGTGTTTTATGGGGTGTTAGGGTTTTAGGAGAATATTTTTTTTTGGAAATGTGTACAGTGAGTTTTCACAGGATTCTAATGTAGTAGAAGGTGAAGTAAAAAAATGGTGAAAGAATGTTTGAAGTATTTGTGTGTGGGAGTGAACATGGTGGTTGTAATGAGCATGTGTATCTTGTTATAGTAGTTTGAGATGAAATGAGTGTTATCAGTAGTTATGTATAGTATAATAATTATTAGTGTTATACTAATTTTGTTAGATATTTATTACCTTTTTAATGTTATTAATATGATTTATTGGAAATATTTGGAAGGGTTTTGCTTTTTTTTTATACAGAAATTTTGAATGTTGTAGAATTATCAGTGTGGAAAAATGGCAGTTTGTAATGGTGGCAGGAAGATTAATGAATAATTTAGGGGAGTTTTTTTTAACAGTATGAAGTTTTTTTTAAGGTTGGAGGGTATTCTGTAGTTATTTCGATAACTTAATTGATTGTGCTTTTTCGTTGTTTTTATTAATATTTGTAGTTATGTACAGGGTGATTATAATTAAACTGACATTACTCAAAGAGATGTAGAGAAGTATCTACTCGATGGATCATAGCGAAAAGTGGTGGATACCTTAATAAAAACATGGGATAGAGAATTTGCAAATAAAAAAATTAGTAATGTTAGTGCCACCAGCTGGTATGGTTGTGCTAAAATAAAGAAAATACCAAGTTGAACAAACCATAATCTTTATTTTACAAATCAAGATTCTCAATATGTGAACAATTTGTATGCAAAATGTGCTGGAAATGTAATATGGCATGGTTCACAGTTGCTTGAAACATGTCTCGGGGAATGACTACAACATGCTGTGTTATTCTTGCCCACAGTTCAGCAAGCGATTCTACATTGCTTTGGTGAACTCGTCTTTTCAAATAACACCATAACCAAAATTTGCATGGGTTGAGGTTGGGGGAACATGGTGGCTAAGCATTGGAAAACCTTCGAGAAATTATTCTGTCCTCACCAAATGTGGTACGCAACAATTGTGTTGCCGTATGTACAATATGGGGTGGCATGCCATCCTGCATGAAGGTTATGGAGTCTAAGCAATTTCTTTCTTGCAAAGCTGGAATAATCTTGTGGCGGAGAAGATCTGTGTAATGTAGTCCATTCACTGATTGATGCACTGGGCCTTGAGGTGTGATTTCCTCAAAGAGAAATGGCCCGATTATAAAGTTTGTGGTAAATCCACACCATACAGTTACATAGTTGGAGTATAGGGGCACATCATGCATGGCACGTGGATGTGTAGGTCCCCATATTCAGCAGTTGTACATATTCACTGCTCCACGTAGGGAAAAATGTGCCTCATCGGCCTGTAAGACTTTCAAAGGCCACATGTCATCAAGCTGCATGCTCGCCAAAAAAAGTGAAGTCGTTGCATATTCAGGGTCACGTGGTTGCAGCTGCTGCACTCTATGAATTTTATAAGTATACCATTTCGGGATGGACCATATAATTTTACGGACAGTTGATCATGGAAGTTGCAATTGCCTGGATACCTGTCTCACACTAACTACGGGTAGCTCTGATCGTGACTGGCTTTCTGCAACAGGCTGCCAGCCTCTACCCGGAGCCACACCCAACTTACCTGTTTCTTCAAATTTCTGTATCATATTCTTCAGTCCATTTGGTGACAAATTTCCTTTCCTTATATCTTTCAGACGACGATATTCACGTAATGCAGTGGCGGCATTACTGCCATTTTGGTAAAAGAGTTTCACTAGCAAAGCTCGGTCCTTTTTGCAGATACCGATGGTTTCTTCTAGTGATTACAGGGAAGACATCACATTTTATAGTGTGCCTCATGCGACTCTCATGTGTGATTGGCTGCAATGTCAGGAGAAATTAGCATGTTCTACCACAATTTTAGTGCCCCAATACCACCTGGTGGTACTAACACTAATTTTTTTTGTTCGCAAATACTCTACCCCATGTTCTTTTTAAGGTATCCACAACTTTTCGCTGTGATCCATCAAGTAGATTCTTCTGTACATCACTCTGAGTAATGTCGGTTTAATTATAACCACCCTGTATATTAATAGTGATATTTATTAATGTATTTAATTATGGAATTGAATATTTGCTTTCAATTTTGTTGTTTATTAGTATTTGTGGTTAAGAAGTTTAATATGGATATTTAGTTTCTCAGAATGATGGGTAATATAATAATGGGCATAGAAATACAATTAGCATTGCGATAGATATTGCAGATGGAAAGGTGTTGGGTATATGGTTTTTGGTTGATTTTGTATTTGATGGTATTATTTAGTTCTGAGTTTTATAATTTGATCAGCATGCTTTGTTTCCGATATTCTTGTTTTTTGATATATGTTGTCTCTGATGAGATTATTTAGTTTTGGGGGCTTTATATAATTTGGATCATCAGTGCATTGTTTCTGATTTTTTGTTTGTTTTTTGATATATGTTGTCTCTGATGAGATTATTTAGTTTCGGACTTTTTATAAGGCAGATTAGTGATTTATTTTGTCTGATTTTCTTGTTTTTTTTATGTGTTGCCTCTGATGAGATTATTTTTTTTTAAGGGGGGGGGGGGTATAATTTGGATTGGCAGTGCATTTTTGCCAATTTTTTTGATTTTTGTGAGATGTGTTGTTTCTGAGGAGATTCTTTATTTCTTGGGACTTTTTTATATTGTAGATTGGCAGTGCGTTGTTTCTGATTTGCTTGATTTTAAGATTTCAATTATATTCTGCTGATTTAGTTAGGTTAATTTTTGTATATGTAACTTTTTTTGAGAAATATAGATTTTGGAAATGTATTTAGGGAGTATTTTAAACAAATAAATTCACAAATTATCCCCCTCAGAAATGAATACTTTACAACTGTGAATTACAAAAAAATTATCAAAAGAAAAAAACTAAATGAAACATGAACACACAAACCAAGTTAAGACAACACAACAATTAACCTTACCATGTAATGCAAATTGTACCAACTCTTTTCCCAATATTTAAAACACTCCGCAAAAGCATTTAGGGTTTTTTTCTCTGAAAATTCAACTCAACTTCTAAGCCACATTATAAATCAGCTAATTGATAAATCAGCTAATTAATAATCAGTTCACATTACATACAAAGAGAAAAGACATTTAAATTCTGAACAAAAAATATAAAAATTGAAAGGGAAAAAAGAATGTAGGTAAGCATAAAAACACATTGTAAGATCATTTGCAATGATTTTTGAAAGTCATTTAATCAGCTCTTGGTACTCTAAGGGTTGAACAAGTCACACATTCAAAAATAAGCCTAAATAAATTGTCAAAATTAATTTAATTGAAGACAAATCTTAAAAACAAGAAGATCAGAAAAAATGCACCATCTATCAGAATTGTAAAAGTCCCCAAAACTAAATAATCTCATAGAGACAACACATACGAAAAAACAAGACAATCAGAAACAATGCACTGCTGATCCATATTGTAAGAAAGCCCCCGAAACTTAAATATTATCATCAGAGGCAACAGATATCAAAACACAAGAAAGTCGGAAACAAAGCACCTCTGATCCGAATTAGAAAAAAGCCCTTGGAACTAAATTATACCATCAAAGACAACAAAAAATCATATACCCAACACCATTCTAACCTGCAATATCTATCATAACATTAATTACATTTCTACACCCATTAATATATTACCCATCATTTTCAGTAATTAAATATCTGTACTAAACTTCTTAACCACAAATACTAATAAACAATAAAATTAAAAACAAATATTCAATTCTATAAATACATTAATAACTATCCAGTAATAGAGTATCATAGGAAAACATCTTGTTGACAAGAAACACTTGAAATAAATAGTTTAAAAAAATTGGTTGTGATGGATGGGATTTGAACCCATGCCTTCCAGAAGCATGCTGGGTGTCCTAATCGCTAGACCATCAAGAAGCTAACCATTTCTTCAACAAATAGACATATAAGCAATCCTGCAATTTTTTGTTGATTCACCAGTGGCACCATCTAATATGAGCAATTGGGCAGCCAAGATGCCACATGTGATGATAATAATATTTGTCATTCATGCTCACTTTATTATATAAATAATTCAGTATTAGAGTATCACAGGAAAACATCATGTTGACAAGAAACACTTGAAATAATTAGTTGAAAAAGGGACAAATATTACTACCATCACATGGTGACTTCGCTGCCCGATTCTGGATGATAATCGATGACACCACTGGCAAATCAACAAAAAATTGCAGGAATGCTTATATGTCATTTTGTTGAAACAATTGTTAGCTTCTTGGTGATCTAGCATTCAGGATGCTCGGTATTCTTATGGGAGGTGTGGGTTCGAATTCCACGCAGGAAAACCAATTTTTTTCAACTCATTATTAATAACTATCACTATTAATAAACATAACTACAAATATTAATAAAAAATATGCATAAGCACAATCAATTAAGCTATTGAAAAAACTACAGACGCCCTCCATCCAGTAAAAACACTTCATATTGTTAAAAAAATCTCCCCTAAATTACTCATTAATCGTCCTGTCTCCATTATGAACTGCGATTTTTTCACACTGATAATTCTGCAACATCCAAAATTTCTGTGTAAAAAAAAAAAGCTGCCAAACTCTTTCAAATATTCCCCATAAATCCTATTAATAATATTGAAAAAAGTAATAAATATGTAACAAAATTAATATATCACTATAATAGATTAATTATAATTATACTCTACATAACTACTAATAATCACTCAATTCATCTCAAACTACTATAACAGATACACTTACTCTTTACAACCACCATGTTCAGTCCCACACACAAAAACATCAAACATTCTTTCACCATACTCTACCCTCTACTACGTTAGAATCCTGTGAAAACCCACTGTACACATTTTCCAAAAAACTATTCTATTTACCACTTCATTTTCCCACATTCTAAACTTCCATTTTCTTCCATAACCACGACAAAATACATACTACTATATATATCCTACTAAACACAAAAATATGAGTAAAAATAGGACTGACCCCCCCTCCCTTTCAAACCCTTATTCCAAAGAACTGACTTAAAACACTCCCTCCCCACGCACACACACATAACCACAAAAAACTACCAAACTCCCACTTCCAAATAACCCACCCATAACATTATACAATAGTTGACTAACACTTTGAACAACATTCTTCCTGATATTAAATAATTTCAATTCCTAAATACCTTAAATAACTTATTATTTAACATATTTTAACTTAAGAAAAAAGGGGGGATAGGTGAATTACCCCTTTTCTCATCATCATCATCATCATCATCATCATGAAGCAGCCATGGGCTACAGAGGTCCAACCATACTGTGCAATTTAGTTTTTCTAGCATGTCTGTCCTGAGCTACATCTGCTGCATCTAGCCACTGCACACCAATTCTAACTAGGTCCTGTTTGACATTGTCTGCCCACCACATCCTTGGTCTCCACCTCTTTCTGAGGCCTATAGGCACACTGTTCGTAACCCTATTCGCCAATCTATAATTATACATACAAGCAACATGGCCAAACCAACGGAGCCTCTCTTGGCACAATATGCTGCTTAAAGGAGGTTGCTGACTTCTTTGCCTAACCTCATCATTAGTTACAAAGTTGAACCACCAGAATCAAAAGCATCTAGTTTCCTGTTATCATGTTTACAAAGTGTCCAAGTTTCATTACCATAACTAACCCTAGAAAGAACCAAACTATTATACAGTCTAATTTTAGCCTATTTCTCCACACTCTCCGTAGATTCATAAAAGTCCTGGCAGCAATACCTATTCGTCTGTTAATCTCTTGCCGCACATCACCAGTATCTGTTAAATAGCTCCCATGATAATTAAACTGTGACACCTGTTATAGACTGCATCCATTCAGATTAACTGAATCACAGCCTGCCAGACCAATTTTCATCACTTTCGTTTTCTCTCTGTTTATAACCAAACCTACTCTACTACCAGTCTCATCAACAGCTCGAATGAAAAAGTTCATCTCATCAACATCTTTGTCAAAATTGCTAAATTATCAGCATAATCTAAATCAGAAATTTTCGAATCTCCAGTCCATTTAAGGCCAAAATATTTCCCTTGAAGTGAATTTCGCACAACATAAGCAATAACCAAACTAAAGAGAAAAGGAGCAAAATGCATCGTTTTCAAACACCAGAAGTAATGCTAAACCAATTGCTACAAGCTTTACCACAAGCCTTCATTATGTTAACTAACTTGTCAGGTATACCATATGATTCACAATCAACCACAAATTATGACGATCAACAGAGTCGAAAGCCTTTTTGAAATCAACAAAGCTAGCAACCAAAGGTTTCTGAAACTCTAAACATTTCTCAAGAATCTGCCCAAGTGAAATATGTGTTCTACACATCCCCTATCACTTCTGAATCCACATTGCTCATCACGCAATTGCATGTCAACCAGATACTTAATTCTATTACGTACAATCATGCAAAGAACTTTGCCTGGAACAGAGAGTAGGCTGATACCCCTATAGTTATCACAAGAACTGTGATCACCTTTTTTGAAAATAGGTATAATAATATCTCTGGTAGAATCCTTAGGAACCATGCCTTTATCATAAAAGATATTCAAAATTTCAGTCATCCAAGTGTTAACCGAAACATTCCCAGCTCTAAGCATTTTGGTAGTAATTTCATCTACCCCTGGGGATTTATGAAGTTTAAGTTTAGAAATAGTAAAAATAACTTCAGATTTTGTTATAGGGCCAACATTAAAGCCACCAATGCATCTATCATCAGTACAAACAATGGGAGTAGAACTAACCACATTGTTTAGAACATCACTGAAATGTTCAGCCCACCTAGCCATGAGAGAATCCTCACCTTCTAGAACCTTGTTTATCCTTCAATCCTTGTATGCCTGTCTATTTTTTATCACACAGAACATTAACTATCTGGTACAGCTCTCTGCTGTACCTTTCATTAATGCACTCATATCCTAGAAGAGCATCACTAGCGTGTCTGCTGAGAAGCAGACCCACTCCTTGGTGATGTTTATTATTGTTCCTCCCTGAAAAGAGAAATTTAAAATTATTTTTAAGAATCTGACCTTTATCTATCCATCTGGTCTCTTGCAAGCCGAGAATATCTAAATTATAACGGTGGAATTCTTGTGTGAGGACATCAAGAGAAAAAGCTCTGTGCAGAGTCCTCACATTCCAACTACCTATGGAGAGAAAATGGTTAGTGGGATGTTTAAAGAAACTATGTTTATTGAGAGAGGAAATGGCGACAATATCAAACAGCCCCCTAATCGCAGACATGGGGCAAGGACCCGTTTCCCCACCACTAAAGGCTGAAGCCATCTACACTGGAAGACTTCCTCCAATGTAGAATTTGACGATGCCAATAGAAGCAAAGAGTTCAGGTGCCTACGATGACTTCTGCTCAGGATTATCCACCAGCTGATAAACATATCCTGTTAATCTATTCACTTGGGGCTGTCAACCTACAAACACACAGAAAACTCAGTGGAAGATTTTCCCTCCACAGAAGCCCACCAGTACAGCAAAATCAGGATCCATAATCTAGCTCAGAGCCATAATTCAATCCAGTCCAGAGGGTTTATATGGTCAGCACCAGGACCCTGTGTGGTTGACCACTCCTCAGCAGGGTAGAAAAAAAGAAAGTAGTCATCGTTGTCCAGATCAGTAGGCCACACTAATGTGGCAGCCCTCCCCTTCCGTTCACTTCCACAAGAGAGTATCTCTTTTTAAAGGTACTAACGGTCTGTACCACGAGAAGGCGGGGTCGGACATTAGGTGCTAGGCCTGGCCAGTTCTATGCATCATCACAGGCGATTGGTGCATAGCTCTCCTTCCAGTGACTACCTATCAACCATTTACAGACCACCCCTTTTCTACCTATCATTAAAAACTTCTCGTAAAATATACATATCCACTTACCTGCAACTGTTCGACAAGTAATCCAAGTAAGAATAACGAAATATTCAAACATTAACATATCATTCACATGAAATCACACATGACACGTGACTTCAGGTTACCTACCCAAAGGAAACAAATCATACACCCATAGGCCCCCAACAACCCATGGTTACTCTGTTACGTTTCTACATCTTACTTTATGCTTCAATGAAAAATGTTTCTTGAGCAGCACCATTTCTTGGCTGAGGACTGTGAAAACCTCCATGGTGATAATTTGTTATAGTGATCAGATTGTCATTTCACTACTGAAACCAAAACCACTTGTTTGTGCATAAACTAGATCATGGCCGAACAAGATGCAGATATCAATATTTAGTAACACATGTAGTGTTCTAACACATACAGTGTTGCCCTGATTTCTTCAGCATTGGATAAAACTTCTTCTACGAACATTAACTTCACAGAACATTAACTATCTTGCGATTCAGAGCATTAACTGTTGCTTGGCCGAGTGGTTAGCACGCTTGGCTACTGATCTAAGGGACCTGGGTTCGAGCCCCGGAATTAGGCATGGATGTGTGTGTCGTTTTTCTGCTGAGGTCCTGCCATCCTCTCAGATATCCTACTGTGGCATATAAACTGACAGGCTCCTGTCAGACCTCTGTGGCAAGCAGCTGCTTGAGGGGGTATTTATTTTATTTTAACTCTCCTTAATTTCACAAAAACAATCCCAATTTTTGCAACTCACCTGTTTTTTACCAAGTGACTTCGAATTTTGTCAAGCGAATTTTGCCTTGATTTTGCCAACTCCAAGATTTTCCCACTTTCCCTTGATTCACAACAGCATTTTCTATTTGTAAAAAATCGATTTTTTTTTTGTTGTACTAAAAACGGATACATACGTCCTTGGTTTCTCAATTCAGATTCTCCGAATGTATACAGACAATGCAGACAATGGAAGGGTTAAGAAGAGTTGGCAAAATTCAAAGTGACTTGGTAAAAATTCAGGTGAGATGTAAATATTGGGATTCTTTCTATTAACCCTTCCAGTGTCCACATCGTTGGTATGCATTTGCAGAATCCATAATAAGAGACCAAGGATGTATGAATATGTTTTTAGTACTACAAAAAGAAAAGAATCTATTTTTAAAAAATAAAAATTGCTGTTGTAATTTTTATATATATATATCTTATAAAAATATATAATTCATGCTTGAAAAATAACATTTAATTTTTTTTAATGCATATTTTATTAAATTATAATATAAATAATTTGATAAAGCCATCTGATTGCCATTTCTTAGAAGCGCTAAACGGTGTTGCCAATTTGCTTGTTAACATTCCTCTTTGCTGAAGCAACCTTCTGATTTAAGCTCACAAGTTTGATTTGATCTATTATCAACAAATTTTTGCTTAATTTTTGGGGCGGGGGTGGCTCAGTCGGCAGTGCGCCAGGCTCGTAATCTGTAGTTCCCAGGTTCGAGTCCCAGCTGGGTCAGTGTTGAGATTTATCTCCGCAAAAATTCCCCGCCCTGCCCACGGTCACTAGGGGACACCGATGGGTTTCGAAAGGCCGCCATCCGTCGGATGGGACGTTAAGCCGTGGCCCCGTGTGCGGGAGAGCCATACCCTGTTCACGTTAAAGAACATGCTGGATGGCCTTGACGGGAGGCTACCATCTGTCTCCCAACAGCAGTTCCAGTGGGTCCCCTCCCCCAACCTTCTTTGAGCCTTCGGGGTCCATGTGACCTGGCCATTTAGCCCATGGTGTGCAAAAAAGTGGCGCTCAGAGGTAAAACAACCAAATCTTCCTTTAATTTTCGAAAATCTAAATATTAACAAACTGCTGCTATTTTTAAAAATTGTAGATTTTTGAAGTGATTACAAAGTACATATCACTTTAATAGATTCTGAAAAAAATTAATCGCCGCCACGGCGGGAATCGAACCCGCATCTCTCCAGATTCATGCCAGAGCGCGCTACCATTGCACCACGCGTCGGACAACGAATATTTTCAGAATATGACCTTTTAAGTTTTTCTTCTTGAGACGTGACTGAGACAGCGCCATCTATACTCAAGGAGATGCAACGTTTTACAGTCGTTGCATTTGATTATCAGATGTTAATGAGAAGGTCGCTAACGCTACCGCGTTAAATATATAATTGAAATCCAAAGTGAATGCACAGTATTCCCTGTTAAGAAACAATAATTAATAGATTCTGAAAAAAATTCATCGCCGCCACGGCGGGAATCGAACCCGCATCTCTCCAGATTCATGCCAGAGCGCGCTACCATTGCACCACGCGTCGGACAACGAATATTTTCAGAATATGACCTTTTAAGTTTTTCTTCTTGAGACGTGACTGAGACAGCGCCATCTATACTCAAGGAGATGCAACGTTTTACAGTCGTTGCATTTGATTATCAGATGTTAATGAGAAGGTCGCTAACGCTACCGCGTTAAATATATAATTGAAATCCAAAGTGAATGCACAGTATTCCCTGTTAAGAAACAATAATTAATAGATTCTGAAAAAAATTCATCGCCGCCACGGCGGGAATCGAACCCGCATCTCTCCAGATTCATGCCAGAGCGCGCTACCATTGCACCACGCGTCGGACAACGAATATTTTCAGAATATGACCTTTTAAGTTTTTCTTCTTGAGACGTGACTGAGACAGCGCCATCTATACTCAAGGAGATGCAACGTTTTACAGTCGTTGCATTTGATTATCAGATGTTAATGAGAAGGTCGCTAACGCTACCGCGTTAAATATATAATTGAAATCCAAAGTGAATGCACAGTATTCCCTGTTAAGAAACAATAATTAATAGATTCTGAAAAAAATTCATCGCCGCCACGGCGGGAATCGAACCCGCATCTCTCCAGATTCATGCCAGAGCGCGCTACCATTGCACCACGCGTCGGACAACGAATATTTTCAGAATATGACCTTTTAAGTTTTTCTTCTTGAGACGTGACTGAGACAGCGCCATCTATACTCAAGGAGATGCAACGTTTTACAGTCGTTGCATTTGATTATCAGATGTTAATGAGAAGGTCGCTAACGCTACCGCGTTAAATATATAATTGAAATCCAAAGTGAATGCACAGTATTCCCTGTTAAGAAACAATAATTAACATCTGATAATCAAATGCAACGACTGTAAAACGTTGCATCTTCTTGAGTATAGATGGCGCTGTCTCAGTCACGTCTCAAGAAGAAAAACTTAAAAGGTCATATTCTGAAAATATTCGTTGTCCGACGCGTGGTGCAATGGTAGCGCGCTCTGGCATGAATCTGGAGAGATGCGGGTTCGATTCCCGCCGTGGCGGCGATGAATTTTTTTCAGAATCTATTAATTATTGTTTCTTAACAGGGAATACTGTGCATTCACTTTGGATTTCAATTATATATTTAACGCGGTAGCGTTAGCGACCTTCTCATTAACATCTGATAATCAAATGCAACGACTGTAAAACGTTGCATCTCCTTGAGTATAGATGGCGCTGTCTCAGTCACGTCTCAAGAAGAAAAACTTAAAAGGTCATATTCTGAAAATATTCGTTGTCCGACGCGTGGTGCAATGGTAGCGCGCTCTGGCATGAATCTGGAGAGATGCGGGTTCGATTCCCGCCGTGGCGGCGATGAATTTTTTTCAGAATCTATTAATTATTGTTTCTTAACAGGGAATACTGTGCATTCACTTTGGATTTCAATTATATATTTAACGCGGTAGCGTTAGCGACCTTCTCATTAACATCTGATAATCAAATGCAACGACTGTAAAACGTTGCATCTCCTTGAGTATAGATGGCGCTGTCTCAGTCACGTCTCAAGAAGAAAAACTTAAAAGGTCATATTCTGAAAATATTCGTTGTCCGACGCGTGGTGCAATGGTAGCGCGCTCTGGCATGAATCTGGAGAGATGCGGGTTCGATTCCCGCCGTGGCGGCGATGAATTTTTTTCAGAATCTATTAATTATTGTTTCTTAACAGGGAATACTGTGCATTCACTTTGGATTTCAATTATATATTTAACGCGGTAGCGTTAGCGACCTTCTCATTAACATCTGATAATCAAATGCAACGACTGTAAAACGTTGCATCTCCTTGAGTATAGATGGCGCTGTCTCAGTCACGTCTCAAGAAGAAAAACTTAAAAGGTCATATTCTGAAAATATTCGTTGTCCGACGCGTGGTGCAATGGTAGCGCGCTCTGGCATGAATCTGGAGAGATGCGGGTTCGATTCCCGCCGTGGCGGCGATGAATTTTTTTCAGAATCTATTAATTATTGTTTCTTAACAGGGAATACTGTGCATTCACTTTGGATTTCAAGTACATATCACCATTTTTTTTTCCATTTCACACTCTGTCATAAACTATTTCAGCATTCCCAAAATTATTTTTATGATTTTTCACAGCATTCTATGCATCTTTCCTGCTCTTAAAATTGAAACTGGAAGTAAAATCATCCTTCTTAGAAATTCTGGGTGCAGCTGCACTTAATTATATTATAGCTCATTGAGGTAAACAAGAGGCAGATGACTGATACATGCTATCTCTGTTTAGTGTGCTATAAGTGGCTCCCATATTGTTTA
This sequence comes from Ryuthela nishihirai, assembly GCA_038380435.1. Taxonomy (NCBI): domain Eukaryota; kingdom Metazoa; phylum Arthropoda; class Arachnida; order Araneae; family Heptathelidae; genus Ryuthela; species Ryuthela nishihirai. The sequence continues at coordinate 88,664,968 of JAWZYU010000017.1, read as the reverse complement.
CAGTTTTGGTCCATCATATTGGATACCCATTGTAAAGTTAATATTTATGTTTTTGTATTTAAACCTGGCTTGTAAATGGTAGCTAGGCGTAAACTGGAAGGAGAGCTGTGTACCAATCCCCAGTGATGATGCACAGAACCGGCCAGGTCTAGCACCTAATGTCTGACCCCGCCTTCTCGTGGTGCAGGCCGTTAGTACCTTTCAAAAGAGATATTCTCTTTTGGAAGGGAACGGAAGGGGAGGGCTGCCAGTTCAGTATGGCCTACTGATCTGGTCATCTATGGCCACTTTTTTCTTTTTTTTCAACCCTGCTGAGGAGTGGTCAACTTCACAGGGTCCTGGTGCTGACCATTTATACCTACTAGACTGGACTTGTTTATGGATTTGAGCTTGATTATGGATCCTGGACTTGCTGCACTGGTGGGCCTCTGTTGAGGGAGAGTCTGCCGCTGTGTTTTCTGTTTGCTTCTGGGTTGCCAGCTCTAAGTGAACAGAGGCATGGGATACCTTATATCAGCTGGTGGATAATCCTAATCAGAGGCCATCGCAGGTACCTGAACCTTACTTAGCAAGTTGGGCATCGTCAAGCCTAAACTGGAGTAATGTGTCTCAGGCAGGCCATATGGTTCTTGAAAAAGTCCACTTGAAAAGGTGGTGCCTGAAGTTCCTACCAGCATCGGTGACTTCAGCCTTTAGCGGAGGAGGAACAGGTCTTTGCCCCATGCCTGCGATCAGGGGGCTGTTTGATATTGTTGGCCCTACCAATCTCAATAAACCTAATTTCTTTAAAAATCCTACTAATCATTTTCTCTCTGCAGGAACGTGGAACGTGAGGACATTACATAGAGATTATTCTCTTGATGTCCTCATGCAGGAATTCCAGCGCTATAACCTAGATATTCTAGGCTTGCAAGAGACCAGATGGACAGGTAAAGGTGAGATACTTAAAAATAACTTTAAATTTCTCTTTACAGGGAGGGAGGATGGAAAGCATCACCAAGGCGTGGGTCTGCTGCTCAGCAGACATGCTAGTGATGCTCTTCTAGGATATGAGTGCATTAATGAAAGATTTCTTACAGCAAAATTTCAGACAAGCATTAAAGACTTGAATGTTATCTGCTGTTATGCCCCCACTGAGGATGCTGATGAGGATGAGAAGGATAGGTTTTACGGACAACTTCAGGATATTTTGAATTCTGTCAAGAAAGGAGATATTACCCTTGTTCTTGGTGACTTCAATGCCAAAGTTGGTACCAACTCTGACCTTTGGGGAGGAGTAATAGGCCCTTTTGGTATTGGTAGCTGCAATGGCAATGGGCAACGTCTCCTACAGGTAAGTAAACTCAATGGTTTCAGAATAACTAACACATATTACAAACACCGCGACATACATAAATACACATGGGTTTCACCTGATGGGCTGCATAAGAATATGATTGATTATATATTAATTAACAGCAAATGGGCTAGTTCTGTTAGAAATACCAGGGCATATAGGGGAGCTGAAATTGGATCTGACCATTACCTTGTTAAAAGTATCTTGCAACTTAAACTTAAAAAGTGTTGTGCTAGGGTTAAAAAATTTACCTTTAATACTGAAGCTCTGAAAGACCCAGTTATAGCTAAAGCTTACCATGATAGGTTACTTAGTCATTATGACAGTCATGGTTTGCTTAATACTGAAGTTGAGGAAGAATGGGGCCATTTTAAACAGGCTTTTTTGGAAACTAACAGTACTCTTTTAGGGAAAAAGGAGCAGAGGAGGCAGAATTATTTAAGTGATAAGGCACTTGAGCTTATTTCAGAAAGAAGGAACTGCAGGAATGTCCTTAATCAGTACCCTACTAGTCCTAATAGAAAGGATTACAGAGAGCTTAATAAACGTGTAAAGGATCAGTTAGCTACTGATAAGAATCTTTGGCTTGATGGTCTTGCTGACAAAGCTGAGGAAGCAGTTAGACAGCACAACAGCAGAGAGCTGTACCAGATAGTTAATATTTTGTGTGGTAGAAAACGAACAGGTATACAGGGATTGAAGGATAAACAAGGCAAGGTTATAGAAGGTGAGGATTCTGTCATGGCTAGGTGGGCTGAGCATTTCAGTGATGTTCTAAACAATGTGGTTAGTTCTACTCCCATTGTTTGCAATGATGATAGATGCATTGGTGGCTTTAATGTTGGCCCTATAACACAATCTGAAGTTAGTTTGGCTATTTCTAAACTTAAACTTCATAAATCCCCAGGGGTGGATGAAATTACTACGGAAATGCTTAGAGCTGGGAATGTTTCAGTTACCATTTGGATGACTGAAATTTTGAATAACTTTTATGATAAAGGCATGGTTCCTAAAGATTTTACCAGAGCTATTATTATCCCTATTTTCAAAAAAGGTGATCGCAGTTCTTGTGATAACTATAGGGGTATCAGCCTACTCTCCGTTCCAGGTAAAGTTCTTTCCATGACTGTGCTTAATAGAATTAAGAATCTGGTTGACCGGCAATTGCGTGATGAGCAATGTGGATTCAGAAGTGGTAGGGGATGTGTAGATCAGATATTTTCACTTAGGCAGATTCTTGAGAAATGTTTAGAGTTTCAGAAACCTTTGGTTGCTAGCTTTGTTGATTTCAAAAAGGCTTTCGACTCTGTTGATCGTCATAATTTGTGGTTGATTGTGAGATCATATGGTATACCAGACAAGTTAGTTAACATAATGAAAGCTCTCTATAATAACACTGAGTCATGTGTGAGGGTTGGTAAGTCTTGTAGCAATTGGTTTAGCATTACTTCTGGTGTTCGACAAGGGTGCATTTTGTCTCCTTTTCTCTTTAGTTTGGTTGTTGATTATGTTATGCGAAATTCACTTCAAGGGAAAGCTTTTGGCCTTAAATGGGCTGGAGATACGAAAATTTCTGATTTAGATTATGCTGATGATTTAGCCCTTTTGGCAAATGATGTTGATGAGATGAACTCTTTCATTCGAACTGTTGATGAGACTGGTAGTACAGTAGGTTTGGTTATAAACAGAGAGAAAACTAAAGTGATGAAAATTGGTCAGGCAGGCTGTGATTCAGTTAATCTGAATGGTTGCAGTCTTGAGCAGGTGTCACAGTTTAATTACCTTGGGTGCTGCGTAACTGATATTGGTGATGTGCGGCATGAGATTAACAGACGAATAGGTATTGCTGCCGGGACTTTTAAGAATCTATGGAGATTGTGGAGAAATAGGCGTATACACCTAAAGACTAAAATTAGACTGTATAATAGTTTGGTTCTTTCTAGGGTTAGTTATGGTAGTGAAACTTGGACGCTGTGTAAGCAAGATAACAGGAAACTAGATGCTTTTGATTCTAGATGCTTACGCAGTATCTTGGGTATTAGGTGGTTTAACTTTGTAACTAATGATGAGGTTAGGCAAAGGAGTCTGCAACCTCCTTTAAGCAGCATATTGTGCAGAGAGAGACTTCGCTGGTTTGGCCATGTTGCCCGTATGGATAATTATAGATTGGCGAATAGGGTTATGAACAGTGTGCCTAGAGGCCTCAGAAGGAGGGGGAGACCTAGGATGCGGTGGGCAGACAATGTCAAACAGGACCTTGTTAGAATTGGTGTACAGTGGCCGGATGCAGCAGATGTAGCTCAGGACAGATATGCTTGGAGAATTAAACTGCGCGGTCTGGTTGGACCTCCGTAGCCCATGGCTGCTTGAGGATGATGATGATGATGATTTAAACCTTAGTTTTCACATCAGTAGATTTATTTTCGTAAATTAGTGATCTTTTAGCCAATTGACAAGTATTTTCATTATGCTACATCGGATTGGCTGCCTACAACTTGTTGCTGTGAATATTTTAACATTGCATTAGGCTATATGTTAATTTTTATTTTATTTTTTACTTTTCTAGTAAAACTTTGATCTGGAATCATTTTCTAAAAATAAATGAGGTCTTGGGTATGGAAGCAAATTCATTTCTATAGATTTATTTCCATAAGTTAGCGATTTTCGATTGGCTGATTTATCGATCTTTCTGAGTTATGCTGCATCGGAGGATGGCTTAAAAGTTGCGGATATTTTATTTAACATCCCATTAGGTTATATGTAATTTTTCTTCTCTTAATAGTTACTGTTAGAAGCTTTTCAAAGACACCAATGCAATTAAAAATCTGTTATAATACAATCCATCTAGATCCCAAGTTCAAAATTCATATATTTTTGCACAGTGGTGCCATCTATCTGGAAAGTGGACAACTGTGTTAGCACATAGAGATGGAATTCAATATTTGTCATTCACGCTCATGGCATTAAATCAATAATTCAATAGTAAAGAATTGCAGGATATGTCCTGTAGACATGGAACTCATGAAATCCGAAAAAATTTGGTTTTTGCTGTGAGTGGGTACTTCCCGGATAGATGGTGACACTGTGCGAATCAAATAAAAAAATGAGCGAATGATGGTTTAGTGGTTAGCATAACTGGCATGTTTCCAGGAGATGGTTCGAATCCTACTCATGGCAAAAAACAGTTTTTTTTGGCTTATTATTTCATGAGTTCCATGTCTACAGGACATATCCTGTAATTCTTTACTACTGAATTCATATTGTCACTTGCAACTTTTTCCTCTTCGAGACATGCGGTATGAACTTAAAATGTTCTGCATTTACTAAAATAATTATCTTATCTAGAACTGCATGTCAATAGCTTGATGATCTGACTTCGAAAATAATGCCTTCTAACAAATATTTTTGAAAGAGTGGCTGAAAGAAGATTTAGATTTGAACCAGGAACAATCTATATGCTAGCAATATGCAGTTCTGTATTCTCTAACTGTGGTTGCGACAAGTAGAGATTTCAAATGATTGACCAAGATACAAATTTTGTTAGAACAATAGCAAAAATTTTAAATTTATTTAAATTTCAGAATTATTTTTCATTTTTTTATTTATTATTATTTAACATTATACAAAAAATTAATTTACATTATTTTTCATTTTTTTATTTGTTTGTAATGTGATGGAAAGTTGATCCAAAGATCTTTTCCCCCTGGAAATATTTAGTTACTTCCTATAGTGAATCAAGCCATTCCATGGCCGAATGGTTAGTGCACTTGGCTACTGATCTAAGGGACTTGGGTTCAAGCTCTGGGCAAGATGTGGATAAGTTCCACCACTGGCTTATAAAGGTGGATTATTTTTACACTACAATTAATTGATTAAGTACTCACTCCACTTAAGGAAACTTAATTTCTAACAACAATCAAAATTAAAAATTAAAGTGGAAATTAAAAGTGAAAGTTGCAACAAGCAGAATAAGTTAAATTAAAATAACTATACCATGTTTGAAGTTTCTCAGCAACGAGAATTGTATTCTGCTAGGCTATTGTAATGTGCACTCTGAATAAATTTTCATGAAGCACCCACTCCATATTTCTCTGACCGTGGTTTTTCCCCCAAGCAAAATAAATTTCTTTAAATTTCGCCTGACTTATTTAAGTAAAAGTATACCATCTCAATAATTAAGAGATGTCTAATTTAAAATCTCTTCCTGAAATATGGCCTTAATAAGAGTCCAGTGATTTCCACTAAAATCGGACTTAACGAAGAGAGCAAAAGAAAGATAGATAAAAAGACCGAACCCTGGTCTGTTAGCCTGATCAACCCACACTGAACTGCTTCTCCGGGTGGAGCATGACACTATCTTTTTGGCAACCCCGGGAATTATCCAACCCTATGGCCAATCAGAAGCAAGCCCCGGGCACAATTCCACTTCCATATTTCACAAGTGGAATGGAGTCTTGTGGCCAGCACTCAGCATTCCTTCCGAAGGTCAATGCTTTTGGGCAAGCCGAAATGGTTCCACACGATACTTCCTTGTCATTTCATACGAGCTAAGTTCTTTCTCAACGATCATCAATGTAAACAGATGAAACGGAACTCTGAATGATATTCGCAAATAAGATCTTGCACTCGTTAACCCCCAAAGATGTCTCCGTCATACACTAAGTGGTTGCATCAGGATAGAAATGAAATAAAAAGATTAAAATTATTAAATTCAATAGGTCTGTGATCTATCAATATATATATATTTGAGATATGAAAAGATGAACATGACTTTTTTTCCAAAATTTTAAAGCATTTGTTTTTTTTTTGAGGTCAAATGTTTGAAAGTGACCTTGTAGTGACATATCAGTTTAAAAGCCCATTGAGAAGGAGAAAAACAGTTTAATTTAGTGTTCTATCTCATTTCTAACTCAAGTTATTAGTAATAATATGATTATCGATTGGATCAAAATTACGAAATTCTCCCAATTCAAGTCTGTACAGCAAAACTAATTGGCATAAAATTTTAAAATTCAGGATTTTTAACTCTGTGATGGTGCAGTAAGTATTCAAAATTTCATGCAAATCCAAGCGATTTAGGTTTAAAAGTTAAATCATCATCATCCTCAAGCAGCCATGGAGGTCCAACCAGATTGTTCAATTTAGTTCTCCGTATATTTCTCCTGAGCTGCATCTTGCCACTGTAGACCAATTCTAACAAGGTCCTGTTTGACATTGTTTGCCCACTGCATCCTTGGTCTTCCCTTCTTTTTGAGGCCATTAGGGTCACTGTTCATAACCCTATTCCCTAGTCTATAGTTGTGCATACGAGCAACATGGGAAAACCGAGAGTCTCTCTTTCTGTACAATATGCTGCTCAAAGGAGGTTGCCAACTCCTTTGCCTAAACTCAACATTACTACAAAGTTGAACCACCTAATGCCCAGGATAGTGCATAAGCATATAGAATCAAAAGCACAAATTTCCTGTTATTTTGCTTACAAAGGGTCCAAGTTTCACTGCCATAATTAACGAAAATGAACCAAGCTATTATACAGTCTAATTTTAGTCTTTAGGGGTATATGCTTAATTCTCCACACTGCATAGATTCTTAACCCTTCCAGGGTCACTGTCAAACATAGACATTGACAATATCTGCAATGAGAGTTCAAAGACATCTGTAGACTTTTTTTTGTACAACACACTAAATAATAATAATTTATAACACAATAAAAAACAGCACAATAAATTTGCAATTTGAAAATTTTCTTGGTACATATTTTAAAAATATACAATTCAAGTTTGAAAAATATTTTCTTTATTTTCATTTGATACATATTTTATTAAACTATAATATAAATAATTTGTTAAAGCCATCTGATTGCCATTTCTTAGAAGCGCTAAATGGTATTGCCGATTTGTGTGTTAACATTCCTCTTTGCTGAAGCAACCTTCTGATTTAAGCTCACGAGTTTGATTTGAACTATTATCAACAAATTTTACCATAGAATTTTGAAAATCTAAAATTTAACAAAAAAAACTGCTATTTTTCAAAATGGCAGATTTTGGAAGTAATTGTGAAGTACATACTGCTACTTTTTTCCTTTTTACACTCCTTTTCTAACATAAACCTTTTTCAGTATCCCCAGAATTTATCATTTATCCCAGCAATCTATGTGTATTTCCCACTTTTGAAATTTGCAAACAGTTGTTGTTGTGAAACTCTATCATAGCCTGTCTGACCAATTTTCATCACTTTAGTTTTCTCTCTGTTATAACAAAATCAACTGTACTACCAGTCTCATCAACAGCTCGAAAGAAAGAGTTCATCACATCAATATCATTTGACAAAAGGGCTAAATCATCAGCATAATCTAAATCAGAAATTTTCAGATCTCCAGACTATTTAAGGCCAAAATCTTTCCCTTGCAGTGAATTTCGCATAACATAATTAATAACCAAACCAAAGAGAAAAGGACACAAAATGCACCATTGATGAACACCAGAAGCAATGCTAAACCAATTGCTACCAACCTTACCAACTATCACACACGACTTGGTGTTATTATAGAGAACTTTCATTAACTAACTTGTCTGGTATGCCATATAATCTCATAATCAACCATAAATTATGGTAATCAACAGGGTCAAAGGCCTTTTTGATACCAGCAAAGCTAGTAACCAAAGGTTTCTGAAACTCTAAACATTTCTCAAGAATCTGCCTAAGTAAAAATATATGATCCACACATCCCCTACCACTTCTCAATCCACATTGCTCATCACGCAATTGCCTTCCAACCAGATTCTTAATTCTATTAAGCACAATCATGGAAAGAACTTTACCTGGAACAGAAAGTAGGCTGATACTCCTAGAGTTATTACAAGAACGGCAATCAACTTTTTTTTTTAAATAGGGATAATAATAGTTCTGGTAAAATTCTTAGGAACCACACCTTTATCATAAAAGATATTCAAAATTTCAGAATCCATGGGGTAACCAAAACATTCCCAGCTCTAATCATTTCTGTAGTAATTTCATCTACCCCAGGGGATTTATGTAGTTTAAGTTTTAGAAATAGCGAAAATAACTTCAGACTGTGTTATAGGGCCAACATTAAAGCCAGTAACGCATCTATCATCATTACAAACAATGGCAGTATAACTGACTACATTGTTTAGAACATCACTGAAATGCCCAGTCCACTTTACTATATTACAGAATCTTCACTTCTATAACCTCATATTGTTTATCCTTCAATCCCTGTATACTGTCCGTTTTCTACCACTCAAAACATTATCTGGTACAGTCTCTGCTGTTGTGCTGTGTAACTGCTTTCTCGGCTTTGTCAGCCAAGCCACGAAGCCAAAGATTCTTATCAGCAGCTAACTGATCCTTTACACGTTTATTAAGCTCTGTGTAATCCTTTCTATTAGGAATAATAGGGTATTGATTAAGGACATTCCTGCAGTTCTTTCTTTCTGAAATAAGCTCAAGTGCCTTATTACTGAAATAATTCTGCCTCCTCTGCCCCTTCCTAAAATTGTACTGTTAGTGTCCAAAAAAACCTGTTTAAAATGGTCCCATTTTTCCTCAACTTCAGTAGTAAGCAAACCATGACTGTCATAATGACTAAGTAACCTATCATGATAAGCTTTAGCTAAACTGGGTCTTTCAGAATTAAAGGTAAATTTTTTAACCCTAGCACAACACTTCTTAAGTTTAAGTTACAAGACACTTTTAATAAGGTAATGGTCAGATCAAATTTCATCTGCCCTATATGACTTGGTATTCCTAACAAAACTAGCCCATTTGCTGTTAATATATTGTTACAAATTAAATGCGTGAAAACTGAGCGTGAGTTGGAATTGTTATATACTATTTATTTGATGCTTTATTTGATATTACTGATTGCTCAGTTTTCACGCATTTAATTTGTAATTCTAAAACAATGTAATTACATTGTTTTAGAATTGGAATTGTTATATACTATTTATTTGAATTCTAAAACAATGTAATTTATTACAAAAGTATGGATAAAACCATTTATATAAACTAAAGTCAACCAACAGCATTTCTATATCAGTATAAAAATAAATCTTCAAAAGAACTTCGTTTCTTATTGCTATTTACACTCAAATCATAAAATAAGGCTTATATCAGTCAATGAGTAGTACAATCATGTTTGTAAACAAGTTTGCAACCTATTGAGAATAACCTTACCAATTCTTGTAAACAAAACTAAATGCAACCATATAACAATTGATGAACTCTTCCTACAGAACACTTGAAATCAACTCTGTATGTTCGACTAACATAAAGTTTCATTCACATTTTAAGTGTCCTAAACCTCCTTATTTTTCTTGTCAGTCCATTAGTAGAATCAACACTAATAACTTATTTAATCTCCCATGCACACACCACATAAAACACTTCTTCTTTAGACCATCTTATTGTGCACAAACTGAGACTAACCCCATTTGTTTTCTTGCTTGCTTGCTTGCTTACACGTTACACAAAATTGGGAGGTCCTTATTCAGGCTTTCCCAGAACAAGTAAGAAAATTTAAATAACAAAACCTCAAGTGTCTTTCTTGAGGGAATTAAGATATATATATATTTTTTTCTTACGATTTATTTTTTCATTTTTTATTATTTTTTTTTCTTTTCTTTTTTTTTTCATTCATTTTTATTATTTTTTTCAATCATTTTTTAATATTTTTTTTTTCCATTCATTTTTTTATTATTTTTTTTTCATATGTTTACGAATTTTTTTTTTTTTGGTATATTTTTTTTTTATAATTGATTCCAGATATTTGTCTCTTGGAGGAAATTCAATAACAATTGATAAATTTTTTGTTGAAGTGAAAAATTAGGGGAATTTAGAATTGTATCTAAAGTAAATTCAGTAATTCCAATATTCTCAAGTTCATGAAAAAATTTATTTCTTTGAAGGTAAAATTTGCCACAATTTAAGATTATATGGGTAGAATTTTCTTTTAAATTACATGATGTACAGTTAGGATTATCAATTAATTTTAAAAGGAATTTTGACTTGTTTAATAATATAGTATCTGTTTTTAATCAGAGAAGAGCTCTAATTTCTTGTCTATTAAAAACACTATTTGAGAAATAATTAATTTTGCTTGAGAGTAAATATCTAAAGTTAGGTTTAAACATAGAGTTAAGTTGAAAGAATTTTTCTGTCAAGGAGAATTCCAAATTTTTTATCTCTTTTTTTTTGTATTTATATAAAATTTATAAGTTGGAGAGCATATATTAAGGTCATGTGCTGCTTTTGCCATCTTATCTACTTCTTCATTTTCCTTAATTCCAGTATGTTCAGGAGACCAACTTAGGTGGATTTTATTATTATTTTGAATAAAATTTTCTGTGTTTAGTTTAAGTAGTGAAGTAATGTAATATGGATATGTGGAGTATGATTGATCCTGTGTTAATGTGAGAATAGCTCCTTTAGAATCAATAAAAATAATTATAAGTTGGTTTTTAGTATTTTGTAAAAGCCATTTTAAGGCAGCCAAAATGGCAAAAATTTCTGCATGTAAAATTGAAGTATGTTTAGGTAATTTAAATTTTAAGGAAACATTAAAATATGGAATAAAAAAAGCTGCAGAAGCAGAACCAGAGTCTTGTATAAAAGAACCATCTGTATATATTTCCAGAAAATTTTCAAAATGTTCCTTTTTAAAATTATTGAATAATTGCAGAATGGCTTCATTTGAATATTCATTTTTAGAGTGTAATAAAGGAATTTCAGTATAAAATTTAGGAAGTTGATAACACCAAAATGGAATTGATTCTGTAATATCTCCTCTTAAGTCTTCCTTATGAAGGTTATTAAAAAAATTAAAGAGTGATGGTTGGTTTTTTAAAATTTTGTAAAAAGGTAGTCTTTTAAATTTTTGATAAAATGGATGGTCAGGAAGCTTATAATGTAATCTAGAATAATATTTTAAAATTAAGATAGGATGTCTTGTTTCGAAGTTTGGAAGAGCAGTTTCGGCCAAGAGAGCAAGTGAGGAGCAAAACCTAGGAAGACCTAGAGCAATCTTAATACATTTGTTTTGAATAATATTTAATTTTTTAAGTTTAGTTAAATTTGGAAAATCTATTAAATCAAAGCCATATTCAATTTTCGCTCTTATTAAATTTTTGTATAAAGTTATTAATGTATTAGGGTGCGAGCCTTCTTTTTTGAATGCAAAATATTTAAAAATATTAAGTAATTTGGAGCCTGAATTGTGTGCATATGATCTAAGTGTGAATTCCAATTTAATTTTGAATCTAAAAATCCGAGAAGTTTACATTGATTGACTTGAGCAATTTTGTTGTCATTAATTTTTAAAACAAATTTTGGAGAAATATGTTTGTTTTTGGAGAAGTGTATACAGTAGGTTTTATTTATATTTATTATTAAATTCCATTTTTCACAATACTTGGTTAATTTGTTAAGTTGTTCTTGAGTATTATGTTGTATATCATATTCATTTCTGTCTGAAGTCCAAAAACTGAGGTCATCAGCATAGCTTGTATAATTAAACTTGTTATTAAAAATTTTTTTAATATCATATAAATATAGATTAAAAAGAATGGGTGAAAGGGTAGATCCTTGTGATAAGCCCTGTGAAATGTTATGACAGTTAGAAAAAAAAGAATTAATTTTGACTTTAAATTTTCTGTTTTTTAAATATTTTGAAAGAAATGTTATTAAGTTATATAATCAATATTTGCTTTACTCAACTTTAGTAAAAGATAATCAATTGAGACTGTATCGAAAGCTTGGGTTAGGTCAATTGAAACAGCCAATAAGATTTTTTTCCTTTTATTAGCTAAATAAATATCAGATAGGAGTAATGAAACACATTCTTTGGATGAACGATTTTTTCTAAAGCCAAAAAAGTTTTTAGGTAGAATATTATTTTTGTCAATTTGCCAAATTAGTCTTCGAAACAAAATCTTTTCAAATAGTTTTAGGGAGTTGGAAAGTAAAGAGATAGGTCTATAAGAATTGAATTCTGTGGGGATTTTATTTGGCTTTTGTATAAAAATAATTAAAATTTCTTCCCATGTAGTTGGAATATTATGGGTAGTCCAGATGTTGTTAAATATATTTAAAAGTTTTTCCTTCCAGCAGTTTGGTAAATTTTTAAAAAACTTATTAGAAATTAAGTCAGCTCCTGGTGCTGACTTTAGGTTTAATCTTTTAATGGCATTATTAATTCTGGTAAAGTAAAAGGTAGATTGACACTAGTGTTGTTTGATTTAAGTTTAATTGAATTTTATAAAATGATTTCTGCCTAATATCCAATGTGGGAGCTTTTTGTACAATTTTTAAATTTTTAGCAAAAAATTCTGCAGTTTGTTCAAGAGTATAATTATGTTGAATTGCAAACTGAGCAATAGGTAGAGATTGATTTTTTTCCTTAGAAATAGATTTAAAGATCTTCCACATATTTAAACTTGAATTTTGAGTTGTGAGCTGTGAGGTAAATTCTTTCCAGTCATCTCTTATTGTAGTTTTTAATTTCCTTCTAACCTCAGCTTTTAGTTTTTTGAATTTATTGATGTCCTGAAATGATTTTGATCTTTTTGCTTTATTTTCAGCTTTTTTCCTGATTGCAACAAGTCTATTCATATACCAAAAGTTTTTTTTCATTTTGGGAATTTTGTTGATTATGGTTTGGAATGCAGATTTTGTGTTTTCTTTAATGTAATCAAAAAAATTTTCATAGTTTAAATTTTCTGGAGGGTAATTATTATTTAGAATTTTGTTAAAGGAGGTCCAATCATTCAAAAAAATTTTTTGTTGAAATTTTAATTGAAATTGTGAGGTTAGAAGAATAGGATGATGGTCACTGCCCCTTGTGTCATGAAGCAGTGACCATTTGAATTTTCCTAAAATTTCTGGTGAAATTAAGGTTAAATCAATTATGGATTGATTATTGGCTAAATTTTCATGGGTCGTTTGATTATCATTTAGTAAAATTAAGTTTGATTTTGTAATAAATTTACTAAGTTGGTCTCCAGCTGAATTATTAAGGTAAGAGTGCCAGATAGCATGATGTGCGTTGAAATCTCCTACCATAATGATAGGTTCCATTAATTGAGATATAATATTATTATATTCATTTTCACTGATGATTGAGCCAGGATTATATACATTAAGAATAGTTATAGTAAAGTTATTAATTAAAATTTTAACAGCAAGTATATCTAGTAAGTATGGATTAAAATTAACTGTAATAATATTATGTTGAATTTTTTTGTGTATTAAAAATCCCACTCCATTATTACGATTAGGTGAGTAATGGTAGTGGGACACAAAATTTGAGAAATTAATATGTTTTGCAGTTTTAATCTCCTGCAATGCAAACACATTTACCTGCTTATACTTTATCAAAAGTGTGATTTCCTCCTTTTTAGAAACCAATCCTCTGCAATTCCATTGCAGAAGATTTAACTTATTAAACTTTGTACTGGAAAAGAATGTCCATAATAAGTATGTACATCTCCTCTGTGGGACAAATGAATTTGAGAAGATGAGACACTAAATCTATCAGAAGATTGATCGTGACATTTTCTTCCTTGAGTTGCTTGGAAATTGTATTTGGAGATAAAATGTTCTTGGTTTTGTTGGTTTGAACTCCTTTGGTATTAACTCCCTTTTTAGTGATATTTGCGTAGCTGGGAGTGTTTGAGATATCATGATGTTGTTGTACATTTTCTCTTTCAAATCTTGTTAGTTTTTTAGATGTAGAAGGTTCATTTATTTGAATGTCCGTTTCAGTTGTATCTGCAGTTTTTTTCTTTTCCATGATTTGTTGTTTTCTTTTTTGCAACAAATTATATGAGTCCATACCATGTAGATGAGAAAAAGTATGAGTATTATATGTACTTCTATCATCAGTCGATCTATCTTCCAAATATTGGCGATTTCTGTAAATTAGTTCTTGATTTTGGTTAGCATAAGAGTTCGAAAATTCGTATGGATTCAAATCCGAGTTCTTTCGGACCTGGTAGAAAGCGCCTCTGCTTCGAACCTGACTGAGCGCTTGTTTTGCCAAAGCAAAAGCGCTGGTCCAACTGCATAGTTGTTGGCATTGGATTTGCATTGCTTTGCAAGCGATCTTTTTGACAGGGCAAGCATAATACATGGCAGGATGGTCCTTCCCACAGTTTGGGCAGATAAATTCAGTTGTTTTACATGTTTTATAAGAATGTGGTGCGCTGCAACGCTTACACCTTATGCGACTTCTGCATCCCGTTGCAGCGTGTCCCCACCTCCAACAGTTTCCACAAATGATAGGTGATCCAAAATGTTCCTTTATGAAAAAATGCGAGAATCCGATATTCACTTCTCTGGGCAGTTTGTTTTGTGAACAATAAATTACAACATTTTCCGTGGGTTGTTTCAGATAGCCATCTTTGGCAGAATTTGGCAAAAATCTCATCATGCGTCATACTTTAGTGACATTATATGGTTTTAGACATTGTAATAAATAGTCATCTTTATACTTTATATTTACATTAATCATTAATCCCATAGATTGTTCATTATTAGGAAAACGATAATCTACATCCACTCCTAGTATGTTTGTAATATTCTTTAAAGTATCTAATTCAGAATCACAGGTTGGAAAGAGAATAATATCTCCTTTTCTCGTGTACCTACCTTTGATGTCCTTCTGAAGTTTAGTAAAAAAGAAGTCAGTGACTTTCTCATCGTGGAAGGGGCAGAGATTATTTCTTCTTCGGAAGCACAATCTTCATCTGTGTTGTATTCTTCCGGAAGGCATTCAGTTTCTTCAAAGTTGTGATCCATAGGTCTTGGAATTTGAAAACGTAGGGTGGCTTTTCTTGTGTTGGAAATGTCCGTGTTTTCACAATTCTGTTTATCGAAGATATCAGAGTTCTCCAGAGTTTCATTTAAATCCTCATCCGAGGCAGCATTGAAGATAGTGGCCATTTGAGCTTTTTCCAAGTGTTTAGCAAGTTTCTTTAGTTGACAGCTTTCCGAACTTTTGATTGGGATGCCACTTGTCTTTTTCATTTTATTGTTGGCATTTGTAGGCTTTTTCTTGCCTCCCATTAGATTATGTTACACATTAATTGATCCAAACAATCAATAGCAAAAATAACTCTCAAACTATGGAGCCAAAAATTTGGCATCTGCTCGTCTCACTAGCTTTCCGAGACTCCCGATCCCATTCCCCCCATTTGTTTTCACACTCCAACTCCTATTTATAAAATTCTTTCTTCTTTATTTTTCAGTTAGGTTCTTTGTTCGAAGTCATTGGTGATGTAATTCTCACACTGTAGTTCAGGTGAGCATCAAGATGATACATCACGGTTCATTGTAGCATGTCTATCTGTTGTATAACAATATCATCAGTCATATTCTTATGCAGCCCATCTGGTGAAACCCATGCGCACTTATGTATGTCGCAGTGTTTGTAATAAGTGTTAGTTATTCTCAAACTATTAAGTTTACTTACCTGTAGGAAATGTTGCCCATTGACATTGCAGCTACCAATATTAAAAGGGCCTATCACCCTCCCCAAAGATCAGAGTGAGTACCAACTTTGGCATTGAAGTTACGTAGAACAAGGGTAATATCTCCTTTCTTGAAGAATTCAAAATATCCTGTAGTTTTCCGTAAAACCAATCCTTCTCATCCTCGTCAGCATCCTCAGTGGAGGCATAACAGCAGATAACATTCAAATCTTTTAAAGGCTTGTCTGAAATTTTGTTGTAAGAAACCTTTCATTAATGCACTCATATCCTAGAAGAGCATCACTAGCGTGTCTGCTTAGGAGCAGACCTACACCTTAGAGATACTTATTATCTTCCCTCCCTGAAAAGAGAAATTTAAGATTATTTTTAATAATCTGACCTTTATCTGTCCATCTGGTGTCTTGTAAGCCGAGAATATTTAAATTATAATGGTGGAATTCTTGTGTGAAGACATCAAAGAATAAGCACTGTGCAAAGTCTTCACATTTCAACCAGCTTCAGAGAGAAAATGGTTAGTGGGATATTTAAAGAAACTATGTTTATTGAGAGAGGGAATGCTGACAATATCAAACAGCCCCCTAATCGCAGGCATGGGGCAAAGACCTGTTCCTCCACTACTGAAGATATCCCCCAATGTAGGATTTGACGATGCCTGTAGAAGCAAGAGTTCAGGTGCCTGTGATGACCTCTGCTCAAGATTATCCACCAGCTGATAAAACATATCCTGTGAATCTATTCACTTGGGGCTGTCAACCCACAAACAGAAAACAGTGGAAAATTTTCCCTCCACAGAGGCCCACTAGTGCAGCAAATTCAGGATCCATAATCAAGCTCAGAGCCTCTAATCCATTCAGGTTGGTATATATGGTGAGCACTAGGACCATGTGTAGGTGACCATCCTGCAGCAGGGCAGAAAAAAAAAAGTAGCCACAGTAGTCAAGATCATTAGGCCACACTGATCTGGCAACCATCCCCTTACATTCCCTTCCAGAAGAAAGTATCTCTTTTGAAAGGTACTTATAACTTTCACCATGAGAAGGTGGGGTTGGACATTGCTAGTCCTGGCCAGTTCTATGCACCATAACAGAGGATTGGTTCATAGCTCTCCTTCCAGTGACTATTTAGTATATCACTATCAAAAAGTCTTAATAAAATAAATGCTTCTGAATTTTTTATTTTTTTCTTTAAAAAACTTCAGAATTCTGTTTAATATATAACATGACTTATAGTGCTTCCATCGGATATTAGCAGTTGATGAAAATTAGCTTTCCCAGTTTTAAGAGATGGAAGTCTGAGACCCATGGTGTCTCTCCGTGGGCTCGCGTATAGCGCGGACAATCGTGAGAGTAACAGCCTTAATAATTTTATAGCATGCCATTGTAAAATCTGTACAGAGTGGTGTGTCTGTGGTGGTGATGGGGAGGAGGCTAAAAGATGACAACAGAAGGGAAGGTGGGTATTAGTTTGCATGGAGTAAAATGCAACAGCTTGTTTTCCAGACAATCTAGGCACCATTTGTTTCCTTTTGGTATTTAATATTTGTATAAGCTTTAGTCAAAACTTATGAAGAAGAGATAGTGATTGTGTTTAAAATTTTAATTGGAGTATTTTCCAAAACAATACAAGTTTTTTCCATTTCTAATACAGTAAATTCTCGATTATCCAGAGTGAATGGAGAAAAAACAAACCTGGATAATGAAATTCTCAATCTGTCATCCATATAAAAGGTATAAAAACTTAAAATTTTTTAGATTATATTGTAGCATGAATTTACTTTATTCATTTAAAATAGGATAGCAAGGAAGTTTGCTTTTTTTCCTAGTCATATAAAGAGTATAAAAGTTAAATAGATGAATCTTCTGAGGATAAAACATGCATAGGTATGGCTTTCCTACACATGGGGTCTCAGTTTAAAGTCACATCCAATGGACAGCAGCCTTTCAAAGCCCATCAGGATCCTCTTTTTCATCAAGTCAAGGGGGTTAGGAAAGTTAAATCTGACCCAGACAGGACTTGACCCTGGAAACTGCAGATTACTAGCCTGGTTCACTACTGACTGAGCCAACCCAACCAAAATAAGGTAAACTGAAGATGAAGAAGAAAAAATTACTACATTCTGATTAGTTCAGAGAATTATTAAATTTTTTGGCTGGACCACAGTTTATATGCATAAAACTAAAACAGAGAAAAAAAAAATTGAAATTCCACTACCAAAACTTCAAATTTCTAACTTAAATGCATCCTTTGCAATATTGGTTTAAAAGTTAGAAAGGTAAAAATTTTCTACCATCAGAGGGTGAATTTTAAGTTATTGGAAGATTTGGAAAATGCAAATCCTAATATTTCTTCATTATCTATCAAACCTAAAATAGAATTTTTGATTTATCTCTAAAAACAAAAGTTAGGGGGTAAATTAAAAAAGCATGTTTTCCCATAACCAGAATATAAGATCTCAGAAGTGACATTTTCAAAGGGTGAAATACTATTTTTACTGTTTCCATGGAAAGGGTAACAACTATTCAAATAAAAATAATCAATCTAAATGTGAACATCAAGGGAACAGTGGTGGCTCAGTCGGTAGCGAGCCAGGCTTGTAATCTGCAGTTCCCAGGTTTGAGTCCCAGGTGGGCCAACTTTGAGATTTATCTTCATAAAATTCCCCACCCTGTCCTCAGTCAATAGGGATCACCAGTTAGCTTGGAAAGGCCATCATCCCTCACATTAAGCAGTGGCTCCATGTGTGAGAGAGCCACACCTTGTGCACGTTAAAGAACATGCTGGATGACCTTGACGGGAAGCTACCATCTGTTTCCCAACAGCTGTTCTAGTGGATCCCCTCCCCCTGAGCCCTTTGGGGTTCTTGTGACCTTGCCATTTGGCCCATAGTGTGCAAAAAAAGTACCACTCAGAGGTAAAACAACTCAACCCAAAATGTGAACATCAAAGCTAATGTGCAAAATAACAAGCCAATATGCAGTCTTTTTCAAGTGCAATCGTACTTGTTAAGAATAACATTTTTATTTAATTACGCTTTCATTGCTGTGCCACCCCCTACTGTATATGGATATTTTTAACTCGTCACTTTGGTGTCCATCTGTAACTTTTTTCTTTTTAGGGAAAAATTCCTTTTCGGGTTAGGTAAGTAAAAAAAAATCAATACCCCCTCAAACAGCTGCTTGCCACAGAGGTCTGACAGGAACCCTGTTAGTTTATATGTCATAGTAGAAGGTCTGAGAGGATGGCAGGACCTCAGAAGAAAAACATCCAAGCCTTAACCGGGGCTCGAACCTAGGTCCCTTAGATCGGTAGCCAAGCGCGCTAACCACTCGGTTATGAAATAATAGGAGTGGTATTTCCAAATTAGAGCCTTCAAATTTTCACAGTTGGAAGACTCAGAGGAAATGACAAATGCATTTTCTGTAAAAACCATTTTCCATATCTCCAGAGTTCAAATACTATCTTTTTGTTTAGTTATACTTTTTGGTAATCAGTTTTTATCTGTCTGTAATCAAAAAGAAAAAATTAGACTCCTGAAATTATTAAGTGGAAGAATTCAATCCTAAAACCGTACCTGAAGATTTTTGTACTTACCTAACTGTAAAATCATTTTTCTCTAAAAAGAAAAATGTAGATGGGCAAGAAAGAAAAAAAAAAAGGCCATGATTTCTGTGTAAAGAAATTAATAAAAAAAAAAACCAATATTGAAATTAATACTGTAGGTTTCTTGCATTTGGAAAAATACATTTAGAAAAATTTGCCACTACTAGTAGTGGATTTTCTGATTCAGGGGTCTCCTTATACAAGGACTTCTGTGATGACACCAAATGCAACATTCACCTCTGAATACAATTAAAGATCTCTCTTTGAAGAAGAAAATTTTTTGAGGGGAAAGGGTGAGTGAGGGATATTTCACTTATTTTATGGAAAATGTCTGAATGACTTTTCAGTGTGAGAGGTTTTCATGTATTTTTTTTTCCTTTTTCACTACCACATTTGATTTCTGTTATATAGGAGGGGGGGGGCGACAAGGGGGTCATAATCCTCACTTTAAGAAGGTTAATAACAGGAATGGAAATGAAAAAAAATGTTTAAGTTATAGTATACATGATTTATATTTTTTTGAAAGACATAAAATGAAAGAAAAAAAATGCGAAAAATTTATGTACTGGATTGATGTTTATATTCATTCTGATTCCATCTGATTACTTGAGACTCTTCTAAAAATTTTTATCAGATGGTATTTTTCTTATACAGTTTGGTATCAATATTAACAAAAAAACAGAGTTTTGAAAAATATTCCAGTTTTAAATTTTGAACATATTCCCTCTTCTTCAAGGCTTTGACTGTAGCTGATAAGAACAGAACAGTGAAACTTGAAAAGAAATAAACAGTATAAGTTTGTATGGAGCAAGCAGTGATTGTATTTTATTCCACCTAAACTATCCTTTGCCTCTCTTCATTCCTCACACCCAGTCCCCCACGAACCGCAAGGCAATGCTATGGCTTTACTACCAGCTCACCGATACCATATGTGTTTAAGCCTGCCATCCCTTAAACTGTGAAAGCCCATTTTCTCCAGCTGCCAATTTCCAATAGAAGGACTATACTTCTGTTGATTGGTTATTTGTTAAAAAAAATTCTAAATTTGACTTGTTTATTTG
The DNA here is from genome assembly GCA_038380435.1 of Ryuthela nishihirai. Lineage (NCBI taxonomy): Eukaryota > Metazoa > Arthropoda > Arachnida > Araneae > Heptathelidae > Ryuthela > Ryuthela nishihirai. The sequence continues at coordinate 88,644,461 of JAWZYU010000017.1, read as the reverse complement.
ACTCTGCATAGTTGATGAAAAGCATGGACTTTTCTCAAAGTATAGTACCGAGAAAAAAATTATGAGAGTAATTTTCTTGTTTTAAGTAAAAATTGGTTTTTTTTTTGTTATTAAGAAGTAAGTAGCCTCTTTTCTTCATTTTTGTGATTGTTTCAGCTGATTTTGTTATTTAACCCCCCCCCCCCCCTCCTGTGCAATCAGTAGTGCATTGTTTATGACTTTGCGATTGTTTTTGCCCATTAACATTATTTAGTACCTTGAGCTTTTTTCAAATGTAGATTGGCAGTGCATTATTTATGATTTTGTGTGTTTTTGTGATTATTTTGCTCCATTGGATTATTTAATCACTAGGTTTTTTGAGTGTAGATCAGTGATTCATTTTTGCAATTTTTTTTTTATCTTTGTGTTTAGGATGTTTTATAAGTTTTTTTTAAATTTTTTTTTATGTGGCATTGGTATGGATAGTATTTTCGTTCCAAGGCTGGAGGAAATTGTACTACTTTTACAGGCTACTTTAAAAAAAAAAAAAATGATGGCAGCAGTACTCTTTTGTAAATAATTACTAATTATTTTTTGTCTCTTTTAAAATAAATTAGTCCCAACACACCACAGTTGGATGCAGCAATGCATCTGAAGGCTGAATGGTTTAAGGAAGCCAGACCCACAGCCCAAGAGTAGCATACATGAGGCACTGGACCTGGCTACCAACTCCAGCTGGTTCATTGTTAATCAACAGGCATGGGTTCAGACAGATGGGGTCCCAATGGGGTCATCACTGTCAGGACTCATGGCCGATGTCATAATGTGACATGTTGAAAACACGGTATTAGAAAAAGCTAAATTTAAACCCTCTTTATATAATCATTACATAGATGATGTGCTTATTTTATGGGATCACTCCATAGATAAATTGCAAACTTTAATAGATACACTTAATGTATTTTACCTACTATACAGTTTACACATGAACCAGAAAGTAACAATGAATTACCATATTTAGATATCTTAATTAAGAAGAAAAGACCAAAATGCGAAATAGAGGCATATCAAAAACCTACACTCATTCCAAATATAATAATTTTGCATCGGCACATCCAATGAAGTATAAAAAATCTACAATCACCCCTTATTTTTTTAAGAGCTTTTAAATATATTACTCAGAAAAATGCACTGCAGAAAGAATTAAACTTCGTTAAATTGCTAGAGAAGCTGGTTACCTAGAAAATATTATTAAAAAAAATCTTCAAAATACAAAAGTCAACAAGACTCTAAACCTAATCCTAACTCCCATGAGGTAAAATCCAAATATGCACACAGTTTCCCTCACATACCAGGAGTATCAAAGACATTAAGCAACATATTAAAATTATAAAATTTAATAAAACAATAAATATGTTACATTTAGATAGCACAGTGTATTACAACCGTAATATGTGAAGTGCAAAGTATATTATACATGAGTTGGAACCACAATAACAATGTTATGTTATTACGTCAGTAACTTAAGTCATAGATGTAGCCTTAAAATTTATGTTAAGATGCACTAGACCTTAGTTACCATTTCCTATTTGCTGGTACAATTGCTTTGACAAAGGCATTCACAGGTGATATGGTAGAATTATCACTGCCCAGATCAAAATCTGCTGAAAATGGGGCTGCGTAGCTGCAGGCCACTCTGAGTGCCCATGCTAACCTCAGTTCATCTTTGAAAGCGCCTACAATAAGCACGCGAGCGTCAAAACTGGACCTTGAATGATTGGAAGGTCGTCTGGTCCGATGAATCTCATTTCCTGTTGCACCATGTGAATGACCAGGTACACGTGTGCCATTTACCTGGGAGAGTGTTGGCACTAGGATGTACTGTGAGACAAAAAACAAGCCAGTGGAGGATTGACAAAAGCATTCACAGGTGAAAAGCTGGAAAACCGTCATGTGCAGGAAACTATTAGGAATTGATAGTAGCTGGAAAACCCTAGATCCAAGTCAGTCACGTGCAGGAAACACTGATGTAGCTGGAAAACCCTGTATCCAAGTCATTCATGTGCGGGAAATTATGATGTCTACCGCCTACCTAACACACTGCAATCAGGTACATCCTTTCATGGCAACAGTATTCCCCTCTAGTAGTGCCTTCTTTCAGCAGGATAATACACCATGCTACACTGCCCGGATTGTTCGAGAATGGTTCGCGGAACATGAGGAAGACTTCCAGGTATTGCCTTGGCCTCCAAATTCCCAGACATCAATCTAATTGAGGATCTGTGGTTTGTGTTGGAACAGCATATTTGATCTGCGGCGGCTAAACCACGTAACTTACAAGAGTTAAAGAATCTGCTGACAACGTATTGGTACCAGATACCAGAAGACACCTTTAGAAATCTTGTAGCACCCATGCCTCGCTGGGTAAGAGCTGTTTCGGCAACACATGGAGAACTAACATCATATTAAGCAGGTGGTCACAATGTTTTGGCTCTTTGGTATATATCCTTAACACCCTATTAGTCGTAACAGAAAGCATTACAAAGAGTGTAATAAATGTGTAAAGGATCAGTTAGCAGCTGATGCAAAAATAATCTTTGGCTTGATAGTTTGGCTGACAAAGCAGAGGAAGCAGCTAGACGACATAACAGCAGAGAGTTGTACATATGGTACAACCTAACAGCAGAGAATTGTACCATTGTTGGCTGTTGGGTTGATAAGGGATTGAACTTTCACTAGAGTTGAGGCACTTTTATTTATATCAATTATGCAATTTATATTCCTTACTGTTACTTCCTATTGCATTTCACTTGTCATTTGTTAGTTTTGTTTCACCATAACTTTGTAACCCAACATCTGATCACAAGAGGTATTTATTTGGATTGTTTTACATCTGAGCTACATGAAAATGCCTGCACATAGGCTATTAGTCTGTTATTAATGAATGATATTTAGGAATTGATTGTTAGTTATTAATAATTAGCTATTAGGTTAACTCATTAATATCAAAAACGTATGAATGTGGTGACTTGGCTGTTGTAAGTCACTGCTTCCCATGTGGCATGACAAACTGCCACTGCATGTTAAAAAAAAATTGCAATAACATTTATTGTTATTCCCGATGCATTGTAATGCTAACTTTGGAATATGTTGATTGATCAGGGAATGATGCCTACATATTGAATATTAATTATTAGTGATTAAGTTAATTTTCGTTAATATCAAAAACTTTTGCTGGTATATATCTGGGTAAAATGTACAGATGCAGTTCAATTAGCTGCAGTGAGCACCATTTCCTGTGCTACATACGAAACTTGCTAGTGCTACATACAATCCAAGCACTGTGCAAAAAAAATTGGATAAAGGAGCACAATAATTGTTGCTATTCTCTCTGTGTTATAAATGTCTACTTTTGCAATATATCTATTGTTAATTGTTGGATGATGCCTACTACATATTTTTGAATATGAAGAAGTGTGCATGCCAAAAATGTAATTAAACTGATTTAAGTTTTTTGTCTTATATTTCATATCATATAGGAAAGAAAATTTAATTCATAATCAGTTAATGGGTACCATAAAATGATCATTGCTAAACTGAGATTGTTTGAATGGGAAGACTAATTTTTTTTTACCTGATTGAGGCCCACAAGGTGCCAAGACTTTTTTTTTTATATTATGTAACTATATTTTAATAGCTAATAACTGGTAACTAATAATCAATATATATTCATATAGATACATCTACAGTTTATTGCACTTACTCACTAAATGATGCTTGAGTTGTAATTTTCTTAAGGTTTATAAAGTAACGTAAGTGAATAATGTACAGTGTAATAGCATTTCATTGTATCGAACGATTTTATTGGATTGTTGGTATGCTTTGTCTGACCTCTGGTTCTTGATTTTTTTTTCTAGTCTCGCCCTCTAAAGTGAATAAAAGTTATGAGTTTATTTAATTGGAAGGGTGGGCTATTCATAAAATTGTATTTTTTTAAATGCAATTGCAATTTAAATCCCATATATGTAGCATAATGGTGTAAATTTTGCCTCATATAGGTACTGAAAGTTGCAGACAATTTATGATATTTTGTTAATGCATATTCTGTATTATTGTATTAAGCGGGAAATGGGACAACTTCTCTAGCGATATGTTCTGTTTAAAATGGTTGTCTCTGATGTGATTATCTTCGCAGGTTTTTTTTTTTTAATAATGCAGATGGAAGTACTTTGTTTAGGATAATTAGTGTTTTTTAGGCTTGTTGTCTCTGATGGGATTATTTAGTTCTGGGGGCTTCTTTATACTTCAGATCTGTGGTTAAATTGTTTACTATAATTGTGTTTTTTAGGCTAATGGTTCTAATTGTGTTCTAATGGGATTATTTTTACTGCAAATCGGTAGTGAATTATTTACAATTTTGTTTTTAGCCTTGTTATAAGAGTAGTGTTACGGTGAGGGAAGGGCAGAATGACGGTTTGTTGTTCAGGTTATATGTTCTGATTAAAATGGTTGTCTCCAGTAATTTTGTTTTGGGATTATTTTAATTGTGGAATGTCAATTCATTGTTTAGTGGTATGTGCTTGTTAGAATAGCCATCTCTAATGAGATTATCGATTTTTGTGAGTGTTTTTAAATTATGGAATGAACATTTGTTAGTGACTAGGCTGTTGAAACAAGTAACTTCAGATGGTGTCTTATGATATGTGCATTTAGGTTGGTTTGTTTTACCCCTAAGTGGTACTTTTTTGCACACAATGGGCTAAATGGCCAGGTCACAAGGACTCCGAAGGCTCAGAAAAGGTTCAGGAAGGAGACCCACTGGAACAGCTGTTGGGGAACAGAGGTAGCCTCCTGTCGAGGCCATCTAGTGTGTTCTTTAATGTACACAGGATATGGCTCTGCCACACATGGAGCCACCACTTTCCATCCGACAGACAACGGCCTATCCAAACCCATTGGTGTCCCCTACTGATTGTGGGCAGGGTGGGGAGTTTTGTGGAGATAAATCTCAATACTTACCAAGCAGGGACTCAAACCTAGTAACTGCAGATTACGATCCTGGTGCACTACTGACTGAGCCACCCTGCTCCGCACAGGTAGGAATATATGCCATAGATACTAAGCTCACCAGACAAAAAATTAGTCATCTCCTGCCGTAAGAGGGTTACTTCCGATCAACAGCAACAGAGGGTGCATCAGTAATAAATGCATCTTGCAAATAGTCGTTCCATGCGCTACGGGGTTCATACAGTGACAAGCAGTGATTGTCTTATCAGCTGGCAGGACCCATGAAACATGGGTCGTGCCAAAGATGTGAATGAGTAGCAAAAAAAATTATTGTTTTGGCCGAGCCAAAAGGCATAGTGTACAAGAAGTTGCTGTCTTTGCAGGTGTGTCGAAGTGTACTGTCCGAAGGGTCTTCCAGCATTGGCATACATCGCAGTCCACTGCTAATCGTCACCAGAACTGCAGCAGAAAGACTGTGCTCACCAATACAGACCACCATAGTGTGTCACACACTGTTAGGTCAAACCGTTTTGCAACAAGGCAGGAATTTCTCCAGTCAGTCAATGCACCTACAACAAGCTGTTTCCAAACAAACACTCCGAAGGTGACTGCATGCCATGGATATCTGGAGCAGAGTACTGCAGAAGAGACCAATGTTAACAGCTCTGCACAAGGCTGCATGGCTACAGTGGGTGCGGCGCCACAAAGACTGGACTGTCAACTCTTGGAAACGTGTGATCTGGTCAGAAGAGCCATGTTTTTGCTTGTATTTGAATGATACGAGTCAACAGGTACATTGTAAGCTGCATGAAGCCTTCCATGCGGATTGTGTGCAAGGTTCTGTCCAAGCTGGAGGAGGCTCTGTGATGTTCTGGGGGTGTTTCACATATGAGGAAATGGGTCCTTTGGTTGCAGTGATGTCACATTTGAACCAGAAGGGTTATATGGAGCTACTGGACAACCACATGTTGCCTTTTGTGCAGCATCTCCACAGTGAACACTGGAAGGATACCCCAGTCTTCCAAGACGATAACTGTCGCATGCACAGGGCTCGAAGTTTGTCAGATTGGCATGACGTGCATTCTGAAGCCTTTGAACATCTCAACTGACCTGACGAATCCACAGATTTGAATCCCATAGAAAATTGTGGGACTATTTGGGGCAATGAGTGAAGTGCCGTCCCAGCCATTCGGCCAATCTGGCCGAACTGTGGCATTTGCTGCTGGAAGAGTGGATGAATATTGATGTGCACTACATCCGCACACTGGTGGCATCCATGCCAGATAGGATTTCATCTGTTTTTAGGTCGCATGGAAGCATTACTTGCTATTAGGTGACATTCAGTTAGGGGTGACTAATTTTTTGTCCAGTGAGTTTTTTACTTTTGGGGGTCTCTTTTATTTCTGGAAACAAAATTTTGTGCTTAGGAATAAGTGTTTATCATTATATTCTTTACTTAGTGTGTTCTCATTATATCGGCTCTTCACTGCTTGTAATACAATTGTTTAAGTTATTATTTGTCTAAGTTTCCAAGAAGTTCAACGTTCTTTCTAATGTGATATTGAAACACATTTCGCATTAGTTTAAATTGCATATTTAATGTTTTTTTTTGATGGAAGTAATTTTGAGACACTTGGGATAATTCTGGAAAAATTAATTTTTTTTTGTTGCTGCTAGGAGTTTGGAAGTCTAGCATTCTGTGAAGACGTAACACATTATTACTTGCATTAAAAAATGGCACTTGAGTACCATAAACTGCAGAACTGCTGTGCTCTGATTTCCTCCAATTTTTCATTCTTCCAAATTGTAATTTTTGTTGTGAAAGGTTGGCAGCTTTGAGCATTGGGTGTCACAGTTAATTTAAATTCTGTGACCATTTGGCCAAACAGCATATCACAAGTGGTGTAGAGAATGTGATAGACATTTTTAAAATTAAGTAAACTCACAGCTATAAGTTGTAAAAATTTAATATTACACGATTTTAGCAGTATTTACATTTAGGAACTAAATTCTTGAGGTGAGCCTTAACTGCTCATTTAGAGAATATAACTTGCATTGCCCCATATTGCAATTTGCTTATTGCTTCAGATATTACTTCTTGTACATAAACCTTTTCCTAGCAAAGGCTGTCAAGAGTAAGAAAGGAATAATTACCAGTCCTTGAGCTTTGATACCTTGCTGATGTAGACAGTAGCTGGTCACTAGGGTTGTATGTCCCTTTTTCTGCTGATTCAGTGTACTCGTTAAGATGGCATTGATGGAGTGCATCATCACAGCTGTGGTTACCAGTCCTGGGATTGTTGAAAATCATTGAAGTCATGGGTTTTCTTTCAGTTATATAGATACCCATTGCTAATATGCATTGACTTCTGCTGGTAGTTCCATTTCAAAAACACTTAACATTATCTAAGGAACTGAAATTTACCTGATGAAGCCCCCAGACCAAAGTGGTGGTGAAACACGACATTTGCAAGAGGAATTGGTTCTGATTTTAATGAGATTTTTAAGTCTTAAAACTTTCAGTTCCTCAATGTTAAATGTTTTTGAAAATTCTTGAGGAAGTTCTTAGAATAAACCATCCAAGAGCCTAATATCACGAAAATTGAACTACCAGCAGAAGTTAGTGCATATTAGCAATGGGTATCTACATAAGTGACAGAAAACCCATACTTCAACAATACCAGGACTGGTAACTACAGCTGTGATGACACACTCCATCAACCTCAACAATGAGTACACTGAATCATCAGAAAAAGGGACATACAACCCTAGTGACCAGCTGTTGTCTGTGCCAGCAAGGTATCAAAACTCAAGGACTGGTAATTATTCCTTTGTTACTCTTGATAGCCTTTGCTAGGAAAATGTACAAGGTAACGGAATAATATCTGAGGCAATAAACAAATTGCAATATGTGGCAATTTAAGCTATATTCTCTAAATGAGCAGTTAAGGCTCTCCTCAAGAATTTAGTTCTTAAATGTAAATACAGCTAAAATCGTGTAATGTAAAATTTTTGCTGAACATTTTTCCACTGGTTTCATGGTCATTGCTTGGTACAGCTATAAGGGGAAGCTGCAAATCTCTAGGGTGGAAAAAAATACTAAAATTAACTCTACTATCAGAAAAATATCCTGGAAAAAATATACCAGAACGAATTTCTTGCCTTGTATAGCATGAACATCAACACCATATGGCTGCATCAAGACAAAGCTTTGAGGCATACCTCAGTGTTACACACACATACCTTCAACAGATGGCAGAGGAAACCAGAATTCACACTATAGCATTTGAGGGCATTCCTGTGAAGTCACCAGATGCTTCACCCTTGGATTTTTGTGCATTTGGACTTGTGAAATGAGCCCTGGTTAACATGGATTGCTAACCATTGATGGATTATGGAAAGTTTGTAAAGAGGAAAGGGACTGATTAGATATGACCATGCTTCATAGGAAGGTATTCTGTAGGACAACTGTTGAACAACAGGAATGCCAGATAGAGCATGATCAGTAGTGGGGTTAAAGGTATGTAATCAATATATGTAATGTAAAAGTAAATCAATGATGAACATGTATTTGATGTATAACACTTAAATTTAATAAAACTCTGTAACATTACAATAATATTAATATTCTCTCAATAATATTAATATTTCCTCAATAATATTAATATTTCCTCAATAATATTAATATTTCCTCAATAAGAATAATATTCCCTCATTTAGCTGCTTGCCACAGAGATTTGACAGGAGCCTGTCAGTTTATATGCCATAGTAGGTCTGAGGATGGTAGGACCTCAGCAGAAAAACAGCACAAACAGCCATACCTTACCTTCAAAAGTCTGTGATCAGTAGTCAAGTACACTAACCACTAGGCAATGTGACGGCTAAAATTTGCCAACTGCACATGGTGTTTCCAGGTGGTCACCCTTCCCAGTACTGACCATTTCTCAAAGCTGCTTAACTTCGGGGATTAGATGAGAACTGTGTTTTCAGCTTGGTATGGTCATTGGCAAAATAAATATCCCCTCAAATAGCACTTGCCACATAGGTCTGACAGGGGATTGTCAGTTTCCACACCATAGAGAAGATCTATGAGGAAGGCGAGACCTTAGGAGAAAGACAAAACAAACATACATGCCTTATCTGGGGCTTGAACCCAGGTCCCTTTGATCAGTAGCCAAGCATGCTGTCCACTCAGCCACTGTGACTAACACTGTGTGTGATATATAAATAAAACATTGCGGAAGTAAGGTAATATAATTCAACAATAACTGGTGTATCAGAATCTGTGGTAGCAAGAATTTACAAGATGGATGCCAAAATGGCATACAAGACATATTGGTTTATATTTCAGGTACAGAAGTATCTCCTTGACATAGAATGAACTACTCATATGTTTGTAGAATGCAATTCTTTACAAGAAGATGATAGCACATTTGAGTGTTGTAGGTAAAGGTAAATGCCATGCAAGGCAAGTTGTTATGTATTTGATTTTTTTACACTTCAGTGGTTAATTTCAAGTGCACAGGTAGTGTTAACCAAAAAAAAAAGGTCATTAGCTTTGATATTATAAACCTGAGTTCACAGAACAGTTCTAAGTTGGTGGTCTATTTTACTTGGTCAAATTACTTTACCTTATCCAATTCCTGACTTGCACTACCAATTATTAAAAGATTAGAGGCTAGTTATTGAAGCTTAGGGAGACACCAGGTAATGTATTACAATATATTTTATATTTTCTTTTTTACTGAAATGAATGCTTGTTGTAGTATTTTAAGATACTTAGTTAAAAAAGATTTTATGCATTGCCATTTTGCTGCTCGATGCATCTGCTCTGCCATGGCCTATTAGTTTGACCACATCTTTTGTAGGTAAGTATAGTAATTCATATCTGCCTATCAAAGATATGGTCAAATAATAGACCATGAAACACGTATAGGACCATAGCAGAGCAGATATATCCAGCAGCAAAATGGCATAAAATCTTTTTTAACTAAATACCTTAAAATACTGCAATAAGCATTAAATCATCAATTTACAATACTAATGAAACAAATATTTAATGTAAATCAGGCATGGCCAACATGTGGCTCATTGAAGAAAAATCTGTGGGTCAAAACAGATTATTAATATATCAGAATCCAAATGTTTTGATCAAATATTTTTAGATTAATAACTAAAAGATTTTGTCAAATTCATAGTACTCATTAAAATGTATATTTTTGATCAAAATATTTTGTTGATTTCTTGAAAATATTACTTTTTCCAATTCATTACCTTTTTAGAAATAACTTGTATATTTTTGTTTTTAAGTATAGAATTTTTCATATGGCTGTTTAAGAAATGTTTTTTTTTCTTAGGGGCTCTTCACTAAGTTTGAGTTGACCACCCCTGATATAAATGATAAATTTTATTCATTCTAATTTGAAGTTTAATGTTTTAGTACTTGAGTACATTACAAAAATATTGGTAGGCCTTGACTCCTCTGGACCCAAATGATGAGCTCAGGGTCAAATGATGCCATATTACATCCAGTAACATTTTTCTTAGTTGTAACAGCATCATCATCCTCATCCTCAAGCAGTCATGGGCTACAGAGGTCCAACCAGACCATGCAGTTTAGTTCTCCAAGCATATCTGTCCTGAGCTACATTTGCTGCATCTGGCCACTGCACACCAATTCTAACGTCTTGTTTGACATTGTCTGCCCACTGTATCCTAGGTCTCCCCCTCTTTCTGAGGCCTTTAGGCACACTGTTCATAACCCTATTTGCCAATCTATAATTATCCATATGGGAAACATGGCCAAACCAACAGTCTCTCTCTGCATAATATGCTGCTTAAAGGAGGTTGCAGACTCCTTTGCCTATAATCTCATCATTAGTTACAAAGTTAACCCTTTGCACTCCAGATGTTTTTTTTAGTATGACATACCAGTAACTCCAAAGGATTTTAAGCAAATTTGAGAAAAAAAATAGGCTATTTATAAAATTTTTATAAAAAAGAAAAAATTATAAGATGATGAATAAATGACATTCAACTAATAGAAATGTTTTATTATCTTTTTATGACAATACGAATATCTTTATTCAAAAATTTTTGTATTTTATAATTGTTTAATGTCTAGATGATCTTCCTTCTCCGTTATATCAACCCATTCATCCTCTTGCGCATCATCCGCGGTAGAAACACTTGTGCTACTACTAAGTGACTCAAGGACATGCACTTTTCGTTTTTTATGTCCTATGAAATCTGTTTCATCACTAAAACTCTCAGTATCACTTGTTTCTATAGAAGTTTCATTTACATCACTACATATGTAAAAAAAAACTCATCTTCACTGTTGCTAAAATCCAAATCTTTATCCATTGTTGTAAAAAAAAAACACAAAAATTTTTTTAAATTACAATATGCAATATGTAATATGCAATACACATGACCGAACAGCAGTAGTAAATGTGTAGAACTGATGTGACAATGTTTGTACCTGTTCAAAAAGGGTATTAGGACCTTTTTTCAATAAACAATAGACCTATTGGTGTGTTGCTGCTACGGCGCCATCAGAGTTCTTAAATAGGCGAGTGGTTAGCACGCTTGGCTACTGATCTAAGGGACCTGGGTTCGAGCCCCGGATCAGGCATGGATGTGTGTGTCGTTTTTCTGCTGAGGTCTTGCCATCCTCTCAGATCTCCTACTGTGGCATATAAACTGACAGGCTCCTGTCCAGACCTCTGTGGCAAGCAGCTGCTTGAGGGGGTATTTATTTTTATATTATATATGTTGCCGTAGCGCTGCCTATGGAGTGCAAAGGGTTAAACCACCTAATGCCCAATATACTGCATAAGCATCTAGAATCAAAAGCATCTAGTTTTCTGTTATCTTGTTTACAGAGTGTCCAAGTTTCATTATCATAACTAACCCTAGAAAGAACCAAACTATTATACAGTCTAATTTTAGTCTTTAGGTGTATCTGCCTATTTCTCCACACTCTCCATAGATTCTTAAAAGTCTCGGCAGCAATCCCTATTCGTCTGTTAATCTCATGCTGCACATCATCAGTATCTGTTACATAGCTCCCAAGATAATAGCAACATGATACAATATATATGCCTTAAAAATACCATAAACTGAAGTGTGTAAGAAATCCACAATGTGTTTCCCTCCCAGACTTCAGTGCTTTATCAGGTGCTAGAGTTAATCTGCATTTTTTGGTTTTAATTATCCAGTATAAGTGCTTATACACTTAAGTTTAACTTTTGTGACAATAAAATTTTTTAGTCATTCTAAAAAAAAAACTTGTGATTTAAAGAGTTTTAATCTGTATCTTTTTCTGGCACATATCATGCATGCCTTTTGGAGAGACCAAGAATAATTAAGTAAATAATGAAATTCAGTTTTGAAGAACATAAAGATTTAATAAAACACAATAAAGCTGTTACATTTAGATAGCACAGTGTATTACAACCCTAATATGTGAAGTGCAACATATATTATGTTATACATGTGTTGGAACCATTATAACAACCTTATGCTATTATGTCATTAACTTAAGAGTCATAGATGTAGCCTTAAAATCTATGTTGAGATACACTAGACCTTAAAGTAAAAGGATAGTTACCATTTCCTAGTAGCTGGTACAATTGCTTTGACAAAGGCCTTCATAGGTGATATGGTGGAATTATCACTGCCCAGATATTTCTAAGCTACCAGTCCTAAGGAGAAGAATGGGCTGTTTAACGCAGGTCATAAAATGAACAGGTGCCACCAATGATCTCCAATATGTTACTTATCTTTACAGTCACAATTATCACTGCATGATCATATAAGGTTCAAAAAGATCAAAATACAATTAGATGGTATTCTGTTAATGATCTGCTGGTATTCCTTAGAAGTCATACATATAGCGTTGGCACCGCTATTTTTAAAAGTCTGTATCGTCCATAATCATGTATGTGTACCAGATCGCAGGTGCTGCTGATAATGTTCAACTTAGAAGCCTGAGTGCTTCAGGTAAACACTTAAATGCTGTAATTAATACTGGATGCACTAATTACTTAGATTTCCAGATCTTAAACGATATCTTCAAATTAGCGGCAGCAGACATAAGAATGGAGCAAGACCGTTGTTGACATCATTACACAGTTCCAATCAGAGGTGTTAAGTGGTCAATATCCAAGGTTATTCAACAGTGCACCTTCTACACATTATGATTAACTTTTTACTACAACTGAGCTATCCAAACTGTCTATAAAAGTGACAGACAAACAATTAAAAAACATTAAAAAGCTGTCCTGCCTGCCTCATGGTGTTCCTGAGTAACGCATTTCACCATACTCATATCTATGGCATCATCAGGCTCATGACTGATCTATGACTTTTAAGTTAATGACATAATGGCATAAGGTTGTTATAATGGTTCCAACGCATGTATAACATAATATATGTTGCACTTCACGTATTAGGGTTGTAATACACTGGGCTATCTAAATGTAACAGCTTTATCGTGTTTTATTAAATGTTTATATATTATTAGCTGTGTTTAGATCATACATAAATTGAAGAACATTTTATGGATCAGTATCTTAAAGGTACAGCACATGGGGTTTGGCTTCAGTTCATATTGGGTCATAACAAAATTTTTTGTTGTTTAATGTTTAACACACAGACAGATATTCTAAATATTGAAGGTGTTCTCAACTGTTTTCAGTGTTCAGACTTTCTACACTAACATTGTTCTCCTCAATGAGATAGGAGTGACAAATGGTCTTGAAAGGCCACTGTCCATCAGATTAGATGATAAGCTGTAGATTAGATGATATCTCAGATTAGATGATATTCTAACAAGGTCCAGTTACAAGGTCCAGTAAGGTGTTGCAGAACAGCCATACCCTGCCACCTCTTAAGAAAGCATATTAAAGGTTAAAGAATATTCTTGAAGACCTTGATGGTTGGCCTACATTCCTAATACCTGTCTAATGTATCCATGGTTCCATGTATTCTGGCCATTTAGCAGAAAAAAGCTGCAGTTCTGATCAGTCCAGCCTAATCTCTTTAACTTTTATGTTATTTTTATTTGTTTATATTTCTAAATTGCTTAATTAAAACTGTTTTGAAGCATTTTTGTAAATATGGCAATTTTTTCCCAGGGCACTCAGTATGCAAGAAGAGCTGATACAGAGAAACTTCAAGAAATATTTGAAAAGGTAAATTTCAACAAATTTTAAATAATTTATAATATTTAGCTGTATCCATGAAAGAAATTTAATCAATATTTAGCAAATTTAATACTTGATTGATTAGGTGTCAGGTAAATGTATCATTTTGCTGAAATAAAGTAGACTATAAATCAGTGACCTGTGATAACTAATTTTTTTTTATAATTTTAGATTAAGTTAATATTCTAAAGATGATATTATATAAAAGAAGATGATTATTAATCCTTATAAATTAAGAATATGCATAAAATCTCTTAATTCCAACTGAAGAGACTCCCTTAAAAACGTCATCATATTTAATGTAATTTTAGTTTCCTTAAGTCAGATTAAAATTTAATCAGTTGGACCTGTAAAATAGCATAATTTTTTCTCGGTAAATTAACAGTGGTTGTACATTTTCGTTATTTGCTAGACATTTCATGAGGAATCTGATTTTATGACCATAGCTGATCTAATCTCAAATGATTGATTTCCCACCATGATAAAATAATTCCATTGATATCTTGATGATGTCACTATTAACATGTCGAAGAATGTACACTGTTCTTCAATATGTTATTCTCCTTTGGTTTTGGTTCTTGTTCTCATTGTTGGGCTGTTTAATAATTAACATTTCCGAATTTTTATACTCGCATCAATCATCATAATGTAATTACTAGCTTATACTATAATTGATTCACTTTAAATGAATCTACTCATTAGTCAATAGATCACAGGATGAAATCACAGGAAGAAATGTCATATCCATGTTTTCAGACTCTCAAAAATTCTGAACACTGGATGATTAATCATTGTAATGCAAGGCTTAAAAAACAAACTGTACTAGGTATCCAGAATTTTTTTTAAACTGTACTCAATCAAAAAAATAGTGTTCTTGAGCCTTGTTTTTACTAAATAACTATGAAAGGAAATACAGGAAGGCAGGAATATGTTACTGAAGTCCAAACAGAATGGGTAAGTTAGTCATCTAAATGTATTTATCCTGCTTTGCAGAAATTCAGCCAATCATGCCAGTTCTAACAAGATCCTGTTTGCCCATTGCATTCTAAGTCTCCCCATTTTTTTTTACTTTGACATCTTTATGCATCCTGCTCATAAATCTATTGATTAATGAGTAGATATGCATATGACGGGTGGGCAAATAGTGGCCCGCTAAGAGTTATTTGTGGCCCGCCAAGACAGTCAGAAAAATCCACCTTGAACCGAGATTTCCTTCCCGTGCGCGACCGAAGATTTGTCTCGTATTTTCCACTAGGACGGCCACATCAATATGCATGCGCAGTGTAGATATGATGCGCAGTGCTTTTCTGGTTGATCTGGTTAATTTCCATTTTGTCTTTGCAACAGTAAATATATAAATTTCCAACTTTAGTGAAACCATGAACCCTCCGAAAAAACGTAAAATCGGTGATGAATGTCGTGTGTTTAATGAAGAATGGACAAACAAATTTTTTTTGGTAATACAGGGAATAAAGCAGTGTGTTTATTGTGTCATGAAACGATAGCCGTATTTAAGGAGTACAATCTGAAACGACATTACGAAACAAAACATAGCGAATTTGGCTGCAAACTTTCCAAGGAAGAGCGCAAAATAAAAGCTGCGGAGTGTGCGAAAAGGCTGAAGAAGCAATCAACACTTCAAAATAGCGCTACAGAAGCAAGTTTCATGGTAGCCTACAACCTTGTTAAACGCAACAAGCCTTTTTCGGATGGCGAGTTTATTAAGCAGTGTATGGTAGAGTGTGCAAGCGTATTGTGTCCTGATGTTAGAAGCAAATTTGAAAGCATTTCATTGTCAAGAATAACTATAGTGCAGCGCATTGACTCAATTAGTGATGAACTCACAGAACAGCTGAAGACTGCGAGCAAAGATTTTGTTTGGTTTTCTTTGGCACTGGATGAGAGCACAGGTAACGAAGACACTGCACAATTACTCATCTTTATCCGTGGAATTAATGAAAATTTCGTCATCACAGAGGAATTACTTGGCCTAGAATCAATGAAAGATAGAACCACTGGTCAGGACTTGCTTGAGTGTGCTGTGAATTGTGTGGAGAAAAGTGGCTTGTCCTGGAACAAAATGGCAAGCATTACAACAGATGGGGCCAGAGCTTTCATTTGAGAAAATGTAGGTATGGTTAAGCTTTTAAAAAACAAGTTACAAGTACAAGACACAGACAGTGATATATTGTCTTTTCATTGCATTTTGCATCAGGAGAGCCTTTGTAAAGCTGCAACTGGACTTAAAGCATGTGGTAGATCCTATTGTTAGTGTGGTGAACACAATCAGACCAAGGGCACTCCACCATCGACAGTTCAAATCTTTTCTTGAGGATGTGGAGGCAGAGTATGAAGACGTAATTTACCACAACAGTGTGAGGTGGTTGAGCCTGGGCAAAGTGATAAAAAGAGTCTGGGCATTGCAAAATGAAATCCTCTTATTTCTGGACACAAAGGAGATATCTCATGATTTTGTTACAAAAATAGGATGTGAGGAGTGGAGATATGAGATGATGTTTGCAGCTGATGTATTTGAGAAATTGAATTAACTGAATGTGGCATTGCAGGGAAAGGGGTTGTTTGCATATGAAATGTGGAAGCATGTAAAATCATTCAAAGCAAAACTAGGTCTATTTGCAAGGCAAGCAGGTGAAGGCAATTTTTGTCATTTCCCTTTATTAGGAAAACAGAAAGTGCCTGAAAGTGTTTCTGCTAAGATTAGGGATCATCTGCAGAATTTGGAGGACGAGGTCACAAGAAGATTTCAGGACTTTAAGAAAATTGAGCCTAAATTCAATTTGCTCTCTTATCCCATCACTGCTGATATTGACACAGCACCTGAGGAGCTGCAGCTTGAACTTATTGACATGCAGTCAGATCACACTGTGAAAGAAATGTTTAATGCTGTGGCATTAGTTGACTTTTACAAATCTTTGTCTGCTGAAAAATTTCCATGTATGAAGAAATTTGCTGGGAAAATGTTCTCTATATTTGGGTCTACATATATTTGTGAGCAAAGTTTTTCTTGCTTGAAGATCAACAAGAGTAAATATAGATGCTCTTTGACAGACATTAACTTGCAGACTGTGATGAGAATCTCAACAATCTCGCTCCTCATTTCAAAAAAATTGTAGAAAAGTGTGATAGGGTACATTTGTCTCATTAAACTGATTCTAAAATTAAATGTGCTTGCAGCTATAGATGATATGAATTAGCACAATAAATAAATTGAATAAAACTGCCACTATTTTATTTAATTTATATTTATTGATTTTTATGGTACAATTTATACCTTTTCTGAAATGCAAAGTTAACTAATGAATTCAATCATTGTAAAAGGTGTGGCCCTCCGCTAACCTCCGCTTCCACAAAGTGGCCCCCGAGCCAAAACAATTGCCCACCCCTGGCATATGAGAAACATGGCCAAACCAAAGTAGTCTCTTTCTGCAGAAAATGTTGCTGACTCCTTTGCCTTTCCTCATCATTGCTTACAAAGCCAAACTGCTTAATACACAAGATACTATGTAATCATCCATACTGATTTTCAAAGGTTAACTCTTTCAGTGTCCACGCTATCTGTATATGTTCGCAGAATCCGAAATGAGGGACCAAGGACGTATGTATATGTTTTTATTATAACAACAACAAAACCCCCCCGATTTTTTAAAAATAAAAATTGCCATTGTAATGTTTTTTTATTATAATAATATAATTTATTATTAACCTTATAAAAATATACACTGAAGTACTATTGAATTATGGATAGCAACCTAGTAACATGTTGAAACCCTCTGGCCCTGATAACGACTGCCACACGACAAGGCAAGGACTCCACAAGCTTGTGTAAATGTTCCATAGGTATGACGACACAAGTATCCTCCAGAGATGTCCACAAATCTCTCAAGGCCATCACTGATGAGACATGGGCCCGAATACTCTGCTCGATGGTATCCCAAAGATTTTTGATTGGATTTAAGTCTGGGCTTCTAGGTGGCCAATTCATTATTTCAAAGTCAGTAGAATGCTCCCACAACCATGCAGTAGCCAACCTGGACCTGTGAGATGAACAGTTGTCTTTCTGGTAGACACCATCTCCATTGGGATGCATGATGGGCATAATTGGGTGTAAATGGTCAGCCATGAATTCTACATACTGGGATGCACTGAGAGTCGTCGGTACGCTTACCACAGGTCCCACAGACATCCAACTGAAGACACCCAGGCCATCACTGAGCCACCACCAGCTTGTACTGTTCTGACTTGACATGCAGGAACCATGGCTTCATGGGGTTGGCGCCATACCCTCAGTCTCCCATCGCATGAAGTTTAAATCAGGATTCATCACTCCAGGCTATCTGTTGCCAATTTTTGATGGTCCAGTTTTGATAATCTTTAGCTCAGGCAAGGCGTTGAGCATGGTGTCGTGCTGTTAGAAGTGGGACTCTCATAGGTTGGCAGCTCCCGAAGACGAGACGATGAAGTGAGTGTTGCACAGTCTGTGCACTGACTTCCCGACTGGAACCCGTGTTCAGATTGAAGGGGATTTCAGATAATGTCTGGCTCCTATCGGTTCATATGATGCGGGTCAGATGGTTAAGCCCACAATCATTCAAGGCTTGTTGTCTTTTGCTGTTTGTCCAGGTGCTTGCTTTTTTTCCAGAATTTTCATATTCCTGGAACACTCTTGAAACTGTTGTACAAGAAATTCCAAGTTTGTTGACAATTTCGGAGATCGAGTCACCTATCCGTTGGACACTTACAATTTGCCCTCCTTTTCCATTACACTTCTCATGACAAATGCTTGGGCAAACCAAAGCTGATAGCTATATATGACCAGAGTTTCAGCCACACATGCGTGCAAATGCGGGACTTGTGATACTGAATTTGGATAATATCTCCTATCCCTAATTCAATGGCACTTCAGTGTATAATTCAGGCATGAAAAATATTATTTTGTTTTTTTAATTTGATGCATATTTTATTGAACTACAATATGACTAATTTGATAAAGCCATCTGATTGCCATTTCTTAGAAGCACTAAACGGTATTGCCGATTTGCTTGTTAAAGTTCCTATTTGCTGAAGCAACCATCTGATTTAAGCTCACAAGTTTGATTTGAACTATTATCAAAAAATTTTTCTTTATATTTTTGAAAATCTCCTAAAAATTAACCAAAAAACTTGTTTTTAAAAATGGTAGATTTTGGAAGTAATTGCAAAGTACATACAGCCATTTTTTTTTTCTGTTTCATACTTATTTTTTTGGATTGCTGCATTGGTGTCAGTTGGGATATTTTTTTGCCAAGTTTGTCTTGCCATATTTTCAGCAAGTTTTAATATTTTTAGCGGTAACCTCTCATGTTTCTTAGGAATGCAGTTTTAGTGCACTTTTTTGTGGGCTAGTGGCTGTTGGAAGGTGTATGGGATGATAATGGGTGGTGCTGTAGATCTTACGGTAGACTGCAATTTCCAGTTTTTACTCCTGCCTTTGTAGTATCATATCCAAAAATGGTAATTGTTCATCCTTTTCCTTTTCAGTGATTGCTTTAATGGTTGGATAGATGTCATTAATTTGTGCTTGCAACTTGTGTAAAATTTCTGAATCTTGTCTGTATATAATGATGATATCATCCACATATATTTTATAATATTTTAATTGCTGGAGTGAATTTCTAATGGCAGTTTCTTTAATATGCTGGAGTGTTATGTCTGCCAGTAGTGGTGATAAGAGGGATCCCATAGGTACTCCTTTATTTATTTTGAAAAAAATATTTTCTCTGACGAACTGTTCTGCTTTGATCACCTGCACGTTATGGGTGAGGGACCTTCGTTTTGGCATTCTGGTTTATCTTGTATTATGCTTAGGACTTCTTGTACAGGGGTATTGGGGAGCAGTGACACAATGTCTAGTGATGCTAATCTATCTTGAGGATGCAAGTGAAGACATTTGAGTTGTTCCAAAGCTTCACGTGAGAATGAGGGTGAGGTTGGTGGGTTCAAAGTAATTCTTAAGGTAGGTGTAGAGTGCTTTCTTCATGTTGATCATTGGGGCTTGTGTGACTACTTGCTGTGACTTGTCTGCAGCTAGTAGTTCTAATGTCTTTATTGTTTTTATCATTTTTTAATTTTTCTGTTTTTTTTGCATTTTGCAGTTGAAAGTTGTTGTTCTTTGTAATATTATTATATGCTCTATATATTATATCGAGCTTTGTCTGTGTTATTATAATCACTTCCCCTATGTTAGCTACCATGAATATTGTAGGAGGTAACTTTTGGGGGTATGCAAATTTCGGACCTTGTTGCAAAATGTTCACTTCTTCTGTGAAGGTTGTTTGTGAAAGATTAATAATGTCCACAGGTATTGTAGCAGGAAGGTGTTCAGTTAAAGAGTGCCTCCTTTTTAACCATTCAGTTTTTTTGTTGTATCTTTTTAGAATATTATTCCTGTCACTTTCGATTAAATTGGCATTAGGTTCAAGGTTTCATTGAATACTTCTGGGTATTGTGTTAGTCAACATCGTAATAAAGATTACATACCTTCTTTTCCAGCTTGAACAGCTCACTTCTTGTATTTCTAATGCAGAGCCACAGTACTTATGTTTCAGCCATTGATAGGATGTTGTTGAGATATATCGGAAATTTCATCCTAGTAAAGGAAAGGAATTGGGGAGTGATATAGGAGGAGGTAAATAGTGATATAGGAGGAGGTAAAGGATAGTTCTGAGCGAGGCAGATCAGCATTAATCCTATGGGATCTGCATCCACTCTAAAAACATGGTAGGCAGATCCCATAGGATTAACATTGATCTGCCTCTTTACTTCACATATTACTACAAGAAGTGACTAACATCCCTAATATCCTGTATTCACTGATGGAAATGCTGTTTTGAATTACAAAAGCAATAATAAAAAACTTGGATAGTGATGAGTTTTTAATTTAACTTGGCTGTGCCTCAAACAGTTAAAATTTTAACTGTCAGCTAGACCTGAAACAGTTAAATTTTTTTGAAATTTTACACTTTTTTCTGTCAACAGAAATCTAGCTTACTGTATGCTTCTTATAAGGTTTGTTCATTGTTGTCTCCCCGTTGTGACATCAAAATTCCTCGCCAATGACCATCAAGAAATGCTCTCTCGCCAAGTGGCACCACCTTTCATTTATTCACCCTGGTTGGCATTGGCATGGCTTAAAAGAATAAAGTGTGTGTGTGTATAACAGCTTAAGTGTTTATATGTTGTATGAGAAACCAGGACAAGCCTAATATAGCTTCTAGGTTATCTCTGTCCTTTGTGTAGGGAAGTACTTTCTTCCTTTTTAAAATTTAAAAATAAAAAAATGAAAAATTTAATTTAAAAAGAAAGTGAATTTTAGAACTTTTTACCAGGTAAGATGAAAGGACCAAATGGCACTCAGAGGTTTGGTCAGGCCGAATGTAGATATCCCTGATGTGGTTACTTTATTTAGTCTATTCCCATGTGATCAATCATTGTAAGGTCCACTCAGCGGCATGGGATAAATGCCATAATGAAGTTCAAGGTAGAGTGGTTAAGGACCTTCCTCGTGATATCAGGGATGTCCAAGTAAATTTTACTATTCTTAAATCAGGCCTTTTGCTTTGCCTTGACCTGGTTTACACTACTGGAGATGGGGTGGTGCATATAGTGAATTTTTCAATCCCTTTTGAACACTATCAAGTTTCTTTTGAGCCTGATGAACCCTTTGGCTTACAATGACATCTCTCAAATGCACAAGAAAATAAAGTCATATACAGATGTCTCTCAGACATTAAATCAGTCATTTTGTTGAATATCCTGCTCTGTCAATATAAGCTTGGGGTATCAGATACCATTCTGCAGTTGCAATTATCAGATGCAGTTGTGTTATAAAAATTGGTAAAATCCAGAATATTGGCAGTAAGAATGCAATGGGCTCATTCAAGATTTATTTCCCCCTCCCCAATGAAAACATATAATCCTTCCCAAGACTGTGAAGTGTGCGAAGCAAGAAAAAAAAAGGCGGTGCAAATGTAAGAAGTAAAAAAATAAATACCTCCTAAGGCAGCTGCTTGCCACAGTGATCTGACAGGAGCCTATCAATTTAATACACTATAGTAGAAGATCTCAATAATTGGGGTGGGGGGCGGGTCCTGAAGGTCCTGTCCCCCCATGGAGAAAAGCTCATATTCCGTCTTTTGACACTACACAAGCTGGCATGAGAAGCCTGGAAGTAGAAGATGAAGGTTTGTCTCAGAGGGGACCAGTAGGGACTTGGAGTATGGGTGGTGTTAAAGGGGGTGCAGAGTGCAGCCCAGATAGTAGAAGGTCTGTGAGGATGGTGGGACTTCAACAGAAAAACAACACACATATCCATGCCATACCCGGGGCTTGAACTAGGTCCCTTAGATCAGTAGCCTCACATGATAACCACCTGGTATACTCTGTTTAAATTAGTTTAAATTGCAAATTTTACATATTAGGTAAATTTTCATTTCATCTTCATAAAATAGTAATTCTGGGCATGTTTAGTTAAAAATATTTGTGAGTCAATGGGTTAAACAGCATTTAATTCTGGATTTTACACAAATAAAATATTTAACAAAATGAGAAATGTATTAATTTTATTAGGACTCTTTTACAGTGATGTAGTGAAAAGTGAAGAATTTGGCAATGTGAATAAATATTAATTTGAAAAAAAAATCTAATTGACCAGAATAATTATAATACTTATGAATAGCAAAGAAATTTTATTCTGAATAATGGAAAAAACAACTTTTTATTTCAATCAGAAAAATTGCTCTTTTTTGTAATTTTTGCCTCAGTGATATACTTTGAGAAATGTCAAGACTTTTTGTCAGCTGTGCAAGACAAAAAAGTGAACTTAAATTTTTTTTTTCCAAATAATCAATCAACAGAAATAGGTCATATCATTACTAAATACGAAAAGGAAGAGCATTTAATTGTGCTTAATAAAATGGCAAAAATTCAAAAAGAAAGAAAGGAAATGTAGGTAAAATTTTATAAGCATGTTTTCAAAAGTTTGCAAAGGTTTTTTTTTTTATTTTAATTTTAATTAAATTTTTCAAAAATTAATGTTGAAATCTTTTTTAAAGTTCTATATTTAATATATACAGTATATATAGTTAACTTTTCAGGTGCAGCCTGAAAAACTAGTTTACATCCAGAGGCCCAACTATATTTTCACTATGCTCAGGAAAAAAAAATTAACTTTATTAATGAAGGAATTATGGCATGTCATATACCAAACTAATCAGCATTAAATTCTGGATTTTTTTGTAAATAAAATAGTTAACAAAAATGGTGTAATTTCATTTTAATAGTGCTTTTTAGAGTCATATATTTAAAAAAATGCATCTTGCAAATGAAAATAAAATTTATAAGAAAAAAAAAACTAATAGACAGAAATAATTATAGTGCATATGAATAGAAAGGCTGTTTATTTCTAAATAATAAAACCAATTATTTGAAGCAAGCAAATTGCTTTGTTTTGTAATTTTTTCCTAGCTACTATGAGAAAAATTCAGGCTTTTTGCCAACTGTGCTGTCATATAACCAAGACAACTTTAGAATTAAAAAGAAATAACTGATCAACAGAAATAGGTCATGTTATATACCAAATTAAGCAGAATTTAAGTCTGAATTTTATGAAAATAAAAAATTTAATATATATATATACACAGTCGTATCAGAATAATATGACCACCCACAGAATCACAGTGTACCCACCCAGGCACGTCATAGAGTCATATGACAAGGTCGACCACATGGAGATATAAGCGGCCAGCCAGGACAGATGAGCCATAGTGCGTAATGTGATCACAATGGGCAGAGGTATTGATTTGATGGATGTTCAAAAAGGAATGATCATCAGCTACAGTGCCAAGGGTGGAAGCATCTCAGAAACAGCAGACTTTGTGGCTGTTTGCAAGGTGCTGTAGTAAGGGTGTACCAAGAATGGACTGCTGGCACACCAAATACCTCCAGATGTCATAACTGTGGAGCCCCAAAGGCCATCGACCCCAGAGGAGAACATCACCTCCGTCGACAGGTAAAGGGCAATCGATGTGCAACAGTGCAGCAATTTACCACTCAAATGAATTCTGGAGCACCCAGGTATGTGTCCCCGATAACAGTAGTGACCCCTTTTACGCATGGGTCTCTGGAGTTGATGTTGTGTAAAGGCTGTGTATGTTAACCAAGGTCCATCGGCAATGATGCCTGCAGTTCTCACAGGACTACCCTCATTGGACAGTGGAAAAAGGTTGCCTTCTCTGACGAATCGAGGTATCTACTCCACAGAAGTGATGGGTGGTGGCAGATACAGAATCAGACACATGAGAACCGACACCCGGACACACTTATTGGGCCGGCAGTGTGCATGTCTGGAGGATGTTTTCCTGGTATGACCTGGGACTGCTGGTACCACTGGATGGGTCCCTGAATGCCAGTGGTTACCTGTCCATCCTTGCTGACCACATGCATCACTTCATGTTGGATGTTTACCCTGGTGGTGATGGTGTCTACCAACAGGACAATGCGCCCTGCCATGTTGCTAAGGTGGTGCGTGACTGGTTCCAGGAACATGACAACAATGTCTCTGTTCTCCCTCTGCCGGCGAAATTGCCTGACCTCAATCCCATAGAGCATTTGAGGAACCATTTGGATTGACAGGTTCGGCATGTGGATCCACAACCATGTTATCTCCGGAACCTCCATGCTCTGTTGGAGTCCGAATGGGCATGTGTGCCTTTGGCAACCTTCCAGGGCCTCATTGTGTCCATGCCATGCCATCTTGCCTCTGTCATCCAAGTTATTCCCATTATTAGGTAGGTGGTCATATTATTCTGATACGACTGTGTATACAAACTTATTAATTTTAATAAGATTTTTTCGAGTACCTGGCATGTAATTGGGAGGCATGATCCAAATCCCTCTCATCAGCAAATCATTTTTTCCACAAAATTATTTCTTGAATTATATGTCCACATGTAATCTGCAAATTTATTATTGATTAACCCTTACATTCCTGATTTTGAAACTTAACCCACTATGATGGCAGGATTTATTTTAAAGTGTTTTCAGAAAATAAAATAAATAACTTTAGAATCTTATCCTGAAGTAACCAGTAAATGGAAATATGTTATATACCAACAGAAAGATAATTTAATTGTGATTAATGAAATGGCAAAAATTTGGAGGGAAAAATAGTAGGTTTAATTTTTTTAAATTGTTTTAAAATATTACAAAATTTTACTCTATTTTTTCTAATTTTTTTATTCTAATATAAGTAGTTCATAATATTTCTATTAATGTTTAAATCTTCCATTTATTTAGTGTTTCCTAATTATTTAGTCATTTATGCAAATAACCATAATCTAGATGCTTAGAATTTTGGTGATTGGCGAACTCTAAGTCTAAGGAAAGTAATGTCATAAAAAAATTCAGTTTGCATTAAAAACAAGATAATTTGAATAAAAACTAAAAAATATATCTAAAACAATGATAAAGAACTGTGAATAAAAATGAATAGAAATATTTCAAAGCATTTAAAGTTTAAACTGAAACATTTAAACTGAAACATTGAGAAGGAATCATTTTAGTATAAAGCTGCATAACTGCTGTAGTAAAGTTTATTTTTAAAATTGCAGCAAAAATTTGGTTAAAAATCACAATTTTTAAATGTTAATTAGTATATTTAGTTGACCATCCTACCTTTGAAAAATCTTGCTTTTAGATTTGCTTAATCCTTTGATTCTTTGAATATCCACCATTGGTGACCATTAGTGGTTTCGTTTTCAGTCATTTAAATATTCATTGTAATTGCAGTAAGTATTTGAGGATCAAAAAACAATTCTAGAAGTATTAGAGTAATAAAAAAGGTCTTTAAAATCAAAAGTCTTCTAAAATATTGACCAAAGCAATGTGCCTAATTTGTAGATCGTGCAACTTCCAATAGTGGTAAAATCATTCATCATCATCATCCTCAAGCAGCATGCCTATGGAGGTCTAAACCAGATTACGCAATTTAGTTATCCAAACATGTCTGTCCTGAGCTACATCTGCTGCATCCGGCCACTGCACACCAATTCTAACAAGGTCCTGTTTGACATTGTCTGCCCACTGTATCCTAGGTCTCCCCCTCTTTCTGAGGCCTTTAGGCACACTGTTCATAACCTTATTTGCCAATCTATAATTATCCATATGGGCAACATGGCCAAACCAACAGTCTCTCTCTGCACAATATGCTGCTCAAAGAATGTTGCAGACTCCTTTGCCTAACCTCATAATTACTTACAAAGTTTAACCACCTAATGCCTGAGATGCTGCATAAAGCATCTAGAATCAAAAGCATGAAGTTTCCTGTTTACAAAGGGTCGAAGTTTCACTGGCATAATTAACACTAGAGAGAACCAAACTATTATACAGTCTAATTTTGGTCTTTAGGTGTATATGCCTATTTATCCACACACTCCATAGATTCCTGGTAGTAATCTCTGTTCGTCTGTTAACCTCATGCCGCACATCACCAGTATCTGTTACATAGCTCCCACAAAAATTAAACTTGACATCTGCTGAAGACTGCAACCATTCAGATTAACTCAATCACAGCCTGCCTGACCAATTTTCATCATTCTGGTTTTCTCTCTGTTTAAAACCAAAAGTATTCTGCTACCAGTTTCATCAATAGCTCGAATGAAAGGTTCATCTTGTCAACATCAGTTGCCAAAAGGACCAAATCATCAGCATAATCTAAATCATTAATTTTCAGATCTCTAGACCAGTTAAGCACAAAATCTTTCCCAAAAGTTTAGGAAGTATTACAACTCTGCTAGAGCGAAAAGTATATTAGAAGATGGGAAATCACAATCGATTGATAATCTATGTACAGTACAGCAAAATAAAGGCATACACTAAAGTGTTGCTAGTTGATGCTATTTACTATGTTTACATGCATGTACAAACACTACAGGCTAAAATAAATTTAATTTTAAATTTTTATTGTCAATAAATTTTTTGAAGTGCAATCAAAGGTAAAAAATATATATGACAAATTCAATGGTTATCTTTGATATTTGATTAGAAACAGGTACAAAAACTGCCAATTTCTATAGAACAGATATTTTTTAGAAACTCATAACACCATAACAATGGTTACTTCCCCATTCACTAGAATTTGAAAGGTGAAACTGATTAATACTACTCCAACATGGAAAGGGTAAGGCTTAAACTTTTGAAACCTGATCAGTAAAAAAGTTACATTTTATGTTAAAAGGAAATTTCTTCTACCAGTTGAAGAAATTGATTTTGAAACATTGATTTTTATTTCTTTTTATAATTCTTTTCAATATGGTATGTTTTAAAACATGGACCAGTGTTACAAAATGTGACTTGGACTGCTCACATTCCATGGGACATTCTGTCCTGGTTATGAAATGGAGGAACACATTCTTGTTCTAATTTTTTACTAAATGTGCACTTTTCCTTTTGGTGTTGATTTTGAAGATCTTAGCAAAGTGCCGAAAAGTTAGTGCACCAAGGCAAAAACAAAGTGAATATCCAGACAAGGACCCCGAAGACTCGGAGAAGGTATGGGGAGGAAACCCTCTGGACAGCTGTTGGGAGACAAATGGTAGCCTTGCGTCAAGGCCATCCAGCATGTTCTTTAATGTGCACAGGGTATGGCTCTCCCACACCTGGGGCCATAGCTAACAGCCCATCTGACAGATGGCAGCCTTTCCAAGCCCACCAGTGTACACTACTGATGGAGGGCAGGACTGGAAGTTTTGTAGAGATAAATCTCAACACTGGCCCAGCTGGGATTTGAACCTGGGAACTGCAGATAATAAATCAAATATTGATGGTAATAATTTTTATTCCTATAAAAATACAAACTTATAAATATTCAGATCTTGTATCTGAAAAATATTTTTAATTTTTAGTTTCCTGAAGAATGAAGTTAGTGGTGCTCTGCATTGTAATTTTAAAATTAAGCAAACATACCCCATTGCAAAATGGGGTATGTTTGTAGTCAGTAGCAGTCCATGCCCATAATCTGCAGTTCCCAGATTTAAATCCTGCCTGGGCCAGCATTGAGATTTATCTCCGCAAAACTCCCCACCCTTGCCTAAATCAGTAGGGTACACTATGAGCTTGGAAAGACCACCTTCTGTCAGGTGGGATGTAAACAGTGGCTTCATGTGCAGGAGAGCCATATGCTGTGTACGTTAAAGAACACACTGGATGACCTTGATGGGAAGCTATCATCTGTCACTCAACAACTGTCCAGTGGTTCCCCTCCCCAAAACCTTTTCTGAGCTGTTGGGGTCCTTATAACCTGGCCATTTAGCCCATTGTGGGCAAAAAAAAAGTTGCTGCTCAGAGGTAGAACAACCCAACTCTTTTGTAACAGCAGAAGAGAATTTAAATTTTCTTTTGATGTGCTTCACCATACAATATTGCCATATAACAGAGTAGGGTTAATAAAATCATAATACGGCATTACTAAATTTTGAATTTAGAACGTTTTGAATTCTGTAGATTTTGCTGATAGCTCGAACTATATGGGTATGACTGTAAGTTATATGGGTGTTCCATTCAAGTTTTTCATCTACCTGATTCCTAAGAAATTAAACTCTCTAACTCCAGTAATGTCAAAGTTATCTATACTGGTTTCCATAAATTAAGGAAAATCCCTATGTTAAGTCAACGGGAAGCTAACGTCAAAGCTCTATAACTTCTAAAATAATTTTTTTTTGTTTTGAAAAATATGATTGCAGATAAAGATCTTAATCAAATAAATCATTATCTCTATTTTCAACAGTATTCGTCCGGTATTTAATGAGTTATGGAAGTTTGAATATTTAACAACAGCAGTACCAGTCTTAAGAAACTTATACAAATCTGAAGAATAGTGAAAGAATTCTTTACACAAAGTTCTAAAATACAAATTTCTTTTATTAAACACTTTCATACAATACTTATTACTAAGTTTTAATTAACATAAGTCAATTTTGTGACTGGCATTGTTATTGCTAAATATGATATATGTCATGTTATAAGTATAATGAAACCTAATACTTCTTGTGGGCCTGATGATACCTCAATAAATGTAATTAAAAATGTTAAAAATGAAATTAAGATCCCCCTCACATACATTTTCAACTTGTCACTTCAGAAGGAAATTTTTCCAAATGAAATGAAACTAGCAAAAATAATACCTTTTCACAAGAGTAAAAACCTGAAAGATATAAAGAATTACAGACCAATTTCTTTAGTCTCAGTTTTTGCCAAAATTTTCGAGAAATTAATGCATAAATGTATATATAAATTTATACCAAACAGAAAGCTAATTATACCACAACAATATGGTTTTCAACATGGCAAATCTACACAAGGGGCTATTATAGATACCTATGATTATATTGTTAATAATCTTGAACATCAGCGAGTTGGCTTGGCTGTATATTTAGATTTGTCTAAAGCATTTGATTGTGTAGATCATGAAATTCTCTTGGAAAAGATTAGACACTATGGTCTTCGAGGGCAAATAAATAATTGGCTAAAAGCTTATTTCAAAGACCAGCATTTGTACAAGTCAATAGGACTATATCTGAACAAATCAAATTCAATAGGGGAGTGCCACAGGGTTCTGTTCTGGGATCTTTATTATTCCTTTTGTATATAAATGATATTCAATCACAAAAGGGAGCAGCTAAACTAGTTATATATGCAGATGATATAAATGTCATTTCTTTCCATACTGATGTAAGAACTTTAGTAGAAGAAACAAATACTCTAATTGGAAATATGCATAAATGGATCACATATAATAAACTAGCTATAAATATTTCTAAAACAAAGTGTATGGTCTTTAAGAACAAAATAAAAAACTGAATTATAACGAAATAAATATTTTGATGAATGATCAAAAGATTGAAATATGTGAATATATAAAATTTCTTGGACTCTGAATAGATGCTAATTTAACTTGGATTCTTATATTAACCAGCTAAGAGCTACTATTTCAAAAAATATTGGATTGATTGGGAGGATTAAAAAATATGTAAATCAGCAAACTTTGATAAATTTATATTATGCATTAGTGTACCCACATTTAATATATGGAATTAATGTTTGGGGAGATACTAGATCAGCCAATTTGAATAGTTTATTTTGTCTGCAAAAGAGAATTATGAGATATATTCTAAGATTGAATTACAGAAATCTGGTACAACACTTGATGGCAGAAAATGGAATACTAAATATATATAATATTTACAAGTATGTTATGGGGAATTTTGTATACAGAGTGAAGAATAAAATGACAGAGTACTCGGAACTTTACTGCTGCTTAGAAAGAACGAAGACTTTCAGTTATGATACTCGACTTAAGAACAAGATCATGTTGCCCCTTTATTAGAAATCTATAGGCCAGAGATCAATACGGTACATTGGCATTAAGATTTGGAATGACGAGATACCAGAGGATACTGCTGCAATGGAACAATATAGAACTTTTAAATATAAATATAAACTACGCTTATTATCAAGTCAATGATAGAGTCAGACCACAAAAATTCATGTGCTCAAATAAATGTATAAATGTATAAATTAAGGCCACTGTAATGTTTTAAATTTAAGTGTATTTCAGGAAGCATTTATTCAAAAGCTACGGCTTGTTATGCTCTCCTTTTTCACCTGTTAACTTGTCTGTGTTTTATCTACCAATATATGTATGTTTGGGTGAAATAAACTTATTCAATTCAATTCAAACTTCCATAACTCATTAAATACTGAATGGATATTGTTGAATATTGAGATATGGATTTGTTTGATTGAGATCTTTATCTGCAATCACATTTTTCAAAACAAAAAAAAAATTATTTTAGAAGTTACAGAGCTTTGACATTAGCTTCCCATTGACTTAACAGGGATTTTCTTTAATTTATAGAGATAAGTATATATTTACTTTAATAATATCATTGATGTGCAGTGTGTGAAACATCTTAAATTTCGTTTTTGAGTAGTTTATTGTGTGTTATTTGTTTACCTTAAGCTACTTTGAAATTTTTTTAAATCCTGTGTTCATTTGAGTTTGCAAATGCTGTATAGAATTTGGAGATATTAAAGAAACTGTCATCTGCATACAAATAAGATTTAATATTTTCTGAAACATTTAGTAAATCATTTATATATAAAAGAAAAAACAATGGCTTTATAATTGAACCTTTTTTTTGGGGGGAGGGGCACCGAGGAGCTGACCAAGTCTCCATCTAAGTGACATATAAGCTTTCCTGTTTTGAATCAGCAGTCGCGACATCTATTATCAGGAGTTGACTTTTCTTCTCATTTGACTTTTCCTGTGATAATTTATTACTGAATGAATAATAGATGACTTTGAGCTCACACTATTTAAATGTACCATCTATTACTTATTTAATAAGTCACTTTTTATCCATTTCAAGATATCCTTCTTTGGCCATAGAAATTTAATTTTTGAAATAATATTGTATGATTAACTGAGACAAAAGCTTTGCTAATATAAGTGAACACACTTAAAACCTTTTGGCCACATTGAAAACTTTTCAGGATATTTAAGATTTAATTCTTCTATTCTGTTGAGCAATTTTTTGAAATCCAAACTAATAATTTTAAAACATTATACTGTTTAGGAGAAAGTTCGTAGTTGATTACAGACCACTTTTTCAGTCACCTTAGAAAATATTGGCAAAAGTGAAATCGGTCTATAATTATCCATCTTTTTTATCTCCATCCTTATAGAGTGGTAATAACTTATATTGCTTTAATTAACGTAAAAAATACTGTTGTTAAGAGAAATGTTACAAATATGTATTAACAGAGATGTAATTACTTCTAGTTAATATTAACCTTCATTTTTATTTCTGTAAATTATAAATTTTCCCATCAGCTGACCTATCAATCTTTTAGAGTTATGCTATATTGGATGTCCGACTTTACAAGTTGTTGGGGATATTATTTAACATCACATTAGGTTATATGTTAATATTTCTTTTATTTCTTTCTCTTCTTGTAAAATTTTTTTTATCTTGTATTGTTCCTGAAAATGAATGTGGTATTGGATATGGAAGCAAAAAGGAAATTCCTTGACATGGCAAGTTGTTTAAATAAAAATAAAATAAATACCCCCTCAAGCAGCTGCTTGCCACAGAGGTCTGACAGGAGCCTGTCAGTTTATATGCCATAGTAGAAGGTCTGAGAGGATGGCAGGCCCACAGCAGAAAAACGACACATACATCCATGCCTTACCCGGGGCTCGAACCCAGGCCCCTTAGATCAGTAGCCAAGCACGCTAACCACTCGGCCATGGGATGGATGAATTAAATCAAACACTTCCTCCCAATAAATTGGATTATAAACTTTCTGTGTAAAGTTAGTATTTTATTTCCTTTTTTTAATTTGATCATTAGTTTTCATTTCTGTAGATTTACTTTATTTCTGTAAATTATCGATCTTTCTGCCAATTGATAATTATTGATTTTTTCAGAGTGTTGCAACCTCCTTTAAGCAGCATATTGTGCAGAGAGAGACTCCGTTGGTTTGGCCCTGTTGCTCGTATGAATAATTATAGATTGGCGAATAGGGTTATGAACAGTGTGCCTAAAGGCCTCAGAAAGAAGGGGAGACCTAGGATGCGGTGGGCAGACAATGTCAAACAGGACCTTGTTAGAATTGGTGTGCAGTGGCCAGATGCAGTAGATGTAGCGCAGGATAGACTTGCTTGGAGAACTAAATTGCACGGTCTGGTCGGACCTCCGTAGCCCATGGCTGCTTGAGGATGATGATGATGATGTTACAAGGGAAGCCAGAGTTTGTCCCTTGAAGATCATGATCGCAAATGTTTTTACTTTTGCTTTAGCTTTTCCTTATATTTCAGTAAGTAGACGGAGCATCGATTCTTATTCAGAATAACAGATTCGTTCAACTCGGAAAGTTTTCTTTAATAAACAAAATTTAATAAGAGAGAAGGTAATAGATATAACAACTGCTGTTAAAACATTTTTGGCTAAAAAGTCCTAAGCAGATTGAGACTAGTTCTATTTTTCCACAAAGAATTTTGAGTTCAATGGCATCTGAAGTTTGGCCCAAAGTTCTGGATTGGCAATTTTCGATTTGGCAATTGAAAATTGTGATGGTTACTTGAGGAAAGTTAGATCACTCGTCCTCCAGGAAGGAAAGTCCACCATCCTCAAAAGGCTTTAGGGAATCCTCGTCTATAGATATGGCATTCAAAGAAATAATTCTTAATAGGATGGCTTTGACTTAAAGTAGAATGCTCAATTTAGACAGCTCAAGAGCAGAACGAAGAAGGAATCCAAAGGAATGCTTGGCAGCTGAGTTGACAGATGGGGTGGACTCTATCTAGCTCAGTTGTATCTGATGCTATTCAGTGGATAACTGGGGGTGAAAGACTCAGAAAAATGCTAGAGCTTGGGGTAATATTTTTTTGCCCGATACAAAAACAGCCCGTAAATCTTCTGTTTTCTTCTGTTAATGTTTTCTATTGGTTTGTGGTAGTCAGATGCCCAGAGACTGATGACCATATTTGGGCATCCCACTGGGTGATATGTGAGATCTCAGGAGAACCAAATCTCACAAAGGTCTAAACTAAGAGAAGCCCCAAATATATATTTACTATTTTTATTCATCAGGTTTTAAAAAAATAAGTCTTAATTGCATAGTCTGAAATTTTTTTAACCATAATACTGTTAAAAAAAGTCTTGTTAAAACTACTATGCTCTAAAATTTACTTAAATTTTTGATTTTCATAAAATTTTAAATTAAATTCTGTTTAATTTGGTATATAACATTATATTATTTCAGTTGAGTAGTTATTTTTCAAAAAAATTCCAAATTTGACTTGATATGAATTGGCGCAGTTGGGAAAAAGCCTGGACTTTTCTCAAAGTATGGGGGTTGCCAGACCTAAGTGAACAGAGGCATGGGATACCTTTTATATTAGTTGGTTGATAATCCTGATCAGAGGCCATCGCAGGTACCTGAACCTCACTTAGCTAGTTGGGCATCGTCAATCCTAAACTGGAATAATGTGTCTCAGGCAGGCCATGTATCTTTTGAAAAAGTCCACTTGAAAAGGGGTGCCTGAAGTTCCTACCAGCATCGGTGATTTCAGCCTTTAGTGGAGGAGGAACAGGTCTATTCCCCATGCCTGCTATCAGGGGGCTGTTTGATATTGTTGGCCCTACCTATCTCAATAAACCTAGTTTCTTTAAAAATCCTACTAATCATTTTCTCTTTGCAGGTATGTGGAACATGAGGACATTACATAGAGATTATTCTCTTTATGTCATCTTGCAGGAATTCCATCCAGCACTATAACCTAGATATTCTAGGCTTGTAAGAGACCAGATGGACAGGTAAAGGTGAGATACTTAAAAATAACTTTAAATTTCTCTTTTCAGGGAGGGAGGATAGAAAGCATCACCAAGGCATGGGTCTGCTTCTCAGCAGACACACTAGTGATGCTCTTCTAGGATATGAATGCATTAATGAAAGGTTTCTTAGAACAAAACTTCAGACAAGCATTAAGGAGTTGAATGTTATCTGCAGTTATGCCCCCAATGAGGATGCCGATAAGGATGAGAAGGATAGGTTTTACGGACAACTTCAGGATATTTTGAATTCTGTTAAGAAAGGTGATATTACCCTTGTTCTAGATGACTTTAATGCCAAAGTTGGTAATGACTCTGACCTGTGGGGAGGAGTAATAGGCCCTTTTGGTATTGTAACGCTCCAAAAGACGATGAAATATTTTGAAGTTTGGACCCTTTGTCTGATCCAATTATTTTCAGCTGAGTCGGGCGCCAGGCAATAATTGACAAATTGCCAAAAATAAAGTTTATTAGGGTTCGAAATACCAGTGAGCGTTAATGAGTAAGAATTCAAAAATATTAAATGATTGTCAAAATTTTATGTTAATGCTAATCAAAACAAACTAACGTTGCTCAAGAGAAAAAAATTGGTAAGGATTCAAAAGGTTTTAAAAACAAACACTTTATTTCCAAAAAGCACTCACCAAAACTTCAATAAAGAAGATACTACATCATTTCTTACTACAAACATCTTCAACAAACTCCAAACTAAAACTGATCTCTAAACTGTGCTGTGCTCTACTTCTCTCTCTACTCTACTATCTTTTGTGCTACTGTGACAACATGTCACCAGTTATAACAAGAGGTACAAAGCCCGCATGTGTCATGTTGCACACCGGGAAAGACATTTGCATAAATTGACGAGCGGTGCAAGCTGTGACGCAAGAGGGGGCATGTCCTTGTACATATGCTTTAGCGGGTGACAATCGAAAGTTCGGAGTTGTGCATGTGCAACTCCTAACTCTTGGAAACAAGCGCTGTAATGCCAAAAATGAAATAAAAAATCCCCAAAATGATAAATATAACGTAAATTAAGCAAAACTGGTTAAGGTAAAGTAAAAGTGAATGAGGGGCATCACAGTATTGGTAGTTGCAATGGCAATGGGCAACATCTCTTACAGGTAAATAACTCAATAGTTTCAGAATAACTAACACTTATTACAAACACCATGACATACATAATTACATATGGTTTTCACCTGATGGGCTGCATAAGAAAATGATTGATTGTATATTAATTAGCAGCTAATGGGCTAGCTCTGTTAGGAATACCAGGGCATATAGGGGAGCGGAAATTGGATCTGACCATTACCTTGTTAAAAGTGTCTTGCAATTTAAAAAGTGCTAGGTTCAAAAATTGACCTTTAATACTAAAGATCTGAAAGACCCAATTATAGCTAAAGCTTACCATGATAGGTTACTTTGTCATTATGACAGTCATGGTTTGCTTACTACTGAAATTGAGGAAGAATGGGATCATTTTAACAGGCTTTTTTGGACACTAACAGTACTCTTTTAGGAAAAAAGGAGCAGAAGAGGCAGAATTATTTGAGTGATAAGACACTTGAGCTTATTTCAGAAAGAAAGAACTTAAAATGTCCTTAATCAATACCCTATTAGTGCTAATAGAAAGGATTACAGAGAGCTTAATAAACGTGTAAAGGATCAATTAGCTTCTGATAAGAATCTTTGGCTGACAAAGCCGAGGAAGCAGTTAGACAGCACAACAGCAGAGAGCTGTACCAGATAGTTAATGTTTTGTGTGGCAGAAGATGGACAGGTATACAGGGATTGAAGGATAAACAAGGTAAGGTTATAGAAGGTGAGAATTCTGTCATGGCTAGATGGGCTGAGCATTTCAGTGATATTCTAAACAATGTGGTTAGTTCTATTCCCATTGTTTGCAATGATGATAGATGCATTGGTGGCTTTAATGTTGGCCCTGTAACACAATCTAAGTTATTTTCGCTGTTTCTAAACTTAAACTTCATTTAGGGGTAGGAAATGCTTAGAGCTGGGAATGTTCCGGTTACCACTTGGATGACTGAAATTTTGAATATCATTTATGATAAAAGCATGGTTCCTAAGGATATTATCCCTATTTTCAAAAAAGGTGATCATAGTTCTTGTGATATCTAAAGGGGTATCAGCCTACTCTCTGTTCCAGGGAAAGTTCTTTGCATGATTGTGCTTAATAGAATTAAGAATCTGGTTGACAGGCAATTGTGTGATGAGCAATGTGGATTCAGAAGTGGTAGGGGATATGTGGATCAGATATTTTCACTTAAGCAGATTCTTGAGAAATGTTTAGAGTTTCAGAAACCTTTGGTTACTAGCTTTGTTGATTTCAAAAAGGCTTTGTACTCTGTTGATCATTATAATTTGTGGTTGATTGTGAGATCATATGGTATACCAGACAAGTTAGCATAATGAAAGCTCTCTATAATAACACTGAGTCGTGTGTGAGAGTTGGTAAGGCTTGTAGCAATTGGTTTAGCATTACTTTTGGTGTTCGACAAGGGTGCATTTTGTCTCCTTTTCTCTTTAGTTTTGTTATTGATTATGTTATGCAAAATTCACTTCAAAGGAAAGATTTTGGCCTTAAATGGGCTGGAGATACGAAAATTTCTGATTTAGATTATGCTGATGATTTAGCCCTTTTGGCAAATGATGTTGATGAGATGAACTCTTTCATTCGATCTGTTGATGAAACTGGTAGTAGAGTAGGTTTGGTTATAAACAGAGAGAAAACTAAAGTGATGAAAATTGGTCTGGCAGGCTATGATTCAATTAATCTGAATGGTTGCAGTCTTGAGCAGGTGTCACAGTTTAATTATCATCGGTGCTATGTAACAGATACTGGTGATGTGCAGCATGAGATTAACAGATGAATATGGATTGCTGCCAGGACTTTTAAGAATCTATGGAGAGTGCGGAGAAATAGGGATATACACCTATAGACTAAAATTAGACTGTATAATAGTTTGGTTCTTTCTAGGATTAGTTATGATAGTGAAACTTGGATGCTGTGTAAACAAGATAGCAGGAAACTAGATTCTTACACAGTATCTTGGGCATTAGGTGGTTTAACTCTGTAACTAATGATAAGGTTAGGCAAAGGAGTCGACAACCTCCTTTAAGCATCATATTGTGTAGAGAGAGACTGTACTGGTTTGGCCATGTTGCCTGTATGGATAATTATAGATTGGCAAATAAGGTTATGAACAGTGTGCCTAAAGGCCTCAGAAAGAGGGGAAGACCAAGGATGCGGTGGACAGACAGTATCAAACAGGATCTTGTTAGAATTGGTGTGCAGTGGCCTGATGCAGGAGATTAGCCTAGGACAGATATGCTTGGAGGATTAAACTGCACAGTCTGGTTGGACCTTCGTAGCCCATGGCTGCTTGTGGATGATGGTGATGATGGTACTGAGAAAAAAAATTGCAAAACAGGAGTAATTTTCTTGCTTCAAGTAAATATTAATTTTTTTTGCTATTCAGAAATAAATAACCTTTATAATCATTTCTGCCTATTAGTTTTGTTAAATTTTTATATGCATTGCCTGATGCATTTTTTACAACATTGAAGTAATGTATTTAATTTAAAATAATTTAAAAATTCTCTGTCATTGAGCAATAAAATTTCAGAGTTTATCCTTCAAACTATTTGGATGTTCAAAGTTCTTAGGAGAAAAAACTCTCAGAAGCTTTTCGGAGCAAAGACAGCGCTCCGTCTTCAGTGAAGTGATGTTATGTACTGACGCTGGGTCCGTTTAGACAAAGAGCTTCTTTCCACATGTCGTGTAGGGTGATTCCAGTGTCTCGGTTGCAGGTGGGGGGGACGGACGAGGTCATTATTTCAATAGCCTCGCGGACTATGGTTCCGTAGAAAGTGGATGCGCGCGCAAGAAGTGTGGCGTGCTCCCAGTCTATTATTGCCGTGTGTTGCACTGCTAGCTCAGAGGCGGCTGTCGTTAGCTTCTTTTGGCTGACATCAGCTTTGTGCTCCGCGAACCTTTCTTGCAAAGAGTGAATGGTTTTGCCGATGTAGTACACAACGGAATTATCCGTCAACTGTAGTGGAAATCGGTATACGCCCGATTTTTGAAGAAGGCTATATTTGTCCCTGTCCCTTTTGAGTAATTTCTTCAAATTTGGAGCTGGGCTGAAAACAATTTTTATACTATGGGCTCTGAGTAATTTGTGGACCGATTCACATAGGACATGGACGTAAGAAATGGGTCCGGCAAAAATAGTACGTTCGGGGTCGGTGATTGGGATGAGAGCTATATTTGTCCCTGTCCCTTTTGAGTAATTTCTTCAAATTTGGAGCGGGGCTGAAAACAATTTTTATACTATGGGCTCTGAGTAATTTGTGGACCGATTCACATAGGACATGGACGTAAGAAATGGGTCCGGCAAAAATTTCTATATTTGCTGATAATTTTGTCTATTGCTGTTGGGTTGTAGCCATGGGAAGCAGCAATGGAATGGATGTTTAAGATTTCTTTTTCAAGCAGTTGCTCATTTGAAGACACGGTGAATGCCCTATGTGTGAGGGAACGGAAGGCTGCAATTTTGTACGCCCACGGGGCACATGAGTCTGCACGTATGACAGAAGGGACGTAGGTAGGCTTCCGGTATACCGACGTCGTCAAGGCTCCTGTGTCATCTTTTTGGATGAAAACATCTAAATAGGGGACGGCATTTCTATTTTCCTCCTCCTTCGTAAAGCGTATCGTGGGATATATATTGTTGGCAGAGTCAATGAGGCTGTTTAATTGCTCATTGCTGCCATTCCAAATTAAAAATATATCGTCGACGTAGCGACACCAGAAGAAGGGTAAAATTGCAGCTGAGTTGAATAATTTTGTTTCAAGATCTTGAAGGACCATTTCAGATAGGATACCGAAAAGGGGTGAGCCCATGGGGGCCCCTGAGTCCTGCCTATAGATTTGGTTGCCGAACTGGAAATAGTTGTTTTCGGTGACGAGTTTTAGAGCCTCATGAATGGCGTTGATTTCGGGAAGGGAAAATTTTTGCGTTTCAATAATTTTTGTCCGAAACAACATGACTGCATCAAAAACTGGAGTGGATGGGAATAAAGAGACTATGTCAAGTGTGACAAATTTGCTGTCGGGAGGAATGGACAGATCCTTGAGTCTGTTGAGAAATTCCGCTGTCGACTTTACAGAAAATGGGTGATCGGAAATGAAGTTGGATAGAAATTTGGACAAACTCTTTTCAAGAAAGAAAGTTGGAGAAGTTCTTTTGCACACGAGCGGCCGGATGGGATAATTTTCTTTGTGCACCTTGCACTGGGCAAACATTCGCGGTGCTTGGCAGTTGGATGGTACTGAGCTCTTCTTGAGGTCCTTGGGGAGCCACTTGTTGTTTTTTAGCCTGCAGACCTTGTCAGCCAAAAGAAGCTAACGACAGCCACCTCTGAGCTAGCAGTGCAACACACGGCAATAATAGACTGGGAGCACGCCACACTTCTTGCGCGCGCATCCACTTTCTACGGAACCATAGTCCGCGAGGCTATTGAAATAATGACCTCGTCCGTCCCCACCTGCAACCGAGACACTGGAATCACCCTACACGACATGTGGAAAGAAGCTCTTTGTCTAAACGGACCCAGCGTCAGTACATAACATCACTTCACTGAAGACGGAGCGCTGTCTTTGCTCCGAAAAGCTTCTGAGAGTTTTTTCTCCTAAGAACTTTGAACATCCAAATAGTTTGAAGGATAAACCCTGAAATTTTATTGCTCAATGACAGAGAATTTTTAAATTATTTTAAATTAATTTTTGAGCAAGAAGGTCTTTTAATTGTATACTTGAAGTAATGTAAAAAAAATTATAAAAATCACTTCTATAAAGGCCCTATAAGATAAAACTAGTCGTCTTTTTTGTTAAATATTATATTTTCAGAAAATCCAAAATTAAATACTGATTAATTTGACATATAACATGCCATAATTCCTTTCATTAGTTATTTGGCAAAGAAGTTCTAAATTAAATTTTTTTTGACTGATCATAGTAAAAAAATAGCTGGATCTCTTGATGTAAATCAGATTTTCAGGCTGGACCCTGGAAGGGTTAATTATAACTGGATCTTTCAGAGCTTCAATGTTAAAGGTAAACTTTTTAACTTTGGCACATCACTTCTTAAGTTTAAGTTGCAAGACACTTTTAACAAGGTGATCAGATCCAATTTCAGTTCTCTTGTATGACCTGGTATTCCTAACAGAACTAACCCAGTTGCTGTTAACTAATATATAATCAATCATAATTTTATGCAGTCCATCTGGTGAAACCCCCTTGTACCTATATATCTCATGGTGTTTGTAATAAGTGTTAGTTATTCTCAAACCATTAAGTTTACTTACCTGTAG
The DNA here is from genome assembly GCA_038380435.1 of Ryuthela nishihirai. Classification (NCBI taxonomy): domain Eukaryota; kingdom Metazoa; phylum Arthropoda; class Arachnida; order Araneae; family Heptathelidae; genus Ryuthela; species Ryuthela nishihirai. Next base: position 88,603,417 of record JAWZYU010000017.1, on the reverse strand, counting down.
TAGACATTGCCCATTGCAGCTACCAAAGCCAAAGAGACCTATCATTGCTTCCCAAAGGTCAGAGTCAGTGCCAACTTTAGCATTGAAGTCACCTACAGTACGGTGCAAATTAGTTGGGACAATAGAAAAATGCAGTAACAAAGACAAAATTAAAATATTTATTTGTTTAATAGTGTACATAGTTAATAGTGAATGTGACCCCCCCTAGCTTTAATTACTTCTTCCACCCTCTCAACCATTGATGCCACTAGCTTTCCACACATCTCCTTCACTTCAGGGTCATGGTACCACACTTTCGTGACACTTTTTATCATTTTGGTTTTCGTCGTGCAAATCCATCTTAGATATGTACGCTTTAATAATGGCCCACAAATTTTCAATTTGGTTTAGATCAGTGAATTTCCTGGCCACTCCAATACCCTCAAATGCTGCTGGGTAAAGAAGCTGTTAGCAAGCTTAGAATTGTGGCATGGAGCCAGATCCTGTTGAAATACCCCATTTTTTTAGCTTCTGCATTGTTGGTTAGGAAACAGCTTCTGCATTGTTGGGACCATTTTCGCCTCCAGAATGCCTATGTACTTTTTGCTGTCTATCATTCCTTCAATGGGGTGAAGCGCCTGTGGCTGGAAGCTGTGAAACATCCCCAAAACATGACCTTGGGTGGGTGTTTGGGGGATTTCTGGATGTGTCTGGATCAAAGAGGTTCTCCAGGCAAGCAGCGGACGAAATTTGACCTGTAGCCATTCACCTCAAAGTAGGTTTCATCGGAAAATATCACTTTTTCCCAATTCTCCACTGTCCAGTCTCGATGTTTCTTTGCCCATGATGGCCTTTTTTGCTTCATAGCGGGTGTCTAAAGCTGCTTTTTGGAGGGGCGTCGAGCCTGGCTGCTACACTCCAGAAGGCGACGACGTACGTTGGAAGCATCTATATTAACCCCATGAGACGCAATCTCCCTTTTGATGTCTCCACTGGCCTTCTTCAGGGGCGGGGGTGGCTCAGTCGGTAGCGCGCCAGGCTCGTAATCTGTAGTTCCCAGGTTCGAGTCCCAGCTGGGTCAGCGTTGAGATTTATCTCCGCAAAATTCCCGCCCTGCCCACGGTCAGTAGGGGACACCGATGGGCTTGGAAAGGCCGCCGTCAGTCGGATGGGACGTTAAGCCGTGGCCCCGTGTGCGGGAGAGCCATACCCTGTGCACGTTAAAGAACACGCTGGATGGCCTTGACGGGAGGCTACCATCTGTCTCCCAACAGCTGTTCCAGTGGGTCCCCTCCCCCAACCTTCTCTGAGCCTTCGGGGTCCATGTGACCTGGCCATTTAGCCCATGGTGTGCAAAAAAAGTGCCGCTCAGAGGTAAAACAACCCAACCCAACTGGCCTTCTTCTGGTCTATGATACTAATTCTTTGAATTAGACCAGGCATGGCCAACATACGGCCCGCGTAATGAATTTATGTGGCCCGCGAACAATTTTTCAATATTAACATTTAACTTCTAGTAATTTCGAATGAATTCTCGATACTTCTATATTTTTTAAAAAAGATTCCGTTATAAAGAATTAAAACTTTTATACTCATCTGCACTCGATGTTCAAGCGACGTTGCCAGCAGGCGAGTAAAATATTTTTGCATAGTGCAAAAATATTTTAAAAATCGATCATGTTACAAATGTAGTTGTGAAATTAGTGAATTTCCTACGATCAAAAGGATTAAATCACAGGCAATTTATTGATCTCCTTGAAGAACTAAATACCAGTCATTTAGATGTACTATATCACAATAAAATCCGTTGGTTAAGTTTGGGAAAAGTTTTAAGACGTGTGTGGGACCTTCAAGAGGAAATAAAAATATTTTTAATGCTTAAAGAAAATGAGGATTTTCCTGAATTATTAGATCCAAATTGGATTTGTGATTTAGCATTTTCTTTGGATATTCTCACACATTTGAACGAATTTAACACATGTATACAAGGAAAAAATTTATTTGCTCATGATTTAATACAGAAATTAAGAGCTTTTAAAATGAAGCTTAGCCTTTTTTCTACAATTCTGGCTGAATGTAAATTTGATCATTTTCCAACGTTACAGACCATATCTTTAAATATTTTAAAAGAAAAAGTTAAAAAATTTAATAAAAACATCCTTGCACTAATGACAGATTTCGAGCAGAGATTCGATTGCTTCAAAAAAATTGATAAAATTTTATCTATTATGCGAAATCCATTTTCTGTACAAGTTGATGACGTTCCTGTTGATATACAATTAGAAAAAATTAATTTACATTGTGATGAATTATTACATGAGAAATATCGAGAAGAGCAAGAAAATTTGTGTAATTTTTATAAGCAATTGAATAATGAAAAATATGGAAATTTAAAAAAACTTGCCAAGACGTATTTAGTAATCTTTAGCTCAACTTATATTTGTGAACAAACCTTTTCTTTAATGAATCTAAATAAAAGTACAACAAGATCAAGATTGAATGATTTACATTTGGAGGCTGTGTTAAGAATAGCTACTACAAGTATAGAACCAGATATTAAAAAAATAATAAGCGATGCAAACCGCCTCAACACGTCGCATTAGTTATTATGTTAATTTGTTGTATTGATTTACTTACAATTATTCATAAACAAATTTCATAATAAAATTTTGTTTACTTAAAGAAATAAGTGTTTTGCTTAACATTTTTCAATTTTAATATTTCGTCTGGCCCGTGAAAATATTTTTTTCCCAATCCGGCCCGTGAAAATATTTTTTTTTTCCAATCCGGCCCGGGGGCAAAAACAGTTGGCCATGCCTGAATTAGACTATCATCTCTAGGGCTGGTTTTTCTTTTTCTTCCACAATGTCATTTGCATGACATGTCCATGCACCCTGTCTCCTTATGCAGCTTCATGATCCATGAAACGCTGGATTTCCCGATGCCAACTGCTTTTGCTATCTGCCTAGCAGTAAGTGAAGTGTTTTTGTCTAAAGCAATTATTTTAGCTCATTTACGAGGTGTGATGTCCATGATGTATTTAATAAAAAACGTTTCTAATGAAAATTGTGAACTACTTACATAATCACGTCCTCAGCCTATGAAATATCAATTCTGACTAAAATGGAAGTGTAAATAATAGTAGAGTAACACAGACAATTCTAAACTTGCAGCAGAAGGTTACGAACAAGTTTAGACTCTGCAGCAGAAAGGACTTAGCGTTCCTTCGCTTGTCGCATCTAATTCGCACAGTACTGTAGAACAAGGATAATATCTCCTATCTTGACAGAATTGAAAATATCCTTAAGTTGTCTGTAAAACTTATCTTTCCAATCCTCATCGGCATCCTCAGTGGGGCATAAAAACAGATAACATTCATTTCGTTAATTTTTGACTGAAATTTAGCTGTAAGAAACCTTCTTTAACTCATTCGTTTCATATTTAAATTCCCTGTTGGTACTGTATGTTCCCTGTTGGTACCCTGTTGGAATCCGATTTAAATCCCCTTTCCCAACTGAGTATTTTAACAATGCTTTGTTATTTTCTGATTTTATCCACTTCCAATCACTTTGCAAGATGCTTTTGTCGTTTCGCGGGTGGCGGGATGGAACTTTCATAATCACTTATATCACTATTTTCTTCCACTGAGGTACACTCAGATTCACTTATAGGTTTACTATCACTTCTATCATCATTAGATAAATCAGAAACTTCAGATTCACTGCCTAATATAGATTCTAAGAACTTGTTTATTCCCTCACTATCACTACCACGAACTTTCCTTGACGCCAATTTTACTCACAGCTCAAAATTTTTTTCTAATATGAAATTCATTTCAACAACTGTAGAAGGACAAAGAAAAGTTAATCCCAGTATTGCCACGTGCTTACACTATAACATAAAATGCCTTTGAGAGACATCTCTGATCTTACACACTGACTACGAATGCATTTTTCATCTCTGAGCTCTGCGAGCAGAGCTCGTTATCCGAATTTAGCGTATGAGAACACCGCGCGAGCAGAGCTCGTTATCCGAATTTAGCGTATGAGAACACCGCGCGAGCAGAGCTCGTTATCCGAATTTAGCGTATGAGAACACCGCGCGAGCAGAGCTCGTTATCCGAATTTAGCGTATGAGAACACCGCGCGAGCAGAGCTCGTTATCCGAATTTAGCGTACGAGACACCGCGCGAGCAGAGCGCGTCACCCGATTTTAGCGTACGAGACACCGCGCGAGCAGAGCGCGTCACCCGATTTTAGCGTACGAGACACCGCGCGAGCAGAGCGCGTCACCCGATTTTAGCGTACGAGACACCGCGCGAGCAGAGCGCGTCACCCGATTTTAGCGTACGAGACACCGCGCGAGCAGAGCGCGTCACCCGATTTTAGCGTACGAGAACACCGCGCGAGCAGAGCGCGTCACCCGATTTTAGCGTACGAGAACACCGCGCGAGCAGAGCGCGTCACCCGATTTTAGCGTACGAGAACACCGCGCGAGCAGAGCGCGTCACCCGATTTTAGCGTACGAGACACCGCGCGAGCAGAGCGCGTCACCCGATTTTAGCGTACGAGACACCGCGCGAGCAGAGCGCGTCACCCGATTTTAGCGTACGAGAACACCGCGCGAGCAGAGCGCGTCACCCGATTTTAGCGTACGAGAACACCGCGCGAGCAGAGCGCGTCACCCGATTTTAGCGTACGAGAACACCGCGCGAGCAGAGCGCGTCACCCGATTTTAGCGTACGAGAACACCGCGCGAGCAGAGCGCGTCACCCGATTTTAGCGTACGAGAACACCGCGCGAGCAGAGCTCGTCACCCGATTTTAGCGTAAGAGAACACCGCGCGAGCAGAGCGCGTCACCCGATTTTAGCGTACGAGAACACCGCGCGAGCAGAGCTCGTCACCCGATTTTAGCGTACGAGAACACCTCGCGAGCAGAGCTCGTCACCCGATTTTAGCGTACGAGAACACCTCGCGAGCAGAGCTCGTCACCCGATTTTAGCGTACGAGAACACCGCGCGAGCAGAGCTCGTCACCCGATTTTAGCGTACGAGAACACCGCGCGAGCAGAGCTCGTCACCCGATTTTAGCGTACGAGAACACCGCGCGAGCAGAGCTCGTCACCCGATTTTAGCGTACGAGAACACCGCGCGAGCAGAGCTCGTCACCCGATTTTAGCGTACGAGAACACCGCGCGAGCAGAGCTCGTCACCCGATTTGAATGGGTTAATGCACTCATATCCTAGAAGACCATCACTAGTATGTTTGTGAGGAACAAACCTACAGCTTGGAGATGCTTTTTATCTTCGCCCTCTGAAAAGAGAAATTTAAGATTATTTTTAAATATCTAACCTTTATCCATTTGGTCTCTTGCAAACAGAAAATATCTAATGGTGGAATTGTGTGAGGACATCTCTGTGCACAATAATAATCTCTCTGCAGAATTCTCAATTCCAATTACCAATAGAGAGAAAATGGTTAATGGGGATATTTAAAAAAACTATGTTTATTGAGAGAGTTAGTGCTGACAATATCAAACAACTCTCTAATTGCAGGCATAGGGCAAAGAGCTGTTCCCCCAGTACTAAAGGCTGAAGCCATATACACTGGAAGACTTCCTCCAGTGTAGGGTTGATGATGTCTGTAGAAGCAATAGTTCAGGTACCTGTGATGGTCTATTATCCTGATTATCCACCAGTTGATGAAATGTATCCTGTGAGTCTATTCACTTGGGGCTGTCAGGATCATCTTAACTCCACATTAATCTCTCTCTTCTGCTGAAACAGGTCCCTTATGCTGTGGACATTCCTGCATCAGTTGCAGAATAAATTGAAATCAGCAGTTGATTTGCTATATCCTCACTGTTTGTTGCACCACGTAACAATGAATTGTTACACCAAATGAATTGTTACCACCTCGTTGCATTTTTGAGATCTTCCAGAATTAGTATATTTTTCTTAACTTTTGAATATTACAGTGCATTGTAAATTCTAACTTTAGAAACAAACTCTTATGATTGACAACTGTTTGTATATGTTTGATATGATAGGTGTTTCATAATTTAGTACTGAATGAATATTGTTGAAATTCAAGATTTTAATAGACTTTATTTAAATATGCAATTTATATTCAGTGTCATTTTACTACAAAATGTTTGCTTTAGAAATTACCAAGCTTTGAATTTGTCTTTCTACTAGCATAAATGGAAATTCTCTACTTGTTTTGTGCAGGAAATGTATAATTAGTCTAATAATATTTATTTTCTGTTACACCAATCTTGTAATATTTTACAAATAAGTATTAAATTCAAGATTTGTTTTTTTCTTGTTTATGCAGTATGCCAGTGTTGTAAAGAATGGTGAACATTTTATGACACCAGAAGATTTTGTGCGTCGATATTTAGGTCTTTATCGTGATAATAATTATAATCCTGACACTGTTAGGTTGCTGGGAAGCATTTTAGATACATCTAAAGATGGGTAAGTATAAATAAGATGAACTGAAATTTATTATAAATTCAATCATATTCGGTTGCTATTAAAGAAACTCCTATTGTGAAAGAGGTGATGGATTTGTATGAAAAGTGACATTGTTTCCCACAAAGTAATATGCAAATGAAGATTCCAAATAAAAATTGTGTGAAAACTGAAGCAGCAGAGTTAAAGGCATAAAAATATACACCAATTTTTAATAAACTTTTTTTTAATTAATTTGTGAGATAAACTTGTACCAATGACAACTTTTGCTGTTAAATATTTCAGCTTCCATACTCAATATTGTAGGTGTTTATCAAATTCTTGTCTACACCACCACTCTCCAAAAAATAACAATTATATAGGAAAACTGTATCCCACTGAGAAATCAGGAGCATTAATTGCACATTTATATATGTACAAGAAGTCCTCCTTTATTGAAAAGTTTTACAAAAATGTAATGTCCCCAAAAAATTTAATAAAATCTACGTAACATTGTTTTATTTAAAAATTGCAGAAATACTGCATTGGAGAAACTAACTAACTGCATTAGAAATACTAACTACTATATTAACGTAATGATATAAGCTAGACTACTGTCAAAAGTGAATTAATTTCACATCCACAAATGTGCTGCTAAATGACATTTGATGGAAAATAGATGAGATTTGATACACTTGCATGAATTTTAATTATGGATAAATTTTCAGGTGAGTAGTAAGGTAAGTTTGTCATTGAATAACATTTACTAAATGTATCCTATTTCAGGCAAGAGGTAGTATGATGTTTACAACTTGCATAGAAATAGTGGAGTCCACACAACATAGTTGGCATTTCATAAAGTTTTATAGTTCCTTTGTTGACATAGAAGTGCACAAGGAAAAGTTCCAGTATTAGTGATCAAATGTATCTGACCATGTTACTTTACCTTATCTTGGTCTATACTACTTGATCACTGCACCTTCTTTACTGAGTTCTGAACTGGAACTTTGAGCAGGAATTGTACTTAAGAAAAATTTTAAGTCATTAACCCTTACAGTGTCACGTTTATGAAACTGAACTCACTGTAGTGCCTGATTTATTTTAAAGTGTTTTCAGAAAATAAAATAAACAACTTTAGAACCTCATCCTGAAGTAACTAATGAATGAAAATATGTCATGTTATATACCCCCCCTCCCCCCCCAAAAAAGTGCATTTAATTGTGCTTAATAAAATGGCAAAAATTCAAAGAAAAAAAAATAGTAGGTTAAATTTTTAAGCTTTTTTTTAAAAACATTGCAAATTTTTTTTTCTGCTGTATTTTTCCACTTTTTAATAAAATTTCAAAAATATATATATTTTCCCGTTTTTTCTATATTATTTTATTAATTCATAATATTTCAAATATTGCTTAAATCTTTCATTTATTTTGTTTTTTCTAAATTATTTAGTCATTTATGCATATTTTTAGACATTTGATGATCAGCAAACTCTAAACCTAAGTAAAGCAGTGTCATAAAAAATAAATTTGCTTTAAAAACTAGATAATTTAAGTAAGAAATGAAAAATATATCAGAAAAGTGATAAAGAACTATGAAAAATTTTTTAACTAATGTTTCAAAGCATTTAAAATTTATTGATGCACTGAATTTGGGGGGGCGGGGGTGGCTCAGTTGGTAGTGTGCCAGGCTTGTATCTTGGTCTATACTACTTTACCTTATCTTGGTCTATACTACTTGATCACTTCACCTTCTTCCATGAAGGATAGAAATCTTTCGTAAGGTAAAGTAGTATAGACCAAGATACGAGCCTGGCACATCCATCCTTCCTTCATGGAAGTAAAATCGTAATCCGTAGTTCCCAGGTTCGAGTCCCAGCTGGGTCAGCGTCAGGTAAAGTAGTATAGATCAAGATACGAGCCTGGCACATCCATCCTTCCTTCATGGAAGTAAAATCGTAATCCGTAGTTCCCAGGTTCGAGTCCCAGCTGGGTCAGCGTTGAGATTTATCTCCACAAAATTCCCCGCCCTGCCCACGGTCAGTAGGGGACACCGATGGGTTTGGAAAGGCTGCCGTCCGTCGGATGGGACGTTAAGCCGTGGCCCTGTGTGCGGGGTATGGCTCTCTCTATGCATACTAAAAATATGCATAGATGAGAGCCATACCCTGTGCACGTTAAAGAACACGCTGGATGGCCTTGACGGGAGGCTACCATCTGTCTCCCAACAGCTGTTCCAGTGGGTCCCCTCCCCCAACCTTCTCTGAGCCTTTGGGGTCCATGTGACCTGGCCATTTAGCCCATGGTGTGCAAAAAAGTGCCGCTCAGAGGTAAAACAACCCAACAACAACTGAATTTGAGAACGAGTCTGTTTATAATGAAGCTGCATAACTGTTACAGAAAAGCTTAATTCTAAAATTCCGGCAGAAATTTTGGTTAAAAATTGCAATTTCCTAACCTTAATGTGTTTATATGCTTTATATGTAATTAAAAGTATTGATAAATAAATTCCTGCCATTTGAAATTCGCACTCTGAGTAATCCTAATGCTTTGTTCTGATTGCCTCTATTATAGATTGCTAGCAGTTACATTTCGATCGTTTCTAATTATTGTCTATAATCGCAGTATCCATTTGAGAAGCAATAAAAAATAATTTTAGAAGCCTTAAAGTAAATTAAAAAAAGTCATTAAAATCAAAAGTCTGCTGAAATATTCATTGAATGCCAATGTTCATAGTTACTGGATGATGCAATTTCCGGCAGTAAAAAAATATCCTTACATTAAAAGCATTACTATTTTAGTAGAGCTATAAATAGCACAAAATATGCAGAAATGCAACCGACTCAAAAGCAAAAAGTTCCAATGCGTTCTCCTCTATCAAGCTTGTTGGCAGAAGCTATTTTGAGACACATCGAATTAAAAATTTTAAATAACTGCTCTTTAAAGCCTATTTTTTTTGTCATTACATCAATATTTTTTAATCTGGAATTATGGTATTGAAGAATGATAAATGATTTTAATAGTATTTTTCCATCTATCAATTTCACCCATGAGATCTGAAAATAATAATTCTCTTTCATATTTAGATATTTTAATAACAGATTCCCCACCTATATTACAACTCAAATATACTATAAAGCTATTTATATTCCTACTTTAATACCTTTCATTTCATAATACTACTGCATAAAGATGGATGGATGAAAGGATGGATGTGCGTGCTTGCAATTAAGGCTAATTTTGGAAAACGTAATGAATAAAACAGTTAAATGATACATACAGGGTGTTTCAAAACTCTGTACAAATTTCAATTGGAGATAGGGAACACCAAGACAAAACTTTCTCATCTATGAATGCATGTCTGCTGATGTAACCCTTCGGTGTTAGAGGGTGCTGTTTGGCGGTCTGTAATTGGCTAGAGGGGTGAAGTGGGAACGGAGAATGGACTTGTGTTTGCAGGTGACATTCATAAATCAGACACATTGCGTGCAACATGGAGTGTTTCACGACTGCTGAGATGGCAACTGCGAGTAACCGGAACATTCCATGCAAACATGCATGACATTGTCGGGAGAGAACCGTGTGCACTCCTAACATGGAAGAAGAGATCCTATGGCGACTGAGGGCAATCCAGGCACAAGCACGTGATCTGTTGCACGAAGCTTCGGTGTGACCACACCCTCTTGTGGAGATTGTCGACACTATCATGCTTGCAATGCTGTTGCCATTTGCAACTTTGAGCACCTTCTTTAAATGAACATGTTGCTCATACTTGTTTCCATTCATTTATGTACCAGCTTCACCAATATTTCTTTCAATGCCCTCTATAGCACCGAAGGGTTATACATCAGCGGACCTATATTCATAGATGAAAAAGGTTTGTCTTAGTGTTCCATATCTCCCATTGAAATTCGTGCAGAGAGTTTTGAAACACCCTGTATATCAATGTAAAGGAAATTTATTTCTGGATAATAAAAATATTTACTTGGAACATGAATTTTGTTTTTTTTAATAATTCTTGTTAACACATGTTAAATCCAGTGTTTTAGAAACGATCCAGTATTGCACATAGTGACTTGGATTGTCCATAATCATGGAATTTTCTGTCCTATTTATAAAGTGGAGGAACATTTTCTTGGCTGGCATATTTTTGCTGAACGTTATGCATTTTTATTTTGAGTATTGCATTTTGGGGATCTTGGCAAAGTGCTAAAAAGTTAGTGCACCAAGGTTAATAAACAATCTGAGTGGCACAGCAAAGATAATGAGGAGGAGTGTGTGTTTGTGGGAGGGAGGGAGGAGTTAACTCTTTTAATCATTTAAAACCATTCAATATAGGTTCAGAAACTAATAGTTGTTTAAAAATAAAATTTTTACAGGGGGGGGGGGTGTAGTTATAGTACTCTTGCCAAAATTTCCCTCCCACTGTGTAGGAGGACAGATTTCTATGCCAAGAAATCCTTTTTGCTACCATATCCAAAACATTAATTTTCAGAAAAATGATAAAATATAAATTTTTTTCACTGGAAAACAAAGTAATAAAAACAATAACATATAACTAATGCAATATTAAAGAAATGTGCAGCAACAGGTTGTAAGCCAGCTATGATCATAATTTACCAACATAGCATAGCTCTGAAAGATCAGTAATAACATATTAATCTATGGAAATGAAATAAAAATTGATCAGTAGAAATAAAGATTAAGGTTTAATTATAAAAGCATAAATAAAATGCTAGCTGAATTGAACGATATCCAGTGTTGATGACACTATATGCAGCACACTGCAAGTGTGAGTACATGTGGCTAGAAATTAGTGCCATCTGCGTCTTGAGGGCTGATGACATAATTTATACAGCTGAACTGCACAAATAAGTTATGGTTTTGTTTTCAATAGTGGGGAGATAACGGTTGAAAGATCGGATAAATGAAAATAGTAATTCTAGGCATTGGGCAAAGCAGAAAAGAGAGCATAAAATAAAAAATATAAATGGTATATACTTCATAATTGTTTCCAAAATCCTCCAAACTTAATAGCAGTTTTTGGTTGATTTTTGGGAAAATTTCAAACTATCAATAAAAAATATTTTTCAATAGTTCAGATCAAACTCATGAGCTTAAATCAGGAGGTTGTTAGAATGTAGAAGAAAGGAAACTTGTAAATCTGTTTTGCTATACATCACATCTAAAAAATAGTGATTAGGTCACTTTAACAAATTATGTACCAGCTCGTTGATTAGGAATTTAGGAAACCGTTTTTCATTTTTATTACAGACTCATTTCTTTCATGGAATTTTAGTTATCAAATATTCATCAAATAACATAACTAGAGATGGGGTGGCTCAATTGGTAACTGTTTCATTTTTTGGCCAAAATCCTCATCAATCTTCTGAACAAAATGGTTCCCTTTCAGCACAACATGAAACCTATTGGTGGAAACACCTTACCAGTGATTGGAAGATTTATGGTAACCCTACCTTTAATGGGATAACATTTCGGCACCCAGTGGTTGCTATTGATGTGGAAATGCCTAGGTATGACATGATTCTGGGTTATGATATTTTAAAGAAACATGGCTGCATTATTGACTTACGTACAGATACTCTTAGGAAAGTGGGAGATGCAAATTTTTGTGACAGTAAGGTTAAAGGTTGATTGTCTTAGTACTTAAGTACTTCAGGTAAATCAGTTGCATTGTGTGTTCCCTGTATAATGTCTATTGAACGGATGGTCCAGAAGATGTGTGTACCCTCCAAGACAGAACATATAGTTTTAATTAAATGTTCTGACCCTCAGTTGAAAGGTCACATGATATTTGCACAGCCACATACCAAAGTGAAAATTGGATTGTTGCATGTAGCCAGATCCATGAATAAAGTGGATGATCACAGCGACTGATGCTGTCATTCTTGTCACTGCCTTGTCATCTCCTGCAATTACTCTCTTCCTCATTGTACTGCACTTCCACTCCACACTGTCTTACTTCACAACTATGACTCCACGTCTTACTCTCCTCTCGCATAGCACTTCACACCACATCATCATCTTGCTTCCCGGCTCCTTCGTTTTAAGCCCTCCAATTGGATCAGGTGCATTACTGTATAGGCACAAGTAACCGACATATGCAGATGTGTCAATGAACAGGGGTGCAGAACAGCCAGCTAAATTGTTCTGAATCCTTGTTCACTGATTCATGATTCTTCGCCTCGCTCTGTCCACTTAGTTCTCTGCTAAAGTGATAAGAAATAAAACCACAGAAGTACTGCATGAAATAACCAGCACGTGATTCAGCTTTTCTAGTATAAACAAAACTATATTTTTTAATATTCTTTTCTTGTATACAACCTTAGCCATCTTGGCTTACTTTCAGCTGATTTCAAGGTACTGACATTCATAAACCCAAAAGTTCAACTAACATAACCAAATGTTGTGTGAGAGGAGAAGATGGGAGAATGACAAAAAGAAAATAGGAGTTTTATCTGACCTGTTCTCCATTCTGGGTCAGTGAGATTTTCTGGATCACTTCAACAATTCAGTCGAGACAAAATAGCGTACTTAATACAGGAAACATATCTTGTGGATCAACCTTTCTCTTTCACAGTGACTGGCACCATCATCCTCATCACTACCTCATCGCCTCCTGAAATTACTCTCATCTTCATCATACTTTGTTTACTCGTTACTGTCTGCACTTCCACTTTGTCTTATTCTCCACACTGTCTTACTTCACACCTATGACTCCACATCTCTCTTTCTCTCCCTCTTACTCTCCACTCTTGCATAGCACTTCACACCACATCGTCTTCTCACTTCCTAGCTCCTTCATTTTAAACCCTCCAATTGGGTTGGGTGCATTGCTATGCATGTAATGAGTAGTAGTGACATGCAGATGTGTCTGAAGCAAAGGCACGCATACCATGAAGCTTCCTGGGAAATCTCCATATGACTTGACACTTTCTTTGGAGGTGCAGTCAGCAAAGAAACCAAACAGAAGGGGAAGGGTTACGTGTGGTAGACTATTTTGGAAAATAGTGCCAAAAGTGGAGGCTGCAGATAAATGGCGTACTCATAGTGTAGACTACAAGTATGACAGCATACCAAGCTGGTAATCTGTTCAGTAATAAATTATTACAGAAAAAGTCCTGTCGACAGGGAAAACTTGAAATAATGAGTTGAAAAAAATTGGTTGTCCTGACTGGGATTCAAACCCAGGTCTCCCAGAAACGTGGCTGTCATATGCATTTCCCAGGTTCAAGTCCAGCCTGTCCCAGCATTGAGATTTATCTCCTGAAAACTCTTTGCCCTACTCTTGCTCTGTAGGGCACACTGATGAGCTTGAAAAAGTCACAATCTGTTGGAACGGATGTTTAGCTGTAACCATGTGGGAGAGCCATACTCTGTGCATGTTAAAAAAAGCTGGAAGACCTCAATTGGGAGGATACCATCGGTCTCCTAACAGCTGTCCAGTGGGTCCACTCCACCCAACCTTCTCTGTGTCCTTGGTGTCCTTTGACCTGGCCATTTAACTCGGTGTATTCAAAAAATTGCAGCTCAGAGGTGTAACAACCCGCATAAATTGCAGCTCAGAGGTATAAAATGAAAAACTAGTATTTTTCAAGCTTGAATTATGTATTTTTATAATTTAGTAAGAAAATGTTAAAATGGCAATGTCAGTTTTTAAAGAAAAATGAAATTTTTATGTGTTATGCTGAAAACATGAAACTTTGATTTAAAAAAAATAGAAATCAAAATAATGTACTAAACATAGATAGATATTTCCAGATTCCCATTTTAAATTTCTGTCAAAATGTATAATTCATGAGGAGCCTAAAAAGGTTAATCTATACTTTATTTTTAAAATAATATATTTTTATTCCTATATTGATTATGAATTTAGGGAATCTTTTTTTTTTATTTCAGACTCATTTCTTTCATGGAATTTCAAGCATTTGAAGCAGTTCTTTGTAAACCTGATGCCCTGTATATAACTGCTTTCCAACTTTTTGACACTAATGGATCAGGCACTATTACTCATGGTAAGTCAAATCTGTTAAATTGTCAATTATGTGAGTGAGCAATTTTTTAAGTTGTGTTTGGAGATAAAAGTGAAAAGAGTGTTTTATTATGTATTCATATAGTATAGTGACTTTATAGTATAAGTGACTTAGGGAAAATTTTAATGTGTGTTGCATATGGTCATAATGTGTGAGTAGAAGCAACTGTTGAAGGCTTGTATAATTGATGTTTTGATGCAGCATTTGAAGATTTAAACACAGACTTGGTTATACAATGGATTGTTTAGTGTGCTTTGAATACATATAAAGTGATGAAGTTTTTAAAATAAAGTTATCACATTAACATTACAAGATAAAATTAATCCCTAATTTGGGCATATACAATTATGTAAGGCATTATACATAGTTCCAGTTGATCCCTAGGGGGAGCTTAACTAGAGTATGAAAGAGCCACCAACTCTTTCACAATTAGCCGGAGGAAACAGCCATTATATTATTAAGGGTGGGAGTCAATGTGTGTGTGTGTGTGTATGTATGTGTGTGTGTGTGGGTGGGTGGGTAGGTAGGTGCAATAGAATATTTTTGCTCAGATTCTATTTAATTGGCATTTCACCTTGAAATTTTGTTTTTTTATTAAGTGAAGGGGATATCCGGCATCAAAACCAATTTGATATATGTAATTTGATTCTTTGTTTAAAATTGGTTTTCAATTGCAATACATTAAAGCTCTACGAAAATGCACATTAAAGATAATTTGTACTTATGAGGGTGGGCAGAAGTGAAAAGTATCAAAGTTGGCATGTAAGTGGGTTTTTGAAATACTTCTGTGGTGATATAGTGTGGGAAAGGGTGTATTAAAATGTCTAAATATGGTAATATATTATTAGTTTTGGCTTCGTGACTGAATTTAAAGGATGGAACTGAGTTATTAAACATTTGTATTAGTTGATTGAGTTCTTTGAGGCCATGAGGCCAAAATTAAAAAAAATCTCGATATTGTTACGACAGAAGGAATCTGGCAACCGAAAGCAAAAAAAGTTTCAGCCAACGAATAAGAACTTTGGGAGAATTTGGAGAAGAAGAGTGGAGCGTTAACGGTCGTTGTGTTGTAACGGTCGGAGAGTTCGAAAATGGCCGGTGGGCTGTTCTGAGACAGTGCGCGTAAGTATCAAGAAGTAACTTGATGTGTTGTGTATACGCGGAAGGATAAAAGTGGGATCTTTTATCGTTAAGTATCAAGAAGTAACTTGATGTGTTGTGTATACGCGGAAGTATAAAAGTGGGAACTTTTATGGCTAACTTCGAATGTCTACACGGACTGTCTTTTTGTTCGGCTAGTGTGTGAAAAGTTATTAGCACAGGACGAGAATTGGTTTACGAGTGAAGATCTTCGGGTGACCTGGTAAATCAAGTAAAAGGTAGTATTTAGTAAAATACACAGAGCTGATGTGTGCTCATGCAGGAAGATTGATGACTTGTGCATGTTAATAGTTGATTTGTTAATAAGATACTTCATCCATATTTCCTTTGTAACAATTTACCTTGTATTGAATTTGGTTTTGAAATATAGCTTTTAATACTCACGCTCAGTGGCTATCCATTTTTTTGAAATCCGCAACAATATAATGGCAATAAAATTCTGATTTGAATGGACAGATTTTTAGGACATTGAATTTGATTTGTTTCATGATGGCATCAGCCAATAAACCTGACAGTGGTGAACCCATTGGTATGCTTTCTTTTTGAATGTATAACTGCTTATTGGCTGAGAACCAGTTGTTTTTGGTGGCCAGGTCCAGCGCCTCTTGAATGCTAAAGTATTCTGGGGTGGTGGGACAGGCAACCTCCAACCATTTGTGTTTAGTAGCATAGAAGCTTCAAAAACAGGGGTACTTGGGTAAAGAGATATTCCTCGAGAATGTAAAGTGTATTGGTTTAATTTGAATATTTTTGAGTTTATGTATTAATTCAGTTCCTGATATTATGAAATACTGATCAGGAGAAAAGTGCGGAGTGAGAAATTTTAATAAAGCTTTTTCCAGGAAATATGTAGGGGCATGTCACTTACTAATTAGCAGTCAGAATGGTTGATTAGATATATGTAATTTAATTTTCATGACAGCTGAGGGTTATTGGGGTAAATAGGGGTTATACAAGCTTTACTAATATTCTATAGGAGAGCTGGAATTGAATAAGCAATGAAGCAATGAAGCATTGAATAATTTTTAAGTGTATTTAACTTATGAATTATCATAAATAAGGGGGGGGGGGGGTTTGTTAAGGGTTGACACTTAAATTCCTGTAATGTATTTTGTAGTTTTTCATTGAACTGTGTGGTATTAACAAGTACTATTTGATTCGTTATGTCTGCTTGAATTATTTTAAGGTTTGGGTTCTTTTTTAATATGGCTAAGGATTTGTATTTGTTTGCTGTGTGTTGCATAGGCTGAATATTCAGATTATTAATAGTGTTATATAACTTAAATCTTACTTTATCATTTTCTTTGGAGGCATATTTAATTATTTGTTATCACTTGTCTTGGATTGCCTTGCCTCATCCTGTTGTGTTTTAATGATATATAGTGTCATAGAAATTTTATTAAATTAATGAATTATACACTGTGTTTTTTTGAAGTTTATGGAGTTGTTGATGACTGACGTTAAACAGCTTTCTTTTGAGATTTCCAGTTGTATCACATGCATCTTGAGCTTTCGTTTGGGTAAACCAGTCCTTTTCATCTTTTACCTTGATACTGCGAATTGTTAAGATGAATAGCAGTTCCATTGTTATAGTGTTATCATGGCTGTTCTTGTTGGCTAAATACCATTCACTCTATAATAATATCTCCTCACTCCCCCTATGTGCATGCTGAGAACATTAACATAAAGCTACACATTAAAATTTCAGTGGCTCCCATATTTAAAAAGTTTGGTGATAAAACTCCTTGTAATTTATTTCCACCATTCTCTAATAGTTTTATCAGGCGGGTAAAGGATGTTATGGATGGTGTTCAAAAAGTTCTCGACACATGTCTATAGATTTTCACTCCGAAGTTAACAAGCTGAAATTTGTTCGAACCTTGTCTAATATTGTCATTATGTGTTAAAAACAAAGGATATGTCATTATTTCTCTCTTTGCTGGAGGTACATAAAATTTGGTGTGCAAAATGTGTGTTGTAGCTATGGAGCCTACTAAAGACAGAGAAAGGTTTTGCATTTTCACAAAGATGCAGCTTGGGGACCACACATAAAAAATCCATGCCATTTTATCACAAGTTAATGGGGATCATGCCTGTTCATATGGTACTGTTACGGAATGGATGCACAAATTCAGATTTGCAAATACTCTGTGCAGGAAGCCCGAAGGATGTTATGAATGAGAGAACTCATTAAGGAAAACCCATACATCACCATTCAGGTAATAAGTTTAGATGTCAGTGTATCGATTAGCAATGTGGAAACAATTATTCATTAACATTTAAAGTTCTAAAAGATCTATGGTAAAAGGGTATCCCACAAACTGACAGAACAGCAGAAAAGGGCTCGAGTCGACTCATGCAAATAGATGCTAGTAATGTTTGAACCTAGTGGCTCCAAACAATTAACAGATGTTGTCACAGGTGATGAGACAAGACTTTAATACTACACAACTCCCAGAAAGATCGACAACTATGTTTGGGTTGCAGAAGATGAATCATGACCCAAATTGTCCAACAAAGAGGATGTTCACAATTTTTTTCAATAATCAAGGATTGGTAGCCGTGGACACCTTACCCGAAAAAATTACTATATATGGCCAATACTACACCAACATTGTTTTGCCTGAAATGGTTAAGGAGAGGAAGGAACAGCAGCCAACAACAGGCATGTTAAGGGTTCTTCTTCATGACAATGCAAGTACTCACAAAACCCACCAAGTTACAGCCTATCTGCAACAAGAAAAAATCCAAAAGATACGCCATCCTGTATGTTCACCTGGATCATGCACCATGCAGTGTTTGGTTGTTTCCAAAAATTGAAAAGGAACTTGCTGGGAAATGTTTTTCAAGGGTGCAAGACCTTGCAAAATGTGTTTATTCAGAGTTGCAGATTGATGAAACCAAACAGGAATGCCACCAAACACCCCAGATTATTGTATACATCTGCAACTTTGCATAGATGTTGGAGGGGGAGTACTTTAAAGGATAGTAAAAGTTCTGTTGAGGTAAGTGCATTGTTTTTGGTTCTGCAAATGCATGTCAAGAACTTTTTGAATGCCTTTTTTTTTAATTGTTTTTTGAATGGATGAGGAATCAATTAGGTGGTTTATTTAACCCTTATAGTGTTGGGTGTTTGAAACTAAACTCATTGTGGTGGCTGGATTTATTTTAAAGTGTTTTTAGAAAATAAACAGCTTTAGAGCCTCATTCTGAAGTAACTAATGAATGGAAAATGCCATATTATATACCAAAAGAAAGAGCATTAATTGTGATTAATAAAATGGCAAAAATTCCAAGAAAAAAAATTAATTTTTAATCTTTTTTTAAAACATTGCAAAATTTTACTGTGTTTTATCCACTTTATCTTTAATAAAATTAAAAAATTTCCTCTTTTTTTTGTTATTTTATTATTCTCATATAAAAAGTTCATAATGTTTTTCTTAATGCTTAAATCTTTCACTTACATAGTTTTTCTAAAATTTTTAGCCATTTATGCAATATAACACAATACATATTATATTAGCAAACCTTAAGCCTAAGAAAAACATTATCATTAAAAGTTATTTTGCTTTAAAAACAAGATTACTTAAATAAAAATGAAAAAATATCTGAAAAGTGATAAAATATTATATAAATATTCAATAAAATGTTTTAATACATTTAAATTTTTTAACTGAAGGCACTGAATTTGAGAATGCATCGCATTATTACAAAACTGCATAACTGCTACAAAAAATTTAATTCTAAAATTCCAGCAGAAATTTTGGTTGAAATGTAATTAAAAGTATTACTAAATAAAGTCCTAGCTTTTAACCCTTCCAGTGTCCACATCGTCTGTATATGTTTACAGAATCCGAAATGAGAGGCCAAGGATGTATGTATACGTTTTTAGTAAAAAAAAACGTTTTTTTTAAATGAAAATTGCCATTGTAATTTTTTATATGTATATCTTATAAAAATATATAATTCAGACTTGAAAAATAATATTTTGTTTTTTAATTTGATGCATATTTTATTAAATTATTATATAAATAATTTGATAAATACCTGATTGCTGTTTTTTAAAAGCACTAAATGGTATTGCCGATTTGCTTGTTAACATTCCTATTTGATGAAGCAACCTTCTGATTTAAGCTCACAAGTTTTATTTGAATTATTGTCAGTAAAATTTTCCTTAAATTTTTGAAAATCTCCTAAAATTGACGAAAAAATTGCTATTTTTAAAAACGGTAGATTTTGGAAGTAATTACAAGGTACATACCGCCATTTTTTTTTCCGTTTCACACTCTTTTCTGTCATAAACCTATTTCAGTATTCCCAAATTATTTTTATCATTTTTTCCAGCATTCTATGCCTATTTCCTGCTCTTAAAATTGAAACTGGAAGTAAATGCATCCTTCTTAGAAATTCTGATTGCAGCTGCACTTAATTTACATTACGGCTCACAAGAGGCAGATGGTTGACACATGGTATCTCCGTTCCATGTGCTATAAGTGGCTCCCACATTGTTTTGGTCCAGCATATTTTGGATACCCTTTGTAAAATTAGTATTTACTTTTTTATAAGCTCACCAGACAAAAAATTAGTCACCCCTGGCTGAATAATAGTGCGTAACACCTTTGTGTGACCAAAGAACAGCCTAAATCCTGTCTGGCATGGATGCTACCAGTGTGTGGATGTAGTGTACATCAATATTTATCCACTCTTCCAGCAGCAAATGCGACAGTTCAGCCAGATTGGCCGAATGTCTGGGACAGCGCTTCACTCATTGCCTCAAATAGTTCCACAAGTTTTCTATGGGATTCAAATCCGGGGATTTGTTGGGCCAGTCGAGATGTTTGAAGGCTTCAGAATGCTCGTCGTGCCAATCTGACAAACTTCGAGCCCTGTGCACGCAACAGTTATTGTCTTGGAAGACTGGGGTATCCTTCTGGTGTTCACTGTGGAGATGCTGCACAAAAGGCAACATATGGTTGTCCAGTAGCTCCATATAACTCTTCTGGTTCAAATGTGACATCACTGCAACCAAAGGACCCATTCCCTCGTACGTGAAACACCCCCAGAACATCACAAAGCCTCCTCCAGCTTGAACAAAACCTTGCACACAGTCCGCATGGAAGGCTCCATGTGGCTTACAATGTACGTGTCGCCTCGCATCATTCAAATACAAGCAAAAACGTGGCTCTTCTGACCAGATCACACGTTTCCAAGAGTTGACAGTCCAGTCTTTGTGACGCCGCACCCACTGTAGCCATGCAGCCTTGTGCAGAGCTGTTAACATTGGTCTCTTCTGCAGTACTCTGCTCCAGATATCCATGGCATGCAGTCATGATGCGAGGCGACACGTACAATGTAAGCCGCATGGAAGGCTCCATGCGGCTTACAATGTACGTGTCGCCTCGCATCATTCAAATACAAGCAAAAACGTGGCTCTTCTGACCAGATCACACGTTTCCAAGAGTTGACAGTCCAGTCTTTGTAGCGCCGCACCCACTGTAGCCATGCAGCCTTGTGCAGAGCTGTTAACATTGGTCTCTTCTGCAGTACTCTGCTCCAGATATCCATGGCATGCAGTCACCTTCGGAGTGTTTGTTTGGAAACAGCTTGTTGTAGGTGCATTGACTGACTGGAGCAATTCCTGCCTTGTTGCAAAACGGTTTGACCTAACAGTGTGTGACACACTATGGTGGTCTGTATTGGTGAGCACAGTCTTTCTGCTGCAGTTCTGGTGACGATTAGCAGTGGACTGCGATGTATGCCAATGCTGGAAGACCCTTCGGACAGTGCGCTTCGACACACCTGCAAAGACAGCAACTTCTTGTACACTATGCCTTTTGGCTCGGCCAAAACAATAACATTTTTTTGCTACTCATTCACATCTTTGGTGTGACCCATGTTTCATGGAGTGACTAACACACATGGCACACAACCACTTCTTGTCACTATATGAACCCTGTAGCGCACGACACAGCTATTTGTAGGACGCGTTTATTACTGGTATACCCTCTGTTGCTGTCGAACAGATGTAACCCTCTTAAGGCATGAGATGACTAATTTTTTGTCCAGTGAGCTTATTTAAACTTCAGTTTCCATTTAAATAGATTTATTTTCTGAAATTAGTGATATTTTGGGTGATAGATAAATGCTGATTTTTCATAGTTATGCTACATCGAATGGCCTACAACTTGTTGCTGTGGATATTTGAACATTGCATATAAATATGGTAATTTTTATTATATTAGTTATTACTTTTCCAGTAAAACTTTGATCTGGTATCATTTTCTGAAAATAAATGAGATCTCGTATATGGAACCAAGTTCATTTCTGTAGATTTATTTCCATTAGTTAGCGATCTTTTGGTCGGCAGATTTATTGATCTTTCTGAGTTATGCTAGATCAGAGGGCGGCTTAAAAGTTGTTGCAGATACTTGATTTAACATCCCATTAGGTTATAGATAATTTTTCTTCCATTATTTCATGGTTTTTTAGTAAAAAAAACTTTGAGCTTGTACCGTTTTTTGAAAATGAATGTCTTGGATATGGAGGCAAAATGGGCTTCCTTGCTACGGAAATCATCTGTCATGTGGGAGGGCAATTTTGGGAAGGTGTCCCTCTCTGCTATACTCACTGTGAGAGTTTCACTACCCCCCCCCCCTCGAGCAAAATATAATTTTTGAAAATTACAAGTTTTTATGTTTATATTGAATGATTTTAAAGGAAAATCCCCCACCCCCACCACTACCACCAGTACCTTGGCTGTGCCACACAGACGATATAACGCTGTTTTTTTGCTTTGGTGCACAAACCTTTCTGCACTTAGCCAAGATCACCAAACTTCAACACCCAAAGAAAATATTCATGTTTAGTGAAAAAAGCACCCGAGAAAGTTTTATTTTGCTTTCATAACCAGTTCAGAAAATCCCATGAATGTAAGAAGTCCAAGACTCTTTGTATAACACTGACCATGTTTAAAATATGCAATACTGAAAAGAATCATTAAAAGAGATAAAAATCATATTTTAGGTTGAATATTATATTATTCTGGAGGAAATTTCATTTCAGTTAATATATAATTTAACTATTTTTATTCATCAGGTTTTCCAAAATGAAGTCTTAATTGTATAGTGTGATCTTTTTTTCCCCACCATATCACATTGAAAAAGGCTTATTAAAATCAATAACAAAAAAAAATAAATACCCCCTCAAGCAGCTGCTTGCCACAGAGGTCTGACAGGAGCCTGTCAGTTTATATGCCACAGAGGAGATCTGAGAGGATGGCAGGACCTCAGCAGAAAAATGACATACACATCCATGCCTAATCTGGGGCTCGAACCCAGGTCCCTTAGATCAGTAGCCAAGCGTGCTAACCACTCGGCCACGGGACGGATATTATTTATATTCATAAAATTCTTAATTAATTATGTTTAATTCGGTATATAACATGACCTATTTCCGTTGATTGGTTATTTAAAAAAAAAAAATCTAAAGTTGACTTGTTTATCTGACTCAGCACAGTTGGCTAAAAGCCTGGAATTTTCTCAAAGTATGGTACCGAGAAAAAAATTACAAAACAAGAAAAATATTTACTTAAAACCAAAACAGTCATTTTTCAGTTATTCAGAAATATATAGTCATTCTATTCATGTGCATTGTAATAATTTCTGTCCATTAGTTTTTTTTTTTAAATAAATTTTTATCTGTGTTGCCAGATGCATTTTTTTACTACATGACTCTAAAAAAATTCTGTTAAAATACAACTTGTTGTCTTTTTTGTTAAATATTTTATTTTTAGAAATTCCAGAATTAAATGCTGATTAATTTTGCTTACAGCATGCCATAATTCCTTTCATTGGTTATTTTGCTAAAAAGTTCTGAAGTTAATTTTTTTTTTGATTGAGCATAGGGAGAAAATAGCTTGGCCTCTGGAAACTAGTTTTTTAGGCTGGATTCTGGAAGGGTTAAAATCATGATTTGAGGGTAATCTAAGGTTCTCCTGATATCTACTATTAGAGATCACTAGTGGTTTTGTTTTCAATCATTTCAAATTAATTATTGTTTATAATTGCAGTATCCATTTATGAAACAATAAGAACTTAGAAGCCACAAAAGTAAAAAAAGGTTTTTAAAACTGAAATTTTTTTTAAGTCATTCTAAGTAGCATCAAGTAGTGAATATGCTTTCATTCTGCTGTCCCATACACAGATTATTTATACGTTATGATTACTGGTCATCTTATTTAGTTCCCACTGTAGCAGACTTGTAATGTTTTTTTTTTACTTTTTTTTACGTCAATGTGATCTTTATATCTTTTACTGAACACTGCTGTTCTGGTGCCCTCTATAATCAGGAAAGGCAACAAATTTTTCCAATGGTTGCTAATGAATAGGATATAAATAAGGAAGTCACTGACCTTTGAACATTATTAATCCATAGTAAATACACAGATTCATCATCATCCTCATGCAGCCATGGGCTACTGAGATCCAACCAGATCATGCAGTTTAGTTCTCCAAGCATATCTGTCATGAGCTACATCTGCTTTATCTGGCCACTGCACACCAATTCTAACAAGGTCCTGTTTGACATTGTCTGCCTACCTCATCCTAGGTCTCCCCCTCTTTCTGAGGTCTTTAGGCACACTGTTCATAACCCTATTTGCTAATCTATAGTTATGAATACAGGCAATATGACCAAACCAATGGAGTCTCTCTCTGCACAAAATACTGCTCAGAGGAGGTTGCCAACTCCTTTGTCTAACCTCATCATTAGTTACAAAGTTAAACCACCTAATGCCCAAGATACTGCGTAAGCATCTAGAATCAAAAGGATCTAGTTTCCTGTTATCTTGTTTACAAAGCATCCAAGGTTCAGTACCATAACTAATCCTAGAAAGAACCAAACTATTATGCAGTCTAATATTAGTCTTTAGGTGTATACGCCTATTTCTCCACACTCTCCATAGTTTCTTAAAAGTCCCGGCAGCAATCCCTATTCGTCTGTTAATCTCATGCTGCACATTACTAGTATCTGTTACATAGCTCCCAAGATAATTAAACTGTGACACTTGCTCAATATTGCAACCATTCAGATTAACTGAATCACAACCTGCCTGACCAATTTTCATCACTTTAGTTTTCTCTCTGTTTATAACCAAACCTACTCTACTACCAGCTTCATTAATAGCTCGAATGAAAGAGTTCATCTCATCAACATCATTTGCCAAAAGGGCTAAACCATCAGCATGATCTAAATCAGAAATTTTTGCATCTTCAGACCATTTAAGGCCAAAAACATTTCTTGCAGTTAATTTTGCATAATGTAATCAATAACCAAATTAAAAAGAAAATTGCTAAACCAATTGCTAGAACCTTTGCAACTTTCACACACTACTCAGTGTTATTATAGAGAGCTTTCATTATGTTGACCAACTTGTCTGATATACCATATGATCTCACAATCAACCACAAATTATGACGATCAACAGAGTCGAAAGCCTTTTTGAAATCAACAAAGCTAGCAACCAAAGGTTTCTGAAACTCTAAACATTTCTCAAGAATCTGCCTGAGTCAAAATATCTGATGTACACATCCCCTACCACTTCTGAATCCACATTGCTCATCACGCAATTGCATATCAACCAGATTCTTAATTCTATTAAGCACAATCATGCAAAGAACTTTCCCTGGGACAGAGAGTAGGCTGATACCCCTTTAGTTATCACAAGAACTGCAATCACCTTACCTGCAGATAAAAAATTCAATAAATACAATTAATTATTATCAGTTAATAATTTATTTAATTCTTTATCTACCAGTAATCTGTGCATTTACTATGGATTGATACAATATCTCATTTCAATTGACTGTTTATCTTCTGGAAAATAATTATAAAACTTTTCTACCAAAAAAGTAAAATGTTACTGTACTGTTCAAGTAAAGAATTGTGCCATCTCTAAATAACCCAGTTGTCCGAATTACTCTTAATTGAAATGTTTTATATTGAACACAGTTCAAAATTAACCCAATGCTAACAATAAAAATTGATGAATGAAATCAAGAATGCTCTTAGTTTTAGTAACAGTTTTAATTTTTGTCTTTGTTATAATTTTGAGATTCTCAGCTCCCAGGCTTGAAAAATACCTTTAAAGTTCATAATTATGAAATATATATATATATTTAGATGCAGCAAACAAGTTCAGATAAACAAATTTTTATAATTTTTTTCCTTATCTCAGATAATCAGGTTTTTTAAACCCTTCCTGGTGTAATTTCAGATAAGAACATGAAATTCACAAAGGGATCGGTGATTTATTAAAATTATGTATTTTTATTACTTTCTGGTTTTAGTGCAAATATTGAACTGTGTCTTTCTATAACAATATCAGCCTAATGGGAAGCAGAAATTGAAAACCTTTTTTAGTTTATTGTATCTGAATCCATTTTTAATTAAGTTCAGATTGTGTTTGTAAAATGAATGAAATGAAGTAATTTCTATTTAATAGATGAGTTTGAAGAAATTGTTAAACACACTACACTTCATGCAAAGATACCTTTCAATTTCAACAGTGAATTTATGCTACTACATTTTGGTGCAGAACGACAAAGAATTGTTAGTTATAATGAATTCACCCAACTTCTTCATGTAAGTATATCAAAGTTACAGCAGTTACCATTCTTTCATTACTCATACTCACTTTTCCATAATTTTAATTACTCACTTTTCCATAAT
Source organism: Ryuthela nishihirai (assembly GCA_038380435.1). Taxonomy (NCBI): domain Eukaryota; kingdom Metazoa; phylum Arthropoda; class Arachnida; order Araneae; family Heptathelidae; genus Ryuthela; species Ryuthela nishihirai. The sequence goes on along the minus strand of JAWZYU010000017.1, from coordinate 88,577,044 downwards.
TTAGAAGACATTGGGTAAAACTAATGAAACCAAAATAGAAATTTAAAAGAAATTTTAATAGACTTTCAAATTTGTTAAATATTTTAATTTGTACAAAACTGTTATAAATTTCAGCTATAAGTCTGTATTTTAAAATTTGAAGATTAAAAATACTTTTTAGTTTTAAAAATTATCTTCATTTTGTGATTTTCACATTATTTGTAAAAAAATTCGTACACACAGGAAGGTACAAAAATCCTCAAGCAGCCATGGGCTAGAGTTCCAGCCACACAGTGTAATTTAGTTTTCAAATATGTCTCTCCTGAGCTACAGCTGCTGCATTTGGTCATTATAGGGCCAATTCTTGTCTGTCCATTGCATCCTGGTCACCCCCTTTATCTGAGGCCTTCAGGTGCATTCTTCATAATGCTATTTGTTAATTTGTTGTTATGTATTCTTCATGCCCAGGATGCTGCATAAACTAAAAGGCATCAAGTATCTTACTTCTGAAGGGTTCACATTTTTACTAGCTTAATTGATTTTAGAGTGGACCAAAACTATTGTAAAGCTTGGTTTTGGTGTATACACCTATTTTTTCACTCTCCATAGATTCTTAATCCCAGCAGCAATCCCTATTCTGTTTATCTCGTGCCACTTATCACCAATATCTGTTACACAACTCCAAAGTGATTAAACTGAGATACTTGCTCAAGGATGCAACCATTCAAAATAACTGAACTATAACCAACATGACAAATTTTCATCACTTTAGATTTCTCTCTGTTTATCAACAAGCCTTTCTACTACCAGTCTCATCAACAGCTCTAATGAAAGAGTTAGTCTAATTAACATCATTTGCTAGCAAACTAGTCTAATTTTTCTCTTTGTAAAGATCAAACTTGGGTAATAGTTTTTTTAGTTACCTGACAGCTTTTGTTTTAAAAAAATATTTATTTGTTGTAGAAAAAGGAAAATGTACTTTTTTTTTGTCATTAGTATAAGACCACCCAATGCATACAGACTACATGACCAAACCAACTTAGTCTCTCTCTGCACAATATGCTGCTTAAAAGTGGTTTCTGACCCTCATCAAAAACATTTTCCAAATGGGCCAAATCATCACCATAATCTAAATCAGAAATTTTCAAACTCTAGATCATTTAAGACCCAAAATCTTCCCCTTGAAGTAAAAGTTAAAGAAATCAATAACCAAACTAAAGAGAAAAGGAGATAGAATGCACCCTTGTTGATCTCCCATAGGAATGCTAAACCACTTACTACAAGTATTTTGACAACTCTGCTATAGAGAACTTTCATTATTCTACCTATTTTGTCAGGTATATCATACAATCTCTTGATCAACCACAAATTCTGATGATCAACAGAGTCAAAAGCCTTTTTAAAATCCATGAAGTTATTTTTTTTTCTGAAACTCTGAACATTTTTCAAGAATCTGCCTAAGCAAAAGTTCTGATTAATACCCTACCATTTCTGAATTTACACTGCCTATCATGCAGATGTCCACTACCAAATTTTAATTCTATTAAGCTGAATTATGCAAAGAATTTTCCTGGAAGAGAAAGTAGACTGGATTCACCTATAATCATTACAAGAATTGCAGTCACCTTTTTTAAAAATAGGGATAATAATTGCTCTGGCAAGATCATTAGAAACAACACCCTTATCGTAAAAAAATATTCAGAATTTCAGTTAGCCACGTGATAGCAGAATATTCCCAGCTCTAAGTATAATAATTTCATCCGTCACTAAGGATTCAGGTAGTTTTAATTTGGAGATAGCCAAAGTACCTTCAGGTTGTGATTTAGTATCATCATTAAAGCCAGTAGTGCATCTGCTTCCATTGCAAACAATTGTAGTAGAATTAACCGTATTATATTAAATGTCACAGAGATGCTCAGCCCAGAAATGCTCAACCCAGAATCCTCACTTTTAATAACTTTACTATGTTTATCCCTCAATACCTGTCTGCCAGTCTGTTCCCCTACAAAATATTAACTATCTGGTACAGATCTCTGCTGTTGTGCTGACTAGCTGCCCTCCTTTGCTTTATCAACCAAAGATCATTTATGCATTTATTAGCCCTTTACATGTCTAAGCTGGGTATACTGTTTTTACTTTTCTGATTCTAGTGGCCCAGAGTCAGTTTGGCCTTCTATAAATCAAGATCACAAATTTTTTGTTTTGGAACAGAAATCAGCATTTTTTAAAAACTGTTTCTAATCAAATCTCAAAAACAATATTTCAGTCTATGATATATATATATTTTGCCTGCTGATTCATCATCATCATCCTCAAGCAGCCACGGGCTACAGGGGTCCAACCAGACTGTGCAATTTATATAGTGCATATCTGTCCTGAGCTACATCTGCCTGCCACTGCACACCAATTCTAACAAGGTCCTGTTTGACATTGTATGCCCAACACTTCTGAGGTCTTTAGGCACACTGTTCATAACCTTATTTGCTAATCTATAGTTATGAATCCAGGCAATATGACCAAACCAATGGAGTCTCTCTCTGCACAAAATACTGCTCAGAGGAGGTTGCCAACTCTTTTGCCTAACCTCATCATTAGTTACAAAGTTAAACCACCTAATGCCCAAGATACTGCGTAAGCATCTAGATTTAAAAGTATCTAGTTTCCTGTTATCTTGTTTGCAAAGCATCCAAGTTTCAGTACCATAACTAATCCTAGAAAGAACCAAACTATTATACAGTCTAATATTAGTCTTTAGGTGTATACGCCTATTTCTCCACACTCTCCATAGATTCTTAAAAGTCCCGGCAGCAATCCCTGTTCATCTGTTAATCTCATGCTGCACATTACTAGTATCTGTTACATAGCTCCCAAGATAATTAAACTGTGACACTTGCTCAATACTGCAACCATTCAGATTAACTGAATCACAACCTGCCTGACCAATTTTCATCACTTTAGTTTTCTCTCTGTTTATAACCAAACCTACCTACTACCAGCTTCATTAATAGCTCGAATGAAAGAGTTCATCTCATCAACATCATTTGCCAAAAGGGCTAAATCATCAGCATGATCTAAATCAGAAATTTTCGTATCTTCAGACCATTTAAGGCCAAAAATATTCTTTGCAGTGAATTTTGCATAACGTAATCAATAACCAAACTAAAGAGAAAATTGCTAAACCAATTGCTATAAGCCTTATCAACTGTCTCACACAACTCAGTGTTATTATAGAGAGCTTTCATTATGTTAACTAACTTGTCTGATATACCATATGATCTCACAATCAACCACAAATTATGATGATCAACAGAGTCCAAAGCCTTTTTGAAATCAACAAAGCTAGCAACCAAAGGTTTCTGAAACTCTAAACATTTCTCAAGAATCTGCCTGAGTCAAAATATCTGATCTACACATCCCCTACCACTTCTGAATCCATGTTACTCATCAGGCAATTGCCTGTCAACCAGATTTTTAATTCTATTAAGCACAATCATGCAAAGAACTTTCCCTGGAACAGAGAGTAGGCTGATACCCCTATAGTTATCACAAAAACTGCAATCACCTTTTTTAAAAATAGGGATAATAATAGCTCTGGTAAAGTTCTGTTGATTCTGCTTTAAAAATTTTGATAAAAGTAAAAAAAGACTATTTGAGTGTGTAGCGATCGTATGCATATGTTTAGTCACCATAAATAGCATCAAGTAAGAGCAATTTAGTTTATGCCTTTATTCTGCCTTAAGGTAGTAGAATATCAATTGGTTTTTGATTTTCAGCATTCTGACCTACTTAGTGCTCTAGTGAAGTTGTAATGCTTTCCAGAAACTATGCACAATGCTTTTGGTCAATATTTTAGCAAACTTTCGATTTTAAAGATTTTTTTTTTTACTATGGTGCTTCTGGAAATGTTTTTACTGCTTTTTCAAATATATACTATGATTATAAAGAATAAATATTGACAACTCAATATAAGTTAAAATGATCAAAAATGAAACTGATAGTGATCTCTAATGATGGATATCAGAAGAATCATAGTATTTAGTGATTTTTAGCTAAAAGCACAGTTTATAAAAGGTAAGACTTATTTTAACGAACTCAATGATATTTTAACCAAATACACTAATATTAGAAAATTGCAAATTTAAGCTATATGTTTTGCTGTAATTTTAGAAATGAACTTTTCTGTAGCAGTTATGCAGCTTTATACTAAAATAATTTATTCTTGGTTTCAGTTCTTCAGTTAAACTAAATGCTTTGAAATATTGTTATTCAATTTTTTCAAAGTTCTTTATCTTATTTTTTCAGTTTTTATTTAAATCATCTTGTTTTAACCAAAATGATTTTTTTTTAATTATTTTCCTAGGCTTAGTGTTTGCCGATTGACAAAAAACTAAGCATTAAAATAAAATAATTTGGAAAAAATACTTTTTTTTAAATTTTTACTGAAGTGAAAGTAGAAAAAATACAGTAAAATTTTGCAATATTTTAATAAACGTATACAAACTTTAACTTACCTTTTATTTTTCTGTGAATTTTTGAAATTTCATAATGCATGATTAAGTGTTCTTTCTTTTGACGTATAACATGAGTATTTCCCTTCATTAGTTACTTCAGGAAGGGTTCTAAAGTTGTGTATTTTATTTCCTGAGAACACTTCAAAATTAACTTGGCCATCTGAGTGAGACTAGTTTCAGAAACTTGACAGTTTAAGAGTTAACACATCGTGAACCGAAGACATGAATTGACATCTTTTGTTGTTGAAGTGTTGAGGACCAGAAATGTCAATTCATATCTTTTGAACAGTCTCGCATAGCATTAAATAAATAAATAAATAAATAAATAAATAAAAAACTCCTCAAGCAGCTGCTTGCCGCAGAGGTCTGACTGGAGCATTTCAGTTTATATGTCAAAGTAGAAGATCTGAGAGGATGGCAGGACCTCAGCAGAAAAACAACACACACATCCATGCCTTAGCCGGGGCTCGAACCCAGGTCCCGTAGATCTGAAACCAAGTGTGCTAACCACTTGGCCACGGGATGGCTGCATGGCATTATCATCAGACAAAAATATATGTGACACATGTGGCAGAGGTTAAATTTAACAAAATAATAAACATTTTGCTTTTCTAGCAGGGATGTTTTGCTGATGTCAAATAAACATTTTTCGTTTTTTTAGTAGACCATATTGTACTCTTGTGAACCCTTCATTCAATCATTCAGTGCCAGTGTGAAGAATTGATTGCAGAATTATATGCTGATGTGTTATCAGACACTCTAAATGACGATGAACATGAAGATAAAAATGACAGTAATGATAGTAGCGATAGTGCTTTTTTGCTTTGAACAAGTCATAAGAAAAGAACTGTGAATCCCTTGTTGAGCAACTCAGAGTATAGTGTTAATAAATGAAGAACTTGAGAATGAACCCATTTTGACAACTGGAGACTATATGGACAAAAGAAGACAAAATTCTGACCTGGAGATATTCCAGGGAAATCTTAGCATAAAGGAAATTCCCTCAATTCTTCCAGTGTTTTGGAAGTTGCAAATATGTTTTTCAGTTATGATTTCTTCCAATTGCTTTGACTGGTCGAAAGACGTGAATTGACGTTTCTTGTCTTCAGTGCTTCAAAAACAAAAGATGTTGATTCATGTCTCCAGTCTGCAATGTCACACTTAAACTGTCAGGTTTCTAAAACTGATCTCATTCTGTGGCCAAGTTAATTTTGAAGTGTTCTCAGAAAATAAAATACACAACTTTAACCCATTCTGAAGTAATTAATGAAGGAAAATATTCATGTTATATACCAAATGAAACGATTTCTTTCCCTTATTATTCTTATGCCACATGTGTACAAAGATCATATAAGAGATTACTGGTGTACAGATCCATTTCTAGAAACTACCATTTTTTTAAATTAATGCATGCACAATTTAAGATATTCTCTGAAAATGTATGGAATAGGACTTTTATGCAATTAACATCATACGGTCCACAATGTGTTAAGCTCTGTGTAATGCTGTCTGTTAGGTCTGCTAGGGTGTTGATTCAGATTATTCTTACAATTCTTTCTTTCAGAAATAAGATGTGCCTTATCACTCAAATGACTGCCTTGTTTGCCCCTCTTTACCCAAAACAGTGTTCCTAGTTTCAAGAAAAGCTTGTTTAAAATGGTTCCATTATTCCACAACTTCAGTAGTAAGCATAGTGTTCAGTCTCCATGATTGTCATAAATGACCGTGTAACGTATCATGATTAGCTCTTGGCTATATTGAGCACTCCAGACTCAATCTCTAGTTCCTAAGTTCGAGTCCCACTTGTGCCAGCGATGAGATTTGTCTCTGCTAAACTCACACCCTGTCCTCAGTCTGAAAGACAACATCAGTGTGCTTGGAAATGCTGCTGTCTGTCGGATGGGATGTAAAGCTGTGGTCGCTTGTACAAGAGAACCACACCCTATGCACGTTAAAGAAAGCACTGGATGACCATTGTGGGAGACTACCACCTGTCTCTTAATAGCTGTTAAGTGGGTCCCTTGCCTGAAACTTTTCTGTGCCCTTGAGGTCCTTGTGACCAGACCATTTAGCTCACTGTATGAAAAAATGTGCTACCCAGAGATAAAACAACCCAATGTGACAAAACAACACATTATTAATTAATATATAATTAATCATATTCTTATGCTACCTAACTGGTGAAACCCATGTGTATTTGTAAATGTCATGATGTGTGAAATAAGTGTTAATTATACCCAAATCATTAAGCTTAGTTACCTGTATATGTTTCCCATTCACATTGCATGTGGGGCTAGGAGTGGCTCAATGAATAGTGCACCAGGTTCGTAATCTTTAGTTTCCAGGTTTGAGTCCCAGCTGGGCCAGCTTTGAGATTTATTTCTGCAAGACTCTTGCCCTTGGTCAGTAGGGGATACACCAATGAACTTGGAAATTCCACCATCATCAGATGGATGTTAAGTCCATGTGTGTGAGAGCCATATCCTTTGCACATTGAAGAACACATTGGATGGCCTTGACGGGAGGTTTCCATCTGTCTCCCAACAGCTGTCCAGGTGGGTTCCTCCCCTCAACCATCTCTGAGCCCTCGGGGTCCTTGTGACTTGGCCATTTAGGCCATTGTGTGCAAAAAGTGCCACCCAAAGGTAAGACAACTCAACCCATCACAAGTGTCAATAGAACCTATCACTTCTCCCTGAATGTCAGAGTCAGTTTGAGTGTAGAAGTCACCTAGCACAAGACTAATATCTTCTTCCTTGACAGAATTCGAAATATCCTGAAGTTATCCATAAAACTATTTTGTTTTCATCAGAGTCCTTGTGGGGGTGCAACAGCAGGCAACATTTGAATCTTTAATCTAAATTATAAATTTTGATGTAAGAATTCTTTCGTTAATGCAGTCATATCCTATAAGAGTGTGATTAGCGTGTCTGCCAAGAAGCATATCTCTTTGCCCTACAGATGCTTTCTGTTCTCCATCCCTGAAAAGAGAGATTTCAAATTATTTTTAAGTGGATTTCACAGATCTCCTCTGTGGCATATTAAACTGTCAGGCTCCTGCACATCTCTGTGGAAAACAACTGCTTGAAAGGTTATTTATTTTTGAATTATCTGACCTTTGCCTGTCTATCTGACTTCTTGTAAGCCCAGAATATCGAGTTTATAGTACTGGAATTCCTGCATGAGGACATCAAGATAATTTTCTCTATGGAGAATCCTTAAATTCAGTGTACCCATGGAAAGAAAATAGTTAGTGGGATCTTTGAGGACAGGGGTAGCTCAGTCAGTAGTGCAACAGGTTCGTAATTTGCAGTTCTTAGATTTGAGTCCAGCTGGGTCAGCAATGTGATTTATCTCTGAAAAACTTCCTGCCCTGCTCTCAGCCAGTAGATGACACTGCTGGCTTTGTAAAAGCTGCTGTCCATCAGATGAGATGTTAAGTTGTGTCTCTGTGTGTGGGAGAGCCATACCCTGTGATGTTAAGGGGAAGTGAAAGCCATATACTTGCAATGGTAAATATTTTGGGTTACAACTACACAGAAATGAAAGATTGCTCGAGTTAGAGAAATTGTAGTGGATTACAGAAACTTCAAAATAAATTTATGGTTGAGTCCAAAATAGAAAAAAGAGAAAATATTTTTAGATATACGTTTGTTTCATTTGCAGTTTTTTAAAAATTTAGTCATGAAATATGTCCTCTTACAGACACTAGATGGCGGTACTCTTCCTCCTGTAGCATTTCATTACTGTAAGACACAAAACTTTTTGAAAATAATTTATTTTCTAATCACATTTCCTCAAAAAATTAACCGCAACAATGTTTATTACATTCCATAAACCTAATTACCTTGATTCTATATTATATGCTTCTTTATGTACGAATATGTGGTTGAAAAGTTGCATAGCTACAACCACTGCTATGTTCAGTCGGCAGTCCGCCGTTCTAGCAGTTGCCTCAAGTGACTCCAAACACCTCAGGCCTCTGTTCCCCCTACCAACGCAATAAGTATGTCGTCACGAAGTCGACCCTCCTCCTCCCCTCTGGCCGAACTTTGACACTAGTGAGATGCGTGTCCAGTGACTCTCGACAAGGACACTTGGAGTGGGGGCCTCAGTTGCAAGATTCTAACAATCGGTGGTGGGAGCACACGAGTTGTGTGTCATCATCTGTGATTATCCACCGAATTGTTGTTTTTATTCAAAACCAAAGAAGTAAACCTTTCCTTTGCATGAGTCCTGATGGGTTGATTGGTGATGATGATTTGGTAGAGGTTATGTCCATCATCTGCAGTAATGTAAAAAAAAAATTGTATTGGTTTATGAGCACACACTATCAGTATAAAATTAAATAGTGATGGATCTGGTTTCCTCTCCACAAATCATAAATATTATTTTTGAATTCAGGGTCAATCAGCCATTTCAAATAGGAAATGGTGTGATTTTTTTTTTCTTTTAGTGTGAGGCCAATTCGAAAAATAATATGAATTGAGAGAAATATAACTTTCTGGGAAAATATTTAGCCCAAATTATATAAATTTTACACATAATGTGTCATTGTATAGAATTTTGACCCCAAAAGCTACAAAAATATACCACTAAGAGAGTCGCAGTATATTCCTGATGCTATTAAAAAATAAAAATTAATAACTAAACAGACTGAAAAAAATTTTAAGTGCTAATAAGTAAGCAGTAAGAAAATATCTCAGATTTTAGCTGCTGACGATGTAAAACCGGAAAATCTGTGAAATATTCAATAAGCTTCGTATACGTTGAAGAGGGCGGGGGTGGCTCAGTCTGTAGTCCCTAGGTTCGAATCCCAGCTGAGTCAGCATTGAGATTATCTCTGGAGTAAATTCCACGTCCTGCCCGCAGTCAGTAGGGAACACCAATGGGCTTGGAAAGACACCGTCTGTTTGATGGGATGTTAAGCCGTGGCCCTGCATGTGGGAGAGCCATACCCTGTGCATGTTAAAGAAAATGCTGGATGGCCTTGCCAGGAGGCTACCATCTGTCTCCCAACAGCTGTTCCAGTGGTTCCCCTCACCCAACCTTCTCTGAGCCTTTGGGGTCCATGTGAATAAGAAACCATAAGGATAATTTTTAATCCTTTTACCTGGCCATTTAGCCCCATGGTGTGCAAAAATATGCCGCTCAGAGGTAAAACAACCCAACAACACATTGAAGAAACTGAACATTGAAAAAAATAGAAACCAAAAGCATTTTGCTATTTGTAAACAACAAATGTTTATGTAATGGAAATGAATAAAATCTCATGTTAAAAATTATCCTTATGGTTTCTTATTCCTTGTTCGATTAAGATATATATATATTGTGCTTTTTTTTTTCTATCTGAAAAATAAGGTTCCCTAATAGGTTATCAAGTGAAGCAAACCGTGTTGAAACTGTGTTCCAGGAGAAATTTTTTTTTTAGTACTGAAGTACATACTTATGACCCAAGTTCAGATAATTGCCATTTGTGCACTAGTTTTTAGAAGTTTCTTGATTTTATATCTATTATGCATGAAAACAACTTCCGCCAGAAAATAAATTAAAAAAAAAAATTAAAAAGAAATTGATTTCTATAAAATTTTTTGAAATATTTTATATAATATCGCCAACAGTAATAAAATTATATTTCTTACAAAATTTAAATTAGTGGATCTGAAAATTGCCATGTAAATCTAAAACATTATTGGATACTAAAAAAATGCTTTCCTATATGTATCATTCTTATAGCCCCTTTTGAAAAATTGATATAAATCCATTTGGTCATTTTATTTGTTATGACATATATAAAAAGATAGGCACTTTTGTTTAACTTTTTAAAATTTCTTTATTTCATTTTTAGTTATATGGGGAATAATTTGGTATCAAGAACACCTATCGTACCTGTGCTTTCAATGAGGTTTGCTAGATTTTTCCTGTTGAACTGCACAAGCTTTAATCACACATTGCTGCCATCAGATCCCACAGGGGCGGCGATATTGCAAGAAGTGCTATGACACTAGGCAGCATTTTTACCTATCTTCCTATTGTTTATCGCTTGACATTTGTAGGTTTGTGTGTCTGTCAAAACCAACTGTTTTAACACCAACTGTTCCACCATAACTTTTGAATGTGATGGAGAAGCTTAATGATTTATGTGTCAAAAGCTTGTAACCCAGGAAGTGTTAGAGGCCTATATTTTAAAAAAATTTACCATCCCCCAAGCTTTGTTTCCCCCTAAAAAATAAAAAATATGAAAATATTGTTCTGCTTTTTCTCCAGAATGCAAATGCCGAAAGTAACAAGCTTATGTCAAATGAAAGCTTGTAACGAGGGAAGTGTCATAGGCCATTAAAAAAAAAGTCCCCCCCCCCCCCCCCCCTAAAAAAAGGGAGAAATATGAAAATGATTGTTTCTCTATATCTCCAGAATGCGAGTGTTAAAAGTAACAAACTATGCATCAAACGAAAGGGTGTGATGTGGGAGTATCATAAACTATACAAAATTGACCACCTATAGTTTCTTCCCCCCTAAAAAAAGGGGAAATGTGAAAATGATTGTTCTGCTATTTGGAAAGCGAAGGCTGCAAACTATGCATCAAATGAAATTTTGGTCACATGGGGGAATGCTACCCACTTCCTTCTTCCCCCCTAAAAAAAGAGAAATATGAAACAATTATACCACTATATCTTCTGAATGCGAGGACCTACAATTATGAGTTAGGTGTCAAATGAAAGCTCATACGAGGACTGTCATAGACTATTTCGAATTTTGCCTCCCACCATTCTTCCTTCCCCCTAAAAAAGGGGCAGATTTTTGCGGCGGAGGCGGAACTTAACGAGTTATGTATCAAATTAAAAATTCTGACAACCCCAATGTCATGGGCTACCTTAACCCTTTCAGCCCTGAATTTTTAATATGAAAAATAAATTTTTTTGATCATCAATAATTGAATGTAAGACATACAGGACTCCCCTACTAAGTTTGAGCAGGTTTCTGCCATAGGTTTAGAAACTAGGAAATCGTGGCAAATGCCACCATCAGGTCTTAGAGATAAAAAAAATGGAAGCATATTTTTTATTCATTTTAAATAATGTTTTTATACAAAGATCTTATCAAATTATTTTGTGTGAAAAATTTTGAAACAATTTTTAGATTTCGATTTTAGATTGGTACTTACCAAACATGATGTTCAGGTTATTAGCATTCATCTTGAGTAGCAGAACAATGTGGGTCACTCAGATATGTAAACACTCACTTGTTGAACCATGTCATGAAATGTGATTCACACATTTTGTAGAGGTGACATCTAGTGCTTTATTGTGAAACTAGATACTCAGCCAGTAGCTACAACTCTTTATATATTAAGGTGGCAAATGCCACCGGCAGGGCCGAAAGGGTTAAACGTGATTCCAAAATCAGGGGGTGGAAAAAATGTGGTCAATGCTCATGAGTCATATCAAATGAAAGTTTCTAAAAATGTGTTTTTATTAACAAAAAAAAAAGTAAACAAATTTAAATAATTAAAAAATACCTATTTTCTGAAATGCGCTCTAAAACATAGTACTCCAAAAGGAAGATAAGGAGGCGATTTACCTACACAGCAAGATTGCCGGCACCCTATCTTCATCTGAAAGTGAATACAAATTCAGTGACTGATTGCACCATCGATATATTTCAGTTTTATTTCCTACTTTTTAGGGCACATATCACAAGGATGTAAAAGGTAAGCATACAAATCATGAAATAATTCAATTCATATTAACTACAAAGGAAGATTGGGTGGCAGCAAAATCCATTCAGCTGGTAAGGGAAATAAATTTGTGACCTATTTTCTCTTCAAGTTTACATTGAGTAACTGATTTCATCATTGGTATTAGGCTTTATTTTCGCTTTAGGGGACAGAGGTTTAACCCAGTAGGTAGGACTGCAAGGCTCATAATCTCAGTTTCCCGGTTCAAGTCCCAGCTGGGCCAGCGTTGAAATTTATTCCTAATAAAACCCCTCAGTGAGAAAGGAGGCATCGATTGATAGAAAAGGTGCCATCTCTTGGATGGGAACGTAAAGCCATGGCTCTGTGTGCAGGAGTGCTATAATTTGTGCATGTTAAAAAACACACTGGATGGCCTTGACAGGAGGCTTTTAGCCAACTGAGCTATGCATTGCTGATGAGAAATGAAATTTAAACATAATATTGCCATTCTCTTGTAAACCATATTTTAAACATATTTCACATTTTATATCAAATGTTATTTTTAAAATTTTCATACATAAGTTTCATTCATTGGCAGAATAAAAATGTTGGCAACCCAATTCAAACACATCTTATCAGGAAAGTTTAGGCTTGTTGAGCTCTAGTTGAGGCTTCCACAATCAGATAAAGATTTTCACTAAGTAACAAGATCTTCAACTATTGGTTGCTCTGGTGGAGTCAAGCAATCAAGTGTCACGGATCACTACAAGGTCACTACACTCCTGCAGTTCAGTGCTGTTTTATTTTCAGCATATGTGCATTTGTGTCATCATTATAATATATAATGCTGAGATTCCGGACTGTAGTCATATGATAAAATTCGTGTTGACAATAGTAAAGCAGCCGACGTAGTCGTGATTCGCAAAGTAAATGCTGTGATTGTCTTCATAACACGGCAAATAATAATTACAAAATGAATAAAATAAATGATGTTACATTCACTTAGATATGACAAGTGATAAATGCTAAATAATAATAATTTCCATTTGCATGTTTTAGGAGGAAAAGAAATGAAGATAAATATAAAATCCATTTTAACCAGGATCAGATTATTAAGAACAAATGTTAATACGAGTTGTTTCAGTTTCCTTTACGAGTTGCTTTGATTTTCGATTGTTACGTTTAGAAGCAAAGAACATTAAAAAAAATATAAATTAAGAAATTTAAAAAGTACCTATCTTCCTATAGGGCCCTAATAAGTAGAAAATAAACCTAAAACATATTGATGGTGCAATCAGTCACTGAATTCGTATTCACTTCGAAGGAAGATAGGGCACTGATTTACCTGCTCGACAAGATTGCAGGTGCCCTATCATCCTTTGAAGTAAGTATGAACTCTGTGATTGATTGCACCATCGATATGCTTTAGGTTTATTTTCTACTTTTTAGGGCCCTAATAGGAATGTAGGTATTTTTTTTTAATTTTTTAATTTATATTTTTTCATGTTGTCACTAAAAACCTTCAAAAACTTTGATATATCCACTCATAAACATCGATCACATTTACCACCGTTTTTGAGTCACATTTGAGGTAGACCACAACATTGGAGATGTCACAAGCTTTAATTTGAGATTAAATAAATACATGACTCGTTAAAGTCAACCCCGTGAAAATCTTCCCTCCATATTTTATCAGGGAGAAATAGTGAGGGCGAAATTCAAAATAGTTAATGACCGTCATTATACGAGCTTTCATTTGACACCTAACTCATAACTGTAAGACAGATAACTGTAAGACATAACTGTAATAACTGTATCATAACTGTTCAGAAGATATAGTAGAATGACTTTCATATTTTCCATTTTTTAGTGAGGAAGAAAGCATAGGGGGTCATTTTTTATAGCCTATGATACTCCCCACTTCACAAGCTTTCATTCTACACATTGCTTGTTACTTCCCACACTCACATTCAGGAGATACATGGGAACAATCATTTTCATATTTCCCCCTTTTTTAGGGTGGAAGAAAGCACGGAGGGAATGTGGGGTCAATTTTTCATAGCCTTTAAATTAAAAACACAATCATAGCACAGTAAACTTCAAACGTCATTTTTCAGAAATTCTGGGGAAGTGGGCATCATTAATAATGATAGCTTTAGTCATTTTATTTCGGAATAAATAGATATCTCTTAAGTTAGAACTAAATTTATCCAATGGGATTTTACTGCAAATGTCTTATGCAGTACATAACATTTTGTTGCATTGGAAAAAATTGGGAAGATGAGTGTTCGATACAGGGTCGGACTTTGATCTTCTGAATTCTGAAGCCTATGCTACAAAAAGTTTAAGAGGCCCCAAAAATTTTGAAGTAGAAATATATGAATCAATTAGTAGTAAATACACAGATTATCTGTTGACATAGAATTCAACCTGGCAAGTGACTGAAGAGCGTGGGCTTGAGTTTCATTCATCGGCGAAACACAAATTTGTTGAAATATATTGTATTAATTTTTCTGGTTGAAGGGAACATTAAAAAATAAATACAAAACTGATGTGATGAAAACATTATACTAGCATTAAAAATAAAATAAATAAATATCTCCTCAAGCAGCTGCTTGCCACAGAGGTCTGACAGGAACCTGTCAGTTTATACACTATAGTAGAAGGTCTGTGAGGATGACAGGACCTCAGCAGAAAAACAACACTAATGTCCATGCCTTTTCTGGGACTCAAACCCAGGCCCCTTAGATCAGTAACCAAGTGCGCTAACCACTTGGCCACGAGACAGCATAGCATTGCTATACGATAATGACTGTGCATAGCTAAGATGAACAGTGTTTGCATAACAGATTAATTTAAATTAAAAACATTCATCACACAGTAAATTTCAAAGTCAGTATTTGAGGCCCTCATAATCGTGAGGCTCTATGTTGTAGCTTAGTTAGCTTATGCATACGTCCGACCCTGGTTCGATATCAATTTTTAAATGTGCTTTTCAATAGTTAAAGAAGTTTGCTCACTGTTTAATTTAATTAAATTTGAAATTTTTTGATATTACGCATTAAAAACTGAAACACTGTTTTTATAAACAGCTTTCCTTAGTTAGTATTGGTCTATTAAATCAATTTTCTTTTAAAAATTAATTATTGTAACCCTATTGAAATAATTAGCGAACATGATTCCTCATGCATAGTTTCAGTTACTAGGATAAGTGTAATATAGTGGCAACTGTTAGACAAGACATTTGCAAATGCACATAAGCAAGGTAGTTTAGGGAGTACAATATTAAAAAAAATGTACTCTAATTCAGTAATAAAGTATGAGAGGAATATATTCTGTAGACAAGAAATATTCAAATAATTAACTGAAAAAAATTGGTTGCCTTGGATGGATTCTGGGAGGCCGGGTTCCAATTCCACTCAGGGCAACCAAATTTTTTTCAGCTAATTATTTCAAACGTACTCCAAAATTTTGAAAATACAAAAGTTCTGCGAAAATCAGAGACTAAAAAGTATCTGAAATTTAGAGTTAATTGGTTTAGATTCTGGCAAGCTTTTATAAAAAGAAGTTCTTCAAGCAGCTGCTTGCCATATCGGTTTGACAATAGCCTGTGAGTATAACTATATCACAGATATCATTGTGTAGAAGGTGCGACCTCACCAGAGAGACAACACAAGAAACGAAATATCATTTCCTTATCCGAGGGTTGAACCCAGGTCCTTTTCATTAGTAGTCAAGTAAGCTAATCCCTTGGCAATCAGAATTAAATCTTTTTATCACAGTACAAAACTCATACATATATACTGTATATTTATATATTAAATTATTAAATATAGACCATATTGAATATTTTGATAGGTCTAATTTCTTTTGATTTTTTGGAAGAATGACTTATTACTGAAACTGTAATATATATAAAAATACAAATATACATAAAAAATTATTCATCTGAAAAAAATTACTACTGACTCGGTGGGCAACAATTTTTTTCAATAAATAATTGTTGAAATTTATATCTACAGGTTATCTGTTTATTTACTATGGATACGTAAAGAAGTTTCTCCTATATTATTACGTCAAAAGAATTACTCAATGAAACTAAAAACTTTCAAGAGTAAAAATCATCGTAAGAACTATTTCGGTAAAAACAAAAAAGCTATTTCGTGTGAAAAGCAAAAGAAATCGAAAGCTCAAGGAAGTAGTGACTTGGGTACTTAGCCTCTCATTGGTCGTTCTCCTCCCATTGAGGCTATTTTTAAAAATCGGTTCTGGACCCCTCTTTAGCATAAACAATATAGAAGCCTCCTGATGTCCTCCCTCCTGTTGTCAATCCCCACCCCTAAGAATTGGGCGATATTCAGTGCCATCTGTTGAGTGAGAATCAGCATAGAATCGCCTTTCACTTCACCTTAAAGAACATGCTGGATGGCCTTTGTTGGGAGGCTACCATCTGTCTCCTAACAGCTGTCCATTGGGTTCCTCTCCCCAACTTTCTGTAATCCTTTGGGGTCCTTGTGACCTGGCCATTAAGCCCATTGTCTGCAAAAAAAGTGCTTCTCAAAGGTAAAACAACCCAGCCAAGTGGGATCTTTAAAGAAAATATGTTTATTGAGAGGTAGTTCTCATAGTATCTAACATCCCCCTAATCATAGGCATGGGGCAAAGACTTGTTCTCACCCCACCAAATACTTAACCCACTCATGATGTTAGGATCTCTCCCAGTGTAGGTTTGGTGATGCCAGTAGAAGCAAGGTTCAGATGTGATGACCTCTGATCGGGATTATCCACCAGATGATGAAAGTTACCCTGTGCATCTATTATTCACATGGGCTGTCAATCCACAAACAAACAGAAAATATGGTAGATTTTCCCTCAGCAGAAACCCAACCAATGCAGCAAGTTCAGGATTTAAGTTCAAAGACATGATCAAGTCTCATTTGTTTAACTGGTGAGCACTAAGACCTTGTATTCTTGACCACTGCTCAGCAGGATTCCACATGAGAATGTCTTTTGGAAAATATTAACACTCTGCACCATGAGAAAGCAAGGCCAATGTTTAGTGCCATGCCTGACCAGTTCTATGCATCATCATATTGGATAGGTACACAGGTTTCTTTCCATTGTATACCCAGCTACTATTAGAAATATAATTAGAATTTTGGATCTGTATGGATTTATATGCCACTTGATTCTGAAATTGAAATTTGTATATTTTCTGAATTTATTTTGCTGTATTTTGTTATGTTTCATTGCCAGATTTATTCTATTCTTGATTTAATTAGATTTTTTTTGTGAATTGTTTCCTCATGCTTCATAACTATATCTCTTTTAATCTTACAGGATTTTCACGAAGAACATGCTATTCAGGCTTTTAGGAAGTATGACAAACAGAAAAAGGGTGTTATATCTGCCATGGATTTTAGTGACATTATGATATCAGTTAAAAGTCATTTATTAAGTGAAGATGTAAAACGAAATCTAGTTGCTGTAAGTTTCACATTTTTTTTCTTATAAAGATGTATTACACTGGGTAACACAAAAAGGTTTTGAAACCAAAATAGCCAATCTTTACTAATTTCGAGGTGCTGAACGCAAAAATGACAATAAAATTTGTTGATTGGCTCTTGTTTAGGAGAGACAGAGATGGCCATGTATAGACAACTCAGTCCGTATTGAGTACATAGGTAACCATTTTGCAATGTTGTATTTTAAACTCTAGATTGCAACTTATTGCGTTGTATTGCATCAGCCCACCATACACACAAGTCCCAGAGGTATTGCATCATTGTAGTTGAGTCATGACAATGATGCAATGTAGTTGAGTCATGACATCTCAGCTTTACAATCGCGGACAAAAAACGATGGATTCATTAGTTGTAAGCAACATCTTGTAGGGTGAGCAAGTCTTTTGAGCAACTCCCATTTACCCCTGAGTCATAAGTGCAACATAAGTGATCCTTACAGTTTTAATCCAGCAGTGGTGATGCCTTGTAATTGTGTTAATAGTACAGATACATTTTGTTACATTTGTGGGGAAATGACATTTGCAAGTCAGAAAAGGACTATCACTCCAATTATACTGTCATCAGTGAAAGCAGCATATGAGTTTTATTTTGGATGCAAGATCGGAGACCATGACAAGGCCTGGGCCCCCACACATATGCTGCAGTACGTGTGCAAGAAATCTTCCAAAGTGGCTGAGTGGCGAAAAAGTGGTGATGCCGTTTGCTGTTCCTATGGTTTGGAGAGAGCCAAGCAATCATGTAAATAATTGGTACTTCTGCATGGTTCCACCTGTTTCTGGAGGCATCACAAGGAAAAAGAAGTGTAGAATAGTGTACCGAATATTGCCTTGCGGAATCTGCTCTCCGACCAGTTCCGCATGGCAAAGGCCTTCCCATTCTCTGAACCTCCAAATAATTTTCCATCGATTCAGATGATGAGGAGGGAGGTGAACTGATGTCGAGTTCTCTGCAGCCTTCGGTGTCTAATGATGATCCATATGTCTGCCACGGTGCGTCATCTGCACCACACATTTTCACCAAAGAAGAAATGAACGATCTTGTTTGTGATTTGGAGCTGTCCAAGGCCAAAGCAGAGTTACTTGGATCAAGACTTAATGGAATCTTCTCAAGGAAAATGCCCGAGTGACTTTGTTTCGAACTTGTCATGAGCAGTTTGCTCCTTCAGAAAGGAGAGAAATTAATAAGAACTTAATAAGGATTCGATTTATATAAATATATTTATTTGAGTAATTTTTTTTCACTCAAAAATCCTTGTGTTCTGCACCAATGTAGATGGCTTGATGAATACCCTCTGAATCAAACATGACCCTCAAGAAGGTGATTATTCATAGACTCATCGAAATTGAGTCTCTAGATGGTGTTGCTGCGTAATGCAAATCAACTTCCATCCATTCCAGTTGGGCACGTTGTCTACATGAAAGAAACCTACGACAACCTAAAACAGCTGTTGAACTGTCTTCAATACAACAAGTATGGCTGGCATCTCTGTTGTGACATGAAGGTAGTGGCTCTGTTGATGAGTCTGCAGCTGGGATATATGAAGTACTGATGTTTCTTATGTGAATGGAACAGCCGAGCAAAGACTTGGCACTTCATGAAGAGAAACTGACCTCAGAGGAAATCTCTGAAGGTTGGAGAGAAGAATGTAGAACACCCAGCACTGGCAGAAATGCACAAAATCCTGCTACCGTCCCTACACATCAACTTTGGTGTGATGAAAAACTTCGTAAAAGCCATGGACCGGACTGCATCAGCTTTCAAGTACTTGGCTGACAAATTCCCTCAACTCAGCAAAGCGAAAATTAAAGGGAAAATTTTTGTGGGTCCTCAGATCCGTGAGCTGTTCAGAGACCAGATGTTCCACAACCTGCTTTAGGGTGATGAGAAAAAGGCTTGGGACTTGTTTCGTCTGGTGTCAACTAAATTCCCCAAAAATGTCAAGGAAGACAACTATTAAGAAAAACTGGTTAAGGACATGTCTCTGTATCACAAACTTAGCTGCAATATGTTCTTAAAAATCCACTTTCTCCATTCCCACTTAGATTTCTTCCCCGGTTAGTGATCAGTATACGGTGAATGTTTTCACCAGAACATTGCAATGATGGAGAAACGATACCAGGGAAACTGGTTCACTTCAATGTTTGCTGACTACTGTTGGACGCTTGCCAGAGATGATCCTGAGCAGCTGTAAAAGCGATGGGCAAAGCGATATCAGAAGTAGAAGCTTAGTTTTACCAATGCATGTCATATGTACATATTACTCTATTATATAAGAAACTATTGTAAATTTCTCAGAAATCGTAGTCAGTTTTGCATTTTTATTGTTATATTCATGTTCAGCACCTTGAAATCTTTAAGAAATGGCTACTTTTATCTCAGAGACATGACTTTTATGAAAATTTGTTGCCCAGTGTTATTAAACCTTAACTCTTCCAAGGTTCCTGATGAATATAGATGTTGACATAATCCAAAATGAGAGACCCAAGACATCTTCTGTATAGCAAAAAAAAAAAATCGATTTCAGTCATTGAGCAATAAAATTTTAGAGTTTATCCTTCAAACTATTTGTATGTTGAAAGTTCTCATGCAAATAGTTTGAAGGATAAGCTCTAAAAATTTTATTGCTCAATGACAGAGAATTTTAAATTATTTTTAATTAATTTCTGAACAAGAAGGTCTTTTTAATTGTAATATTTTCTTTTTTCACTTGATGCATATTTTATTAAACTACAATATAAATTATTTGCTAAAGCCATATGATTGCCATTTTTTAGAAGCACTATACAGTATTGCCGATTTGTTTCGTTAACATTATTCTATGCTGAAGCAATCACCTGATTTGTACTGAAAAGTTTGAGCTACAATGTTCCAAATTTATGTTAAAACTTCTTCACTTTGGACCTTTTGACTGATCCAAATTATACTAAATTTCTGGATAGCATCAGGTGCCAGGCAATTAATCTTGCCAAATAAAGTTAAATAAGGTGCTAAGTATATAAGCATTACTTAGTTAATATGAAAAGAATTCAAATTTCAGACTGTCAAATTATTAAAGTTTCAATCTAATCAAAATCAATTATCTTGCTCATGAGAAAAAAATTAGAAAAAAGTCAAAACTATTTCACAAAACAAAGTTTATTTCCAAAAGATTGTGACTCACCAGTGCTTTTCTATTACATCAAATATCTGAGCAACTGAAAGCTCACATCTTAACTGGACACCCTTCTCAACTAACATTGTCTCTACTAACTACAAAAACTAATTCTCTTCTAGCTCTGTGACCTAACGTCACTTACTGTACATGCAGCATGCAACTGACGTGTGTTACATGCTGGGAAATATATTTGCATAAACACTATCGTGTGCTCTCGCTAGCTATGATGCAAGAGGGGTGTGTCCTTACACCTGCATTAGCAGCTGTCAATCAAAAGTGCATGCACAACTCCTTTAGCAAACTTGGGCAGAAGAAATGATGTTCAGCATAAGAAAAATCCCCAAAATAATAAATATAATATAAATAAAGTAAAACTGGTTAAGGAGAAATAAAAGTGAATGGGTAGACCATCACAACTCCCCCTCCCAAAGGAGTCAAAATTTGACCTAACAGATTTTGATGAGCAATTTTGAATAAAAGACCTTTTCCTACATCATTTACAAGTTGCTGGACATAATAAAGAAATGAGTATGCATATGCAAATTTAATAATATGTACTTTTGATTCGACACAATTTTCCATCACAACCAAAGGTACCTCCTCCCGTTCCTCCTAAAAATGTGTGAAATCTCTGTAGTGTAAATGCATGCGAATGGCTGTGGCAGTTAACTGCATATTAGTGGTAATTGGTCTAACTACAGAGTGATTAGAAAGTCTCTGTGCACCTGATGAGGAATACCTGTACCATTGCAATAAATGTTGAAAGGGTGTCTAGTGCATCTCGAGACATTTAGGGGCATGTGATGGCATTAGTGTGACGTTAGTGGGAGAGACACGGTCACAGTCACCTGTCTGCCAAGCAGTCAGTGAGCCACATTGAGCCAAGCAGTCAGGCACTGTAGACATGCGTTGTGGCAATGGTGTTATCTGTTGAGGAGCGTACGTTCCTCGTGGAACATGTTTCGGTGTGACGGAGAATACACATAAGATGTTCAACCACAATTCCAGGCACAGTTTCTGGAAACCAAGGTGTCCCATTGTAATGCAGTGGTGCAGTTGATTCAGAAATCCAAGGAAACCAGTTCCGTGTGTGACATGCCCTGATCTGATAGGCCATTGATACTGACAGAGGAGAAAGTGTTGGACATCGCAGACCACATGCTTCATAGCCCAAAAAAGTCCATCAGGAGATTGTCATATCAGGTTGGTGTTTCTTATGGCATGGCCTGTACGACTGTGAAAAAGCGCCTAGGCCTACACCCTTACAAAATCACATCCGTGCATGAATTAAAACCTGCTGACAGTGGTAAGCGGAGTGCATATTTCAGGTGGTTTATAGACTTTCTTGACCGTGAAGGAGAGGACATTTTGGATGTTACATTCTCTACAGACGAGCATACTTCCATTTGTCAAGGTACGTAAACAGTCAAAACTCATGCCTCTGGTCTTTGCACAATCCCCATGAGTTCCACAAGTTGCCACAACACGATCAGAAGATTGGTGTTTGGGTTGGAATTTCGTGTAGGCGCATAGTCGGACCCATTTTTTTCTTTGAGACTGTCAACTCCCAACGATACTGTGACAATATTCTTTATCCTTTCTTTGTGCAGTTGTCAGAAGGTGAAATTAACAGGTCCTACTTTCAGTAGGATAGTGCCACGGCCCACACATCACAACTGTCTATGACACTCTTGCATGACATGTTTGGGGACAGAATCATTTCGAAAAACATTTGGCCTCCAAGATCGCTGGATCTCTCCCCGCCCAATTTTTATCTCGGGGTGCAATGAAAAATTTTGTGTATTCAGACAATCCACCACAATTGATTTGAAGATTGCCATCACAGAATACATTCGGAATGTGGACCGTGCTATGCTGAACAACGTCTTCAAGAACAGTTCGGCGTGTCACTAAATGTCTGGAGATGTGCAGGACACACTTTCAACATTTATTGTAATTGTACAGGTATGAATCTCTCATTCCTTATCAGGTGCACAGTGACTTTTTGATCACCCTGTATAGTATCACATTCTGATACAATTCCAAAAGTTGCATACTGTACATAAAGTTTGTTAATCTACTCCTGTCCTGCTTAACTTCTAGAAAGGTTAGAGAAGAATGAAAAATACAGCAATTCTGCTCTTTCACAAAATATGAATACTGGTGCATCAAGCAGTGTACATAATATCCACTTATTCCCGCAACAACAACAATCAAATATATGAAATCTAATCTACTTTTGTGCCTGCCATACATAAAAAACGGATATTGGTATTCTGTTAAATCCTCCTAACTACAATCAAATATGCGAAGCTAATAATTTCATTTTACAAAAAGCAGGAGTGTTATCATCCACTAAAACTTCACCTAAAACACAATAAATCATGAGCTAGCTGAAATAAAAATAGCATTAATTACCTCCCCTCATTGAGCTTTGCAGCCCCCTCCCAAAGGAGTTTTGATAGTGACAGGTTCAGTCAAACTAGGCTTTGTCATTGGGGACAGCTCAAAAAGGGTACAAAAACTTCAAGACATCATCGTCAGCTCATATATATGCAACCAAATGCTGCCAATGTCATCCCGATACTTACGCATCATTGATGCATCAATATCACTGATGACACTGAACAGATTTAAACACATATATGTGGTAAGGCCCAAAAGTTTCCAGCCCAAGGGTATTAAAGAGGTAATAAAATCAAACAATAATTTTTATTTTTAAATATAATCACCCTTTATTTTAATGCATTTTTTAGAATGACTAATTAACTTTTCTATACCACTGAAAAGCTAATCTGAATTTTTGTCCTTAAAATTGTCTAAAACTGCAGAAATGACTTCTTCATCACTTGTAAATTTTTTTCCACACAGATCCGACTTCAATTTTGAAAATGAAAAATAGTCGCTAGGGGCTAGGTTGGGGCTGTATGGTAGGTGATTTAATTCCTGGAAACCACATTGCTGAATAGCAGCCTTCGCAGCAACTGAAGTGTGCACTGGTGCATTGTCATGCAATAATCTCACTCCCCAGGACAGCTTTCCTTGGCATTTCTCTTTGATGGTATCCTTCAATTTGTATATTAATGATGCATAATATTCACCAGTAACTGTAGTATTTCGTTCCTTAAAGTCGACTAGCAGAATCCCTTGTTTTAAAATAATTTTTTTTTAATTTTTAGATTTAAAAAAATAATAGTTTAAAAAACAATAAAAATTAAAAAAACATTTTTAAAATAAAAAAAAATTTAAATCTAAACGTTGTTTAATTTCTGCTGGGCTTTTGCCTTCTTTTGTCAAAAATTTAATGACCACATGATACTCAAGTTTAAACATTTTAAAATATTGGGCAACATCACTTCTATCTGCAAGGCTAGAGGAGCTAGCTGGTGTGCTACTGATGCTAGAGCTGCGAAATTTTAACTGCAGTGCAACAAAATGTGGGGGGTTGATGGAGTTAGCCTGTCAATTCTTGTTCTAACATGTTCAGGCCATCAGGCCAGAAACTTTAGGACTTACTACGTACATCATATCTAAGAGTAAAAAAAAGTCGTATCAATAATTTATCATATATGATGCTAACATTTCATCCAATACAATTCCATCTACATTTTACATAAAAAATCACTTTAAATGCAAAAAATACATTTCAAAATACAATTTATATACTTCAAAATATGATTTACATAATCACTGTATACAAATTCTATTTCATTCTCATCATTCACATCCATAAACATTTTTATAATTTCAAATTTCTAAATGTTAACTTACAACACTCAATTTGGCGTTCAGTCACCTGAAATGAAAAAATCTACATCAAATGCATAATTAGCTTGAAATCACGTTAATACAATATATAACTCTATATTGTTCGACTAGAACTTCAGATGAACCGGAATACATAAAAAAAATTCTAATCATTTCACATTGTAAACTCAAACTATAAACTTTGAATAATAAATTCACTTTTCAAAAATCTCAAAACTTCAAAGGTTTAAACATTTCAAAATCTCTAAGTATGAACAACAATAAATAATCGTCAATCATCTCCATCTTCATCTATTCCAGAGAAAATAAATAAAGCATAATAAATAATTGGTGCCACAGTGGAAGAATAATAATATTCTTAAATTTTCATTGTTAGCACTCCATTGAGATAAATCATCATTCAGTCGTTTTCCAGGAGACTTCATTCCCACGTTGATTGATAAGCTGGGTGTAGGTGCTTCTGAAGATGTTGCTTGTGGCATCATCTACTCTATGTTGACTACTATGTTGCTGGTTGTCACTCTGCAGTGTATCATCGTCTCATTGGTATTTTATCACTATGTACTTGTCTTTTAAGAGCCTGGCTTTGTGCTTTCCAGGTTTATTCCAGCACATCATAAATAATTATTGCCACAGTGGAAGGGGTGGCTCAGTCGGTAGCGTGCCACACTCATAATCTGCAGTTTCCAGGTTTGAGTCCCAGTTGGGTCAGCGTTGAGATTTATCTCCGCAAAACTCCCTGCCTTGCCCATGGTCAGTAGGGGACACCGATGGGCTTGGAAAGGTCGCCGTCCGTCGGATGGGACATTAAGCTGTGGCCCCATGTGCAGGAGAACCATACCCTGTGCATGTTAAAGAACATGTTGGATGGCCTTGACAGGAGGCAACCACTGTCTCCCAACAGCTGTTCCAGTGGGCCCCCTCCCCCAACCTTCTCTGAGACTTCAAGGTTCTTGTGATCTGGCCATTTAGCCCATGGTGTGCAAAAAAAAGTGCTGCTCAGAGGTAAAACAACCCAACCCAAACCACAGTGGAAGAATAATAATATACTTAAATTTTCATTGTTGGCACTCTGTTGAGATAAAACATCATCCAATCATTTTTCAGGAGACTTCATTCCCACGTTGATTGATAAGCTGGGTATAGGTGCTTCTGAAGATGTTGCTTGTGATGTCATCTACTCTATGTTCACTACTATGTTGTCTGTTGTCGCTCTGCAGTCTATTGTCACCTCATTGACATTTTCTCACTACGTGCTTGTCTTTGAATTGGCTTTGTGGTTTCCAGGTTTATTGCTGCGTGCTTCTAAATGATGCTTCAACAGTTGAAAATTTCTTAACTTGGTAAATTTATCAGGATTATTTATACTCAAAACAATTTCTGGGATACTTGGCTTATTTTCATCTAATGATTCTTTATTAGCATTATTTTCTTTTAAAACCTCTATTTTACACATTTCCTATTATCAACAAATTCGGCATTATTTTCCTTTAAGACTTCTAATTCAACATCTTTCTTGTTATCAGCTTTCTTCACTAAATTCCCATTAATTAAATTGATAGGACATTTTACAGTTTCATCCTGAACAATTCTGTTTTTGACTATAAGGTAAGTTTGAAAGTATACTGGACCACGGCTGCAATTTCAATTCACAACTTTTGTTATTATCATCTAAAACTTTCTCAGTTAGACATGAAAGATCAGCTTCTGTATCATTGAGATCTATTAAATCAGTTTTTTCATGACAAAGCTTCACCAAAGGTAATTATATAACATTATTATACCAACAGTAACAAGATTTAACTCATGAGAGGGCTTTTCTTGAGAAACTTTGGCCTCTCACTTCAACGATCCTAATTTAAATTTCTTGAATTGTCATTTTTTCTGTAGCAGTATTACTTTGTGTAACGTCTATCAGACCTCTGTGGCAAGCAGCTGCTTGAGGGGGTATTTATTTATTTTATTTTAGTTGACCACAAAAATTACATCTGAAAGTTTCTCTATTATTCTATTCATTCTATTATGCAAAAGTTTTTGATCTAGTTTCATTGTTTGAAGCTTGATGTGGAACATATTCTCTGCTTTGTTTGTTCGACATTGTTGTAAGCACGTTCAATGCAAATTGTTGGGTCCATTTAACTTCTGTTTGTTCAGCAGTCATTTTGTGAGACTCAACCTTATGTCGTTTGCTTTGGTAAGGATTGCATCCATTGTCAATTTAATGCTATTTTTGCATGTTCTCTTCTTGTGGTGTATTGCCAATCCAATTTGACTAAAGTTGAAATTGAATTTGCGTTTCTCAATTCTAAAAATTCTCTCAAAGGTAATATTAACTGGGATATAATGCAGTTTATTATGCCAATTTCGGTGGCATCTGCATCTTACAGCTGGTATGACTTTACTGTACCCAAGATGAATTTTTGATATCATCTCCTTCCCTTTGTCTTTGCTAAAATAGTTCTGTAGCTAGATGTGTAAAATCATCTTAAAGTGGATAGATTTTCAACAGTTCATTTTTAAAGTCTTCCTAAAACTCTATTTCATGATGACATCCTATGTTATTCCACCATTGCTTAGCAGGGTGGGGATTGCTTAGTTGGTAGCGCACCAACCTCGTAATCTGCAGTTCCCAGGTTCGAGTCCCAGCTGGGTCAGCGTTGAGATTTATCTCCGCAAAACTCCCTACCTTGCCCATGGTCAGTAGGGGACACCAATGGGCTTGGAAAGGCTGCCATCCATTAGATGGGACATTAAGCTGTGGCCCTGTGTACGGGAGAGTCATGACCTGTGTATGTTAAAGAACACATTAGATGGCCTTGACAGGAGGCTATCATCTGTCTCCCAATAGCTGTTCCAGTTTATTCCTCTCCTAACCTCCTCTGAGCCTTTGGGGTCCTGGTGATCTAGCCATTTAGCCCATTGTGTGCAAAAAAGTGCCGTTCAGAGGTAAAACAACCCAGCAATCCATTACTTAGCACACCCAATTAAACAAGATATTGCGCAAACCACTTTTTTTCCCTTTGGCGGGCACTTCATGTAAACAGCTCTTGCTCTTCCATGGGCTTGACAAATGTCCATGATGCCAGACATTTTGAACCATCGAACGTTATCTCAAGTAAAGGCCAGTTTGCATACAGACTATAGTTAATAAATGGATTGGCAACTCGTCGTTGAGGTGTTTGATAATGTTCTGTCCTATCACTTTCTTCTTACAGAGCAAAAATGGAATTTCAAAGTTTATTGGTTTGTGTGCTGATGTAGCATTGTCAGCAAATTTAGGTGTTGTTGTCATTCCCCTTTTCTCTCGAGGATTTTAAGTTGATTGATTAACACTTCTGCTTCTTTCATCACATCCTGCTACCTATTTTTCACTTATACTAAGTCGGGAGTCATTATGGCAGATTTGGCCATATTACTAGCAGACATGTTTAGCGATCTGCCAAAATTTTGAACTTATGAAATTTTGAAACCTTTTTTTTTTTCTTGAGCAGTGCTCAAAGGTACTGCTATACAACAGTACAATACTAAAGCTTTATTAAACATGCAATAAATAAAACTATTTCACGAAACAAAGTTTATTTCCAAAAAATCGTGACTCACCAATGCCTTTGTATTACATCAAAAATCTGAGCAACTGAAAGCTCACATCAAAACATCTAAACTGGACATTCTTCTAAACTAACATCGTCTCTACTAACTACAAAAACTACTAGCTCTCTCCTAGCTCTGTGACCTAACGTCACTCACTGTACATGCGGCATGCAACTGATGTGTGTGTTGAATGCTGCATAAACTTACGATTGCATGCTCTCGCCAGCTATGATGCAAGAGGGGCATGCCCTTATGTGCACATTAGTGGCTGTCAATCAAAAGTCAGAGTTGTGCATGTGCAACTCCTTTAGCAGACTTGGGTGAGAGAAATTATGTCCAACTTAAGAAAAATCCCAAAAATAATTAATATAATGTAAATAAAGTAAAACTGGTTAAGGAAAAATAAAAGTGAATGGGTGGACCATCACAACATCAACAAATTTTTCTTTGAAGTTTTGACAGTCTCTTTCAAAATTAGCAGATAAACTATTTTAGAAATGGATGATTTTGGAAATAATTGGGAAGTACATACCTCTGTTTTTCCCCTCCATTTTTACACTCTTTTCTGCCTTAAATCTATTTCACTATTCCTAGAATTATTTTTATTACTTATATCATTTATCCCAGCATCTATGCATCTTCCTGCTCTTAAAATTGAAACTGTAAGTAAAAAAAAGTCTTCATAGGCATAGTTTCTCTAAGACTGAATGCAGCACACAATGTCACAGGACACTGGCATCCTCCAGAGCTGTCCACAATTCTCTCAAGGTCGTCGCTGATGGGACATGGGCCCAAAATTTCTACTCGACTGTATTCCAAAGATTTTCGATGGGATTTAAATCTGGGCTTCTAGGTGGCCAATTCATTATTTCAAAGTCAGTAGAATGCTCCTGCAACCATGCAGTATCCAACCTGGACCTGTGAGATGAACAGTTGTCTTTCTGGTAGATACCATCTCCATTGGGATGCATGATGGCCATAAATAGGTGTAAATGGTCAGCCATGAGTTCTACATACCGGGATGCATTAAGAGTCGGACGTACCATAGGTCCCACAGACGTCTAACTGAAGACCCCCCAGGCCATCACTGAGCCACCACCAGCTTGTACTGTTCCGACCTGACATTCAGGATCCATGGCTTCATGGGGTTGGCACCATACCCTCAGTCTCCCACCGGCGTGATGAAGTTTAAATCGGGACTCATTACTCCAGGCTATCCGTTGTCAATTTTCGATGGTCTTTAGACCAGGCATGGCGTTGAGCCCGGTGTCATGCCATTAGAAGTGGGACTTTTGTAGGTTGGCGGTTCCTGAAGCCAAGACGATGAAGTGAGCATTTTAAGGTCCATGCATTGACTACCTCTGGAACCCAGAATTCAGATAATGGATCCTGGAATTGAGCTTAATGAACCTGGAATTCAGATAATGTCTGGCCCCTATTGGTCCATATGATACGGATCAGACAGCGAAGCCCACGATCATTCAAGGCTGGTTGTCCTTTGCAGTTTGTCCGGGTGCTTATTTTTTTTGCCAGAATTTTCATATTTCCAGAACACTCTTGAAACTGTTGTATGAGAAAATCCAAGTTTGTTGACAATTTCGGAGATGGAGTTCCCCATCTGTCGGGCACTTATGATCTGCCCTCTGTCAAATGTATCTAAATCCCACTCCTTTCCCATTATGCTTCTCACGACGAATGCTTGGGGAAGCCATAGCTGACGCTACATATGACCAGAGTTTCAGCCACACATGCGTGCAAATGCGGGACTTGTGATACTGAATTTGGATAATGTCTATTATCCCTAATTCAATGGCACTTCAGTGTAGTATTCACACTTCCGGATAATTTTGGACATAAGCTGTAAATCTAAAAATCCATTAATTAACGTGTGCACCAAATCGATGTCAAACTACCACCAGCATTTCCACAAGAAGTAACAAAAAAATCAAGAACATATGTGAACTTATATCTGGGCTGAACTACCCACCACAGGACAATAGACTCATTTACCCATCGGATATCATGGCAAGAAAAAACTAAGGTAACTCCTAGATAGTATTTTTATCTAATTGTCTTAGCTTTTCCAACAATTACAGTGATATAGAGAAAATTTTAATTATTTTAATTATAATATTTCATAGAGCACAAGAGGTCAACTCATTATTGCCAATGGAAACTTCATGACCTTCACATTCCATCACCAAAATTTCAAATTTTTAGTGTAAATACATCATTTGCAATATTTGTTTAAAATTTTAGAAATTTTATTTGAAAAGTGCAAATCATAATAGTTCATCAATACCTATCCAACCCAAAAATAATTTTTAATTTATCTGTAAAAACAAATAGTTAGCACTTTAAACACAAAAGCTGCATTTTCCCACTCACCCTGGATGTCATTGTTGCATCTGAAAACCTCATGACTTTCACATTCAATAAACAAAAAAGGTGATGTCTACAGACAGACAACAAAGTGAAACTTATTTCTTTTTTTTTGAAAATGAGATAAAAATTTTAAAACAATTGTTGTAAAATATCCCTAAATTTTTTATTTAAATTTTAATGTTAAATGCCTATCTTGTTGATTTCAAAAATTGTATTCCTACCCACAATATATGCTTTCCTATTGTCTACTTGCTTTTTTTTGCATGATTACTATTTTATTGTTTTTTTCATGTATCCTTCCCATCTCTCTCTGCTCATTCAAGAAGCTGTATTTTATGTTTGAATGTACTTGATACCCAACTCCTTTTTTGTTTTTATAGTATTATCTTACTAATGTTATTAATAGTTTAAACTTCTTGCTATATCTTGTACCTTCATTGTTTTTTTAGGTCTTTGTGTAATTGCATTTTCATATAATGCTTTTGTTATTGCTATTTTGCTTACTAATAGTCCGGACAAACCTCATTTCAGTTGTGCTTGTATGTTAAATTGGATAAATACTTTTTGTGACTGACATCTTTAAGAGAGAATTATATTGCAATCTTATATTTTTTTCTCATTACTACTCGTAATATTTGAACTTTTCTCTAACAATCTGATTATAATTGTTTGCCATAGAGGCTTCACTTTTTCAGATAAAATAAAGCAAATTTTATCTTTTCTCAAAGGCTGCTGGAGGCATTGCTGGACATCAAGTAACCTTCCCTTATTTCATGGCTTTTAACACTTTGCTTAACAATATGGAATTAGTTAAAAAGATTTATTTGAATTTCACAAAGAATAATACCAACATTGAAGTAACAAAAGGTAAGCCATAAAGTAAAAGATGAAAACAATGTTTCCAGTTTTGTGCATGATTGTTTTATGGCTTCATGATATGTATATGTATTTCGGATTAATGAGAAAAATTATATTTAGCCAAATATGATACCCTACAACAAACTGATAACAACTCGGGTACTCTTACTAAGCTACTGTCTGCTCATCAGCCACCTGCTGATTTTGTATATGAAGAAACAATATAAATTCTAGTAGATGTCTATATATGAAGATGGGGGATATTCAACCTGTTTATTATAAATGCATCCTGGTTGTATTAAATGGTGCAATTTTTAATGTAATGTCAGCTTGTTTCAATTCATGGGAAACAAGCAAATATTTTTAATTGCCATGTTCATGAGGAACATGGCAAGTTTTTTTAACAGCATATCTGCTATTAAGAAACTTTTAACATTCTAGGGTCCCACCTGAAAAACTGATTTACATCCAGAGAACAAGCTATTTTCTCAATATGCTCAGCCAAAAAAAATTAACATTAGAATTCATCATCATCATCCTCAAGCAGCCACGGGCTACAAGGTCCAACCAGACCATGCAATTTAGTTCTCCAAGCATATCTGTCCTGAGCTACATCTGCTGCATCTGGCCACTGCACGCCAATTCTAACAAGGTCCTGTTTGACATTGTCTGCCTACCGCATCCTAGGTCTCCCCCTCTTTCTGAGGTCTTTAGGCGCAGTGTTCATAACCCTATTTGCTAATCTATAGTTATGAATACAGGCAATATGACCAAACCAATGGAGTCTCTCTCTGCACAAAATACTGCTCAGAGGAGGTTGCAAACTCCTTTGTCTAACCTCATCATTAGTTACAAAGTTAAACCACCTAATGCCCAAGATACTGCGTAAGCATCTAGAATCAAAAGCATCTAGTTTCCTGTTATCTTGTTTACAAAGCATCCAAGTTTCACTACCATAACTAACATTAGAAAGAACCAAACTATTATACAATCTAATATTAGTCTTTAGGTGTATATGCCTATTTCTCCACACTCTCCATAGTTTCTTAAAAGTTCCGGCAACAATCCCTATTTGTCTGTTAATCTCATGCTGCACATCACTAGTAGCTGTTACATATCTCCCAAGACAATTAAACTGTGACACTTGCTCAATACTGGAACCATTCAGATTAACTGAATCACAGCCTGCCTGACCAATTTTCATCACTTTAGTTTTCTCTCTGTTTATAACCAAACCTACTCTACTACCAGTTTCATTAATAGCTCGAATGAAAGAGTTCATCTCATCAACATCATTTGCCGAAAGGGCTAAACCATCAGCATGATCTAAATCAGAAATTTTTACATCTTCAGACCATTTAAGGCAAAAACATTTCTTGCAGTTAATTTTGCATAATGTAATCAATAACCAAACTAAAAAGAAAATTGCTAAACCAATTGCTAGAACCTTTGCAACTTTCACACACTACTCAGTGTCATTATAGAGAGCTTTCATTATGTTGACCAACTTGTCTGATATACCATATGATCTCACAATAAACCACAAAGCATGCGATCAACAGAGTTGAAAGCCTTTTTGAAATCAACAAAGGTTTTTGATCAACAAAGGCAACCAAAGGTTTTTGAAACTCTAAACATTTCTCAAGAATCTGCCTAAGTGAAAATATTTGATCCACACGTCCCCTACCACTTCTGAATCCACATTGCTCATCATGTAATTGCCTGTCAATCAGATTCTTAATTCTATTAAGCACAATCATGCAAAGAACTTTACCTGGAACAGGAAGTAGGCTGATACCCCTATAGTTATCACAAGAACTGCAATCACCTTTTTTAAAAATAGAGGTAATAATAGCTGTGGTAAAATCCTTAGGAACTATGTCTTTATCATAAAAGATATTCAAAATTTCAGTCATCCAAATGATAACTGAAACATTCCCAGCTCTAAGCATTTCCATAGTAATTTCATTTACCCTGGGCATTATGAAGTTTAAGTTTAGAAATAGCCAAAATTGATTGTGTTATAAGACCAACATGAAAGCCAGTAATGCATCTATTATCATCATTACAAACAATGGGAGTATAACTAACCACCTTGTTTAGAACATCACTGAAATGCTCAGTCCACCTAGTCATGACAGAATCCTCACCTTTTATAACCTTACCTTGTTTATTCTTCAATTCCTGTATACCTGTCGTTTTCTACCTTGCAAAACATTAACTATCTGGTACAGCTCTCTGCTATTGTGCTGTCTAACTGCTTCCTTGGCTTTGTCAGCCAGGTCATCAAGCTAAAGTTTATTATCAGCACCTAATTGATCCTTTACACATCTATTAAGCTTTCTGTAATGCATTCTATTAGGATTAATAAGGGGTTGATTAAGGACATTCCTGCAGTTCTTTCTTTCTGAAATAAGCTCAAGTGCCTGATCATGGTAAGCTTTAGCTATGACTGGGTCTTTCAGAGCTTCAGTATTAAAGGTAAAATTTTTAACCCTAGCACTACACTTTTTAAGTTTAAGTTGCAAGACACTTTTAACAAGGTAATGGTCAGATCCAATTTCAGCTTCCCTATATGACCTGGTATTCCTAACAGAACTAGCCCATTTGCTGTTAATTAATATATAATCAATCATATTCTTATGTAACCCATCAGGTGAAACCCATGTAAACTTATGTATGTCATGGTGTTTGTAATAAGTGTTAGTTATTCTGAAACCATTGAGTTTACTTACCTGTAGGAGATGTTGCCCATTGTCATTGCAGCTACCAATACTAAAAGGGCGCTCACCCCTCCCCAAAGGTCAGAGTCAGTACCAACTTTGGCATTGAAGTCACCTAGAACAAGGGTAATATCTCCTTCCTTGACAGAATTCAAAATATCCTGAAGTTGTCCGTAAAACCTATCCTCATTGGCATCCTCAGTGGGGGCATAACAGCAGATAACATTCTGTAAGAAACCATTAATGCACTCATATCCTAGAAGAAAATCATTAAGAGAAAAAGCTCTGTGCAGAGTCCTCACATTCCAACTACCTATGGAGAGAAAATGGCAAGTGGGATGTTTAAAGAAACTCTGTTTATTGAAAGAGGAAATGCCAACAATATCAAACAGCTCCCTAATCACAGACATGGGGCAAAGACCCGTTACCCACCACTAAAGGCTGAAGCCATCTACACTGGAAGACTTCCTCCAATGTAGAATTTGACGATGCCAATAGAAGCAAAGAGTTCAGGTACCTGTGATGACCTCTGCTC
This sequence comes from Ryuthela nishihirai, assembly GCA_038380435.1. Lineage (NCBI taxonomy): Eukaryota > Metazoa > Arthropoda > Arachnida > Araneae > Heptathelidae > Ryuthela > Ryuthela nishihirai. The sequence goes on along the minus strand of JAWZYU010000017.1, from coordinate 88,542,337 downwards.
AGGATTATCCACCAGCTGATAAACATATCCTGTGAATCTATTCACTTGGGGCTGTCAACCCACAAACAAACAGAAAACACAGCGGAAGATTTTTCCCTCCACAGAAGCCCACCAGTGCAGCAAAATCAGGATCCATAATCAAGCTCAGAGCCATAATTCCATTCAGGTTGGATATATGGTCAGCACCAGGACCCTGTGTTGTTGACCATTCCTCAGCAGGGTAGAAAAAAAAAATAGCCGTAGTTGTCCAGATCAATAGGCCACACTAATCTGGCAGCCCTCCCCTTCCGTTCACTTCCACAAGAGAGTATCTCTTTTGAAAGGTACTAACGGTCTGCACCACGAGAAGGCGTCGGACATTAGGTGCTAGGCCTGGCTGGTTCTATGCATCATCACAGGGGATTGGTGTATAGCTCTCCTTCCAGTGACTACCTAGCTACCATTTACAGACTCCTCAGCAAGGTAGGGAAAAAAAAAGAAAAGTAGCCAGAGCTGTCCAGATCAGTAGGCCAAACTAATCAGCATGGTAGAAAAAAAAGAAGCTACAGTTGTCCAGATCAGTAGGCCACACTGATCTGACAGCCCTCCCCTTCCATTCCCTTCCACAAGAGAGTATCTCTTTTGAGAGGTGGTAACTGCCTGCGCCATGAGAAGGTGGGGTCGGATATTAGGTCTAGGCCTGGCCAGTTCTATGCATCATCTCAGGGGATTGATGCATTTCTCTCTTTCCAGTGACTGTCCAGCTACCATTTAGAAGTTTTTCATACCATACTCCATGCTTTTAGCCAATTGTACTGAGTCAGATAAACAAGTCAAATTTAGAATATTTTTTAAAAGTTACCAATCAGCAGAAATCGGTCATGTTATATACCAAATTGAATGTATATTAAAATAATTTAAATATATAAATATATTATAATTTAAAATATTTTAAATTAATGAAATGTATATTAAAATATATTAATGTTTACCAATCTTATGGAAATAAAAAAAAAACAACAAATTTAGAAGCATATTAATTTTAATAATACATTTTCACAGTGATATAGTGAAAAAATAGATTGGACTATAGGTTTAAGGCTTAATGTTGGAAAACGTGTTGAATAAAAACAATTAAATTATATATTAATTGAAAGGAAATTCCTTCCTGAATACTATAATATTTACCTTAAACATGATTTTTATTTCTTTTAATGATTATTTTCATTGTTGTATAGTTTAAATCATGGGCCATCATTTATACAAGGTGACTTGGATTGCTTACACATCGCTGGGATTTTTTCTCCTGTTTGTGAAATGGAGGAACACTTCTTGGCTGCTTTTTTTTACTAAATATTATGATTTTTTTTTTTCTTTGGGTGTTGGATTTTGGCTAAGTGTTAAAAAGTTAGTGCATCAAAGGGAAAACAACAACAACGTATCTTTGGAGTGGCACAGCCAAGATTCTGAGGGGAGTGGGTGAGATGCTTTTAAAATAATTCAGTAAGCGTGAAAACTCGTAATACTTTTTTTAAATGAAATTTTTCCAAAGGGGAGTAAAATGTTCTCAGTGAGTTTCGTAGGGGGAAGGGGGATAAAAACTTTTTTTTGAAATTGCCATCACTTGAAGACTAAACTGATTTCCATGCAAGGAAGTCTTTTTGCTTCGTATCCAAGACAATTCCTTTTCACAAAACAATGCGAGATCAAAGTTTTTTTTACTGGGAAATGAAGAAATATTAAAAGAAACAATAACATATAACTTAATGCAATGTTAAATAAAATATCCAAAATCCACAGCAACAAGTTGTAAGCAGACCATCCAATGTAACATAGCTAAAAAAAAAAATTGATATTTGTTGATGATTTACGGAAATAAAGTAAATCCCCTGAAATGAGAACTAAGATTTAATTATAAAAGGAAATGAAATACTAACTATATGAAAGTAGTATACAGAGTGATTCAAAACTCTTGGGCTGAACTTTAAGGGGTGATAGAACACACCTAAACAAGCACTTTTCGTCATGGTCGAAACTCAAGCGGTGAAGCACTAGGGGTTAGCAGTTACTGTGTCAGGAAATGAAGAAACACAAGAATGACAGAAGAGGTTGGAAACAATTGCAGAAATTACAGAACAGAAAGTACAGAATTTTATTGAACAAATTACAGAAACTGCTCAAATGAGCGACCGCCAACATTAATGCAGGCTTCACACCTTCGACATAGTGATCGGCATACATGGGCGAAAACACCAGACATTTCCTATACAGCAGCAGCGGCAATAGAAATCCTAGCAACGAAGTCATTGGGGCTATCGTAGATGAGGCTTTTCATATGGCCTCATAGGAAAAAGTCCAGACATGAGAGATTGGGCGATCGTGGCGGCCAAGCGATGGGACCACCCCGACCAATCCATCGTCCTGGAAATGTTGCATCCAAGATGTTCCGCACATCCACGCTGAAATGGGGTGGCACTCCGTCATGTTGGAATCACATACGTGTTTGAATGTTTGCTGGAAAAGGGTTCAGTAATTCTGGCAAGACTTTTTGTAAAAATACGAGGTGCGTTCTCCCTTTTAGTCAGGCTGGCAGAAGGTATGGGCCAATCAAATGGTCATGGAAGATTCCAGCCCAAACATTTATGGAGAAACGCTGCTGGTACGAATGTGGACGTATGACGTGCAGTTTACTGGTGGCCCACAAATGTGAATTGTGGCTATTAAAAATGCCCTCACGTGAAGGTGCATTTGTCAGTGAATAAGATGTGCATCAAAGTCCGGTTGCACTGCAGTCTGCTGCAGGACCACTGTGCGAAATCCACACAAGGCTGATAATCTGCAGGTGTCAAGGCGTGCACCCTCTGTGCATGGCAGGGGGGTAATCATTCGTCTCGTAGAACACACCACACTGTCGATTGGGGCACTCTTATGGCATGGGAAATTGCTCGCGTGCTACATTTGGGATGATCTCCAACCCTATGTAGAATTTCCTCTGTAACACGTGGTGTCCTCACACTCCTTGCATGCCCTGTATCCTTCAAGCTGCTGACAATGGAGCCCATTTTGCACAGATACCGGTGCAATCACTGAAAGGTTTTTACGATCAGGCACGCGTCTGGTCGGAAAGCACTCCTGGTACAGTCTTTGGGCTTCCCTTGCATTCCCGTCTGCAGCTCCGTACGTGAAATGCATGTCCGCCTTCTCCTGATTCATGAAACAATCCATCCATTTGGCAATCCACGGTAGAAATGACGATGAGTGCGAAAACCAGCGCTTATAAGTGTTCACTGGAAAGTGCCCTCTAGCGCTTCACTGCTGGAGTTCTGACCGTGCATTTTATGACAAAAAGTACTTGTTTAGGTGTGTTCTATCACCCCTTAAAGTTTGGCCCAAGAGTTTTGAATCACCCTGTATATCCTGCTTGACTTAAATCATCCATGTAAACAACCTGCCATGCAGCCACTTAGCAGACAGCTCTCCCCACACCTGCACATGTGAACGATCAATTAGAACACTTGCTACTTCTCCTGTGTCTTGTGATGCTGTGTGCTGCATTCAGTCTTGAAGAAGCTATGGCTATGAAGACTTTTTTATTTGCAGTTTTGATTTGAAGAATGGGAAAGATGCATAAAATGCTGGGGTAAAGGATATGAGTAATAAAAATAATTCTAGAAGTAGTGAAATAGGTTTAAGGCAGAAAAGAGTGTAAAACAGGGAGTGGGGAGAAACAGAGATATGTACTTTGTAATTACGTCTAAAATCTGCCATTTTAAAAAATAGCAGTTTTTTTCTTAATTTTCAAGATATTTTTGAAACTCGAAGGAAAAATTTGTTGATAATAGTTCAAATCAAACTTTTGAGCCTAAATCAAGTGGTTGCCTTAGCATAGAGTAACATTAACAAGCAAATCAGCAATACCATTTAGTGCATGTGAATTCACAGCTCATCATTGATTTAATGAATATTTATCCACTATCAAGCTCTTTTTAAGTAACAGGATAAAGATGAGTATATTGGAAAAACTGTCATGATCCAGGTGGGTTCAGATAACATCCGGCTCAAGACAATTTTTCTTCTGCACCTACTTTTATCCTGTTACTGAAAAACAGCTTGATAGTGGATAAGTATTCATTAAACCATATAGTGCTTCTAACAAATGGCAATCAGGTGGCTTTAGCAAGTTATTTATATTGTAGCTTAATGAAATATGCATCAGATGAAAAAAATTATTTTTCTTTCTTTAATTATGTATTTTTATAAGATATATATATAGTCCCATGGCCGAGTGGTTAGTGCGCTTGGCTACTGATCTAAGTGACCTGGGTTCGAGCCCCAGGTAAGGCATGGATGTATGTGTCGTTTTTCTGCTGAGGTCCTGCCATCCTCTCAGACCTACTGTGGCATATAAACTGACAGACTCCTGTCAGACCTCTGTGGCAAACAGCTGCTTGAGGGGGTATTTATTTTTATTTATATATAAGAAAATTTTCAACCAGCAATTTTTTTTTTTAATTGACTGTTTTTGTTATACTAAAAACAGATGCATACATCCTCAGCCTCTCATTGTGAATTCTGTCAATGTATGCAGACAGTGTGGACACTGGAAGGGTTGATCAGATCCAAAATATCATGTGCTTAATTCAGCTAGTAAGAACAACAGTTTTGGAGTCATGAAAGAAAAATATTCAAAATAGTGCAAAGCATTATACTCTACTGAGGGTAGGCAGCAAGGTGGTCATCACTTTCCTGATGTTTAGCTTGCCATTTGCTTCTGACTGACTATTACACACCTAATATCAAAAGCAAAATAGTTCCAACCCCCCCCCCCTTAACTTGTCTTGTGATTTGTTTTATACATGTATTTGAGCAATGATGTATACTGGTGGAAACTGAAAACAGAACAGCCAGAAGGAATTCCTTTAGGAATGTCATATTATAATATGTTAATAGTTAAGGGCAGCAGAAACCATGATCCAAGATTGAAAGTCATTGAATGAAATAATGACATCACTGGGGATGACAACATGGAAATTTACGCAGCGCATATTTAAGGACTAGGGCGTGAAGAAAGAAGTGATTTGTCTTTTGTCATGTTGTTCAATGCTCTTTGAAGAAGCTACATAGCCTGGACAATGCAGGTACGTAACATTTGTTCAGTTAGCAGAGTTTTAGCGAGGTCATATAGTGGGTCTTTGGGAAGCAGGTTGGTCTTTTCGTCAAATTGCACACCGCATTGGACGAGAGGTATTGGCAGTGGTATGATGGTGGTGTTGATGGCAGAAGAGCATTCACATACTTGAAGACATGGTTCTGGCAACACAGAGTTACAGATGCACAAGAGGATTGGCGTATCAGGAGGATAGCAGAGCCGGTGACTGCAGCATCACAAATTCGATCCTCTGTGGTAACAACGGTGTCTACAAGAACAATATATGCGATCATCTTTTGGAAGCAGGACTATGGGCAAGTGTACTGCTGGCATGGTTACCACTGTCACCTTGTGACTGTTGAGCATGTTTGCAGTGGTGTCAAGAACGAGTTCATTGGAGGGAAGAATGGCAGTCTGTGGTCTTCAATGATGAAAGCTGATTCTGCTTAGGAGTGTCTGATGGTCGTTTCCATGTCCGAAGGTGACAAGGTGAGCAGATTCTTCCATTGTGCATCCACCAGCAACACACAGGACCCACACTGGGCATCATGGTGTAGGGAGTGATTTGCTATCAGTTTCATACGTGTCTGGTGTTTGTTTGTACAGGGTGCACTGAATAGCAATACGCATGTCAGTGCCATTGTACAGGTGGTCATCCTGCCATATTTGAGTGTAATCCCAAATGCAATATTCCAACAGGATAATTCCCACCCACACTCCACAGGGCAACTCAACATGCTCTTCAAGCAGTGCACCACCTCCCTTGATTAGCACGCTCTCAGGACTTGTCTCCAATCAAGCATGTTTGGGACTGGATCGGACAAAGACTCGACTGTGTAGGCAATGGCCATTGCTGAATTATGTGTCCAAGTTGAAAGTGCATGGAATGGTATCCCCCAGTGTGATATCCAGCATTTGTAAACCGAATGCATGCCAGATTGAAAGCTTGTATTGCTGCTCGAGGAGGTTCAGCACCTTATTAAAATGTGCCTTCTGTAAAATGTAATACCCATTAAAAGGTAATATAAACATTGAATCATTCACATGTGTCATCACTGTCCTTTCTCAACAAGTTGTCTCTACTAAATAAATCTCATAGATTACGCTTCAGTTGTTAATGGTGTTCTTTTTTCAATTTCTGCCAGTGTATATTAATTAACAGCAAATGGGCTAGTTCTGTTAGGAATACCAGGTCATGTAGAGGAGTCTTGCAACTTAAACTTGAGAAGTGTTGTGCTAATGTTAAAAAAGTTATCTTTGACACTGAAGCTGAAAGACCCAGTTATATCAAAAATTTACCATGATAGGTTACTTAGTCATTATGACAGTGATGGTTTGCTTACTACTTGGCTGAATAATGGTACCATTACACAGACTTTTTTGAAACTGACAATTGGGTAAAAAGGAGCAGAGGAGGCAAAACCACTAGACCCTATCTGGTCTAGTGGTTAGCGTACCTGACTATTAAGACCAGCGGAGCATGTTCCTGTGTGTTTGTTTGTTTGTTGTATGAGAAACCAGAACTATCCTAACATAGCTTCTAGGTTATCTCTGCCCTTTGTGTGGGGGAAGTATCTTCCCTCTAATAGTTAAAGATGCCTGCAGTAACTTTTGAATTCTGATTCTAAAATTTGATAACCCTGGTAAAATATTTTATCCTCCTCTTTTAGGTGAGGTTTGAAACTCTCTAAAGTATACAGTAAATTGCACTTTCCACTTCACAAGTTTTCATTTGACATGAAACTCATTACAATCAATTTGCCTTCCCTGGCATAATTTTTTTCCTCCTCTTTGGGAAATCTGAAACTCTCTAAAGCTGTAGTAGCTGGCACTACCAATGTGATTTTGAATAACTTCTAATGCTAAGTCTAATATGGACATTGGTTATTAACCATGAATGTTAAATCTATGGGGTTTCGAGAAATTCAAACCTGCCACCACAGTTTTGATTGATCCCAGCAGGCTCACATGTAGCCTAAGCTCTTTCCCTGAATGAAGGGAACGTTCATGTAATATTTGGTGACTCTAGCTCTTCTGGGGTCTGAGTGCATAAGCAGACAGACACAAAACACACAAACAAACTTTCTTCTCTATATATTAGAAAAATGTTAATACTTATTCATGAAAATGGAGGAAAACTGAGTTTTATTTAGAGTTATAAATAGTATAATGCAATTGTAAATCTATTGGAGAGCTTTATTGCTAAGGTAGTAAAATAAAGTGGTTTGTTTTTATGCTTTCTTTCGTTTACTATCATTTTAAAGCACGAAAATAATGGAATAGTATATATTGAAAATATTCATATTTATATTTAGTTAATTTTGGCAAATCTTCCATCCAGAATTTCTTCAGACAAACCAATTGTGTAAAACTTTGCTTTTTCTGTCTCGTAAATATCTTTTTCAAATACACAGTGATATTGTCGCAATCCATGATTATTTTGAAGCAAACAAATGGGATGTCAGCTAAACTTTTATTCAGGCATAAAAATAATTTTTTATTTGTGAATAATATTGCATTTTAACTAATTAATAGGTTACTCCTAAAATATCTAATTCTAGGAGATGTATTTAATGCAAAAAAAAAAACATTTTCTGAAATAATTTTATAATTAAAAAAGAACTTAATTATTTTAACTGAAGAGTTGAATAAAAAAATTTACTGTTACCACTTTAAAAATTTTGTTGGTTGCTTAACATCTGAGTGGCACTTTTTTTTGCCCACAGTGGATTAAATGGTTAGGTCATAAGGAACTCAAAAGCTCAGAGAAAGTAGGGGAAGGAGATCCACTGGATAGCTGTTACGAGACAGATGAAAGGCTTCCTGTCAAAGCCATCCAGCATGTTCTTTAACATGCACAGGATATGGCACCTGCACACATGGCCTTAGTCCCATCTGATGATGATAGTCATCTGCCTTTTTAAGACCATTGGTGACTATCACCAAGGGCAGAGTGGGGGGTCAGCTGAGATACATCTCAATACAAGTAGAGTTGGGACTCAAACTTGGAACTGCAGATTATGAGAGAGTTTTCAGTAAGAAGTGAATGTAATACATATAAAGAGAAGTCTTTAAAAGAAAGTAGTTAAAAATAAATCACAATATGTATTTTATGGAATTTTTTTATATAATTTTCAGTGTAGCAATTTAAATATAATATATACTTGTATGGAACCAAAAGGTTTGTAATATATGGAAATGAAGTCAGACTACTGTTGGATTAAACTATTGATGTGACATTCAAAGAACCAAATCAAAGACTGAATCAGAATAAAAGACCAGGCATTGTGATACATAAAAGTAAAGTGGTTGCTGCCATCTCTCAATAAACAGAGTATAATTTAAAAGGTTTAATACCTGATAACACTAATTTAATGCTCTATAACACTAATGACTATTAATTCTCTATACCTTCCATCTTCAGTGGATCAATGTCTTTTATCTATTTAACCTACTTTGGCACAATATAACCTTCATTGCTCTTGTGCCATAAAAAACCAACCAACCACTTTTATCCAGAAATATTTTGTTGATTTCAATAGTAAATTAGATGAATTTTTAAACTTCACTGATTCAGATTAGAAATAAGAATTTGAAACTTGTCTGAAGAGGAAACCTTAGGTATACGAGACTTCAAAGGGCATCTACCTTAAAAGACATAATGAAAAATTCAGGTTTTTAAAATTCTGACTTACTTTCGTAATATTTTTGATTAAATTGAAGTAAATTTCATGACTAGAATTAATAAATAGGGATTTTTCAAATGAAATTTTGCCACTGTTTTGAAATTCAACTTTTCTTTAGCAGTACCTAATGCATTGATCTGGAAATGATTCGATCTCAGTTTCAGTGGTTAAACTTTATATAATTCGAAATATTTTTGTTTTATTTTTTCACAGCTATTTACATCTTTGTAACTAAATGGTGGTCTGTAACTGGTAGCTAGCTAGTCACTAGAAGGAAAACTATGCACCAATCCCTTGTAATGATGCACAGAACAGCCAGACCTAAAGTCCAACCCCACCTTTTTGTGGTATAGACTGTTAATATTTTTCAAAAGAGATACTCTCCTGTGGATGGGGAGGGCTGCTAGATCAGTGTGGCCTACTGATTTGGACTACTATGGATACTTTTTTTTTTCCTACCCTGCTGAGGAGTGGTCAACCACACAGGTTCTGATGCTGACCTTATACATCAATCGAAACTGAATAATGGCTCTGAGTTTGATTATGGATCCTGAATTTGCCATACTGATGGGCTTCTGTGAGGAAGAATCTTCCACTCTGTTTGTGGGTTGACAGCCCCAAGTGAATAAATTCACAGAATATGTTTTATCAGCTGGTGGATAATCCTAATCTGAAATCATCACAGGTACCTGAACTTTTGCTTCTATGGGCACCGTTAAACCTACATTGGAGGAAGTTTTCCAGTGTAGATGGCTTCAGCCTTTAGTAGTAGGGTAAACAGGTCATACCTGCATTTAGGGGGATGTTTGATAAATCAGCATTTCCTCTCTCAATAAATATAGTTTCTTTAAACATCCCACTAACCATTCTCTCTCCATAGGTAGCTGGAATGTGAGGATTCTGCACAGAGATTATTCTCTTGATGTCCTCACACAAGAATTTCACCATTACAACTTAGATATCCTTGGCTTGCAAGAGACCAGATGGACAGATAAAGATCAAATACATAAAAATAATATTAAATTTCTCTTTTCAGGGTGGGAAAATATGAAGCATCTCCAGTGTAGTTTTGCTCCTCAGCAGACACCCTAGTGATGCTCTTCTGGAATATGAGTGCATCAATGAAAGGTTTCTTGCAGCTAAATTTCAGACAAGCATTAAAGACTTGAATTCCAATGAGGATTAGAAAGACAGGTTTTATTAACAACTTCAGGATATTTCGAATTTTGTTAAAAAGTAGATATTACTCTTGTTCTAGGCAACTTCAATGCTAAAGTTGGTTCTGACTGACCTTTGGAAAGGGGTGATAGGTCTATTTACTAATGGTAGCTGCAGTGGTAATGGGCAGTGTCTGCTACAGGTAAATAAACCTAATGATTTGAGAAAAACTAACACTTTCTACAAACACCGTGGTATACATGGGTTTCACCAGATGGGCTACATAAAATGTGATTGATTGTATATTAATTAACAGCAAATGGGCTAATTCTGTTAGGAATACCAGGTCATATAGGGGAACTGAAATTGGATCTGACCATTACCTTGTTAAAAGTGTCTTGCAACTTAAACTTAAAAAGTGTTGTGCTAGGGTTAAAAAATTTACCTTTAATACTGAAGCTCTGAAAGACCCAGTTATAGCTAAAGCTTACCATGATAGGTTACTTAGTCATTATGACAGTCATGGTATGCTTACTACTGAAGTTGAGGAAGAATGGGATCATTTTAAACAGGCTTTTTTGGACACTAACAGTACTCTTTTAGGAAAAAAGGAGCAGAAGTGGCAGAATTATCTGAGTGATAAGGCACTTGAGCTTATTTCGGAAAGAAAGAACTGCAGGAATGTCCTTGGTCAATACCCTACTAGTCCTAATAGAAAGCATTATAGAGAACTTAATAAACGTGTAAAGGATCAGTTAGTTGCTGATAAGAATCTTTGACTTGATATCTTGGCTGACAAAGCTGAGGAAACAGTTAGGCAGCACAACAGCAGAGAGGTGTACCAGATAGTTAATGTTTTGTTTGGTAGAAAACGGACAGGTATACAGGGATTGAAGGATAAACAAGATAAGGTTATAGAAGGTGAGGATGTAAGGTTATAGAAGGTGACCATTATCCTGTTAGAAGTGTCTTGCAACTTAAACTTAAGAAATGTTGTGCTAAGTTTAAAAAATTTGCCTTTAATTTTGAAACTCTGAAAGATTCAGTTATAGCTAAAGCTTACCATGATAAGTTACTTAGTCATTATGACAGTCATGGTTTGCTTACTACTGAAGTTGAGGAAGAATGGGATCATTTTAAACAGGCTTTTTTGGACACTAACAGTACTTACTCTTTTAGGAAAAAAGGATCAGAGGAGGTATAATTATTTGAGTGATAAGGCACTTGAGCTTATTTCAAAAAGGAAGAACTGCAGGAAAGTCCTTAATCAATACCCTACTGGTCCTAACAGAAAGTGTTACAAACAGCTTAATAAGCATGTAAAGGATCAGTTAGCAACTGATAACTATACCAAATAGCCAATATCTGTGTAGGAAGAAATGAATCTGTATAGAAGTATTGAAGGATAGACAAGATAAATTTATTGAAGGTGAGGATTCTGTCATGACTAGGTGGACTGAGCATTTCAGTGATATTCTAAACAATGTGGTTAGTTCTACTCCAATTGTTTGTAATGATGATAATAGATGCATTACTGGCTTTCATGTTGGTCTTATAACACAATCAACTTTGGCTATTTCTAAACTTAAACTTCATAATGCCCAGGGGTAAATGAAATTACTATGGAAATGCTTAGAGCTGGGAATGTTTCGGTTATCATTTGGATGACTGAAATTTTGAATATCTTTTATGATAAAGGCATAGTTCCTAAGGATTTTACCACAGTTATTATTATCTCTATTTTCAAAAAAGGTGATTGCAGTTCTTGTGATAACTATAGGGGTATTAGCCTACTCTCTGTTCCAGGTAAAGTTCTTTCCACGATTGTGCTCAATATAATTACGAATCTGGTTGACAGTCAATTGCGTGATGAGCAATGTGGATTCAGAAGTGGTAGGAGATGTGTGGATCAGATATTTTCACTTAGGCAGATTCTTGATAAATGTTTAGAGTTTCAGAAACTTTGGTTGCAAGCTTTGTTGATTTCAAAAAGGCTTTAGACTCTGTTGATCGTCATAATTTGTTGTTGATTGTGATATCATATGGTATACCTGACAAGTTAGTTAACATAATGAAAGCTCTCTATAATAACACTGAGTCGTGTGTGAAAGTTGGTAAGGCTTGTAGCAATTGGTTTAGCATTGCTTCTGGTGTAATTTTTTAATTGCCCATTGTATGTAATAATGATAGATGCATTACTGGCTTTAATGTTGGCCCTTTGTCACAGTCTGAAGTGTCCGAACCATCACAGTCTGAAGTTATTTTGGCTATTTCTAAACTTAAACTACATAAATCCCCAGGGGTAGATGGAATTACTATGGAGATGCGTAGAGCTGGGAATGTTTCAGTTACCAGATGGGTGACTGAAATTTTGAATATGTTTTATGATAAAAGCATGGTTCCCAAGGATTTTAACCAGAGCTATTATTATCCCTATTTTTGTAAAAAGTAATTGCAGTTCCTGAGATAACTATAGGGGTATCAGTCTACTTTCTGTTCCAGGTAAAGTTCTTTACAAGATTGTGCTTAATAAAATTAAGAATCTGATTGAGAGACAATTGCATGATTAGCAGTGGGGATTCAGAAGTGGTAGGGGATGTGTATATCAGATTTTTTCACTTAGGCAAATTCTTGAGAAATGTTTAGAGTTTGGGAAACCTGTGGTTGCTAGCTTTGTAGATTTCAAAAAAGACTTTTGACTTTGTTTACAGTCATGCTTTATGGTTGATTGAGAGATCTTATGGCATACCAGACAAGTTAGTTAACATGATGAAAGCTTATTATAGTAATATTAAGTCATGTGTGAGAGTTGGTAAAGCTTGTTGCAATTGGTTTAGCATTACTTCTGGTGTTCGACAAGGGTGCATTTTGTCTCTCTTTCTCTTTAGTTTGGTAATTGATTATGTAATGTGAAATTAACTGCAAGGGAAAGATTTTGGGCTTAAATGGTCTAGAGATCTGGAAATTCCTGATATTGATTATCATCATCATCATCCTCCTCAAGCAGCCATGGGCTACGGAGGTCCAACCAGACCGTGCAATTTAGTTCTCCAAGCAAGTCTATCCTGACCTACATCTAATGCATCTGGCCACTGCACACCAATTCTAACAAGGTCCTGTTTGACATTGTCTGCTCACCGCATCCTAGGTCTCCCCCTCTTTCTGAGGCCTTTAGGCACACTGTTCATAACCCTATTCGCCAATCTATAATTATTCATACGGGCAACATGGCCAAACCAACGGAGTCTCTCTCTGCACAATATGCTGCTTAAAGGAGGTTGCAAACTCCTTTGCCTAACCTCATCATTAGTTACAAAGTTGAACCACCTAATGCCCAAGATACTGCGTAAGCATCTGGAATCAAAAGCATCTAGTTTCCTGTTATCTTGTTTACAAAGTGTCCAAGTTTCACTACCATAACTAACCTTAGAAAGAACCAAACTATTATACAGTCTAATTTTAGTCTTTAGGTGTATACGCCTATTTCTCCACACTCTCCATAGATTCTTAAAAGTCCCGGCAGCAATCCCTATTCGTCTGTTAATCTCATGCTGCATATTACCTGTATTTGTTACATAGCTATCAAGGTTTTTAAACTGTGACACCTGCTCAAGACTGCAACCATTCAGAAGAACTTAATCACAACCTGCCAGACCAATTTTCATCACTTTAGTTTTCTCTCTGTTTATAACCAAACCTACTCTACTACCAGTTTCATCAACAGCTCGAATGAAAGAGTTCATCTCATCAACATCATTTGCCAAAAGGGCTAAATCATCAGCATAATCTAAATCAGAAATTTTCGTATCTCCAGCCCATTTAAGGCCAAAAGCTTTCCCTTGAAGTGAATTTCGCATAACATAATCAATAACCAAACTAAAGAGAAAAGGAGACAAAATGCACCCTTGTCGAACACCAGAAGTAATGCTAAACCAATTGCTACAAGCCTTACCAACTCTCACACACGACTCAGTGTTATTATAGAGAGCTTTCATTATGTTAACTAACTTGTCTGTTATGCCTTACAATCTCACAATCAACCACAAATTATGATGATCAACAGAGTCAAAAGCCTTTTTGAAATCAACAAAGCTTGCAACCAAAGGTTTCTGAAACTCTAAACATTTCTCAAGAATCTGCCTAAGTGAAAATATCTGATCCACACATCCCCTACCACTTCTGAATCCACATTGCTCATCACGCAATTGACTGTCAACCAGATTCTTAATTCTATTAAGCACAATCATGGAAAGAACTTTACCTGGAACAGAGAGTAGGCTAATACCCCTATAGTTATCACAAGAACTGTGATCACCTTTTTTGAAAATAGGGATAACAATAGCTCTGGTAAAATCCTTAGGAACCATGCCTTTATCATAAAAGATATTCAGAATTTCAATCATCCAAGTGGTAACCGAAACATTTCCAGCTCTAAGCATTTCTGTAGTAATTTCATCTACCCCTGGGGATTTATGAAGTTTAAGTTTAGAAACATCCAAAATAACTTCAGATTGTGTTAGGGTCAACATTAAAACCACCAATGCATCTATCATCATTGCAAACAATGAGAATAGAACTAACCGCATTGTTTAGAACATCACTGAAATGCTCAGCCCACCTAGCCATGACAGAATCCTCCCCTTCTATAACCTTACCTTGTTTATCCTTGAATCGCTGTATACCTGTCCGTTTTCTACCACACAAAACATTAACTATCTGGTACAGCTCTCTGCTGTTGTGCTGTCTAACTGCTTCCTCGGCTTTGTCAGCCAAACCATCAAGCCAAAGATTCTTATCAGCAGCTAACTGATCTTTTACACGTTTATTAAGTTCTCTGTAATGCTTTCTATTAGGACTAGTAGGGTATTGATTAAGGACATTCCTGCAGTTCTTTCTTTCCGAAATAAGCTCAAGTGCCTTATCACTCAGATAATTCTGTCTCTTCTGCTTCTTTTTTCCTAAAAGAGTACTGTTAGTGTCCAAAAAAGCCTGTTTAAAATGATCCCATTCTTCCTCAACTTCAGTAGTAAGCATACCATGACTGTCATAATGACTAAGTAACCTATCATGGTAAACTTTGGCTATAACTGGGTCTTTCAGAGCTTCAGTATTAAAAGCAAATTTTTTAACCCTAGCACAACACTTTTTAAGTTTAAGTTGCAAGACACTTTTAATAAGGTAATGGTCATATCCAATTTCAGCTCCCCTATATGCCCTGGTATTTCTAACAGAACTAGCCCATTTGCTGTTAATTAATATATAATCAATCATATTCCTATGCAGCCCATCAGGTGAAACCCATGTGTACTTATGTATGTCGCGGTGTTTGTAATATGTGTTAGTTATTCTGAAACCATTGAGTTTACTTACCTGTAGGAGACATTGCCCATTGCCATTGCAGCTACCAATACCAAAAGGGCCAATCACCCCTCCCCAAAGGTCAGAGTCAGTACCAACTTTGGCATTGAAGTCACCAAGAACAAGGGTAATATCTCCTTTTTTGACAGAATTCAAAATGTCCTGAAGTTGTTCATAAAATCTATCCTTCTCATTCTCATCGGCATCCTTGGTGGGGGCATAACAGCAGATAACATTCAGGTCTTTAATGCTTGTCTGAAATTTTGCTGTAAGAAACCTTTCATTAATGCACTCGTATCCTAGAAGAGCATCACTAGTGTGTCAGCTGAGAAGCAGACCCACGCCTTGGTGATGTTTATAATCATTCCACCCTGAAAAGAGAAATTTAAGATTATTTTTAAGAATCTGACCTTTATCTGTCCATCTGGTCTCTTGCAAGCCAAGAATATCTAAATTATAATGGTGGAATTCTTGTGTGAGGACATCAAGAGAAAAAGCTCTGTGCAGAGTCCTCACATTCCAACTACCTATGGAGAGAAAATGGTTAGTGGGATGTTTAAAGAAACTATGTTTATTGAGAGAGAGAATGCCGACAATATCAAACAGCCCCTAATCGCAGACATGGGGCAAAGACCCGTTCCCCCACCACTAAAGGCTGAAGCCATCTACACTGGAAGACTTCCTCCAATGTACAATTTGACGATGCCAATAGAAGCAAAGAGTTCAGGTGCCTGCGATGACCTCTGCTCAGGATTATCCACCATCTGACAAACATATCCTGTGAATCTATTCACTTGGGGCTGTCAACCCACAAACAAACAGAAAACACAGTGGGAGATTTTCCCTCCACAGAAGCCCACCAGTGCAGCAAAATCAGGATCCATAATCAAGCTCAGAGCCATAATTCTGTTCAGGTTGGATATATGGTCAGCACCAGGACCCTGTGTTGTTGACCATTCCTCAGCAGGGTAGAAAAAAAAAATAGCCATAGTTGTCCAGATCAATAGGCCACACTAATCTGGCAGCCCTCCTCCCCTTCCGTTCACTTCCACAAGAGAGTATCTCTTTTGAAAGGTACTAACGGTCTGCACCATGAGAAGGCGGGGTTAGATATTAGGTGCTAGGCCTGGCCGGTTATGCATCATCATAGGGGATTGGTGCATAGCTCTCCTTCCAGTGACTACCTAGCTACCATTTACAGACCGATATTGATTATGCTGATGATTTAGCCCCTTTTTGCAAATGGCTTTTGGCAATGGCCTCTTTGGCTCTACTTTACTACCAGAGTAGGTTTGGTTATAAACAGAAAACTAAAGTAATGAAAATTTGTCAGGAAGATAGTGTTTTAATTGCTTTGAATGGCTGCACTCGAGCAGATGTCTCAGTTTAATTATCTTGGGAGTTATGTAACAGATACTGGTGATGTGTGGCATGAGATAAACAGATGAATAGGGATTGTTGATGGGACTTTTAAGAATAAATGGAGAGTGTGGAGAAATAGGCATATACATCTAGGACTAAAATTATACTATAATAGTTTTGTTCTTTCTAGATTTAGCTACAGTAGTGAAATGTGGACCCTTTGTAAACAAGATAATAGGAAACTAGATTCTTTTGATTCTAGATTCTTGATCAGTATCTTGGACATTAGGTGGTTTGACTTTGTAAGTCGTGATGAGATTAGGGAAAGGAGTCACCAACCTCCTTTGAGCAGCATATTGTGCAGAGAGAGACTACTTTGGTTTGGCTATGCTGCCTGTATGCATAACTATAGATTAATGAATAGGGTTATGAACAGTGTGCCTAAAGGCCTCAGAAAGAGGGGGATGCATAGGATGCAGTGGGCAGACAGTGCCAAACAGGACTTTGTTAGAATTGGGTTACATTGGCCAGATGCAGCAAATGTAGCTCAGGACAGATATGCTTGGAGAACTAAATTGTACAGTCTGTTTGGACATCTGTAGCCCATGTCTGTTTGAAGATGATAATGAACTAAATGATATTAATTTTTTTAAATTTAAATTATCTTGTTTTTAAAGCAAAATGATTTTTTTGTGACACTGTTTCCCTAGTCTTGGGATTATCTGATCACCAAAAATTCAAGCATATTCAACATTTGCATAAATGGCTAAAAACTTTAAATTAAATAGAGTAATATTTAAATAATAATAGAAATATTTTGAATTATTTATGTTAAAGAACAAAATACTTTAAAAAAGTGGCATTTTTTTTTCAAAATTTTACTTACGTTAAAATGAAAAATATAGAGTAAATTCCATTTTTTTATCCCCCCCCCCACTTTCCCCCCATCACCTGTAACTACTCAAATGCTTCATTATCCAGGCCCATATTTCTTCTACAGGTTTCTAACTTGTATGCTGTGTTGCATTAAAGTTAAAATGCATCTTTTATTTATAATTGTATTTTACAAGTAAGCTGTTTTAATTTATGTATGTTATAAATATTTTGCTGATTTAATTTTTTTTATTATTTTGAATACTTTGCAGAAGAATTTTTGTATGCTGCTCAACAGATGTCACAGATTACTCCTTTGGAGGTTGATGTTCTCTTTCAATTGGCAGGTTTTATACATGCTGATACAGGGTTAGTGTATTATTAATATATATAATTTGCAATTCTGTTTGTTTATGTTTTGTGTTAATTTTAGTTTTTCATTTACTTTAAGGATCAACAAAATTTTCCTTAAAAAAGGTTCAAAAATCTCCAAAAAAATTAACAAAATAACTATTTTTAAAAACAGAAGATTTTGGAAGTAATTGTGAAGTATCTTTATCATATCTTTTTTTTTGTTTTACACTCTTTTCTGCCCCTTAAACCTATTTCAGTAACCTAGAATTTTTTTTTTTATCATTTATATCACTTATCCCAGCAATCTAAGTGCCTTTCCCACTCTTCAAATCGAAACTGTAAAAAAAAAAGCTGAGCTTCTTCAAATTGCCTGCAGCCAGTGCAGCCGATGGCGTTACTTGACAGGAAGTAACAGGGTAAGGTTACCAGATACCTTCTGGTAAGTTTATATGGATGATTTAAGTCCAAATATATCCTGCCAATTGTATATGCACTCCCTTCATAAAGTTAGTATTTTATTTCCCTTTTTTATAATTAAACCTTAGTTTTTGTTTCTGTAGATTTACTTTATTTCTTTAAATTATTGAATGTTTTCGAGTTAGGCTACATCAGATGGCTGGCTTATAATTTGTTACTGTGGATATTTTATTTAACATTGCATTAGGTTATGTGTTATTTTTTTCTTTTATTATTTCTTCATTTTTCTGTAAAAAATCTTTGATCTTGTATTGTTTTCTGAAAATGAATAAGGTTTTGAATATGGAAGCTAAAAGGATTTCCATGATATGAAAATCAGTCTTCATGTGGGAGGGCAATTTTTGACAACCCCCCCCCCCTACACACACTGCAGATGTTTTACTTCTCCCCTTATCACCCTTTGAAAAATTTCATTAAAAAAAAATTGTGACTTTTTAAGTTTTATATTGAATGGCTTTAAAAGGTTTACACCTCCCCCCACCCTCAGTATAGATAGTTTTTTTTTCCTTTGGTGCACTAACTTTTCCACACCTTAGCCAAGATCCCTAAAATTTAACACCCAAAGAAAAAAAAAAAATCATGATGACTAGTAAAAAAAAGCAGCCAAAAAAGTGTTCCTCCATTTCAAAAAGGACAGAAAATTCCATTAATGTAAGCCACCGAAGTCACCTTGTATAAAGCTGACCTATATTTTAAAATATACAACACTGAAAAGAATCATTAAAAGAAATAAAAGTCATATTTCAGGTATTATAGTAGTCGGGAAGAAATTTACTTTTGATTAATATATAATTTAACTGTTTTTATTTGTCAAGTTTTCCAAAATTAAGCCTTAATTGCATAGTCCAATTTATTATTTTCACCATATCAAGTAAAAAAAGTCTTATTAAAATCATAACTATAGATCTGAACCATTTCAGTTGATTGGTAATTTAAAAAAAAAGTTGACTTGTTTATATGACTCAGAACAGTTGCCAAAAAAGCCTGGACTTTTCTCAAAGTATGGTACCAAGAAAAAAATTACAAAAACAGAAGTAATTTTCTTGCTTGAAGTATATATATTGTTATTCAGAAATAAATAGCCTTTCTATTCATGTTTATTATAATTATTTCTGTCTTAGTTTTTTTAAATAAATTTTTATTTGCATAGCCAGATGCATTTTTTTACTACATGACTCTACTACTTTGACTACATTTTTTTACTAAAACTGCCCTCTTAAAATAAAACTAGTTTTTTTTTCTAAAATATTTTATTTTCAGAAAATCCAAAATTAAATGCCGATTAATTTGCATATAACATATTATAATTCCTTTCATTAGTTATTTGGTAAAAATATTCTAAAGTCAATTTTCTTTTTTGGCTGATAATAGTGAAAAAATAGCTGGGCCTCTGGATGTAAACCAGTTTTTCAGGTGGGACCCTGGAAAAGTTAAAAGTTTTTTAACAGCAGACATGCTATTGATGCTTTTCTGGGATATGACTGCATTAAAGAAAGATTTCTTATAGCTAAATTCATGGCTAAATGGGCTGAGCATTTCAGTGATGTTCTAAACAATGTGGTTAGTTCTACTCTCATTGTTTGTAATGATGATAGATGCATTTCTGGCTTTAATGATGGCCCTATATCACATTCCAAAGTCACTTTGGTATTTTTAAATTAAAACTGCATAAATCCCCAGGGGTGGATGAAATCACCACTGAAATGCTTAGAGCTGGGAACATTTGTGTTGTCAGATGGCTGACAGAAATTCTGAATATTTTTTATGATAAAGGTGTTGCTCCTAAGGATTTTACTGGAGCTATTATTGTCTCGTTTTTTAAAAAAAGTGATCGTAGTTCTTGTGGTAATTATAGGGGAATTAGTTTACTTTCTGTTTCAGGTAAAGTTCGTTGCATGATTATATTTAACAGAATTAAGAATTTGGTTGATGGACAACTGTTTGATGAGCAGTGTGGATTCAGAAGTAGTAGGGAATGTATTGATCAAATATTTTCACTTGGGCAGATTCTTGAAAAATGTTTAGAGTTTCAGAAACCTGTGGTTGAAGAATTAAGTTTACTATTTTAGGAGCTTAACTCTTGCTTTGAGTGGCCAACAAATAAATGCAATGCAAAATTTATACTTTATTATGAATTGGTAAAGTTTCTTATTCACAAGGTTAGAAACCTTTCGATTCTTCGTTAGTGCCATTCTTTGTAACTAAATCACATATATGTTGTCAATGACTTATAGGAGTTTCTTGCCTGAGTGCCATTTGTCCTTCAGTTTGAAAATCAAGGTTATGCGTGAGACAGTGCAGTCACCTACACATTGGCTTGCTATTTTCCCCCTTCCCATGATTTTTCTATTTATATGACAGGGAAGGCCATTTCATCTAACTGTGTACTAACAACTTTTTGCCAATCATTATACTGCACACCAGACTTCATGCTCATCTACAGAGGTGTCAAATGTGCAAGGAATTTGAGGATTTAAAACAGATTCTTATAAAATACTATGGGCTCTACCACCAAGGGGGCTCTACCTCTCTGCACTCCCTGCGTTGTTACTTCTCTTCAGTTGCTCCTTTCAGCCAAGTCACTCATCAAACAAATCCATATCAAAATTTGTATAAATGGATGATGTAATGAAAGATCAAGCTGCTTTTTGTAGCCAGCCAATAGGATACATACCTTGCTTCACCAATCTATAAAAACTGCATAGACAAGTGCTAAAGTGTGTAAAATGAATACACAATTAATATATGATTTGCATAATAATTATAAATGAATTGAGAAAACTAAAGTTTTCTAGGGTATAAATATTTAAAGTTCTTCACTTGATTAGAACCATTAGAAAGCAACATACGGACTGTTTATTTTGACGGTGCAGTCAAGTTTTCATTCAATAAAAGGTAGTCTGGTAATCTAGTAAAAGTATTTTGACTTATAGTCAATTGATGATTTCTTTTGGTTGATAGATTAAAGAATAACTGTATAAAATAACATTGAAAAGCTTTTATTATTTAATTTTTACTTAAATATAATTTTAAATGTGTAGGGAAAATACATATGAAGCCTCATGCAGGCATGACATCAGCTAATATATGTAGCAAATGGGCTCCATTACACACTGACAGAAATAGTGTATTACTAGGATGATTTATGTCTGTGTTTTCTACCATGCAAAATTTGTTTGATGACACATATCATGTTGTATTTTCATACCTCTGAACATAGTACTAAGGGAAAGTATAAAGTCCACTGTATCAGTCCATAATTATTTTAAATACTGGCATCTTGGTTTCCATCATTAAAAATGTTGTACAGTGAGTGAGTTAAGTATTGAAATTTGTGCAGGTTAATGTTATTACTGGAAAAAAGGGTTGAAAGCTACTGAAGTGGCCTTAAATATGCAAAGTGTATATCCATTTTGTATTGCTCAAGCTTGGTTGAAGAAGTCTGAATATGGTGGCATAAGCCACGAAAGCAGGCACAAAACAGGTTAAGCAGTCCTTCTTCACTATTTTCATTCATATTATTAGTTATCAAGATGGTTGATTAAGGATAATATTGAAGAAAGACTGATTAACCCATTTTGGGAGGAGCAAGCATGTATGATGCAACTGGAACACTTCACCAACATCAGTTAACATCAATCAGTGAAGATACTGTGAGCTCCAAAATTCAACATCTATCCTGCAATGAAGTGTGCCAGCCATCTCACAAGATCATCACTCAAATAATTTTGTTCCCTCTGTTTCCCTTTTACCCAAAAGTTTTACCCAACTGTTGGTTTCAAGAAAAGCCTGTTTATACTGATCCCCTTCTTTCTCAACTTCAGCAGTAAGCAAACCACAATTGTCATAATGACAAAGTAGCCTATCATGTTATTCTTCAGGTATATCTGGATCTTTCAGACATTCTGTATTAAAGTTAATTTTCTTAACCTTAGCACAACATTTCTTAAGCTTCAGCTGCAAGACACTTTTTACCAGGTAATGATCAGATCCAATTTCAGCTCCCATGTATGATCTGGTATTTCTAATTGAACTAGCCCATTTGCTGTTAATTAAAATATAATCTATCATTTTCTTGTGCAACTCATCAGGTGAAACCCCATGTATATTTATAAATGTCTTGGTATTTCTAGTATATGTTAGTTATTTGCAAACCATTATGTTTACTTACCTGTAGCAGTAGATACAAGCAGTAGATAAATGACACATAGATGGAAAATATATAGCATTTATCTGCCACTTGTGGCTAGATTGTCTGAACAGTACCTACATGTGATATAATGGAATATGTACTGTAGGTAGAAAATGTTCATATCATGAATTAGAGATTTTGATCGGCGGCCAGTAGCTCAGTGACCCAGAGCATCTGACATGCTATCAGGAGGTTGTATCCCACCCGGCTTAAGACAATTTTTCTTCTAAAATTTAAATTGACTCCAAAGTGGTAATTATTTAGTGTATACCAAAAAAAGTCGAGTTTATTCAATATTTAATCGACTGTATACGGCCGAGTGGTTAGCGCGCTTGGCTACTGATCTACGGGACCTGGGTTCGAGCCCCGGGTAAGGCATGGATGTTTGTGTTGTTTTCTGCTGAGGTCCTGCCATCCTCTCAGATCTTCTACTGTGGCATATAAACGGACAGGCTCCTGTCAGACCTCTGTGGCAAGCAGCTGCTTGAGGGGGTATTTATTTATTATTATTATACTTGTAATATATACTTTCCATTTATATGGCACTGTATCTGCATCTTGTGGCTAGATTGCCTGAACAGCACCTACATGGAACATAATCAGATATGTATTGTAGGTAGAAAATGTTCATATCATCAATTAGAGATCTTGATTGGTGGCCAGTAGCTCAGTGGTCCAGAGCACCTGACATGTTATCAGGAGGTTGTGGGTTCGTATCCCACCCGGCTCAAGACAACTTTTTCTGTAAAATTTAAATTGACTCAAAAGTGGTATTTTCTTAGTGTATATTGTAGCAAAATTTGGATCCTTTTGTAAGCAAGATAACAGGAAACTTTATGTCTTTGATAGTAGTTGCTTATGCAGTATCTTGAGCATTAGGTGGTTCGACTTTATAAATAATGATGAGGTTAGAAGAAGGAGTCTGTAGCCTTGTTTGATTAGTATATTGTGCAAAGAGAGACTATGTTGGTTTGGCCATGCTGCCTGTAATCCATAGCTGCAAATTGGTGAATAGGATTATGAGCAGTCTACCTAATAGCTTCAGGGAAAAGGCAACACATAGGATCATTGGCCAGACAAGGACCTTGCTGAAATTGGCATGCAGTGGCATTTAGAAAATTGGCTATTAGAATTCAAATTATTGCATCTGCTTTATGCTAGAATAGGGAGAAATAACAAGTATTAATAGAAATCGACAATTAACTAAAAGTAAATTCAACTAAAAGTAAAGATTCAACTAAAAGTAAATTTAAATTATTCATAATTTAATCAATAATAATCCTGTTGACTTTGAAGTCAATAAATGGTTTTGTGGAAAAAAAGTTTTGTTGACATGCATAAAACTTTTTTGACAGAACTATTTATTTATTTATCATTGGCTCCTTTAGCAAGTTTGAGTAGATTTAGTAGTTATTTGACTAAAGTTGTACGGTTAATAAAGAGAATGGAGAATATTATTTCAGGAGTTTGAAATAAATGTGAGGAAATAATAATATTATTTTGATGCTGAAATTTGTGTCAGCTTTTATTGTTTGAAGATTGTTGAATCAGAGGTCATTCAATAGTAATATAACAATTATTATTTTTAAATCAGATAAAGTTTTGTTATTTCTCTAGATTTGAAGATATTCATTATTCTTTGTTAAATGCAAATATTCATAGACTGATTATTTTGAAACTTTGGGCAGATATTGAAACAAAATTGTAAGGGGAAAAAGCAGTAAGTTGTATTCATTGGAAATTTATTTCACTTTTTTACAGGCGAGTAACGTATGATGATCTTGAAAGTTTAGCTCCTCATAGACCTACAAAGTTTTTGTCAAGACCATTAGCAGAAATGAAAGCTGTTCAGGTTAGTAATTGATATGTATAACTTCTGCTGGTTGCTAAAATTGTGTATATTAATAGCTCAAAAAATATCATTTTTAATTAATACTGAGTTAAATAGGAATTTACAAGCCCTAATTCTTGTGTACTCAAAATCAAATGTTTGTTAAATTTATTAGAATAGAAAGATCTTTAATTAGAAAAAAAAAAAGTGTACTGAATTAAAATCAAGCATTTTAAAGTAGGAACTAGACCTTTTTAATATATATATTCATTCAGAGCTCAAGTGAAGTTTTTGGCTTAGAAAGAACGTTTTGGTAGTGAAGAGTGATCATTTGCATTAAATCAATGGTTCTCAACTTTTTCTGAGCCATGGACTGCTTTCTATAATTTATGTATAGCAGCCTATGGATACCAATCATGGTCGGTGGGCCAATAGTGGCTTGTGCACTGTTGGTTGAGATACACTGCATTAAATGAATTATAAACCCTCACAGTGTCGGGCCTAAAAAATTAAATTGTGCCAGGTGCCTAGGCTTCTTTTTAACTGTGCTCAGTTAAATAAAAAGGTGAATTTTAGAGCTTTTTTTTACCAAATAACTAATAAAAGGAAATAGGGAATGTGTATACAACAAATTAAGCAGCATTTAATTCTGGATTTTATGAAGATAAAATATTTGAGAAAAATGGAAGCATATGAATTTTAATGACTTTTTTAGAGTGATATAGTAAAGGATATGGAAAGGCAAATGAAAATTTATTTAAGAAGAAACCACAGAAACTACTGCAGTATTCAATAGTAGAGTGTCACAGGAAATATCCTGTAAACATGGGACTCATGAATAGTTAACTAAAAAAATTGAATTTTGCTCTGATCCCATTCAGAGCTTTTGAATTGTGTTGTTGTTTTACCTCTGAGTGGCACGTTTTTTCACACAATAGGCTAAATGACCAGGTCACAAGTACCCCGAAGGCTCGGAGAAATTTGGGAAGAGGGAACCCACTGGAAAAGCTATTGGGGAACAGAACCATCCAGCATATTCTCTAATGTGCACAGGTTGTGGCTCTCCCACACGTGGGACCACGGCTTTATGTCCCATGCAACGAAGAAACTTTCCAAGCCCATCGATGTCCCCTACTGGCTGTGAGCAGGGCGAGGAGTTTTTCAGAGATAAAATCTCAATGCTGATCCAGCTGGGACTCAGACCTGGGAACTGCAAATTATTAACCTGGTGCACTACCGACTGAGCTACCCTCCACCTCGCCCCATTCAGGACAAAACTAAAACTTTTCACCTAACTATTCATGAGTCCCATGTTTACAGGATATTTCATGTGATTATTATAGAATATTGCATTGATATAATACCAATAGTACCATTGACTATCTATTTATTCACCATCATTGAAGCAATCTGGTTGTCATTTCCTTATTATAGATGGTGTCACAAGTGGTGAAATTGGTAAGATTTATAGTCACAATTAGCTGAAGAAAGAGCTAGCCATTGAAAGTTTAGTGGCTAGAACATCTGGTATGTATATAAGAAATATGGGTTCATGTCCAACTCAGGGCAAAACTATTTCAGTCAACTAATGGACCAAAATACATATGAATGAAAATTTCTTTCTGAATAATAGGAAAAAGAATATTTGCTTCAGACAGGAAAATTACATTTTTCTGTATATATTTTTTTCTCAGTGATATACTTTGAGAAAGGCCTTAATTTCAGTCATCTTGTGCTCAGTCAAATAAAAAATGACTCTAGAATTTTTGCCAACAGAAATGGAAATAAATAAATCAACTTATATACCAAGAGAAAAAGCATTTTGTGAGTAATAAAATGGCAAATTCAATGGAAAAGAAAGAAATTTTGTATGTATCATTTAAAAGACATTGAAGGTTTTAAATGTTTTTTTTTTTCATTTCACTTTGGAGGTAGGGGAGGGGGGTTGGCTTAGTCAGTAGCATGCCAAGCTCATAATCTGCAGTTCCCAAGGTTTAGTCCCAACTGTGCCAGCATTTAGTTGGATCCCTTGGTCAGATAGGGGACAATGACTTTCTCTGAACCTTTGGAGTCCTTGTGACCTGGCCATTTAGCCGTAGTGGGGGAACTGGTCTTTGCCCCATGTCTGCGATTAGGGGCTGTTTGATATTGTCGGCATTCCCTCTCTCAATAAACATAGTTTCTTTAAACATCCCACTAACCATTTTCTCTCCATAGGTAGTTGGAATGTGAGGACTCTGCACAGAGCTTTTTCTCGTGATGTCCTCACACAAGAATTCCACCGTTATAATTTAGATATTCTCGGCTTGCAAGAGACCAGATGGACAGATAAAGGTCAGATTCTTAAAAATAATCTTAAATTTCTCTTTTCAGGGAGGGACGACAATAAGCATCACCAAGGCGTGGGTCTGCTTCTCAGCAGACACGCTAGCGATGCTCTTCTAGGATATGAGTGCATTAATGAAAGGTTTCTTACAGCAAAATTTCAGACAAGCGTTAAAGACTTGAATGTTATCTGCTGTTATGCCCCCACTGAGGATGCCGATGAGGATCAGAAGGATAGGTTTTATGAACAACTTCAGGATATTTTGAATTCTGTCAAGAAAGGAGATATTACCCTTGTTCTTGGTGACTTCAATGCCAAAGTTGGTACTGACTCTGCCCTTTGGGGAGGAGTAATAGGCCCTTTTGGTATTGGTAGCTGCAATGGCAATGGGCAACGTCTCCTACAGGTAAGTAAACTCAATGGATTCAGAATAACTAACACTTATTACAAACACCGCGACATACATAAGTACACATGGGTTTCACCTGATGGACTGCATAGGAATATGATTGATTACATATTAATTAACAGCAAATGGGCTAGTTCTGTTAGGAATACCAGGGCATATAGGGGAGCTGAAATTGGATCTGACCATTACCTTGTTAAAAGTGTGTTGCAACTTAAACTTAAAAAGTGTTGTGCTAGGGTTAAAAAATTTACTTTTAATACTGAAGCTCTGAAAGATCCAATTATAGCCAAAGCTTACCATGATAGGTTACTTAGTCATTATGACAGTCATGGTTTGCTTACTACTGAAGTTGAGGAAGAATGGGATCATTTTAAACAGGCTTTTTCGGACACTAACAGTACTCTTTTAGGAAAAAAGGAGCAGAAGAGGCAAAATTATCTGAGTGATAAGGCACTTGAGCTTATTTCGGAAAGAAAGAATTGCAGGAATGCCCTTAATCAATACCCTACTAGTCCTAATAGAAAGCATTACAGAGACCTTAATAAACTTGTAAAGGACAGTTAGCTGCTGATAAGAATCTTTGGCTTGATGGTTTGGCTGACAAAGCCGAGGAAGCAGTTAGACAGCACAACAGCAGAGAGCTGTACCAGATAGTTAATGTTTTGTGTGGTAGAAAACGGACAGGCATACAAGGATTGAAGGATAAACAAGGTAAGGTTATAGAAGGGGAGGATTCTCTCATGGATAGGTGGGCTGAGCATTTCAGTGATGTTCTAAACAATGTAGTTAGTTCTACTCCCATTGTTTGCAATGATGATAGATGCATTGGTGGCTTTAATGTTGGACCTATAACACAATCTGAAGTTATTTTAGCTGTTTCTAAACTTAAACTTCATAAATCCCCAGGGGTAGATGAAATTACTATGGAAATGCTTAGAGCTGGGAATGTTTCGGTTACCACTTGGATGACTGAAATTCTGAATATCTTTTATGATAAAAGCATGGTTCCTAAGGATTTTACCAGAGCTATTGTTATCCCTATTTTCAAAAAAGGTGATCGCAGTTCTTCTGATAACTATAGGGGTATCAGCCTACTTTCTGTTCCAGGTAAAGTTCTTTCCATGATTGTGCTTAATAGAATTAAGAATCTGGTTGACAGTCAATTGCGTGATGAGCAATGTGGATTCAGAAGTGGTAGGGGATGTGTGGATCAGATATTTTCACTTAGGCAGATTCTTGAGAAATGTTTAGAGTTTCAGAAACCTTTGGTTGCTAGCTTTGTTGATTTCAAAAAGGCTTTCGACTCTGTTGATCATCATAATTTATGGTTGATTGTGAGATCATATGGTACACCAGACAAGTTAGTTAACATTATGAAAGCTCTCTATAATAACACTGAGTCGTGTGTGAGAGTTGGTAAGGCTTGTAGCAATTGGTTTAGCATTACTTCTGGTGTTCGACAAGGGTGCATTTTGTCTCCTTTTCTCTTTAGCTTGGTTATTGATTATGTTATGCGAAATTCACTTCGAGGGAAAGATTTTGGCCTTAAATGGGCTGGAGATACGAAAATTTCTGATTTAGATTATGCTGATGATTTAGCCCTTTTGGCAAATGATGTTGATGAGATAAACTCTTTCATTCGAGCTGTTGATGAGACTGGTAGTAGAGTAGGTTTGGTTATAAACAGAGAGAAAACTAAAGTGATGAAAATTGGTCAGGCAGGCTGTGATTCAGTTAATCTGAATGGTTGCAGTCTTGAGCAGGTGTCACAGTTTAATTATCTTGGGAGCTATGTAACAGATAATGGTGATGTGCGGCATGAGATTAACAGACGAATAGGGATTGCTGCCGGGACTTTTAAGAACCTATGGAGAGTGTGGAGAAATAGGCGTATACACCTAAAGACTAAAATTGGACTGTAGAATAGTTTGGTTCTTTCTAGGATTAGTTATGGTAGTGAAACTTGAACACTTTGTAAACAAGATAACAGGAAACTAGATGCTTTTGATTCCAGATGCTTACGCAGTATCTGGGCATTAGGTGGTTCAACTTTGTAACTAATGATGAGATTAGGCAAAGGAGTTTGCAACCTCCTTTAAGCAGCATATTGTGCAGAGAGAGACTTTGTTGGTTTGGCCATGTTGCCTGTATGAATAATTATAGATTGGCGAATAGGGTTATGAACAGTGGGCCTAAAGGCCTCAGAAAGAAGGGGAGACCTAGGATGCGGTGGGCAGACAATGTCAAACAAGACCTTGTTAGAATTGGTGTGCAGTGGCCAGATGCAGTAGATGTAGCTCAGGATAGACTTGCTTGGAGAACTAAATTTCACGATCTGGTTGGACCTCCATAGCCCATGGCTGCTTGAGGATGATGATGATGATGATGTGGAAACAAGTGCTGCTTGGAAGTAAAACGCCACTCAGTTGATATTCACTACTTGCATTTCTGCAGAAAAGATGCAGATTCTTTCTTTAAGATAATTTCATTTTTTTTTAAATAGGCAAAATAATTTGTATTCCAATAATTGCAAAAATAGTGTTTTTTCCCCCTTCATGTGCTGTAATTTCATAAATGGATTATCATTCTTATTTCTCATGTACATAATTTTTCATAAACTTAGATATGAAAATATCTATAGAAATGTAGGAAAGTTTCCAGGGATGAACTATTGTCAGATTTCTTTACAATTCTGTAATACATATTCACATCTTCCATTATTCATAGTGTCTTTTACGATCTGGCTTTCATCTGTCAATTAACAGCTCTTCAATGGGTTCCTTCTCCTACCCAGCCCTGATACCTTTGACTCCTTATGACCATGGTCATTTAGCCCATTTTGTGCCAAAGAGTGCAATCAGTGGTGAAACAACTAACCCACCATTCATATTGTAATCTGTCCCTATATTATAATTTTCCCTGAAATTCTAACATGGGGAAAATTTATTTTAAGAGCACCAATATTACAAGAAATGCCATTAAAAATTAGATCTTTTAAAAGTCCTCCCCCCAATTCTATATGCTTATGTGTGTTATTAAGTTTGGTGTGATTTAAGTTAAGGATAAATTCAAAATTGAAGAGTAAAGTACAGTGTCCATGCATTCAAAACAAATTTCCCACATATTTTATTAAGGTCTGTGGTTCAAAATGTCAAAAAAGAAAATTCTACATAGAGTTTAAGATGTAAATACTACAAGGTATCAAAAATGGCATTAAAAAAAGGTTGATGTCTCTGTAAGAGATTTCAACCATTCTTTTAAGAATCTATGGAAAAATAGACATATACACCTAAAGACTAAAATTAGGCTGTATACATATTTCATTATTCACAACTTATCTGTATAATAGTTTAGTTCTTTCTAAGATTAGTTATGGTAATGAAACATGAACCCTTTGTAAGCAGGATAACAAAAAACTCGATGCCTTTGATTCTAGATGCTTATGCAGTATCTTGGATATTAGGTGGTTTGACTTTGTAAGTAATGATGAAGTTAGAAGGAGTCATCAACCTCTTTTGAGCAGCATATTGTGCAGAGAGAGATTGTGTTGGTTTGGCCATGTTGCCCATATGCATCGCTGCAGATTTGCAAAGAGGATTATGAATAGTGTGCCTAAGGGTATCAGAAAAAGGGTGAGACCTAGGATGTGATGGGCAGACAATGTCAAACAGGACCTTGCTAGAATTGGCCTAGAGTGGCCGAATGCAGCAGCTGTATCTCAAAAGAGACACATCTGGAGAGCAAAATTACACAGTCCGGTTGGACCTACTTAGCCCATGGCTACACGAGGATTTTGTATGTGTATGTGTGTTGGCACACACATGCACACATTGAGCTAAGGTGTTTGATGTGGCTGTACGATCATTCATAGCCATGCACACAAGATGTCTGCCCTCTCATTCATTTGTGTGACAGGGCCATTGAGATCCCTCATGGTGAGTTTGTTCCTCCTCTAACCACTGACGCCATATTCTCGTCACTCCATCCAACGTTCCATCCAACATGAGCACCAATGTCTCGGTGCAATAATCTGCCTTCCCATAATTCCACAATTCTTCCTAGATCAAAGTTGGAATGTCGGAATAAAAAGTCGGATCAAAGTCTGAATATATTTCTGAATAACAGAAAAATAAATTTTTATTTGAATCATGAAAATTACTCAGTGGAATTTTTTTTCTTAGTACTGTACTCTGAGAAAAGTCCAGACTTTTTGTCAACAACGACCCTGTCACACAAATGAATGAGAGGACGGACATCTCGTGTGCATGGCTATGAATGATCATACAGCCACATCAAACACCTTAGCTCAACAGTTAAGGTGTGTTGCACATCAACCAGTGTCTACACGTATGGTTCGATGTCATCTCAGCATTGGGGCATCTTTGCTAGGTGGCCATTGCTTTGGCTACCATTGACTTTACAACACAGGCATATGTGACTGCAATGGTGCCAAGAATGTCACACATGGATGTGCGAATGACATCACATTGTCTTTTCAGACAAATCCTGCTTCAGTATGCAGCACCATGATGGATGAATCCTTGTCTGGTTCAGTGAGACATGCATGATGCAGTGCCAGACAGGTCTAACCTCTGGTGTTATGGTATGGGGTGCCATTTGACTCCATTCACACAAGCACCTCATAAGCATTACTGGAACTTTGAACAGCCAGTGTTACATCACTGAGGTGTTGGAGCCTGTGGTTGTACCTTATCTTCAGGGGCTCTCTGGTGCAATTTACCAACAGGACAATGCCCGACCACATGTGGCAAGCATCATCCAACAATTTCTGGATAACCACCATGCGACACTTCTGCCTTAGCCTGTGCGTTCACCAGATCTGTTCCCAATTGAGCATGTCTGGTCCATGATCTCACAACAACTAGCACACCAGCAGCTGCTATAACAGATAATCTTTGGCTACGTATCGAAACTGCATGGACTGACATTCCCCAAACACACATCTGACATCTCATCCTCTCAATGCCGGATCGTGTAGTAGTGGTTATTGCTGCTCATGGTGGCTACACATGATACTGATTTCTTTGTATTCCACAAGTCTAACTGAGTTGTATTTGAAATCATTTGATCCTTGTAACATAAGCTATGTATTCACTAAATATGGCATTGATATCTCATCTTTCCTGGTGTTGCACTTTTAATGGCCAGCAGTGTATATACATGTGTGTGATTTTTTTTTTTTGGGGGGGGGGAGTGATTGGGTTATTTTTATTTCCAAATTTCCCAATTACTCCTACACACTAAGAAATAAAATAAAAACTATTGAAAGCATTAAAATAGCACAACCAGTCAAAAGATGCTTTCCATCTTCCTACTCTGAGCATTACAGCATAGTAGAAAATGATTAGTAAGATTTTTTAAAGAAATAGGTTTATTGAGATAGGTAGGACCAACAATATCAAACAGTCCCCTGATTGCAGGCATGGGGCAAAGACCTGTTCCTCCTCCACTGAAGGCTGAAGCCACCGATGCTGGTAGGAACTTTAGGCACCACCTTTTCAAGTGGACTTTTTCAAGAGCCATATGGCCTGCCTGAGACACATTACTCCAGTTTAGGATTGATGATGGCCCAACTAGCTAAGTGAGGTTCAGGTACCTGCGATGGCCTCTGATCAGGATTATCCACCAGCTGATATAAGGTATCTCATGCCTCTGTTCACTTATGGCTGGTAACTCAGAAGCAAACAGAAAACACAGCGGCAGATTCTCCCTCAACATAGGCCCACCAGTGCAGCAAGTCCAGGATCCATAATCAAGTGGAAATCCATAAACAAATCCAGTGTAGTAGGTCTAAATGGTCAGCACAGGACCCTGTGAAGTTGACCACTCCTCAGCAGAGTTGAAAAAAAAGAAGAAAAAAGTGGCCATATATGACTAGATCAGTAGGCCATACTGAACTGGCACCCTCCACTTCCTTTCCCTTCCAAAAGAGAATATCTCTTTTGAAAGGTACTAACGGCCTGCACCAGAAGAAGGTGGGGTCGGACATACATGCCAGACCTGGCCGGTTCTGTGTGTCATCACTGGGGATTGGTACACAGCTCTCCTTCCAGTTTATGCCTAGCTACCATTTACAGACTTTCCAAGCATAGGAAGACTGATATCCATGCCAATATTTTTGGCTTCCATATCTAAATCCTCATTCATTTTCAGAAAATGATAAAAGATCTCTTTTTTGATGGGAAAATGAAGAAATAATAAAAAAAAAACACATATAATCTGATGTGATGTTAAAAAAAACTCCACAGCAAAAATTTGTAAGCTGGCCATTGTTATAACCAGAAATATATCATAACTCTGAAAGACTGATAACAATAAATATACAGGAATAAATTCAGTAAATTGATAGTAGTAAAAACGAAGGGTTAAAAACAATGGTTAAGAATTTGCCTTTTCTTACAACAAGTTGTAGGCAAGGCATCATTATAACTAGCAATGTAGTATAAATCCTAAAGATCAATACATATAAATTTATGGAAATAAAATCATAATTGATCAATAGAAATAATTGTTTACAAAATCTTCCTGTTTTAAAACAGCAGTTTTTGTTTAATTTTCGGGAGAATTTTGAAACTTTAAAAAACTGTATTGATAATAGTTTATATAAGACTGGTGAGTTTAAATCACATGTTTACTTCAATATAGAGTAATATTAACAAACAAATTGGTAATCCCGTATATCACTTCTAAGAAATGGGGATCAGATGGCTTTAATGAATTATTTATGCCCTACTTAATGAAATATGCATCAAATGAAAAAAGAAAATATTATTTTCAAGCTTGAATTATTTATTTGCATAAAATTTATGTAAGAAACTTTTAAAACAGCAATTTCTATTAAAAAAAATAGAGGTTTCATTTGTTGTATTAAAAATGAACATAGACTTCTTGGACCTTTCATATTGGATTCTGTCAACTTGTATAATCGATGGTGACCCTAGAAGGGTTAAGAAATTGCAAACTTCTTCACATTGAAGATACAGTTGACAGTGTTGTTTACTTACTGTCTGTTGTATACTGCATGCCTGTTTTTAGATGTCTTTTCTTAATTACTGCCATTTTTAGGTTGAACATCATGACTATTACAGAATCAAAAGTTTTGTGAACCCACAAATACATTCAGTGTTCATTGGATTATGTTCATTCCATGTTATGTCAATGGAAAGCTAATTTCATTGCTCCATATCTTTTAAAATAAGCCTTTTATGGTAAAATAACACTGATGATAAATTGCAGATTTCAACTATATCTATCTAAATCTCAGTTTTTAAAATATTCACTCAGTATTTAAAGAGTTGTGGAAATTTGAATAATTAGTATCGTAATGCCAATTGTAAGAAACTTATGCAAAAGTGATGAACATTTGAAAGAATTATTCACATAAATTTTTATAATATTCACTTTTCTTATTAAATGATTTAAAATAATGTCTTTTTTAAAGATCTAATTAATGTTTTAGGTAAATTCTTGTCTGGTATTGCTGATGTTCAATATTCAAACTTCCATAATTCTTTAAATATTGAGTGAATAATATTAAAAATAGAGATTTAGACAGATATAGTTAAAATCAGCACATTATCAGTGATATTTTTACCATAAATGGTTTATTTTACATGCTATGG
Organism: Ryuthela nishihirai; assembly: GCA_038380435.1. Lineage (NCBI taxonomy): Eukaryota > Metazoa > Arthropoda > Arachnida > Araneae > Heptathelidae > Ryuthela > Ryuthela nishihirai. The sequence goes on along the minus strand of JAWZYU010000017.1, from coordinate 88,507,540 downwards.
AACATCAAAATCAATTCTCCACTGGCATAACATGGAGTGATCATAATTCAATGGACATTGACCTAATGTATAAAAGTAATTTTGAATAGAAATTAATGAATATAAGTAAAAAAAGCTTCAAAGTCCAAAAGATAATGAAATGTAGAGAGGCATTGCAGAATTTTATTTGCTGAACTCTGTGCATTTCCTCAAATCACAAAAGAAACTTTTTTTTGGTTCCCAGTATAGTCAATTTGCTGAAAGGCTAAGCAGCCTTTGTTAAGGGATTATTGCTTTTAACAGCTATGACATTGATCTGACTGCAACTACTTCATTACTGCTCACACTTATGTAATAGGTGATTGTTTCTTGTGCAATATGTTTTACACTGAAAGGCCAAAAGTCATGGGAACAGCAGTTAAAGTAGAACTAGCACACTGTACTTGTAACCGATGCATTGGATGTCAACCACAGAATGATGCTGCAGTAGCCTACAAACCCAACATTAATTTTGGAGTAGTTGTTAATTCAGCATGGCTGCACATCATGAGTTGTCTGACTTTGAACGTGGCTTGATCGTCGGTGCCAGAAGGATGAGTCATGAAATATCGGAGATTGTGCAGCAATTTGGTTTTCCCAGGTCTATGGTGTCAAGAGTTTGTTGTCAGTATTCTACTGATGGCATTTCCACACACATAAATTAGTGAACAGGACGGCCATGTGCAATTGACCGAACAGAACTCGCATCAGCTGTCACAAATGGTAACGACCAACAGGTGGGCTACAGTGCATGAAATCACTGCCAATTTGAATGTGGGCCAAACACAAAATGTTTGTGAAAGGACTGTCCATCACCAGCTGCACTCCATCGGATTTGGTACCCGAAGACCCACTTGTATCCCATTGCTTAGTCATCACAGAGCTCAATGTTGCTCATAGTTGAACTGTAAATGGTAGCTAGTCATAAACTGGAAGGAGAGATGTGTACCAATCCCCAGTAATGATGCACAGAACCAGCCAGGTCTAGCACCTAATAACGACCCTGCCTTCTTGTGCAGACCATTAGTACTTTTCAAAAGAGATATTCTCTTTCGGAAGGGAACAGAAGTGGAGGGCTGCCAGTTCAGTATGGCCTACTGAACTGGTCTCATATGGCCACTTTTTTCTTTTTTTTTCAACCCTACTGAGGAGTGGTCAACTTTACAGGATCCTGGTGCTGACCATTTATACCTACTAGACTGGACTTGTTTATGGATTTGAGCTTGATTATGGATCTTGGACTTGCTGCACTGGTGGGCCTCTGTTGAGGGAGACCTAAGTGAACAGAGGCATGGGATACCTTATATCAGCTGGTGGATGATAATCCTGATCAGAGGCCATCGCAGGAACCTGAACCCTCACTTAGTTGTGCATCATCAATCCTAAACTGGAGTAATGTGTCTCAGGCAGGTCATATGGTTCTTTAAAAGATCTTGAAAAGGAGGTGCCTGAAGTACCTACTGGCATCGGTGACATCAGCCTTTAGTAGAGGAGGAACATGTCCTTGCCCCATGCCTGCAACCAGGGGGCTGTTTGATATTGTTGGCCCTACCTCTCTCAATAAACCTAATTTCTTTAAAAATCCTACTAATCATTTGCTCTCTCTCCAGGTATGTAGAACATGAGGACACTATATAAAGATTATTCTCTTGATGTCCTCATGCAGAAATTCATGCATTATAACCTAGATATTCTAGGCTTACCAGAGACTAGATGGATAGGTAAAGGTGGGATACTTAAATATAACTTTAATTTCTCTTTTCAGGGAAGGAGAATGGAAAGCATCTCCAAGGTGTAGGTTTGCGTCTCAGCAGACACGCCAGTGATGCTCTTTTGGGATATGACTGCATTAATGAAAAATTTCTTTCCCCCAAAATTTGAAACAAAAATTAATGGCTTTGAATGCCATCTGTTGTTATGCCCCCAACAGAGAATTCTGATGACAACGAGAATGATACGTTTTACAGCTAGTTTCATGATATTTTGAATTCTGTGAAGAAAGGAGATATTTTTCTCTTGTGCTAGGTGACTTCAATGCTAAAGTTGGTAATGACTCTAACCTTTGGGTAGGAGTTTTAGGTCCCTTTGGCATTGGTATTTCCAATGGCAATGGGGAACATCTCCTACAGGTAAGTAAACTTAATGGTTTACGAATAGCTAACATACTACAAACACCAAGACATTTATAAATATACATGAATTTCACCTGATGGGTTGCACAGGATTATGATAGATTATATTTTAATTAACAGCAAATGGGCTATTTCAGTTAGGAATACCAGATCATACAGGGGAACCGAAATAGGGTCTGACCATTGCATGTTAAAAGTGTCAATTTTAACCATGCAAAAGCTGAAGCTTAAGAAATGTTGTGCTAAGGTTAAGAAAATTACCTTCAACACTGAAGGTCTGAAAGATCCAGATATAACCAAAGCATATCATGATAGGCTACTTAGTCATTAATCATGGTTTTCTTGCTGCTGAAGTTGAGAAAGAATGGGATTCTCTTGAACAGACTTTGCTTGAAACTAACAGTGCTCTTTTGGTTAAAAGGGAACAGAGGAAACAAAATTATTTGAGTTATAAGGCTATGAAACTTATTTCTGAAAGATGTAAGTGCAGGAATAATATGAATCAACACCCTACTAGCCCTAACAGAAGGTATTACAACAAACTTAATAAATGTGTAAAGGATTGATTAACAGCTGATAAGAATCTTTGGCTTGATAGCTTGGCTGACAGAGCTGAGGAAGCAGTTAGACAGCACAACAGCAGGGAGTTGTACCAGATTGTTAATGTTTTATGTGGGAAGAAATAGACAGGTACACAGGGATTGAGAGATAAACATGGTAAGGTGGTTGAAAGTGATGATTCTGTGATGGCTAGGTGGGCTGAGCATTTCAGAGATGTTCTAAATAATGTGATTATTTCTACTCCCATTGTTTGTAATGAGCATTACTGACTTTAATGATGGCCCTATATAATATTCTGAGGTTGCATTGGCTATCTCTAAGTTAAAACTGTATAAATCCCCAGGGATGGAAGAAATCACCACTGAAATGCTTAGAGCTGGGAACATTTGTGTTGTCACATGGCTGACTGAAATTTTGAATATTTTTTATGATAAAGGTGTTGTTCCTAATGATTTTACTAGAGCTATCATTGTCCCAATTTTTAAAAAAGGTGATCGCAATTCTTGTGATAATTATAAGGGAATTAGTTTGCTTTCTGTTCCAGGTAAAGTTCTTTGCATGATTATACTTAATAGAATTAAGAATTTGGTTCATGGACAACTGCATGATGAGCAGTGTGGATTCATTAGTGGTAGGGATGTATTGATAAAATATTTCCATGTAGGCAGATTCTTGGGAAATGTTTAGAGTTTCAGAAACCTGTGGTTACTAGCTTTTTAGATTTGAGAAAGACTCTTAACTCTGTTTATCGACATAATTTGTGGTTGATTGTTAGATCATATGGAGTACCAGATAAGTTAGTGTAATGAAAGCTCTCTATAATAACACTGAGTCGTGTGTTTGGCTTCAAATGGTCTAGAGATTTTAAAATTTCTGATTTCGATTATGCAGTTGATATGGCCCTGTTGGCTAATGATGTTGATGAGATGAATTCTTTCCATAGGGATGTTGATGAAACTGGTAATAGATTAAGTTTGGTGATAAACAGAGAAAAAACTAAAGTAATGAAAATTGGTCAGGCAGATAGTGCTTCAGTTGCTTTTGAATGGCTGCACTCTTAAGCAAGTGTCTCAGTTAAATTATCTTGGGAGCTATGTAACAGATATTGGTATGTGCAGCATGAGATTAACAGACAAATAGGGTTTGCTGCTGGGACTTTTAAGAATCTATGAAGAGTGTGGAGAAAAAGTCTATAGACTTAAGACTAAAATTAGGCTGTATAATAGTTTGGTTCTTTCTAAGGTCAGTTATGGTAGCGAAACATAGACTCTTTGTAAGCAGGATAAAAAGAAATTTGATGCCTTTGATTCTAGATGCTTACGCAGTATCTTATGCATTAGGTGGTCTGACTTTGTAAGTAATGATGAGGTTAGAAGAAGGAGTCATCAACCTCTTTTGTGCAGCATATTGTGCAGAGAGACTGAGTTGGTTTGGCCATGTGTCTGTATGCATTGCTGCAGATTGGCAAACAGGATTATGAACAGTTTGTCTAAGAGTTTTAGGAAAAGGGCGAGACCTAGGATGCGATGGGCAGACAATGTCAAACAGGATCTTGCTAGAATTGGCCTACAGTGACCAGAAGCAGCAGCTGTAGCTCAGAACTGACACGTCTGGAGAGGAAAATTGCACAGTCTGGTTGGACCTAAGTAGCCCATGGCTGCGTGAGGATTTTGTAGGTATGCATTATAAATATGTGTAATGCTACAAAGATTATTAACTTTTCAAGTTGGACCTTTTTTTGTCTGATCCAAATTTATTCAAAATTCCGGATAGCTTGTCAGGCGCCATGCAATATTAACTTGCCAAATAAAGTTGAAATTGGGTTCATTTTGTATTTATAGTGTTACTTATTGAGTAAGAATTTAAAAAATATTTTCAAGTTTAATTAAAGTTTAAATCTAATCAAAATCCATTAACATTGCTCAAGAGAAAAATAGCAAAAATTTTTATAACAAACAAAGTTTATTTCCAAGAATTTCAAAGACTCACCAATTGAGTTGATGAATACAATAAGTTGGAGTAACTAACAACTCACATCTACCTAAATCTCTACTAACTCCTTCTATTTACACAACACATTCTTACTGACTTCTCCTCCTACTACTAACTCCATACTCTCTCTACTCAACATCTCCAATTCTGACTCTGTGATCTAATGTCATTTAATGTAACATGTGGTGTACAAATCCAGCATGTGTCTGTTGCACACCGGGATAAACATTTGCATAATCTGATGATCGCACTAGCTATGACACAAGAGGGGTCATGTCCTACACCTGCGCATTAGTGGCTGACAATCTGCGTGACTCCTTCTGCAGCTCGGAAAAAAGGATTGTGATTATTCCAAATGAAATAATAATCCCCAAAATGATAAATATAATATAAATAAAGTAAAACTGGTTAAGTAAAAGTAAAAGTGAGTGGACCAATACAGTATGTATGTACTTCACAGTTACAAGGTATTTAATCACTATTATGTTGGTGAAATATGATGACAAAGAGTACGGAAGAAAATTTGGCATTAGGCAGGTGGGATCCGAACTTAACAGGGCATATAAATTGATATCTGCTCAAAAATAAAATGCCAGTCAGGTTGTGTGCAGAGTATGGATGACCTTGTGCACATGTCTTCAGCTGTCTTGGAACTTTTCTTATTGGGGGGGGGGGGCTTAACATCAACAATAGAAGAGATATTGATAAGCAGCCAAAGCACCTGACATGTATATCATCAGGTGGTTGTGGGTTTGGATCAGCTCAATGGCAATTTTTCCTCTATACCCATTGTCATAATGATTTCAACAGTTTAATAGTGGTTATATGCTTTAAGTACCTAGGTAGGAAAAATCCAGGGCTGATCTGGAGTGTGGGGGGGGGGGGATAATTCCCTTTAAAAATGCTATTTAGGGTAGTAGAAGCAAAAAAAAATATTTAGTTTGTATCTTTCATGCATTTTTCAATAAAATTTTTAAAGACATTTTTTTTTTACTTTTTTCGGATGATTGAGTTTCTTGCCCCAGTCCTATTTTTTCCAGATCCAGGCCTGTAGGTATCTATCATGTTAATCAGGGACTGTGTGTATATTTAAATAATTCAGACACACACAAACCTAATGCTGCCATAGTCTACAGAGATGTCCAACCAAATGGTGTAATTTATGCACACAGACACATTCAATACACATATCCTAAGTCACAGTAACTGCAGCTCAATTTTAATAAGGTTCTATTTAACATTGTTCATTCACTTCTTTTTAGGTCTGCTCTTTTCCATGAGTCTTCAGAATAACATTCATTATAACTCTCTTTGCTAACCTGTAGGTCTGCATGCAGGAAACATGATCAAACTAACATAATCTCTCCCAGCATAAAATGCAGCTTAAACCTTACCTTGCCATGATCTTAAAAATCCAATTCACTAAGCCTGCATAATATAGCCATGAACAGTGAACTCTGTCATTAGCACCATAAGAAATTAAAAAAAAAAGCTTGAAGTAGCTTTTTTATTTATATATACGTAAAATTGTGGTCTTTAAATGGTAGCTAGGTAGTCACTGGAAGGAGAGCTATGCACCAATCCCCTGTGATGATGCATAGAACCAGCCAGGCCTAGCACCTAATGTCCAGTGGTGCAGGCAGTTAGTACCTTTCAAAAGAGATACACTCTTGTAGAAGTGAATGGAAGAGGAGGGCTGCCAGATTAGTGTGGCCTACTGATCTGGACAACTATGGCTGCTTTTCTTTTTTTTTTCTACCCTGCTGAGGAGTGGTCAACCACACAGGGTTCTGGAGCTGACCATATAAACTTATTGGACTGGATTAAAGCTCTGAGCTTGATTATGGATCCTGAATTTGCTACAGTGGTGGGCTTCTGTGGAGGGAAAATCTGCTGCTCTGTTTTTTGTATATTTCTGGGTTGACAGCCCGAAGTGAATAGATTCATGGGATATGTTTTATCAGTTGGTGAATAATCCTGAGCAGAGGTCATCGCAGGCACTTGATCTCTTGCTTCTATGGACATCGTCAAATTCTACATTGGAGGAAGTCTTCCAGTGTAGATGGCATCAGCCTTTAGTGGTGGGGGAATGGGTCTTTGCCCCATGTATGCAATTAGGGGGCTGTTTGATATTGTCGGCATTCCCTCTCTCAATAAACAGTTTCTTTAAACATCCCACTAACCATTTTCTTTCCATAGGTAGTTGGAATGTGAGGACTCTGCACAGAGCTTAATCTCTTGATGTCTTCACACAAGAATTCCACAGTTATAATTTAGATATTCTCAACCTGCAAGAGACCAGATGGACAGATAAAGTTCAGATTCTTAAAGATAATCTTAATTTTCTCTTTTTAGGGAGGGAGGATAACATACATCACCAAGGTGTGGGTCTGCTTCTCAGCAGACATGCTAGTGATGCTCTTCTAGGATATGAGTGCATTAATGAAAGGTTTCTTACAGCAAAATTTCAGACAAGCATTAAAGATTTGAATGTTATCTGCTGTTATGCCCCTGTTGAGAATGCCAATGAGGATGAGAAGGATAGGTTTTACGGACAACTTCAGGATATTTTGAATTCTGTCAAAAAAGGAGTATTACCCTTGTTCTAGGTGACTTCATTGCCAAAGTTGGTACTGAATCTGACCTTTGGGGAGGAGTGATAGGCCCTTTTGGTATTGGTAGCTGCAGTGGGCAATGTATCCTATAGGTAAGTAAACTTTATGGTTTGAGAATAACTAACACTTATTACAAATACTGCAAAATACATAAGTACATATGGGTTTCACCTGATGGGCTGCATAAGAATATGATAGATTAAATATTAATTAACAGCAAATGGGCTAGTTCTGTTAGGAATACCAGGTCATATAGGGGAGCTGAAATTGGATCTGACCATTACATGGTTAAAAGTGTCTTGCAACTTAAACTTTGGAAGTGTTGTGCTAAAGTTTAAAAAAAATTACCTGTAATTCTGAAGCTCTGAAAGACCCAGTTATAGCTAAAGCTTACCATAATGGGTTTCTTAGTCATTATGACAGTCATGGTTTGCTTACTACTGAAGCTGAGGATGAATGGAACTGTTTTAACCCTTTAACGTCCAGAAAGGCCCAAGACGGCCCAGATTTTGAAATGCACTAGTCTGAATAGTGCTATTTTTTTTTGTCTTTACTACTCTCTACCTTTTTCTCAGATTTCTTGGGCATTAAAGGGTTAAACAGGCTTTTTTTTGGAAACTAATAGTGCTCCTTTCGAAAAAAAAGGAGCAGAGGAGGCAGAATTATTTGAGTGATAAGGCACTTGAGATTATTTCAGAAAGAAAGAACTGTAAGCATGTCCTTAATCAATACCCTACTAGTCCTAATAGAAGGCATTACAGAAAGCTTAATAAATGTGTAAAGAATCAGTTAACTGCTGATAAGAATCTTTGACTTCATGGCTTGGCTGATAAAGCTGAGGAAGCAGTTAGACAGCACAACAACAGAGAGCTGTACCAGAAAGTTAATGTTTTGTGTTGTAGAAAGCGGACAGGTATACAGGGATTGAAAGATAAACAAGGTGAGGTTATAGAAGGTGAGGACTCTGTCATATAGCTAGTGGGTTGAACATTTCAGTGATGTTCTAAACAATGTGGTTAGTTCTACTCCTATTGTTTGTAATGATAATAGATGCATTACTGCTTTTAATGTTGGCCCTATAACACAGTTTAAAGTTATTTTGGCTGTTTCTTAACTTAAACTACATAAATCCCTAGGGGTAGATGAAATTACTATGGAAATGCTTAGAGCTGGTGGTTACAACATAGGTGACTGCAATTTTGAGTATCTTTTATGATAAAGGCATGGTTCCCAAGGATTTTACCAGAGCTATTATTATCCCTATTTTTAAAAAAAGGTGATCACAGTTCTTGTGATAACTATAGGGGTATCAGTTTACTTTCTGTTCCTGGTAAAGTTCTTTGCTTGATTGTACTTAATAGAATTAAGAATCTGGTTGACAGTCAATTGTGTGATGAGCAGTGTGGATTCTGAAGTGGTAGCAAATGTGTAGATCAGATATTTTCACTTACGCAGATTCTGGAGAAATGTTTAGAGTTTCAGAAATCTTTGGTTACTAGCTTTGTCCATTTCTAAAAGGCCATTGACTCTGCTGATCACCACAATTTGTGGTTGATTATGAGATTTTATGCCATACCAGACAAGTTAACATAATGAAAGCTCTCTATAAGAACACTGAGTCATGTGTGAGAGTTGGTAAGGCTTGTAGCAATTGGTTTAGCATTACTTCTGGTGTTCGACAAGGGTGCATTTTGTCTCCTTTTCTCTTAAGTTTGGTTATTGTTTATGTTATGTGAAATTCATTTCAAGGGAAAGACTTTGGCCTTAAATGGTCTGGAGATACTAAAATTTCTGATTTAGATTATGATATTAGATTATTAGTCTGGAGATACTAGAATTTCTGTTTAGAATTTCTTGTTATATGCAGAGACCCATAGCTCATTGCTCATTGATGGCTCTTGATGAGCAAAGTGGATTCAGAAATGATAGGGGATGTGTAGATCAGATATTTTCACTCAGGCAGATTCTTGAGAAATGTTTAGAGTTTCAGAAACCTTTGGTTATTAGCTTTGCCAATTTCAAAAAGATCTTTTGACTGCTGGTCACCATAATTTGTGGTTGATTATGAGATTGTGAGCCATCCTGACAGATCCACTAGGGCATATAAACTGACATTTTCATGTCAGACCTCTGTGGCAAGCAACTGCTTGAGGAGGTATTTATTTATTTATTTATTTATTTATTTATTTATTTATTTATGGCATACCAGACAAGTTAGTTAACATAATGAAAGCTCTGTATAATAACACTGAGTCATGGGTTGGGTTGTTTTACCTCTGAGCGGCACTTTTTTGCACACCATGGGCTAAATGGCCAGGTCACATGGACCCCGTAGGCTCAGAGAAGGTTGAGGGAGGGGACCCACTGGAACAGCTGTTGGGAGACAGATGGTAGCCTCCCATCAAGGCCATCCAGCGTGTTCTTTAACGTGCACAGGGTATGGCTCTCCCGCACATTGGGCCACGGCTTAACGTCCCATCCGACGGACGGTGGCCTTTCCAAGCCCATCGGTGTCCCCTACTGACCGTGGGCAGGGCAGGGAATTTTTGCGGAGATAAATCTCAACGCTGACCCAGCTGGGACTCGAACCTGGGAACTACAGATTACGAGCCTGGCGCGCTACCGACTGAGCCACCCCCGCCCCCACACTGAGTCGTGTGAGAGTTGGTAAGACTTATAGCAATTGGTTTAGCATTGCTTCTGGTGTTCGACAAGGGTGCATTTTGTCTCCTTTTCTCTTTGGTTATTGATTATGTTATGTGAAATTCACTGCAAGGGAAAGATTTTGGCCTTAAACGGTCGGTAGATACGAAAATTTCTTATTTAGATTATGCTGATATTTAGCCCTTTTGCCAAATGATATTGATGAGATGAGTTCTTTCATTCAAGCTGTTGATGAGACTGGTAGTAGAGTAGGTTTGGTTATAAACAGAGAGAAAAACTGAAGTGATGAAAATTAGTCAGGCAGCTGTGATTCGGTTAATCTAAATGGTTGCACTGTTGAGCAAGTGTCTCAGTTTAATTATCTTGGGAACTGTATAGGAGATACTGGTGATGTGCAGCATGAGATTAACAGACGAATAGGGATTGCTGCTGGGACTTTTAAGAATCTATGGAGGGTGTGGAGAAAAAGTGTAAACACCTAAAGACTAAAATTAGACTCTATAATAGTTTGGTTCTCTCTAGGATTAGTTATGGTAGAGAAACTTGGATACTCAGTGAACAAGATAACAGGATACCAGATGCTTTTGATTCTAAATGCTTATGCAGTATCTTGGGCATTAAGTGGTTCAACTTTGTAAGTAATGATAAGGTTAGTCAAAGGAGTCAGGAACCTCTTTTAAGCAGCATTATGTGCAGAGAGAGACTCCATTGGTTTGGCCATGTTGCCTGTATGGATAATTATAGATTAGTGAATAGAGTTATGAATAGTGTGCCTAAAGGCTTTAGAAAGAGTGGGAGACCTAGGATGCAGTGGGTAGATGATGTCAAACAGGACCTTGTTAGAATTGGTGTGCAGTGGCTGGATGCAGCAGATGTAGCTCAGGACAGATATGCTTGGAGAACTAAATTGCATGATCTGGTTGGAGCTCCGTAGCCCATGGCTGCTTGAGGATGACGATGATGATGATGATAAAATAAACATTTTAGAGCTCCTAAAAATGTTAATTTTTTCAATTTATTCCTGAACTGATGTCAGAAAATAAAAAGCCCCTTTTCTTGATCAAACTGCTATTATCACAGTCCAGATTACACTATTTCCATAGCACTGTTCTATCAGGGGCTGCTCATCCATTAGGTCACCTGGAGCTTTTCCCTCACGAAAAATAATCAGAAAAAAAAAATATATCAAATTTAGTATTCATTATTTGTTATATCTAAATCAACAAAATATCATTTTTATATTTATTTGTAATCATCATTTGCTATGTTACATATGCAATCACAACATTTAGTTTTGGAATAAGGTCTATGTTGGCTGCTTTTGTATTGTTAATGGGAATTTTAACATACAGCCATCATCCAGAATCTTAGCATTATCTATTTTAGCAATGACACAATTGCACATGTGCAGAATTACAATAGTGCTAATTTTGTAGTAGCCCATGACACTGGATTGGCTGATTCAACCAAAGCAATCAATAATCAAAGATCTTGTTATTTAACGGATATCTTCATTCAACTGTGGCAGAGTCTAAACTTTCCTGACCAGATGTGAACTGGGTTGCAAACTTTTTTTTGCCAAGGAAGGATATTTATGTATGAAGAATTTATGAACAACATTAGGTAGGAAAATATAAAATGTCGATAAATATTTTGTGGAAAAAATTTTTTTTGCTGACATATGGACTTGAACTTGCATCTATCCAGAAACATGCCAGAGTATTCTTACTGATTGAACTAATGCCAGCTCATCTTTTTTTCCACTAATTTAAGACTTTAAATCTTTCACCGATGATTTTCAGTGCCAAACATTGGTGCCATCTATGATCAATGGGTGGCAGCAATTCCTTTTATATTGTGCTGAGTGAGATGGAAATAGTGAAGTCTCATCATGCTATTTAACCTTATTAATGATTTAAACATAGGTGACAATCACAGTGTTACCTGTGTGACATTTTAACGTCAATATATCAATAAATATTTTGTGGAAAAAATTGATTTTATTTATTATAAAATTGATATATTGACGTTAAAATGTCACCCAGCTAACGCTGTGATTGTCACCTATGTTTAAATCATTAATAATGCTAAATAGCGTGAAGAGACTTTATTATTTCCATCTCACTCAGCGCAGCATAAAAGGAATTGTTGCCACCCATTGATCATAGATGATGCCAATGGTTGGTGCCAGAAATCATCGGTGAAAGATTTAAAGTCTTAAATTAGTGGAAAAAAAGATGAGCCGGCATTAGTTCAATCGGTAAGAATACTCTGGCATGTTTTTGGAGAGATGCGGGTTCAAGTCCCGTATGTCGGTGAAATTTTTTTCTCAAAATATTTATTGATATATTGATGTTAAAATGTCACCCAGGTAACGCTGTGATTGTCACCTATGTTAAAATATAAAATGTGTTGAACATATTGCCTAAAAGAGAATGCTTATATTTTAACATAATTTTTATCAGTACCTCCGTAGCCAATGGCTGCTTGAGGATGATGATGATGATGATGATGAATGTGTAGCCAAGTTGGCTAAACACATTGTAATTTTTTTGATTTGCAACTTGGTCTCTGGTTCAATCCCAGCCACTGTCATTAGTGTTGTTTTTTTTATATAATTTTCATTTTATTACCATATCACTTTTTTCAATTCGTTGTAAAATAATATATATGTAATAAATTAATATTGTAAATTAAATGTAACCAAAATAGACAATTTTCAATTGATAATTTATGATGAGTAATTCAGTTTAAAATAATAAATATAAATTTATAATTTGAACAGAGTCAAAAAATAGTAAACCTGTATATTAGATGTAATTTTCTTGAATAGTTTATTTCAAATACGACTAGAATGAAAGAAAAAATATTTTGAAAAACAACAGTCAATAAATGTTTTGTGGAAAAAAGTTTCGGCATTGATTAAAACTTATATATAGGCAGGCCTGGATCAAGAAACACAATTGAGCTGGAAAAGTGTAAAAGTAGGGGGGTGTCAAGAGACTGGATTTCCAATGCAGTCTAATATTTTCCCCTCCTTTTTACAGGTTTATAAAAAAATATCTTGAAAAATGCATGAAATATAAATAAGTTTAACAATTTTTGTCTCTATTACCCTTACTAGCATTCTGAAAGAGGAGGGGGCATGGTCCCTTGCTCCTCCCAAGCCTGTATAATAGATAATTATTACAGTGGAGGGGCAAAATGCTGAATTGAAGCAGAAAGGACAAGAACATCTTTTCAAGTTTGTTTTTTGTTTCTTTTTCCCAATTTTTTTTTGTTAAATAATACATTTTGAGATTAGCTGCAGAAAAAGAATATATGCATTATAAAATGTCTTTTCAATCCAATTTGGTTCAATATCAGGCATCATCCATTTTTTTTCTACATCCAGTTGTTGTATTAATAGTCAAAGTGCACCACCAAACATTTTAGTCACAAGCTGCCACTGTGTTCTATATTTAGAATATTCTCCCACTAACTGGCTGAGAACTCCAGTGGTTAATTGAGTTATTTAGTAAACATCCAACCATCTGTGTTTTAAAAAAAAAATGAAGTCAAATGCTAAGGAACCTTTTTTTTATTGGAAGTTTTTAGTAATTTGCACGAAAATGCAGCTGTATCCTTTTTTGCATCATTATTTTGCAATTACAAACTATTTTAGCATTTCTAAATTATTTTTACCTATTATTGGATATCTTTTATGAAAGGAATATGAAGGGAAAAATCGATATTTCTTTCATCATGTGATAGACAATAGAAGCGATATCATATCGACAAAAATTTGGTTTCAAACTTAGTGCACATGTTAGGCTGTATAAAAAAAAATAAATAAATACCCCCTCAAGCTGCTGCTTGCCACAGAGGTCTGACAGGAGCTTGTCACTTTATATGCCATAGTAGAAGGTCTGTGAGGATGGCAGGACCTCAGTAGAAAAACGACACATACATCCATGCCTTATCCGGGGCTCGAACCCAGGTCCCGTATATCAGTAGCCAGCGCGCTAACCACTCGGCCACGGGACGGCTAGTTAGGCTGTACAGATTGGATATTTATATACTGCATTCAAAAAAAAAAAGTACCGAAGTGTTTTTTCATTTTGTTTTGCTGATGAAATATAGTTTTTGGAGGATAAATAAAACCAATGGATTGAACTGAACTTTTTCAGTTGAACTGAAAAATTGTGAGCCTTTGTAAAATATTTCATTGATTCTGATTTCATCGACCATTTGACTGAGAAAAGCCACAACTGATTCAAATCAGTTGTGACTTTTCAGAGATCCAGGAGTGGGATATCAATTCCACTACTTTTCGAATTATTTATTTTGCTTTTCAAACATATACTGCAATTGGAAAGAATACTTATTTGAAGTTTGATCAAAAATTAAATCATTAGGCATGCACGACTTAAAATAGTATCTACTTTTAGGAGACATCTGATTTGGACATTATAACAAAAATTTAATTTTTAAATGATGAGAATTTTTATTGCTATTTTAATTAAATTGAATCAATTTCATATATAGGATTCAGAATTTGTAATTTTTAAGTCAAGTTTCTCGCTGTTTTCGTAAAGTTTATTTTTCCATAATAGTCAGAATATAAGGCAAATTGATCTGAAAGGGTTCAATTTCCAATATCTGAGTTTAAAATAAACTATATATACTTTGAAATATTTTTATTTAATTTCTTCACTGCTCTTTTTCCTTTTTTAGTTATTTATTTTTCAGTTTTTATTTAAATAATCTTATTTTAAAGCAAAATAAATTTTTGTAATGCTTCTGCCTTAATCTTAGAATTTGCTGATCAAGAAAAAATTGCCTTGTATGTTTGCATAAATGGCCAAATAATTTTGTGAAAATTAAATAAATTAAAGATTTAGGTAATAATAGCAATATTATGAATTAGGTATATTAAAATAGTAAAATACTTCAAAAAATATGGCAAAATTATTATTATTTTTTATTTTTACTGAATTTAAAATGCAAAAAAACAGTAAAGTTTTGCAATTTTCAAAAAAAAAAGCCTATAAAATTTTACTTCTGTCTTTTTTTAAATTTTTACCATTTTCTTAGCTTTAATTAAATGTTCTTTCTTTCTTTGTATAACATGACCTATTTCTGTTCTTGGTTATTTTTGTAAAAATTCTAAAGTTTTGTTTATTTGACTGGTCACAGCTGGTGAAAGCCTCCAAGTATGGTATCATAAAAAAAATTAAAAAGAAAATAATTTTCTTCATTTGCAAAAAAAAGATATTACTCTTATTCATAAGCAAATAGCCTTTTTATTGATATGCATTATGATAAATTTTGTCTACAGTTATTTTTTAAATAATTTTTTTTGCATTGCCAGATGCATTTTTTAATATATGCCTATATAAAAACCTACAGAAACGAGACTAGTCATCTTTTTTTGTCAAATATTTTATTTTCAGAAAACAGAATTCTGATTAATTTGGCATACAGCATGCCATAATTCCTTTCACTAGTTATTTGGCAGAAAGTTTTAAAGTTCACTTTTTTTTGACTGAATGCAGCTGAGCAATTGTTGACTCTGTTCAATCTCTTCATTATTTATATAGTTCACCATATTAATACCAAAGATGCTGCATAAACAAATTGAAATAAAAGCACCAAGCTCCCTTTTAATTTGGTTGCAATGAGTCCATATTTCATAACTGTAGCAAACTTGAGAGAGAGAGAACCAAATTCTTATATAGCCTAAGTTCAACCTTTAAGGCATATCTGCCTATTTTTACACTTTCCACAGATTCTTAAAAGTTCAGCAACAATACCTATTCTCCATATTTATGTCATGTTGCAGATTACCAGTATCCGCCAAACAACTCAAGTAACCATTCAATAGAACTGTAGCACACTCACTTTGCCAGTTTTTATCACTTTAATTTTCTCTCTTGTAATTAGGAAACCTCACCCCTTACCAGCACAATCAAACACCTCTAATAAAAGAGTCAATCTCATGAGCACCATTTGTCAACAAAGCTGAATCATCAGCATAATTGGGGGGCGGGGGTGGCTCAGTCGGTAGCGTGCCAGACTCGTAATCTGTACTTCCCAGGTTCGAGTCCCAGCTGGGTCAGCATTGAGATTTATCTCTGAAAATTTCCCCGCCCTGCCCACTGTTAGTTGGGGACACCAATGGGCTTGGAAAGACCATCGGATGGGATGTTAAGCCATGGCCTCGTGTGTGGGAGAGCCATACCCTGTGCACGTTAAAGAACACGCTGGATGGCCTTGACGGGAGGCTACCATCTGTCTCCCAACAGCTGTTCCAGTGGGTTCCCTCCCCCAACCTTCTCTGAGCCTTTGGGGTCCATGTGACCTGGCCATTTAGCCCATGGTGTGCAAAAAAGTGCCACTCAGAGGTAAAACAACCCAATCCATCAGCATAATCTAAGTCATATTTTCAGATCTCCAGACCATTTTAAATTTCACAATCTCCACATTGCAAAGATTTTCTCATAACATAATTGATAACCAAACTAAAAAGGAAAGATGAAAAAATATAACCTTGTCTAACTCCAACAGAAATATTACATTAATGACCTGAAGTTTATAAATGCATGATTCAGTGTTATTATAGAGAATCACTTATAGTAATTAATTTCAGTTATTCCATCCTTTAGGGCTGGATCCTTTCATAGTGAATGTCTATACCCATCATTTTGGAATAGCTAATTGCTTTGGTATGTCTGAAAGATGATATTCCACAAGACCTCAAGGTTGACTACAAATTGTGCCGATCAACAGAGTCCAAGGTCTTTTTGAGATCTACAAAATTAGTGATTATAGGTTTCTAGAACCATAAACATTTCTCAAGAATCGAAGTAAAAATATGTGATCTATGTAGCATCTGCCACCTCTAAACTTACACTATTCATCTCAAAGTACTCCATTAAAAGAAATACTTAATGCTGTTAGGAAAAATCATTCAAAGAACTTTAGAAAAAACAGAAAGTAGGCTGATGGCTCTGTAATAAATCGCAAAAATTGCAATCACCTCGTTGGTAATAATAATACTTCTAATAAAATCCTTAGTAACCATACCCATATTGTAGAAGATATTTAACATTTCAGTCAGCCACATGACAATAGAGGGGCAGGGATAGCTCAGTTGGTAGTGCTCCAGGCTCATAATATGCAGTTTCCAGGTTCGAATCCCAGCTGGGCCAGCATTGAGATTTATTTTTGCAAAACTCTCCACTTGGTCAGTGGGCACAGATTCCAATGTCATGAATTCTTATGGTCACAGTTGAAGCTAATATATGCCTTTCTGTGGCTGCACTAATTCAATTAGAGATGTAGCAGTTACAGTCTTATGTCTTCAAGATTTTGGTCATGTGTATACTGGGATATACCCTGGGATGCTCTTGATGAGGTTTCCTGACAACTGTGCAGATTGTTTGAAATTGCTTCCAAAGTCTTTAGATAAGGTGGTTTAGGAGTGGTGCACTATGAAGCACCCAGTAAGGGCGAGGTATTTTAGCCCTCAGGCAATAGCACAAAGCAGTATCCTTTAGAAAAATTTTAATGAAAATATTTTTAACATTTATATATGAAAAGATTTTTCTGAATGTACCCTTATAATTTTGGCACCTTCACAGCTGCCAGTTCATCAATTTCTCAGTCCAGCCTCTGCCTCCAACTACCTGATGATCCTCTTGTCAGTCTGAGTCCTATTTCAAACATAACAAAGTATCATCTTTCAGATATACCAAAGCAATCAGCTATTCCAAAATGATGGGTTTAGATGTTCACTATGAAAAGATCCAGCCCTAAAGGGTCTTGTTACTATTACTTACATTTGTGGCCCCTTTTTCTTTTATTTTTGTTGCAGGTTTTCTGTTCAGGATGTTTTTCTGTGATCCATGCTTTAATTTTAATGGCCAATATCTATTCTCCTTTGTTCATTTCATAAAAAACTTATAAAAAATTAATACTTCTGCTGTAATGATTAATTTTATAAAGAGTACTTTCTTGCATTAAAGAAAAGCAAAAGTTAATACAGTGACCCCGAATAACAAATTTAATTCTTTCCACGAAAACTTTTGTAATGCAAAAAATCATTGTGAATGTGAGAAATACATGTTAAAAGCATAATTCATTCCAAGACCATCACGAGAACGTGTTTGACCTTAAAAACATAGTTTATAAAATTTGAACACTAATTATTGACAAAACATTTTAAGAACATGATAAAAGATTTAAATTAATAGAAGCTGTCCTTATTTAGCAGAATGGGAGAAATGGCTTATTGAGACAAGATATACTCTAAAGCAAATATTCTTCTTTTGCCACTTTTTCCAAACTTTTCAACAATTTGTTTCATTTTACCTATCTTCCTTTGCTCATCATGTTGATTTGTCAAAACAGTTGTTCCACCATATCTTTCAAACGCAGCAATCAAACTTGATGATTTATGTGTTAAATCAAAGCTTTTGAAAAGGAGAGTGTCATAAGCTATAAAAAAATTGAACCCCCATGATTTCTTCCCCCTAAAAAAGAGTAAATATGAAACAGTTGTTCAATATTTCTAGAATGTGAGTGCTGAAAGTAACAACCTATATAAATGGAAGCTTATGATGCGGGGAGTGGCATAGGCTTTGCAAAATTGACTTCCCATGTTTTCTTTCCCCTTAAAAAAAGGGGGAAATATGAAAACAGTTACTCCACTATAACTTCATAATGTGACAGCTGAAAGTAACAAGATATGCATCAAATGTAAGCTTGTGATGCGGGGAGTGTCCAAGGCTATAAAAAATTTTACTCCCCAGGCTTTCTTCCCCTGTAAAAAAGGGGAAGTATGAAAATTATTGTTCTACTACATCTTCAGAATGTGATGGACTAAAAGTAACAAGTTATGCATCAAATGAAAGTTTGTGATGCTGGGAGTGTCATAGGCTGTAAAAAAAAATTGACCTTCCGTGCTTTCTTCCCCCTTAAAAAAGAGGAAATATGTAAACCATTGTTCCACTATATCTTCTGAATGCAATATCCTAAAATTATGAGTTAGATGTCAAATAAATGCTCAGATGAGGACTGTCATAGACTATTTCAAAATTTTCTCCCTGCCTTCACCCCCCTCCAAAAAAAAGTTGGGGGGGGGCTGATTTTTGTGGGAGCTGATCTTAATGAGTTATATCTCAAATTAAAGCTTGTGATGTCTCCAATCCGTGGGCTACTTTAAACATGACTCTGAAAATGGGGAGGAAAAATGTGATCGATGTGTATGAGATGTTGTATATCATATGAAAGTTTCTGAAGGTAGTCATTTTTAGTGACAAAGAAAAAATATAAATTAAAAAATTTTTAAATATCAATCATCCCATATGTGCCCTAAACAGTACAAAATAATACTGAAGCAAATCGATGGTCAATCAGGTGCTGAATTCATATTCATTTCACAGGAAGATAGGGTTCTGATTTACCTACTCAACTGCTTCATGTTTGCCAGCACTCTATCTTCCTTTGAAGTGAATACAAATTCAGTGACTGATTGCACCATCATTATGCTTAAGTTTTATTTTCTACTTTTTAGGGTACATATGGGAAGATAGGTATTTTTTAAAATTTTCAATTTATTTATTCTTTCCTTTTTTTATTATTTTGTGAATTATCTTTAGGGACCATTGTGATCACTATAAATTCACTTTTAAATTGAAAAATTTAATAAAAGTACAAGGTCTTCAAGAGATTTTTTTTCTACAACCAAAAACACAACAATATAAGTAAAAGGGATCACTAATTAGCTGAGGCCTGCTGTGTCTACTTTGGAGCATTCTGATTGGCTGAAATTGGCACCTGTGTCTTTGCAAGCAATTCATTATGTGGGAAAAATAAGTTATGAGTCAGTGGGAGCAAATGGGAGGCAGTTTGTTTAGTGAAAATCAGTTTTCTGATGACTTCATTATGTAGGGGTTCACTGTATTTGTTATGGATTATATGGAATAGTCACAATAAAACAGTGACTATAAACACCATAACTGTTTATCTCTAGTGTAGTAAATCTCTTATAAACCAAGCATCCTAATGGTTTTATAACTCTTTAATTATTTGTTTGTTAGTACAGTTTTATTAAACTTCTGCCCATAAGAGATCTTAGTGATCAACAATATTTTAAAGTAATGGAAACCCATTTGTACAGTGACCAGATTTAAAGCAAAAGATCTGGAGACTTTCAAAAATTCAATTTGAAGGATTGACTAGAGGCCCCAGAAAATTGGAATATCTGAATACTGTAGTGTGACATATTACAATCAATAACTTTCATTATAAAACTTGGTACATCCAGCCAAAATCTGATGGGAAACACCCTGCTTTCCACTGATAACTTTTCTGGCCAAAGGCTTAGCACATAATTCTCCATTCATAACTTTCCCAACACAGCTGAGGTGATGCCAATGCCTCAGATCCTTCAATATTTGCAAAGGTATTAATCCTATACCATGGCAAATAGGAACCTGATTCTTTCACCCAGCATGGGGCTACATAGATAAAAAATTTTGAACTAATTGGTCGGATATCTGGCAAATTAAAGACCCTCAAATTGTTGAAAAAAGTTCCTTGTTACTTCCCATAGATTCTGGTGCATATACTGACACTGCCACACCCTAGGACAAACCCATATATTTCAGTGTCTGTCCTCCCACCTGTTTATTTATTCAGAATATGCCCTTTATTATATGATTCCAGCCTCAGTTTTTCTGTTACCTTCATCACCAACCATATTTTTATAATAATATTGCCATTACTATTCTCTGAGTCAATGATCAGTTCATGCTGTACATTTAATTTAACCATCTATTGTTCAATATGACTTAAATTAGCATTGTAGTTTTTCCATTTTTTAGTACTTTTCTGTAGTTGTTCTCTGTTGACCATAGTAACTTCAAAATTACAACAGCTTGATGCTTTGTTCTTTTTCTTGTAGTAAGAAAATGAAAGTTTAAAAAATAAACATTAAAAATATCTTTTTATTGGGAAGTAAACAAAAAAGAAATTGGGCTATAGCAGATTAATATTTAAAAAAAAATCTGAATGCAAATCCTGGAAAATTTTCCAGGAAAAAAGGTTTCTTGTTAGTTCCTGTAGATGCTGGTGCATGTGCTGACAACATCACACTCTAGAAAAAGCAAGTCACATGGAAAACTGACCCTAGAAAAAATGCATATGTTATTGGTGTTTGTCCTCCTGCTGTTCATTCATTTGGAAATCCATCTGCTGTAGATTGCAGTAAACAATCTACAGTAGATGAGATTCTGAACAAATAAACGGGGATGGATTCCAATGGGATTCCACCCTGACCTCGGTCAGAAAGGAGACTTGGAAATACTATTGTCTGTCAGATAGGACAGACAATAGTATTTCCAAGTCTCCTTTCTCCTGGCCCTGTGTACAGGAGAGCCACACTCTGTTCACATTAAAGAACATGCTTAGATGGCTTTGATGTGAGGCTTCCATCTGTAGGGGCAGGAGTGACTCAATAGCACACCAGACTCGTAATCTGCAGTTCCCCAGTTCGAGTCCCAGCTGGGCAAGTATTGAGATTTATCTCTGCATTACTCCCTGCCCATGGTCATTATGGGACACCGATGGGTTTGGAAAGACTATCATCTGTCAGATGGGACGATAAGCTGTGGTCCTCTGTGCAATGGGTTGGGTTGTTTTACCTCTGAGCGGCACTTTTTTGCACACCATGGGCTAAATGGCCAGGTCACATGGACCCCAAAGGCTCAGAGAAGGTTGGGGGAGGCGACCCACTGGAACAGCTGTTGGGAGACAGATGGTAGCCTCCCGTCAAGGCCATCCAGCGTGTTCTTTAACGTGCACAGGGTATGGCTCTCCCGCACACGGGGCCACGGCTTAACGTCCCATCCGACGGACGGCGGCCTTTAAAAGCCCATTGGTGTCCCCTACTGACCGTGGGCAGGGCGGGGAATTCTGCGGAGATAAATCTCAACGCTGACCCAGCTGGGACTCGAACCTGCGAACTACAGATTACGAGCCTGGCACGCTACCGACTGAGCCACCCCGCCCCGGTCCTCTGTGGGAGAGCTATACCTTGTGCACTTTGAAGAACATGCTGAAAGGTCTTGACGGGAGTCTCCATCTGTCTCCCAACAGCTGTCCAGTAGTGCCCCTCCTCCAACCTTCTCTGAGCCTTCAGGGTCCTTGTGACCTGGCCATTTAGCCCATTGTGTGAAAAAAAGTGCTGCTCAGAGATAAAATAACCCAACCCATCAATCTCCTATCAGCTGTTCAGCATTTCCCCTTCACCAACCTTCTCTGGGCCCTTAGGAACCTTGGGACCTGGCCATTTATCCTGTGTGTGCAAAAAAAGTGCTACTTAGTGGTAAAACAACCTAACTCTTCTTTGTTTTCATTATCATAGTCATGCCTTGTAATATAATGGTCTTAATGTTATTTATCTAATGAATGCTCTTATCATAAAAGAACATATGAACCTCCTTGTATTTGTCATTACTAACTTAATTATAGACATTTTGAATCAAGCATTCATATTGATAAAGTAAAAGGAACCTAGTGCATGGAAAAAGCACAGGACATCAATGATAAAAAAAAGGGTTAAAGTTAGGCAGAAGAACAAATATTTATTTTGAGGTGAGGAAACAAAGGAAGGGTACTGCATTTCTGCATGTATAAAGCAACTATTTTGCTTAATTTTAAACTTTAAACTATAATTGACTTTCTTAATGTAAAATAATTTTATTTGCACTGATTGATATATGATATTGTTATATGATAGGAGCATTGTGATTAACAAGATCCATTTATATTATATATTTTAATATTGTGACACTTGGGGAGTTTATGAAACATATTTTTTAAAATAAATATTCTAATTAAAATATGTAATTATTCTTTTCACAAGTGTCACCTTTCAAGTTAGCATTGGTCATTGAAATTGATATTTTTGGCTGTTTGATTGGATGCCCTTAATAAAAAAAAAAACAACTCCTGTCACATTTATGCAACTTTCTAGAATCCTCTTCTCAAAATCTTGAATACCTCTTATGGGTGATTCCTACTGGGTAGAACAAATTGTTCATTGCTTTTCTCTTAAGATACTTGTGCTGTGCCTAAGTTATTTGTCAGTTTCATTTTGTGAGTAATGATGAGGCCTGTTGAAGTAATCATCTACTTCTGAGCTGCATCTGATATATTTAGACAGCTGTGATTGATTGATTGACTGACTGACTGACTGACTCACTGATAGGGAATCATGTTTCTGAGATGTATCAGAAAAATCCCCCAAGCACCAATTCTAGCTAATTCTGACTATGATGCAGAAATGGTAGAACGTTGAAAATTTGCTCCTGAGGGTAAACTGAATTGTTGTTCTCAGGGGAAATCTGAAATTTGACCTCCGATGTCCCTTAAGGTCAAATAAAGGTAACATAGAGGTCAAACCTTGATATATGAGTTCTAGAAATGTGAAAATTGGTGTTGGGTGTTTGTTATAGATCTCAGAAATGTTATGCAATTTTAGAGTCAGTCCCAAAGGTCAAATCCCAATCTACTGATGCTAGAGAGCTAAAAATTGGTGGCTAAGGGGGTATTTTGGATTGTAGATCTTAGAAGTGTTCTGATATTTTGGATGTGATGGCTCTTTAAAGTTCAAAGGTCAAATATCTATACACCTGTGGTAGAAAGCTAAAAATTTGTGGTTGGGAGTATTATATATTGTAGATCTTAGAAATGTTGAAAGACATTTTGTATGTGATGGGTCCTTCAAGGTTAAATTTTGATATACTGGCACTAGAGAGCTGAAAATTAATTAATAGATAAATTTTACTATTTTTTATTTATTAATAGATAATTTTTAATAGATAAATTTTACATTTGTAAAATTTTAGATGCAATGGGTGTTCAAATTCCAATAGGAGTTGGAGTAACAGTCTAGAAATCAAGAGATGCCAAAGGCACTAATAGATTTCTAGTATTATCTGTATAATCAATTGCAACGATGTACTAAATTCAGTAATAAAATTGCCGAGGGTTTTAAGTCAGGTTGTGACTCTTACTTTATGAAGAGGTTTCTGTAACATTTCCAGAAATATATATTTTTTTAAAATTAACTGAATGAAATAAAATGCGACTGAAAGAGAGTACCAACAAACTTTACCCTCAAAACATATCAGAGCTATTAAGAGTAGACAGATCAGTCAGTAGTGGACCAAATTCATAATAAGTTTGACTTTAAGGCTGACCTTTGCAGCATTTATAATTTGCCCACTTATCCATACCTTGCCATTTGTCAAGAAAGGGATAATGATGGGCTTCAAATCAGCCTGTCATCTATCAGCTTTTATGATGATGGGATTCAATTTTTTTTCAGTGGCTACTATTTTGTTTCCAACAGAGACAACTCAAGAATCAGAATATTAATGTACTATGCTGACTAAATGGTATGCAGTTTTTAAAATAGCTGCACAACTTCGTCTTTAGATGCCATTATTGTGAATTATAAGCAGTCTCTTGTATCCGTAATGGGCTGATGAATTACCAGAACTTTCCTACATTTACACTGTAAGAAAAAAAATTAGCCAATATAATTGTCAGTTTTTAACCACGCAAAAATACTTTACTAGTCTACATTCACTCAATGACTAGGCTAATTCTCTTCACCTGTGGGTTTTAAAGTCCCATTATTAAATCGTGACCCTGTGTGCATCAGAGCATACATCATACATATAAAAAATAGACTGAAATGGCTTGACAGATGCCTCCTAGCTGCCTCCAGCCACATCATTAGACTTTCTATAGTGAAAAAAGCCATTCAAAAATAAAATAAAAATAACCTTTAAAGTATTCATAGTTGGAATTAGATTTGCCATATTAGTTCCATTCCCATATTTCACATCACCCCCTTCCCCAAATACACAGAAAGTGTCTGGAAAAATTTGAAAACCCTCTCATTTATAGTGGTGTCCATATTTCAATATTGAAAGAGGTTTCAAATTTCTTTGGAAGTGGGGTACTTATGTGAGATGACATATTTGTATAATATGGTTTTGATCATTATACCCAAAATCTTATAGAACTGAGTATGAAGATTATGCACATCTGCTTCACCCTCCAAATAAATCTTTATTTGCCTGTGTAGGGAGAGAATTTTTTTGTTACAAATATTTGAAATACCATTTAATGAGCAGAATTTATTAATTTTATATAAAAAGAACAATGTTCCATGTTTTACCCAACTTGTTTACTTTATATCAAACTGGAATGTTGTACAGTGGACTCTATTCTTATTATTCTGCTGTTAACATCTTGCCAATGGCCTTATCTACAGAATCTATAATTTTGGCATACTTCTAGGAGTTCTTTACAAAATGCAGTGCAATAAAGGTTCATAACTAAAAAAACATTCAGTATATTATATTTGTTTAGCTGTATTCCAGTGGTTTAGCTTTGCATTTTAAATCTACTTTCTAATAACTACTGGACCAACCAGACCCTTCTTAGTACTAATGAGCTTCTCTGCTTGATAGAATTCTGTTTGCCTTCACTGTTTTTCTCTTACAGTAATAGCTTCAAAAATAAACATATGGCATCCCCTTGGTATCCCCCATCTCTGCTGTAGTAACAGAAACTCTGCTATGACAAATTGAAAGGATTATGCCTCCTCATCACCTAGCCATCTTATTTTCTGGAAATGGTATGTTGATGTCATTGCTGCTCTCCCTAGTGATAAAATTTCACAAATGTCTTTCTCATATTAGTAAATTTTTCTAACTATATATATAGTTAATTGTGGAAAAGGAGAATGACAGTGGCATTACATTTTTTGATGCATACTTTAAAAGGTTTCCATAAGATGTATTACAATTTCTGTTGATTTTAAACCCACTTTTATTAATCAGAAATGGAAGTTTTTATGCACCACTTGTAAAAAACAAGAGAACACTTGTCCACACTCTCCACTGTGGAAATTAAAGATAATTTAATTATGCCATAGGTCATTAGCAATTTAACATATTAAAGTCAATTTAAAAGAAAATACTGACATAAAGTATCAACCTTAGTCTTTGTATTTATATCCTAGATTGCACAAGTTGCAAAGATTATAAAATTCTTCAAGTTTGCCAAACTTTAACAAGCAGAATATATGCATAATGCACTGCCAAAGAAATAAAAAAAAATTTAAACTAAAATCGCTCATGTATGAAAGCTTTAGTTTCCTGAATTTAGATATTGTTGCTTGTTACATAATCTTATTTATTCTGGTTTTTTTTGCTCATAAAGAAGGACCTGTTCTCTGTCATTCTGTATGTCATACCCATCTTTTGCTTGTGTAGTACAAGCTCATGGAGAGGAGAGTGAAGAATTGGACGAAACACAATAATTGTGAGTTTAGAACTGGCCCAAAAGACAGCAATTTCACATATATATAAAAATGAAAAAAAAATACCCCCTCAAGCAGCTGCTTGCCACAGAGGTCTGACAGGAGCCTGTCAGTTTATATGCCATAGTAGAAGATCTGAGAGGATGGCAGGACCTCAGCAGAAAAACAATACAAACAGCCATGCCTTACCCGGGGCTCAAACCCAGGTCCCTTAGATCACTAACCAAGCACACTAACCACTCGGCCATGGGATGGCCATACTCTTATACCAGTTTTTAATTTTAAATCCAGAGAGTCAGTGAAACAAAGTATTGGGATGATATTAAATATGAATAGGGTTCTGTGAGGACAGCCAAGTGTAATTTGCTGACAGTAGTGGTAAATTGTATAAGAAAAATTTTGATTGAAGGTTTCTAATTTGTTATTGCCTAATTATTGGTCATTGCTGCTAATGCATTTCTTGCACCAATTGAAGCTAATCAAGTTAGAGCTCATTTAGTAAATGTCAATTATTTTACTCCTCTCTTGGCAATTTGCCATCTTCTAAAGATAATCATTTGCCATGTGAGCAGGAATTGCATTGGTAAGTTATTCTTTGTTCTTGCACAGGTGTGCATGCTGTTTATTTTGAGTCAATTTTTTTTTTCATTTTGGTTACTCATAGCATACTTTTATTTTCTACAGATTCAACTTCACTTTTAAAATATGGTGAAACATCAAATATCTGTGAATTTATCTTTTACATCTGAAGTAAAAAATTCTGCAATTATTCCTACAAATGTTTTTGCCTCAGTTGGATCCATATGCTTTGAGCTTTTTTTGAGATTTTGATGTACTGTAAATGACCAAAGAGTACAACCAACCCCTAGAAAAAGAACTTTATTTTGGGAAGAATTGCTGTCACATTATTAAAAAAAATTAATTTCCAAAATAATTATATTTTTAAATATTGCTAAATAGTATTTTTGTAGGAAGTAATTTTGAAAACAAGAACACTGTCAGGCATGCTTTATTTTATAAAGTACTTTCATATTTAAATAGGTATATGAAAAATAAAATATGGAATAAAAAGAGTGTCTTTTATTTTCAGACCCAAATTTAACCCAAGAGTGAAATGTTTTATGGTGTATTAAGGGGGAAAAATCAGCCTGCATTTGTGGTAAATGCAGTATACTCTCAATAATTATACAAATGTGGATTAACTGCAGTACATTGTAACCAGGGTGAGGGGATGCTGTGAAGTACTCTGTGTTACTCATCTAGAGTTAAAAATTGTACAAACACAAAGCTTGAGATCTGTTGACAGTTCCCCAAAAGACACGCATACCAGTTACTACAGCTTCAGATGATAGGGTGATGGTAAATTTAAAGTAAGAGTCAATTCCTAATGTAGCACACACAAATGTCAGCCATGCTATAACAAGCTAAAGATTCCTATCAGCTTTTAACTGATCCTTTATGCATTTATTAAGCTATTGGTAATGCTGTCTGTTAGGACTAGAAGGATGTTGGTAAGGCTATTGCTGCACTTCCTTCAGAAATAAGCTCCATAGCCTTATCACTCAAATGGCTTTGTCTGCTCTGCCCTTTTTTACCCAAAAGACAACTGTTTCAAGAAAAGCCTGTTTAAACTGACTTCATTTTTTCTCAATTTCAGTAGTAAGCAAATCGCAATTATTGTAATGGTTGTTTGGTTGTTTTACCTCTGAGCGGTACTTTTTTGCACTGCTAAATGGCCAGGTCACAAGGACCCTGAAGGCTCAGAGAAGGTTGGGGGAGGGGACCCATTGGAACAGCTGTTGGGAGACAGATGGTAGCCTCTCGTCAAGGCCATCCAGTGTATTCTTAATGTGCACAGGGTATGGCTCTCCCGCACACGGAACACGGCTTAACGTCCCATCTGATGGACAGCGGTCTTTCCAAGCCCATCGGTGTCCCCTACTGACCATGGGCAGGACAGGGAGTTTTGTGGAGATAAATCTCAACGTTGATCCAGCTGGGACTCGAACCTGGGATCTGCAGATTACGAGCCTGGCACGCTACCGACTGAGCCAACCCCGCCCCCATTGTTGTAATGACGAAATACCTATTGTGATATACATTGTCAATATCTGGGTCTTTCAGAGCTTCAATGTTAAAGGTAATTCTCATAACTTTACTACAACATTTTTTAACTTCATTTGCAAGACACTTCTGACAAGTCAATGATCAGACCCACTTTCTGCTCCACTCGATGATCCAGTATTCCTAACCAAACTAGTCCATTTACCATTAATTTCAATATAAGAGATCATATTCTTGTGTAATGTATCAGATGAAACCCATGTGTATTTATAGATGTCCTGGTTGTTATAAATGTGTCAGTTATTCTCAAATCATTACTTTTACTTACCAGTAGGAGATGTTTCACATTTAAGCTGTCAATGCCTAAACGACCTATTATCCCTGTCCATAGGTCAGAGCCAGTAGTGGTTTTGTTATTGAAGTGACCTAGCATAACAGTAATATATCCATTCTTGACAGAATTCAAAATATTCCAGAGTTGTCTATAAAATCTATCTTTCTTGTCTGCAGCGGGGACATAACAGTTACATTCAGGTTTTAAATTTAGCTATAAGAAACCTTTGACTAATGCAGCCATATCTTAGAAGAGTATCATTTGCATGCCTGCTGATAAGCAGATCAACACCTTTGCAGATTATACCCATCTTCTCTTCCTGAAAAAAGAAATTTAAAATTATATTTATGTAGCTGACCTTTATCTGTCCATGTGATTCCTTGCAAGCCCATATTATTTAAGTTCTAACTGTGGAATTCCTGTATCCAAGAGAAAAATCTCTATGAAGTGTCTTTATAATTCACATAACTGTGGAAAGAAAATGATTAGTGGAATTTTTAAAGAAACTGTGTTTATCGAGAGAGCCAACATTATCAAACAGCCCTCTAATTGCTTGATGGGTCAAAGACCTGTTTCCCAACCATTAAAGGTTTAAGTCACCCTTTTTGGTGGGAATTTCCTCCGGTATAGGTTTGATGATGCCATTAGAAGCAAAGATTCAAGTATCTGTCAACCCATAAACAAACAGAAAGCAGAATGATAGATATTTCCTCAAAAGAAGCCCACCAGTGCAGAAGTATATATATATATTCACCCTGAGGTTCATCACACTTTAATAGGGCAGGGAAAAAAAAACAAAGCGGCAAAATAGTCCAAATCAATAGGCCACACTGATCTAGAAACCTTTCCTGCCATTCCTTTCCAGAAGAGAATATCTCTTTTGTAAAGCACTAATGACCTGTATTATGAGAAGTTGGGGTTGGACTTTAGGTGCTAGGCTTGTCTGGTTATGTGCATCATTACAGGAGATTTATCCACTTAGCAAAATTTTCATATTGACCGAATTAAATTTTAATTACATCAGAATACATATTGTAATAAAATATATTCTGTAAACTGGGGAGGGGTTGACTCAGTCGGTAGCATGCAAGGCTTGGAATCTGTAATTCCGCAGTTTTAGTCTGACTTGGGCAAACATTGAGATTTCTCTCTGCTAAACCATCACTGTGATCTCAGTCATAAAGAGGACACCAATTGGATTAGAAAGGCTGCCATATATTGGATGGGACATTAAGCTGTGGCCTGTGTGCAGGAAAGCTATACACTGTATGTTAAAGAACACACTGGATGGCCTTGACAAGAGATTTTCACTTTTCCCCTAACAGTTGTTCACTATTAGGAGAAACACACCCTTTCTCCAAACTTCTCTGAGCCTTTGGAGTCCTTGTGACCTGGTCATTTAGCACATTGTTTGCAAAAAGTGCTATTCAGAGGTAAATCAACTCAGCTTTGTAAACTCTTAGGTTCCCACAAGTCTTATTTCTACCTATTTCTGCAACTTATTATCTGCATTGCACCAGTAATTTACTTTAATTTAACCACCATTCAAGTTTTTCAATTGAATTAGTATGCTTTTTTCAGTTACAATGACAATAAGCTAATCCTGAGCTTTGTTCTTATTCAATAAATTTGCAAAAAATATTGCATAATAAAGATTACTATTAAAGCTATAATGTGGGGGGAGGGTATCAATTCACCTTACCAAAACATTAAGCTTTTCTTTATCTAATGTGACATGACTAAATGAAACAGCCTCAGAGAACATGACTATTGTCTCAAGCCACTTTACCAATGATGATGATTGGCTTTTACAGATATCAGTTCTTGTCCTATGCAAGAGATGTGTTACTTATCTATTTAGTCTTTTATTTTTACTGCTTGAGTGCAGTTATTGTCATTCAAGTTCTAATTTCTTTACCATTGATTTTTTTAAAAAAATCTGTCCTGAGCAATATCTGCTGCATCTAGCCACTGCACACCAATTCTAACAAGGTCCTGTTTGATATTGTCTGCCCACCACATCCTAGGTCTCCCCATCTTTCTCAGGCCTTTAGGCACACTGTTCATAACCCTATTTGTCAATCTATAATTATCCATAAGGGCAACATGGCCAAACCAGTGGAGTCTCTCTCTGCACAATATGCTGCTTAAAGGAGGTTGCAGACTCCTTTGCCTAACCTCATCATTAGTTACAAAGTTAAACCACCTAATACCCAGAATACTACATAAGCATATAGAATCAAAAGCATCTAGTTTCCTGTTATCTTGTTTACAAAGTGTCCAAGTTTCAATCCCATAACTAACCCTAGAAAGAACCAAACTATTATACAGTCTAATTTTAGTCTTTAGATGTATACGCCTATTTCTCCACAATCTACATAGATTCTTAAAAGTCCCGGCAGCAATCCCTATTTGTCTGTTAATCTCATGCCACACATCACCAGTATCTGTTACATAGCTCCCAAGGCAATTAAACTGTGACACCTGCTCAAGACTGCAACCATTCAGATTAAAGAATCACAGCCTGTCTGGCCAATTTTCATCACTTTAGTTTTCTCTCTGTTTATAACCAAACCTACTCTATTACCAGTCTCATCAATAGCTCGAATGAAAGAGTTCATCTCATCAACATCATTTGCCAAAAGGGCTAAATCATCAGCATAATCTAAATCAGAAATTTTCATATCTCCAGCCCATTTAAGGCCAAAATCTTTCCCTTGAAGTGAATTTCGCATAGCATAATCAATAACCAATAAAGAGAAAAGGAGACAAAATGCGCCCTTGTTGAACACCAGACGTAATGCTAAACCAATTGCTACAATCCTTACCAACTCTCACACACGACTCAGTGTTATTATAGAGAGCTTTCATTATGTTAACTAACTTGTCAGGTATACCATATGATCTCACAATCAACAGAGTTGAAAGCCTTTTTGAAATCAACAAAACTAGCCACCAAAGGTTTCTGAAACTCCAAACATTTCTCAAGATTTTGCCTAAGTGAAAATATCTGATCCACACATCCCCTACCACTTCTGAATCCACATTGCTCATCATGCAGTTGACTGTCAACCAGATTCTTAATTCTATTAAGCACAATCATGCAAATAACTTTACCTGGAACAGAAAATAGGCTGATACCCTTACAGTTATCACAAGAATTGTGACCACCTTTTTTAAAAAGAAGGAAAATAATAGCTCCGTTAAAATCCTTAGGAACCATGCCTTTTATCATAAAAGTTATTCAAAATTTCAATCATCCAAGTGGTAACTGAAACATTGCCAGCTCTTAGCATTTCCATAGTAATTTCATCTACCCCTTGGGATTTATGTAGTTTGAGTTTAGAAACAGCCAAACTAACTTCAGACCCTGTTATAGGGCCAACATTAAAGCCAGTAATGCATCTATCATCATTAAAAACAATGGGAGTAGAACTAACTACATTATTTAGAACATCGCTGAAATGCTCAGCCTACCTAGCCATAACAGAATCCTCACCTTCAACAACCTTGCTTATCCTTCAATCCCTATACACCTGTCCGTTTTCTACCACACAAAACATTAACTATCTATCTATAGTTAATTAACTATCTGGTACAGCTCTCTGCCGTTGTACTGTCTAAATGCTTCCTGGCTTTGTCAGCGAAGCCAAAGATACTTATCAGCAGCTAACTAATCATATATGTCTTTATTAAGCTCTCTGTAATGCTTTCTATTAGGACTAGTCGGGTACTGATTAATGACATTCCTGCAGTTCTTTCTTCCTGAAATAAGCTCAAGTGCCTTATCACTCAAATAATTCTGCCTCCTCTGCTCCTTTTTTCCTGAAAGAGTACTGTTAGTTTCAAGAAATGTCTGTTTAAAATGGTCCCATTCTTTCTCAACTTCAGTAGTAATGACTGTCATAATGACTAGCCTATCGTAGTAAGCTTTAGCTATAACTGGGTCTTTCAGAGCTACAGAATTGAAGCTAAATGTTTTAAACTTAGCACAACACTTCTTAAATTTAAGTTGCAAGGCACTTTTAACAAGATAATGGTCAGGTCCAGTTTCAGCTCCCGTATATGACTTGGTTTTTCTAACAGAACTAGCCCATTTGCTGTTAATTAATATATAATCAGTCATATTCTTATGCAGCCCATCAGGTGAAATCCAGTTTTCTCCTTCGAACTCCATTCACATGGCCAAAGATCTTGGTTGGAGCAGATTGCTAACAAACTCTTTGAAATCAAGTCTGTTATCAAACCATGGTAGTCTTCTCAGCTTCTAGTTTCTCAGGAATCACATGGAGGAAATTATACTTGCTCAGCTCTCCTTATGTCATTCCTTTATTACACATTAACTTCTATGGATGACCAAGAATCTAGGTTTGAGTTTTGTGACTCCATTTTGAATATTTAATATATTTTAATCAATTGCCTTTGTGTTAATCTTGAATGACAGTTTATTTCAGCTTTCAAGGTTTTACTTTTGAGCCCCTTACACTAAACTTTGTCATATTTTATCCCACTGTTCGCTTTTAGCACCCGTTTTTGCCCCTTTTTTTTTAAGTTATACTGGTTATTTTAACAGACTTTAATTTTATGTCATTGTGGTATTTGTTCTGTAGTTTTTACCTGGGTCATTTACACATGGGTGGATTTTATTTTGTATATCTATATATATATACACACTTACGTCATCGTTAGATTTATTGAATCTTGTGTCCCACTGGTTTTCTATACCTGTGGTTTAGCTTTAATTTGTTGTTAGCTGTTTTTATGTACACGTCATTTACTCCTAGTTGTTATCTTTTATTTTATAAATGTTATTTGTGTTATTGTTTTACTCTTCTTTGTGTGTTAGTTTCAACTTTGGGTGTTAATTTGATGTATTTTTTTCGTTTTAACCTACTTTTTGGTCCAATATAGTCTTTGCTTTAATTAATAAATAATATCCACAGAGTTACCTGTTGACTTTATTGTCACTCAATCAATCAATAGTTTTGTGGAAAAACGTTTTGCTGATGTGCATGCCGATGAAGCTTTTGTTTCAGAGTAGAATGGCCTGAAAGTCTCTTTTAAAGAGAACATGTTCTCATATTTGTCCGAATCTTTTTTGCTCCTTTTTTATGGAAGAAATGTTCGCTTTTGTTCTGTTTTAAGTGTCTGCAAAAATTTTTACTTCTAATATATTTAACGATGCAAAATATATAATATCTTAAAAAGTTCAGAAATATCAAAAAAATTTAATTGCTGAACGAATATTAAAAGTTATTAATGATATATAAAAAAAAACCTCAAGCAGCTGCTTGCCACAGAGGTCTGACAGGAGCCTTTCAGTTTAATTCGCCATAGTAGTAGGTCTGTGAGGATGGTGGTACCTCAGCAGAAAGACAATACAAAATCTATGCCTTAGTGGGAGATTGAACCCAGGTCCCTTTGATCAGTAGCCAAGCATACTAACCACTCAGCCCTGGACAGCTTATTAATGATAGAATATTAATAATAATTATTTCCTTATGTTGCATAGGGACAAAGGGGTTAAAATAGGCTCAAATATTCGTTTTTAATAGCAACTTATATAAATTAAGTGCCAGATGAATCACTGAAATACAAAATATATGTATATTTGCTTTTATCCTATTAGAAGCCCAACAACCATTTTGCATGTTTTTCATAGTGTAGATCAATTGTAGGCAATCTATGCAGCATTGGTTAGTTGGTGACCAACTGTCACAATTTTGTTATTACATTAAATGAAAAAATTATTAAAATGCTTTTTTTTTTTCTAAAGTTTTGGACATTAGTATATAAATTTTTAAGTTTTAAAACTATTTGCTAAAATTTTTAGTTAGTTTTAGTAAAATAAAAGTTGTTAGTAAATAATGAAAAATTGCTCAAGGTCCTGAAGAAAAATGAATCTAATCACCTTAGTATAATTTCTTCATTTTTAAATATCACTTCCACCAAAATTTTCATGTATTATGAAAATAATATTTACTCTTTCTCTTCTCTCTGAAATTCTCTTTGTCAATGAACAAATTATGTAACATTAGTGTTTTAAAATTAAAGTTTTCTCATAAGTTTTGAATGTTTTTAAAAGGAAAAGAAATTAGCTCTTTTTTGTTGTAAAAACAGTGGCGAACACATTCTGTTTTTCTGTCTTCCTTACATGGCCACCTGATTTCTTCTGTGGAGGGAAGATCTTCCACTGTGTTTTCTGTTTGTTTGTGGGTTGACAGCCATAATGAATAGATTCACAGGATATGTTTATCAGCTGGTTGATAATCCTGAGCAGAGGTCATCGCAGGTACCTGAATTCTTTGCTACTACTGGCATCGTCAAATTCTACATTGGAGGAAGTCTTCCAATGATGACTTCAGCCTTTAGTAGATGGCTTCAGCCTTTAGTAGTGGGGGAACAGGTCTTTGCCCATGTCTGCGATCAGGGGGCTGTTTGATATTGTCGGCATTTCCTCTCTCAATAAGCATAGTTTCTTTAAACATCCCACTAACCATTTTCTCTCCATAGGTAGTTGGAATGTGAGGACTCTGCACAGAGCTTTTTCTCTTGATGTCCTCACAGAAGAATTCCACCATTATAATTTAGATATTCTTGGCTTGCAAGAGACCAGATGGACAGAAAAGGTCAGATTCTTAAAAATAATCTTAAATTTCTCTTTTCAGGGAGGGAAGACAATAAATATCACCAAGGCATGGGTCTGCTTCTCAGCAGACACACAAGTGATGCTCTTCTAGGATATGAGTGCATTAATGAAAGTTTTCTTACAGCAAAATTTCAGACAAGCGTTAAAGACGAATGTTATCTGCTGTTATGCCCCCACTGAGGATGCCAATGAGGATGAGAAGGATAGGTTTTATGAACAACTTCAGAATATTTTGAATTCTGTCAAGAAAGGAGATATTACGCTTGTTCTAGGTGACTTCAATGCCAAAGTTGGTACTAACTCTGACCTTTGGGGAGGAGTGATAGGCCCTTTTGGTATTGGTAGCTGCAATGGCAATGAGCAACGTCTCCTACAGGTAAGTAAACTCAATGGTTTCAGAATAACTAACACTTATTACAAACACCATGACATACATAAGTTTACGTGGGTTTCACCTGATGGGTTACATAAGAATATGATTGATTATATATTAATTAACAGCAAATGGGCTAGTTCTGTTAGGAATACCAGGTCATATAGGGAAGCTGAAATTGGATCTGACCATTACCTTGTTAAAAGTGTCTTGCAACTTAAACTTAAAAAGTGTTGTGCTAGGGTTAAAAAATTTACCTTTAATACTGAAGCTCTGAAAGACCCAGTTATAGCTAAAGCTTACCATGATAGGTTACTTAGTCATTATGACAGTCATGGTATGCTTACTACTGAAGTTGAGGAAGAATGGGATCATTTTAAACAGGCTTTTTTGAACACTAACAGTACTCTTTTAGGAAAAAAGGAGCAGAAGTGGCAGAATTATCTGAGTGATAAGGCACTTGAGCTTATTTCAGAAAGAAAGAACTGCAGGAATGTCCTTGGTCAATACCCTACTAGTCCTAATAGAAAGCATTATAGAGAACTTAATAAATGTGTAAAGGATCAGTTACTTGCTGATAAGAATCTTTGACTTGATGGCTTGGCTGACAAAGCTGAGGAAACAGTTAGGCAGCACAACAGCAGAGAGGTGTACCAGATAGTTAATGTTTTGTTTGGTAGAAAACGGACAGGTATACAGGGATTGAAGGATAAGCAATGTAAGGTTATAGAAGGTGAGGATTCTGTCATGGCTAGGTGGGCTGAGCATTTCAGTGATGTTCTAAACAATGTGGTTAGTTATACTCCCATTTTTTGCAATGATGATAGATGCATTGGTGGCTTTAATGTTGGCCCTATAACACAACCTGAAGTTATTTTGTCTGTTTCTAAACTTAAGCTTCATAAATCACATGGTGTAGATGAAATTACTATGGAAATGCTTAGAGCTGGGAATGTTTCGGTTATCATTTGGATGACTGAAATTTTGAATATCTTTTATAATAAAGGCATGGTTCCTAAGGATTTTACCAGAGCAATTATTATCACTATTTCTTAAAAATGGTGATTATAGTTCTTGTGAAACTATAGGGGCATCAGTCAACTTTCTGTTCCAAGTAATGTTCTTTGCATGAATATAAATTGTTTTCTGTTCCAAG
The DNA here is from genome assembly GCA_038380435.1 of Ryuthela nishihirai. Classification (NCBI taxonomy): domain Eukaryota; kingdom Metazoa; phylum Arthropoda; class Arachnida; order Araneae; family Heptathelidae; genus Ryuthela; species Ryuthela nishihirai. The sequence goes on along the minus strand of JAWZYU010000017.1, from coordinate 88,470,592 downwards.
TAATGTTCTTTGCATGAATATAAATTGTTTTCTGTTCCAAGAAATGTTCTTTGCATGAATATAAATTTGCGTGCTTAATAGAATTAAGAATCTGGTTGAGAGACAATTGTGTAATGAGCAATGTGGATTCAGAAGTGGTAGCGAATGTGTAGATCAGATATTTTCACTTACGCAGGTTCTGGAGAAATGTTTAGAGTTTCAGAAATCTTTGGTTACTAGCTTTGTCCATTTCTAAAAAGCCATTGACTCTGCTGATCACCACAATTTGTGGTTGATTATGAGATTTTATGGCATACCAGACAAGTTAGTTAACATAATGAAAGCTCTCTATAAGAACAATGAGTCATGTGTGAGAGTTGGTAAGGCTTGTAGCAATTGGTTTAGCATTACTTCTGGTGTTCGACAAGGGTGCATTTTTTTGTCTCCTTTTCTCTTTAGTTTGGTTATTGTTTATGTTATGCGAAATTCATTTCAAGGGAAAGACTTTGGCCTTAAATGTTCTGGAGATACTAAAATTTCTGATTTAGATTATGATATTAGATTATTAGTCTGGAGATACTAGAATTTCTGTTTAGAATTTCTTGTTATATGCAGAGACCCATAGCTCATTTATAGCTTTTTAAGAATCAAGTCCAGTAGCAAAATGTCGCAGAATGAATAATCATCCACACTGATGAAATGAAATTACTAGTTTAGATGTTTATAATTCCGATGTTAAAGTTGGCAAATAGAAATCTTTGCAGAAGTGAAGCAGATATAAGTTAAAACTTTTAAAACTGATAACATAAACTTATGCATGTTATTATATTATGTTTACTTATATACATAAGTTTGTGTTATTAGTTTTAAAAGTTTTAACATAGATCTGCCTCATTCAAGTGACATTGTACTGTATATGTATGTGATACAGAAGTCTCTGTCATTTTGGCAAAAGATTTCCATTTCCCAACTTCAATCTCAGAACTTTGAGCATTTAAGTTAATAAGTCTTCTGTCTACTAAGCAAAGACATTATTTTAACATCAGTGATGAAAATATTTTATCTCTTTCAAAATGTACTTGCTAAAAGGACACATAAGACTATGTGACCTTCACTCCAATAAATCTTCACATCTTATCAGCTTCTTGGTGAGTGAACTTTCTAAGTAATGGCAATTTCACACCTCATCAACTTTTGCTTTGGCTAGTGAGCTTTTCAAGTAATCTTTTGCAGACATGTATCAAGCTACTCATCAGCTATATTGATAATGAAAATACTATTGCTTTAGAAGATTCTCCTATATATCTGCTATTGGAGGGGCAGTGGTAACTAATACCTAAATAACTAAAGGGCAAAACTAGATAACTAAATTTTTTTGTTGTTTAAATCATATTTGTGTCATGTTGGATTTTTACATTATTCTTGCTATCAAAGATATTTGTAACATTTAAAAAAACTTATCATCAGTAACGTAGTCTATATCATAAAACCTCAGTACAAATGTCACCACATTTATTATAAATTGCTCATTAGAACTTACCCCAATAAAACCACATTTTTCTGTTTTGAGTTCTATATGACAATTAGAATTAAAATATAAATGAATTTACAAATTTGAATCGATGTTTTGTATCAGCACTCAACCTTCAACATTATATATAAATAATTAGTTACTTTGCAGTTTTAAAAGTAGTAGAGATGTCCAGAAATTTGTTTGAAGCAGAAATTTGTTCAAAATGGAAATTTATATACAGAATTTTCCTCAGCTGAAATTTGTTTGACGGAATTTTATTCGACAGAAATTTGTTTGATAAAACATTTTGTCAAAAATTTGAGAATTGATAAATATTGAGAGGCTTCTGGGGATAATCTCCTTGATAAGTTCTTTTCTTCTGCTTTGTCACTGAGAAATCATCATAGGGGAAGGGTGTCTGGGAAGAGAAAGCAAGCTACATATTACCTTGGGCTAATGGGCTATTATAGTGCAGTATTTCTTTGATATTTATGTCACTTTATCCTGACAGTATCTGTGCTGTCTAGTTGAATTGGAATTAGTGCATTTTAATCAGTGTTGGCATGAAAATCTTACTTTAAGCATCATTCACTAAATAGCATATATTTAATATTAAATAGAACAGTCAGTTAGCTGTTGTGGGTGGTACTGCTGTATTAACAACAGTTCTAGTTGCGCAACTGTGGCTCCATTCAATGATATGCTGACTTACCGATTGTATAGTATAATGGTGATATTTGACTCACACTCACTTTGCAGCAGTGGTCTACTTTAATTACTGCAATATACATTATTTTCAGATAATTGTGATGGAAACAAACTTCAAAGTGATTATCAGTCTTCCAAGATCTGAAAAATAGTAAAGTTGGTATGAATTGCAGTTAAGACAGAGGTGTAAAGTTAAAACACCAAGAAGTAAAATCAAAATATAAAAATAAATTACCCTTCAAGCAACTGCTTGCCATAGAGGTCTAGGTCTGACAGGAGTCTGCCAGTTTAATGTGCCAAGAGAAGATATATATGGAAAAAATGAGAATTATTTAAGTTAAACACTATTAAAAGGTATTTATAGTCAAAATGCTTAAACCATGACACATTTCACCGTGATACCTTCATGGCATATCATTGGAAGTCTTACTCTTGTAAAAAACTTTCTTGTCACAATAAGCATTTTCTTTGATGTATTGAAATAATGTTCCTTGCTTTGAGTACATGAATTTGTGACTGATAGTATATAATTATGGTGTTAGTTTTTAGTTTTTTCCTTAAGTATTTTTTCGCTATTGTACCAGAAAATTCTTGTTTTTCTCTCGAGAGTTTTCAATATTGTACCAGAGTTTATCTGTAACAGGGCTGAATGTAGGGGGGGGGGGGGGGGGGCAATGCTGATTTGTTTTTTGATCATAAGGGCATTCTTCGAATTTCTTGAACAAGGTGGAACGTGAACCAGCATTATTTGAAAATATTGGTAAAGTTACATGAGGCTGTTCATCAGAGATTTGAACATTGGCCTAATGCTTGGATCTTGCATCATGGCAATGTTCCTGCTCATGACACACTTGGTGTCCAGGAGTGTTTAGCCAAAAAAATTGATATTGAAGTTGGACCATCCTCCATATTTTCCAGATTTTGCCCCATGTGACTTTTGGCTATTTCCAGAACTGAAGATTTCTTTGAAGGACCACAGATTTTCACACACTGCCCACACAAGGACATAAGATTACCATTCTTAAGAGCATTCCAGAAGAGGAGTTGCAGAAAAGTTTTGAGTAGTGGAAACACTGACTCATTAAGTGTATTAGTGTGCAAGGAGACTATTTCGAAGGTGACAGCAACAATTAGTGCATAAGTAATTAAATACAGCTTTCTGGAGACTTATTGTCACACTTCATAGAAGTGCTCATACATTTTTTGTAGTTCTGCAAAAGTAGATAACTAAATTTTTTGTTGTTTAAATCATGTTTGTGTCATGTTGGATTTTTACATTATTCTTGCTATCAAAGATATCTGTAACATTTAAAAAAACTTATCATCAGTAAGTACTCTATATAGTAAAACCTCAGTACAAATGTCACCACATTTTTCTGTTTTGAGTTCTATAGGACAATTAGAATTAAAAAATAAATAAATGAATTTACAAATTTGAATCAATGTTTTGCATCTGCACTCAATCTTCAACATTATATATCATAAATAATTGGTTACTTTGTGGTTTTAAAAGTAATAGTGATGTCCAGAAATTTGTTCAAAATGGGAATTTGTGTACAGAATTTTCCTCAACTGAAATTTGTTTGATGGAATTTTATTCGACAGAAATTTGTTTGATAAACATTTTGTCAAAAATTTGAGAATTGATAAATATTGAGAGGCTTCTGGGGATAATCTCCTTGATAAGTTCTTTTCTTCTGGTTTGTCACTGAGAAATCATTATAGAGGAAGGATGTCTGGGAAGAGAGCAGACAGAAGGGAAGGCTCAGTTTTTTATTAATAAATCACATGTTTCCCAGACAATATAGGCCTTTTTACTTTTTATTTTAGTTTCATTATTATAGGCTGTAGTCAGAGCTTTGAAGAACAGAATTATATTTGAAATTTAAAACTGGAGTATTTTTTAACAGCAATACATTTCTTTTCCAATACTGGTACCCAGATCAGGCCTAAATCTACACAGATAAATATTGGGGGAAGACTAAGTGAGCAGATTGAGCCAGAATGAACAGAAATGCATTTCAGGTATATAATTTTTTCCATCTGTTTTAGTGCTCCTTTAAAAACTATATACAGTATATATAATCAGGGGCATATCACCTTGGACCTGGTGTAACATTTCTTTAAGGGCCCCGGAGTCACTTTTTAACCCTTCCAGTGTCCAGCCTGAAAAACTGGTTTCCATCTAGAGGCCAAACTATTTTCTCCTTATGCTCAGCCAAAATAATTAACTTTAAAACTTGCCAAATAACTAATGAATGGAATTATGACATGTTATATGCCAAATTAATCAGCATTTAATTCTAACTTTTCTGAAAATAAAATATTTAACAAAAAAAAAACAAGTTTTATTTTAATAGGACTTTTTTAGAGTCATGATGGAGTAAAGAAAATGCATCTGGCAACACAAATAAAAATTTGTTTAAAAAAAAAACTAATAGAAATGATTATAATGCAAATGAATAGAAAGGCTTTTTATTTCTGAATAACGGAAAAAAAATTTTTTGGTTTCAAGTAAATATTTCTCTGGTTTTGTAATTTTTTTCTCAGTACACTTTGAGAAAATTCCAGGCTTTTAGCCAATTGTGCTGAGTCAGATAAACAAGTCAACTTTAGAATTAAAAAAAAAATAACCAATCAATGGAAATAGGTCATGTTATATACCAAATTAAGCAGAATTTAATTGCGAATTTTATGAAAATAAATAATATAAGCAAATTTACAAGTATATTGATTTTAATAAGCTTTTTCAATGTGATATGGTGAAAACAAAGATTGCATTATACAATTAAGTCTTAATTTTGGAAAAATGAATAAAAACAGTTAAATTATATATTTATCGAAAGGAAATTTCCTTTGGAATAATATAATATTCAACCTGAAATACGATTTTTAGTTCTTTTAATGGTTCTTTTTCATATCACATATTTTAAACTTGGCCAGTGTTATACAAAGTGACTTGGACTTCTCACATTCACGGGATTTTCTGAACTGGTTATGAAATAGAAAAAAGATTCCTTGGCTGCTTTTTTTTGCTAAACATTATAAATTTTTTCTTTAGGTGTTGAAGTTTGGTGATCTTGGCTAAGTGCAGAAAGGTTTGTGCATCAAATGCAAAAAAAAAAAACAGTGTTATATTGTCTGTGTGGCACAACCAAGGTACTGAAGATGGGGGTGGGTGGGGGATTGCCTTAAAATCATTTAGTATAAACATAAAAACTCGTAATTTAAAAAAAAAATATATTCTTCTAGAGGGGAATTCTTTTAGATGAAATGTTCACAGAGTTTAACAGAGGGAAAACCTTCCCGAAATTGTACTCCAACGTGACGGCTGATTCCTGTAGCAAGGAAGTCTTTTTTCCGTATCCAAGACATTCATTTTCAGAAAATGGTACAAGCTCAAAGTTTTTTTTTTACTAAAAAAAAAGAAATAATAAAAGAAAAATTACATATAACCTAATGGGATGTTAAATAAAATATCCACAACAACTTTTAAGCCAGCCTCCGATGTAGCATAAATCAGAAAGATCCAGCACCTACAGTGTTTATAGAGCTGACTTCATCTATCTTTAATTCAGCACACTGTGTTTTACCCTCTTCATACTTAAAAATCTCAGTAGTTTTTTAAGTAGAAACTAAGCCACAGGCTAAGAGAGAGCAAGCTGATATCGCAACAATCCAAGCAAACACCAGGAAATTTTCTTCGTGTTCAATCTGCACTAAAGTGTCGGGGGTGGGGGGGGGTATGAAACCTTTATTGCAGTGAAAATAAGAGTATACAGATTAAAAATGACACCAAGGCAGGCAGTGCTGCCATTCAGCTAGTAGAATAATATTTTAGGTACATAATAAGAATTAAATTTGTTTGAAAATGTTTACTGATTTGTTAAACAGAGATTAGAAGGGACATCTGCCTAGTCTCCAGCACATAAGACTTTTTCATTCATTTCTTAAAAGAGTTGTATTTTACAACCCCCTTGATGTAAGTGGCCAAATCATTGTTGCCAATGTAAAGTAAACCTCTTGATTATGACATTCTGGGTGGGAGATGGCTCAATCGGTAACATGCCAGGCTTGTAATCTGCTATTCCCAGGTTTAAGTCTCAACTGTGCCAGTGTTGAGATTTATCTCTGCTAACCCCCACCCTGCCCTCGGTGAGGAAGGGGACACTAATGGTCTTGGAAAAACTGCTGTCTATTGGAGGGGTGGGGGTGGCTCAGTCATTAGCATGGCAGGGTCATAATCTGCAGTTCCCAGGTTGAAGTCCCAGCTGGGACAGCATTGAGATTTATCTTTGCAAAACTCCCCACCCTGTCCACTGTCAGTAGGAGATACCAATAGGCTTGGAAAGGTCGCCGCCTGTCAGATGTGATAATAAGCTGTGGCCCGTGTGTTGAAGAGCCATACCCTGTGCATGTTAAAAAACACACTGTATGGCCTTGATAAGAGGCTATTACCTGTCTCCCAAAAGCTGTCCAGTGGGTTCACTCTCCCAATATTCTCTGAGTCTTCATGCTCCCTGTGACCTGATCATTTAGCCCATTGTGTGCGAAGAAGTGCTGCTCAACAATAAAACAACCCAACCCAAAGCCATCTTATTGGATGGGAGATGCAGGAAGCCATACCCTCTTTATGCAGGAAAGCCATACCCTGTGCATGTTAAAGAACACATTGGTTGGCCTTGGTGGGAGGTAATCAACTGCCTATTAACAGTTGTTCAGTGGGTCACCTCCCCCAAACCTTCTCTGAGACCTTGAAGTTGTGACCTGGCTATTTAGCCTATTGTGTGCAAAAAAAGTGCTGCTCAGATATAAAACAACCCAACCTATGACACTCCATCGCTAAAATAAAAAATTTCAATCATTAAAGAATAATCTGGATGATCTTGATGGGAGGTTTCCATCTGTCTATTAACATCAGTAAGCTAAACAGCTGTTTGCCAGAGTTAAAAAAACTCAACAGAAAAAAAAAACGACTTACCTATCCAACCCAAAGAGAATTTTCATTTATTGCTTTAATAATCAAACTGTATTGATGTGATATTGATGGACAAAAAGGTGAAAGTTTGTAGTGGTTATCATGATCAAAATGGTAAAGAGCTTCCTCAGCATTACTCAGGTGCATTGCAAGTTCTGGCTGTGCAGGCAAATTGACTGCTTCCTTCATGGGGTAATTGTCAAAGCACAAAACAAAACTCGGATTTTTGGTTTAAACTGCTGTAGCTTTTAGAAATATAAAAACATGAGGAAATAAATATTGGAACCAATTTTCTCTGAACAATTTTCACCATTGGAACAAATCAGGAATAGATATCTGCTTATCAGTGGTGACTCAGTTCTGATTCTCAGAAACACAAAAACTTTAAGATGACATTAAGAAATTGACTGTGGTAAAGCAAGGCAAAAATGCTCAATAATGCAGGTGAGATATATATAATTTGTGTATAAAGTTGTAAGAAAGTATGCTAATTGATTTGCTGTAGTGACATAAGACTTTTTTCCGGAAAAGTGGTGCATCAGAGTTCTTTGATCTATAAAATGAAGTTTGCTAAAAATGGTGAAAATTCTGAATTTTACTAATGTCATGTGCAAAATATTATCAAAAATGTATGTAAGCTTAAAAAATGAAAATTCATGAGTAAATGGAAATTTTTAAAAATTTTCAGTTTCAAATTTCAGTCCAACACTTAAAGAAGTGCAAAAACTTTTGAATGTCACATGACATTGAAATTTTTTTGGCTTTGATTCTGAATAGCATTTTTGTATATAAAATGGGCTAAATATCCAGGTCAGAAGGGCTCAGAGCTTGATAGAGAAAGGAAATTGAGTGGATAGCTGTTAGGACACAGATGGAATTTTCCTGTCAAGGCAGTTCATATACATAGCATATGACTCTCCTACAGACAGAACTAGGATCAACAGATCATCCTAAAACTGATCCTTCTTGTCTGTTGCCTCTATTCCCAGAACTCCTCCTTTGATGATTCCTCAGTGACAAGCCAGAAGAGAAGACCTTATCAAGGAGTATGCCATCTAGCTGCCTCTCAGTATTTCTAAATTTTTCATTCAACAAAATGCTGGTCAAACAAATTTCCATTTCAAACAAATGTTGTCAAGCAAGTTACAGCAAACCAATAATAGTATCATAATAAAGTGCTTCGTAACCTGATTGTTGTAATTTAAGTAGAAAATGTTTAAATCTTTTTTGGGGAAAAATAAAATTTTCCTTTAGAAATTGATTCAACAAATATTAGTTCCCGCGCTAAATCTCACAAAAGAGTTAGCCACGTATAGTTACATTACCTTCTACTTGTTTCTTTGTTGGCAGCTTTTCTGTTTACATAACTTCAATAATTTATAACACAAATGAAGCTCAAAATCATTTGGGAATTTCTAGATTTGCTATTGATGCTAGATCTCTTCCCCCCCCCCCCCCCCCCCACAGTCACAAAACCATTTAGAGTTCTAAACCACATTTTCTTACAAGTAGGGATTTGTATTTTAATGCAACCTGGGGTTAACTGGAGAAACCTGCCCATGTAATTTGGGACTGGTAGGTGAAGTATCTTCATCATTACAGCAGACTGAAATCTAATAGAACAGAGATAAAATTCTTCCAAATGTTTGCCTATGATTAAGCCTTCACGAACATTGAGTGCACATGCAACATAGTAGGTGATGTCATCACACCATAAAAAAGCATACACATTTTTTACCAGTTCCCATATCTCTGCCCACTCACTTGCCCATGTGCATTAAATATTTATATTAGATTTTGAAATTCATTGTGCAGTTTTTATTTGTGTTGATAACAACTGGAAGTTGTAAATATGCCAAGCAGTTATTTTTGTACAAAAATCAAAGTCAGTAAATCACATCTATGATGGTAGCTAGGTAGTCACTGGAAGGAGAGCTATGCACCAATCGCCTGTGATGATGCATAGAACCGGCCAGGCCTAGCACCTAATGTCCGACCCCGCCTTCTCATGGTGCAGACCGTTAGTACCTTTCAAAAGAGATACTCTCTTGTGGAAGTGAACGGAAGGGGAGGGCTGCCAGATTAGTGTGGCCTACTGATCTGGACAACTATGGCTACTTTTCTTTTTTTTCTACCCTGCTGAGGAGTGGTCAACCACACAGGGTCCTGGTGCTGACCATATAAACCCACTGGACTGGACAGATATATGGCTCTGAGTTTGATTATGGATCCTGATTTTGCTGCACTGGTGGGCTTCTGTGGAGGGAAAATCTTCCGCTGTGTTTTCTGTTTGTTTGTGGGTTGACAGCCCCAAGTGAATAGATTCACAGGATATGTTTATCAGCTGGTGGATAATCCTGAGCAGAGGTCATCGCAGGCGCCTGAACTCTTTGCTTCTATTGGCATCGTCAAATTGTACATTGGAGGAAGTCTCCCAGTGTAGATGGCTTCAGCCTTTAGTGGTGGGGGAACAGGTCTTTACCCCATGTCTGCGATTAGGGGGCTGTTTGATATTGTCGGCATTCCCTCTCTCAATAAACATAGTTTCTTTAAACATCCTACTAACCATTTTCTCTCCATAGGTAGTTGGAATGTAGGACTCTGCACAGAGCTTTTTCTCTTGATGTCCTCACACAAGAATTCCACCATTATAATTTAGATATTCTTGGCTTGCAAGAGACCAGATGGACAGATAAAGGTCAGATTCTTAAAAATAATCTTAAATTTCTCTTTTCAGGGAGGGACGACAATAAGCATCACCAAGGCGTGGGACTGCTTCTCAGCAGACACGCTAGTGATGCTCTTCTAGGATATAAGTGCATTAATGAAAGGTTTCTTACAGCAAAATTTCAGACAAGCGTTAAAGACCTGAATGTTATCTGCTGTTATGCCCCCACTGAGGATGAGGATGAGAAGGATAGGTTTTATGAACAACTTCAGGATATTTTGAATTCTGTCAAGAAAGCAGATATTACCCTTGTTCTTGGTGACTTCAATGCCAAAGTTGGTACTGACTCTGACCTTTGGGGAGGGGTGATTGGCCCTTTTGGTATTGGTAGCTGCAATGGCAATGGGCAACGTCTCCTACAGGTAAGTAAACTCAATGGTTTCAGAATAAGTAACACATATTACGAACACCACGACATACATAAGTACACATGGGTTTCACCTGATGGGCTGCATAGGAATATGATTGATTATATATTAACAGCAAATGGGCTAGTTCTGTTAGAAATACCAGGGCATAGGGAGCTGAAATTAGATCTGACCATTACCTAGTTAAAAGTGTCTTGCAACTTAAACTTAAAAAGTGTTGTGCTAGGGTTAAAAAATTTGCTTTTAATACTGAAGCTCTGAAAGACCCAGTTATAGCCAAGCTTACCATGATAGGTTACTTAGTCATTATGACAGTCATGGTATGCTTACTACTGAAGTTGAGGAAGAATGGGATCATTTGAAACAGGCTTTTTTGGACACTAAGAGTACTCTTTTAGGAAAAAAGGAGCAGAAGAGACAGAATTATCTGAGTGATAAGGCACTTGAGCTTATTTCGGAAAGAAAGAACTGCAGGAATGTCCTTAATCAATACCCTACTAGTCCTAATAGAAAGCATTACAGAGAACTTAATAAACGTGTAAAAGATCAGTTAGCTGCTGATAAGAATCTTTGGCTTGATGGTTTGGCTGACAAAGCCGAGGAAGCAGTTAGACAGCACAACAGCAGAGAGCTGTACCAGATAGTTAATGTTTTGTGTGGTAGAAAACGGACAGGTATACAGGGATTGAATGATAAACAAGGTAAGGTTATAGAAGGTGAGGATTCTGTCATGGCTAGGTGGGCTGAGCATTTCAATGATGTTCTAAACAATGCGGTTAGTTCTATTCCCATTGTTTGCAGTGATGATAGATGCATTGGTGGCTTTAATGTTGGCCTTATAACACAATATGAAGTTATTTTGGCTGTTTCTAAACTTAAACTTCATAAATCCCCAGGGGTAGATGAAATTACTACCGAAATGCTTAGAGCTGGAAATGTTTCGGTTACCACTTGGATGACCGAAATTCTGAATGTCTTTTATGATAAAGGCATGGTTCCTAAGGATTTTACCAGAGCTATTGTTATCCCTATTTTCAAAAAAGGTGATCGCAGTTCTTGTGATAACTATAGGGGTATTAGCCTACTCTCTGTTCCAGGTAAAGTTCTTTCCATGATTGTGCTTAATAGAATTAAGAATCTGGTTGACAATCAATTGCGTGATGAGCAATGTGGATTCACAAGTGGTAGGGGATGTGTGGATCAGATATTTTCACTTAGGCAGATTCTTGAGAAATGTTTAGAGTTTCAGAAACCTTTGGTTGCTAGCTTTGTTGATTTCAAAAAGGCTTTGGACTCTGTTGATCGTCATAATTTGTGGTTGATTGTGAAATCATATGGTATACCAGACAAGTTAGTTAACATAATGAAAGCTCTCTATAATAACACTGAGTCGTGTGTGAGAGTTGGTAAGGTTTGTAGCAATTGGTTTAACATTACTTCTGGTGTTCGACAAGGGTGCATTTTGTCTCCTTTTCTCTTTAGTTTGGTTATTGGTTATGTTATGCGAAATTCACTTCAAGGGAAAGCTTTTGGCCTTAAATGGGCTGGAGATACGAAAATTTCTGATTTAGATTATGCTGATGATTTAGCCCTTTTGGCAAATGATGTTGATGAGATGAACTCTTTCATTCGAGCTGTTGATGAGACTGGTAGTAGAGTAGGTTTGGTTATAAACAGAGAGAAAACTAAAGTGATGAAAATTGGTCAGGCAGGCTGTGATTCAGTTAGTTAATCTTAATGGTTGCAGTCTTGAGCAGGTGTCACAGTTTAATTATCTTGGGAGCTATGTAACAGATAATGGTGATGTGCGGCATGAGATTAACAGACGAATAGGGATTGCTGCCGGAACTTTTAAGAATCTATGGAGAGTGTGGAGAAATAGACATATACACCTAAAGACTAAAATTAGACTGTATAACAGTTTGGTTCTTCCTAGGGTTAGTTATGGTAATGAAACTTGGACACTTACGTAAACAAGATAACAGGAAACTAGATGCTTTTGATTCCAGATGCTTAAGCAGTATCTTGGGTATTAGGTGGTTTAACTTTGTAACTAATGATGAGGTTAGGCAAAGGAGTCTGCAACCTCCTTTAAGCAGCATATTGTGCAGAGAGAGACTCCGTTGGTTTGGCCATGTTGCCCGTATGGATAATTATAGATTGGCGAATAGGGTTATGAACAGTGTGCCTAAAGGCCTCAGAAAGAAGGGGAGAGCTAGGATGCGGTGGGCAGACAATGTCAAACAGGACCTTGTTAGAATTGGTGTGCAGTGGCCAGTTGCAGTAGATGTAGCTCAGGATAGACTTGCTTGGAGAACTAAATTGCACGGTCTGGTTGGACCTCCGTAGCCCATGGCTGCTTGACGATGATGATGATGATGATTAAGCTTAACTTTTGAGTACAAAGTTTGGAACAAGGCCAAATAATTATTTTCTTTCCTTGAAAGCTGCTTGAGAATCAACAGTTAAATTGATTTGAAATGTTTCTGAAAGAATATCAAACTGACCTGTCATTATACAGAAATTTTCTGTATAAATGACAGTGGCAGAATTAGACACAGAGACTTATTGTAAGTATTTATTTGTGTTTTATTAACAGAATTATACAGACATTTGAAATAGAGTAAAATAAAAAGAATTTTGAATATAAATAGTGAAAATTAGATTTTTATTCTATTTTTATTGCAATATATATATATGTTTATATTTGCATGTTATGAGTCTGAAAAATATTAAAAATAAGGATTTCTTTTTTAGAGTCCTGCTGAAAGAAGTGTAGGCATACAGATTTTGGAAAGTATGTACAGGTTTGCTTTAGGCTCCATTGCTGGAGGTGAGTTTCTTAATATTTATATATATCTTTCAATGTTTATATATGCTACTAATCTATATATATGCGTGCATACAAAATCCTTGAGCAGCCATGTGCTATGTAAGTTCAATCAGAGTTCAATCAGAAATATGTCAATCAGACTGTAATTTATTCTTCCAAACATGTTTCACCTGAGCTACAAATGCTGTATTTGGCTGTGTAGGTCAATTCAAATTAGGTCCTGTTTGACATTGTGTAATTAATTAATTAATTAATTAACAAACAAACAAACATTACCCAGGGCTCAAACCCAGGTCCCTTAGATCAGTAGCCAAGCATGCTAACCACTCGGCCACAGGACATTGTGTGCTCACCATATTATAGGTTTCCCACTTTTTCTGAGGCCTCTAAACTTATTGTTCATAATACTATTTGTTAATCTATAGTTATGCTTATGGGTAACTTGCAAAACTAATGAATTCTTTCTCTGTGTAATATGCTGCTCATAAGCTTATCTAGAATCAAAGTTATCAAGTTGTACTTCCCTGGTCAAGGACGACTATAGACGTTTTTTGTACAACACATGAAACTTTGATTTGAAAAAAAAATTGCTGTTGGAAAATTTTCTTACATATATCTCTTGAAAAATAATATTTTCATTTTTCATTTGATACATATTTTATTAAATTATAAATAATTTGATAAAGTCATCTGATTGCCATATTTTAGAAGCACTGTACAGTATTGCTGATTTGTTTGTTAATGTTATTCTATTGAAGCAATCACCTGATTTAAGCTCAGAAGTTTGATTTGAACTGTTATCAACAAATTTTCCCTTAAAGATTCTAAAATATCTTGATAATTAACCTAAAAAAAAAAATTTTTTTTTAAATGGAAGATTTTGGAAGTAATTATGAAATATGCACCTTTTTTTGATATACCACTCTAAACATGTTACTACAATGTTCGCATTTGTACTTCAATAAAATTCAGAATTATATTCTCTTTAATTTGGTATATAATATGACCTATTTCCATTAATTAGTTATTTATTAAAACATATTCTAAAGTTGACTTGTTTATTGGACTCTGTAACGAGCCTGGACTTCTTTCAAACTATGTTACGAAGAAAAAAAATTACAAAGCAGAAGAAACGTTTGCTTTAAACAAGAAAACTAATTTTTTTTGTTATTCAAAACTAAATAGTCTTTCTATTCATGTGCATTATAATCATTTCTATCTATTAGTGAATTTAAGAAATTAAATAAATCTATTTAAGAAATTAAACCAATTTTTATTTATGCTGCCATATTTTAGAAGCACTGTACAGTATTGCTGATTTGTTTGTTAATGTTATTCTATTGAAGCAATCACCTGATTTAAGCTCAGAAGTTTGATTTGAACTGTTATCAACAAATTTTCCCTTAAAGATTCTAAAATATCTTGATAATTAACCTAAAAAAAATTTTTTTTTAAATGGAAGATTTTGGAAGTAATTATGAAATATGCACCTTTTTTTGATATACCACTCTAAACATGTTACTACAATGTTCGCATTTGTACTTCAATAAAATTCAGAATTATATTCTCTTTAATTTGGTATATAATATGACCTATTTCCATTAATTAGTTATTTATTAAAACATATTCTAAAGTTGACTTGTTTATTGGACTCTGTAACGAGCCTGGACTTCTTTCAAACTATGTTACGAAGAAAAAAAATTACAAAGCAGAAGAAACGTTTGCTTTAAACAAGAAAACTAATTTTTTTTGTTATTCAAAACTAAATAGTCTTTCTATTCATGTGCATTATAATCATTTCTATCTATTAGTGAATTTAAGAAATTAAATAAATCTATTTAAGAAATTAAACCAATTTTTATTTATGCTGCCATATTTTAGAAGCACTGTACAGTATTGCTGATTTGTTTGTTAATGTTATTCTATTGAAGCAATCACCTGATTTAAGCTCAGAAGTTTGATTTGAACTGTTATCAACAAATTTTCCCTTAAAGATTCTAAAATATCTTGATAATTAACCTAAAAAAAAAATTTTTTTTTAAATGGAAGATTTTGGAAGTAATTATGAAATATGCACCTTTTTTTGATATACCACTCTAAACATGTTACTACAATGTTCGCATTTGTACTTCAATAAAATTCAGAATTATATTCTCTTTAATTTGGTATATAATATGACCTATTTCCATTAATTAGTTATTTATTAAAACATATTCTAAAGTTGACTTGTTTATTGGACTCTGTAACGAGCCTGGACTTCTTTCAAACTATGTTACGAAGAAAAAAAATTACAAAGCAGAAGAAACGTTTGCTTTAAACAAGAAAACTAATTTTTTTTGTTATTCAAAACTAAATAGTCTTTCTATTCATGTGCATTATAATCATTTCTATCTATTAGTGAATTTAAGAAATTAAATAAATCTATTTAAGAAATTAAACCAATTTTTATTTATGCTGCCAGATGCATTTTTTTACTACATGACTAAAAAAGTCCTATTAAAATAAAACTAGTCCATGTTTTTTTTTGTGAATATTTTATTTGCAGAAAATCCAGAATTAAATGCTGATTAATTTGGCATATAACATGCCATAATTCCTTTCATTAGTTATTTAGAAAATAAAGTTCTAAAGTAAATTTTTTTTTGCCTGATCAGAATGAAAAAATAGCTGAACCTGGGAAGGTATAACGCTCCAAACAAATGCAAAATACTTGAAGTTTTTATGCTCCGGATAGCTTAGACGGGCGCCAGGCAATAATTAACAAATTGCCAAAAGTAGAATAAATTGATAATAAGTTGATTTAGGGTTCAAATACCAGCGAGCATTCATGAGTAAGAATCAAAATGATTGTCAAATAATATAAATGTAAAAAAATCCTTAATTCGTGCTGCTCAAGAGAAAAAAACTGTACAGACTCAAATGGTTTATAACAAAACAGATTTATTTCCAAAATAATTCAACTCACCAAGACATCAATGAAGAAAACATAACTCCTGTGCTACACGCACTGTGCTTGGTGCTACGCACCTTGTGCTCGTGCACTCACTTGTGCTTAGCTACTGCTACTGCTTAAGTGACTCGTAGGTCACCGTTTTTTTTTACATGAGGCCGGCGCATGCCGGGAAAGACATTAACATACTATGACGAACGACGCAAAAGCTATGACGCAAGAGGGGGCGTGTCCTTGGCACGCGCTTTAACGGTACAGTCGGAAGATCGGAGTTGCGGCGCATGCGCAACTCCTAGAAACTTGGAAACGAGTGCTGCGATGCCAAAAAGGAAATAAAAATCCCCAAAATGATAAATATAACGTAAATTAAACAAAACTGGTTAAGGTAAAGCAAAAGTGAATGATGGGGCATTACAAAGGATTAACTAACTTGAGAAAGAACAAAACTATTATATAGCCTAATTTAGTCTTTACATGTATATTCCAATTTTTCATACTCTTCATAGATTCTTAACCCTTACAGTGTCGGGTTTTTGTTTTAAAGTGCATTCAAAAAATAAAATAAACAAATTTAAAACCTCATCCTGAAGTAACTAATGAACAGAAATATGTCATGTTATATACCAAAAGAAAGAGCTTTTAATTGTGCTTAATAAAATTGCAATAATTTGAAGAAAAAAAATGGAGGTTAAATTTTTTAAGCATTTGTTTAAAACATTGCAAAATTTCACTGTATTTTTTCTACTTTATCTTTGGTAAAATTTCAAATATATATATATATTTCCCCGATTTTTCTAGATTATTTTATTATTCTAATATAAACAGTTCATAATATTTTGATTATTGCTAAAATCTTTCATTTATTTCGTTTTTTCTAATTTATTTAGTCATTTATGCATATAATGTATATTCTTAGAATTTTGATGATTGGCAAACTCTAAGCCTGAGTAAAACAGTGTCATAAAAATAATTTTGCTTTAAAAGCTGGATAACTTAAAAATCAAAAATCTATCAGAAAAATGATAAAAAAGCATGAAAAAAAAATGTTTCAAAGCATTTAAAGTTTAATTGATGCACTGAATTTGAGAACAAGTTGCTTTATTATGATGTTGCATTAACTGCCATGGAAAAGTTTAATTCTAAATTAGACTTTTCCGTAGTTTTTTTCACAACTTTATACTACAGAAGCAAAACTTCACTCTCCAATCATTAGAATGGGAAAGATGAAAGCGATTCTTCGGAAGTCCCTACCTGCAATCCCTAATCTTATCTTTAGAACCTCATCCTGAAGTAACTAATGAATGGAAATATGTCATGTTATATACCAAAAGAAAGAGCATTTAATTGTGCTTTAATAAAATGGCATAAATTCGTAGGGAAAAAAATTTGCAAAATTTTACCGTTTTTCATTTTATCTTTATAAGATTTCAAAAAAATATTTTTCCAGATTTTTTCTGTTATTTTATTATTCTAATATAAACAGTTCATAATATTTCTATTATTGCCTAAATCTTTCATTTATTTTTTTCTAGATTATTTAGCCATTTATGCATATAATGCATCATCCATATTCTTAGACTTTTGATGATCAGCAAACTCTAAGCCTAAGAAAAGCAGTGTCATAAAAAATCATTTTGCTTTAAAAAACAAGATAATTTAAATAAAAATTCAAAAAAATTTATCAGAAATATGAAAAAAAAAATCAATAAAATGTTTCAAAGTATTTAAAAGTTAACTGAAGACTGAGTTTGAGAATGAGTCACTTTATTATGAAGCTGCATAATTGCTACAGAAAAGATTAATTTTAAAATTCCAGTAGAAATATTGGTTTAAAAACTTAATTAATTCATTTGGTTTAAATGTAATTAAAAGTATTGATAAATAAAGTCCTACTGTTTAAAAATCATGCTTTGAGTAATCCTAATGCTCTTTAGACTGCCACCATTACAAATCCACTAGCGGATTCGTTTTTCGATTGTTTTAAATTAATTATTGTTTATAATTGCAGTAACTATTTGAGGAGCAATAAAAATAATTTTAGAAGCATTAAAGTAAATAAAAATAATTTTAGAAGCATTAAAGTAAATAAAAACAATTTTAGAAGCATTAATTAAAGTAAATAAAAAAGTCTTTAAAATTGAAAGTCTATTAAAATATTGATTGAAAACCAGTGTGCTTAGTTCCTGAATGATGGAATTACTGGTAGTAATAAAATCAATATCTTTATGTTAAAAGTTTAGATAGCATTACAACTGTAGTAGAGCTATAACTAACCCAAAATGCAGGGAAATTCAACTTATCAATAATCTTAAGCATTGTATGGCTGAATAAAGGCATAAACTAAATCATCATTACTAGATGCTACTTGCAGTTGCAACATGCACATACATTTGCTGTAGACTCAAAAAGGTTTATTTTCAAACTTCGTCATAATTTTTTTGAGCGGAATCAGCTGGTAAAAAGAAATATATCATAGATTTAAATGTTATTTTTGATATTTGATTAGCAACAGCTGAAAAAAAATTCAGATTTCTATTCAGAAAATATTTTTTTCACAACCTTGTACTAGAGAAAGAAAACTCGCATATCCGATCACTAGAATTCGAAAGATGAAAGCATTTATTCGGGCTCTGACACGGAAAGTTAAGGCATATATCATCATTTCAAGCAATGGGAGTAGAATTAACCACATTGTTTGCAATATCACTGAAATGCTCAGCCCATCTAACCAAGGCAGAATCCTCACCTTCCGTAACCTTACCTTGCTTATCCGTCATTTCCTGTGTGCCTGTTTTCTTCTTCCCACAAAAAACATAAACTATTTTGTACATCTCTCTGCTGTTGTGTTATCTTGTTGCCTACTCTGTTTTATCATTCAAGGTATCATGCCAAAGATCTACACTGAGCTAAAATATTTTAAAACATTAAATCATAGAGTGATATGATAAAGTTGCGAATCATTGTACCTTTTTCTGGTTTTCATGCTAAAAGACAGTTTATTTTTTGATATGTCTTAAAGTTTGCATATTTTGATAGCAAATTTTATGATGAAGTTCAAAACTGTTATTCAGTTGAATTGTTTCTTCATAGCCAAATACTAGGGCAAATACAACAAACACAAGTAGTATGTAGGAATGAGAATATATATCCATTCACCATCAGTATTTCTGCTTTAGGTCACTAATGAGAGATAGCTTTATGTTATGCAATAAAAGCAAATTACCCCTTAAGCAGCTGCTGCCTCCCATACAGGTCTGACGGGAACCTGTCATTATCATAGAGAAGATCTGTTAGGAAGGTGAGACCTCAGTAGGACAACAAAAGAAAGGACAGACTCCACAACAAGCTGAGGTCTACATAGGTCCAACCAGACTATATAACTCATTTGCAAAACATGCTTCTCCTGAGCTACAGTTGCTGCATTTGGACATTGTAAGTCAATTCTAACAAGGGTCCTGTTTCACAGTCTGCCTACTGCATCCTAGGTCTTCCCCTTTATCAGAGGCCTTTAGGTTAACTGTTCATAACCTCATTTGCTAATGTATAGTTATACATACAGACAATATGGCCTTACCAATGCAATCTCATTTTGCACAATATGCTTCATTAAGGTGGTTGTCAACACCTTTGCCTAACCTCATCATTTACAAAGTCAAACTACATAGTGTCCAAGATATTGCTTGAGCATATAGAATCAAAGGCATCAAGCTTCCTATTATCTTTCTTAGGAAGTGTCCAAGTTTTATTACAAATAAAATAACTTTAGAAAGGACTAAACAGTTATATAGCCTAAGCTTAGTCTTTAGGTGTATGTGCCTATTTTACTACAGTCTCCGTAGATTCTTAAAAGCCCCAGCAGCTATCCTTATTCTCTCTTTATCTCATGCAGCACATCACCAGTATCTGCTACACATCTCTCGAGTCAATTAAACAGACACTTGGTCATGGGTGCAACTATTTGAACCACTTAATCACAAACTGTCCGACCAATTTTCATCATCACTTTAGGTTTCTCTCAAAACCACCAAAACAACTCTATTGCCAATTTTGTCAACAGCTCTATTGAAAGAGTTCATCTAATCAACATCATTTGCCAAAAGTGCTAAATCATCAGTGTAATTCTAAATCAGAAATTTTCAAATATCTAAAACCATTTAAGGCAAAAAATTCCTTGCAGGGAATTCTGCATAACATAATCAATAACCAAACTATGGAGAAAGGCAGACAAAATACACCTTTATCAAACTCCACTAGTAATGCTGAACCAATTACTACAAGTCTTACCAACTCTCACACACAACTAAGTATTATTATAGAGAGCCATCATAATACTAACTAATTTGTTAGTTATGCCATAATATCTCACAATCAACCACAAATCATGATGGTCAACAGAGTCAAAACCCTTTATGAAATCTAGTTTCTGAAATGCTTAAACATTTTTCAAGCATCTGCCTACATGAAAAAATTGATCTAAACATCCCCTACCACTTCTGAAACCACACTCTTCATCATGCAGTTGTTCATCAGCCAAATTCTTAATTCTGTTAAGCACAATAATTGAAAGCAGTTTACCTGGCACAGAAAGTAGACTAATTCCTTTATAATTATCACAAGAGCTGTGATCACCCTTTTTAAATTAAGGATAATTATAGCCCTGGTAAAATCCTTAGGAACAACACCTTTATTAAAAAAATATTAAAAATTTCAATCAGTCTTGGGGCAACACAAACATTCCCAGCTCTTAAGTAATTCAGCAGTAATTTAATCTACCCCTCAGGATTTATGCAGTTTTAATTTAGAGATAGCCAAAGTAACTTCAGAATGTGATATAGGGCCAACATTAACCCTTCTAGGGTCCAGCTTGAAAGTCTGATTTACACCCAGAGGTCCAGCTATTTTTTTCGCTATGATCAGCCAAAAGAAGAAAATTAATTTTAGAATATTTTTGCCAAATAACTAATGAAAGGAATTATGGTATATCAAATGCCAAATTAATCAGCATTTAATTTTGGATTTTCTGAAAATAAAATATTTTAGAAAAAAGACAACTAGTTTTATTTTAATAGGGCAGTTTTTAGAGTCATGTAGTAAAAAAAATGTATCTGGCAATGCAAATAGAAATTTATTTAAAAAAATATATAATACAGAAGTGATTATAAGGCATATGAATAGAAAAAGCTATTTAATTCCGAAGAACAAAAAAAATTTAAAATTTACTTGAAAGAAGAAATTTATTTCCGTTTTGTAATTTTTTTCTCAGTACCATTCTTTGAGAAAAATCCAGGCTTTTTGCCAGCTGTGCTGAGTCATATCAACAAGTCAATTTTGGAATTAAAAAAAAGTGACTAATCAACTGAAATACATCATGCTATATAGCAAATTAAACAGAATTTAATTGCAAATTTTATGAAAATAAAAAAAATAGGCAAATTTTAAAGCATATTAATTTTGCTAAGACTTTTTTACAGTGTAAAGTAAAAAGAAAGATCAAACTATGCAATTAAGACTTAATTTTGGAAAACCTAATGAATAAAAATAGGTAAATTATATATTCATTGAAAGGAAATTTCTTTCTGAATAATACAATATTTACATAAAACATAATTTTTATTTCTTTTAATGATTTTTTTTTTTCGGTGTGGTATATTTAAAAACATCAGCCAGCACTATGCAAGTTACTTGAATTGCTCGTATTAATGGGATTTTGTGTCTGGTTTATGAAATGAAGGAACAGTTTCTTGCCTGCATTTTTTTTTACTAATATTATGAAATTTTTTACTTGGGTATTGAATTTTGGGGTTTTGGCTAAGTGCTGAAAAGTTAGTGTACCAAAGCAAAAAAAAATATATCATCAGAGTGGCACAGACAAGGTATACTGGTGGTAGTGGGTGGGACTCTTTAAAAAAAATCATTCAATATAAGTGTAAAAACTCATAATTTAAATGAAATTAAATTTTGTTAAAGACAGGGGGGAGTAAAACATTCTGAGTTCGGTAGGGTGGGGGTAAAAACCCTTCCCAAAATTGCCCTCCCACATGAGGACTGATTTCAATGCAAAGGAAGTCCTTTTTGCTACGATATCCAAGACCTCATTCATTTCAGAACATGATACAGATCAATTTTTTTTGCTAGAAAATGGAGAAATAATAAAATAAAAAATAACATATAACCTAATATTAATTATAAAAGTAAGTGAAATACTAAATGGGGAAGGGGAGATAAAAACAATTCCCAAAATTGCCCTTCCACGTGAGGACTTATTTCTGTACCAAGGAAGTCCTTTTTGCTTTCGTATCCGAGACTCCATTTTCAGAAAACAATACAAGATGAAAATGTTTTTACTGGAAAATGAGATGGCTTTAACAAATTATTTTTATATAATTTATTAAAATATACATCAAATGAAAATAGGAAATGTTATTTTTCAAACTTGTATTGGATATTTTTAAAAGATATCTCTAAGAAAATTTTCAAACAGTAATTTTATTTTTAAAAATTTGAAGCGTCATGTGTTGTGCAAAAAAACATCAATTGATGTCCTTGACCACTCATTGCAATTTCTGTCAATGTCTCTGTTCGATGGTGAACTGGGAAGAGTTAAAGCCAGTCCTCATTACAAAACAATGGAGTAGAACTAACTACATTGTTTAGAACTTATCACTGAAATACTCAGCCGACCTAGCCAGGGCAGAATTCTCACCTTCAATAACCTTACCATGGTTAGCCTTCAATCCCTGTGCTCTAGTGTTTCTTCCCATATAAAATATTAACTGTATTGTACAATTCTGCTGTTGTGTTGTCTAGTTGCTTCCTCTGCTTTGTAAGCCAACCTATCAAACTTCAAGTTTCTTATTAACA
Organism: Ryuthela nishihirai; assembly: GCA_038380435.1. Lineage (NCBI taxonomy): Eukaryota > Metazoa > Arthropoda > Arachnida > Araneae > Heptathelidae > Ryuthela > Ryuthela nishihirai. Next base: position 88,447,674 of record JAWZYU010000017.1, on the reverse strand, counting down.
ACATTTATTAACCATTCCAGTATCCAAACTGAAAAACACAGGTTTCCATCCAGGGGCCAAGCTATTTTCTCATTATGCTCAGCCAAAAAAAAAAAAACTTTAAATTTAGAAGTTTTTTTGCCAAATAACTAATGAAAGGAATATGGCATGTTGTATACCAAATTAATCAGCATTTAATTCTGGATTTTCTGAAAATCAAGTATTTAACAAAAAAAAGACTATATGTTTTATTTTAATAGGATTTTTTTAAGTCAAGTGGTAAAAAAATGCATCTAGCAATGCAAATAAAAATTTATTTAGAAAAAACTAATAGACAGAAATGATTACAATACACATGAATAGAATGGCTATATATTTCTGTATAACAAAAAAAATTATTTTTTAGTTTTAAGTAAATATTTCTCTCGTTTTGTAATTTTTTTTCTCGGTACCATACTTTGAGAAAATTCCAGGCTTTTAAGCCAATTGTGTTGAGTCAAATAAACAAGTCAACTTTAGAATAAAAAAAAATAACCAATCAACAGAAATAGGTCATGTTATATATCAAATTAAACAAAATTTAATCACGAATTTTATAAAAATAAATAATGTAAATAAATTTCGAAGCATATTGATTTTAATAAGCCTTTTTCAATTTGATATGGTGAAAAAAAAATCGCACTATATAATTAAGGCTTCACTTTGGAAAATCGGATGAATAAAAATAGTTAAATTATATATTTATTGAAAGGAAATTTCCTCCCAAATAATATAATATTCACCTGAAATATGATTTTTATTTCTTTTAATGATTCTTTTCAGTATCGTATATTTTAAACACAGCCAGTGTTATACAACATGACTTGGCCTTCTCATATTCACGGGATTTTCTGAACTGGTTATGAAATAGGAAAAAAAACTTCCTTGGTTGCTTTATTTTTTAATAAACATTGTGAATTTTTTTTCTTTGGGTGTTGAAGTTTGGCGATCTTGGCTAAGTGCAGAAAGGTTTGTGCACCAAGGACCAGCCCTTCCCGAAATTGCCCTCCCACATGACTGTCGATTTCCATAGCAAGGAAGTTTATTTTGCTTCTGTATCCAAGACATTCATTTTCAGAAAAATTTCCATAGCAAGGAAGTTTATTTTGCTTCTGTATCCAAGACATTCATTTTCAGAAAATGGTACAAGCTCAAAGCTTTTTGCTAAAAAATCTAGAAATAATAAAACAAAAATTACCATATAGCCTAATGGGATGTTAAATAAAATATCTGCAACAACTTTTAAGATGGCCTCTGCTGTAGCATAACTCGGAAAGATTGATAAATCAGTCGATCTTTGATCGCTAACTAATGGAAGTAAAACTGCAGAAATGATTTTGCTTCCATATCCAAGACCTCATTTATATTCAGAAAATGATACTAGATCAAAGTTTTATTGGAAAAGTAATAAATAATAAAATAAAAATTAACATATAGCCTAATGCGATGTTAAAATATCCACAGCAACAAGTTATAGGCCCACCATTTGATGTCGCATAACTATGAAAAAATCAGTACTTATCGATCAGCTAAAAAAATTGCTAATTTCCGAAAATAAATCTACTGAAATGAAAACTAAGGTTTAAATATAAAAAAATGCTATCTTTACAATGGGTATCCAATATTATTTAAATATAAAAAAAATACTAACTTTACAAATGGTAACCAATATCATGATCATCATCATCATCATCCTCAAGCAGCCATGGGCTACGGAGGTCCAACCAGACTGCACAGTTTAATTCTCTAAGCATATCTGTCCTGAGCTACATCTGCTGCATCCGGCCACTGTACACCAATTCTAACAAGGTCCTGTTTGACATTGTCTGCCCACTGCATCCTAGGTCTCCCCCTCCTTCTGAGGCCTCTAGGCACACTGTTCATAACCCTATTCGCCAATCTATAATTATCCATACGGGCAACATGGCCAAACCAGTGGAGTCTCTCTCTGCACAATATGATGCTTAAAGGAGGTTGCAGACTCCTTTGCCTAACCTCATCATTAGTTACAAAGTTAAACCACCTAATACCCAAGATACTGCGTAAGCATCTAGAATCAAAAGCATCTAGTTTCCTGTTATCTTGTTTACACAGCATCCAAGTTTCACTACCATAACTAACCCTAGAAAGAACCAAACTATTATACAGTCTAATTTTAGTCTTTAGGTGTATACGCCTATTTCTCCACAATCTCCATAGATTCTTAAAAGTCCCGGCAGCAATACCTATTCGTCTGTTAATCTCATGCCGCACATCACCAGTATCTGTTACATAGCTCCCAAGGTAATTAAACTGTGACACCTGCTCAAGACTGCAACCATTCAGATTAACTGAATCACAACCTGCCTGACCAATTTTCATCACTTTAGTTTTCTCTCTGTTTATAACCAAACCTACTCTACTACCAGTCTCATCAACAGCTCGAATGAAAGAGTTCATCTCATCAACATCATTTGCCAAAAGGGCTAAATCATCAGCATAATCTAAATTAGAAATTTTCATATCTCCAGCCCATTTAAGGCCAAAATCTTTCCCTTGAAGTGAATTTCGCATAGCATAATCAACAACCAAACTAAAGAGAAAAGGAGACAAAATGCACCCTTGTCGAACACCAGACGTAATGCTAAACCAATTGCTACAAGACTTACCAACTCTCACACATGACTCAGTGTTATTATAGAGAGCTTTCATAATGTTAACTAACTTCTCTGGTATACCATATGATTTCACAATCAACCACAAATTATGACGATCAACAGAGTCGAAAGCCTTTTTGAAATCAACGAAGCTAGCAACCAAAGGTTTCTGAAACTCTAAACATTTCTCAAGAATCTGCCTAGTGAAAATATCTGATCCATACATCCCCTACCACTTCTGAATCCACATTGCTCATCACGCAATTGCCTGTCAACCAGATTCTTAATTCTATTAAGCACAATCATGGAAAGAACTTTACCTGGAACAGAGAGTAGGCTGATACCCCTATAGTTATCACAAGAACTGCGATCACCTTTTTTGAAAATAGGGATAATAATAGCTCTGGTAAAATCTTTAGGAACCATGCCTTTATCATAAAAGTTATTCAAAATTTCAGTCATCCAAGTGGTAACCGAAACATTCCCAGCTCTGATCATTTCTGTAGTAATTTCATCTACCCCTGGTGATTTATGAAGTTTAAGTTTAGAAATAGCCAAAATAACTTCATATTGTGTTATAGGGCCAACATTAAAGCTGCCAATGCATCTATCATCATTACAAACAATGGGAGTAGAACTAACCACATTGTTTAGAACATCACTGAAATGCTCAGCCCACCTAGCCATGACAGAATCCTCACCTTCTGTAACCTTACCTTGTTTATCCTGCAATCCTTGTATGCCTGTCTGTTTTCTACCACACAAAACATTAACTATCTGGTACAGCTCTCTGCTGTTGTGCTGCCTAACTGCTTCCTCAGCTTTATCAGCCAAGCCATCAAGCCAAAGATTCTTATCAGTGGTTAACTGATCCTTTACACGTTTATTAAGCTCTCTGTAATCCTTTCTATTAGGACTAGTAGGGTACTGATTAAGGATAATGATTAAGGATAATAACCAATATGATGGACCAAAATTGTAAACAACACTTATAGCACACACAACGGAGATTGCATGTGTCAGTCATCTGCGTCTTGTTTGCCTCAGTGTAGCATAACTAATTAAATGCAGCTGCAACCAGAATTTCTAAGAAGGATGTGTTTACTTCCAGTTTTGATTTTGAAGGTGGGAAAGATTTAGAATGCTGGGAAAAATGATGAAAATAACTTGGGAATACTGAAATAGGTTTATGACAGAAAAGAGTGTAAAGCGGGGAAAAAAAAAGGCGGTATGTATTTTGTAATTACTTCCAAATGCTATCGTTTTTAAAAATAACAGTTTTTTTGTTAATTTTTAGGAGATTTTCGAAAATTTAGGGAAATATTTGTTGATAATAGTTCAAATCAAACTTATGAGCTTAAATCAGAAGGTTGCTTCATCAAATAAGAACGTTAACAAGCAAATCGGCAATACTGTTTAGTGCTTTTAAGAAATTGCAATCAGATGGCTTTATAAAATTATTTATATTGTAGTTTAATAAAATATGCATCAAATTAAAAAACAATATTATTTTTGAAGCCTGAATTATGTATTTTTATAAGATATATATATATAAATTACAGCGGCAATTTTTATTTTTAAAAAAATCGATTTTTTTTGTTGTACTAAAAACATACAAACATCCTTGGCACTTCAGATTATCAGAACGTATACAAACGATGTGTATGCTGGAAGGGTTAAGCTATCAGTTATGTTTCAAACCTTTATTAAGCTCTTTGTAATGCTGTTTATAAAGGGTAGAAGGATGTTGATTCAGTTTATCTCTGTAATTCCTTCTTTCAGAAATAAGCTTCATACCTTTATCACTCAAATAGTTGTTGTATTCAAAACAGACTGTTAGTTTCCAAAAAATCCTATTTAAAATAGTCCCATTCTTAAATTAACTTCAGTTATAAGCAAACCATGATTGCCATAATGACTAAGTAGTCTGCTATGAAAAGCTTTGGCTCTATTGGGGTATTTCTGTGCTAAAGGTTATTCTTAAACTGTAGCACAACATTTCTAAAGCTTCAGTTGCAAGACACTTTTGACAAGATAGTGGTCAGATTAATTTCGGCTCTCCTGTAAGACCTGATGTTTTTAACAGAACTATCCAATTTGCTGTTAAGTAAATATCAGTCATATTCCTATGTAACCAAGTAATATCTCCTTTCTTGACAGAATACAAAATATCCTGAAGTAGTCTTTAAAACCTATCTTTCTCATTCTCATTTATGTGCTGAGTCCTCAAGTTCCATGCACATGTGGAAAAAAAATTATTTATGAGAGTCTTCCTCATCATTAGTCATATTAGAAAGGCTATTTTGCAAGTCAGTTATGTAAAGGGGAAGCAGAGACAGACTATTGCAAAATGACTAAACATCTCCTGATGGAGTATCACTAAATGTTATTGAATAATTGCTTTTCTTTTGTGGCAAATGTTTTTTTTCCCTTGGTCTTGGAAATCAAAGCTGTGTATAATATGATAGAGCAAAAGTAAATTTAATCTTTAATGGGCCACTTTTAGCAATGAACTGTGCCTTGTTACTGAATTATTTTTCAGTTATTTTTAGCAGTTTTTTTAATGAATTTTATGACTGTATTCTGAAGTAACTGGCAAACAAATATTGTTTATGTTGTGTTTGTTATTTTGGGAGAAAATATTGGTTTTTTAGTAGATTCCAAATTTTTTTTAAGTAAATTCACATTGGTTTTTGATATTTAATCCAGAATGTATACTTAGAGAATAAATCTTCTTATGCCTTTCCTGAAAAACGAATGAAATTGGAGGCCAACTTTTAAAAAATCCTATTCAGTTAATACTTAATATAATTCATGATAACTGTACAATATTCTTTAGTCTAAATTACTCAATCTCAAATATGAGGAGTGCAATTGCTATTACAAATTGTGAGGCAACTAGCTGCAATTACAATTTCTATAATGAAAAGTGTTAAATGAAAGTGAACTTTAAAACTTTTTCTGGAAGTAACTATTCTAAAAAAATCGGAAGTATAAAAAGTGTGATATCATGAAATAATAAGCTGAAAAAAATTGGTTTTGTTGTGAGTGGGATTCGAGTCCATGTCTCCTGGAAACATGCCAGTTATGCTAACCACTACACCATCATTGGCTAACATTTTTTTCAGCCAGTCCAACTGTGTTGCCTAATTTGTTTTATAACTTGTTCAAATAAAAGAAAACATTTTACTGTTTTATCTCATTTTCCAAAAAAATGAGCTAATGTTTCCACTTTGTTTTTTATTATAGATGATAATTTTAATGAAGTTTTTTGGTTTTTTCTTTGGTGTTTATTGATCATATTAGTCATGCCAATTACAAAATATCAATAGTTTATACATGGCATCAACTAATCATAAAAAATTATATTAATGTTTATAAAGAACATTATATTAATATATACAATGTGTCATAATACATGTACATGTAATTGCCAAATACATTGCATGATTGTATTGAAATGAATCAAAATACACACTAGGCTATTGTTACATAAGAAATTTTTTAATCAGGCCATAAAGCCTGATTCAAAAATGAACATTTGAATGTCTTTGCCATTTGTGACTGGATTCATCTTGATGAAGTAAGTCCTAAATGTAGTCCCCCCCCCCCTCCATCATTGTCATATCACACTGTCTTTGGTATCTCTTCTCTATGGGTTCAAAATCTTGGTGAAAGTTTTTCACTGTGTTCTTCACTCACATCACTTAAATCTAGTCTGTGCAAATCTAGGTGTGGGTTCAAAAAGTGCATTTTTACAGATATGCTAGAACCCAGTAGGTGATACTACTCGATCAAATTTCCCATAAATTCTTTGTAAGTCTCTCTCTTATTGTTGCTGAGAAAACTATGCACTACTTACTGAAAAGCCTGCGAAGCATTATATCGAAGTCATTTTGTCTTCCAGTTCTTGAGACTGCAGCAGCCATCATATTTGTGGCCCAGAAAATATGCCAACCTTTACTTTTGCCTCAGACATATGAGGAAATGTGGAACATATATGCTGAATGCATCTAATGTATGATTCAAAGCTCTGACCAACTGCTTCACAAGCACCAAATTAATGTGAAGTGGTAGCAGCAAAGGGGTGGCTCATTCAGTAGTGCTCCAGGCTTGTAATCTGCTTAAATCTCACCAAGTTCAACTCTCACCTGAACCAGCATTGAGATTTATCTCATCAAAACTCCCCATCCTGCTCTCAGTTAGTAGGTGAGACGATGGGCTTAGAAAGACCACCATCTGTCAGATGGTGCATTAAATCGTGACCTGTGTGCAGGAGAGCCATATCCTATGCATATTAAAGGACATGCTAGATATCCTTGATTGGGGCTACTATCTGTCTTCTAACAGCTGTCCAGTGGCTACCTTCCTTCCAACCTTCTCTGAGCCCTCGAGATCCTTGTGACCTGGCTGTTTAGCCCATTGTGTGCAAAAAAGTGCCACCCAGAGATAAAAAAAAACCAAATAGTGTCAGCAAGATCTTGTCAGTTGCAACAAGAGCTTCTTGAAAAACATTGTGTGCGCCTGGAGTTAATTGTCTTTGGGCATTCTCATAATGCTGGCCTGATGTTCTACTGCCCCAAACACAGAGGAAACAAGAATACTTGGTATAGCCACCTTGTAGATCTAGTAGAAATTCTAGCATCTTGTAGTCCACATAAACATTCCCATTGTAATGTTAGTTTATTTTCTCCATCAGTTCCTTGACATTCTCATAGTCTTCTTTTAAATGTACTGAATGCTATCAGAATGGATGGAAATTGCTGTTGTGTGGCAAAACAGCCTTCAAATTTTTGGTTGAGCTGTTGATTAATATGTTATAAAGACCTACCTTGACCAACAAAATATAACCTGTTGATTAATAGGTTATGTTTTGGGGGTCATGAGGTATGTCAATAGCTTCTAAATGACCATCGACATCAGTGCAGTAGCACAGACTTTCGGCCAAAATGTAGAAGAATGCAAATTTCATATTCCTTTTCTGATACGTTGATATTTTGTAGGTCAGATCTAATAAATTCCACTGTCTTAGATGGGATACTAAAAGCTCTGCATTTGATTTAGTGAGACCTAAATTCCTGATTAGGTCATCTAATTCTGTTTGATTAAGAAAATGTGGCACCTTGCTGCCATATGCTCCTTGAGTCTTCATAAACACTAACAGTTGAGCTTAGTTTCTTCTTCTGACAACAAAATTGCAGATGGAGTTGGGATAGGTAAGTCTTTGCCATGTAGAACTGGAGCAATAGCTGAGGATATACTTGGATTGGCACATTTCTTTGATCTTTTGACTTGAAGACTTGTCGAAAAGGAGTGCATTATGCCCACTACAAAAGTAGCAATCGTCGTGGTAGTTAGTAGGCTCTCTCCAAATTTAAGGAATTGCAAATGGCATACACTTCCTGGTTCTACTCATCCCCTTTTAATATAGATCGGCAGCTGCCACAGCACACAAGAAGCTCATGGTTTATCTTGATAACCAATGGGAACTCCAAAATATGCTTCATATGCATTGCAAACTTTGTACATGTTACAATCTTATGCTTCACCTGTTTAGGACTAATGTAATATCTCCATAGGTAGCAGAACGAGTCTGTTGACTGTTTACAACCTTGACTACTGGACATCATTGGCTGAAATAGGAAATGGCAGTTAATACATTAAATGACTGCTGACATTTTACATACACTAGTGTCCAAACATTAAGCAACTAGTAGTTGCTCAGGGGGCCTCATCTGCTCTCCTCAGCTCATGACTAGCGGGGTACCCTTTGGACTATCTTGCCATTGAGGAGCCTGTTTGTCATGGGGCTGGGCAGTGATTTCTAGGGCTGCTGCTTTGTCCTCTGCTTCAGGTAAATGGGAGGTCTTAGGGTGACCCCCTCTGGATCAGTCAGCTGGTGGACTGGGCCTGTTAGGGTCAGCTATGCAGTATGGTGAGTGCATTGCCCACATCCGGGAACAGGGTAATGAGTTTTCCCACACATTATTTTCCTCACACTTTATTTTTTCACTTACTTCATTTTATGAGGACTCAGATGAGTTTCTCACATTTCTCTTTCTCACATTTTCCTTTTATTTGTGAGGGCTTGGCTCACTTGCCTTGTGGGTATAGTGCCTGTGTAGCCCTACACCCAATTGGGTGTTCCCTTGTTCAACTCCGTGGTGGACGAGGAACCATGGGCACTGAATCAACATTCATGAGTTCCATTAATGGAAACTCATTGGCCAATTTACAAAGAGGGCTCAGCATGAGCACCCACCTTCTTCATTGTTTTTTTCTCATTGCTGTCATCATCTCGGTGTCTTTGTCACCAAAGGTTCATGATCATCCATTCAATGGGTGATCAAGTAATTGGGGACATGTCCCCCTTTTTTGTAAGCAAAGGTTTGGAGGGTCTTGCAGGAGTTCCAAAATCTGTCAACTGGAGCAATAGCTGAGGATATACTTGGATTGGCACATTTCTTTGATCTTTTGACTTGAAGACTTGACGAAAAAGAGTGCATTATGCCCACTACAAAAGTAGCAATCATCGTGGTAGTTAGTAGTCATGAGTTCCATTAATGAAAATTCATTGGCCAATGTCACAAAGAGGGCTCAGCATGAGCACCTGCATTCTTCATTGTTTTTTCCTCATTGCCTTCGTCATCATCTGTGTCTTCTTTCCCAAGATTCCTGATCATTCATTCAATGAATCTTAATCAAACAGAATTAGATGACCTAATCAGGAATTTAGGTCTCACTAAATCAAATGCAGAGCTTTTAGTATCCCATCTAAGACAGTGGAATTTATTGGATCTGACCTACAAAGATCTAGTGACTTGCTGGTGGAGACTTCTTGTTCTAAGCATTCACAGCTACTGCTGAAAGTGACAGAGATTGGTGGGGTTTCTGTCACAGTGAAGCTTCACAAATCATTTAATTCCTCCTAGAGTGTGATCTTTGAGTGGGGCTTCCTGAAAGTTTCCAAGGAGAAAATCCTCTTGTAGCTCTCATCCCAAGGAGTGACAGCAGTCCACCAGGTTTTGCAATGCCTTGATGGAAAGTTAGTGCCCACCAGGTAGTAAATTTCCATCATGGTACCACCCAGGTTAGTACCCAGCCAGTTCTATGAGCATTACATTTAACACACCACTCCTGCTGACTTCCATCAAGTCAGGTTATCTTCACTGTGAGATACAGCCATACATTCCAAAGTCTCTGTATTGATTTAATTGCCAGAGATATAGGCATGCATGCACAGCTTGCCAGGGCAAACTGACTTTTGCTCATTGTGGCAGCTAGGGTCACCTTGATCCTGACTGCACGGCTGAAAAGGTGGAGCAGGGATGACTCAATCAGAAGTACCTGGCTCATAATATGCAGTACCAGGTCCCACCTGGGCCAGCATTGAGATTCATCTCTGCAAAACTCCCTGCCCTCAGTCAGTAGGGGACATTGATGGCCTTGGAAAGGCTGCTGTCCTTTGGATGGGGGGTTAAGCTGTGGCCCTGTGTGCAGGAGAGCCATACCCTGTTCATGTTAAAGAACATGCTAGATGGCCTTGACAGGAGGCTGCCATCTGTCTCCTAATAGCTGTCCAGTAGGTCTCCTCCCCCAACTTTCTCTGAGCCATTGGGATCCTTGTAACCTGACCATTAACCCATTATGTGCAAAAAATGCCGCTCAAAGGTAAAATATCCCAACCCAGCTGAAAAGGCAAGCTGCATGAATTGTAATGGGGACCATCTGGCATTTTCCCATGACTGTCCTAAGTGGCTAAAGGAAAAGGAGGTACAACACCTGAAAATGATCAATAAAATCTCATATCCAATGTGAGAATGCTTGCTGCACCACCTTCCCCCCCTGGTGAGGTCTCCTATTGCCAGTTGGCATCAACATCGCCAGTTTCTATTTCTGCGTCCATGCCTTCTGCTTCTCCCTCAGGAAGGCCCTCTCTGTCACAACCACATAGCCAGACCTTTCAGACCGAAGGGGCCCCCATCAGGGCCCAAGAAGAAAATTTTATTCTCTTCTCATTTCGTGGCTTTGGATCCCTGTCCCTCAGGTAACTCTGAGGCCCCAATTTTAGAAAACCATCACTGGCTATGGTAAAAATAAATTGAAAGTCATTGTCTGCCCATTCTCCTAAGACCTGTGAAGGCCATATGCCTACACTGAAATTGTCATGAAATTATAGAAGATTAATGACGACATCAAGGTCCTCCTGAGGGCTCACGAGCCCATTTGTGTGTGCCTGCAGGAGACATACTTGCAGACAACCACCGATCCCATGATCCAAGACATTTCTCTCATTCGCCGGGACTGGGATGAAGATGGTCCAGCTCGCAGAGTTGTTGCCATCCTCATGAGCCACCATTCTCCATCCAGGTCATACCCCTCACCACCAACTTAGAGGCAGTAGCCATTCACCTCTTCAGGGAATTTTCATTGACTGTCTGCTCCATCTACCTACTGCCCAAATGTATTGTCTACTGGGAAGATCTGGATCAGCTCATCTCATAGCTGCCATCCCCCTTCCTCTTCATGAGGGTCTTCAATGGTCACAGTCCATCTTGGAGCAGTACTGACATGAACAGATGTCTCCTGAATCTCTCACTCTCACTGTTAAACACCTGTGTTAGTACCTACTTTCATTTCCTGACCCATACTTTCACTGCTATTGATCTCACTATCTGCTCCTCTTTGATCACCTCCCCATGGTGTGTGCCATCTCCTGTGTGTGTGTGTGGGGGGGGGGGGGGGGGCTTTGAAACCCTTCACTCATCTCATGGTGGAGTTTTGGTTGAGCTGACTGGAGTGGCTTCAAACTCCTCTGTGAGCTTGATGAGCACTTGGTCAGCAAGAAGCCAATCAGTGTTGCAGTGGGAGAGATGATGGACTGTATCATCCACACAACTGCCTCTACTATTCTTTAAACAAATAATTATTATTAAACTCAACTCATTAAATATCCACTAATAATTTCCACTCTGTAAATGATTCAAATATTTATAGGAAAAATTGTCTTGAGCTGGGTGGAATACGAATCCACGACCTCCTGATAACATGTCAGGTGCTCTGGACCACTGAGCTACCGGCTGTCGATCAAGATCTCCTCTAACTGATGTTATGAACATTCTCAACCTACTTTCCTAATATGTAGGGAGTGTTCAGACAATCCCACCTCAAGCGGCTTTTTAATGCCTTAGATGGAATGCATGTCTTATGAGTATGCAATATACAAATAATTATTATTAAACTCAACTCATTAAGTATCCACTAATAATTTCCGCTCTGAAAATTGATTCAAATATTTAGAGGAAAAATTGTCTTGAGCCGGGTGGGATATGAACCCACGACCACCTGATAACATCATGTATTCCACTCGGTTCAAGTAAATTAAAGGATAATCAACAAAAATGTATATAGCTCCCAATATATGTAAAAGAATGCACTGAAAATGGGCGAACATGGAAAATATGCTACGTGGAAAACCATCCCGCATTTAAAATTGCCACATGTAAGCTGGAATATGCAAATTAGGAATGCATTAAAAAGACATGTGAGAGTACTCACAGCTTTTAGCTGTTCTAGGCAACTCTTGCTTTCATTCAGTGGCATGCCCAGCTGATTATGTCCTGAAGACATCGTATGGATGATTTTCAGCAGTGGAGAGTGATTGGAAGGATGAAAATAGGTCAGTCCCAGACAGAAGTTTCCAGAGCATTGAATATTCTGCAAAATGTCCCGTCAAGACTCTAAATACAGTTTCAACAGACAGGAGATGTTCATTGTTGACCAGAACAAGATTGTCCCAAAGCCATAACTACAACAGACAATCGCTATTTGAGTCTTATTGCCAGATGAAACAGAGTGATGACTGTTAGGTAACTGTCTTTGGAGCTTGCAGCAGCTGCAGGAATAAGGTTACATACTGTTTACAGGAGACTTTGTGAGCAATATCTTTATGCCAAGAGAACCTGTTGAGTCCCTCTAACTCCTGCCACCCAGTGAGCTCGTTTAATGTGGAGTCACTACTTGGAGTCCAGACCAGTGGGCACATGTTATGTTCACAGATGAATCATGATTCAGCTTAAGTACTGATTTGTGACCTATTTGCATCTGGAGACAACCAGGGAACCCACAATAGTCTCCCAAACATCAGAGAAAGGACTACTCTGATGGCTCTGATGTGATGGTTGGGACAAGAATCGTGATGAATGGGCATACAGATCTGCACATCTTTCCGAGTGGCTCTGTTACTGCCCTGTGGTACAGAGATGATTTCCTGAATCCACATGTCAGGCCATTCCGGGGAGCTGTCGGTCCAGAATTTATTCTTATAGATGATAACACTGCCCTCATTGAGTTCATGTGGTCAATGATTTTCTCGAAGAGGAAGATATTTGCTGAATGGAGTGACACCCAGATCTCCTGACCTCAATTCCATTGAGCATGTATGGGATGCTCTAGGGCAGGTGTGTCCAACCCACGGCCCACGGGTGGCCCAAGACAGCTAGTAATGCAGCCCACAACGTCGTAAAGTTTATGTATTTACGACATAAGCTTTCAACATGATTATGTGATTTTCAGCGAGTTTTTGATATCCCACAGTTTTACGTTGCCCTTTTTTTAATTTTATAATAAAAAACATAGGAAAATAAATAAAGTTTTATTATTTATATACATTAAATATCTTATATATTTTATGTGCGGCCCAAGGAAGTCAAATCTTCACTCAATGTGGCCCAGGGAAGTCAAAAGGTTGGACACACCTGCTCTAGGGGGACTCATTGGAGCTTGCCAGCCATCTCCCAGAACACTCCATAAATTCAGAACAGCACTTGTTGAGGAGTGGTAATTAATCCCTTAAGACCTCATCAATACACTCATAAACAGTATGAGGAATTGCTGCTGAGCTGCATATGGTTGTCAGGGGTGATCATACTCCATATTAACACACTGCATGTTGTACTTAACAGACTTTAAGTATTGTTCCATGGACTGCTCTTTCATGTCAATTGCATGATTATTATCTTAATGCATGCACATTATACGATTATGAATTTCTTCTGCTTGATTTACATTTGTAATATAATAATAAACCTCTTTACCAAATTTCATTGCATTCCCTTAAAAATACTTCAAGTTATGTACGAATTTATACATTATCCTTTAATTTTGAACACCAGTATGTGTGTTTACAATGTATATTTTAACTTTCAGAATTTTATGTCCAAGCCCCTTACACTTGGACATCTTTTATATGATAATTCTGTTTTAGCTCCTGTATTTGATTTTTTACATTTTACTAGGTAATTCTTTCTAGGTACAGATAGTAATTTTATTGCTTTGATCTTTCTACTTTGTCTGACCTGGGTCCTTTACACTTGGGTCGTTTTTATTTTTCTATATATATATATTTGTTCTTTATTGTTTCAAATTTGTTCTTTGCTATTTTTACCCCCTTTTTACAATTGCATTGTTGTAATTTTTGATTGAGGGATCCATGACTTTTATCCATCAACACTGGACTTTTGCTACGTATCATGTGTTTGGTGCAACATTGCCTCAGTTGGCCCTGTACCATAAAACCCCCAATGAAACAACCACGAATTAATTGACAATAAATATCAAAAGTCAGTTTTTTAAATTAGAAATAATGCTGAGTTCAAATCTGCATATGAAATTTGCATTAAACACCATTACACATGCAAAACAGATCAGTATAAAAAGCACCTCATTTGTATGTGCATGTCAGTTCATGTTAGAGACGACTTATGACATCTGAGATAGCCACCCTTTAAATAATAGCAGAAGAAGTCTTTTGAGTGAAGAAATGAGGTGGTAAGAAATCAGGAGGCTCGAGGTCAAACAACATCATTCTTAGGTTGCCAGATGGCTAAATGTGAATCATAGCATTGTAAGCTACCTTTGGAATCAATTTCAAACAAAGGCATCATTAGACCTGTTCTTAGGATCAGATATCCAAAAACCACATAAATTAGAAATGACCATTATTTGTTCTTAAATGCAAAGCATCATAGAACCCACTCATACAGCATGTCAGCTCAATTTCAACCTCATTACATCTGCAGATGGGCTGTATCTTAGCAAACTGATCCAGTATGCTATAAGACTTCATGCAGGTCATCTTTATGCACGATGGCCAGTTGTGTGCATCCCTTTGAGATCCAGCCAATACGGAGCACAATTGAATTGGTCTCGACAACATTGCAACTGGACTTAACATCAACAGAGCAATGTTTTGTTAATTAATGGATACCAATTTTGTCTGCAAACTAATTGCTGATGACTATTGGTTTAGAGATAGCCGGGAAATAGATATCGTCCCATTAACATCTGGGAAAGAGACAGTTTTAGCGCTGGTGGTATATTGCTGTGGGTAGGCATCACTCTCAATGGCCTCACAGACCTTCATGTTTTTCCCAGGAGGGACTACAACAGCTATAGGTATTGCAATAAGATCCTTTAATCTTATATTCATCCATTTCTCACAATAATAGTCCTAATTCCATGTTAATGGTTGATAATGTTTGTCCTCATAGAGCTCACTTAGTGGGCTAATACCTTGAGAGTAAAATCATAAGTTGTATGGACTGACCTTCCCAATCACCTTACTTAAATCCAATAGAACATGTTTGGGATGCTGTAGTACAATGCAGTATATTCTAATTTCAGCATAATGATTCATTGTGCAGCCTGTATCACTGTTCATGGTGATCATACACCATATTAATGGTATGTTATCACTGAACTTTTACATCCCATTTTGAGGTAATAATTTTCTGATTTGAATATCTCATTAAATATTTATAGGAGTTCATATATTTTACAGGTATTAGTGGGATATATAATCATGGATTTCACCTGTACTTTTCATTGAAATTCGATGAAGGACTTGTTTGTAATTTATGTTTTTGTGTTTGTTGCTTAACTTTTGAGCGCCAGTGTTCTCTAATGCTATGGAAATCTCAAGAAAGTTCTGAATTCATTTCTTACTCAGTTCAAAATAATTATTTCTTTTCATAAAGATGTATCAAGTGATCATTTAAAATGTGAATTGCATTTAAATTGTATAACTTATTTACTTTTGATATAAGTCAGCATTTTATTGGGTTGATGCAAAAGTGCATCCAATTTTTTTTTACCAAAATTCCACTCTGACAAGTTATATGGCACCCATACATTGGCCTTGTTTACAATCTCAAGCTGTCATAATTGCCTCAAAACAGTTGATGATTAATGCAGAGTATTTCTGCAATCTCTCATGTTGTTCAGTGTTGGCCTTTTTCAATCAAGGGTGAGATTCCATCACTGTTAGTCTTGGTCAGCCGTCCAGAACATTGTGAATCATCAAGGTCAAATTTTCTTTACAAAAATGTCTGAACAACTTACGACACGTGGAATCATCAATAGCACCCTTTCTGTACACAGCACATATCTTTCTTTGAGTTTGCAACATGTTCTTGCCTTTCCAGAAGTAAAAAAGCATGATATGCCAAAAATGCTTATTTTCTGTCATCTTTACAATTTCATAAAATGCACAACATACAACTGATCATGACAAGTTTTTGTTTTAAATGCTCGATGAAATGTCACCTTTCAAATGGCGTATAAATGTTATATTTTTGAAGTTGTTAATAGGTCGATTTTGCGACATGACACTGATAAGTGGAAAAACGGGAAGTTTTTGCATTAACCCAATACAACTTTTTATAGTGGCATAAAATCTTTGCTCAACATGGCTATATGACTTAGGTTCCACATTTCATTCTAAAATAGCAGTTATTCATCTGATTGCATGTTATGTGTGTATGCAATTTTAGATAGTGAAACTAATACTGTGAATGTAAATTATATTAATTAAAGTGAGTTGTCAACAGATGAGCTTAGTGTTTTTATCTGTTGAGCATTATTATATAGTTATAAATTTTTTTTTCTTTAAGAAACTGGCAATTTCCAAATTCTATGTTCAATACCAGTGATGTGCCAACTGCCCAGGGTGCCAAAATCTTAAGAGTATTTTGATGGTAATATAATGATGGAAAATTTCTATATTAAAAAAAAAATTAAAATTTGCTTAATGTTGAATTAAATTGACATAATAAACATTTTTTAAATGGTGCTTTTTGCAATAAATTCATTTTAAAACTGAAATTATTCTGATTTTTTTTTAACTTAATAGAATTATCATTTATTTATGTATGTTGATTTTCTTTTCCATTCCTACAGCTGCTGGTGCTACTGTGGTATATCCTATTGATCTGGTGAAAACAAGAATGCAAAATCAACGGACTGGTTCATACATTGGGGAATTAATGTACAGGAATAGTTTTGATTGTGCTAAAAAAGTAATACGTCATGAGGGAGTGTTTGGCTTATACAGAGGTCTAATGCCACAGCTGGTAGGAGTTTGTCCAGAAAAAGCTATTAAATTAACAGTAAGTGGAATAATTCATAAAATAAATTAGTTTTAAGAATATATATTAAAATTTGCTTAATGTTGAATGAAATATGAATATTTATAATTATATATAAAATGAACTTCCAGATTATTAACTTGTAGTACTGAGGACTTGATGTAATTGTATTCAGTATTCAAACTTTCCAAAAAGATGAATTTATAATTAAATTTTTAAAAAATATTATGATTTTATTAAAATTTATTTCTTATTGTGGGTATGCCTGTTTAATATTCATTCTGTATCTCGATCTATGATGTTAGGCATTCATCTGAGGAGACAGTCAAATTCTATATTTGATAATTGAGTAGCATTAACTGACCAAAGGGACCTGACTTTGAGCCCTGGGTAAGGCATGGATGTTTGTTTGCTTTTCTGCTTAGGTCCCACCATCCTCACAGAGCTTTTACCATGGGGTATTAAATTATCAGGCTCCAATTATCAGGCTCCTGTCAGACCTACCCTGCTGAGGAGTGGTCAACTTCACAGGGTCCTGGTGCTGACCATTTATACCTACTAGACTGGACTTGTTTATAGATTTGAGCTTGATTATTGATCCTGGACTTGCTGCACTGGTGGGCCTCTGTTGAGGGAGAGTCTGCCGCTGTGTTTTCTGTTTGCTTCTGGGTTGCCAGCTCTAAGTGAACAGAGACATGGGATACCTTATATCAGCTGGTGGATAATCTTAATCAGAGGCCATCGCAGGTACCTGAACCTTACTTAGCTAGTTGGGCATCGTCAAGCCTAAACTGGAGTAATGTGTCTCAGGTAGGCCATATGGCTCTTGAAAAAGCCCACTTGAAAAGGTGGTGCCTGAAGTTCCTACCAGCATCGGTGACTTCAGCCTTAAGCGGAGGAGGAACAGGTCTTTGCCCCATGCCTGTGATCAGGGGGCTATTTGATATTGTTGGCCCTACCAATCTCAATAAACCTAATTTCTTTAAAAATCCTACTAATCATTTTCTCTCTGCAGGAACGTGGAACGTGAGGACATTACATAGAGATTATTCTCTTGATGTCCTCATGCAGGAATTCCAGTGCTATAACCTAGATATTCAAGGCTTGCAAGAGACCAGATGGACAGCTAAAGGTGAGATACTTAAAAATAACTTTAAATTTCTCATTACAGGGAGGGAGGATGGAAAGCATCACCAAGGCGTGGGTCTGCTGCTCAGCAGACATGCTAGTGATGCTCTTCTAGGATATGAGTGCATTAATGAAAGGTTTCTTACAGCAAAATTTCAGACAAGCATTAAACACTTGAATTTTATCTGCTGTTATGCCCCCACTGAGGATGCTGATGAGGATGAGAAGGATAGGTTTTACGGACAACTTCAGGATATTTTGAATTCTGTCAAGAAAGCAGATATTACCCTTGTTCTTGGTGACTTCAATGCCAAAGTTGGTACTGACTCTGATCTTTGGGGAGAGGTGATAGGCCCTTTTGGTATTGGTAGCTGCAATGGCAATGGGCAACGTCTCCTACAGGTAAGTAAACTCAATGGTTTCAGAATAACTAACACATATTACAAACACCGCGACATATATAAATACACATGGGTTTCACCTGATGGGCTGCATAGGAATATGATTGATTATATATTAATTAACAGCAAATGGGCTAGTTCTGTTAGAAATACCAGGGCATATAGGGGAGCTGAAATTGGATCTGACCATTACCTTGTTAAAAGTGTCTTACAACTTAAACTTAAAAAGTGTTTTGCTAGGGTTAAAAAATTTACCTTTAATACCGAAGCTCTGAAAGACCCAATTGTAGCTAAAGCTTACCATGATAGGTTACTTAGTCATTATGACAGTCATGGTTTGCTTACTACTGAAGTTGAGGAAGAATGGGGCCATTTTAAACAGGCTTTTTTGGACACTAAGAGTACTCTTTTAGGAAAAAAGGAGCAGAGGAAGCAGAATTATTTAAGTGATAAGGCAATTGAGCTTATTTCAGAAAGAAGGAACTGCAGGAATGTCCTTAATCAGTACCCTACTAGTCCTAATAGAAAAGATTACAAAGAGCTTAATAAATGTGTAAAGGATCAGTTAGCTACGTATAAAAATCTTTGGCTTGATAGCTTGGCTGACAAAGCTGAGGAAGCAGTTAGGCAGCACAACAGCAGAGAGCTGTACCAGATAGTTAATGTTTTATGTGGCAGAAAACGGACAGGCATACAGGGATTGAATGATAAACAAGGTAAGGTTATAGAAGGTGAGGATTCTGTCATGGCTAGGTGGGCTGAGCATTTCAGTGATGTTCAAAACAATGTGGTTAGTTCTACTCCCATTGTTTGTAATGATGATAGATGCATTGGCAGCTTTAATGTTGGCCCTATAACACAGTCTGAAGTTAGTTTGGCTATCTCTAAACTTAAACTTCATAAATCCCCAGGGGTAGATGAAATTACTACAGAAATGCTCAGAGCTGGGAATGTTTTGGTTACCACTTGGATGACTGAAATTTTGAATAACTTTTATGATAAAGGCATGGTTCCTAAAGATTTTACCAGAACTATTATTATTCCTATTTTCAAAAAAGGTGATCGCAGTTCTTGTGATAACTATAGGGGTATCAGCCTACTCTCTGTTCCTGGTAAAGTTCTTTCCATGATTGTGCTTAATAGAATTAAGAATATGGTTGACAGGCAATTGCGTGATGAGCAATGTGGATTCAGAAGTGGTAGGGGATGTGTGGATCAGGTATTTTCACTTAGGCAGATTCTTGAGAAATGTTTAGAGTTTCAGAAACCTTTGGTTGCTAGCTTCGTTGATTTCAAAAAGGCTTTCGACTCTGTTGATCGTCATAATTTGTGGTTGATTGTGAGATCATATGGTATACCAGACAAGTTAGTTAACATAATGAAAGCTCTCTATAATAACACTGAGTCATGTGTGAGAGTTGGTAAGTCTTATAGCAATTGGTTTAGCATTACGTCTGGTGTTCGACAAGGGTGCATTTTGTCTCCTTTTCTCTTTAGTTTGGTTGTTGATTATGTTATGCGAAATTCACTTCAAGGGAAAGATTTTGGCCTTAAATGGGCTGGAGATACGAAAATTTCTGATTTAGATTATGCTGATGTTTTAGCCCTTTTGGCAAATGATGTTGATGAGATGAACTCTTTCATTCGAGCCGTTGATGAGACTGGTAGTAGAGTAGGTTTGGTTATAAACAGAGAGAAAACTAAAGTGATGAAAATTGGTCAGGCAGGTTGTGATTCAGTTAATCTGAATGGTTGCAGTCTTGAGCAGGTGTCACAGTTTAATTACCTTGGGAGCTATGTAACTGATACTGGTGATGTGCGGCATGAGATTAACAGACGAATAGGTATTGCTGCCGGGACTTTTAAGAATCTATGGAGATTGTGGAGAAATAGGCGTATACACCTAAAGACTAAAATTAGACTGTATAATAGTTTGGTTCTTTCTAGGGTTAGTTATGGTAGTGAAACTTGGATGCTGTGTAAACAAGATAACAGGAAACTAGATGCTTTTGATTCTAGATGCTTACGCAGTATCTTGGGTATTAGGTGGTTTAACTTTGTAACTAATGATGAGGTTAGGCAAAGGAGTCTGCAACCTCCTTTAAGCAGCATATTGTGCAGAGAGAGACTCCGCTGGTTTGGCCATGTTGCCCGTATGGATAATTATAGATTGGCGAATAGGGTTATGAACAGTGTGCGTAGAGGCCTCAGAAGGAGGGGGAGACCTAGGATGCAGTGGGCTGACAATGTCAAACAGGACCTTGTTAGAATTGGTGTGTAGTGGCCGGATGCAGCAGATGTAGCTCAGGACAGATATGCTTGGAGAATTAAACTGCGTGGTCTGGTTGGACCTCCGTAGCCCATGGCTGCTTGAGGATGATGATGATGATGATGTCAGACCTAGTGACAAGCAGTTGCTTGAAGTGGTATTTATTATTTTATTAGCTGATTAGAGTAGTGGAGATGAGGGAGCTAGGAGTATAGGCTCAGCTCTGTGTGGAAGCCCAATGATATTTCTATATTTGTGTGTTTTACTGGGATTGATTTGTGTCAGTGTTTCTTGACCTGTATTTCAGTGCAAAATGCACTAATATAAAAATATCAGGCTCAGACACAGATCTGAGCCTTACACCCTTACTGCTGGCTCTCTCCACCACTCAGCTACTTCTCCACTACTGGACTGAACATTATTAATAAAAATCAATTTGGCTTTCAAAAAGGGAAAAAATACAGTTCAACTAATTTCTGAAATTGCAAATAACTTTAACAAATCATTGAGTAATAGAGAAAAATTTGTAATAATTCTTAGATTTACAGAAAGCCTTCAATACAATAGACCATAAGATTTTATTGAATAAATTGGGAAAATTATGGTGTTCATGGTATAATGTTAGATTGGTTTGATTTGATGATAATATTTTAATAACAGTAACAATATTTAAATGATAGCATTTCAGAGATTCAAGCAGATTACAATAATATAATTTGATGGTTAAATCATAATAAATCTACTTAAAATTATTAAATCTTCTCTATATCACTAATTGTTGGAAAAGCTGATACAATTAGTTGGAATTATTATCTATGAATTTATATTGGTTTTTTTCTTGCAATGATATTCAATGGGTAGATGAGTCTATTGTCATGTGGTGGATAGTACAGTCCAGATATGAGTTCACATATGTTCTTTTTTTTGTTGTTGTTTTTGGCAGGACTTCTGGTGCTGTTGACGTTAATTTGAAAGTGGCACAACCTAGCACCAGAATTCCCGTCAAGAACAACAACAGCTACAAAAAACAAAACAAGAACATATGTGAACTTATATCTGGACTGCACTACCCACCACAGGACAATACACTCATCTACCCATCGGATATCATCGTAAGGAAAAAACCAAGGTAAATTTGTAGACAATAATTCCAACTAATTGTCTCAGTTTTTCTGACAGTAGAAAAAAAACATTATGGATGATTATACACTCACCAGGATTTAATATTCATCGAAACCTCTTTATCAAAACATAAGATAAATCGTAAGAAAAAGAAAAGGATACCTATAATTGTGCATCAGTATGTAGTTGCCAACATGTTGAGCAAGTAAATCAAATAAAATACCTAGGAATTGTTTTTGATGAATACTGTAGGTGGAATGCACATATATCCCATATATGTGAAAGCTGGAGAATATCGGTGATAAAGATTCAAAAATTAAAATACATACTAAATATGGAAATCTGTGTATTATTTTATAAAGCAATATGCAAATCGATTTTAAATTATGGAATAAATACACATGGAACAGCAAACTTAATGAACATAAATAAAATAGAAAACCTGCAATCTATAATAGCTAAAAATATTATTCATTTACATTTGTAAAAAAAAAATAAAAAACATCAACAGATAGATTAAAATTTTTAAACCTTTTATCCTACAGTAATTTATATAAATATAACTGAATAATTGAAATTTTTTTGACAAAATATGAAAAAAAAAAAAAGCAACACAATAAAAATACAAGACTTTAAACCAAGGATATTACAAAACACCTACTTTTTAAAATAACAACAGAAAACATACCTCCGAATATCAAATACCACTTATATTTAATGCTATCCCAAGGGAAATACTAAATATAAAAGTAATAAATACCCCCTCAAGCAGCTGCTTGCCACAGAGGTCTGACAGGAACCTGTCAGTTTATATGCTGCCATAGTAGAAAGTCTGAGAGGATGGCAGGACCTCAGCAGAAAACAACATGGACATCCATGCTTTACCCGGGGCTCGAACCCAGGTCCCTTAGATCAGCAGCGAAGCACGCTAACCACTCGGTTAGATAGTTTCATTTAGTAGACTCAAAACCAAATTTAAAATATATTTGGGATGCAATCATAGCTAAAAATATTATTCATTTACATTTGTAAAAAAATTATAAAGCATCAACAGATAGATTAAAATTTTTAAACCTTTCATCCTACAGTAATTTATATAAATATAACTGAATAATTGAATTTTTTTTGACAAAATATGCAAAAAAAAAAATGCAACACAATAAAAATACAAGACTTTAAACCTAGGGTATCTCAAAACGCCTACTTTTTGAAATAATAACAGAAAACATACCCCCGAATATCAAATACCACTTATCTTTAATGATATCCCAAGGGAAATACTAACTATAGATAGTTTCATTTTGTAGACTCAAAACCAAATTGAAAATATATTTGGGAAAATCAAATTAGCTGAATATTAAGATGTTGTGTTTCGTAAATTATATTTGATGTATATCATTTTTGTGGCTGAATGACCTATGTTTAATTAAAAAAATATATCTAAACACAGTGAATATTTGCTATATTTGAGTTTCATATAATCATGGTTGCAAATATCATGACAACAAATGTCCCCTATATGCCCTGGTATTTCTAACAGAACTAGCCCATTTGCTGTTAATTAATATATAATCAATCATATTCCTATGCAGCCCATCAGGTGAAACCCATGTGTACTTATGTATGTCGCGGTGTTTGTAATATGTGTTAGTTATTCTGAAACCATTGAGTTTACTTACCTGTAGGAGACGTTGCCCATTGCCATTGCAGCTACCAATACCAAAAGGGCCTATTACTCCTCCCCAAATGTCAGAGTCAGTACCAACTTTGGCATTGAAGTCACCAAGAACAAGGGTAATATCTCCTTTCTTGACAGAATTCAAAATATCCTGAAGTTGTTCATAAAACCTATCCTTCTCATCCACATCGGCATCCTCAGTGGGGGCATAACAGCAGATAACATTCAGGTCTTTAACGCTTGTCTGAAATTTTGCTGTAAGAAACCTTTCATTAATGCACTCATATCCTAGAAGAGCATCACTAGCGTGTCTGCTGAGAAGCAGACCCACGCCTTTGGTGATGCTTATTGTCGTCCCTCCCTGAAAAGAGAAATTTAAGATTATTTTTAAGAATCTGACCTTTATCTGTCCATCTGGTCTCTTCCAAGCTGAGAATATCCAAATTATAACGGCGGAACTCCTGTGTGAGGACATCAAGAGAAAAAGCTCTGTGCAGAAACATTCCAACTACCTATGGAGAGAAAATGGTTATGGGATGTTTAAAGAAACTATGTTTATTGAGAGAGGGAATGCCAACAATATCAAACAGCCCCCTAATCGCAGACATAGGGCAAGGACCCGTTTCCCCACCACTAAAGGCTGAAGCCATCTACACTGGAAGACTTCCTCCAATGTAGAATTTGACGATGCCAATAGAAGCAAAGAGTTCAGGTGATTAGAGAACTTTCCTGATCTGTGGGTCATGATTAACATTCGAACTTCAATGGGTCTCATGCATGTCTATTATTATTTGGTTGATAAGGGATTAAAACTTTTCTTTCACTAGAGTTTAGGCACTTTTATTTTTAATCAATTATGCACTTTATGTTTCTTATCTTCCTATTTGCTTATCATTTGTTGGTTGATGTCAGTCATCATGTTTTTTCTGATGGAATTATTATTTTTTTGTCATCTCCATGCCGGAGGTTGGACTTTTATCACCCTCTGTCCCAAGATGGAATTATTAGGTCCTGGGGCTTTTAATATTGAGAACTTTAATATCTGATTTTAAACTTGTCTCTGATTGATGAGATTATTTTGTTCTGGGGGGCGTTTTTATACTGTGGATTGGCAGTTCATTATTTACGATAATTCGTGTATTTCAGGCTTGTTGGGGGCGGGGGTGGCTAAGTCGGTAGCGCACCAGGCTCGTAATCTGTAGTTTCCAGGTTCGAGTCCCAGCTGGGTCAGCATTGAGAGTTATATCCGCAAAACTCCTCGCCCTGCCCACGGTCAGTAGGGGACACCGATGGGCTTGGAAAGGCCGCCGTCCGTCGGATGGGGCGTTAAGCTGTGGCCCCGTGTGCGAGAGAGCCATACCCTGTACGCGTTAAAGAACATGCTGGATGGCCTTGACGGGAGGCTACCATCTGTCTCCCAACAGCTGTTCCAGTGGGTCCCCTCCCCCAATCTTCTCTGACCTTCGGGGTCCATGTGACCTGGCCGTTTAGCCCATGGTGTGCAAAAAAGTGCCGCTCAGAGGTAAAACAACCCAACCCAACTCAGGCTTGTTGTGTTTGATGGGATTATTTAATTGATGGGTCTTTTTTATACTGTGGATTGGTGGTGAATTGTTTACAATTTTGTTTTTTAGGCTTGTTACAAGATTGGTTTGTTCTGGGACGTGGGTAAAAAGGGTGGAACAGTTGTTCGTTGTTTAGAGTATGTTCAGGTTAAATTTTGTTTTGGGGTTTTAAATTGCAGAACAGCAATTTGTTGTTCAGTGGTATGTACTTGTTTGAATAACTGCCTCTGATGAGATTATTGATTTTTGCAGTTTTTTTTTTTCAAAGTACAGAATGAAAGTTCATTTATTAGTGATAACAGGCTGTTGAAACAAGTAACCTTAAATGGTACTGACTGACCAGCATTCATCTTATAATGATATGCACAGTTAAGAAAATATGCCTTAGGTTTATTTGTGGAAACAAAATTTTATGCTTAGTTTGCTTAATATTGTGTGATATAGTGTTTAATAATTAATAAGTATTTGAATAATATAGAGGAAAAATTGTCGTTAGCCAGATGGGATCTGAACACACAACCTCCTGATAACATGTTAGGTGCTCTGGCCACCGAACAATCATCCTCTATTAGTGGCTTTAAGCATTATACCACAGAATAGTCATTGGAAATGTACACACATTAGCCACTGAATTAGAAACTTTTTTGTAGATGTACGTAAACGTCACTTGTGCAGCATATATGCAAAATATGTGGTCACCTGCATCACCACGTGTGATCTAGGCAACTATTTAAGACTGCTGTTCATCAGTAATCGTCAGCAGTGTTGATCACAGTGGGAAGAAGCAAAGGATATTTTGGGGTTCAATAAAGGGCTTATTGTGGGTGCCCATCTGGCTGGAGCGATGATTTTAAAAACAGCACAGCTGACTGGTTTCTTGAAAGGTGAGATATCTCGGGTTTTTAATCAGTGGAAAAATAACCCACATTGCTTGTCTAAGAGGCTTAAGTATGGTGTGATGACAATCTATCAGAAACAAGATCACTGTCATCTGAGAAGGTTTGTACAGTGAAACAGGACTTCCTGTGTGCAGCAATTGACTGAAGCATTCAATGAAGGCTGTTCCTGACTCATATCTCAGCAAACTATGCGCAGGAAATTGAAGAGGATCAGTATTAGCAGTGCAATGCCTATACGGAAACCACTGATTTCTTTGAAGAACCGGAAAGTTAATCTACAGTTGACTGGACACTGGGAGATTGGAAAAAAGTCATGTGGTCTGATGAGTCATGGTACACTTTGTTCTGTACCGATGGTAGGCAGAGAATTTGGCAGGAGCCCCATGAAGCAATGGACTCAGCTTGCCTTTTATACATAACTCAAGGTTTTGGAGCGGTGTCATGGTGTGGGGCACATTCTGTTGGTACAGAACAGGTTCCCTGATATTGCTGGAAGGTCGGGTGTCCTCCAAGGATTATCTGAACATTGTTGCCGATCAAGTCCATCCTGCAATGTTGACTTTTTATCCAGCAGGTGATGGTTGTTTAATGGACAACAATGCTACTGTCCATCGCTCAAGATGTGTTCAGCAGTGGTTAAACGAGCAAGACAGCAACTTCCACCATCTTCCCTGGCCACCACAAAGCCCAGATCTGAACCCCATTGAGAATGTATGGGACATGTTAGCAAAACAGATCCGGGAGCAAAGCCCTCTTCCATCAAATCTGAGCCAGTTAAAGGACTGTCTGGTGAATGCCTGGTATGCTGGAGATGTAAAGGCACTCCAACACCTTGTGGAATCTATGCCAAACCACATATATGCTGTAATTCGGGCTAAGGAGGTCCAACTCGGTATTGAATAAAGGTTTCTAACTCAGTGGCCGGTGTGTGTAGTTGATTGTAGTTGAAGACTCTGGTCCAGAAGGCACTTTCCAGTTTAGTGCACATGGCCAACCCACATCAAGTGCCAAACAGCATGGTATTTTTATTTTTTAAGCCAACATGACGAATATTTAGCATAAGCATTATTGTTCAAATGATAGAATTTCTAAAATATATATACACCTGGTAGTAATTTGTTAGAATAATATAGAGGAAAAATTGTCATTTGCTGGGTGGGATCTGAACCCACGACCTCCTGATAACAATTGTTATCAGGAGGTCATAGTGATTGTTTGCTGGCCGGTAACTCTGTGGCCAGAGAACCTAACATGTTATCAGGAGGTTGTGGGTTCAGATCCCACACAGCTAATGACAATTTTTCCTCTATATTATTCTAACAAATTACTACCGGGTGTACATATATCTGAGAAATTCTATCATTTGAACAAAAATGCTTACTATCGATACTCAGCGTGTTGGCTTAAAAAATAAAAATACCATGCCATTTGGCACTGGATGTGGGCTGGCCATGTGCACTAAGCTGGAAAGTGCATTCTGGACCAGAGTCTTCAACTACAGCCAACTACATTTGTAATGATTATTCTATGGCATAATGCTTAAAGCCACTAATAGAGGATAATTGTTCAGGGCCAGTAGCTCAGTGGGTTCAGATCCCACCTGGCTAATGAAATTTTTCCTCTATATTATTCTAACAAATTACTACCAGGTGTATATCTGAGAAATTCTATCATTTGAAGAATATGTGTTTATCATTATATTCTCTACTTAGTATATTCTCGTTGTATGGCCTCTTCACTGCTAGTAATATTATTGTATAGGTTGCTATTTGTGGAACTTTCCAAGAAGTTGAATATTCTTTCTAATGTAATGTTGAAACGCTTTTGCGATTAGTTGAAATCACATATTTAGTAGGTTTTTTTTTACAGAACTCGTATAATTCTGGAAAAATTAAATTTTTTTTATCATTATCAGTTGCCACTAGGAGTCCAGAAGTTGAGCATTCTGTCAAGATGCAATGCATTATTGCATTAAAAAAGGTGCATGATTACTGTAAACTGCAGAACTACCCTGTTCCGATTTCCTCTGATTTTCCACTCTCCTGAATTGTAACTTTCATCGTGCAAGGTTGGAAGCTCTACCTATGCTCATGTACCTAAAGCTCGTGTATGGCAAATCCTGTATGAGCATGGTGCACACTTATACTTACACATGATTTTGATGCCAGACCATCAGAGACATTTAAATTTCAGAAGTTTGGTACTAAATACCTTGGAGAATAACCCATTCTTTCTTTCAACAGATGAGGCGCAATCTACATGGGTTGGAATTGTTAACAGGCAGAACATCCATTATTGGGCTGTTAGCAATCCATCCCTTGGACAAGATGGTCAACCGAAGTATGGTGTGGTATTTGTAACAACACATTTGTGTGGCCCAATATTCTATGAGAGAATATTAACAAGCTAGAGGTACTTCCTAGTGTTACGGAACATAATACCTGACTGGTTGGATAACCTTTCCCTCAGTGAATGAACAACTTATGCAGTACCAACATGATGCCACCAGCAACAATACACAACCACACTAGTCAGTAAACTTAAGCTCTTTCCTGTCTGACATATTCCATACACTAGATCAGGCATGGCCAACATACGGCCCGCGTAATGAATTTATGTGGCCCGCGAACAATTTTTCAATATTAACATTTAACTTCTAGTAATTAATCGAATGAATTCTCGATACTTCTATATTTTTTAAAAAAGATTCCGTTATAAAGAATTAAAACTTTTATACTCATCTGCACTCGATGTTCAAGCGACGTTGCCAGCAGGCAAGTAAGATATTTTTGCATAGTGCAAAAATATTTTAAAAATCGATCATGTTACAAATGTAGTTGTGAAATTAGTGAATTTCTTACGATCAAAAGGATTAAATCACAGGCAATTTATTGATCTCCTTGAAGAACTAAATACCAGTCATTTAGATGTACTATATCACAATAAAATCCGTTGGTTAAGTTTGGGAAAAGTTTTAAGACGTGTGTGGGACCTTCAAGAGGAAATAAAAATATTTTTAATGCTTAAAGAAAATGAGGATTTTCCTGAATTATTAGATCCAAATTGGATTTGTGATTTAGCATTTTCTTTGGATATTCTCACACATTTGAACGAATTTAACACATGTATACAAGGAAAAAATTTATTTGCTCATGATTTAATACAGAAATTAAGAGCTTTTAAAATGAAGCTTAGCCTTTTTTCTACAATTCTGGCTGAATGTAAATTTGATCATTTTCCAACGTTACAGACCATATCTTTAAATATTTTAAAAGAAAAAGTTAAAAAATTTAATAAAAACATCCTTGCACTAATGACAGATTTCGAGCAGAGATTCGATTGCTTCAAAAAAATTGATAAAATTTTATCTATTATCCGAAATCCATTTTCTGTACAATTGATGACGTTCCTGTTGATATACAATTAGAAAAAATTAATTTACATTGTGATGAATTATTACATGAGAAATATCGAGAAGAGCAAGAAAATTTGTGTAATTTTTATAAGCAATTGAATAATGAAAAATATGGAAATTTAAAAAAACTTGGCAAGACGTATTTAGTAATCTTTAGCTCAACTTATATTTGTGAACAAACCTTTTCTTTAATGAATCTAAATAAAAGTACAACAAGATCAAGATTGAATGATTTACATTTGGAGGCTGTGTTAAGAATAGCTACTACAAGTATAGAACCAGATATTAAAAAAATAATAAGCGATGCAAACCGCCTCAACACGTCGCATTAGTTATTATGTTAATTTGTTGTATTGATTTACTTACAATTATTCATAAACAAATTTCATAATAAAATTTTGTTTACTTAAAGAAATAAGTGTTTTGCTTAACATTTTTCAATTTTAATATTTCGTCTGGCCCGTGAAAATATTTTTTTCCCAATCCGGCCCGTGAAAATATTTTTTTTTTCCAATCCGGCCCGGGGGCAAAAACAGTTGGCCATGCCTGCACTAGATCATTGGGTATGGTGGTCCTGTGGAGTGACCTCCATTGTCACCAGACTTGACTCCTGTGGACTTCTTCCTCTGGGGTTACCTGAAAGAACAAGTGTATGCCACAGAACCTGCAAGATTTAACAACATTGGATCATTGATGTCTGTGATAGATTGACACCTGCAATCCTGGTTGCTGTACAAGAAGCTGTTCTTATTGTATTCAGATATGCATTGTAGCTTGACAGTGAGCACATCGAACAGGCTCTATGTTAGACTTGCACACCTGTGAGTTTTGTTTATACCATTCGTAAATTGGAATGTAAGCATCCTATAATCACAAATCTTTGTAATAAATGGTTTTGTCACTATTCTCTCTCTCTCACTTTTTCTGTTGTGTGTCATGTTTTCCATGGTCTCTGGATTGTCATGACATTTTGCGGTGGGTAAGCATCAAGTGCCTGTCTCTTCCCTGTTATGGGGAGTGAACATGTTCTTTGCTCTGTTTATACCTTGCACTCTTCCAGTCCAAACTGGACTGTGGATCCAAGGTATATGATTCTGCTCGGGATTCAGTGGTGAAGGTGCTGGATCCTCTGTCATCAGGCCCTCCGTGTTTGCATGGGGGTCTTCCACACCTTGCTGGTCCAGTCTTTTCCTACAAATCATCCCTATCTATTTGCTGTTGGCCATTGTTCCTACTGTATGCATCAAAATTGTGATCCCTGCCTCACCATCCCACTTGGGACTGCTTTTTTAGTCCTCGGTAGGAAATGCTTTACAGTAATTGCCTGATTGTCATTTGACCATGTGATTTGTGCATTCAAGACTACCTCAGAGATCTCAATATCAGTATTGATAGCTTTGGCCAGTCGATAGCTGACTCACTTCTACTGTGACTTGATGTTTCCTCTTCCTGCAACTTTTCTCTTTGCAAGAAGGGGAAGCCTACACCTGATTCCATGTATGACCATATGTTCATGTACATGGACCCATGTTCCATGTATATACCAACTCTTTGCCAACCACTGTGCTGAGCACCTGGACTTCTCGTCTATTTTCACAGATGTCTCATAGTCCAGGGCATCAGTGTGATCATCCATAGTCTGCTGTGATACTATTATTGCAGACCAGATCCCAGAGCAGTGTTCCATCTTACTACCAGAGTTGCAGCTATCAGCCTCACCTTGCTTGTGGCAACTAAGCATCTTCGTTGGTGTTTTCTCTACACTGACTCACTTAGCTCACTAGAGGCTTTGATCTCGGTGTAGAATTGGCCTCACCCTGCTCTTTCCAAGATCTGCTAGCATCTCCATCATCTGGCAGCCACAACCACTGTTCTATTGGGTGCCTGGTCATGTCAGGATCAGGGCAATGACTTAGCAGATGCAGCTGCCAAGTCAGCCACTGCCTAACTCTCCATTGCTGGTTCCATACTTGGACTTTCAGTGGTGTTTTTCCACTGAGTTCTCGGCACATTGGCAGTGATCTTGATCAGAACAGATTGGTAACAAACTTTTTGAGATCAACCTATTGTCAAACCATGGGAGTTATGATGTTTTTGCTGGAATCTCAAGAAGGAAATTGTACTTGTTCAGCTCTGCTTAGGTCATTTGTTTATTACACATTCATTTCTTCTTCAGACTGAGGGCAAACCCAAGTTCAAAAGGCCCATCTATTTTTTCACTATCATCAGCCAAAAAAACCCCCATTAATTTTAGAACTTTTTTTGCCAAATAACTAACAAAAGGAATTATGGCATGTTTATATGCGAAATTAATCAGCATTTAATTCTAGATTTTCTGATAATAAAATATTTTACGAGAAAAAAAATAGTTTTATTTTAATAGGGCTTTTTTAGAGTCATAGTAAAAAATGCATCTGGAAATGCAAATGAAAATTATTTAAAATAAACTAATAGACAGGAATGATTATAATGCATAGAAAGACTATTTCTGAATGAAAAAAAAAAGAAATAAGATTAAAAAATTATAACATAAAAATGAGATAAAAAGAAAGAATAAAGATTAAAAAAAATAGAAAGGGTATTTCTGAATAACAAAAAAATTTACTTGAAACAAAAAATTACTATTTTTTTTTTCTATATTTTTTTCTTCTTTGTACCATACTTTGAGAAAACTCCTGACTTTTCACCAATTGTGCTGAGTCAGATAATTCAACTTTAGAATATTTTTAAAGAATAACCAAGCAACAGAAATAGGTCATGTTATATACCAAATTAAACAGAATTTAATTCCGATTTTCATGAAAATAAAAAATTAAACAAATTTATAAACATATTAATTTTAATAAGACTTTTTCATATGATATAATGAAAAAATAGATTGGACCAGGCTGTTAAGGCTTAATTTTGGAAAATGTGATGAATTAAAACAGTTAAATTGTAAAAAGGAAATTTCTTCCTGTATATTATTATATTTACGTGAAACATGATTTTTATTTTTTTTAATGATTCTTTTCAGTGTGGTATGTTTTAAAACACGGACTAGCATTATAGAAATTCACTTGGATTTCTCACATTAATAGGATTTTGCATCCTGTGTATGAAATGGAAAAACATTTTCTTGGATGCCTTCTTTAGTAAACATTCTGAATTTTTCCTTTGGGTGTGGAAGTTTGCGATCTTGACTAAGTGCCAAAAGGATTGTGCACCAAGGGTAAAAGAACAAGCATCTATTTGTCAGAGTGGCACATCCAATATATTGAGGGGGTGGTTAATCTTTTAAAACCATTAAATATAATTGCCCTCCCACAGGAGGACTGATTTCCCTGCTGAGGTCTTTTTTTGCTTCCATGTTCAAGACTGCATTCATTTTCAGTAAATAATACAAGATCATAGTTTTTTTTTAACAGAAAACAAATAAATAATAAAAGAAAAATGGACATATAACCTAATGTGATTTTAAATAAAAAATATCTGCAATAACTAGTAAGCCAGCCATCTGCATCCGATGTAGCATAACTCCAAAAGATAGATAGATCAACTTACTGAAAGATCAATAATATATGAAAATAAAATAAATCTGCAGAATGAAAATTAAGATTTAATTGTAAAATTATAAATACTAACTATAGATGCATAGTGACATCATCCAAGGGTGAGAAGAATGCTCGCTGTAAACCACGCACTATGTAGCCACTAGACTGCACACGTGAGCAATAACTAGGTCACTGCAGTGACATATTTTACTCTGCAGGTAGCTTCACAACTCTGGCTAAGAAGGCTCTTGTTGCTTATAGTTTTGATTTTAAGAGCAAGAAGATTTATTGTGCGAAAAATGAACATAGATATCTTGAGCCTCTCATTTCTTATTCTGTAAATCAGGTCTGTAAACGGTTGATAGGTAGTCATTGGAAGGAGAGCTATGCACCAATCGCCTGTGATGATGCATAGAACTGGCCAGGCCTAGCACCTAATGTCCGACCCCGCCTTCTCGTGGTGCAGACCATTTGTACCTTTCAAAAGAGATACTCTCTTGTGCAAGTGAACGGAAGGGGAGGGCTTCCAGATTAGTGTGGCATACTGATCTGGACAACGATGACTACTTTCTTTTTCTCTACCCTGCTGAGGAGTGGTCAACCACACAGGGTCCTGGTGCTGACCATATATCCAACCTGAACAGAATTATGGCTCTGAGCTTGATTATGAATCCTGATTTTGCTGTACTGGTGGGCTTCTGTGGAGGGAAAATCTTCCGCTATGTTTTCTGTTTGTTTGTGAGTTGATAGCCCCAAGTGAATAGATTCACAGGATATGTTTATCAGCTGGTGGATAATCCTGAGCAGAGGTCATCGTAGGCACCTGAACTCTTTGCTTCTATTGACATCATCAAATTCTACATTGGAGGAAGTCTTCCAGTGTAGATGGCTTCAGCCTTTAGTGGTGGGGACGGGTCTTTGCCCTATGTCTGCGATTAGGGGGCTGTTTGATATTGTTGGCATTCCCTCTCTCAATAAACATAGTTTCTTTAAACATCCCATAACCATTTTCTCTCCATAGGTAGTTGGAATGTTTCTGCACAGAACTTTTTCTCTTGATGTCCTCACAGAAGAATTCCACCATTATTGTTTAGATATTCTTGGCTTGCAAGAGACCAGATGTACAGATAAAGGTCAGATTCTTAAAAATAATTTTAAATTTCTCTTTTCAGGGTGAAATGATTATAAACATCACCAAGGCGTGGGTCTGCTTCTCAGCTGACACACTAGTGATGCTCTTCTAGGAAACGAGTGCATTAATGAAAGGTTTCTTACAGCAAAATTTCAGACAAGCGTTAAAGACAAATGTTATCTGCTGTTATGCCCCACTGAGGATGAGGATGAGAAGGATAGGCTTTACAGACAATTTCAGGATATTTTGAATTCTGTCGAGAAAGGAGATATTACCATTATTCTAGGTGACTTCAATGCCAAAATTGTTACTGACTCTGACCTTTGGGGAAGAGTGATAGGCTCTTTTGGTATTGGTAGCTGCAATGGCAATGGGCAATGTCTCCTACAGGTAAGTAAACTTAATGGTTTGAGAATAACTAACATTTATTACAAACATCACTAAGTACATAAATACACATAGGTTTCACCAGATGGGTTGCATAAGAATATGATTGATTATTTATTAATTAACAGCAATGGGCTAGTTCTGTTAGGAATACCAGGTCATATAGGGGAGCTGAAATTGGATCTGACCATTACCTTGTTAAAAGTGTTTTGCAACTTAAACTTAAAAAGTATTGTGCTAGGGTTAATAAATTTACTTTTAATACTGAAGCTCTGAAAGACCCAGTTATAGCTAAAGCTTCCATGATAGATTACTTAGTCATTATTACAGTCATGGTTTGTTTACCACTGAAGTTGAGGAAGAATAGGACCATTTTAAACACAAGCTTTTTCGGAAACTAACAGTACTCTTTTAGGGAAAAAGGAGCAGAGGAGGCAGAATTATTTGAGTGATAAAGCACTTGAGCTTATTTCAGAAAGAAAGAACTGCAGGAATGTCCTTAATCAATGCCATACTAGTCCTAATAGAAAGCATTATGGAGAACTTAATAAATGTGTAAAGGATCAGTTAGCTGCTGATAAGAATCTTTGGCTTGATGTTTGGCTGATAAAGCTGAGGAAGCAGTTAGACACAACAACAGCAGAGAGCTGTATCAGATAGTTAATGTTTTTTGTGGTAGAAAACTAACAAGTATACAGGGATTGAAGGATAAACAAGGTAAGGTCATACAAGATGTGGATTCTGTCATGGCTAGGTGGGCTGAGCATTTCAGTGATGTTCTAAACAATGTGGTTCGTTCTCCTATTATTTGCAATGATGATAGATGCATTGGTGGCTTTAATGTTGACCCTATAACACATTCTGAAGTTATTTTGTCTATTTCAAAATTATACATCATAAATCCCCAAGGATAGATGAAATTACTACCGAAATGTTTAGAGCTGGGAATGTTTCGGTTACCACTTGGATGACTGAAAATTTGAGTATCTTTTATGATAAAGGCATGGTCCCTAAGGATTTTACCAGAGCTATTATTATCTCTATTTTCAAAATAGGTGATCGCATTTCAGCTGATAACTGTAGGGGTATCAGCCCACTCTCTGTTCCAGGGAAAGTTCTTTGCATGATTGTGCTTAATAGAATTAAGAATCTGGTTGACAGGCAATTGTGTGATGAGCAATGTGGATTCAGAAGTGGTAGGGGATATGTGGATCAGATATTTTCACTTAAGCAGATTCTTGAGAAATGTTTAGAGTTTCAGAAACCTTTGGTTACTAGCTTTGTTGATTTCAAAAAGGCTTTGTACTCTGTTGATCATCATAATTTGTGGTTGATTGTGAGATCATATGGTATACCAGACCAGTTAGCATAATGAAAGCTCTCTATAATAATACTGAGTCGTGTGTGAGAGTTGGTAAGGCTTGTAGCAATTGGTTTAGCATTACTTTTGGTGTTCGACAAGGGTGATGAAAATTGATCAGGTAGAGGCTATGATTCATTTAATCTTAATGGTTGCAGTCTTGAGCAGGTGTCACAGTTTAATTATCATGGGTACTATGTAACAAATACCGGTGATGTGCAGCATGAGATTAACAGATGAATATGGATTGCTGCCAGGACTTTTAAGAATCTATGGAGAGTGTGGAGAAATAGGCATATACACCTAAAGACTAAAATTAGACTGTATAGTTTGGTTCTTTCTAGGGTTAGATATGGTAGTGAAACTTGGACGCTGTGTAAACAAGATAACACGAAACTATATGCTTTTGATTCTAGATTCTTACACAGTATCTTGGGCATTAGGTGGTTTACTTTGTAACTAATGATGAGGTTAGGCAAAGGAGTTCGCAACCTCCTTTAAGCAGCATATTGTGCAGAGAGAGACTCCTTTGGTTTGACCATGTTACCCGTATGGATAATTATAGTTTGGCAAATAGGGTTATAAACAGTGTGCCTAAAGGCCACAGAAAGAGGGGGACCGAGGATGCAGTGGGCTGACATTGTCAAACAGGATCTTATTAGAATTGGTGTGCAGTGGCCAGATGCAGCTGATGTAGCTTAGGACAGACATGCTTGGAGAACTAAATTGCTCGATCTGGTGTGACCTCTGTAGCCCATGGCTGCTTGAGGATGATGATGATGATGATGATGAAATCAGGTTATCTGTCATCCCAGACATGTAAGAGTGTGAATGTTCATGAAATGTGAATGAAAGTAATGAAATTACTGGCATATTAAAAATGATGATGCTTTTATGTCTATGCTTTCTAATAGCACTTGACAATATTTGTTAAATTTAGTTCTAGCTGCATTGGAGTAAATTTTCATTCTGATTTCTGAGTTAAAATTTCGATGAAAAGTTTTGAAACATTATTCAGAAGTATCCAAATGTTGCAAAATGTGCAGTTTGTGAGCTCTTTCCCTTTGCTACAACAGGTTTATGGAAAATTGGACTTTCATATTATGACCATCAAAAATGAAAGATAGGAAATGACTTGTTGCTACACCAAATATGACTCCAACTTTCCAGTATCATTCCTGATATTACTCGGATATGCTCTTCCTGTTGAAATATGGGAACCAATTATCTCCAACCTTGGTGTTTTGTACTATGCCCTCGTAATTTTTTTCTAAAAATTAAATTCATAAGAAATATACAAAAAAAATTGAATTTTAAGACAATGTCTATTTAGATATCAATTGATTTAAATGCCATAATATTTTAAAGGCTCTTTAAAGGCTTTTTAAGGCCAAACTTTCAGGTAAGCTGAACTGGGGCTGAAAAGGTTTAGAGCAACCTGCATTAGACTATTAAATATTATAGTGTTTATGGAAATTATTACTATATAATGTACTGTAATTTTTAATATAATTTGTATAAAAAAAGGTAATTTATGTAAAAGGATAGAATATTTTTTGTTGGTGCTTCTGGTGGTCAACAAAATGCGTAAGTAGTTCAGAACAACATGAAAGCATGATGACTTCCTGTCATTGCTGCAATATGATAAGTATCCATAAATCACAATATATAGTGTTTTGTGACTTGATATGTTAAAAGAGAAAGAGAAAAGAGGTGGACTAATAGTTATCAATAATCAGAAAAGCATCAACAATGGCCTTGGGTCAATGTACTTTCAAGCTGCCTTTTTGGTAGTACTTCTTATGTGTTTCATTCATCACTAGAAGCAGTAGTGTAAAATTGTCTTTTGGTAATTTTTTCCAATAGCACATAAATAAATGGTAGTTTCTGGCTCTAGACATTTTTAGGGATAATTCATTGCAATTTTTAGTTACTGGAACAGCTTTACTGCCAGTTAGTCTAGACAATTGCCATTTTACTCTGGGAACAGTAAACAAATTATGACATACAAGACCACTTTTTTAACACTAGTGTCATATTTCTTCAATATATATAAAATTTAAACTGTGAGTGCAATTCACAAAAGCATAGATGTAGAAAAACAAAAAAGTGATATGTAACAAAAATTCTGAAGAAAAATAAAATCTCAAACTGAATTTGAAATTTATGTTTTATTAACAATGACTTAAAACAGTTTAGATTCCATGTTTGAATATTTAAGTTATCTGCGATGTATAATATACTCATATTATTTTTATTAGATGAATGATCTTGTGCGAGATAAACTAACTAGCTCAAAAGGAGAAATTCCATTATGGGGAGAGATAGCTGCTGGTGGATGTGTGAGTAAATTCTTGTAATACTTTCCTTAAAATGTGTTTTTTTTTACTATAAGTTTAATAACATGATATAAAATAAGTACAGTGGGCACCTGTTATTATGATCACTGGTTAAATGTGTTATGTATTTCAATTCTTATCAATCTATGAGCTTTTACCAAATAGCAATATGTTATCTTTATTTTTTGCAATGACTACCACTATTTTTGTGTTTGACTGCTGCACCAAGACTATAAAATTTCCGATATCCTCAGAGTTGCATAACCAAAACATTTTGAGAGAGGGGAGGGGGGTTTAAACCTTTTTTTAGCAATTTAATATAAACTCTTGAACTAATAATGTGTTTTAAGGAAAATTTTGCTGGGACGATGGTTACTTCCTCCTCCCATCAGTGTCATCATCCCCATCTCAATGTGTGTGTGTGGGGGGGGAACCTGGTTTCCATCTTTTATACCATATTAAAATTTCAGAAATCATAAATGATTGGAGTTTTTTATTGGAAAAATAAGCAGTATTAATTTAAAAAAAGCAATAACTTATTTCAAGTTTGTCATAAACAGGGGCAGGGGTGGCTCAGTCGGTAGCGTGCCTGTCTTGTAATCTACATTCCCAGGTTCGAGCCCCATCTGGGTCAGCTTTGAGAGTTATCTCCGCAAAACTCC
Organism: Ryuthela nishihirai; assembly: GCA_038380435.1. NCBI lineage: Eukaryota > Metazoa > Arthropoda > Arachnida > Araneae > Heptathelidae > Ryuthela > Ryuthela nishihirai. The sequence goes on along the minus strand of JAWZYU010000017.1, from coordinate 88,408,704 downwards.
CCAACCTGCCCATGGCAGTAGGAGACACCGATGGGCTTGGAAAGGCCGCTGTCCATCGGATGGGATGTTAAGCTGTGGCCCTGTGTGCGGGAGAGCCATACCCTGTGCATGTTAAAGAACACACTGGATGGCCTTGATGGGAGGCTACCATCTGTCTCCCAACAGCTGTTCCAGTGGGTTCCCTCCCCCAACCTTCTCTGAGCCTTCAGGGTCCTTGTGACCTGGTCATTTAGCCCTTGGTGTGCAAAACAGTGCCGCTCAGAGGTAAAACAACCCAACCTTGTCATAAACTCAACTGCTGAGTGGTATGCAGTACCAGATGTGCAGCAGCATATGCACATTTTGGACAAATTTGATGAAATATTACTGCTTTCTGGTACTTTAGTTAAATCAGACTCGAACCACTGAACTTAAGTAATGATAACAAAATAATTTATTCCTTTGCCAAAATATACAACAAATACTCTGCCAGAGATTACTATTCTTTGTGCAGGTTTCTCGCTATTTTCTATTTTTACAATTATATCTGGTGCCCATATGTAGGATCACAGCACTGACCTTGCTGAGGAAGACTATAGAGCAGACTAAACCTAACGTTCCCTTTCTCATTGTTCATACCCCTCTCCCTAGATGGAGCTTCCTGTTGTCTCTTCTGCCCTCGCTATTAGGTCTGTCCAGCTTTACTTGTGCAATCAGCACAGCAGTGCTAATTGTTGTGGAATGCAGGTAGGGCATGACCTTCTCTACTTCTGTAGGTATGGAAAGAAATGGAGGGGGATACATACTGTCCTAGCTGACCTGGTCAGTCCTGACACTCCCTACCAAGATTCATATCGCCCAGTCGCTGCTGTATTGTATTAATTCCCAGTCCCCCTGCAGAAGAACGACCAGGGGTAGATGTTTTCTCATGCAGCAATTCCTCTTCTTGACCATTGTGGTGCTCTGTCATGCACTGATCATGTACACAAAAAATAACATGAAACATGATAGTCTGTAAAAGTTACAGCTGAAAAAAATACATTGGTCATATTCGCATTCTTCAGTCACCCCTCATGTGATCACACCTTGATGATGCATGTACACAAGATAGCTTCAGGAGACTGCATAAAGTCCTGTCATGCCTTCTATTACTTGATCATGGAAGGACCTGTAGCTGAAAATGTCCCAGCTCACCCTATATATTCACAGTTCCACTCATTGAAGGCCAGTAGGCCCAAAGTGGAACCTGAGTCTCTTTCCCAGTGGTGGCGTTCAAGTGGTTTGTCCCTTCATTTCTTGCTCTAATCGACCAGCAACTGGCTGAAGGCATTGGCCTTCCCGTTTTTCTTACCCTTCTGGTATTTTGATTCTAACTGGTATCACTAGAGCACCAGTTATCACTTTTGAAACGTTATGCTTTTGGAAAATTCTCGTGCCTGATACACAAATGATCGTGATGGAAATTGTTACATCTACAATGTGGATAACGTGATGTTTGCTTAATAGTGACGTTATTGAGCTGCTATCCTCTGAAATTCTCAGCTTTTCTTCTCTCAAATTTGTATTTGTCCAGCAATGCCTTCTCACTCTTACTGCTGCTTGCTGTAGCATCACTTCCAGGAGCAGTCAAAACACTGATTGCTGCAGCCTCATTATTTTTTCTATGCATGCTGCACTCACCACTTTATTTCCACCCAGCGCTACCCTGCTTCTCTCACTGCCAGGATCTCACATGCATAGTGCTTTGAATGCATCACCAGTTAGCAAAATGGGCTGTAAGATTCTCTACTGCAGCACAAGTAATAGTGGCCCATGGATTTCTTTTGATGTGATTAGCTTCAGTCATCTGTTTGCACATCAACACATTAACCAGGAAAGCAGTAATTGACTCCACAAAAGCACGCAAACGCAAAATTTTGCTGCAAGGCTTTTGGAATTCCTGTGACACCTCACCAGAATGCATTATGCTAATCTCACACACCCAAAATCAACGATCGCCCTTAACAGCAGTGCCACAATTCACATTCACTTTTTCCAGTTTTGAGAGAATAATCTTTGCATCAGCAACTGTGCTTTCCTTCACACCTTCAAAGCGAAAGGCGAACAATGTCTGTGCACACAAATAGCTGCACCACTGCTATTAAGCTGTTCTGCTTCTGCTCATCTAATGCTGGCACCCTTGGACCTCTGAGACTGTCTGTGCCTCCTTTGGACAATCACACTTTAAATGGCCCTTCGAACTGCACTGAAAACATCTGCTCCCTGCAAAGTGGTTGAAAGAGGTTCCAGTGCCAGTTCCAAGCCCTGGGACTCTCTCTCTTGATGCACATCGCAGGGGGAACATATCAAGATGGCTCCTCACGCCTCAGATATTTACACGCTGAGTGACTGTGGCTATCACATCTTTCTGCAAAACAGACAGCAGGTGATAATTCTTCTTTCATGCAGTAATAACACAATCTCTTGATATTTGCTATATTCAGCACTTTTCTACTCTCCAGATATTTGTCTAAGATTGCCTGTAGGCCAAAGCCAAACCCAGATGAAGACTCTGTAGGTCACTTCTTCATGCTATCAAACTGTTTGTGGTACTCCAGAGCTAAGAGTCTGCTCGCATAGAGCATGTCTAACTTTAACTTATCATAATCTCATGCGTCCTCGGGAGTGAGACTCGTCAGCACCAGACACGGCCGCTCTCTGAATATGGGGGTAAAAGCCTACCCTTATACTCTCTTGGTATATTGTGTCTCAAAAATCACCTCCACTTCTTTGAAAAGTAATGGGAGCTCCCCTGGATATGTTGGGGGGTTTTGAGAGTGCTCTCCTCAGGAATTGGGAATATTGTTGAATCCTCTCAATTTCCCTCATTCTTGTATCCAATTAGGACGATATAGATAGGTGTCTAAAATGCAGATCTTCTACCTGAGTCACTTGAATTTCTGCCATTTGAAGTTCATGACTTCTTTCCAATCCCGTTCCTCAACTCTGCTATGTGTTGTAGCTTTGCTAGCTCAATCTGTAATTAGAGTACTGCTACATTACCAGCTAAACCTGTTACTGATCTAGGGCTTAGAGAACAGTCAACCTCAGCCATTGAACCCTCTGCCAAATCTGCTATAAGTAAATCGCCTCCCTCTGTTCCTAACTTGTCCCAAGGTGTCATATTTGAATCTAATGTAAGATTATCTACCTGTCCAGTTACTTTTGCCCCCCTTATTAGCACCATCAAAAAAAGAAATAACAGGAAAACAACTCTAGTACCAAATTAGCCTTGCCTTTGTGGACCAGGAACATCTGAGCTGCAGTGACATCTCTATGTAAGACTTGACTTTTCATTTCCACTTGACTAACACAATGCACACTCAACAAAAGATTCTTTGTTCCAAGTCCCTCAAATGTACCTTGTTAAAAACTGATGACCCCACCTCTGACACCAAAGGTTGTCATAAAGTCAACTACCATGTGCAGGGCCAGATTAAGGCCTTTAGAGGCCCTAAGCACTTAAACGATTTTGGTGCCCCCATATTATATCTAACTCAATATTCAAAATATCAACAAATATAAACTGTAAAATAAAATTTTATTGTTCTAAACAAAACTTACACTTAAGATAGTAAGATAGAATATAATGTTTATATTTGTAAACACCCACTTTATTTATTTAAAAAAGTTTTCTCCTTCTTTTTCTAGTAGCAGTCTTTGATCACATCCTCAAAATAAATTTTCCATAACACATTTGCTTCTATACTTAGTAGAGATAAAGCATCAAGCCTGCCTTGTTGCATTCTGTTGAGATTTTTTATATACTTTAAATTTTTTATATACTTAACTGAGAAAATAAACGCTCAGCTGAGCAATTGGTAATCATTAATGTTAAGAATATGTGGAATCCAATATCAACATTTGGAAAGGCACACTCAATATTGTCTTCTACAATCATTTTATAAAGTTCTGCATGAGTGAATTTTGTTTTTACAGTTTTTGTTGCACTAAATTTATGCCACACATAAGAATGAAACTGCTGAAGCTCAGCTGCAAAATCTACCTGTCCAGGTTATTGTTTATGTCCCCTGGGTAAGCATTAAGCAGCTTTTCACGACCCTGAAAATACTTTTCACTTTCAGATGATGATAAGGTGACATTATGTGGCACATCATTTAGTATCAAAAATCTCTCTGCTATTACTTTATATACCTCTCCTCTTCTTCTCATCTCAGTTTATAGTGTATCAATAATTGTATAATAGATATTTATGCGAAATTTGTCTCTTGCATTCAGGTGTACTTCTAGTCCATCACCGTCATTGGGTACCTTCTTTCTGTTACATTTTCGAGTTAGCTTGTAAGTCAAGTTCTTTTGTAGCTGTTTCATATTTTTCGAAATGATTTTGGGAAGTACACAATTGATCACCTAATGATTCATAGAGATCTGCATATGTTTTTAAGTTCACGTCCTCATTCTGTAGAACTTGGCTTACTTTATGAAAATTGTGTAAAATCTTATTCCAAAAATTCAACGTAAAGACGAATTCTAATTCTTGCATCTTATTGGCTATATTATTTGCTTCACTTCTAGTGCCTCCCTTTTGATACTGGTCTTCAGCTATACAATCAAGTGCTTCTAAAATTTTGGAATAAGATTTCAATATTGTTGCTGTAGCCATAGCATGTGCCTCCCATCTGGTGTCAGAGAGTGATTTTAAGACACTTTCGTTTCCAATACAACTTTGAAGGATTTTCCACCGGCTGGTTGATGCTGAAAAAAATTATACAGCAACTGCACTATCGAGAAGAAATTAACTGCCTCTTGGCAGCAGTCCACAGCACTCCAGCCTATTAGATTTAGTGAATGAGCTGCACAGGGTACATATATAGCAAATTTGTTTGTTTCAATAATTTTTTGCTGCATCCCCTTATAATGCCCAGACATGTTAGCAGCATTATCGTAAGATTGGACTCTACATTTCGAGAAATTTAGCTTACAGTCTTTGCGTAAGTAATGTAAAACCTGATTTGCCATTTCTTCGTCAGTATGGCTTTCATTTCTAAAAATTTTAAAAATCGTTCAATAGGTTGTCCATTCTTTAAGTATCTAAGTACAACACTTAACTGGTTGACATGTGACAGATCTGGTGTTGACTCCACTGATATAGTAAAATAACTGGAAGATTTCACTTTGTCAACAATGTGTGCATGGACCTTTTAATGTCCATGCACACATTGTTGACAAAAACAACCTTTTGGGTCCATTTGACCTGTGTGTTAATCATGCACTCATCCCCAACCAATTATTCCATGATTTTGCAATGCATTCCCTATTACTACCAGTACATAAGCTACGTAATTTATTTGACTTACTTATATTTAGTGGTATTTTTTTCTCCAGTGCATTTATGAAAACCACCAGACCTTTCAGATAATTTTGAAACGATTTAATGACAAATGTTACAATTAATGATGATACCTGACATACCCACAATGAAACAATGAAAAATAATATATTCATTCTGTGACATTGAAAATGCCTCACCCAGAAGTCTGTTGTTTTTTTGAAAATCACCAGGTGAATGCAGTATGTCAGTATACCCAAATGATTCCATTGTGATACAAATTAGGCAGAGAGGGTTGCCATTATAAAGCAAGACAGCTACTGTCTTGACTAAATTCTCAATTCGTTTGCATCCAGTAGCAGTTCTGAGCAATCCCAGAACAAAGCCTGTAGGAATAGCATCATATATGGAAATGTCAAGATGTGTATCTCAGCCATATCGCCAGATTTAAGACATTTTAGAGAGGACATATCATCATACTCCATGAAGCTGGGGAATCAAGCCAGCATATGGTGAAACATGTTTGCTGTAAACATATGAGTCATTCAATGTTGGCAACAATGTTTGTGAGAAGCTATCCATGTGAAAGCTACAAGGAGTTATGTCACCATGCTTTATGGCAGACAGTGCTCTGAGGACATCTGCCAGGAATGAATTAGTGCTATTATTTTACTAGTTTTTTTTTGTATGTGCATACATATTAAATTGTGTCATAAAATAAATTTGCTCATAACTTTTTGATAAACCCTTTGTATGCTGTGTATGAAATAATAGACTTTTTTTTCTCTCTCTCTCTCCGTTACATAGGCTGGAGCTTCTCAAGTAATGTTCACTAATCCTCTAGAAATAGTAAAAATTCGCCTTCAGGTTGCTGGTGAAATAGCAGCTGTGGGAAAAAAAGTCCGTGCTCTGACTGTTATTAAAGATTTAGGCATCACAGGTCTGTACAAGGTATGTTGCTATTTCTTTCACTGTTGTGTGAAAGAAGTACTACTAATAAATTTGGTCTTATTTGAATGCAATTTATATTTTTTAATTTTCTTGGATTATTTAATGTAATATTTATGAGCTTTTTATTATTGCAATATTTTTTTAAATAATCCCAAAAAGCTTTTTTTTTTTTAATAACGTTTTCTGATGGACATTAATTATTTCACATACAGGGTGTTCCAAAACTCCAACAACTGTCACAGGTGAACTCCACATCAAAACAAGAAAGTAATATATGGGAACCTTTGTCTTATCTCACATAGTTTCTGTGTGAGGGTACTCTACACTTGAACAAGGGACTGACAAATGTGCATTTTCCTAACAGTGAGATTCAGTATAGTAGGGCTGTAAAGTTTTTTGTGCAAGCATGCTGTCTGCTTATGTTTGCAATTTGAATCTAAGAAATCTACCATCATAAAATGGGTAAGTAGACTTTTGAAGAAATGGCTGATATGCAGATGGCTTATGGAGTAGTGAATAGCAGCATGAGGACAGATCAATGACTACACTAGCAAAATTTTCCTTTATGACAACAATTCCATTTTTACCACTTTTATAGCAATCTACCGGTGGTTCTGAGAAACTGGTTTGATGAAGTGGAACATTCATGATGCAAAACACCTAAACAGGCTGGATTGAGGGGGGGGGGGGGGTACCTCCAATAAAAATTACATGAAAAATAATTTATTCACTTTCTACATTTCCAGGAATGGAAGAGGAAGCATTAGAGATTATCAAGGACCAACCTTCTATTGTCACTCCTGACATTCTTAATGATATGACTAAATTATGCAGAGGTGGGACTTTTCATGCATGAGCAGCAAATGCATCCATTGGCTCTGTCCACACTTGTGCGCTTTCATCTTCAACTTCACTTTCAACTTTCAATTCCACTTTTCAATACTGAGTAGTCTAGTGCATGCCTTAGATGCAATGCGTTGGATGCATGGCTTCAGCTACATCTGTGAGTCAAACAGTTTTCAATTTTTCACCAGTGTTGACGTGAAGTTGCAGTGGATGTAACTGATGCTGCTGTGTTAGTGGTATAAGAATGAATGAACGTGAATTACTTTATGTCGGCTGAAGGTTCCATATCACATCAAAACAAATACTTGTAGAATTATATAAGAAAGGTAGAATATATAGTGAAACATTTAGTAAAAATATTATAAATGAAGGTTTTTTTTTGTAATAATATTATTATTTTATTAATTTTATAATGAATAATTTATTTTGTTCTATAATGAATATATTTATTAATCATAATTTATAAAGGCCAATGTTTGTTCTGATGACATGAGGAATGAAAATACAAGCGCAATAATTACAAAAACAGAACGAAACCTTACAGCCAAACTACGAAGTTGCACGGAATGTTGAACAAAATTCCAATGCTGGTGGAAGCATGTGCGCTACTGCGTGCGTCACTGAAAACCGTGACGTTCAACTGATTTGAGGCAAGCCTTTGTGCATGCATCATGTGCTAGATGCATGCGCCACAGCACATGTGTCTAGTGCACATAAAATGCACAAATGTGGACATAACTATTCACATATAAAATATGCAAGTTTTTAGACCAACTGTGATGGAAGGGGTTTTGTCAGTGGTTTCACCAGAACTCCTTGGTGCATTCTGATTTTGCCAGAATTGTTTACACATGAGGTGACATTTACAAGAAATTGTATTTTTAATAGCCATAGCTACAAAGTGCACACCAACAGCATTTTTTTTTTGTTAATATGTGATATGCATATTTCGTGACAGTCCTATCTGGGCCAGCATTGAAATTTATATCCACAAAACTCCTTGTCCTGCCCTTGTCAGTAGGGGACACTGATGGGCTTGGAAGAGCCATTGCCCATCAGGTGAGATATTAAGCCATAACTCTGTGTGGGGGAGAACAATACCCTGTGCACATTAAAGAATGCCATGGATGGCCTTGATGGGAGGCTACTATCCGTCTCCTTATGGCTGTCCAGTGCATCCCCTCCTCCCAACCTTCTCTGAACCCTCAGGGGCCTTTTAGCAAAAAAGTGCTGCTCAGAGTTCAAACAACCTAACTCCACAACAGCCTCATAGGTCTTATGTCCTGCTTGAATAGTTAACATGGCAACCTTATTGGGGATTCCTATAACACCACTACCTGATTTTTGGAGAACATACCTCTCCAGATCCCCCAGAAAATATGGGTTATGCATGACAGTACACTCAACATTTTAGCTTGATAACACCTGAGCATTTGGATTTTATCTACTCTGAGTGGTGGATAGATCATGGGGGTCCTGTTTCAAGGCCATTGTGGTCACTAAACATTATTCCTTTCAACTTCCTTCTCTAGAGGCATCTTAAAAGCCTTGGTATGAGACCCCTGTTGAAAAGGAATCCCAACTTCTGCCTCACATTCAAGTTGCATGCAACAATGTTTGTCAAAGCCCTGAGATCTTTGAATGTATTCCTGTCAGTGATGCATTGTGTTCTGCATACAGAGGTGGATGGCAATACTTTAAACAGCTGCTGTAAATGTAAGTAACTTGAAAATAAAATGAATGCAAAAATAAATGTAAATGAACTTAAGAATAAAATATAGAAATATTCTGTTTTAAGTGGTTTATGTTTTCAAACATTTATATAAAAAAATTTCTTATTTTGATGTGAGACTTTCATTGGTGAAATTTGTTTGGCCAATGTGCATTTGCCAGTAACATGTTACATGTACACCATCTTCAAGGGAAATTTATGCAAGATAGGACAAAAGTTTACTAAGACATTTTTTCTTGTTTTGGTGTAGCCATTCACATGTGAAATTTATTGATAGAGTTTTGAAACACTCTGTATGTATTTTGTAATTAAAAGCCTAATTATTCAGAAACAACTCATTCTTATTTATATGATTTTGCACTTTTTGATGACACCAGGCAAATAATGACATTTTTACTAACTCCACAATAGCCAATAACATGATATCTAACAGATATGTTGGATATCATGTTATATACTAGTTACATCCTGCCAAAAGTTTGAAGGGAAACATATTTCTCCTCTCCGTGACAACTTTCATAATTGCTAGCAAAAGTTCAGGATATGTTTCTCCATTCATAACTTTCACATTTACTGCCAAAAATCAGCATGTAATGTGCCTCCATTCTTAACTTACACAGTAACTGAGACAAAGGTGGCAGCACCCATTGTTTGCCAAATTCCCGGCATCTGCAAAGGGATTAACCAAGGATCCAGCCGAAAAACTGGTTTACACCAGTTTTTCATTCTCCTTCATTTTTTATCACATTCATAAATGAAAAAGATTTGTCTTGGTGTTCCCTATTTACCATTGAAATTTGTACAGAGAATTTTGAAGTACCCTGTATATATATATATACCTAATTCAACTTAATAAAATTTTCAAACATCAATATCTATTTTTTTTAAATTGAAGTTTCATATGTTGTGCTAAAAACAAATGTGAGCCTCTCATTTCGAATTCTGTCAGTGTATAATCAATGGGGATCCTGGAAGGCTTAATGGTTGAACAGGATAACCTTCCTTATGAGGTTTTTATTTTGGCGAACATCTGAGATATAGCTGGTTACGTAGCTGGTGTGCATCCTCAGACTATACTTGCAGGTAAGAATGGGTCATTATGTAATTCCTGTAATTTTTGTATTGTTCTAAGGATTGGGTTTTGGTTAAGGGTTTGGCATTTTAAATTTTTTAGGGTTTGTTGAATTTTTATATCATGTTCATTGTTTTCTATCATAATGATTTGTTTAGTTTCATCAGCTAATGTAATCTGTATGTCTCATTGCTTTTTTTTTTTTAATTCTTTCATGCTATTAATTTCAGAATAGTCTTGCTGAGGCTGTTTCTGTTCATGGTATTTAATTGATCAATGCAATTTAAATCAGGTTTTATTTTTTAATTTCAGGTGTTTTTTATCATTTGTTCTAAGTGCAGAATCAATTTATGTTTTTCTGGTAAAGGGGCTGTGTAAGCAAATTTAGATCCTTGATTTAAATCGTGTTTGGATGTCAATTAACTGTTTAGATGAAATATAAATTTTGATTTTACTATATTTTAACCAGTTCTCTGTTTCACATTTGGGGTGGGGGGTGCTTAATTTTAATGGATTAAATTTATTTTGATATCTTTTAGTTATTAATTTAGTATCCTTATTAAATAAATAATAAATCAGCCCTAATATTTGATTAAAAATTAGAGGGTATTCTTATGAGTTGAATTTAAATACTCTTTATAAATTCGGTCTTTGTCATGGAGGTAGGAAGAGGTGCCCTTACTATCTCTTAGCATAGGTTGCTAGTGTAACTGCAGAGAATAGCAATGCGCTGCACATCAGTTGCAATATATCCAAATATTTTATGCTAATACTGCTCAATAAAATCGAAATTGTTTCATGTATGAAAAAGATTCTTATTCAGCATTTAAAGGTGATTGAACCCCTTTGATTAAATTAGCACACTATTTCTACAATTATTGCTAAATAAAATTATGTTTTTTTTTTTGGAAGATCAATAATTTTTTTTATAGTTATCAAAAAAATACTTTTTTCAGCTTTGGTTTTGCATTCACTTTTGTTTTTAAACACAGTTATTTAACTCCACTTAAGATTAGTCAACAGATTACACATCAGATGAAAGCTACGCAGCATCTTTTTTGTAAAATAGGGATTGATTGTAGAATTATATCCAGTGCAGTAAGGGTAATAGGGACAAAAAAATAATTAAACTTATTTTTATTTCATGCTATTGAAGAATAAACTTAAGTTTCATTTTTTAAAGACCTATAAAAGAGAGGGGAAAATGTAATATTGCATTAGAAATCATGTCTTGCTCCCGCCCCCATATTTTTCGGGTCGATTAATTTTTTTTCTTTTTTTTTCTATTAATATTAAGTTGTATCATTGTTTAATCAAAAGTTTCTAATGTTAAAAGTGGATATTTAAATAGATTTGATTATGATCTTTAATTTATCTTCAGTCATATTTTTTCAGTAAATGCATATTTTAGAAGTTATAGAGTTTCCAATATAGTTCTCACTGGCATAACATGGAAGATTATTGTTAAATATTTCAGCTTCTGCAACTATTTAAATACTAAACGAATATTGTTGAAAATCGATATTTAAATAGATTTCATTATTATCTTTAATTTATCTTCAGTCACATTTTTCCATTAAATGCATGTTTTAAAATTTATAGAGCTTCCAAGTTAGGTTCTCACTGGAATAACAGGGAAATTCTATAGCCTTTCATTAGGGTACATCAAAAGCATAGGAAATGAATAATGTGTGTATTACGTTCTCTCCCATTTCTTGATTTATTATTTCTTTATCTGAATTTATAAAAACCTTTATTTAATCGGTATACGTTTAAAACACTGGGAAATTTTTGCAATCCCCTTCCGAAAGGTTTTGCAACCCCCCCCTCCCCCCATCCGCAAGTCCTAACTACACCACTGTCATAAATAGTTAAAATAACAAAAAGTTTTCAATTTACAAAGCAAAACTTTAGCATTACTTATTACCTATGAAAAATTTTTTGTTTTGATTGTTTTCGTAGGCTTATTGAGGTATCCATATACTATGCATGTACCCATTTTTTAAACACATTTTGTTGTTTGTTAGCACAGTGATCACGCTTATGAGTAGGAGCAATATGGCGACGCTCAGTTACAGTTTTCAAGCGATAGGGCACCTCCTCCTCTTCCTTCCTCCATGGTCTTTATAAGTATCCCTAACAATCATGTGCCTGGTAATGGCATCGGAAAAAGGTGTAGAAATGTGTAGTAAGGGAATTTTTACTTTTTAACTTGAAACCTTTTTGTTGTACTGAGGTTGAAATCAGGGCCGGATCTAGGAGGGTGGTGGTGTGTGTGTGTGGGGGGGGGGGGGGGGGGGGGGGCAGAAGGTTAATGATAAAGGAGGCAAAAATTATGAAACTTATTTATATTTCATGCATTTTTTCAAGAAATTTTTTAAAGACCTCTAAAATGGAGGGGGAAATGTTATACTCTATTGGAAATCCAGTCTCTTGGCCCCCTGTTTTGCATTTTTTTGTCTCAATTGTGTTTCTTGCTTCCCTCCCCTCGTTTTTTTTTTTTTTTTCTAGATCTGGGTCTGGTTGACACTATAGGTTTTTAAACATTTAAATGCCTTTAAAAATTATATTAGATAAAAAAAAAAAGTAACAACCTATCCGGATACGTACCATTACCTGTTAAAATGCTAACCCTTGTAGGGTCCAGCCTGAAAAACTAGTTACATCCAGAGACCAAGCTATTTTTTCGTTATGCTCAGCCAAAAAAATTAACTTTAGAAATCTTTTGTCCAGTAACTAATGAAGTGAATTCATCATCATCATCATCATCATCATCATCATCATCATCATCATCATCATCATCATCATCATCATCATCATCATCATCATCATCATCATCATCATCATCATCATCATCATCATCATCATCATCATCATCAAGCAGCTATGGGCTACGGAGGTCCAACCAGACCGTGCAATTTAGTTCTCTAAGCAAGTCTATCCTGAGCTACATCTACTGCATCTGGCCACTGCACACCAATTCTAACAAGGTCCTGTTTGACATTGTCTGCCCACTGCATCCTAGGTCTCCCCTTCTTTCTGAGGCCATTAGGCACACTGTTCATAACCCTATTCGCCAATCTATAATTATTCATACGGGTAACATGGCCAAACCAACGGAGTCTCTCTCTGCACAATATGCTGCTTAAAGGAGGTTGCAAACTCCTTTGCCTAATCTCATCATTAGTTACAAAGTTGAACCACCTAATGCCCAAGATACTGCGTAAGCATCTGGAATCAAAAGCATCTAGTTTCCTGTTATCTTGTTTACAAAGTGTCCAAGTTTCACTACCATAACTAACCCTAGAAAGAACCAAACTATTATACAGTCTAATTTTAGTCTTTAGGTGTATACGCCTATTTCTCCACACTCTCCATAGATTCTTAAAAGTCCCGGCAGCAATCCCTATTCGTCTGTTAATATCATGCCGCACATCACCATTATCTGTTGCATAGCTCTCAAGATAATTAAACTGTGACACCTGCTCAAGACTGCAACCATTCAGATTAATTGAATCACAGCCTACCTGACCAATTTTCATCACTTTAGTTTTCTCTCTGTTTATAACCAAACCTACTCTACTACCAGTCTCATCAACAGCTCGAATGAAAGAGTTCGTCTCATCAACATCATTTGCCAAAAGGGCTAAATCATCAGCATAATCTAAATCAGAAATTTTCGTATCTCCAGTCCATTTAAGGCCAAAATCTTTCCCTTGAAGTGAATTTCGCATAACATAATCAATAACCAAGCTAAAGAGAAAAGGAGACAAAATGCACCCTTGTCGAACACCAGAAGTAATGCTAAACCAATTGCTACAAGCCTTACCAACTCTCACACACGACTCAGTGTTATTATAGAGAGCTTTCATAATGTTAACTAACTTGTCTGGTATACCATATGATTTCACAATCAACCACAAATTATGACGATCAACAGAGTCGAAAGCCTTTTTGAAATCAACAAAGCTAGCAACCAAAGGTTTCTGAAACTCTAAACATTTCTCAAGAATCTGCCTAAGTGAAAATATCTGATCCACACATCCCCTACCACTTCTGAATCCACATTGCTCATCACGCAATTGACTGTCAACCAGATTTTTAATTCTATTAAGCACAATCATGGAAAGAACTTTACCTGGAACAGAGAGTAGGCTAATACCCCTATAGTTATCACAAGAACTGCGATCTCCTTTTTTGAAAATAGGGATAACAATAGCTCTGGTAAAATTCTTAGGAACCATGCCTTTATCATAAAAGATATTCAGAATTTCAGTCATCCAAGTGGTAACCAACACATTCCCAGCTCTAAGCATTTCTGTAGTAATTTCATCTACCCCTGGGGATTTATGAAGCTTAAGTTTAGAAACAGCGAAAATAACTTCAGATTGTGTTATAGGGCCAACATTAAAGCCACCAATGCATCTATCATCATTGCAAACAATGGGAGTAGAACTAACTACATTGTTTAGAACATCACTGAAATGCTCAGCCCACCTAGCCATGACAGAATCCTCCCCTTCTATAACGTTACCCTTTTTATCCTTCAATCCTTGTATGCCTGTCCGTTTTCTACCACACAAAACATTAACTATCTGGTACAGCTCTCTGCTGTTGTGCTGTCTAACTGCTTCCTCGGCTTTGTCAGCCAAACCATCAAGCCAAAGATTCTTATCAGCAGCTAACTGATCCTTTACAAGTTTATTAAGGTCTCTGTAATGCTTTCTATTAGGACTAGTAGGGTATTGATTAAGGGCATTCCTGCAATTCTTTCTTTCCGAAATAAGCTCAAGTGCCTTATCACTCAGATAATTTTGCCTCTTCTGCTCCTTTTTCCTAAAAGAGTACTGTTAGTGTCCAAAAAAGCCTGTTTAAAATGATCCCATTCTTCCTCAATTTCAGTAGTAAGCAAACCATGACTGTCATAATGACTAAGTAACCTATCATGGTAAGCTTTGGCTATAACTGGATCTTTCAGAGCTTCAGTATTAAAAGTAAATTTTTTAACCCTAGCACAACACTTTTTAAGTTTAAGTTGCAGCACACTTTTAACAAGGTAATGGTCAGATCCAATTTCAGCTCCCCTATATGCCCTGGTATTCCTAACAGAACTAGCCCATTTGCTGTTAATTAATATGTAATCAATCATATTCTTATGCAGCCCATCAGGTGAAACCCATGTGTATTTATGTATGTCGTGGTGTTTGTAATAAGTATTAGTTATTCTGAATCCATTGAGTTTACTTACCTGTAGGAGACGTTGCCCATTGTCATTGCAGCTACCAATACCAAAAGGGCCTATTACTCCTCCCCAAAGGTCAGAGTCAGTACCAACTTTGGCATTGAAGTCACCAAGAAGAAGGGTAATATCTCCTTTCTTGACAGAATTCAAAATATCCTGAAGTTGTTCATAAAACCTATCCTTCTCATCCTCATCGCCATCCTCAGTGGGGGCATAACAGCAGATAACATTCAAGTCTTTAATGCTTGTCTGAAATTTTGCTGTAAGAAACCTTTCATTAATGCACTCATATCCTAGAAGAGCATCGCTAGCGTGTCTGCTGAGAAGCAGACCCACGCCTTGGTGATGCTTATTGTCGTCCCTCCTCGAAAAGAGAAATTTAAGATTATTTTTAAGAATCTGACCTTTATCTGTCCATCTGGTCTCTTGCAAGCCGAGAATATCTAAATTATAACGGTGGAATTCTTGTGTGAGGACATCAAGAGAAAAAGCTCTGTGCAGAGTCCTCACATTCCAACTACCTATGGAGAGAAAATGGTTAGTGGGATGTTTAAAGAAACTATGTTTATTGAGAGAGGGAATGCCGACAATATCAAACAGCCCCCTAATCGCAGACATGGGGCAAAGACCCGTTCCCCCACTACTAAAGGCTGAAGCCATCTACAGTGGAAGACTTCCTCCAATGTAGAATTTGACGATGCCAATAGAAGCAAAGAGTTCAGGTGCCTGCGATGACTTCTGCTCAGGATTATCCACCAGCTGATAAACATATCCTGTGAATCTATTCATTTGGGGCTGTCAACCCACAAACAAACAGAAAACACAGCGGAAGATTTTCCCTCCACAGAAGCCCACCAGTGCAGCCAAATCAGGATCCATAATCAAGCTCAGAGCCATATATCTGTCCAGTCCAGTAGGTTTATATGGTCAGCACCAGGACCCTGTGTGGTTGACCACTCCTCAGCAGGATAGAAAAAAAAAGAAAAGTAGCCATAGTTGTCCAGATCAGTAGGCCACACTAATTCCCCTTCCGTTCACTTCCACAAGAGATGGTTCCACATGAATTAGGGCATGTTATATTGCCAAATTAATCAGCATTTAATTCTGGATTTTGCAAAAATAAAATATTTAACAAAAAAGCAATTTATTTTAATGGAGCTATTTTAGTCATGTAATTAAAAGCATCTATCAATGAAAATAATGATTTAGTTTAAAAAACTAATTAACAGAAATAACTATAATGCACATGAATAGAAAGGCTAGTTATTTCTGAATAACAGAAAAATAGATTTTTACCTGAAACAAGAATATTACTCATTTTGTAATTTTTTTCTTAGTACAATACTTTGAGAAAAGTTCAAGCTTTTTGCCAACTACACCAAGTCAAATAAACAAAATCAACTTTAAAATTTAAAAATGAAATAGACAATCAACAGAAATGTGTAATGTTATAAACCAAATTAAGCCAAATTTTATGAAAATAAGAAATTTTAAAGAAATTTGTTAGCATCTGAATTTTAATAATGTTTTCTCCCAGTGATATTAGTGAAAAATAGATCTGACTATGCAAATGAGGCTTAAATTTAGGTAGGCAGTTAAATTATTAATTAACTAAAAGGCAATTCTTCCTTAGTAATATATATATGTTAATTTTATTTCTTTTTATAATTCTTTTCAGTATTATATATATTTTAAAATATGATCCAGTGTTATACAAGGTGATTTGGACTGCTCACATTTGTGTGATTTTTCCGTCCCATTTTAGAAGGGAGGAACGGTTTCTTGGCATTATTTTTGCTGAACGTTTTGTATTTTTTCTTTGTGTGTTTTGTGCATTTTGGGGATCATGGCAAAGTGCCGAAAGTTAGAGCATCATGGCTAAAAAAACATCAATATCCTCAGAGTGGTGCAAGCAGATGTGGAGAGGTGGGTGGGTGGTAATAGTAAAGTATTTTCAAACTATTCAGTATAAAGTAAAAAAATAAATAATTGTTTTTAAAAAATAAAACTTTTTTGGGGGAGATGGTATAATGTCTTCGGGGTATTGATGCTGGTGGGGAGGTGGAAGTCACAAAATTGTTATCAAAATTGCCATTCCATCTGTAGGAGGGCCACTACTTTTTGCTTATGTATTCAAATCCTCATTCATTTTCAGGAAACAATTCAAGATCATTTTTTTGATTGGAAAATGAAGAAGTAATAAAAATAATCACATATAACCTAATGTGATGTTTAAAAAAAATATCCACAACAAAAAGTTGTAAGCCTGCTATTGTCACAACCAGCGATGTATCATAACTCCGTAAGATTGATGATGACATATAAATCATCATCATCCTCAAGCAGCCATGGGCTACGGAGGTCCAACCAGACCGTGCAATTTAGTTCTCCAAGCAAGTCTATCCTGAGCTACATCTACTGCAACTGGCCACTGCACACCAATTCTAACAAGATCCTGTTTGACATTGTCTGCCCACCACATCCTAGGTCTCCCCTTCTTTCTGAGGCCTTTAGGCACACTGTTCATAACCCTATTCGCCAATCTATAATTATCCATACGGGCAACATGGCCAAACCAATGGAGTCTCTCTCTGCACAATATGCTGCTAAAGGAGGTTGCAGACTCCTTTGCCTAACCTCATCATTAGTTACAAAGTTAAACCACCTAATACCCAAGATACTGCTTAAGCATCTGGAATCAAAAGCATCTATTTTCCTGTTATCTTGTTTACGTAAGTGTCCAAGTTTCATTACCATAACTAACCCTAGGAAGAACCAAACTGTTATACAGTCTAATTTTAGTCTTTAGGTGTATACGTCTATTTCTCCACACTCTCCATAGATTCTTAAAATTCCCGGCAGCAATCCCTATTCGTCTGTTAATCTCATGCCGCACATCACCATTATCTGTTACAAAGCTCCCAAGATAATTAAACTGTGACACCTGCTCAAGACTGCAACCATTAAGATTAACTGAATCACAGCCTGCCTGATCAATTTTCATCACTTTAGTTTTCTCTCTGTTTATAACCAAACCTACTCTACTACCAGTCTCATCAACAGCTCGAATGAAAGAGTTCATCAACATCATTTGCCAAAAGGGCTAAATCATCAGCATAATCTAAATCAGAAATTTTCGTATCTCCAGTCCATTTAAGGCCAAAATCTTTCCCTTGAAGTGAATTTCGCATAACATAATCAATAACCAAGCTAAAGAGAAAAGGAGACAAAATGCACCCTTGTCGAACACCAGAAGTAATGCTAAACCAATTGCTACAAGCCTTACCAACTCTCACACACGGCTCAGTGTTATTATAGAGAGCTTTCATTATGTTAACTAACTTGTCAGGTATACCATATGATTTCACAATCAACCACAAATTATGAGGATCAACAGAGTCGAAAGCCTTTTTGAAATCAACAAAGCTAGCAACCAAAGGTTTCTGAAACTCTAAACGTTTCTCAAGAATCTGCTTAATGAAAATATCTGATCCACACATCCCCTACCACTTCTGAATCCAATTGCTCATCACACAATTGACTGTCAACCAGATTTTTAATTCTATTAAGCACAATCATGGAAAGAACTTTACCTGGAACAGAGAGTAGGCTGATACCCCTATAGTAATCACAAGAACTGCGATCACCTTTTTTGAAAATGAATAAATCGATAGCAGTAAAATATGAACAAGTTGTAAGCCAGCTGTTGTCACAATCAGCAATGCAGCATAACTTCAAAACATCTACAACAGTGTCTCGCAAACTGTGTGCCGTGAGAGATTCCAAGTGTGCCGCGAGAGATTTTCAAATTGACACTAGATATTCCAAAGATTTCATTTTGACTTGACTTGTGCTACCGATGTGCTTTAATATCGACGTGCTTTAATAAAAACCTTTCAGATTTTATCAACTGGGATCTTGTAAGTATTATTAAGCTTTTTCCAAATTTTGGTATTAATTTTTGATTATTTGAAGCCATAGAATGGACAAATATTTAAAACAAACACTGAGTTATGATTAATTATATTTATTATTATATTTATTTTAAATAAAATGCATTTAACGAAACTTCAATTTTCCTCCTTTTACGTAACCATCAAAAATTCTTTTTTAAGTGTGCTGCGGAAAAAAAAATTAGATTCAGTGTGCCGCAGAGTAAAAAAGTTTGCAAGACACTGATCTACAGGAATAAAATTGATAGAAGTAGAAATGAAACAATAAGTAAGATGGCTATTGTAATGTTTAGTGATGCAGCATAGCTGAAAGAGCAATGCATATTAATCTACAGAAATAAAATCATAATCGATCAATAGAAATGAAAACGAACTTTTAATTTTAAAAGTATTTTTAAATGTATTATAAAATATATGTAAGAAAAGATTCAAATGGCAATTTCTATTTTTTTAAATTAAAGTTTCATATGTTGTGCCAAAAAACGATATAGCTGTCTTAGCCTCTCATATTGGATTCTGTCAACGTCTATGTTCATTGGGAATCCTGGAAGGGTTAAACATTTGGATGCTTCAGTGATCATCACTTCTAAGCAGGAACAAGAACTGTGTTTCTCCACTAATGATGTCAACAACAATATCTTAGTGTTGAGTGTACCAGGCTTCAAATAACATCTGAACAATATGAGTGTCTTCATGATGAACAGTCAACTGACTCATCATGGACACAATCACTTTGTCATGATATACCTAATGGAAGCTTTCCTCATGGCATGCATTGATGGACTATCCATATGTGAATATGACCAAGACTCTCATTTCTTCAATGAGTGTATCCACTTTATTGAGTTAAAGTAATAGCATGCTGTATTGAACTACAAGCTATCTC
Source organism: Ryuthela nishihirai (assembly GCA_038380435.1). Lineage (NCBI taxonomy): Eukaryota > Metazoa > Arthropoda > Arachnida > Araneae > Heptathelidae > Ryuthela > Ryuthela nishihirai. The sequence continues at coordinate 88,388,714 of JAWZYU010000017.1, read as the reverse complement.
TACTTCATGTTGTATAGTATAACAATTGAGTTAGTAGATCTAATCTCTATAAGTTTATGTATGAACTTAATTTAAAGACATTTAAGATATTTTAATAGGGAAATTATGTTAAATTGATTTGAGCAATTGGTTTAGCATTTCTACTGTAGATCAACAAGGCTGTATTTATTATTTAGGGCTGCTGTTATTATTTAGCTTAACCATTGATTATTAATTATGTTATGAGAAATTCACTGCAAGGAAAAGGTTTTGGCCTTGAGTGGTCTAGAGATTTGAGAATTTCTGATTTATATTATGCTGATGACTTGGCTCTTTTGGCAGATTATGATGATGATATTTGTCATTAGAGTTGCTGTTGAGACTAGTAATTGAGTAGGTTTGGTGATTAATATAGAGAAACTAAAGTGATGAAACATGATTGCTTTATTTTTTTTTTTGAATGGTGGTGCTATGGATCAGGTTTCTTATTTTAATTATCTATTGAGTGTTGTTACAGGAAATAGTAATGTACAACATTACAGAAGAACAGGAATTTCTGCTATTTCCTGTAAGGGTCTGTGGAGATTATAGAAAAATATATGTACACATCAGAAGTCTAAAATTAGGCTGTATAAAGTTTAAAATAAAAAAAGTAAATAAATACCCCCTCAAGCAGCTGTTTGCTGCAGATGTCTTGATAGGAACCTGTCAGTTTATATGCCATAGGAGAAGGTCTGTGAGGAAGGTGAGACCTCAGCAGAAAGGAGACACAAACCTCTGTGCTTTACCCAGGGGTGGAACCCAGGAATGTCCATGAGACAGCATAACTCTTTAGCCCTTTCTAAAGTTCGTTACTGTAATAAAACTTGGATCCTTTATGAGCAAGATGACTAGAAACTTAATGCCTTTTATTCTAGATGCTTGTATTTTGGGCATTAGATAGTTTCACTATGTAAGTAATGATGAGGTTGGACAAAGGAGAATTAACCACCTTTGAGTAGTATCTTATGTAAGTAGTGACTACATTGGTTTGTCTACTTCACCCACACGCAAAACTACAGATTAGTGTATATAATTTTGAATAGTTGTGATGGTCTACCCATTTACTTTTACTTCTTCTTAACCAGTTTTACTTTATTTACATTATGTTTATCATTTTGGGGATTATTTTTTTTGGACATTGCAATCCTCATTTTCGTGCTGAAAGAATTGCACATGTGCAACTTTGACTTTTGATTGTCAACTGCTAATGTATGCATGTAGGACACGACCCCTCTTGTGTCATAGCTAGCGCAATTGTCAGATTATTCAAATGTTTTCCTGGCATGCAACAGACACATGCCGGATTTGTACAAAGCATGTTATATAACTGAGTGACGTTAGGTCACAGAGATAGAGTCAGAAGTAGAAATGTACTCATAGTTAGTGGAGAGAATGAGAATTGTCAGTGGAGATGTAGTATTGTAGTGTAAAGAAATGTAGTAGAGATTTAGATAGATGTGAGTTGCTAGTACTCCAACTGTTATATTCATCAATGAGTTTGGTGAGTTTTTTGAATTTTTTGGAAATAAACTTTGTTTGTTTTAGAAACTTTTGTATTATTGCTATTTTTCTCTTGAGCAATGGGGCGGGGGTGGCTCAGTCGGTAGCGCGCCAGGCTCGTAATCTGTAGTTCCCAGGTTCGAGTCCCAGCTGGGTCAACGTTGAGATTTATCTCCGCAAAATTCCCCGCCCTGCCCACGGTCAGTAGGGGACACCGATGGGCTTGGAAAGGCCGCCGTCCGTCGGATGGGATGTTAAGCTGTGGCCCCGTGTGCGGGAGAGCCATACCCTGTGCACGTTAAAGAACACTCTGGATGGCCTTGATGGGAGGCTACCATCTGTCTCCCAACAGCTGTTCCAGTGGGTCCCCTCCCCCAACCTTCTCTGAGCCTTCGGGGTCCATGTGACCTGGCCATTTAGCCCATGGTGTGCAAAAAAGTGCCGCTCAGAGGTAAAACAACCCAATCCAACTCTTGAGCAATGTTAATTGATTTTTGATTCGATTTAAACTTTAATTAAACTTGACAATCCTTTTTGAATTATTACTCGATAAGTAATGCTAGAGAAATACCTACCGAACCCTATTTCAACTTTATTTGGCAAGTTATTATTTCCTGGTGCCCGACATAGCTATCCAGAATTTTGAATAAATTTGGATCAGACGAAAGGTCCAATTTGAAAAGTTAATAATCTTTGGAGCATTACATAGTGTACTTAAAGGCCTCAGAAAAAGAGGGTGACCTAGAATGTGATGGGGTGGACAATGTCAAACAAGCCCTTGTTAGATTTGGTGTGCAGTGACTAAGTGCAAGCTGTAGCTCAGGATAGATGTGTATGGGGAACTAAATTGCACAGTCTGGGTGGACCTCCATAGCCATGGCTACTAGAGGATTAAGTGGGTGGGCAGGTGGGTGAACAGGTAGGTAAACTAGTAATTTCTGTAGAATAAAATTTTGCCAAGGAGGGAGGAGGACACCTCAGCATACTAGTAGAGGAGAGAGCAGGTTAAAACCCCTTGATGAAATTGCATCTTTCCTGCCGTATACCAAGATAAAAAAAAATTAGTATTTTAATGCTGGATAGCAATCAGACACTGCACAGTTCTTACAAGTGCCAAAATTGTAATTCATCCAGTGGGGTAATATTTATTAGGTTTCAACAGCTCTTTCAAATTCAGTAAAAATTTAATGTTGGTGATGCCCAAGAATTTACCATAGCTTTTAAATAATCTTACAATTGTTTTTTTTTTAATTCAACTCCCCAAGAATTGATCTAAAATGAGCACACAGCCAATAAGTGCTATATAAAATCAAAGATTTATTTCAACTCGCCAAACCAACAGTTCTCTGATTGTAACTACAATTTATACTAAACACACTAGCTATAATTGTATACTGTCATACATTCTTATAATTTAAATGTAATTTCTGTTCTCCTTTCTGTTCTACCATTACATATTTATATATAACCCAGGTGCTACAGAGAATAATGAAAGAAAGTTGTTCTATTTGTATAATGAATCAACAAGGACTTTACTATATAAGCCTTCCAACAACTTTGGACATTCAGAACTATCAGTGATATAATGAGAAGGAAGAAGTATTACATTCTTAGCAGTTGTTGGTCTTTCAACTAACGAAGAATCAAACTAAGACAAAAAAAAATGTTAAGAAACTGAAAGGTATATAAATAAAATATAAATGGCTAGGAAAATAAAAATCAAGGATCTGATTGTGACATTTCCCTTGTCAGAATCTGTCCTAACTAATTCAGTAATAAAGTATCACAGGAAAACGTTCTGTAGTATCAAGTATGTTACAGCAAATTAAATCTAAATTTTAATATAATAACAGACTATCTCACTCACATACAATCTTCTCTCAGTAAACAAAAATTAGTTCCATGCACTTTTCCATGTGTAAAATTACATACTTGTAATCCATTAACCTAGGTTGTGTAAAGCCAACTGTGTAACAATGTTATTAGGAACAACATACCTAATATCAGTTGACAATACATGATTAAAAAAAAGAGCTTTTAATATTTGTAATGCAATACATAATCACATAAGGAAATTAACCTGATTCCTCTTACTTTTTAATCTTAGTATTATAGCTATCCTTATTGAAGAAGCACCAATGAATTACAATGGGGTGCAAGGTTGACTCAGTCACTAGTGCACCAGGCTTGTAATGTGCATTTCCCAGGTTTGAGTTTCACTTGTGCCACATTGAAATTTATATCCATTAAACTCCCCCTTGCCCACAGTCAGGGGATACTGATGATCTTGAAAAGGCCACTGTCTCTCAGATGGGATGTTATGCACATTTCAGAAAATCCTGAATGGCCTTGATGGGAGAGTCCCATCTGTCTCCTATCAGTTGTCCAGTGAGTCATCTTCCGTAACCTTCTCTGAGCCCTGGGACTTGTGACCTTAGCCAATTTGTATACAAAAAAGTGCCACTCAGAGGTAAAAAACCCAACAAATGAATTGCAAAACTGCTTCTTACAAAAAGTTTGAAGGAATATTTTTTATTTACAAAGAGATAGTGGTACCATCATCCACTTATCCCCTAACCTTACATTTCATTTAAAAACATTAAGCAAGCTCTAATAGAAAAAAATTGTTTATTTTTTTTCTCCATGGCTGTTTAATACCTCTGCAGGGAACTTAGCATCTCGTAACTGTCTTTTTACCACACTGAGCATTTAAGATAGGCACAGGTGGAAGTTCCTTCCATACTGCTCTGAATCAGGATTAAGTGCTTCTTCCAAACATCAGGGAGAATTCTTATGTTGCACCTCAATGCAAACAGATTTCTGATATAGTTATCATAACACATCAAAGATATACTATATCAATGATAACATAAACAGATGTAGATACATAATTTGGTTTGTGAAGTGATTGAGTTGGAAACTATCTTATATGTCTAACTTGTTACTGGTTTGTTTGTATGTTTTCTGTTTTATTTTTATCATGGATATCCTATCCAGCAATTGTTGCACAAACAAACACATTTTAACACCTAGGAATTAAATGCACAGTTTATTCATCATTCAGGTGAATACAAGATTTACCACTGAGACAATTGTGTGGTTCAAACCCTACCATCAGAGCTTGCTTCCATTCACTGTAGAAATTTTAAGTTGCCATTGTGTTTTTACACTCTAGACTATTGTCTTAGAGTTGCAGAAACTTCTCATTTTAGAGAATTATCAATTTTATCAATGATCATTCAGTTATTAGATTAATTTATTAGATTTTTTTTTTCAAATTTAGTCATTTATGCAAATAATGCATATGCTTAGATTTTTGTTGATTGGTAGACTCTAAACCTAAAGAAAGTAGTGTCAAAAAATTTCAATTTTTTTTTAAAAACTAGATAATTTAGATAAAAAATGAAAACTATACTATAAACATATAAAAAAATAAATACCCCCTCAAGCAGCTGCTTGCCACAGAGGTCTGACAGGAGCCTGTCAGTTTATATGCCAAAGTAGTAGGTCTGTGAGGATGGCAGGACCTCAGCAGAAAAACAACACACACAACCATGCCTTACCCGGGGCTCGAACCCAGATCTTAGCACGCTTGGCTTAGATCAGTAGCCAAGCGTGCTAACCACTCGGCCATGGGAAGGCTATATAAACATATATATATTTTTTTATAAAATATAAGAAAACTAAAAAAATTGAATAAAAATATTTCAAAGCATTTAAAGTTTAGTTGAAACATTGAAATTAAGAATGAATTGTTTTAGTATGAAGCTGCATAACTACTATAAAAAAAGTTTAATTTAAAAATTTGGTTAAAAAGCATAATTTCTAAATGTTGGTGTATTTGGTTAAAATGTAATTAAAAATATTACTGAAATAAGTTCAACCTTATGAAAAACATGCTTTTAGGCTAATTGCTTAGTTCTACAATTCTTCCAATATCTGCCATTTGAGATCACTAGCAGTTCAATTCAATTAAACATGATCCAGTTTGAACATTAGCAGTTCAATTCAAATTAATTATTCTTTATAATCACAGTAAACATTTGAGAAACAATGAAAAGTAATTCCAAAAGTACCAGAGTATAAAAAGTCCTTAAAATCAAAAGTCTGCTAAAAGATTGATTGAAAGCAATGTGTGTAGTTTCTGGGTGATGTTACTTCTGGTAGTAATAAAATCAATATCTTTCATTAAAAGTTTAAAAAGCAATTCAACTCTGCTGGAGAGAGTGATAAGTAGGTTAGAATACCAGAAATCACAAGCAATTGATAGCCTACTATGGTACAGCAGAGTAAAGACGTAAACTAAATATTGTAATAATAGGAAATCATAAATATGCACCTGCTGGTGATATGCTGAATAAATATAGAGGAATATTGTCATTAACCAGGTGGGATCTGAACCCACAACTTCTGTCTGCTGAACTACTTACTAGCCAATCAAACATCATCCTCTATTAGTGGCTTTAAGCATTATACCATAGTTGCCATTATACCATTGGAAATGTATCTGACTGTAAGTGAAGACTCAGATCTAGAAGGTAAAGCAAAAACAGTGTCCACTAACCTGGAAAGTGCCTTCTAGACCAGAGTCTTCAATTACATTCAGATACATTTTCAATGACTAACTATGGTATAATGCTTAAAAACAGAGGATAATTGTTTGGTGGTCAGAACACTGACATGTTATCAGGAGATTGTGGGTTTAGATCCCACCTGGCTAATGACAATAGATGCTGCTTGATGCTATTTATAATGACTTAGCATTGGCATACAATCACTGAAGGCTCAGGTTTATTTATAATAATTTTTTCAAGTGGAATCAACAGCTGTAATGCTCCAAAAATTGTTAGATTTCTTCTCTTTGGACCTTTTATGTGATCCAAATTTAATAAGCTGTCCAGATAGCACTGGGCGCCAGACAATATTAACTTGCCAAATAAGATTAAATGAGAGTTCGCTAAGTATATGGGCATTATTTATTGAGTAAGAAATCAAAAGTTTGTCAAATTATTAAATTCTTAATATTAATAAAAAAATCAATTATCATTGCTCAAAAGAAAAAATAGCAAAGTCAAAGAATTTCATGTAACAAACAAAGCATATTTCTTAAAAACTTCAAGACTCACTCTATAAACTGATGGATACAAAAGTCTGAGCAGCTCCTCCCTCTTACTGAGACTCTCATTACTGTCTATCTCATTACTCTGTTGACTCCGTGACCTAACGTCACTTAGTATACATGCAGCATGCAACTGACACGTGTGTATTGCACACTGGGAAAAACATTTGCATAAACTTACGATTGCACGCTAGCTATGATGCAAGAGAGGGCAGCTGTCAATCAAAGGTCAGAGTTGCCCATGCACAACTCCTTTAGCGATCGCAAAAGTTCTAAGTCCAACTGAAGTAAATCCCCAAAATTATAAATATAATGTACATAAAGTAAAACTGGTTAAGGAAGAGTAAAAGTGAATGGGTGGACCATCACACAGCCACTATGAAATGGAAAAAACATTCCATGCACCACTAGACTAGGGAAAGTGAAAATAGTAAACCCAGTTTGGACACCCAAAGGGTTAATTATTAGTGATTAAGTTAACTTTTGGTAATATCAAAAAAAGTACAGATGCTGTTGACTTGGGCATGGCTGCAGCAAGACACCGTTTTCCTTGCTGCATGCCAAGCTGCCACAGCTGACAATTCAAGCACTTTCTGAAAAAATTACTGGAGAAAGGGGTGCAATAAAATGTTGTTATTCTCTCTCTGTATTGTAATGTTTGCAACATATCTATTGAGCTAATGTCAAAGCTAATGTAATTCTAAAATATTTCTTTTTGTTTGGAAAATGTGATTGTCAATGAAAATTGCAATCAAATATATCAATTTTATTGAAGTTTGAATATTTAACAACAACAATGCGAGTCATAAAATGATTTCAGAAAATTAATTAAAACTTAGTAATAAGTTCATCAAATGTTTAATAAAATTAGTGTGTATTTTAGAAGTCTGTGTAAAGAATTCTTTCACTATTAATCAGTTTTGAATATAAGTTTCTTAAGACTGGCAGTACTGTTGTTAAATTTTCAAACTTCCATAACTTATTAAATACTAAACAAATACTGTTGAAAATCAAGATATTGATATATTTGATTATGATCTTTATCTGCTATCACATTTCTCAAACCCAAAAGAACTTATTTTAGAAGTTATAGAGCTTCGACATTAGCTTCCCATTGACATAACATAGGGTTGTTCCTTAATTTATGGAAGCCAGTGTATTATTAATAATTGATTGATGCCTAAGTATTGTTTATTATTAACAATTAATTCAGTTTTGTTAATATCAAAAAATATGCATGCCACAGTTTTTTTTTTTGCACTGCAAAAATGCACTCAGCTCAGACAATTTTTCCTCTAAAATTGATATCGATGTCAAAAGTGCCTATTTATTACTGGATGTGACTAAACCGATTTAGTTTTTTTTTTGTTATAAGATGGGAAATTTCATTCATAATTAGTTAATAGTTGCCATAAAATTGCCATCGCTAAACTCCGATTGTTTAAATGGGAAGGCCTAATTTGGTTTCACCTATAACTGTATTATATAATATAAAGCTTACAAGGTGCCAAAACTTTTTATTTTTTATATTATGGAAATTTAATTTAATTGTTAATAATTAATAACCAATAATCAATATGTATTGAAGCACTGATTAATAATCCATATATTGCACAAATTCAGCAAAATACAGAAATTTATTGGTTTCACGAGTGGCCTTAATTACTCTGAATTATCATTTTTCCAAATCGTAATTTTTGTTTTGTAAGGTTGGCAGCTCTGAAATATTCAACATCCACCATCAAAATAGACACATTCTAGTGCTTAAAACAATTTTTTTTCTAACTAATGATCCCCCAAATTCAGTAATGTATGGCCATAAACCTCCAACCAGTCAACTAATTTGTAATATATGAACTCTAACATCTTTTGAACATTAGATTGTACAGGTTAACAGTGAAAATATTTCTTACAATTAATAAAATGTCATATCCATATTTAGTATTACTTTGCATTTTAAATTAATAATGATTACTTAGCTATGGGTGAGATATTACAGACATTATCTGAATAATATATCTTGTTCCCTTATTCAATAAAGTTTGTCTCATGAAAATCTCACTAATATTTGTTGGAAATAATTAATAGAAGCCATTTAAAATGTACTTAAATTAACAATAGCATTTTTGCAGTATCTGAATGGTTTCAACACAGAGAAGCCATTTAAAACTTAAAATCATAATATTTTTGCAGTATCTGATTTTTCTCTAAATATATTTATTTATGTTTTTAGGGTGCTCGAGCATGTTTTCTCAGGGACATTCCTTTCTCTGCTATCTACTTTCCAGTTTATGCTCATGCAAAACTTACATTTGCTGATGCAAATGGACATAATGGTGCAGGTTCTCTTTTGTTGTCTGCCTGTATTGCAGGTAATTAATGTTAACTGTGATGTTTCATTTTATGTTCATTTAATAATGGTGTTATTTAGCAGTTAATACCAACTTTACCAAACTATTTTATTTTATTAATCCTTCAGTGTTGTATTAATAATCAGTATTAACAACTCCAACAAAATGTAAATTTGGATTTTCTCTTTGCATTTCATACCTTACACAGAATTTTAACAAGTTGATGTCCAAGCAAATATATCTCGAGTTTTATTTGAAGTTAATAATTGCATTTGGTGAGGAATTTTGAATGGGTTTCAAGTGCTTTCTCTGTATGATATATGTCAGGAAAAATATTACAAGGATTTAGACCATCCCAGATTTATTATAATGCATTATTTATTAGTTGGAAATTTTCGAAGTATATGTTTTTAAATGAACTAACCAAAACATTTAAAGTAATTAGGAGTAATTTTTTTTGCTTAAATTTGAATAATCTTGACTTATCTGGTTGACAGATTGGGGAATTACCACTTGCTTCGATCAATTTTTTTTCCCCCACTCAGCTCAAGACAATTTTTTCTCTAAAAAATTAGATAGACATAAAAGTGGTAATTTCCAAATTTTTTTGGCTTTTTGTAATAAAAGCAAAATTGCTCAAAAACAAAATATTTTTCAGTTTTTTGAAATCCATTTTAATTTGTGATAAAATGCAAAATCTCTAGATAAATGTAATATATTTCACTTCTTGTTAATGTCATGCCAACCAAAATAGCAAGGAGTGATCATACCCAAATGGCAACTTGGGGTTGGCAGGAAGTCATGGTAGGACAGGTGGATAGATATGAAAGAAGGTTACAAGGTGACCTCAAAATGAATGGACTGTAGTAGAACCAGGGGCCAAGAGTAAGTGGCTATGGTAGGCTCATTGTCCCAATTTGTTTCAACAATTTTTATGTCATGAAACAAATGGAAAGATAAAAGGAATTTTGAAGGAAAGTCTCTCATTTTCAAAGTGGCATTTCTCAAAATTTTTATGAAAACTGACTTCTGGAGGAGATTCTATAAACAAAAATGTCATCTGCTCAAGCTGACCTTGTTTCTTATCTGACCTGGCCCATTTTTCTCATTGGTTTTTATTCTGTTAGACCTCTGCATAGCAGTTGTCTGTATAACAAATAAAAATAAACTTCAAAATTGTTGTAACAAATGTGCAGAGCTGCCAACTACTACAATTTTTTTTAATTCGAAAATCCGAGTTTGCCTTTGAAAATTTGATTTTTAGGGGTTTTTTTTTTCAGTTTCACACTAAAGAAAATCTGCCCCCAAATTGTACAGTATTTTTTCCCTTTTCCTAAAACGAGAATGTTAATGAAAGGGAAGAACTGTTTCTGATATAGCTTTTTTATACTGTACTGAAGGTGCAGCTGTCACCACTCCCTAATCTGTACTTGTTTGTGGGCTCATCTGTGCACTAATCAGAGAGGGAAATCTATAAGACTGCAGCTGGCCATTTCCAGACAAAACACTAGGCAAAGTCCACACCTAAATTCTTTTACAGAATTCAAGGCCATAAATTGTTTCTAAATGAATGTTTATTGAACCTACACCCAACTCTCCCAGCTCCAGCCAACTAAACGGTGATTGCATTACTTAGAATTGGAAACTTCAGAGTGAAAGAAATAATACAGATTAGAGAACTTCCCTGATCTATTGGCTATGATTGACATTGCAACTTGAATGGGTCTCATGCATGTCTATTGTATCTTGGTTTGGCTGATGGGTTGATAAGGGATTAAAACTTTTCTTTCACTAGAGTTGAGGCACTTTTAATTATCATCAGTTATGCACTTTATGTTCCCTACTGTTATATTACTTCCTATTGCATTTCATTTGATATTTGTTGGCTGATGTCAGTTTTGTTTCACCATAGCTTTGTAACTCGGCAGCTGATCACAAGAGGTATGTATTTGGATTAATTAATGTAAGATTTAGCAGTGCCACAGGTGCAGGTGAAACATCTGTTGTGTTGTAATTGTTGACAATGTCAGAGCTCAGTGACCTCCAAAAAGGCATGATCATTGGTGCGAGTCTTGCAGAAGCTTCAGTAGCCAGAATGGTGGAAATAGTAGGTGTAACATGAGAAACTGTATGAAAGATTATGACTACCTATCAAAAAGGATAAGGTGTTGCCTCCAAATATTCAAATTGTGGACGCCATACAAAGTTGTCAGATAGGGATAGGTGAATGCTGGCACGGATTGTACAACATAAGCAAGAGACTATGGCACTGCAAATAGCAGCAGAGTTGAACACCTGTTGGAATGATTTCGTTTCCATTATAACAGTTCATCAGGAACTTCATCATGCTGCATCCACAAACATCTGATAACCAACAACAATTCAACAAAACGTGTAAGGTGGTGCAAAGCAAGAGAAAATTTTTATGTGCAATGCACATAAAAACTGGGATGCTAACGACTGGCATTGTCATCTGGTCTGATGAATTGTGCTAGACATTGTTTCCCACCACTGGTAGAGTACGTCTGGCGAAAACCTGCAGAAGTGTACCACTCCGACTGTGAAGTATGGAAGTGGATCCATGATGCTATGGGGTGCATATCGTGGCATTACTTAAGGCCATTAGTTATTCTGCAGAGCTGTTTCACATCCACAATATACAAATCCATTCTTGGGGACCAGCTGCACCCGATGTTGTTGACCACCTGCACCATGGGCATTGTTCCCTAATGACCATCCCTGGTTTCAAGCAGATAATGCACTCGTGCATTGTGCAAAATGTGTCAAGTTGTGGTTTGCAGAGGATGAGGTACAGCAGCTACCCTGGCCATCTCAATCTCCAAACCTCAATATTATTGAACATTTGTGGTAATATCTGGAATGCAAGGTCAGATCACATTTTCCACCTTCAGCATCACTGGCACAGTTAGGCCATATTTTACAGGAAGAATGGTTCCACATTCCATTATCGTATGTGCATGATTTGTATAAGTCTATTCCACGTCGAATTGTGTCTGTTCTGAACACATGTGGTGGGCCTACAGCTTATTAATAAAATGATCTCCACAAACAGTATGTGTTTCCATTATTTTGATAAACCCCTCATTTATTGTTAATCGTGATGATGCCTGCTACATATTGTTGATCATTTCGATTAAGTTAAATTTCATTAATGCGAAGAAACATGCATGCCAAAAATGTAACTGAACTGATTTATGCCTTTTGTCAAATTTTATAATCAGTTAATGGGTATGATAAAATGATCATCGCTAAACTCAGATTGCTTGAATGGGAAGGCTAATTTGTTTTCTCCCGTAATAGATCAGGGCTCACAAGAAGCCGAGAGTGTTTTTTACGTTATGTAAATATTTTTTAATCACTAATAACTAGTGACTAATAACAATAAGCTTGCACATCTGCAGTTTATTGCATTCATTCATTAGATGTTGCCACAATTGTTATAAATTTCTTAGGGTGTGTAAGCTTTTCATCTTATCGAACAATTTATTGGATTATCTCTTGAAATGTTTCATATGACTTTTTTTTTCAGGTCTCATCCTCTAAGGTGAATAAAAGTTATGAGTTTATTTAACTGGAAGGGGGCAGGTTGTTCATATAAATGTATTTTTTTAATGCAATTTGGATTTAATTCCCATATAATGTGGCATTACAGTGTATATTTAAAGAAATATTGAAATTTGCAAATGATTTATTATATTTAGTTAATGCATATTCCCTATTATTGTGTTGAGGGGGAAATGGGACGATTTCTTCTTTAGCGATATGTTCTGTTTAAAACAGTTGTTTCTGATGACATAACCTTTTCCAGTTTTTTTTATTAATAATTCCGGATGGCAGTACATTGTTTGCGATATTTCATGTTTTATAGGCATGTTGTCTCTGATGGCATTATTTAGTTCAGAGAGCTTTTTTATACTGCGGATAGGCGGTAAATTGTTTACTATAATTCTTTTTTTTACGCTTGTTTTCTCTAATGGGTTTATTTAGTTCCATGCCTTGTTTTTATACTGAGTATCTACTGCTAGTTGTTTACAACAATTCATGTTTTTTAAACTTGTTTTCTCTGATGTTATTAGTTCCTGTGGATTTTTTATGCTGTGGATTGGCAGTGAATTGTTTACAGTTTTGGTGTTTAGGCTTGTTATAAGATTAGCGTGTTTTGGGGTGGGTAAAAAGGGGAGAAAGATGGTTTGTTGTTCATCAGTATGTTTAGATGGTTGAAATGGTTGTCTCTGATAATTTGTTTTGGGGTTTTCTTAAATTGTGGAATGGTATAATATAATAGTTAGAATAGCCATCTCCAATTATTGATTTTTGCAAGTATTTTTATGTTTTGAAATGAACGTTTTTGTTAGTAACAATAGGCTGTTAAAACAAGTAGCCTCAGATGGTACTGACCGATATTCTTTGTATAATGATACGCACAGTTAGGAAAATATGCCTTAGATACTATTATTTCTGGAGGTTTTCTTTTTATTTGTGAAACAAAATCTGTGCTGAGGAATAAGTGTTTTATGATTATATTCTTTACTTAACATATTCTCATATGGCTTCATCACTGTTAGTAATATGATTGTTTAGGTTATTATTCTTTCTAATGTGGTATTGAAATGCATTTTTCATTAGTTTAAATCACATATTTAGCGTGTGTGTGTGTGTGTGGGTGGGTGGGTGGGTGGGTGGGTGGGGGGGGGGGGGTTACGGAAGTAATTTTATGAAACTTGGTATAATTCTGGAAGAATTAAATTTTTCCATTGCCACTAGGAGTCTGGAAGTCGAGTATGCCATCAAGACATAACTTATTATTGTGTTGCATAAAAAAAAATGGTGCCTGATCACTGTAAACTGCAGTGCTCCGATTTCCCCCTATTTTTCATTCTTCTGATTTGTATTTTTCATTGTGTAAGGTTGGCAGCTCTGAATATGGAATCTTGAAAAACTGAAAAATGTTTTAGTTTTGAACAGTTGTTGTACCAGTATTTTTTCAAGTTCAACAACTTTTTATAACATACATTATTAATCCTCACAGGATCCCCATCAATTGTACACATAGCTACAATCTGAAATGAGAGCTCAGAAACTGCTCTGTTTTTAGTACATGAAACTTCGATTTAAAAAAAATAGAAATTGGCATTTTAATTTTTTTTTACATATATCTATGAAAAATGCATAATTCAAGCTTGAAAAATAACACTTTTTTTTATTCAATTCATATTTTATTACACTGGGATAGAAATAATTTGGTAAAGCGATGTGATCACCATTTCTTAATCCCAGATGGCAAAGTCGATATCCTTGTTTGTGTTTTCTACCTCCTAAGTTCACAAGTTGGATCTGAACTATTCTGAAACAATTTTTTTTTTAAAGTTTCGAAATTCTCCTGAAAAATTATCCAAAAACTACTATTTAAAAAATGGAGGTTTTCGGAAGCAATTACGAAGTACATAAGTTTTTTTTTTTTTCATTTTACATTCTTTTCTACCTTAAACCTATTTCAGTATTCTAGGAATTATTTTTATTATTCATCCCAACATTTACAGCATTAATATATTGCTTTTTATGAATATGCTTTCCCACTACTGAAATCAAACCACATATTTGCGCAATTCTGCTATCAAAACTAGGTCACGCCCCAGTAAGACGCAAATGGCTTTGTGTCGTGTGCATGCAGTATTTTGCACACAGTTTCGTCCCAAATTCTTCAACATTGAATATATTTTAAATTCTTTCAGTCAGTATTTATTTATACTTTTATAATTAAACCTTCTTTTTATTTCTATTTCTTTCTTCTTTTTATTTCTATAGATTAATGTGTCATTATCAATTTTTTGGAGTTATGATGATGGCCAGTTTACACTTGTTGCTGTGGATATATTTTTTAACATCACATTAGGTTCTATTTTTATTACGGTTTCTTCATCTTCTAGTCAAAAAAATTTTATCTTCTATCGTTTCCTGAGAATGAATGAGGTCTAGAAGCAAAAAAGATTTTCGTAGCACAGAAATCAGTTGTCCTATGGTTGTGAAAGCAATTTTTCAAGAGTATTTTAACCCCCCCCCCCTTTCTCTGCTACTACACTGAGGTTTTTTTAACTTCCTAACTTCCTTCCCTTAAAAAAAATAAAATAAAATACCCTCTCAAGCAGCTGCTTGCCACAGAGGTGTGATAGGAGCCTGTCAGTTTAATATGCTGTAGTAGAAGTTTAGCAAACTTTATTTCAAAGAAATCATTAGTTTTTATTCAATAGTTTTAAAATATTTTTACCCTTCCCCATTTCTTGGTTTTGCTTCTCAGGATATTGAAATTTTTATCCTTAATGCACTAACTAAAGCATTTTGTCAAGATCCCCAAAGTGTACTGGGGCAGGGATGACTCAGTCGGTAGCACTCCAGGTCTGTAATCTGCAGTTCCCAGGTTCAAGTCCCAGCTGGGTCAGCATTGAGATTTATCTCTGCAAAACTCCTTGCACAGTCAATAGGGGACACCGATGGGCTTGAAATGGCTGCCATCTGTTGGATGGGACATTAAGCCGTGGCCCTGTATCACTGTGCATATTGAAAAAAAATTTTTTTTTAAAATTAAAGAACATGCAGGATGGCCTTGACAAAAGGCCTCCATCTGTTTCCCAACAGTGTTGCAGTGGGTCCCCTCCCTCAATCTTCTCTGAGCCTTCAGGGTCCTTGTGACCTGGCCATTTAGCCCATTGTGATCCAAAAAGTGCCACTCAGAGGTAAATCAACCCTTCCAAAAATGAACTGCCAATCAAAAATGCATGGTGCCTAGAAAAACAATAACACTCAAGAAAGTGTTCTTCCATTTTCATAAACAGAGCAAAAAATAAATATAAATCCTATTTATTTCTGAATAACAACAAAAAAAATTATTTCTCTTGAAGCAAGAAAATTTCTCCCTTTTTGTAATTTTTTTCTTGGTACCACAGTTTGAGAAAAGTCCAGGCTTTCCCACAATTGTGCCGAGTCAGGTAAATGAGTCAACTTTAGAATTAAAAAAATAATAACCAATCAATGGAAATAGGGTCATGTTAGATACCAAATTAAACAGATAGAACTTAATATGAATTTTATGAAAATAAATAATGTCAACAAATTTACAAGCATATTGATTTTAATAAGACATTTTCACACTGATACAGTGAAAAAAATTATCAGACTATAAAATAGGGCTTAATATTGGAAACCGTGATGAACAGAAACAGTTAAATTATATAGTAATTGAAAGTATTTTTTTCCCAAATACAGGATGATCAAAAAGTCACTGTGCACCTGATAAGGAATGAGAGATTCGTACCTGTACAATTACAATAAATGTTGAAAGTGTGTCCCTTGCATCTCCAGACATTTAGTGACATGCCAAACTATGTTCTTGGAAGACGTCGTTAAGCACAGCATGGTCCACATTCCAAATGTATTCTGCGATGGCCATCTTCAAATCATCAATTCTGCGGGGATTGTCTGAATACAAAGAGTTTTTCATCACACCTCAGAGATAAAACATCGGGTGGGGAGATATCTGGGGATCTTGAAGGCCAAATGTTTTTCAAAATATTCTGTTCCCAAACATGTCATGCAAGAGTGCCATAGACATTGCGATGTGTGGGCCGTGGCACCATCCTGCTATAAGTAGGCCCTGTTAATTTCATCATCTGACAATTGCACAAAGAAAGGATAAAGAATATTGTCACAGTATTGTTGGGAGTTGACAGTCTCAGAGAAAAAAATAGGTCCTACTAAGTGCCTACGCGAAATTCCAACCCAAACACCAATCTTCTGATCATGCAGTGGTGATTCATGGAACTCATGGGGATTGTGTGAGGACCAAAGGCACGAGTTTTGACTGTTTGCATACCTGACAAATGGAAGTACGCCTCGTCTACGAAGAATGTGATGTCCAAAATGTCCTCTCCTTCACGGTGAAGAAAGTCCACCACACCGAACACATGTTCCACAAAGATCATACACTCCTCAACAGATAACACCATTGCTACAATGCATGTCTACAGTGCTTGACTGTTTGGCAGGCAGGCAACCATGACCACGTCTCTCCCACTAACTTCACACTAACACCATCACATGCCCCTAAATGTCTCGAGACGTACTAGACACACTTTCAACGTTTATTGTAATGGTACAGGTATTCATCATCAGGTGCACAGAGACTTTTTGATCACCCTGTATTATATTTACCTGAAACATAATTTTGATTTCTTTTAATGATTCTTTTCAGTGTGGTATATTTTGAAACATAGACCAGCATTATACAAGGTGACTTGGATTGCTCACATTAATGGGATTTTCTGCCCTGTTGTGAAATGGAGTAATACTTTCTTGGCTGTTTTTTTTTTACTAAACAGTAGGAATTTTTTTTATTTCCTTAGTGCACTAACTTTTTGGTATTTTGCCAAGATCCCAAAATGTACTGGGGCGGGGGTGGCTCAGTCGGTAGCACGCCAGGCTCATAATCTGTAGTTCCCAGGTTCGAGTCCCAGCTGGGTCAGCGTTGAGATTTATCTCTGCAAAATTCCCCACCCTGCCCACGGTCAGTAGGGGACACCGATAGGCTTGGAAAGGCCGCCGTCCATCGGATGGGACGTTAAGCCGTGGCCCCATGTGCGGGAGAGCCATACCCTGTGCACGTTAAAGAACACGCTGGATGGCCTTGACGGGAGGCTACCATCTGTCTCCCAACAGCTGTTCCAGTGGGTCCCCTCCCCCAACCTTCTCTGAGCATTCAGGGTCCATGTGACCTGGCCATTTAGCCCATGGTGTGCAAAAAAGTGCCGCTCAGAGGTGAAACAACCCAAAATGTACTACCCAAATCAAAAATGCATGGTGCCTAGGAAAAAATAGCACTCAAGAAAATGTTCTCCCACTTCCATAAACAGAGGAAGAAGGTGTTGAATTTTGGGGATCTTGACTAAATGCCAAAAAGTTAGTGCACCAAAGCAAGGAAAAAATAGCAGAGTGGCACAGTGAAGTTACTTGGGGGGGGGGGGGTAAAATGCAATCACGAAATTGCCCTTCCACGAAAACACTGATTTCCGTGCCATGGAAGTCCTTTTTGCTACTGTATCCTGGGGCAAGGGTGGCTCAGTTGGTAGCATGCCAGGCTCATAATCTGCAGTTCCCAGGTTTGTGTCCCAGCTGGGCCAGCATTGAGATTTATCTCCACAAAACTCCCTGCTCATGGTCAGTAGTGGACACTGACGGGCTTGGAAAGGCCATTGGTGTCCCCTACTGATGTTAAGCTGTGGCCCTGTGTGTGTTAGAACCATATCCAGTGCACGTTAAAAAACACACTGGAGGGCTTTGATGGAAAGCTGCCATCTGTCTCCCAACAGCTGTTCCAGTGGGTCCCCTCACCCAACTTTCTCTGAGGCTTCAGAGTCTTTATGATCTGGCCATTTAGCCTTTTGTGTGCAAAAAAAAAAAATGCTGTTCAAAGGTAAAACAACCCAACTTTGCCATATCCAAGATCTCATTCATTTTAATGAATTTCAGAAAACGATACACAATCACATTTTTTATTGGAAAACAAAGAAATAATAAAAAAAAAATTATTATATAATCTAATGCGATGTTGAATAAAATATCCATAGCAACAAGTTGTAAGCAGGCCATCCGATACAGCATGACTCCAAAAAATCGATTGGTAGACCAAGCAACTGATAAATTGATAATTTACAAAATAACCAACCAATAGATTGATAATTTACAGAAATAAAATAAATCTACTGAAATGAAAAGTAAAGTTTAAATATAGAAAAGTAAATACTAACTTTACAAAGGGAGTATATCTGATATACTGGAACAACACTGTAGACAATGTATTATGGAGCCGTTTATAACACATGGAAAGGAGATCATACGCGAGCCACCTGCATCCTTAGTTGCAATGAGTTGTGACCTAATTGCAGCTGCAGGCCACTGTTGAAGCCTAAGAAGCTCTGTTTTTAGTTTTAGTGTTGATTTAAGGAGAAGGAACAACACATAGAATGCTGGGATAAATGATAAAACTACTTCTAGAGATATTAAAATAGATTTAAGGAAGAAAAGAATGTAAAACAGAAAAAAAATGGAGGTATGTGCTTCATAATTACTTCCAAAATCTTCCATTTTTAAAAATAGCAGTTTTTTATTTAATTTTCAGAAGATTTTCGAAATTGTAAGGAAAATTTTGTTGATAGTAGTTGAAATTAAACTTGTGAGCTTAAAGCAGGGGTAATCATAGAGTAATGCTAACAAAAGTTCATCATAGAGTAATGCTAACAAATAAATTGGCAATACTGTTTATCAGGTCTAACAAATGGTGATCAGATGGCTTTAACAAATTATTTATAACTTTGTTTAATAAATCAAATGAAAAAAGAAGTATTATTTTTGAAGCGTAAATAATATATTTTTATAAAATTATGTTAAAAAATTTTGAAACAGCAATTTTTATTTTTGAAAAATCGAATTTTTTTGTACTAAAAATGGATGGATATGTCATCAGATTTTCATTTCGAATTCTGTCAACATATACATATGACCTGGACTCTGAAAGTGTTAACTGACTGGAGCTGTCTGCCAACTACTGGTGGAATGATGCATAATCTTAACTGTGCTAATGGTGGTTTCGAGAAGTGAAAATGTTTTTTACTTTCTGAAACATCAAGTTGAGGAATAAATTAAAAAAATTTGCATTATTTAGAAACTCTAAAATACCTATTTTAATATATGTATATAAATTAGTTCAAAATTTTATATTTTTTTAAAGTTTGATTTTTTTTATTGTTGAACTGATGGATCACTTAAACTGATGGATCACTTCAAAGCTGAGGAAGCAGTTAGGCAGCACAACAACAGAGAGCTGTACCAGATAGTTAATGTTTTATGAACTACTTTTTTGAGTCATGGTTTAGTGAACTACTTTTTTTGCAGTCATGACATCATGTAATGTTGAAAACAAAGTACAGAATTATGCAAGGTGACTTTCCTCTGTTCACACTCATGAGAGCTTTCTGTCCTGTTACTGGCAGGAATTTAGGGCAGAGGGGCATTTTCGAATACCCCCCTCCACCACCTTCATTTTTCTGTTTAGCTGTTGCACTTTAAACAATTCCCTGGCAAAGTGCCCACAAGTTAGATGCCAAATTTTTTAAATATTTTCAGGGTAGCACAGTCAATACTTTTTGAGGGGGTAAGTTAGATAGTTTTAACCATTCAGTGTAAACTCAAGAAATTGTTTAAAAATTTTTCCAAGGTGTAATGGTTAACTCTTCCAGTGTCAAGGTTGTTTATATATGTTGACAGAAGCCAAATGAGATGCCAAGGACATCTGTATCCGTTTTTACTACAACAAAATAAAAATTGCTGTTTGAAGATACACAGTCGTATCAGAATAACATGACCACCTACCATAGTATATGTATGGTAGGTAGTCATATTATTCTGATATGACTGTGTATATATAAGAATAATTCTTATAAGAATACATTATTTAGGCTTGAAAAATAATACTTTCTTTTCTCATTTTATACATATTCTATTAAACTTTTAATGCTTCAAAAGTATGTTAAACTTCTTCTCATTAACATCTAATAATCAAATGCAACGACTGAAAAAAGTTGCATCTCCTTGAGTATAGATGGCGCTGTCTCAGTCACGTCTCAGAAAGAAGATTTATAGGGTCATATTCTGAAAATATTCGTTGTCCAACGCGTGGTGCAATGGTAGCGCACTCTGGCATGAATCTGGAGAGATGGGGGTTCGATTCCGCTGTGGCGGCGATGAATTTTTTTCAGAATCCATTAATTAATGTTTGGATGTCTATCTTAACAGGGAATACTGTGCATTCACTTTGGATTGATTTTTAATTATATACTAACGTCTTAGCGTTAGCAACCTTCTCATTAACATCTGATAATCAAATGCAACAACTGAAAAAAGTTGCATCTCCTTGAGTATAGATGGCGCTGTCTCAGTCACGTCTCAGGAAGAAGATTTATAAGGTCATATTCTGAAAATATTCGTTGTCCGACGCGTGGTGCAATGGTAGCGCACTCTGGCATGAATCTGGAGAGATGCGGGTTCGATTCCCGCCGTAGCGGCGATAAATTTTTTTCAGAATCCATTAATTAATGTTTGATGTCTATCTTAACAGGGAATACTGTGCATTCACTTTGGATTGATTTTTAATTCTATTTGTTTGTGGGTTGACACTGTGTTTTCTGTTTGCTTTCTGGGTTGCCAGCCCTAAGTGAACAGAGGCATGGGATACCTTATATCAGCTGGTGGATAATCCTAATTAGAGGCCATCGCAGGTACCTGAACCTTACTTAGCTAGTTGGGCATCGTCAAGCCTAAACTGGAGTAATGTGTCTCAGGCAGTCTATATGGCTCTTGAAAAAGTCCACTTGAAAAGGTGGTGCCTAAAGTTCCTACCAGCATTGGTGGCTTCATCCTTTAGCGGACGAGGAACAGGCCTTTGCCCCATGCCTGCGATCAGGGGACTGTTTGATATTGTTGGCCCTACCAATCTCAATAAACCTAATTTCTTTAAAAATCCTACTAATCATTTTCTCTCTGCAGGAATGTGCAATGTGAGGACATTACATAGAGATTATTCTCTTGATGTCCTCATGCAGGAATTCCAGCGCTATAACCTAGATATTCTAGGCTTGCAAGAGACCAGATGGACAGGTAAAGGTGAGATACTTAAAAATAACTTTAAATTTCTCTTTACAGGGAGGGAGGATGGAAAGCATCACCAAGGCGTGGGTCTGCTGCTCAGCAGACATGCTAGTGATGCTCTTCTAGGATATGAGTGCCATTAATGAAAAGTTCATTACAGCAAAATTTCAGAGAAGCATTAAAGACTTGAATGTTATCTGCTGTTATGCCCCCACTGAGGATGCTGATGAGGATGAGAAGGATAGGTTTTACGGACAACTTCAGGATATTTTGAATTCTATCAAGAAAGGAGATATTACCCTTGTTCTAGGTGACTTCAATGCCAAAGTTGGTACTGACTCTGACCTTTGGGGAGGGGTGATAGGCCCTTTTGGTATTAGTAGCTATAATGGCAATGGGCTACATCTCCTACAGGTAAGTAAATTCAATGGTTTCAGAATAACTAACACATATTACAAACACTGCGACATACATAAATACACATGGGTTTCACCTGATGGGCTACATAGGAATATGATTGATTATATATTAATTAATAGCAAATGGGCTAGTTCTGTTAGGAATACCAGGGCATATAGGGGAGCTGAAATTGGATCTGACCATTACCTTGTTAAAAGTGTCTTGCAACTTAAACTTAAAAAGTGTTGTGCTAGGGTTAAAAAATTTACCTTTAATACTGAAGCTCTGAAAGACCCAGTTATAGCTAAAGCTTACCATGATAGATTACTTAGTCATTATGACAGTCATGGTTTGCTTAATACTGAAGTTGAGGAAGAATGGGGCCATTTTAAACAGGCTTTTTTGGAAACTAACAGTACTCTTTTAGGAAAAAAGGAGCAGAAGAGACAGAATTATCTGAGTGATAAAGCACTTGAGCTTATTTCAGAAAGAAGGAACTGCAGGAATGCCCTTAATCAGTACCCTACTAGTCCTAATAGAAAGGATTACAGAGAGCTTAATAAACATGTAAAGGATCAGTTAGCTACTGATAAGAATCTTTGGTTTGATGGCTTGGCTGACAAAGCTGAGGAAGCAGTTAGGCAGCACAACAACAGAGAGCTGTACCAGATAGTTAATGTTTTATGTGGTAGAAAACAGACAGGTATGCAGGGATTGAAGTATAAACAAAGTAAGGTTATAGAAGATAAGGATTCTGTCATGGCTAGGTGGGCTGAGCATTTCAGTGATGTTTTAAACAATGTGGTTAGTTCTACTCCCATTGTTTGTAGTGATGATAAATGTATTGGGGGCTTTAATGTTGGCTCTATAACACAATCTGAATTTATTTTGGCTATTTCTGAACTTAAACTTCATAAATCCCCAGGGATAGATGAAATTACTACAGAAATGCTTAGAGCTGGGAATGTTTCAGTTACCATTTGGATGACTGAAATTTTGAATATCTTTTGTGATAAAGGCATGGTTCCTAAGGATTTTGCCAGAGCTATTGTTATCCCTATTTTCAAAAAAGGTGATCGCAGTTCTTGTGATAACTATAGGGGTATCAGTCTACTCTCTGTTCCAGGTAAAGTTCTTTTCATGATTGTGCTCAATAGAATTAAGAATCTGGTTGACAGTCAATTGCGTGATGAGCAATGTGGATTCAGAAGTGGTAGGGGAGTGTGGATCAGATATTTTCACTTAGGCAGGTTCTTGAGAAATGTTTAGAGTTTCAGAAACCTTTGGTTGCTAGCTTTGTTGATTGTGAGATCATATGGTATACCAGACAAGTTAGTTAACATAATGAAAGCTCTCTATAATAACACTGAGCCATGTGTGAGAGTTGGTAAGGCTTGTAGCAATTGGTTTAGCATTATTTCTGGTGTTCGACAAGGGTGCATTTTGTCTCCTTTTCTCTTGGGGCGGGGGTGGCTCAGTCAGTAGCGCGCCAGGCTCGTAATCTGCAGTTCCCAGGTTCGAGTCTCAGCTGGGTCGGCGTTGAGATTTATCTCTGCAAAATTCTCTGCCCTGCCCACGGTCAGTAGGGGACACCGATGGGCTTTGAAAGGCCGCCGTCCGTCGGATGGGACGTTAAGCTGTGGCCCTGTGTGCAGGAGAGCCATACCCTGTGCACGTTAAAGAACACGCTGGATGGCATTGACGGGAGGCTACCATCTGTCTCCCAACAGCTGTTCCAGTGGGTCCCCTCCCCCAACCTTCTATGAGCCTTCGGGGTCCATGTGACCTGGCCATTTAGCCCATGGTGTGCAAAAAAGTGCCGCTCAGAGGTAAAATAACCCAACCCAACCCATCATAATTTGTGGTTGATTGTGAGATCATATGGTATACCAGACAAGTTAGTTAACATAATGAAAGCTCTCTATAATAACACTGAGAGTGTGTGAGAGTTGGTAAGGCTTGTAGCAATTGGTTTAGCATTACTTCTGGTGTTCGACAAGGGTGCATTTTGTCTCCTTTTCTCTTGGGGGCGGGGGTGGCTCAGTTGGTAGCGTGCCAGGCTCGTAATCTGCAGTTCCCAGGTTCGAGTCCCAGCTGGGTCAGCGTTGAGATTTATCTCCGCAAAATTCTCCGCCCTGCCCACGATCAGTAGGGGACACCGATGGGCTTTGAAAGGCTGCTGTCCATCGGATGGGATATTAAGCCATGGCCCCGTGTGCGGGAGAGCCATACCCTGTGCACGTTAAAGAACACGATGGATGGCCTTGACGGGAGGCTACCATCTGTCTCCCAACAGCTGTTCCAGTGGGTCCCCTCCCCCAACCTTCTATGAGCCTTCGGGGTCCTTGTGGCTTGGCCATTTAGTCCATGGTGTGCAAAAAAGTGCCGCTCAGAGGTAAAACAATCCAAAAACAAAAGTCTCCTTTTCTCTTTAGTTTGGTTATTGATTATGTTATGCGAAATTCACTGCAGGTGAAAGATTTTGGCCTTAAATAGTCTGGAGATAGAAAAATTTCTGATTTAGATTATGCTGATGATTTAACCCTTTTGGCAAATGATGTTGATGAGATGAACTCTTTCATTCAATCTGTTGATGAGACTGGTAGTAGAGTATATTTAGTTATAAACAGAGAGAAAACTAAAGTGATGAAAATTGGTCTGGTAGGCTGTGATTCAGTTAATCTGAATGGTTGCAGTATTAGGCAGGTTGGGTTGTTGTTGGGTTGTTTTACCTCTGAGTGGCACTTTTTTGCACACCATGGGCTAAATGGCCAGGTCACATGGACCCCGAAGGCTCAGAGAAGGTTGGGGGAGGGGACCCACTGGAACAGCTGTTGGGAGACAAATGGTAGCCTCCCGTCAAGGCCATTCAACTTGTTCTTTAACTTGCACAGGGTATGGCTCTCCCGCACATGGGGTCACGGCTTAACGTCCCATCCAACGGACGGCGGCCTTTCCAAGCCCATCAGTGTCCCCTACTGACCATGGGCAGGGCGGGGAATTTTGCGGATATAAATCTCAACGCTGACCCAGCTGGGAACTACATATTACGAGCCTGGTGCGCTACCGACTGAGCCACCCCTGCCCCGTATTGGGCAGATGTCACATTTTAATTACCTTGAGAGCTATGTAACAGATACTGGTGATGTGTGGCATGAGATTAACAGACGAATAGGGATTGCTGCTGGGACTTTTAAGAATCTGTGGAGAGTGTAGAGAAATAGGTGTATACACCTAAAGACTAAAATTAGACTGTATAATGGTTTGGTTCTCTCTACGGTTAGTTATGGTAGTGAAACTTGGACGCTGTGTAGACAAGATAACAGTAAACTAGATGCCTCTTATTCTAGATGCTTGCGCAGTATCTTGGGTATTAGGTGGTTTAACTTTGTAGCTAATGATGAGGTTAGGCAAAGGAGTTTGCAACCTCTCCTTTAAGTAGCATATTGTGCAAGAGAGAGACTCCACTGGTTTGGCCATGTTGCCCATATGGATAATTATAGATTGGCGAATAGGGTTATGAACAGTGTGCTTAAAGGTCTCAGAAAGAGGGTGAGACCTAGGATGTGGTGGACAGACAATGTCAAACAGGACCTTGTTAAAATTGGTGTGCAGTGGCTGGATGCAGCAGATGTAGCTGAGTACAGATATGCTTGGAAAACTAAATTGCATGGTTTTGTTGGACCTCTGTTAGCCCATGGCTGCTTGAGGATGATGGTGATGATAATCCCTAATTCAATGCCACTTCAGTGCATTTATGTTAACCGTTGTAAGCCAATCAAAAGGAAATGCCAGGTTGCTTGCTCCCTCCCCTGCATAGCCAGCACATAGCCCCCTGCATAACAGGCCATTGCCCCCCCCCTGCATAGTTGGTTTTGCTGTATATATGTATTATACTTGCCTCACCTTTTAAAGCTCACAAGCTGTCACTTAGTACCTAACTCAAAAATAATTTTTCATTTATCTCTAAAAACAAAAAGACAGTCTACAGATAGACAGTTGACAAAGTCAAAACAATAACTTTTTTTTTAATGCGAGCCAGATATATCAAGTAATATATATATCATAGTCTGATTTTGGAAGATCTGAAGAACTCAAGTAAGAACTTCTTTATTTTATGGGTAAAAAACATGGAAAACCATGTGTAGCAATCATAGTTGACAAGAAACATGCCCAAAGGAGGTGACAACCGCTGACTCAACGACAACAAGCTGCAACCAATGTATGGCCACAAGTTGGACATGCTGATCCCAAAGCCTTACCCTCTACACTCAGTGGGCCATGGTAATGGAAGTGAAATTAAATATCTGGACAATATTAAAAGGAACATTCAACTTATTATTCTTCTCGTAATTGTGAAAATAACTTACAAAAGAAAAGGAAACAAATTATTTTGTCTATAATTTCAACCTTTTAATCAGTCTTTCATAATGAAGATCTCCATTCAGCATTTAATTATTTTTAAGTATTTTCTCTCTTTTATAAATGAATCGCACTTAGCCTTTATAATGGTGTTAATAAAGAATTTTCAGTTTCTATAAATTGTTTATAGTATTTTTTTCTTTCCAAAAAATATTTCGATTTTAATTGTGTTTTAAAATAATTATTTTAATATTTGTAACAGTCTATACTACGAAGATTTAAAAAATGGCTTAGTGGCATGGATTTCTTTACGTCGTTTTACGATGTGAGTTATTTTCCATTAACCGCACTCGGGCCGAATACTTATCTAAACAGTTCGAGCGAATATTGGCTAGAAAATGTGAGTACAAACTCATTTATAATAGAGAGAAAAGAATGCCAACTGGTTAATGCATTAGGGTCATGTTGAGATAATAACTATTATAAATGGACAGCAACATTTTTAAAATTCATTTAAATAAAATTAATCATTTAAAAGGCTCTCTGCCATTGATGTTCTGAATTTCACAAAGTGAAGGATACCGCATGTTTCTCAGTCAAAATAGTTATATAAATATGCTGTGAAATGTGATTATATATATATATATCCCAAAATTTATTGTTGTTATTATAGACTCACCAAAATATTAGTTAACATGTATTTAATTGCTTAAGATATGTCTCTGAAGATGTTGACTACATTAAACCACATGAAAGTGCTCAGACCATATGGCATAACTTGCCTAATCATGAGCTGCATTGATAAACAAACCTCATTTAAAATAAGGTTAAGTTTCATCTTCTTACATAAAATTAGTATGTTTACTATTTTTTTCAAATGTATTTTTTTTTAATTCGCGATCTTAAAATGCTCTGTATTTTGGTATAGGAAGGACCATTTGTGTCTTAGTTATTGCAAGATAAGATTTCAAATTTGTTCTTTTTTTCTTCTGAAAATATCTCAAAATTAACCTGATCACCAGATTTAATTCTGCTCTACAAAGCTAGGCTTAATTTTGGAAATCCTGATGAGTAATAACTGTTAAATTATATATTAATTCAAAGTAAAGTTCTTCCCAAATAATATAATATTTACCTGAAATGTGATTTTTATTTCTTTTAATGATTCCTTTCAGTGTGGTATATTTTAAAACATGGGTCAGCATTTTACAAAGTGACTTGGATTGGTCACTTTAACTGATTAGATGATTCCATGTGGAAAGAAGCTCTTAACAACCCTGATATTACCATATAGTGTCACTTCACTGAAGATGGAGCGCTGTCCTTGCTCCGAAAAGCTTCTGAATTTTCTCCTAAAAACTTTTAACATGCAAATAGTTTGAAGGATAAACTTTAAAATTTTATTGCTCAACAATAGATAATTTTAAGTTATTTTTAATTAATTTCTGAGCAAGAAGTTCTTTTTAATTTTGACAAAATAGTGTACCGTAAAGAATTATGTAATCATATGAATTAGAAGACAAAAAAAGATTTGCTGCAAGAGTGATATAAAGTAAACATGAGGCTTGCAGACATTATGGTATACTGTAGCATCTGTATGTTCCTCAAAGTATCTTAAGTTATTGCCAATGCTATTGGAAAACAGTACATAGAGTGACTTACTGTCTATCTAAATATTTATTGGTACACTGATATGAAAATTATTTCTATTAATAGGTGTGCCTGCTGCTTATTTGGTAACCCCTGCAGATGTAATTAAAACAAGACTTCAGGTGCAAGCACGAGAAGGACAGACAACATACAATGGTGTATTTGATGCCTGTCGTAAAATTTGGCATGAAGAAGGTGGTGGTGCTTTCTGGAAAGGGGGACCAGGTATAGTAAAAAAAATGTGTTTTGTATACTAAAATATGCTGACAAAAATACACTAAAATGTGCATAAACAATTATTGTAAATTTTAAAAATAATTTTTTAAATGACGAGGTTTCTGTTTTCGCCTATTCAGTAAATTGTACAGTATGATTACAAAATCTGGACAATTTCGGCGAAATATTAGGGTGATTCATAAGTCTGTGCATTTTTTGCTATGCAAAAATTTGGAGAGTGACACATCACTGTGTTGCATTTGCAAACCTCTAAATGTAGTAGCCGTCCCATGGCCGAGTGGTTAGCACACTTGGCTACTGATCTAAGGGACCTGGGTTCGAGCCCCGGGTAAGGCATGGATGTGCGAGTCGTTTTTCTGCTGAGGTCCTGCCATCCTCTGACCTTCTACTATGGCATATAAACTGACAGGCTCCTGTCAGACCTCTGTGGTAAGCAGCTGCTTGAGGGGATATTTATTTTTTTTTATTTAAATGTAGTATTAAGAGAAAGTATAAATTCCACTGTGCCAGTTCATTACTATTATAAGTATTGGAGTCTTGGTTTCCATCATTATGAATGTTCATATTGAATGAGTTAAGTATTGAAATTCGTGCTATTTTATGTCATTACTGGAAAAAGGGATTAAAGGGAAACAAAGCAGCCTGAGAAATTCGCAAAATGGAAGATGAGGGAGCAGTCTCCATTCATGCTGCTCAAGCTTGGTTTTCTAAGATGGTGACATGAGCCTTGAAAGTAAGCAGTGATTGATATATCAGTTTAATCACGATTATAGCTGTATTTACACAATAAGTCTTTGCAGATCATCACAAGCATTGGGTGTGTGTAACAAAGTTAATACAGATGTAACCATATAGCTATGCCCTTTGGCGCTAAACCTGGCTTCATCGTTATTTTGCTAACATACTATATTTTTATCTTGCCTTGTATTAATAACCTTTAATCTAATGTAAAGGTAATCAAGATAATGATAAAACATAGTTACCATAGTCCATTATGTCTAGTACAACAGCCTTTGGATGATCTTTGCTTGATGTTATGCATAATTTTCAAGAAGAATACCTTTGCTTGATGTTATACTCAGCTGTAGATTTTTATCTTCTGCTTTCTTCCAGGCATTACTAGTCCTTTTTCGAAGTACTTTGTGATGTTCACATAATCTGGTGGATACAGCTGAACACACAAAAGCAATGGCTTGGCCTCAGCACTCCGCAAAAAGGGATTGATTCAATATGACAACAATGTTATGATGCTTCAATGCTACCCAGGATTGGAAAACAGACGTCAGGTGTTCCTCCAATAAAACAATGCAAAACCGCACACCACACTTTGGACCAAAGAAAAGTTTCTAGAACTGACAATTGAGCTTCTTCCTCACCCAGCAGGGGCAGGGGTGGCTCAGTCGGTAGTGTGCCAGGCTCATGATCTCCAGTTCCTAGGTTCGAGTCCCAGCTGGGCTAGTGTTGATCTGCACAAAACTCCCACCTTCTGTCAGTAGAGGATACTGATAGGCTTGGAAAGGCCACTCTCCATTGGATGGGACATTAATCCGTGACCCCTTGTCTGGGAGAGCATACCCTGTGCATGTTAAAAAGAAAAAAGCTGGATGGCCTTGACAGGAGGCTGCCATCTGTCTCCCAACAGCTGTCCAGGGGGTCCCTTCTCTGAGCCCTCAGGGTCCTTGTGGCCTAATCATTTAGTCCATGCATCTGAGTGTGCAAAAAAGTGCCACCCAGAGGTGAAACAATCCAACCCCACTCAGCATACAGTTCAGACCTAGCTCTTCTGACTACCTTTTTCGCTCTATGACTCATTTTCTTCGAGGTAGACAGTTTCAAACATTTCAGGAAGTTGAAAACAGTTGTTGGGAGCTTTTCACTTCCAAGGACGAAGCATGGTATCAAAGAGGAACTGAACAACTTGCTGTTAGATGGCTGCCAACTGTTAAAAATGATGGTTTATATTTCACTGAGTAAGGTTTGCTATTTATATTGTAATAAAGATTTCTGAAGTAGATGATAAAATGTTACTTATTTCTGAAGTAGATGATAAAATGCCCAGACTTATGAATCACCCTAGTAATTAAAATTTGAATGTAGACATTATTAATATCTAGAATAAAAAAAAGGTAAGTGGCTGCTATGCAAAATAGAGAAGCCAACACACTGACATTACTTTATGCAAATGAGGATCCAAGCTGCAATTGTCTCCATACTGCTGTTTGCATTAATACAGTCAATAACTGCAGATACTGATGAGGTGCCAGACAATGTGTATGCTTGATGAACGATATTGAGCCAATACTTTCAAAATATATTTTTTGTGCAAATTATTTTTGTGTATTGCTGAACATGTCATAATTTGCAACCACAAATGAAGCTTCAAAACTGACATTTCTCTCTTGCAAAAGGATCACAGCATCAGCATTGAGTAAAATAACATATAAAACCCTTCAAAGTAACAAAGAACAGGAAGAATTGGCCAAAATCTGGTTTCTCTACTTTACCAATTCAGCTTTTACATGCATTGTGTCTGTAATGCATCGGTTCTTTGCTTCATTTCCCTGTCCCGTGTGTATGATAGTTTGCGTCAATAACTCTTCAATATGTATGTTACGATCTACTCAAGTGGCCGATAACTCACTCAACTACACATGTACTATGCACATATATACGACTTTATTCACCAACATAATATGCTCTGCTAAATAGAACCCTGCCAGTCACAAAACACCACAGAGTTCCCCTTTGCTGAAACAAGTCTAAACTAAGCTTTCAGGTTCACAAAGAAACCACTTACAGGAAGCCAGATGAATGGCAATCACCACCATACACCCCATAGCTCTCTTGCAACTCCCTCTGTGTTGAAACTTCCTGCCAAACCCCAATCGTGTCCACTGGGCATGCAAAGGTCTGTCAGCCAATGGGGTATATCCACATCTTCTGTGCGCTGCTGAAACTTCCCGAATGCAAAAGTCCTTAGGCACATTTCTCATATCCTGCACCCAATGGAACTGGCTCTGATGTTCCTGCTAGATGAAGAGGTCTGCCATAGTAGCACTCTTGGCTTCCTCCCCCCCCCCTTCGCCCTAGCTTTATCGAGCCCTTACACACACTCCACCCCCCTTATTTGAGAAATTCGAGGCAGACAATGCCTCAATTTCTATCAAGACCACTCAAGGGCTCGAATTCGTCTCTTCCAAATGTCATTTTAGCAAATCCAATTTGCACAGTCTATAAGAAAATAATAGTTCAGCAAGCTTAATGTTGCCCATGAAAATCACTTCCTTGTCGGTGATCATATACATCAAAGTTTGTGTTATTTTAAGATGGTTTTTTTGTTACAAATTGTCTGCAAAAACACTCGCACGTAATGCAGGTTACTTTGTATATGTCAATGGCTTCACTTGTGAAATTAAACTAAGATTTTTAAGCCATGGTGCAAAGTCCACAGTCTGATGCTGTCACACCCAATCTGATGTGACATCTGCTGAGAGAAACTAGGTGTTGCCCAGTGAGAATCGTTGTGAATATCTCACTGCAGTCAACTATGTTTGCTGCCGTCCAATGCTGGTCTCCCCAACTTGTGATAATCCCAACTTTGTTGTTGTGGGAAGTCCTGTATTGAGTTGTCAAAACGTTCTCACAGAATCATGCATTACCTGATAAAAGGCCACGCAGGGCCCAATCTGATTTTCACTCTTGGCCATCCTTGCCATCTTTATGCCGAATTTGCAAAGCACACTTATCTTATGCCTTTCCATGGGATGCATTTTTTATCATGTTAATGTCTTTATACTTGTCTAGACAAATCACTGTTAGTCTTATACCTGCTAACTTTTACACTTTTCCTTACCTGTTACCTTTGATCACACACATACCAGCTTTATGCCTTTACCTTTATCAAGGGACTGGTCCCTTTGGTTTACCTCTTCTAGTTTATCCTGCACTTTTCTGACATAGACAGGGCTTATACTCACTTCTTTTTTTCCTCACCACACCTTGACACATTACAGGCTCAGACTCACCAAAAGTAGCCACTACATTACATTCTAACTCTAACTCTGTGATATTTTCCATTTATCCATTTCCTCTCCACACCTTTGGATCTTAATGCCATCCAGTTGGTTCCTCTCACCACCCTCAGCCGATCTCCCAGCCAAATTATCAATTGAATACACATGTTCACACTGATCATTGAACTCGTCAGACTTATTTTTAATTCTACATTTAATTTTATCTGTCTTCACTATTATTGTCACCATTCAATGAGCATACTGTAATTTTTATTTCTTTATTATCTACTTCAGTGACACTCTATATTATTTTCATACTTTACTATCTTAACATCTAAAGTTTTGCTCAGAGACTTATTCTCACCTCTAGGGAAATTACATACTTTATCACAATCACCAATTAATCTCTTACCTTCTTCCACTGGAATCTCCCCATTTACCTCTTTGCAAATTGGAAACTCCTTAACATATGCTTTCTCTTTTGAATGTCCATTATTAAAATATGTCACATCACATCTCTTATCTTTAGTCTTCATCGCTTCCACTTCATACTTATCAGTAATATGGCTTTTTAACAGAACCCAATGCTCATCAGCAATATTGGCTAATGATGCATCTATACTCATTACTTTCTACTGACTTACATACTAGAAATTCATCACTCTCTAAACTTCCATGTTCACCGGCAATGCCTGCCAATGGCACATGACTATATACTAAATCCTCATGCTCATTAGCTATACCAGCTAATGATACACAATTAACTACTATGCTTCTAGTATCTGCAGTCTTATTCACTAAAGATCTTACATTATCTTTAATCCACCTTCAAACTTATTTGCTGTATCTTATGTTACATGACATTTTTAGCAGATTCATTACACATACTTCTATTAATAAAATACCAATCATTTTATTTAGCCTGCTTTTCATTTTGAAACTGCCTCCACTTCTCAGTTTCACACTAAATTTTCTCAATTTAAATATTAATTCCTTTAACTTCCTCTGCAAGTTTCTGATCTTCCCATATCTCAATCTGTACTTTCTCAGCTCTGAATAATTCCAATTTCTGTAAGCACAGTTTCTCATTTTCACGTTCTTTATTAAACAACTCTCTATAGTTCCTATGAACCTCCGGGTCACGTGTTCGTGGCAATCTTATGTACTCAGCAATATGCATCCTTTTATCCTCAGTAACAATCACACATTCAGTTGCCACTTGGCACAAATCACTCAAATGTTTTTCTCTGATCTCAGCCAGTGCATGACTATGCTCCACTTTCACAATGCATTCATGCAGGTCATAGCCTAACATCATTTTCTGATGCTCCAATGTCTTTATTTAATCTTGCAATTCCAGCAATGTTTTATTGAGCATCAGGCACACAAATTCACTATGAAAATTTCCACGGGAATGCTCAGCCTCTTCTTTAAGTGGTGGATTTCCACTTTTCACATTCCCTGCCAAATTACTTTCCCTAGCCTCCATGTTAGCTCAGAATGTCTGAATGTTCTGTCATGCTATGACTCAGTGTTACTCGTGCACTCCACATATTGTGTCAAGTACCACCAAACAGCAATCGAATAAAAGTGATCTATAGCCTAGCACTCACCAGAAGTGAAGTTCTCGGAGCTCTGCTATTGTTGCAGCCAAAGTGTTGCAGTGATGACTCAATCCAGTTCGTTGACGCAATCTGATCTGTCCTCGTAGCTTAGAACTAGCCAGTAATCCTGTCTTGTCCTCCTCCAAGCTGCCAAATCCAACCTACAGCCGAGAGATGTTCATGCAAGTTGTTTTAACAGTACAGCTCTTAAATAATAAATATATTTGACATACTTGGTATTAACCTATAAATTATCATTTTGAAGTCGATTTAAATTTTAGAGGAAAAATTGTCTTGAACTGGGTGAGATATGAACCCACGACCTCCTGATGACATGTTAAGTGCTCTGGACCACTGAGCTACTGACCACTGATCAAGATCTCCTCTAATTGATGATATGAACCATTTTAACCTAATGCACCACATGCAGCACTACATGTGGCAGACACATACCTTATAAATGGAAATAATTTCCTTACAACTAATACAGTTGATAAATAATAAATAAACTCAACATACTTGGTATTAACCTATAAATTACCACTTTGAAGTCAATTTAAATTTTAGAGGAAAAATTGTCTTGAGCTAGGTGGTATACGAACCCACGACCTCCTGATAACATGTCAGGTGCTCTGGACCATTGAGCTACCAGCTGCCGATCAAGATCTCTAATTGATGACATGAACCATTTCAACCTACTTCCTATGTAGGGAGTGTATAGGCAATTTTCGCCACATGTATCAGACACATGTTTATAGATGGAAAGTATTTACTTACAAGTAATACAGTTGATAAATAACAAACAAATTCGACATACTTTGTATTTTGTTGCTGTGATACTTTTTTTTATCAACTGGCTACCAGGACCAGGATGGAGATGATCCAGTTTGTGGAAGTTTTGCTACCCTCATCAACCACCATTCTCCATTCCATGTTTTACCCCTCACCATAAACATAGAAACTGTTGCCATCCATCTGTTTGTGGGATATTCATTGACTCTCTGATCTATCATCTGGGATAACCTTGATGACTTCACCTCACAGCTGTCATTCCCCCTTTCTTTTCATGGGAGATCTCAACAAACACAGCCCACTTTGGGACACTACTGGCATCAACAGAAGGCCAGGGTCCTTGAGCAATGGCTTGTGGATCCTTCACTCTGCTTGTGAATTTTCTCTCCCCAACCTGCATTCTCACTGCCATTGACCTTTACATCCCCCTCCTCCTCCTCCTCCTCCTCCTCCTCCTCCTCCTCCTCCTCCTCCTCCTCCTCCTCCTCCTCCTCCTCCTCCTCCTCCTCCTCCTCCTCCTCCTCCTCCTCCTCCTCCTCCTCCTCCTCCTCCTCCTCCTCCTCCTCCTCCTCCTCCTCCTCCTCCTCCTCCTCCTCCTCCTCCTCCTCCTCCTCCTCCTCCTCCTCCTCCTCCTCCTCCTCCTCCTCCTCCTCCTCCTCCTCCTCCTCCTCCTCCTCCTCCTCCTCCTCCTCCTCCTCCTCCTCCTCCTCCTCCTCCTCCTCCTCCTCCTCCTCCTCCTCCTCCTCCTCCTCCTCCTCCTCCTCCTCCTCCTCCTCCTCCTCCTCCTCCTCCTCCTCCTCCTCCTCCTCCTCCTCCTCCTCCTCCTCCTCAATCCTTCCGTTCTTTACATAAGAAGTTGAGGACAATCCTTATGGAAGTGGTCACCTCATCTTGGTATATTTCATCTTATATGGAGGACTTTGAGACACTTTGCATGTGTCATTGTGTAGGATTGATCTGGCTGACTGAAATGGTTTAGACACAAGTGAATTTTATTGATGGCATAACATTATGCCGTCAATAAAATTCACTTGTGAATCCGAAAAAAATGGCCAGCTACCATACTTAGATATCCTCATTACAAGGAAAGCAAAATACTGTGAAACTACGGTATACAGGAAGCCCATGTATATTTCAAATTTTATACCTGCAGAGAGTGTACACCCTGGTAAATATAAAAAATCTAGTATATATCCTCATTTTATTAGAGCCTATAGGTATTGTTCAGAAATGAAATCCTTGGAAAATTAAATCGCTTACATTAAAACAAAAGCTAAAGAAATTGGTTACACAGATCAAATATTAAATAAATGGGAAAAAGGGGCTAAATATAATGTGGAAAATAATTCACAGCTACCACAAAATCAAGATAGGGTCGTTAATACATATGCTAAAAGCTTCTCATACATGAAAAACATTTCAAAAGCCATGACAAATATTCTTGCAAAATATAATACTAAACTGCCTATTAACATGACACATACGATTAAAAATCTACTAATTAAAGACAGGGATAAGTGACCACCTACAGGAGGCGTTTATGAGATTAACATTCCCGATCGAACTTTAACTTTACTAGGTAAAAATGCTTATATAGGAAAAACATATCGCCAATTTAAATCTAGTATGATAGAACATTATAATGATATTAATAAAAGAATACCACATACCGCACTAATGCAAACAATAATACAAAATAATTTAAAAATGGATAAAGTTGAATATAAGGCAATAGTAGTACCAAAAACAAAATATCAATTATTATATACAGAAAAGCTCCTCATACATAAAAACCGTAACTGGATATGAAACACTGATGTACCACCCTTACCTGCAGCATGTAATCTCCTTAATCAGCATAAGGTGGGCGTAAGCCCAACTATGTCAGAGCACATGACTGTTGAGTGGGATAGTATAAAGCTGACGAACGCGCTACCAGTAACTGAGCCTGAAGATGCCAACGAAAGATTAGTTGGTGAAACGTGTCGTTCCGGAGGGGAGGAGGAGTTTTAGTTTATTTTAATTTTTAATTAATACGACTAGATTGTCCCTTTTTTAAAGAATTGAAGTAAATGTTGTTTAATCGCTGAAATAAGCATGAATGGTGTGCAATTTAAGACAACTCAAAACAGTTTTAGTGATAGTGGTTGGTGAAAGCCAAAAAAGATATCTTTGGTAATTGCTGAAGACAGGACTACAATCAGACATCATGAAAGACTGTCGACAACTAATCCAGCTAAGTGACGTGTAATAAACGTTTCTACAACCCTCTGCCATGCTTTAACATCAAGCCGAGGTTTTAGGCCTGGTATGCTAAGAAGACGAAAAATTTCGACCTGCAGCTAGGAACATCAGATAGCTGCTTTAACATCTAAAGAAGGTCAGCCTTAGCCGCTATACCAGCGAGAACCAAGGACTGGTAAATATAATTATTTGTCACTCTCTAACTCCTTTATTATTAGGTAAAGGTATAAGATGAGTTTCAACAAATGTTGATATGTCAGCATAGGCACAGAGCATAGAAAAGTAGCCAAGGGGCTCAAATTTGCTCTTGTTGCTATAAGCTTGTAAATCACACCACATGCTTATGTTGGGCTGATTGAATAACTTTTTGTAATACAGCTTTTATTGTGGATTAAATGAATATTATTACCTGAAAGAAGAAAATATGATCATTAAATACTAAAGAAGCTGACATTGTTAATGAGGAACTTCAATATATATTAAGGAACATTTATTCCCCTTTCATCAAAGAATTATATCTCAAAGCAAGGCACCTTAAAATAGAAAAAAATTACAAATACTTTTGGATATTAAATGGTAAAATTCATATTTGTAAGGAAGATGGATCTCAATAATCTCTACATATAAGAACTTTGATTGACTTAGTAACATTGTTTGAATTGTACATATTTCATAATCTTGTTTAAACTATTTTTCTAAATCACTCAATATTATGACAGTTTGTCTTATTATGATTTAACTAAAAGTACCTCTTTTGATGAGGCGGGGGTGGCTCAGTCGGTAGCGCGCCAGGCTCGTAATCTGTAGTTCCCAGGTTCGAGTCCCAGCTGGGTCAGCGTTGAGATTTATCTCCGCAAAATTCCCCACCCTGCCTGCGGTCAGTAGGGGACACCGATGGGCTTGGAAAGGCTGCCGTCCGTCAGATGGAACATTAAGCCATGGCCCCGTGTGCGGGAGAGCCATACCCTGTGCACGTTAAAGAACATGCTGGATGGCCTTGATGGGAGGCTACCATCTGTCTCCCAACAGCTGTTCCAGTGGGTCCCCTTCCCCAACCTTCTCTGAGCCTTTGGGGTCCATGTGACCTGGCCATTTAGCCCATGGTGTGCAAAAAAGTGCCGCTCAGAGGTAAAACAACCCAACAACAACCCAACCTCTTTTGATTTTTCCATATCTCATAAATGTGCGAAGCCTAAACAATAAAGCTGAATTAATTGAACATTTCTATGGAGAACTATATCCACAATTCGATATTATTTGTATGACTGAAACATGGTTGGATTATTCAACCCTGAACCATGATCGTTTAGATTATAAAGGTTATTTTTTTAAATGGAACTAATAAAAAAGTGGAGATGTTGCTGTCTATTTTAAGCCGTATATTAGTTATACTATAAATGCTGAATTCATTATTTCTTCACTGCATTTTGAATCAATTGTTTTTGAAAGTGGTAATGTACTGTGTAGTGTTGTAATATAGACCTCCAGCCTCTGATGTACAAATGTTTTTAGATTATTTTTTCAAAAAATCTGGAATATGCAACTATTAAGAATTATAATTTTTTTATGTAATTGGTGACTTTAATATTGATATCTTACAACTGAATGATAAAGTTATTGATTTTAGTGAATTAATTTATTTTTATGGATCTAGAAATCTGATTCAGTTACCTACAAGAGTCACTTATTCTAGCTCAACTGTCATAGACTGTGCATCACTAATCTCCATTTGCAATTGGAGGTGTTTTCTCCATTGGTATAAGTGAACATTTTCCTATCTTTGTCCTTTGTTCTAACAATAAGCTTAAAGAAAAATTAAACACTCCTGCTACTTTCCAACATTTTTTGGACGATAACCTGAATGAATTTTATGTTGAAAATAGCAATATATGCTGGGAGGATGTCTTAATATGCGGGAGGATGTCTTAATATGCTATAATCCTAGTGAAATGTATAATAAATTTATCGGTTGTTAACTGTATGTTATAATGCATGTTTTCCTCTGAAAAATTTTAAGAAAAAGCAAAAAAAACACAAAAACCTTGGGTAACTATTGATATCTTAAAATGAAAATAAAATATAAGAAATTTAAATAATTTTTGAATGCAAGAAGTGTACTTTATCATCATGAAACTCTTTTAAAAATTACGGAAATTAACTAAATCTAGAGATAAACCGTAGCAACAACATGTATTATCAAAATATTTTAAGCACTGATGTTAACCCAAAAACTACATGGAAATGTATCAATAGTCTTTTACGAATGAGGAATATTGTTTTTCCTGATGTAATGCAAATAGAAGATAAGGACATAGAAACTGTTTCTGAAAAGATTAATTTTTTTCAATAAGTATTTTTCAACTATTGGGAGTAATATAAGTCAATACTTTTCAAATGATGCAGATACTTTTAGAATGTTTTTAAAAGATAAGAGTTGTACTAATAGTCTCTCTCTCTTTCCCACTTCTGCAAATGAAGTGTATCATGAATTTTAATACAAAATTAAATACTTAGGAGTATGGCTTACTGGCAACTTAAAATGGAATGAACACGTTATGTACATTATGAAAAAAATTTCCAGGAATATTGGTCTTATTAGATGATATGGATTCGTGTTTCCTTTTCAAATTAAATTGCAATTGTATGACTCCATTATTTATCCTCATCTACATTATTGCATTTTAACATGGGGTAACAAATCTATACAAATTAAATATAGCACTATTTATGTTCTGTGCTATTAAATTAAAAAAATATTATATTAATTTCCAAAGGAAGTGTTATCATTACCCAAGTCGACAGCAACTTGACCTAGAATTACCATTATGCAGAACAAATTATGGACAAGTATCACTAACCTTTCAGGGTGCGAAAGTTTGTATATAATAATATATACATATATAATTTACATAATAATTTAAAAGAAGCTGAAAAGTATTCTGCATTCAAATGTAGTTTGTTAACTACTTTAGCTCATTAATATTTTTAACGTTTAAAATACTAGTGTGTCATACAGTAGATATTTGTCAGAAGTTTATAATTTAATGTAATTTAGTTAAGGTGCTCAGTCTTGTCAAATTCTATATTGAATATTTTAACTGAGTGTCCCATTTCTGTTTTATGTGAATTGTACTATATTAACTAACGTAACATCTTTGTCACCATCATCATAATCCTCAAGCAGTCGTGGGCTAACGGAGGTCCAACAAGACCATGCAATTTACTTTTCCAAGCATATCTATCCTAAGCTATTCTGAGGCCTTTAGGCACACTGTTCATAACCCTATTCGTCAATCTATAATTATTCATATGGGCAACATGGTCAAACCAGCGAAATCTCTCTCTGCACAACATACTGCTCAGAGGAGGTTGCTGATTCCTTTGCCTAACCTCATCATTAGTTACAAAGCTGAACCACCTAATGCCCAAGATACTGCATAAGCATCTAGAATCAAAAGCATCTAGTTTCCTGTTATCTTGTTTACAAAGCATCCAAGTTTCACTACCATAACTATCCCTAGAAAGAACCAAACTATATTATACAGTCTAATTTTAGTCTTTAGGTGTATACGCCTATTTCTCCACACTCTCCATAGATTCTTAAAAGTCCCAGTGGCAATCCCTATTCGTCTGTTAATCATGCCGCACTTCACCAGTATCTGTTACATAGCTCTTAAGATAATTAAACTGTGACACCTGCTCAAGACTGCAACCATTCATATTAGCTGAATCACAGCCTGCCTGACCAATTTTCATCCCCTTATGAGTAGTGGATTTGCCCATATATGTCACAGCCATGGCCCAAACAGGTATAAAAGGACTCACGAAACCTAATAGACATTCATGAACAGGAGAATGGGCCATAGGGCAGAGCTCAGTGACTTTCAACATGGCACAGTCATAGGATGCCACCTTAGCAACAAGTCAGTTCGGGACATTTCGACCCTGCTGCAGCTATCCCAATCAACTGTAATGATGTTATTATGAAGTTGAAATGCCTAGGAGCGACAACAATGCGATCATGACTGGTAGGCCACATAAAATGACAAAGTAGGACTGCCAAGTACTGAAGCGGGTGGTGCAACAAAATCGTCTATCCTTGATTGCAACACTCACTATTATGTAACACTCCAAAGTTAATTACTTTTCAAGTTGAACTTTTTATCTGATCCAAATTTATTCAAACTTCTGGATAACTTGTCGGGCACCAGGCAATATTAATTTGCCAAATAAAGTTGAAATAGGATTCGTTTTGTATTTCTAGCATTGCTTTTTGAGTAAGAATTCAAAAAGGATTGTCAAGTTTAATTAAAGTTTAAATCTAATCAAAAATCAATTAATGTTTCTCAAGAGAAAAATAACAAAAATTCAAAAGTTTCTAAAACAAAGTTTATTTCCAAAAAATTCAAACACTCACCAGTTCAGTTGAGAAATACAAAAAGTTGGAGTACTAACAACTGACATCTACCTAAATCTCTATTAACAACTCCTACACATACTGATTATTAACTACACAACACATACTGATTCAACATACTACTTCAACATACTTCAGCTCCTTCTAACAACTACTAACAATTCCACATCTTCTACTCACAATACTGACTCTGTGACCTAACATTACTTATTTATATCAAGCAGAATATGTCTGTTGCATGCTGGGAAGACATTGCATAATCTGATGATCACGCTAGCTATGATGCAAGAGGGGTTGAATCCTACAAGCATGCATTAGCAGCTGACAATCAAAAGTTGGAGTTGCGCACATGTAACTCCTACAGCTCGGAAGTAAGAATTGCAATCAATTCAAATGAAATAAATCCCCAAAATGATAAATATAATGTAAATAAAGTAAAACTGGTTAGGTAAAAGTGAATGAGTGGACTATCACAACTACCAAGTTCCAAAATAGCTCTGGAAGCAACACCAGCACCATAACAGTTTGTCGAGAGCTGCAGGGAATGGGTTTCCATGACTGAGCAGTGGCACACAAGCCTAACATCAGCAATTGTATGGTTCGATGTACCGTGTGTTGTGACACATTACTCCCGTCACTAGCATTCAAATTATGGGTAAGTTGTGCCACAGTATCCCTTCTGTTGTCTCATACCATACAGGATAGCCTTTGCTCACCTCTAACATCGATGAGCCATGGTTGGCTCACACCTTGCCTGCAGTTCATGGTTTTTCCCTCCTTGGACCACTTTTTGAGGATACTAACCACAGCTGACCATGAGCAATGATTAATCAATGACCATCAAACGTCCAATCAGGTCACAAAATACTTCTAGGAACAAGCAAATGGTTCATTCTTTAGAGAACAAGCCTCGCCATCTCGGAAGTGCTCTGATCCAGTCGTCTAGCCATTAAAATTTGGCCTTTGTCAAACTCACTTAAGTCTGCTGCCTTTCCCATCTGAAGAAAAAGAATAACACTGATTAACAGCTCAGTATCAGGTGTTATTTATACCATTTCATGACCTTCACATGTGCTGTTGTTTACCTGTAGTTGCTTTTATTTGCATAAAGATGCACGGGTCATAATGTTTTGGCTCTTCGGTGTATAATATATGTTACAAGAAATATGTATTGAAGGCTTAATAATTAATGTCTACCTTTTCAGTTTTATGCATCATTTTATAAAATAAAGAATCCATTCTACCATTTCATTAAAAAAAATTTTTTTAAGTGACGAATGTACTCCCTTACACAAAGGACAGAGATAATCTAGAAGCTCAATTTGGCTTGTCCTGGTTTCTCATGTAACTTATAGACACATGAACACACAACCATGCCATTGCAGGACTTAAACCCATATCTTGGCAGCTGCAGTGTCACCTTCAGTCAGATGCAATTCCACTGTGCCACCAAATGAAAATTTCTTTGATTTTAGAATATTTCTATAATAAACTTTTTTAAAATTAACCACGAAAACTAATAAATGATATTATGTATAATTACATGACCTAGAACCTTACCTTGGGGTAACTTACAGAACTAAGTTATTTTAGTTTTTATGCTGAAGACACTATAAAATAACCCAGTTCCCTAACCCTTAAAATGCCAGGTTAATTAAAACACTGTCATGCAGCACTGGAGCTTTAATAATTTTAATGTCTCAAGTTTTTACAGTTTTTATATTGTAATATCCCATAAGTGACAGATAAGTTTTACAGATTTTACATTGTAATAAATTGCATCTTGAAAGTATCTAGACTGCACTTTTCTCAAGTGCAATCATGCCACACCTCTGTTTTGCACACACCTGGACACTTTAAGTCAAGTTTTGTTAATTAAATAATGCTATGAATTAACCAAACATTTATCAGTGCACCAAAAAATTAATTACAACTAACATACACAGAAATTTACTATAGCAAAGAATTCTACTGTAACAGGGGCATCCAAACCTCCCAACAGCATTAAAAATTAAAGGATGACCCTACAGAAGGAGGGCACTGATTACACACACTTACTATGATGCTAACATCCCACAATAACAGGGAATACTACAACTCATGGACTGGAAAATGACAAAAGGTGTTGTATCAACAATCTTAAGAGTATATTCTTTCCATAAAATTTGCCACTTAACATTACATCTCTGGATCCATACAAGTATCTAGGGTTCATCCATTAAAAAGAAAAACTTCAAAATGAAGAAACACTATTATCATTAATATCATCATTAAAGAGTAATTTAATCTTCTTTGGTTTCAAACATAGTGTGTAAATATGTAATAAGTCTAAACAAATTTTGTTTTTTCCCTTCAAAGCTCAAAAATGACCTAAAATGTGATGATGGCAAAGTTTGAAAATTCTGAGAAAGGAGATTAGTTGAAACCTTAGAAACAAAAACTAGATCTATGAGGACTTCATCTTGTCTTGATAACAAATTCACATTTATAATATTGAAATAAAAGTATTGTTCTTAAAACTTTTTTTACTGATAAAATAGCCAGGTGCTGTCTCAGTGGCCGAGTGCTTAGCACACTTGGCTACTGATCGAAGGAATCTGGGTTATAGCCCAGGTAAGGCATGAATATTTGTGTTGCCTTTCTGCTGAGGTCTTGCCTTCCTCATAGATCTTCTACATGGCAT
Organism: Ryuthela nishihirai; assembly: GCA_038380435.1. NCBI lineage: Eukaryota > Metazoa > Arthropoda > Arachnida > Araneae > Heptathelidae > Ryuthela > Ryuthela nishihirai. Next base: position 88,344,608 of record JAWZYU010000017.1, on the reverse strand, counting down.
ATTAAGCTGGCAGACTCCTGTCAAACCTTTGTGACAAGCAGCTACTTGAGGGGTAATTACACTGTCCTCCATTGCATTTGCCCCACCAGGAAAGGGTAGCCAGAAAAAGCTGCAAATTTGCATGCATATGATGTCGATAAGTGTAAAAACATTGGCAGTAGCTGAGCAGTTGTCCCTGTGATACAAATACCACTGAGTGCTCTGAAAAGCAGTGTGAAAAATTGCTAGCAAACACAAGTATATGTGGGAAAGAAGTATTGTGCCAAAGACTATGTTACATGCACCTCACAAACTTTGAAAAGGACCGTATTATTGAAATACCAGAAGTTGGATTGTCCAATTGACAAACTGCAATACTTATGGGTCATGATGCACAAATTTATGGATGCTGTTGGCAACAGTGGATAACAGATGGTTCTGCAACATGGTGGCCAGGTTCATGTGCCCATAGGAGAACATTTAGAAATATCATGCTCTATAAAAGCAGTGCAGACAGAACTGTGTGGGGCAGACCTCTATGAAATAGCCATGCCTTTATTATGCCAAAGATGGATATATAACAGAATGTTCTGTAACAAGGTGTTCAGGTGCCCATAGTAGAATGTCAGAACAGGTGAACTGTCGGATCCGGTGACAAGCTATACATGACAGAACTGTGACAGCATGGCAGAGTACTAGACCCATAACACCATCCCTGTCTGTATGCATGCTGTCCCTTGGCTTGTCTACCTCTGACTCCATCCTATTGTCCAAAATTGATGTTTGCAGTGGTGCAGGAATAGAAGTTCCTGGTGATCAGAGTGGCACTGTGTCATCTTCAGTGATGAATCCCATTTTTGTTTAGGTGACGGTGATTAACTGTTTTTGTTTAGGTGCCATTGATGGCCATGTGTGTGTGTGGACATGGCTAGACTTAATACAGCATGTATCCAGGAGCACCATAGAGGACTGACATCCAGCTTCCTGCTGTGGTGAACAATTAGTTACAATAGCCAGTCATCTCTGGTTATTATTGATGGCAGTTTGACTGTGACATTGCTTGGTGAAACCGTGCTATGAACTGTTGCTGGTGCTATATCTACATACCATGCCTAATACCTTTTTCCAACAGGATAATGCATGGTCACATACCACCTGGTATCGTTCCTTGGCCCACATGTTCCCAAGATTTGTCGTCCATCAAACACATATGGGTTACGATGGGGCAGTACATTACGTCCAGCACTCAGCCATCTATGACTATTGCCAAACTGAAGTGAGGATGCATGAAGTTTGGCTGCATATCACACAGGATTATGTTCCCCACCAGTTTGACTCACTCCCATGACATCTTGCCTCGTGATTGTAGCTCGTGGCAGCCTATCACTCGTTTTGTCATTAAATATTGTAATCATTGTTTTTTTTTAATGTATAGCTACCATTAAAACTAATTTGGTTCACATGCAGGCATTCCTTCTAGGTTGGGCAGTTTCAATGGAGGGCAGTGCATTTTTTTTTGTAAAACAACTTGTAGTTTACTATATGTGGCAAGGGATGTACTTGGTGTATTATAATGTCCTTAATGCACACATTAGAATCGGATTGCGGTCAATCAAAAATTCAGTGAATGTATGTTAAAATGTTCATTAATGTGAATGTATATTAAAAGAAATTAAGGAACCCTGAAAAACTAATATAAGCCATCTGGCAACATCTGCAAGATTATTAATTGCCTGGCACCTGACACTATTTGGAAGTTTTATTTGAATCAATCAAAAGGTCCAAAGTAAAGAAGTGTAACATACTTTTGGAGCATTACAAATGGTGTATGGGCTCCACCCTAAAAATAGTGATGGACTGGTTTCCAATATTAAGGAACAAATGAAAAAAAATAACATATCGTAACTCCAATGATAGAAATGCGTGAAAGTCATGTATAGCATTGAGAATATGATGCAGTATTATGGTATGCAAATGCATCGAGTGTCAAAAGTGGGCATTTTGAAGCTGTTCAGTTTTCTTGAAATGTGCAAGGTAGAGTTGTGGTAGCAGATTTGTTGGGTATGTCTACCAGATATCATTTATCTATTAAGAAGGGTGGTGGCAAGCTGAGGCAATCAGAATCAAGCAGATGTTGCCAGATGGTTTATATTAGTCTTTCAGGGTGGATAACTTTTGGCACAGATTCCAGCAAGGACATAAACACATCCAGATGATTCAGTAGTGAATGACAATGGGCAACAACCCCAAGGAATGAATGCTATCTGGTGCTATGTACATGGTGGGGTAGGTTGTCAACACCACATCAACTGTGATGAGATCTCTCAGTAGTGTGTGGAATAGCAATGTATGCTACCACCATACACGAAAAACTTCATGAGGTATGACTATGTTAGGGACCAGTGTTAGTGATGTGCATGACCTGTGATGGTCCATCCATTCATTTTTACTTTTCCTTAATCAGTTTTACTTTTTTATGCTATATTTATCATTTTGGGGATTATCTTCAGTTGGATTTATCACATTTTTCTCATCCAATTGTAATGCTCCAAAGATTATTAACTTTTCAAGTTGGACCTTTTGTCTGATCCAAATTTATTCAAAATTCTGGCTAACTTGTCGGGCACCAGGCAATATTAACTTGCCAAATAAAGTTGAAATAGGGTTTGTTTCGCATATCTACGTTACTTATAGAGCAAGAATTCAAAAAGTATTATCAAGTTTAATTAAAGTTTAAATCTAATCAAAATCAATTAATGTTGCTCAAGAGAAAAATAGCAAAAATCAAAAATTTCTATAACAAACAAAGTTTATATCCAAAAAATTCAAAGACTCACCAATTCAGTTGATGAATACAAAAAGTTGCAGTACTAACAACTCACATCTACCTAAATCTGTACTAACAACTCTTTCTATCTACACAACACTTTCTTTCTGACTTTTCCTCCTATTAACATCATTCTCTAACAATACTGAATCTGTGAGCTAACGTTACTTAGTATACATGCTGTGTAGAATCCGGCACGTGTCTTCCATGACGGGAAAAACATTTGTACAATCTGGCAATCACGCTAGCTATGATGCAAAAGGGATGCAAATGTTTGCCAGGTGTCTTACACACATGCATTAGCGGCTGACAATCAAAAGTTTGAGTTGCGCATGTGCAATTCCTACGGCTGGAAAAGAAAATTGTGATCAGTCCAAAATGAAATAATAATTCTTAAAATGATAAATATAACCTAAATAAAGTAAAACTGTTTAAGGAAAAGTAAAAGTGAATGGGTGGACTATCACACAATCTGCTAAAGGAGTTGCATATGCGCAACTTCAACTTTTGATTGACAGCCACTAATGTGTGCATTAAAGACACGCCCCCTCTTGCATCATAGCTAGTGTGCGATCATAAGATTCTGCAAATGTTTTTCCCAGCATGCAACACACACGTCAGTTATATGCCGCATGTTTACTAAGTGACATTAGGTCAAAGTTACTTTAGTAATGATAGTGGAGATGGAATGAGATAATAATGAAACTTAGTATATTCACGATAAAAGCTGTACAACAAGTTTGTCTAAAATTACTTATTCTCAAACATAAGGAGTGCAGATGCTCTTACAAATTATTGTTGTAATTTACTATATTACAATCACGTATGATCCAAACAATTATCAATCAGTCTAAATGCTACCTTATAATCACATAAAGTAAACTAGGTTAATTGACAAGATAGTAATATTTACCAATGATTGTTGCTGGTACATCTTCTTGTTTAGGCGTTTTAACTGTATAGAGTGACATGTCATTGTCTTTCACAATTTTTGTGGACAATCTTTTGATGTTCAGGACTACGGTCATGCTGCCTTTTACAAGAAACCAATCCATTTCACAAGTGCGTGCATTTGGAGATGTCATTTCTTCACAATATCACATAGGTATCAGGAAAAGAGCACTTTACTCCATACGGGCAGTAATAAAGAATTGCTGGTTTAGTTCCAGTTATACCAAGCATCATTACTTGCTGTTATAGAGTACTAATTGCTTTAGTAGTACTATTATACATACTGTATTGATGTAAAATCTATTGTGTTTATTTTCAGCACTTGCTTCAATTTCATTGGCACATATCAAAGAAGGATCAACAATTGCACTTTCCTTAATATTTGAGATATAATTGCGTACTTTTAAACATTAAAAAAACAATAAACTTTGATATAAAAACAAGTTTAAAAATGCTCTCATATCAATGCTTTAGATGTTAAGAAAGCATAAACCATATCGGCGCTCAGAATCATCCCATGAGCTAAGTGCGTTTCTCCGTAGTCTCGTACTATGGTGTCATCAGGCTCATTATTATTTATATTTTTAAGATAGTAATGAAAAATGTAGTAAGAGGAAGTCAGTGTTTTTGGAGTTGTATTTAGAGATGGAGCTTCTAGATGCTCAGACTTTTGTATTCATCAGTTTATATGGTGAACCTTGAATTTTTTGGAAATAAACTTTGTTATATGAATATTTTGACTTTGCTATTTTTTCTATTGAGCAATGATAATTGGTTTTGATTAAGATATAACTTTAAAAATTTGACAATCAATTGAATTTTTTGTGACTAGTAACACCAATATAATTAGTGAACCCTCATTTAACTTTATTTGCCTGATACTATTTGAAAGTTTAATTTGGATCAATCGAAAGGTCCAAAGTAAAAAAGTGTAACATACTTTTGGAACATTACAACCCTGACCCAGTGCCACAAAAGGGACCATCTAAACTGGTACACACATCATATGTCAACTTGACCAGGAGCAATGGGATGAGTTGAGATTTGCCCTCCACAGTGATTGTGGCATCAGTTCGTATGGAGGGAACCAGGAACACAATATCATGTCACAAATATCTACAAATGGCACACCTACAGTGGTGATAGTGTCATGGTTTGGGGAGGTAATCTTTGGACAGCTGCACAAATTTGTTTATGATTCCAACATGCTATGTCACTGGCCACAGGTACAGGGATGAAAACTTTGACCTATTCATTAACCACATGCAGATTCAATAGATGATACTGTTTCCTACATGATGATAATTCCTGCCATATTGTTGTTCATTGGTATCTGGAAAATAGTACCATTAACTATATGGAGTGGACAGGCCCTGTGTCCTGATCTAAATCTGATAGAATATGCATGGGATGCTCTCTGAAAATGGGTTTCTCCCCCGAATCCTGCTCTTGCAAGCCTCTCAGAGCATCATTGTGCTTGAGGTGACCTAAATCTTTTTTTTTTTTAGTTATACATAAATCTTTTGAGTTAGACCTACTTTTTTTTTAATTAGACCTAAATCTGATAGAATATGTGTGGGATGCTCTCTGAAGATGGGTTTCTCCCCTGAATCCTGCTCCTGCAAGCCTCCCAGAGCTTCATCATACTTTGGAAGAGCAATGGAGATTACTACCCACACCCCCATAGACAGTCTTATCAAAAGCATGAGATATCCCTGCAAGACCTGCATAATAGTAGGAGGTGACCATACTCCATTTGAACCACTTGGCTATCTCTGTTGGCCTTCCCCTTTTGCCATGTATTTGCATTCATACATAATTTGGGAATTAAAAGTATTATTCCATTTTCAAACTGTTATTCTTTTGCACAGTGTTTATATACACCTGTCTTCCAATTCACTTGCTGCAGATCCAATAAGTTTCAGGTTGTTAGTTAATTTAAGAAAACCAGGGTCTATATAAAAATTTTATCTTCCTATATTTTGTGTTAAACATTTATTATGTGCTGAAGTTAACTTATGAAATTTGCAAAGGCTGCTCTTTATTGACTTTGGTGGCAGGTCTGTGTTTTATTGTTGTTTTACACTAAAAGAATCAGTCACATTTGTAAACCATGAATTTTGGTATAATTTAATCAATAAAAAATGTGGTTTTCATAATATTTGATAGAATCACTCAGCTGGTCTTAGTAATATGCATTTATATTCATATATTATTTATTCATAAGAGAATTGTTAGAGGATTTTTATATTTAGATTTTTTGACACCTTTTGTTTGTGTGGTTCTAGTTAGGTCAAATGTAGAGAATACAATGGTTTATGAAACATACTTAATATTTTTTGTTGTGCTGTTTTAACTTACTAGGTGTGCAATGTTCTAATAACTAATTAATATTGAAACACATTAAATCAGATTTTTACTCGTTACTAAATTTTCATAGACTAGACCATGATACACCAGCAGCAAATTAACATACCCTAAATGTTAGCATTTTCAGTCATAATTTCAGATACATTTTTACAGTAGAAATGTAATAAAGTTGTGTAAAAATGTTTTATGGTAAATGATTATTAACTTGTTGCATGATACACTTTCCTGTATGTTTAAGTTCAAATATTCTATTTTGTTTCTAAATTTTAATTTATTTTTTCCACAGCCCGAGTGTTCCGATCTGCACCCCAATTTGGTTTCACTTTATTAACTTATGAGATTCTACAGAGGCTGTTCTTTATTGACTTTGGTGGCAGGTCTGTTTTTTATTGTTATTTTACTCTAAAAGAATCATTCATATCTGTAAACCTAAATTTTAGTGTAATTTAATCAATGAAAAGTGTGGTTTTCATAATATTTGATGTAATTACTCAGTTGGTCTTTAAGTTCTGTGATATTCAAGTTCATAATAGATTGTCATTTTGTTAGAATGTTGTTTCTTACAGCTGAAGCTTAAATGTTAATAATATGTGCAATATAATTCAAATCTTTTAAATTTATGGTGATTTGTTAAGCACACATAATATGTATTCAAAATCCAATAGAAGTTAAAAAGATGGGGTTGCATTTTTCAATTTTCAATTCTGTACCATACTTTGAAAAAATTCCAGCTTTTTGCCAACTGTGATGAGTCAAATAAACAAGTCAGTTTTAGAATTTTTTTAAAATAACTAATAAAAAAGAAAATTGTGTTATATACCAATTTAAATAGAATTTGATTCTGAATTTTATTAAAATAAAAAGATTAAACAAATTTACAAACATGTTGATTTTAATAAGACTTTTTAAATGTGATATAGTAAAAAGAATAGATCATACTATGCAATTAAGACTTAATTTTGGAAAACCTGATGAATAAAAACAGTATTAATTGAAAGGAAATTTTTTCCTGAATAATTACCTGAAGCATGATTTTTATTTCTTTTAATGATTCTTTTCAGTGTGGTATATTTTAAAACATGGACAAGCATTATACAAGGTGAATTGGATTGCTCACATTAATGGAATTTACTCTCCTGTTTAAGAAATGGAAAAACACTTTCTTAACTGCTGTTTTTACTGAAAAATCTGATTTTTTTTTCCTTGGGTGTTGAAATCTGGTGATCTTACCTGAGTGCCAAAAGGTTTGTGCACCAAGGGAAAAAATAAACATCTGTAAAATATAACTTCAGAGTGGCACAACCAATATATTGAAAAACCCTTGTCTAAAATACCCTCCCATAGGAGGACTAATTTCCTTGTCAAGGAAGCCCTTTTTTCTTCTGTATCCAAAACCTCGTTCATTTTCTGGAAATAATACAATATCAGACCTTTTTTTTTTTGGAAAATGAAGAAATAATAAAAGAAAAATTATCATATAACCTAATGCAATGTTATATAAAATATCTACAACAACTTGTAAGCCAACCATCTGATGTAGTATAAACTCCACAAGATCGATAATAATTAATCAATATATCAATTGGCTGAAAGATCAATAACACTAGAGAATAAATTGAAATTTTTTTTTATAACATGTTCAAAAGGATGTTTTTAACTAATTTTGGGGTGCTGAATTTAAATATGACTGTGAAAAATCTGCAACACGTACAGTTTTTTTAAACTTATGGATTGATGTATTTCAAATTGAATATGCATATCTGGGAAAGGAAAATAAATGTGACTATTTTATTAAGGTGCAACTTAATCCTCATTAATTAATTACATGATTAGAGTGAAAAAAATTAGAAACATCATAATTATAGACCACAAATATAAAGTATCAAATGAAATAATATTGAAACACAAAATAATAAAACACGTCAGGCAAGGATCTTTTATACTTAAAAGAAGTTCATATTTGTCTTTTATGTGTTGAGGTATCTTCCTTCTGCAAGAATCAGCAATAGTGACCCATCATTGCTTGGTCCCACCTGCCTTGGTATCTCTCCTCCATAGTTTGGATATCCTGGTGAAATCTTTCCCCTTGCTCATTACTGACAGCTCCTAAGTTCTTGGGAAAGAAGTCGAGATGCGAGTGCAAGAAATGGATCTTCAAAGACATGTGGCAGCCAAGATTTTCATAATTTTTGAGAAGATCTTGAATGAGCTGAATGTAGTTTTTCCTCTTTGTGATTCCCCAGAAAACCCTGTACCACAGATGTGAAGGATTTCCATGCAATGCGCTCCTTCATATTCAGTTTTTCTTCGAAGACTATCATTCAGTAGTTCCCTGATGTGAGAACCAACAAAGATCCCTTTTCTGAGTTTGGCATCACTTAGTTTTGGAAATTTTTTCTTCAAGTGCAAAAACCATTTACCAGTTTTGTCCATAACCTTTACAAAGTTTTTCATAAGCCCCAGTTTGATATGTAGTGGTGGGAACAGAAAATCAGAGGGGTCAACTAGAGGCTTATATCTCACATTACTCTTTCCAGGAATAAAAACATCTCTTTTGGGCAAGTCTTTTGTTTTGTAGTGTTCCTTTCTGACCCTACTGTCCCACAAACACATAAAACAGCAAAATTTTGTGAAGCCTACTTGAAGCCCAACAAGAGAGATATGACTTTTTGGTTACCACATATTGTCCACTTAAACTGGTCATATTTTATAGCAATGAGTATTTTTTCCTTGCTTTCATAAGTTTCCTTCATTCCCACAGCATGTGTCACTGAAATGGAAGGTTTTTGGTTTCCTTTATGCAAAAGTACAGCTTTTAAGCTGAATTTTGATGAATCTATAAATAGATACCATTCCTTAGAGTCGTGAATTGTTCCAATTTCTACCATCAGTGCTGAAATATCTATAACACAAACCATCTTACATCATATAACACATCATAACATAAACCATCTTGCATCTGATAATAAGCAGATAAAGTCAAATTTCTCTTTCTGAACAGAGAAACTCTGGTACCCTTGGTCAGAAGATTCCACTCTTGAAGTCTTGAACCTAAAACCTTGGCTTGTTGTTTGGAAAGTCCTAGGTCTTGAACAAGATCATTTAGTTCATTTTGCTGAATCAGATGAGGCTCATCTAACTTTTAAGGGGTGTATGTAGAATCAAGGTCTGTATGTGCCTCAAAGTCTTCCTTTGATGAATGTGAATCCTTCTCCTCCCATCTTCCCTGGTTGTAGGTGTTGGTATAGGAAGATCTTCTCCATGAGGAACTGACCTTATGACTGAAAGCACATTTGGATATTGTATTTTGCTTTTGTTCTGTTTTCAAAAAGCCTGACACTTTAGTTAAGCAAAAATAGCAATCACTCAAGTGACTAGTTGGCTCACTCCAAACTATTGGAACTGCAAAGGGCATGGATTTTATCTAAGCTTTTGACCATTCACTTAGGCCAACAAAACACAAAATGCAGCACACATGTGGAGCCCATGTTTTGTTATGATCTCCAACATGACATCCAAAATACGAGTTATAGGTTTTCTTCACAATCTTTGTCAAAGAATGACCCTGGGATTTTAAAATATAATTTCCACACACATAACAAAACTTATTTGACATATTAACACATCCACAATGCTGCCTTTGTGCCATTTAAACCCCAAAATTCACTCTTCAATGTACAGCATGTGTTCTTCCTACAATGAAAGCAACAAGAATGGCAGTCTGAGGTTAGGTTACTGTTACATATTTTCTTCCACTTGGGGGGGGGGGGGGGGGGGGGGGCTCAATCAGTAGTGCTCTAGACTTGTAATCTGCACTTCCCAGTTCGAGTCCCAGCTGGGTCAGTGTTGAGATTTATTTCTACAAAACTCCCCGCACTGCCCACAGTCAGTAGGGGACACCGATGGGCTTGGAAAGATCTCTGCCTGTCGGATCTATGGCTCTCTGCCTGTCTGAAGAAAATAGACAGACAGGAAAGATCTCTGCCTGTCTGTCTATGGCTCTCCCGCATATGGGACCACGTCTTAATATCCCATATTAAGACAGGGGATATTAAGACGTGGTCCCATATGCGGGAGAGCCATACCCTGTGCACGTTAAAAAACACACTGGATGGCCTTGATGGGAGGCTACCATCTGTCTCTCAACAGCTGTTACTGAAGCTGCCATCTGTTACAGCCATCTGTTACTCAAGGCTAAGAGAAGGTTGGGGGTTCCCTCCCCCAACCTTCTCTGAGCCTTCAGGGTCCTTGTGACCTGGCCATTTAGCCCATCCCCACCCTGCCTATGTCTTGAGCAGCACGTTGGTTGGGGTGTTTTACCTCTGAGTAGCATGGCAAAAGTGCTTCTCAGAGTTAAAACAACCAAACCCAACTTTCTCCCACTTGGCAATCAGTGTTGTCAGCCACAAAAAGTAAAATATCTAGTATCCTCCCAGTTGCATGGAGGTGTTGGTGTAGGAAGATCTTAATAGGAGTCAAAATTACCAATAACCTAAAAATGTTCATGCTAGCCATTTTTTAAGGCCAGATCTGAAATAATTAAAGGGAGCTACAATTGGTCATGTTATAAGCACCTTGTAAACCAATGTAATTTATGGAAATAAAATAAATCTGCAGAAATGAAAACTAAGGTTTAATTATAAAAAAGTAAATTTATGCTAATACAAAGAGAGATGATACCCAATATGTGGGGATGACAATGTATACAATCTATTCTGCAGCCACTTATAACACATGGAGATCCCATATGTGAGCCATCTGCATCTTCCTTTGTTACAGCCATGACCTAGTTTAAGCTGCAGCCCAGCTCTTTTTAGTTAGAGTTTCTATTTCAATAGCAGGAATGACACATAGAATGTTGGGATAAATGATATAAATGATAAAAGTAATTCTAGGAATACTGAAATAGGTTTAAGGCAGAAAAGAGCATTAAACGGAAAAAACAAACAGCAGAGGCATGTACTTCATAATTACTTCCAAAATCTTCCATTTTTAGAAATAGCAGTGTTTTGTTAATTTTTCAGGAGATTTTGAAACTTTACAGAAAATCTGCTGATAATAGTTCAAATTAAACTTGTGAGCATAAATCAGGGGGTTGCTTCAGCATAGAGTAACATTTAATAAACAAATTGGCAATACCTATAGCACTTCTAAGAAATGACAATCAGATGGCTTTAACAAATTATTTTGTAGTTTAACAAAATATTCATCAAATGAAAAAAAGAAAATATTCAAACTTGAATTATATATTTTTATAAATATGTAAAAAAATTTCAAATGACAATTTCTATTTTTAAATAGACAATGCAAAGTAAACTGTATCTAAAAAACAAACAAATAGACCAAAATAGCTATGTATACATGACTAAAAAGAAATCTCTTTCTGAATAGTTGGAAAATAAAAGTTTGGGAGAAAAAGGAAATTACTCTCGTAAATTTTTTTTTTGGTATATACTGAGAAAGGTCCAGGCTTTTCACCAACTGTGCTGAGTAAAATAAACAAGTCAACTTCCTTTGCATTCACGGTGACCATTAGGTTTATTTGAAGTCACTATTTTTGCCATTGTATTCTGCTAATACTGGGTATAGGGGAAAAATTGTCTCATGCTGGGTGAGATCTGAACCCATGACCTCCTGATAACATGTCAGGTGCTCTGACCCCTGAGCTGTAGATCGCTGATCAAAATTTCCCCTGTTGTTTTTAAGTCTCAAAAGTTGCCAATAAGTGGGATCATCAGCAAAACTCGTTTTTTCCTTTAAAGTATTCTTGAAATAAATGCCAACAATATCTGTTGACATTTGTCTGAGTCTGTGTAGTATTATTGTTTGAGTGTGTATTTATTATTGACTGGGTCTGTATTTATTATTGTTTGATTCTTGCATTAATAATGTTTTAGCATGAGTGACTTCCTTATTTAGCACACACATATATATATATTGAACAATATTAGATAAATTGTCTTTCCTGATCATAGATGGCTCCATAAGTGACAAGTTCAAGAAGATTTAAAAGTCACAATTAGTGGATAAATGACAGGGCTAGTGATAGCTTATCGGTAGGAACACCTGGCATGTAACTGGGAGGCTTGGGTTCAGATCTCACTCATCAGCAAAACTCATTTTTCCACAAAAGTATTAAGTTTATGTGCTGTTAAAACTTTTAAACTTAAGAGTTATCCATAAAACAGCAGCTTGAATCCACCATAAGAAAAATATTCTTCAAAAATGCCCAGAATGTATTAAAAGAGAAGCAGTTGGAAGCCCCATATCGATTCAGTAGATGTGAAATCAGCTTGGCATAGTTGGAACTGACTTACAGCCACCACAACAAATTTGCCAAGATGCAACGTCCCCATGGGATATTGTAAACAGCTTGAAGCCAACAGAGTGAAGATTCAAAAAGAAAATCAGGGCATCCAAGGAATAATATCGCTTCTCCATGTGTATTTTACCAGGACTGGTATCCGTCAGCAACGTTATGGCTGCAGCAATGACGAGTGTGCCAGCAGGTATTTAACTCCTCTACAATTTAAAATACTGTAAAACAGTAGATTTCTTCTCCTTTACTGGCTAGGAAGGGTTATTGAATTAAGTATCTCAGTAAAAGGAGCATAGCAATTAGATAATATTAGGACTTATGGTTCTGAAACTTATGCAGATTTCTGCATGTTTCTTAGGATCAAATGGTGCATATTCAGATACTTTATTTTTTACGTACAGAATTTTCTGTGAGTTTGCTAAATCTTTCTTGCCAAAACTTTTAAAATAAAGTGTTATGATGAGTGATATGCCTTTCAAATATTTCAGGCTCCATAAATCTTTAATTATATGAATATTGTTAAAAATCAAGAATTAGAAAGATTTGTGAGAGATCTTTAATTTATCTCCAGTAACATTTTTCTAAAAAAGACTGTTTTCAAAGTTAGGGAGCTCTGAATGTGTCTTTCCATTTACATAATGTGAAAGTGGCTGGAAACTTCTTTTTTATGTAATATAGTGTAGCTGTCCTGTAGCCGAGTGGTTACCGTGCTTGGCTACTGATCTAAGGGACCTGGGTTCGAGCCCCAGCTAAAGCATGGACGTTTGTGTTGTTTTTCTGCTGAGGTCATGTCATCCTCTCAGATCTTCTACTGTGGTGTATAAACTGACAGGCTTCTGTCAGACCTCTGTGGCAAGCAGTTGCTTGAAGGGGTATTTTTTTTATAGTGTATAGCAAGGATAATTTACAGCCACATTTTAAATTAAGTCTTATCTCTTCCATTTGGGTAAATCCTGTTTAATCAAATCGATGATGTTCCAAAATTTTTATATATTTCAAATCAATTTCACTGGTTATAAGGCACTCAGAGCAAAGTGCAACACAGTTTTGGAATCTGTATATAATACTCTACAATTGCAGTATATTTCATATTTTTCTCTGTAATTGGAGTTCACATAAAATTCAAAATGTATCATGGCAATACATGCTGCAGCTGAAATAAATTTCAAAATGTATCATGGCAATACATGCTGCAGCTGAAGAGTTTTACCTAAAATTTAAAGTGCTGACACTATATGGTGGGTATCCAGAAATTTGTTCAAAATGGAAATTCTTTCAATGGAATTTTGTTTGAAATGCAATTTTGTTCAAATCAAAAATTTGTTTGCCAGAAATTTGTTCAAAACAAAAATTTATTCAAAACGGAATCAAAGTTATTTTAGGAAAAGTGTTGGGATGATTGTATCTCTTCAGTGTGAAAGATTTTAGTGTGGTTTTCAATGGAGGGCTGGGTGGCAGTGGGGTAATTTTTACTTTTCTTTAATTCTGTGGGTTTTTTTTTCTGTTCTGTTAAATGGTGTGTATTTGATTTCACATGTAAATGTGGATAGCCATGGCATTAAAGCTCACAATCATGGAGGCTAAGTCTCGGTATATAATAAGAGATTTTTTGGATTGGTGTGTGTGGGGGGGGGGGGGGGGAGTGTCCGATTTTTCACAGTTGTAGTTTTCTCTTTGAATTTAGGGGGCCATGGTCATTATTAATAACTAGAAATGTAGCCAAAAATGTTAATGATATGTATTAATATATATTATACAAAATTTTTTAAAGAGCACTAAAATAGAAGGAAAAAATTATATGCTGTAACTGAGTTAAGTTTGTTCTGCTTCGATATATGACCATTTGGCCCTCTCCCAAAACCCAAAATAATTTTTCAGGTATTCACTAGATCTAGGCCGCTAGAAAAGATATACTCTGAGTTCTATCATTGAAGTCAGTACAATTGTTCAAAATTATTATCACATTGATGTAACATGACCACCTCTGTTATGTCAAATGGAGCACTAACTTCAAAGCTCAATAACTTCTAAAAAAATCGGCATTTTGTTAGAAAATGTAGCGGAGGATAATTTAAAGGTCTGAATCAAATCTGTCTAAATCTCGATTTTTAACAATTTTCTCACAATATTTAAGCAGGTACTGAAGTTTAAACCTTTCAGAGTAGAATCTGTTCTAGGAAATTTATCAAAAAAAAATAATAATTTTAAGGAATAATTTGCACACACTTTAAAATACATAATTAAATATGAACTGGTTTGAAATAATATTTCCTATTTCAGTTTCAATTAACTTCCATTGTTAACACTGCTATTGTTATTTGTTCAAACTTCCATAATTTTTTAAATACTGAAGGAATATTGTTGAAAATGGATATTTAGATAGAAATAATTTAGAACTTATAACATTTTCTCATAAAACATTTATTTTAAATGTTTATAGGATTTCGAAATTAGAATCCCATTGACAAAACATGAGGTGGGGTGGTCATATTTCAATGATCATTCAATGTATGGTTGTGGTAGAGAAAATATCAAATGAAAACATCAAAATTTAAAAATTATAGAAAGAAAATACATTAATGTTGTTTATGTCTCAACAGCCAAAGTTGGTTCAAAGAAAGTTAAAAATGTAAGGACTCTTATATTCCATTCAGCCTAAAGCCCCCAGAAGATACCGGATGCACCATTCCAAAAACAAAGCCCACCAACACCACTCCAACATTCCAAAGGTAGCAGCTATCTACTGCCGACTAATCTATATTTTCCACAAGATACAAAGGACATCAGACTCTGCAGCTAAAACTCCTCAAGGCATGAACAGCAGCCCAAGTCATCTAAGACAAAACAATCAACAGAGAAAACTCACCAAAAAAGAAAAAAAAAAACCTCCAGTTAAAATCAGATAAAATAAATGCTGGGAATAAATATATATAATGATAAATCCCTTGAAAATAAGAAATCAGAAGGAAAAAAACAAAATTAAATTATACTAACAAAAATAGGAAACCAAGCTACAAAAGCAAAGACAAAAAGTAATATGAAGCAAAAATTGCAACACACAGAAAAATAAAGAGCAAATATCATGACAAGATTAACACATAGTCCAATCACAAAATATGAAACATGATGCAACACGAAGAAACAACATAAAAACAAAACAAGAAACATGAAAAACTCGGGACAAATGAGCCCTTTCCCCCTCCCATACTTTAAACCTTTCCTGCTATTTTCTAATTATCTCTAAACTAACTATCAATCTCTTAACTTATCAATGCCTTAAATTCTGTCCTCAATAGTATATCAACCTAAAATCGACACAGAGTATGTTTACAAAAAAAAAAGTGTAGTTGTGGTAAATATTCCAGTTTTAAATTTCAAACATTATTCTCTTCTGGGTGGGGGTGGCTCAGTCGATAATACACCAGCCTTGTAAATCTGCAGTTCCCAGGTTTGAGTCCTATCTTGGTCAGCGTTGAGATTTATATCTGCAAAACTCCCCGCCCATGGTCAGTTGGGGACACTGATGGGCTTGGAAAGGCTGCTGCCCATTGGATGGGATGTTAAGCCATGGACCATATGTGGAAGAGCCATACCTTGTGCATGTTAAGAACATGCTGGATGGCCTTGATGGGAGGCTACCATCTGCCTCCTAACAGCTGTTCCAGTGGGTCTCCTCCCCCAACCTTCTCTGAGCCTTCAGGGTCCTTATGACCTGGCCATTTAGCCCATGGTGTGCAAAAAGTGCCGCTCAGATTATTCTCTCCTACAATGCCCTGAATATAACTTATAAGAATTATGAAAACAAAAAGGAAGTAAAAGGTGTCTAGATCAGCTGTAAAACATGTAATGTTTTATTCTGCCTAATCAGAAACTGAGCCTTCTCTTCTGTCACCTCTCTTCCCATATACCCTTCCAATGATTCCCCAGTGACAAGCCAGAAGCACAGAACCAGAAGAGACCTTATAGAGGAGTTCACCCTCTAGCTGGCTTCAACATTTCTCAATCTCAAATTTTCATTAAAATGTTGGTCGAACAAATTTCGTTGAATATATTTCCATTTTGAACAAAATTCCATGGAATAAATTTCCCTTTTGAATAAAACTCCATCAAATAAATTTCCATTTCGAACAAACTTCCATTGAATAAGTTTCTGTCGAACAAAGTACACCAAACCCTACATGGTGTAGGATGCTAAAATTTTACTGGGGTATGTTCTGAGATGAATGGTGCAAATTTTGAAAAAAAAGATCAAATTGGTTATTTTGAGATGCAATGATCTTTTTATGAAAATATAATTGCTTAATATGTAAAAATTTTAATAAGATTTTTATTGACCTGAAAATTAAATTTGCCTTTTCAAGTTTCTAATATTTGGGCTGTCAGTCCAAATATTAAACCATATTGTGGTTGTAAACTCCAACCCTGAGTTAGCCACATATTTATAGTTCTTATTTATGCATGTTATGGGATGCAACAATTTTGTGTTTATCAAGTGTTTGTAGTGGCCAGTAATGTTGTCAGTTATTTTTCCAATGGGACATCATGCTTATTTTACTTATTTATCTGAAAAAGGTGCCCCTATCAGTTATTATATTGCTTTTAAGGATTTTTTTTTAGGAGGCATGCCTGGTGTGCTATGTTTGAGAACACCCATATTAGTGGGAACTTTTAGCTTATGTTTCCTCTGCTAGATTGTATGTTTTTGGAATAAAAATTGTACACTGTCATTTTATGTTGGTTCCACAAATTATTTGTGTTTGGATGGAAATAAAGTGAAAATAGTTCTGTAACAGTAAATACTATGCAGTAAGATACTACAAGCAATGTTTTAAATATTCAAAATAAAAATGTGCTTTAAAACTGATTTTATTTAGCACATAACATCTATTCTATAACTACACATGAGTAGTTTGCAAGATTTTCTAAATTTAACAGATACTTAATATGTGTAGAATGACTGTTAAGAGATGGGAAACTTTCATTAACTGGTTGCTAAAAGCCTCCATTTGAGGTACTTAAGACCAATACCCATAAGATGCATATGCATCATCACCAAAACTCCTATTAAAATCACCAAGAGCCTCTCAGACTCTTCATATGTAGTTATGGTTAAATATCAAAGTTCTTTATGCTTCTTAAAAATAAAAAAAAAGTACAGGCAATCTTATTATACAGCAAATTTCAAAACAAGTGGAAATTGCACTTAAATAGTATTGAAATGTAGTTTTTTTAACTCTCCAAAATAATGAAATACATTTCCCCCTTCTCTTTATATCTATGCATATATCACTTATTTTAGGTTATTCATAGTAGTTTATATTGGAGTACAAAATTACTTATCACAAATGTAAGCTATTCTACATGATTTTATAACTGCTATGATACAAATAAGACTGAGAGTAAGAAACAATTTATCTTTAAAGTTATAAAAAAAATTACAATTTTATTTTGTGCTTTCAAAACTGATTCTGACTATTATTGTTTAACTACATGCTGCAGAAAGGGTTCTTCTGTAGATGAGAATGCATACTCCCAACAGTTAAGTTGAACATAAATTTATTTAGTTACTAAATTGTCTTTCATTTAAATTTTTTTTGATACAGTTATAACCCATTTAATATTACTTTTTCTGCAGACTAAGTGACCATTTCCTATTTACACATTTTGCTTAATATTTAAAGTTAATATATTTAAAACTTTGTGTAATGAAACAGAATTTCAGCTGTATCACAATATTTAGAGGTTTGTTTTTGTTTTTCAGAAATTTATATTATGTGCTACTTATTGTGGTTGTAAATTAGACACAGAGCTAAGAAATATGTAATCTTCAAGCGTTCATAGGCTTGGAGATCCAGCCAGATTGTAATTTAGTTCTCCATGCATATCTATCCTTAATAACAGCAAAATAATTCTCATTAATGCATGTATATGAAATGTAATGTCTAACATATCTACTTTTTACTTACCTTTATTTTTATTTGACTTTTATGTACCTATATTTGCTTTCATTCACAATTCAAAATTTCTAATTAAAGATTTTCAACCCTAAAAATAGGTAATTCCAATACAAATACTTTGTAGTATTTAGGCACTGTAAATGTTTCCTCCTAATTGTTGAGCTAGAGTAACATTTATATACTTCTTCACAATTGTTCATGAAAAGCCAAAAACGATTCTTAGGGTAAATATACCAATCAGCCAAAACATTAAAACCACCTACCTAATATGATGTAGGTCCTCCTCTCACCGCCAAAAGAGCTCTCACCCAATGAGGCATAGATTCAATGAGATGTTGTTAGGTGTCGCTTGATATTTGGTACCATGACTGCAACAGAAGATCCCGCAGTTCCCGTAAATTACGTGGTTGGGGTGATGCTACTCGTACCTGTTTCTCCAACTCAAACTACAAATTCTCGATAGGATTCATGTTTGGCGAATTTTTGGGGCCATGGCAATAAATGGAATTCCTCATCATGCTCTAGGAACTATTTCTGAACCTTCTTTGCAGTGTGACATAGGGCATTGTCTTGTTGAAAGATGCCATCTCCATCAGGGAATACAGTCGCCATAAAGAGGTGTACTTGGTAAGCCATGATGTTCTCTTTATGGGATAATTGGTCCAAGTGTTCCCCAAGAAAATATTGCCCAGACAATCACTTTTCTCCAGCTGCCTGGATCCATCCCACTGTGCATCCAGGTGAGAAGGCTTCCGTGGGTAAACATCACACACGAGCTTGTCCATCCACATGGTGTAACAGAAAACAGGATTCGTCTGACTGTGCGACCCTCTTCCAGTCTTCTATGGTCTAATGTTGATGATTAAATGCCCACTGTAAGCATTGACAACGGTGAACAGCTGTGAGCATAGGCACTCGAATGGGTATGCAGCTGCGGAGGCCCATATCCAAGAGCTTACGATGAACTGTGTGTTTGGACACATTGGGCGGCCCTTTACCAGAATTGAAATTATGGGTAATGTCAGCCATAGTAGCTCTCCTGTTGCTGTGGACAAGATGAGATAGACTGCGCTGACCTCTGGCATCAATGAGGCGTGGCCGGCCCATGCCTTGTTGACAGCTCGAAGTGTCACCTGTTTTGGACCATCTTTGATAGGTACTAACTATTGCATAGTGTGAGCAGCCTACTAGCGTCACTATTTCAGAGATGCTGTTACCAAGGTGTCTTGCCATAATGATCTGGCCTTTGTCGAAATCAGATAAATCCTTTTTTTCCTCATATTGAGACGAAACAAAATACTGCTTTCGAGAGCTCCGACCCAGGTATTAATATATATCATTCACGACCTTGGCACCTGAACTGATTGGCTGCATGCACGCTTCTTTGCATAATGCAGAGGTGGTTTTAATGTATTGGCTGATCGGTGTATGTGTTCCTTTTCTGTGTTGTTCTTCTGCCAAGGTCTCACCTTTCTCACAGATCTCCTTTGTAATATACTGATGTGTTCCTGTCAAACCTCTGGCACATGGCTGCCTAAAGAGGTAATATTTTATTTATATGGGTAGATCAGATATATTAACATAAAAATAACTGAAATTTTTCTGTCACTGAAGAATAACATTTTGAAGTTTATCCTTCGAACTATTTGCATATTAAAAAGTTTTCTGGGACTAACAAGCTTTTCAGAGCAAGGAAAGCTCTCTGTCTTCAGTGAAGTGCCACTATGTGGTGATGGTAGGGCTGTTAAGAACATCTTTCCACATGTCATGATGAGTGATTCCAGTGCTTCGGTTGTAGGTGAGGTTGGATGAGATTATTATTTCAATGGCAAAACACATCTGCCAAAACAAACAAATGACTGCTGGTGCTGAGCTGGCAATACAATATGCAGCTACCATAGACTGGGGGCAATCCATACTATTAACACATGCATCCATTTACTACAGAACCATTTTCCATTACAAGGAAATGTAATATAATACACTTGTTTTAATAAAATATTCTCATTTTACAAATCCATGATTTCCACTGTAAAAATTCTGAATAATTTTTTCTATCCATGATGAAATCTTTTAGAAAACATTTTAGGGCACAGTAATCAGAGGAAAATGAGGAGGGCAAATTATGCAAGTAAATATGCTATTTGAAATTTTGTTGAAAAAATTAATGCTAAAATCAAAAATTTAGTGTCAATAATCAACTTTTTTTTTCATTTAAGAAGTTTTTACATTGTTTTGCGGGAGTATGCTAGGAAGTGTAGCCCAGTCACTGAGTGGTACTTGCAGCAAATTCGATGGTGAATAGTCTTTGACTGGATAAACCAATAATTGCATCATCATCATCATCACAGAGATTAATCAAAATTTCACTGTATGTCATAATCTGTGTGCCCCCCTCCCAAGAAAAAAACTGGCTACACCCTGGGTGTAGCAACATGCATAAGAATAACAGTGAAAATTACAATAACACTTTTGATTCTCAAAATTTTATACAAACACAGACACATGTAAAAGGTGAAGTTCAACTGAGATAACCCAAGTGGATATATATAAAATGTGGTTGCCTCTTACTGCTATGCAGGCCTTGCAGCAATATCTCATGCTGTTGATAAGAACTGTCCAGCAGCACAGCACTGTGGTTAGTAAACTCCATTGCTCTTCCAAAGCACATTGAATCTCTGGGAGGATTGCAGGAGCAGAATTCAGGGGAACAACCCATTCCCTGAGAGAATTCCATGCGTGTTTTATTAGATTTTGGTGGGAGACAGCTGGCCACTCCATACAGTTAACAGCACTATTCTCCAGATCAACAAGGTAACAACACTGCAGGTGGGCATTATAATCCAGTAGGAGGAAGGTATCACCTGTTGCACCCACTGAAGGTAGGACCCCCGAATGTATTGTTTGCATGTGTGAGTAAATAGTGAGTTTTTTGCTTACACCTGCAGTGATCTAATTTGCTTGATTTTGGTTTCAATCCCAGGAAATGATGCACTGAATGCTGAAATGAATGTTAAAAATAATTCTAGAAATATTGAAATAAGTTAAAGCAGAAATAAGAGAGTAAATCGGAAAAAAATATATACGTGATTACTTTGTAATTGTTTCCAGTACTCTTATTTTAAAAATAGCAGTTTTTGGAGAATTTTCAGGAGAATTTTGAATTTTTAAGGAGAAACAAGTTTAAAATAATTGAGATCAAACTCGTGAGCTTAAAATCTGGAGGTTGCTTCAATATAGAAAAAACGGAAACAAGCAAATCGGTTTTCCTATATATTGCTTCTAAAAGTGATGATCAGATCACTTTAACAAATTATTTATATCACAGCTGAATAAAATATTCATCAAATGAAAAAGTAAATATTATGTTTTGTGTCTGAATTATCTACTTTTAGGAGATATATATAGGTAAACAAAACTTCAAATGGGATTTTCTAGTTTTAAAAAAAAACAAAGTTTTATTTGTTGTATTAGCATTGCTGAGCAGATCTATACTCCTGAGGAAATTTGATATGACCTTAAATGCCAGTGTATGCAGAAGATTTAAACAATAATTTAATCCAATATTGGCAAACATTTTTAAAAAGAACAAATACCTATTTTCAGACAGCTTCAAAAATGCTTGGTCAAACTCAAAATGCCCATATACTTTTGACTAAACTTAACAGTTTAATTAAAGGATACAATCATGCATTTAAAGTCAAATATGTAGCACACCTCTCTTAGTGTATAACATGGCCTGTTTCTGTGCATTAATTATTTCTTAAGAAAATGTTTAAGCTATTTGTTTTTTGATAAAGTTAATTCTTCCTGAGTCCCACCTGAAAAACTAGTTTACATCCAGAGGTCAAGCTATTTTGTCACTATGATCAGCCAACAAAAATTATTTTAAACCTTTTTTTTATGCAACTACTGAAAGGAATTATGGCATGTTATATGCCAAATTAATCAGTGTTCAATTTTGGATTTTCTGAAAATGAAATATTTTACAAAAAAAGATGACTAGTTTTATTTTAATGGGGCTTTTATAGAGGCGTGCAATAAAAAAATGCATCTGGCAGCACAAATAAATTTTTTTTTAAGAAACTAATCAACAGAAATGATTTATAATGCACATGAATAGAAAGGCTATTTATTTCTGAATAACCAATATGTTGTTACGACAAATGAATGTGCTACAATGGATTTATGACAAACATGTCGGGAACGCTCACGTCAGAAGCATTTCTGCATGAGAATTATGTAACCAACAAATTGGAATGAAGAAGCTAACTGAAAAATAAGATAGAATTGTTATGTTGGAGTTGTTGATATGTAAAAGGAGACATAGTTAGTCTCAGTCTGTAAATGATAAAGTGGTTAAAAGGAAGAAGTATTTTATGTGGTGAGTGCGTGGGAGATTAAATAGTTTATTAGTGTAAATCCTACTAGTGTGAATTAACAAGGAAAATAAGAATGGTTATGCCTGAAGTGAAAATTATACAAGGGACATTGACAATAAAAATGAAGATGTAAATGTTAGTCGAATAGACAGAGCTAGTCTTAACTTTTCTGTAGGAAGAGATTATTACTTGATGTACGATAGTATTTAGTTTGTTTATAAGAATTGGTAAGGTTAATCTTGATAGACTGTATATTTGTTTGCAAACATGATTTTACTGTTCATTGAATGATATTAGCCTTGCTTTGTGATTTGGGTGTGAATAGAAAAAAGATAATGGATTCTTCTGAAAGTTTATCTTTATACTGATATAGATTTTTGTGCCGGTTGACTTAGTTTGTATAGATAATTTCATCAATGCTATTGTAATAAATTGCATTGTTTTGTAATTATCATTGTCATATATTTATTTGAACTCATGCTCAGTGCTCATCCATTTAAAATGTAACAGTTAGTGCCAGGAATGTAGATATTATTATTATTTTAAATGCCTTTAACTAGAAGTATGGATGAGTTAGTAAAACTGATGATTGACATTAAATGTGAAATAGCTGTCCAAAGCAGCCAAATTAGTGATCTCACTACACAAAATAATGACTTGAAAGCTGAAATAGCCTCTCAAAATGATAACATGAGAGCTGAAATTGCTAGTCAAAATAATGACAAACAGTAAAATTGGTGACCTTGCTAGACAAAATGATGACTTGAAAACCGAAATGGCTACACAAAGTAATGAATTGAGAGCTGAAGTGACTTCTCAAATTATTAAGATTACTGACCAGTACAAAGACATTAAGACCGAACTGAACAGACAGTGTGATAGTTTAAAGATTGAAATTGACGGTGTAAAAAATGATACAGATAGTGTAAAGTGTAATATAAATGAAATTACTTGTGATTTTAACACCAAACTTGATATTGTTAAAACTGATTGTGAATGCCAGTTTCAGATTTTAAGAAATGAAATGTTACCTTCTTGTGATAATGGTAATTTTAGTGACAATAATGTGTTTTCACACATCGCTAGAAATACAACTAAACCTTCTACATATGATGGTCAGTCATCTTGGACAGTATTCAAAACACAGTTTGAAGTCATCGCTAGAGCTAATGAGTGGAATGAATTTCAGAAGGCCAGTTTTCTTGCAGCTTCCTTAAGAAATTCTGCTGCAGATGTTTTACAGTCTGTTCCAGAGGAAAAATGACTTGATTATCAAAGTCTGGTTATCAAAATCGGCAAAACCATTTAGTGCTTCTAAGAAATGGCAATCAGATAGCTTTATAAAATTATTTATATTGTAGCTTAATAAAATATGCATCAAATTAAAAAACAAAATATTATTTTTTAAGCCTGAATTATATATTTTTATAAGTTATATATATATAAAATTCTAACAGCAATTTTTATTTTTAAAAATCGATTTTTTTTTTGTGCTGAAAACGTATACATACGTCCTTGGCCCCTCAATTCAGATTCTCTGAACATATACAGATGATGTAGACACTGGCAGGGTTAACAATTTGTGAACCTGTTATTTGGTAACCTGTTATTTGGCCTTTCCAGACGTCCATGTATTGACAACTGTAAACATTGCTATAATGCAGAGTTGAAATATGGTACTAAAGATGTAATGCTCATAAGACAAATAACATCGACACAAGCAAACAGTGATAATCCTAACATCTGGAGTCCAATAGAAATTAGAAAGGCTCAACTAGATGATGAAGATATAAGGCCAATATTGGATTTGATTGAAAAAATTCAAACGAAGTTGATGAACACCTTGTGATGGAGGCCAGTCTCTTACAGCTTCTATCTTACTAGGATCAGTCTTAATTCCTGAAGGGGCGGGGATGGCTTAGTCAGTAGTGTGCCAGGCTCATAATCTGTAGTTCCCAGGTTTGAGTCCCAGCTGGGTCAGCGTTGAGATTTATCTCTGCAAAATTCCTTGCCCTGCCCACAGTCAGTAGGGGACACCAATGGGCTTGGAAAGGCTGCCATCCGTCGGATGGGACGTTAAGCTGTGCCCTGTGTGCAGGAGAGCCATACCCTGTGCACATTAAAGAGCATGCTGGATGGCCTTGACAGGAGGCTACCATCTGTCTCCCAACTTCTGTTCCAGTGGGTCCCCTCCCCCAACCTTCTCTGAGCTATCGGGGGTGAATGTGACCTGGCCATTTAGCCCATGGTGTGCAAAAAAGTGCCGCTCAGAGGTAAAACAACCAACCAACTTAATTCCTGATGTAGTGATGACATACGACCTGATGTAGTGATGATATAAGAACTAATTGGGAGCAAATCTCGAGGTATAGCCCAACTACCAAAAAGTGGGACTCCTTAGAAATGAAAGATGGTGTATTATACAGAAGATGGGAGAATCCCACTGGACAACTGATCTGTTGGCAGATAATCCTTCCTTGCTCCCAAGTGGAACTAATGATGAAAGATGTGCATGATAGTGCCACTACAGGACCCTTAGATGTTAATAAGACATTGGCGAAAGCCAGGGAACGATTTCATTGGCTGAGAAGTAGGGCAGACATTGGAAGATGGTGTAGGCAGTGTGAAGCTTGTGCAACAAAGAAAGGCCCTAAGACTAGGAGTTGGGTGTAAGCTGCAGACATATAACATTTGATGTCCCTTTTGAGAGAATAGCCATTGATGTAATAGGTTCGTTTCCTAGGACTGATGATGGAAATCGCTATTTATTAGTGGTAATGGATTATTTCACAAAGTGGCCTGAAGTCTATCCCATCTAAGACCAGGAAGCAACAACAGTTGCAGAGATGATAGTAAATAACTTGATTAGTAGGTATGGAGTACCTTTGTAACTCCACTCTGACCAAGGACGGAATTTTGAATCCAATGTATTTAAAGGCATCTGCCAACTATTAGGCATTCAGAAAACCAGAACAACTCCTCCACACCCTCAATCGGATGGTATGGTTGAGAGCTTTAGTAGGACAATTGCACAACATCTAGCATTGTTTGTCGATGACTATCAATGTGACTGGGATTGCCATATACCACTCTTTTTGTTGGCATATAGAACAGCAGTACATGAAACAACTGGACAGACTTTTATATGGTCAGCCCAAAGCAATGCATGTGTCCACTCCACAATATGTACAGGAATTACAACAACCACTAGAAAGAATCAACCACTCCATCAAACATAACATCAACTTGACAAGTGAGAGAACCAAAAGAGGTACAACAGTAAAACAAATGGAACTATTTTCAATAGAGGAGTTCTTGTCTGGCTGTACAATCCACATAGAAAGAAGAGACTTTCTTCAAAACTTCAGAAACCTTGGGAAGGTCCATATACAATAGGTAACAGGATTAACGACATGGTATATTGCATTTATCGATGTCCAGCTACAAAGTACAAGGTGCTTCATGTGGATCGTTTGGCCCTGTTTCATTGAAGAACTGAAGAAGCTACAGAATCCAGAATTCTTTGGGACAAACAAGACCTAAGGTGGGGGCAGTGTTACAGCAGATGAATGTGCTACAATAGATTTCTGACAAACATGTCATGAACGCTCGCGTATGCTTCTGCATGAGAATTATGTAACCAACGAATTGGAATGAAGAACCTAACTGAAAAATAAGATAGAATTATTATGTTGGATTTGTTGATATGTGAAAGGAGACATAGTTAGTCTCAGTCTGTACACGATAAAGTAGTTAAAAAAGAAGTAGTATTTTATGTGGTGAGTGCATTGGGAAGTTAAGTAGTTTATTAATGTAAATCCTACTAGCGAATAAACAAGGAAGACAGGAATGGATTACGCCTGAAGTGAAAGTTATACAAGGGACATTGACAATAAAAATGAAGCGGTAAACAGTCGAATAGACAGAGCTAGTCTTAACTTTTCTGTAGGAAGATATTATTACTTGATGTACGATAGTATTTAGTTTGTTTATAAGAATTGGTAAGGTTAATATTGATAGATTGCATATTTGTTTAGAAACATGATTTTACTGTTTATCGAATATTAGCCTTGCTTTGTGATTTGGGTGTGAATAGAAATAAGATAATGGATATTTCTGAAAGTTTATCTTTATATCGATATAGATTTTCATGTCGGTTGACTTAGTTTGTATAGATAATTTCATCCATGCTTTTGTAATAAATTGCATTGTTTTATAATTATTATTGTCATTTATTTACTTGATCTCACATTCAGTGCTCATACATTTAAATTGTAACAATATATGCACTGACCAGCCAATACATTAAAACCACCTCTGCATTATGCAAAGAAGCATGTGTTCAGCCAATCAGTGTCATGTGCCAAGGTCGCGAATAATATATATAATACCTGGGTCGGAGTTCTCGCATGCAATATTTCGTTTCATCTCAATGTGGGAAAAGCAAAGGATTTATCTGATTTCGACAAGGTCGCGATGAGGCTTGGGCCGGCACGCCTCGTTGATGCCAGAGGTTAGCACAGGCTATCTCATCTTATCTGCAGCAACAGGAGGGCTACTGTGGCTGACATTACCCATAATTTCAATTGTGGTAAAGGGCCCAATGTGTCCGAACACACAGTTCATTGTAAGCTCTTGGATATTGGTCTCCGCAATCGCAGACCCATTCGTGTGCCTATGCTCACAGCCATTCACTGTCATCAATGCTTGGAGTGGGCATATAATCATCAACACTGGATAATAGAAGACTGCAAGAGGGTCGTATCGTCAGATGAATCTCATTTTCTGTTACACCATGTGGACAGACGAGCTCCGTGTGTAACGTTTACCCATGGAAGCCTTCTCACCTGGATGCACTATGGGACGGATCTAGGCAGCTGGAGGGAGTGTGATGTCTGGGCAATATTTCTTGGGGAACACTTGGACCAATTATCCCATAAAGAGCAAACTCTGGCAGCTGTCACCTACCTGAACATCATGGCTTACCAAGTACACCTCTTTATGGCGACTGTATTCACTGATGGAGATGGCATCTTTCAACAAGACAATGACCCATGACACACTGCAAAGAAGGTTCAGGAATGGTTCCTAGAACATGATGAGGAATTCCATTTATTTCCATTGCCCCCAATTCATCAGACATGAATCCTATCGAGCATTTATGGTTTGAATTGGAGAAATAGGTACAAGCAGCATTAGTCAAACCACGTAATTTATGGGAACTGCAGGATCTTCTGTTGCATTCATGGTACCAAATATCAAGCGACACCTACCAATATCTTGTTGAATCTATGTCTCATTGGGGGAGAGCTCTTTTGGCGGTGAGAGGAGGACCTACATCATATTAGGTAGGTGGTTATAATGTTTTGGCTGATCTGTGCATATATTTACTTAAAACTAGAAAATTACTCTTATAATTTTTTTCTTGGTACCATGCTTTGAGAAAAGTCCAGCGTTTTGTCAACTGTGCCGAGTCATATCAAAAAGTAAACTTCGGAATTTAAAAAATAAATAACCAATCAACTAAAATAGGTCATGTTAATGCAAAAACAGAATTTTTATTACAAATTTTATGAAAATAAAAAATTCAATATACAAACATTATTAATTTTAATAATACGAATTTAATAGATCAGACTGTGCATTAAGGCTTAATTTTGGAAAATCTGATGAATAAAATTAGTTAAATTATATATTAATCGAAAGTAAATTTTCCCCAATTAATATAATATTTACGTAAAACATGATTTTTATTTCTTTTAATGATTCTTTTCAGTGTGATATATTTTACAAAATCAGCCAGTGTTATGCAAGGTTACTTGAATTGATTGCATTAATTGGATTTTCTGCTGGTTTATGAAATGAAAACACTTTCTCGCCTTCCTCTTTTATTAAACATTAGGAATTTTTTCTTTGGGTGATAAAAGTTTGCGATCTTGACTAAGTGCCGAAAAGTTCATGCATCAAGGGTAAAAGGCAAACGTATATATCGTTAGAGTGGCACAGCAAATATATTGGGTGGAGGTGGTGGTAAATTTTTAAAAAACGTTGAATATAAGCTTAAAAACTTATAATTAAAAAAAAATTCTGCCAGAGAAGCGGGGGGGGGGGGGGGGGGGGTTAAAACCTTACTGAAATTGTCCTGCCACATTCATTTTCAGGAATCAATACAAGATCAAAGTTTTTTTTACCAGAAAATGAAGGAATAACCCAGCTCCCTTTAATGAGTAGTCAAGCACACTGGCCATGGGAGGGTAAACATGCACTATGTAGCAACTTGACTGTACATGTGAGCAATAACTAGGTCACTGCACTCAAAGAACTGCATCTGCTCTGCCGTGACTACTTGACGCTGCAGGCAGCTTCATAGTAACTCTGGCCTAGCTTTCTCTGTCCAGAGTTATTATGAAGGCTGCTGTTACTGAAGTTTCGATTTTAAGAGCAGGAAAGGTGTATAGAATGCTGGGATAAATGATATAAATTATAAAAATAATTTGAGTAATAGGGAAATAAGTTAAGGTAGAAAAGAGTGTAAAATGGGGAATGAAAACAGAGATACATATTTCGTAATTGCTTTCAAAATCTTGTTTTTAAAAATAGCAGGTTTTTTTGTTAATTTTCAGATTTTCAAAACTTTAAGGAAAAAATTTGCTCATAATAGTTCAAATCATACTTCTGAATTTAAATCAGAAGGTTGCTTCAACAAAGGGAAAAGCTAACAAATAAATTGGCAATACCGTTTAGCACTTCTAACAAATGGCAATCAAATAGCTTTAACAAATGATTATATTGTAGTTTAATAAAATATGCATCAAATGGAAAAAGAAAATATTATTTTTCAAACTTGAATTGCTTACTTTTTAAAAGATATATCTAAGAAAATTTTCAACTGCAATTTAATTTTTTTAATCCCAAGTTTCATGTGTTGTACAAAAGACTTCTATGTTTGTCTTCAGTCTCTCATTTCAGATTCTGTCAATGTATATATGATCATTGTGGACTTGGGAAGGGTTAATGAAGTCATCAGAGTAAATTAGTTGTTTACTATGTTGACATATTAAAGATATGATTGGCTGTTCTTAAGCAGTTCACATCTAAGATAGATTCTAACCCTCCACTGCTAATGACACACTTTTTTTTTCATCTGTACAAATGATATCCCACTTTAACTATTTAATTCAAGTAGAATACAAAGCCATACTACTATCTATTAGAATCCACTATCTATTAGACCACATAATATGTATTAGACCATATAACATGAGCCACAGGATCAGGAATTGGACACATATCTATTAGAGCCATAGTATCAGGAATTGGAAGCTGTCCCGTGGCCGAGTGGTTAGCGCGCTTGGCTACTGGTCTACGGGACCTGGGTTCGAGCCCCGGGTAAGGCATGGATGTTCGTGTTGTTTTCTGCTGAGGTCCTGCCATCCTCTCAGATCTTCTACTGTGGCATATAAACTGACAGACTCCTGTCAGGCCTCTGTGGCAAGCAGCTGCTTGAAGGGGATACTTATTATTTTATTTTTATTTATCGGGAATTGAATTGCTCATGTCTTAGCTTGTCTACACTTGTCTAATTGCTACAAAATTACTTCCACTGTTAGTGAGATTTATTCCTTCTTCTAAAGCCATAGTAAAACTGCTAATCTGTGTTTAATAAGAGCATTGAATATGATATATTCAGGTTCAGATTTCTCAGACCTTGGCAGAATCTCAGGGAAACTTGAGTGTGTAATATATATTTTAAATATTCCTTTCTTTGATTTTTGGTTGTTGCCACTTGAAAGGGAGAGAATAGAGCACCAAAACCTTATATTGATTGTAATAATAATAAATAAAATAAATACCCCCTCAAGCAGCTGCTTGCCACAGAGGTCTGTACAAAGCTAAAAAAAATATGATTAGATTGTTTTATGGCAATACCGTTTAGCACTTCTAATAAATGGCACAAAATCACTTGACACTTGCAACATTGCTGACATAGAATGAAACTTTGACTTTTTCAAATGTTCAGATATCATTCTGTGTTAATGTATTTGGAATGTGTAGGACAATGTCTTTCGATATTTCTTTTCCCTTGACTACCACTTTAGGGAACATAATATAGTATTCTGTATATAATAAATATCAAGCTAGTCTTTTTGTAGTTACTCAAAGCATTTAAAACTAGTCTTTCTATAGTAAATCTGCAAAAGCCCACTTCTTCATCTATTTTAGCTTTGTTTTGATGTTTTTGCAGGTATTACTTATACTTTAACCCATTAGCTTACAAATATATTTTTATGCTAAATGTCCAGAATTGCTAATTTATGAAGTTGAATTTAACCTAATATGTATAATATGGAATTTCACTTTATTTTTATAATTCATACTGGCTCTCATTCTCTTTTTCTTGCTTTGCACACTACACAGTCTCGGAAATATTTTTTTTAGGGAGAGGAGGGCAAAATGGATTTGTTGTGCTGACTATAGTCTTGCTGGCAATATTCTACATTTTATCAATATTTTATAATGCAATGTAACTGGTTCATAAAAGCAATCATTTTATCATCATCATCATCATCATCATCCTCAAGCAGCCATGGGCTACGGAGGTCCAACCAGACCGTGCAATTTAGTTCTCCAAGCAAGTCTATCCTGAGCTACATCTACTGCATCTGGCCACTGCACACCAATTCTAACAAGGTCCTGTTTGACATTGTCTGCCCACCGCATCCTAGGTCTCCCCTTCTTTCTGAGGCCTTTAGGCGCACTGTTCATAACCCTATTCGCCAATCTATAATTATTCATACGGGCAACATGGCCAAACCAACGGAGTCTCTCTCTGCACAATATGCTGCTTAAAGGAGGTTCCAAACTCCTTTGCCTAATCTCATCATTAGTTACAAAGTTGAACCACCAAATGCCCAAGATACTGCGTAAGCATCTGGAATCAAAAGCATCTAGTTTCCTGTTATCTTGTTTACAAAGTGTCCAAGTTTCACTACCATAACTAACCCTAGAAAGAACCAAACTATTATACAGTCTAATTTTAGTCTTTAGGTGTATACGCCTATTTCTCCACACTCTCCATAGGTTCTTAAAAGTCCCGGCAGCAATCCCTATTCGTCTGTTAATCTCATGCCGCACATCACCATTATCTGTTACATAGCTCCCAAGATAATTAAACTGTGACACCTGCTCAAGACTGCAACCATTCAGATTAACTGAATCACAGCCTGCCTGACCAATTTTCATCACTTTAGTTTTCTCTCTGTTTATAACCAAACCTACTCTACTACCAGTTTCATCAACAGCTCGAATGAAAGAGTTCATCTCATCAACATCATTTGCCAAAAGGGCTAAATCATCAGCATAATCTAAATCAGAAATTTTCGTATCTCCAGCCCATTTAAGGCCAAAATCTTTCCCTCGAAGTGAATTTCGCATAACATAATCAATAACCAAGCTAAAGAGAAAAGGAGACAAAATGCACCCTTGTCGAACACCAGAAGTAATGCTAAACCAATTGCTACAAGCCTTACCAACTCTCACACACGACTCAGTGTTATTATAAAGAGCTTTCATAATGTTAACTAACTTATCTGGTATACCATATGATCTCACAATCAACCACAAATTATGACGATCAACAGAGTCGAAAGCCTTTTTGAAATCAACAAAGCTAGCAACCAAAGGTTTCTGAAACTCTAAACATTTCTCAAGAATCTGCCTAAGTGAAAATATCTGATCCACACATCCCCTACCACTTCTGAATCCACATTGCTCATCACGCAATTGACTGTCAACCAGATTCTTAATTCTATTAAGCACAATCATGGAAAGAACTTTACCTGGAACAGAGAGTAGGCTGATACCCCTATAGTTATCACAAGAACTGCAATCACCTTTTTTGAAAATAGGGATAACAATAGCTCTGGTAAAATCCTTAGGAACCATGCCTTTATCATAAAAGATATTCAGAATTTCAGTCATCCAAGTGGTAACCGAAACATTCCCAGCTCTAAGCATTTCCGTAGTAATTTCATCTACCCCTGGGGATTTATGAAGTTTAAGTTTAGAAACAGCCAAAATAACTTCAGATTGTGTTATAGGGCCAACATTAAAGCCACCAATGCATCTATCATCATTGCAAACAATGGGAGTAGAACTAACTACATTGTTTAGAACATCACTGAAATGCTCAGCCCACCTAGCCATGACAGAATCGTCCCCTTCTATAACCTTACCTTGTTTATCCTTCAATCCTTGTATGCCTGTCCGTTTTCTACCACACAAAACATTAACTATCTGGTACAGCTCTCTGCTGTTGTGCTGTCTAACTGCTTCCTCGGCATTGTCAGCCAAACCATCAAGCCAAAGATTCTTATCAGCAGCTAACTGATCCTTTACAAGTTTATTAAGGTCTCTGTAATGCTTTCTATTAGGACTAGTAGGGTATTGATTAAGGGCATTCCTGCAGTTCTTCCTTTCCGAAATAAGCTCAAGTGCCTTATCACTCAGATAATTTTGCCTCTTCTGCTCCTTTTTTCCTAAAAGAGTACTGTTAGTGTCCAAAAACGCCTGTTTAAAATGATCCCATTCTTCCTCAACTTCAGTAGTAAGCAAACCATGACTGTCATAGTGACTAAGTAACCTATCATGGTAAGCTTTGGCTATAACTGGATCTTTCAGAGCTTCAGTATTAAAAGTAAATTTTTTAACCCTAGCACAACACTTTTTAAGTTTAAGTTGCAACACACTTTTAACAAGGTAATGATCAGATCCAATTTCAGCTCCCCTATATGCCCTGGTATTCCTAACAGAACTAGCCCATTTGCTGTTAATTAATATGTAATCAATCATATTCTTATGCAGCCCATCAGGTGAAACCCATGTGTACTTATGTATGTCGCGGTGTTTGTAATAAGTGTTAGTTATTCTGAATCCATTGAGTTTACTTACCTGTAGGAGACGTTGCCCATTGCAGCTACCAATACCAAAAGGGCCTATTACTCCTCCCCAAAGGTCAGAGTCAGTACCAACTTTGGCATTGAAGTCACCAAGAACAAGAGTAATATCTCCTTTCTTGACAGAATTCAAAATATCCTGAAGTTGTTCATAAAACCTATCCTTCTCATCCTCATCGGCATCCTCAGTGGGGGCATAACAGCAGATAACATTCAAGTCTTTAATGCTTGTCTGAAATTTTGCTGTAAGAAACCTTTCATTAATGCACTCATATCCTAGAAGAGCATCACTAGCGTGTCTGCTGAGAAGCAGACCCACGCCTTGGTGATGCTTATTGTCGTCCCTCGCTGAAAAGAGAAATTTAAGATTATTTTTAAGAATCTGACCTTTATCTGTCCATCTGGTCTCTTGCAAGCCGAGAATATCTAAATTATAACGGTGGAATTCTTGTGTGAGGACATCAAGAGAAAAAGCTCTGTGCAGAGTCCTCACATTCCAACTACCTATGGAGAGAAAATGGTTAGTGGGATGTTTAAAGAAACTATGTTTATTGAGAGAGGGAATGCCGACAATATCAAACAGCCCCCTAATCGCAGACATGGGGCAAAGACCCTTTCCCCCACTACTAAAGGCTGAAGCCATCTACACTGGAAGACTTCCTCCAATGTAGAATTTGACGATGCCAATAGAAGCAAAGAGTTCAGGTGCCTGCGATGACTTCTGCTCAGGATTATCCACCAGCTGATAAACATATCCTGTGAATCTATTCATTTGGGGCTGTCAACCCACAAACAAACAGAAAACACAGTGGAAGATTTTCCCTCCACAGAAGCCCACCAGTGCAGCAAAATCAGGATCCATAATCAAGCTCAGAGCCATATATCTGTCCAGTCCAGTAGGTTTATAATGGTCAGCACCAGGACCCTGTGTGGTTGACCACTCCTCAGCAGGGTAGAAAAAAAAGAAAAGTAGCCATAGTTGTCCAGATCAGTAGGCCACACTAATCTGGCAGCCCTCCCCTTCCGTTCACTTCCACAAGAGAGTATTTCTTTTGAAAGTTACTAACGGTCCGCACCACGAGAAGGCGGGGTCGGACATTAGGTGCTAGGCCTGGCCGGTTCTATGCATCATCACAGGGGATTGGTGCATAGCTCTCCTTCCAGTGACTACCTAGCTACCATTTACAGACCTTTTTAAGCACGCTGCAATGACTCATCTTTAATCTGTGGAATGGTATCTGATATCCCACACCATCTATTGACCGAAAGGGATATTCGAAGAAATGACTACAGCTGCTCAACTGTCTGAGAGTGATCTGTGTATGAATGAGCTTCATTTCCTTGCCAATCTGAGAGACATCTGTGTAAACCAAAGGGTTAATTTGTTTGTTTTTGCATTTATACATATATATGTGTGTCTTTCTGACTCTAATAGATTAGTGGTAACCACATACCTATATAAGAGATTGCATTACTATACACCCTTGGAGGCATTGGAAATCATTTTTAAAGAGTTGTCTGCTAAGGAGTGGTCAACCACACAGGGTTCTGCTGTGTCCATATAAACTTACTGGACTGGATTAAGGCTCTGAGCGTGATTATGGATCCTGAATTTGCTGCACTGGTGAGCTTCTGTGGAGGGAAAAAAATCTGCCACTCTGTTTTTTGTATGTTTGTGGGTTGGCAGCCCCAAGTGAATAGATTCACAGGATATGTTTTATCAGCTGGTGGATAATCCTGAGCAGAGGTCCTGACAGGCACCTGAACTCTTGCTTCTGCAGGCATTGTCAAATTCTATATTGGAGGAAGTCTTCCAGTGTAGATTTCTTCAACCTTTAATAGTGGGGGAATGGGTCTCTGCCCCATGCCTGCGATTAGAGGACTGTTTGATATTATCGGCATTCCCTCTCTCAATCAATACAGTTTCTTTAAACATCCCACCAATCATTTCTCTCTGTAGGTAGTTGGAATGTGAGGACTCTGCACAGAGCTTATTCTTTGGATGTCCTCACACAATAATTCCACCATTATAATTTAGATATTCTCAGCTTGCAAGAGACCAGATGGACAGATAAAAGTCAGATTCTTAAAAATAATCTTAAATTTCTCTTTTCTGGGAGGGAAGATAATAAGCATCTCCAAGGCATAGGTCTGCTTCTCAGCAGCCATGCTCATGATGCTCTTCTAGGATACAGATGCATTAATGAAAGGTTTCATACAACATAATTTCATACAAACATTAAAGATTTCAATGTTACCTGCTGTTATGCCCCCACTGAGAATGCCAATGAGGATGAGAAAGATAGGTTTTACAGACAACTTCAGCATATTTTGAATTCTGTCAGGAAAGGAGATATTATCCTTGTTATAAGTGACTTCAATGCCAAAGTTGGTACTTACTCTGACCTTTGGGAAGGGGTGATAGGCCCTTTTGGTAATGGTAGCTGCAATGGGCAATGTCTCCTACAGGTAAATAAACTTAATGGTTTAAGAATAACTAGCACTTATTACAAACACTGCGACATACATAAGTACACATGGGTTTCACCTGATGGGCTGCTTAAGAATATGATTGATTATGAACTGGTGGATGTTGAAAAAAGAACACCATTACCAATTGAAGCGTGATCTATGAGATTAATTTAGTAGAAACAACTTGTTGAGAAAGGACAGTAATCACACATGAATTCCATCATTATAATTTAGATATTCTCGGTTTGCAAGAGACCAGATGGACAGATATAGGTCAGAATCTTAAAAATAATCTTAAATTTCTCTTTTCAGAGAGGGAAGATAATAAGCATCACCAAAGCACATATCTGCTTCTCAGCAGACACACCAGTGATGCTCTTCTAGGATATGAGTGCATTAGTGAAAGGTTTCATACGGTAAAATTTTAGACAAGCATTAAAGACTTGAATGTTATTTATTAAATTTCCTTTAATCCCCCACTGAAGATGCTGATGAGGATGAGAAGGATAGGTTTTATGGACAACTTCAGGATATTTTGAATTCTGTTAAAAAAGGAGATATTACCCTTGTTCTAGGTGACCTTAATGCCAAAGTTGGTACTGACTCTGACCTTTGGGGAGGGGTACAGGCCCTTTTGGTATTGGTAGCTGCAATGACAATGGGTAACGTCTCCTACAGGTAAATAAACTTATGGTTTGAGAATAACTAGCACTTATTAAAAACACTGTGACATACATAAGTACACATGGGTTTCACGTGATGGGCTGCATAAGAATATGATTGATTACATATTAATTAACAGCAAATGGGCTAGTTCTGTTAGGAATACCATGGCATATAGGGGAGCTGAAATTGGATCTGACCATTACCTCATTAAAAGTGTCTTGCAACTTAAACTTAAGAAGTGTTGTGCCAAGGTTAAAAAATTTACCTTTAATACTAAAGCTCTGAAAGACCCAGTTATAGCTAAAGCTTACTGTGATAGGTTACTTAGTCATTATGACAGTCATGGTTTGCTTACTACTGAAGTTGAGGAAGAATGAGACCATTTTAAACAGGCTTTTTTGGACACTAACAGTACTCTTTTAGGGAAAAAGGAGCAGAGGAGACAGAATTATTTGAGTGATAAGGCACTTGAGCTTATTTCAGAAAGAAAGAACTGCAGGAATGTCCTTAATCAATACCCTACTAGTCCTAATTGAATTATAGAGAGCTTAATAAATGTGTAAAGGATCAGTTAGCTGCTGATAAGAATCTTTGGCTTGATGGCTTGGCTGACAAAGCCGAGGAGGCAGTTAGACAGCACAACAGCAGAGAGCTGTACCAGATAGTTAATGTTTTGTGTGGTAGAAAACGGACAAGTATACAGGGATTGAAGGATAAACAAGGTAAGGTTATAGAAGGTGAGGATTCTGTCATGGCTAGGTGGGCTGAGCATTTCAGTGATGTTCTAAACTATGTGGTTAGTTGTACTCCCATTGTTTGTAATGATAATAAATGCATTACTGGCTTTAATGTTGGTCCTATAACATAGTCTGAAGTAATTTTAGCTGTTTCTAAACTTAAACTAATAAATCCCCAGGGGTAGATGAAATTACTATGGAAATGCTTAGAGCTGGGAATGTTTCGATTACCACATGGATGACTGAAATTTTGATATCTTTTATGATAAAGGCATGGTTCCTAAGGATTTTACCAGAGCTGTTATTATCTCTGTTTTTAAAAAAGGTGATCACAATTCTTATGATAACTATAAGGATATCAGCCTACTCTCTGTTCCAGAGAAATTTCTCTGCATGATTGTGCTTAATAGAATTAAGAATCTGGTTGGCAGGCAATTGCATGATGAGTAATGTGGATTCAGAAGTGGTAGGGGATGTGTAGATCAGATATTTTCATTTAGGCAGATTCTTGAGAAATGTTTAGAGTTTCAGAAACCTTTGGCTGCTAGCTTTGTTGATTTCAAAAAACCTTTGGACTATGTTGATCATCATAATTTGTGGTTGATTGTGAGATCGTATGGAATACCAGACAAGTTAGTTAACATGATGATAGCTCTCTATAATAACACTGAGTTGAGTGTGAGATTTGGTAAGGCTTGTAACAATTGATCTGGTGTTTGGCAGGGTTGCATTTTGTCTCCTTTTCTCTTTAGTTTAGTTATTGATTATGTTATGTGAAATTCAGCACAAGGGAAAGATTTTGACCTTAAATGATCTGGAGATACGAAAATTTCTGATTTAGCCTTTTTGGCAAACGATATTGAATAGATCAACTCTTTCATTCGAGCTGTTGATGAGACTGGTAGTAGAGTAGGTTTGGCTATAAACAGAGAGAAAACTAAAGTGATGAAAATTGGTCAGGCAGACTGTAGTTCAGTTAATCTGAATGGCTGCACTCTTGAGAAGTTGTCTCAGTTTATTATCTTGGGAGCTATGTAAAAGATACTGGTGATGTGCACCATTGAGATTAACAGATGAATAGGGATTGCTACTGGGACTTTTAAGAATCTATGTAGAGTGTGGAGAAATAGGCGTATACATCTAAAGACTAAAATTAGACTGTATAATAGTTTGGTTCTATCTAGGGTTAGTTATGATAGTTAAACTTAGATGCTTTGTAAACAAAATAACAGGAAACTTGATGCCTTTGATTCTAGATGCTTACACATATCTTAGGCATTAGGTGGTTTAACATTATAAGTAATGGTGAGGTTAGGCAAAGGAATTGGTAACCTACTATGAGCAGTATGTTGTGCAGAGAGAGAGACTCCATTGGTTTGGCCATGTTGCCCATATGGATAATTATAGGTTAATGAGTGTGCCTAAAGGCCTCAGAAAGAGGGGAAGACCTAGGATGCAGTGGACAGACAGTGTCAAACAGGACCTTTTTAGAATTGGTGTGCAGTGGCCAGATGCAGCAAATGTAGCTCAGGACAGATATTTAGAGAACTAAATTGCACGGTCTGGTAGGACCTCCATAACCCATGGCTGCTTGAGGATGATGATGATGAGGTTTAACATATTTAAAGTAGTGCTACATTAATTTAGCAGACAAAATTTTAATTAACTTTTAACAATGATTTTATGTTTATAATGTTTTAAAGTGCAAAAAGATAGTTGTTTAAGTCATAGTGTAGATTTAAAATTAATAAATTTATTCTTTATCACTGTAATGGCTAAAAAACTGAGACAATTAGTTTAAAATTATTATCTATAAATTACCTTGGTTTTTCCATGGGTCTATTGCCCTGTGGTGAGTAGTACAGTCCTTATTATTATAAATTTACTATGTTTTGATTTTGCCATTGTTCTTGTTGGGGATAATGTTGTAAGGAAGTTAATGAGTAAGGTCCAGAAGAGCAAAAAATGTCTCTTATTATATATGCACTATGTGTTTCTCATTATTGCTCCAATGCATCATCAGGTGAAATAGTTGTTTTGTGGCAGGCACAGATGTTAGCGTGCTGCAGTCAGTGTTTGTTTAAGTAGGCTCGGAGCACTTTGGGTGGTGGGGTGGGGTGGGTGGTAGTACTTGTGGTAGGTGGTAGCACTTGTGGTGCCCTCAATAGAGGACACCACAAGTGCTACCACCTACCCCACTTTGGGAAATAGAGTTTTAAAGTTTCGTTATCTATAGTATATATATAAATACCCCCTCAAGCAGCTGCTTGCCACAGAGGTTTGACAGGACCCTGTCAGTTTATATGCCACAGTAGAATGTCTGAGAGGATGACAGGACCTCAGCAGAAAAACGACACATACATCCATGCCTTACCCGGGACTCAAACCCAGGTCCCTTAGATCAGTAGCCAAGCATGCTAAACACTCGGCCATCCATAGTAAATACACAGATTACCTGTAAGTATATAATTATTTGCAAAAAATTACCCTCAATGGTGCGGACGGTTACTTACAAGCATATTAATTTTAATAAGAATTTTTCACATTGATATAATAAAAAAATAGATCGGATTATGCAATTAAGGCTTAACATTGGGAAATGTAATGAATAAAAACAGTTAAATTCAGAGGCGGTCATAAGTCTGAAGTCTGGGGGGCATTTAGGAGCATATGAAGGATTTTGTTTTTGTAGTCCAGAAAACACACTTTTAACTTTACTAATGGATTATTTAGTAATCTAGTTACTTTTTACCAGCTTGTCATTTGGCCATTGGGTTTCTGAGA
The DNA here is from genome assembly GCA_038380435.1 of Ryuthela nishihirai. Classification (NCBI taxonomy): domain Eukaryota; kingdom Metazoa; phylum Arthropoda; class Arachnida; order Araneae; family Heptathelidae; genus Ryuthela; species Ryuthela nishihirai. Next base: position 88,304,209 of record JAWZYU010000017.1, on the reverse strand, counting down.
GCATTAGCAGTTTGCTTTCTGGGAAAAGAAATTGGGTGGCTGTTGCAATGAAAAAACAAGTGGTTCTCATTATTGCTCCAACTTAAGAGTCTCTTGGCCCCTGCCTTATGACCTCCACTAGTTAAATTATATATTAATTGAGAGTAAATTTCTTCTCAAATAATATAATATTTATTTTTTTAATAATTCTTTGTAATGTGGTATGTTTAAAATGTGGGCTAGCGACACCTTCGTCAGAACCAAGAAATGTTCCTCTAGGGCCGTTAAAATGGCACATTTTCTTCGCAAGGAATAAAGTGCAATTCTCTCAAAACCTAACTCTTCTGATGACTTTATTATAGAGAAAATTGTATTTTTTCTGAACCGAGATTTCAGCGTCGTGGTCTAGAAACATCAAAAGAATTTCTGTCTGCTGCTGCGAGGAAATTTTTCGGAGCAGACCATTTCATTCAATGAAGAAGAAATATCGTAATGCAGATCATGGAGGAGGGGGGGGGGGTTACAACAGAGACTAGGGAAGGTGACTTGGATTGCTTGCATTAATGTGATTTTCTGCCCTATTTATAAAATGGAAAAGAAACTTTCTTGCTACTTTTTTTACTAAACATTTTGACTTTTCTTCTTTGGTGTTGAATTTCACGGGTTTGGCTAAGTGCTGAAAAGTTAGTGCACCAAAGCCAAAAGAATGTATATATATATAGTCAGAGTGGCACAGCCAAATTAGGGGGGGGGGGGGGTAAATCCTATGCCAAAATTGCACTCCAACAGAAGGACTGATTTCCATGCTGACTCTTTTTTGCTTCCATATTCAATACCTCATTAATTTTCAGGAATCGATACAAGATCAAAGCTTTTTTTACTAGAAAATGAAGAAATAATAAAAGCAAAAATAACATATAACTTAATGCGATGTTAAATAAAATGCCCAGAAAAATAGATAATTAGATAGAATAAATAGATAATTGACTGGAAGATTGATAACTTACAGAAATAAGTAAATCCACAGAAATGAAAACTAAGGTTTAATTATAATAAAAAAAAAATAAAATACCCCCTCAAGCAGCTCTTGCCACAGAGGTCTGACAGGAGCCTGTCAGTTTATATGCCACAGTAGGAGATCTGAGAGGATGGCAGGACCTCAGCAGAAAAACGACACACACATCCATGCCTAATCCGGGGCTCGAACCCAGGTCCCTTAGATCAGTAGTCAAGCGTGCTAACCACTCAGTGGAAATGAAATACTAACTTTATGAAGAGAGTGTATAACCTATTTGATTTAAATTATCTTGCATGATGCACTTAACACTTAGCAGATGGCTCCCCACTTCTGCACATGTGTGTGAGCAAGTATTTAGAACACTTGCTACTTCCTACTTCTATCATGACGCTGTGTGTTGAGCCATATGAAAACTTATTTTTAGTTACAATGCATATAAAAGGGTACAGTTTGCATATAAAAGGGTGGGAAAGAGACATAAAATGCTGGGATAAATGATAAAAATAATTCTAGTAATAGTGAAATAGGTTTAAGGCAGAAAAGAATAAAACAGGGGGAAAAGCAGACTTTGTAATTACTTCCAAAATCTGCTGGTTTTTAAAAATAGCAGTTTTTTTTGTTAATTTTCAGGTGATTTTCAAAACTTTAAGGAAAAAATTGTTGATAATAGTTAAAATCAAGGTTGTGAACTTAAATCAGGTGACTGCTACAATGCAGAGTAATGTTAGCAAACAAATCTGCAATTACTGTATAGCGCTTCTTAAATATGACAATCAGATGGCTTTATCAAATTATTTATATTGTAATTTAATAACATATGCATCAAATTAGAAAAGAAAATATTACTTTTCAAGCTTGAATTACATGTTAAAAAAAACGTAAAAAAATTTTTAAACAGCAGTTTAAAAAAAAAAATCTAGGTTTCATGTGTTGTACAAAAAAGTCTATTGACATCTTTTTGAACACTCATTGCAGATTCTGTCAATGTTTATTTTTGACTTTGATCCGGAAAGGGCAAATTTTGTTTCAGATAATGTTTTGAACAGTTATAGGCACAGTATAATTAAATTGCCTCATAATTTTTTTTTTTCAAAGAGCCCATGAGGTGTGGGATAAGAGGAAATGGGATGGTAAATTTATTTCCAAGGGGTTGTATTAGTGGTGCAGGTAAGGAGGCTTTTTGTTGTGACTACCTTTTTTAAAATATTAGTTAGAAATTTATGATTACAACTTGCTTGTTTCTCTAATTTCATAATGTATTTTATTTTCAGCTGCAAGAGTTTTTCTGTGGAGCAGTATCTGTGGACTCATAGGAATAGGGTGTAGAATGCTGATTTTTAGTAATTTATAGGGTGGGTGTAGTCCTTTAGGAATGAAGTTGGGGACAAATGAAGGTTTTCTGTGTATTGAGGTTTCAGCAGCCACTGGATATTGACATTGAAGTTTATCGATCCATTTTTTTCTGCTTCCTGTGTAAATTGAATGTTTGGGAAAACAGTATTGAGTTCAGCTAGTAAGTCATTTAGTTGTTTTTGATTTCCAGGTCAGATTAAAAAAATATCGTCCATGTACCTTTTCGAAAGTGTGGAGATGAGAGCTAAGAACTGTATCTTCCATGTGTTGGAGTATAACGTCTGCAAGTTTTGATAGGGCTGATCCTATGGGGATGCCTTCTGTTTGATGATATATTTGCTGGCTGATCTGAAAATAATTATTAGTTGTGGCAAGTCCAAATTCTAAAATATTTGAGGGGAGGTGGATGTATAGCTTCCAATTATTTGGTCTTCAGTTTCATAGTAGAATCCAAAATAGGGTTGCTGGGGTACAGGGCCATGACATCGAAAGAGTGGAAAGTGTAATGGGGTAGAATAGGGGTGTTGTCCAGAATTTGGACAAATCTCAAGCACAATCTATGTTTTTTATAGTCATTATAATGATATTGAGTAAATCTGTTCAGAATTTGTAGGGTAATATTTTTCTCAAGTACTGTATTGGTTCCAGAGAACACAATATTATGTATATAATTAAATAATTAACTAGCCTCTTTTCAACAACTGATAATTGCTACTACTTAACTAGCAGCCCTAACATTTCATTAAAATCAGTTGCTTCCTAAGTATTTTATTAAATCTGAAAGTAGTTAATAATCATGTTTATACACAAATGTAAAAGAAAAATGCAGCATGATAACAATGTAATTTTATCATGATTACAACTTAATTATATTAAAAAGGAATATATGTAGCAGATTTGACTCCTTCATTGATTAGTTAAAGATATTTGACTAACACTACATGACATTTACAAATTATTTAAAAATTATAAGATTTGGAATCTTATAATGAAACTGTTCACAAACTGGTGCTAACAAATAAAAATCAGTTTACAACTGGGTACCATTTGACACACTATGATATACCACCAGTTAAAAAGCATTGGTAGGAGTAGGTAGGAATTCATTTTATTATCATTAAATTTTTGTTAGTAAAATACTAAAGTTCTGATCCATTGCAGTCTATATTTGTTTTATTATTTCCATTTTTCCCTTTTCAGGAGGCCGACGGGTTCACAAGTTAAAGTTCCAGTTCAAGCAGGAGAAATACGATCTCTGAATCCTGATCACATTGGTGGTTATCGCTTGGCACTTGCAACATTTGCTGGCATGGAATCAAAATTTGGCCTTTTCCTTCCAAAATTTAGGACACCAGTTCAGTCTACTGTCAGTGCTTAATTATCATCAGTTTAGCAATATTGCTTAGTTCATAGTCCTCTCCCCATTTGGGGTGGCTTTATTTTAGTAGGATTCTTGATTAAAGTGTAAGGTAGCATCCCAATTTCCTACAGGCTGTGCTACAACAGTGTCCAAGATAGTCATCTGCTATGATGTACGGATTGTGACAGAAACTGGAAGCCGGTGAAATTTGTGTATAGATGAAAAGATAGTGTTGATGATTGCAAACAGATCCGACCAACAGCCATTTTTATTCGTGCCTGCATTTTGCCATCTAATTGGTGGTAGTTCACTGCTTTTGGTTGATGGCAGCTAATATCAGTGGTAAAAAAACTGTTGTATATAAACACACACCACTAATAATAATGTTTGTAGTGCATAAAATAATTAAGGAAGAGTAATAGTAAAGACTAAGGTTATATAAGCATTGTAGATATATCTGCAATATTGTAAACTAAATCACAATTGGGTGCATGGCACATAAAAATGAGGGTAATCATGCAACATATATATGCCATACAGCCTTATACATTCAAAAATAATGTACAATGCTTGTCATAGTTATTTCCAGAGGATTTTTTGTGAGAAGGAATAGGTTTTGTATTAATTATAATAGGAATTAAAAATTTTAACAGCTATAAAATATTGGTAATTGTTATGTTTGTCTAATCTAAATTGAAATGTTTATATGGTTATAAACTGAATTATCAATTATATGAGCGTAGTTTGTTTCACATGCTAGTAACAGTGAATATTAAACAAAATGATTTGTAAAAGATAAACATTTTGATTTAGTGATTTATTGCATTGATTTTAATATTTGTAATAAGTCTAAAAATGTATAAAAATTATTCATTACACTAATTGTTATTTCACAGTTAAAAATGCTACCATAGCATTAAAAAAATTGAGCATAATTAAGGTACAAGAGTTTGGTTTTCCAGTAATTTGCATTGCACACAAAATATCAGTCAGCATTGATAAGACAAATGCAGTGCCTTCCTGTGCTTGATGGTGAATAAAATTTTCATCCATCTTATCTGTTTTTTACCATTAATAACACTATTACTGGTAAATGAAAGTGTAGCAAATAATTTTTCTGCAAAAAATATTCTCATCTTTGAACTACACCTATGCATATATACAATATGCAAGTTTGTTCATGTATGTTATGGTGTTTTATTTCTTGGCAAGTGTGACATGGACTGGAAGTTTTGAATTAAGGTCATTAGTTGTGAACAAGTTTTGTCTTAGCCCTCCACTTACCTGATCATCTGAGAAAAGATACTTGGTGTACTGGGTTTTGATTGACCTTAATGAAAACAACTTAAGATTTTATGTGAAGTTTCCATGGTTATGTCATTTACAATGAATGTCCAAGCATGCCTGAATATATATAAGTGCATTTATGTGAACAGTATATCTTCACTAAACTCCTATTTATGATTGTTTGCATGAGTGGGGGCATGCTAATGGGAAAAATTGGTAAGTGAATTAGTTAAATTGTTTGGTACTAAAGTTAGATGCATATATGTACAAGGAATTGTAATTTGTTTAATGAGTGATTTTTTTTATGACAACATATATCATCCGCAAAAAACAGTAAATTACTGACATTTTTTCTTCTTTTTGTAATTGCTATTTTAGTGGTTTTTGAACCTTTAAAGCTCTAAATAGGAACATAGTAGCAGGTGGATTAATAATGAAAGAGAATGAAATTTCTAAGATATAGATAAATGTATGTCTTGATATATAAAGTTATTTCAGCAAAGTTTGTCTTGTATAGAGTTGTTCAGCATTTATTAGTCATAAAGCTTTTATAATAAAATATAACGTGGTTATCTAATTTCTTAAAACTAAAATACCAGTCTCCATAAATATTTTTAAAAAGTTTTGCTAGTTGCAATAACTTAGTTTTTAATATTGATTAAAATGACAGCAGGCAGGACTTAAGATATTGTAATAATTGCTATTTGGAGCACAAGATGTTAGTCTCACTGTTTGATAGCACTTGAAGCATGCAGGTAAGTATTGTCCTTGGTGAAAATTTCTTTATTATGGTATGAATGTAAATATATCTCTGTGTTAGTGGCATCATCCATAAATGCAAAGTATGCACTGCATGCCCTATTCATGTTCTTAAATATGTTGTTTATTAATATTTATAATGAGTAATTTATTTAAAATTAATAAGTAAAATTCATATACCATTGATTAAGTTTTTTCACTTTTTCTGTTAATAAAGGTTTTTTTTTTATTAATTTCTACACTGGTTTCCATAAATTAAGGAAAATTCCTGTTAAGTCAATGGGGAACTAACGTCAAAGCTATATAACTTCTAAAATAAGTTTTTTTAGTTTTGAAAAATGTGATTGCAGATAAAGATCTCAATCAAATAAATCAATATCTCGATTTTCAACAATATTCATTCAGTATTTAATGAGTTATGGAAGTTTGAATATTTAGCGATAACAATGCCAACCACAAAAATTGACTTCAGAAGTTAATTAAAACTTAGTAATAAGTATTGTATCAAGTGTTTAATAAAATAAGTTTCTATTTTAGAACTTTGTGTAAAGAATTCTTCCACTATTCTTCAGTTTTGTATAAGTTTCTTAAGACTGGTATTACTGCTGTTAAATATTCAAACTTCCATAACACATTAAATACTGAAGGAATATTGTTGAAAATCGAGATATTGATTTATTTGATTGAGATCTTTATCTGCAATGGCATTTTGCAAAACAAAAAAAACTTATTTTAGAAGTTATATAGTTTTGACGTGATCTTCCCATTGACTTAACATAGGAATTTTCCTTAATTTATGGAAACCAGTGTATTATTTAAAGGTTTTCCCATTTGAAATTCAGTTTTAGAAACAATATCCATTCTTTAAATTTTCTCTTGAGTGAAAACTGCTTGAGAAAGCTTAGGCTGTATTCTGGTTGTTCTCCAACTCTACACCATATTCATAGTTGCCAGATTATTATATTTGATTAGTTGCAAGAGCAGTTTTGGCAAGTTTCTGTTATGAATAATATGTAATATTTTGAGCATTATATGAAATATACAGTTATTTTATTCTTTATCTTTCTGTTTGAAATTATGTTCTTGATTTCTTTAATTATTATTTAACTCCAGTTTAAGCAATCACAGTTCCTTTTCATTCATGAATTCAAGGCATGCACTAAATGGTTTGTTCCAGTTTTTAAATAATTATTTTTAATAATTGCAATAAATGAGTTAAAAATAGTAAATAAATTTTTTTATCATTAAATATTTCATTTTTCTTTAATTTTTTGTTATTTGTATGCTATGTTAGGATAGCTTAAGATGATTAGATTTGCAGAAGATTCAACGACTTTTGAAAAATCAGCTTGAATTCAGTTGAGCTGTCAACTAGGGTGACTAGATGTTCCTGTTTCCTGGAGACATCTCATCATCCTAGTTTGACAGCTTGCAATTGGCAATATTCATTATAAAATTCTAGTCTCAGTTTTTCAGTCACTTGTATTACTGACTGAAATTTCTTATAACAGTGTTGCCACTACTATTCTATTAGTAAAAGATCTACTCATATTATACAGTTCTAAATATATATAAATATAATATTTAAAATCTAAATAATATATAAAAATAAATTCCAAGAACATTTATTGTTCCAGGACAGAATTTTTCATCCAGGAACTGTCCCTGGAAAATGGGGATGTCTGGTCACCCTAGGATATCTTCATGAAGATGACAAATATATATTGATTATCTAGTAACATGGGAAATTATTTTTTTCTCTACATGAACCATTGCACTTGCTATTTCACATCTGAACACCAGTGTATATTTACAAAGGCATGTAAGCTGTGGTAGATATATATAGATAATAAGGCTTTTCACATCTGAAATTTGTTTTTAAAAATGCATAGTATCTGATCTTGAAAACTTGTTACTTTCAATATATCAAGATCTTGTGACTAGTTATCTAAATATCCTTTTGAGGGGCTATTACCCCCTTGAACCATTTTTATATTTTAACCAGAGAAAATTATGTTTTATCAAAACTGAAGATCCTGAAGCTGCATACTGATTTTTCACCAGTTTCATCAAATTACAATTGCCAGATTACTATGTTCAATTATGGGAAATTTTCTTAGTGGCAAATTGCTTTATATGCAAGAACATTTTTTTGTATGTTTCTACCATTAATAATGTGTATATTATATTCATTTTATAGAAGTATTTAATCATTTTGTGCAAGTTAACTTAATGCTTGAAAACACTATCTTATTGACCTCTTTAGCTATTCCATTATTTATTATTTGTTTTGAGTGTCTTTCAATTGAATGTTGTTATGGGAACAAGTTTTTATCATCTTGAATGGCCAGATAGCATCTTTTTCTGTGTGCAATTTTATAATAAAACTTAAGATACCTAGTTGAAATGACTTAGCAAAATATATTTCAAGTATATAAGCTTAATTTTAAAATAGCATTGTGTAAAAAGGAAGAGTTATTTTCTTTTACAGTAATATGCCCATTTGTGAATTTGATATCTTCACAATTTGCTTCTGTAATGCTAATGGATTGACTTCTTATTTTATGTTCAAATTTGTTTCAATTTCATTTTAGAATAATGATTATAGATTGGTTATTATAAATCATCCATTTTTAAAAAATAGCAATGTTTTGTTAATTATCAGGAGATTTTAGAAATTTTAAGGAAATATTTGTTGATAATAGTTCAAATCAGACTTCTGAGCTGAAATTAGGGAACTACTTCAGCAGAGAGTAATGTTAACAAACAAATTGGCAATACCTTTATATTGTTTCTAAGAAATGGCAATCAGATGGCTTTAATAAATTATTTATGTCATAGTTTAATAAAACATGCATCAAATGAAAAAAGAAATATTTTTTATCAAGCCTGAATTATATTTGTAAAAAAAATTTAAAACGATAACTTTTATTTTTAAGAAAACGATTTTTTTGAGGTTTGTACTAAAAACTGATATATGAGCCCTTGGCATCTCGTTTCGAATTCTGTGAACGTGTACAAACATCCTAGACACAGGAAGGGTTAATGCCTAAAAAACAGTGCTAGTGGTTATAAATGTAAATAACAATTCAATTGCAAAATGTAAAAAAAAATAAGCAAAGACTTGCGGATTCACCTCTTGGACTTACCTAGCTGATTATAAAGAAGCAAGAGGGTACTTAAAACAACAGTGAAATATAATAGTCAGTAACTGTTCTTTCTGCTGCTTTATGTCATATAATGTTGATGATCTGATATTGCATTCCTGCATAAGTTTTCTCCACTCTATAGCCTTTTATAATTTCCAATTTTTTAAACTAAATTAACAAGCTTTCCCTCTGCCCTCTTTTTTTTGTCCTTATTTTTACTCCCCATAGTTTAGCTACCCAGATAGGGGAGAAATTTTGCCATAAAATAGCACAAGTAAAATGAATACTTTGATAATGGTGAAATAATTGTTTACATCTGACAGCACCGATGTTTCATAGTGGTAAAAGTGAAAAATTCTTAAAAAGCAAAAGTGATAGGTCCAGAATGTAAAAGGATTTTTTTTTTCTTTTTTTTTTGTAAATGTACCAAATTTGAAGAGTTTACTGTGTATAGGTATATATGCAAACTTGGAATGAATCAATTAAAGAAAGACAAATATTGGCATTTGATACAGTAATAAACTTAGCAATTAGCAATGTGATGCTTCATGAATGAGATTCTTGAATATATACAATCTACTGGAGTATATAAAATAAAATTTTAAGCATCTTTGTTTCCCATTTAATTCTTCAAATTTGGCATTCATTTTAACTTCAGTTCTCAATACTCATTATGCTTATTGAGTGGGATTGATAGCTACTGGGTTTAGGTATGTCTACGAATTGTGTCCTTTCAGTTTTTGAGTGATATAAGAAAGTAAAAGAAGGGCAGTTTTCCCCTTTGTTAAATTACCTTGTGGAATAAAATCTCATGTTTAACATCAAATAATATCTCTGTTTAAATTGATTGATGGTACTTTTTAAACTTTAGGGAGACACTTCTGCCATATTTTTTTTTGGAGAATGGAGGTTTCTTGTCTATTATGGAAGTTAATTCTATTCAGCTTAATATGCTAACAAGCTAATTTATGCAGACTTATACACTTATAGCCATTGTATTAGGAACAAATGCATATTATATTAACAGGCAGTCAGATTCAGAGTTCATTATCTCCCTAAATTACATTTTATAGAAAAATGTGACTGAACATTTCAATCAGATCTATCTAAATATTGCTGAAATATTAAACAACTCAGCTTTCTCTACAAAAATATTCAAAATTGGCAGAAATTAAAATAATAATTTTATAAGCTGTTAAAAGTCTGCTTATACATTTTACCAAAGTTGAATATAATGCTTATTACTTTTGTTTTAATATCTTTGAATTAATATTTCATGTATCTGACCAATTATTTTAATTAGCATTGCTGCTGTTAAATATTCCAACTTCCACAAGTTTTAAATACTGAATGAAAATTGAGATTTAGCTAAATCTTTATTGGGTCTCTAATTTATTGTGAATCCCATTTTTCAATAAAAACCTTATTTAAGAAGTTGCTTAGCACTGAACCTACCTCCCTGTTTGACATAAGAGTTCTGTTCCTAAGGGTGGCTACTGTATATATATATGTGTTGTGTCCTAACTTCTAGAAGAAAAAGAAAATTCAGATGCCAGCCACACCCTATATAGTGTCATTCTTGTGGTTTATTTTAGTTCCAAATTTAGTATTGACATGAATGAAATTGAAATTTCAATAATGTTGCTGTATTTAATTTTCTCTTCCCCTCTTCCACATACAATTTCCAGCCAATGAGTTTCAATAGTAATAGAGTGAGAGTACCTAAATAATCTAATATCCACAATTTCACTGTATAAATAAAACATTTCAATTAAGGACTTGAAAACACATCAAGATATCAAAGGTCAATGCACCTATCTTACATTAGATAGGAAGCATTAAACAATATGCTAACGATTTCAGATAGCAAGGAATACTATTCATGTGGTTACATAACCTCTGTGACAACTTTCAGGCTTATGTTTCACTGTAATGAAGGTCATGAAGGAGAGTCTGGTGTAATATGAATTTAGTGCTGCTGTTACAGGAACTAGTTGAAAATGTAGAGGCTTATGGCTTGTTCACTTTGCTGAACAAGCCATAAAGGTGCTGAAGGGTTATATCAGAAGAGTCCACACTGAAGATTGTTGTTATACATGGATTCAAACAAGAAGCTACCCAATGATCTTTGTACTTCAGAAGTCAGTCAAATATGGTGAATCTAATTTGAAATCAAGTAGTTAAAATTTTGAAAGGGTTTTAAAATTTTTTGAAGTAACATTGCAATATTGAAGGATGGGAGGCATCACTCAGCCAAATTTGAAATATATGTGTGGTGTTAGAAATCTAATATCTAAATCTTGCTATCTAATAGTTGGAAAGTCAACAGTATAAAGTTGGGCTGGTACTGCAGCAACAATCTTTACCATTTGTAATGCTCCAAAGATTATTAACTTTTCAAGTTGGATCTTTTGTCTGATCCAAATTTATTCAAAATTCCGGATCAGGCACCAGGCAATTTTAACTTGCCAATTAAAGTTGAAATAGAGTTCGTTGGGTATTTCTCTAGCATTACTTATTGAGTAAGAATTCAAAAAGGATTGTCAAGTTTAATTAAAGTTTAAACCTAATCAAAAATCCAATTTACGTTGCTCAAGAGAAAAATAGCAAAAATTCAAAAGTTTCTAAAACAGACAAAGTTTATTTCAAAAAAAATTCAGACTCACCAAATTCAATACAAAACTTTGAGTTCTAACAACTCACATCTATCAAAATCATAACTTCCACTAACAGTACTCTCTCCACTAACTCATTCTGACTACTACATCTCTACTATTTCTGACTCTACTACTTCACAAAACTAACTCTGTGACTTAACATCACTTAGTTATAACATGCTGCATACAAATCCACATGTGTCTGTTGCATGCTGGGAAAACATTTGCATAATCTGATGATCACACTAGCTATGACACAAGAGGGGTCATATCCTGCACGCGCGCATTAGCAACTAACAATCAAAAGGTCAGAGTTGCGCATGTGCAACTCTTACTGCTCAGAACTAAGAACTGCGATCAGTCCAAAAAAATGAAATAATCCCCAAAATGATAAATATAATGTAAATAAAGTAAAACTGGTTAAGTAAAAGTGAATGGGTGGACCATCACAATATCTGACTGACTTCCAAAGTCCCAAGATCATTGGGTGGCTTCTTGCTTGAATCCATGTATAACAGGGATCTTCAGCGTGAATTTTCTTCTGATACTTCCCTTTAGCGAAGTGCACTAAAAGTGCACAACTCGTAAGCCTTTACATTTTCAACTAGTTCCTATAACAGCAGCACTAAATTCATATTATACTGGAATCTCTTTATGAGCTTCATTACAGTGAAGCGTAAGCATGTAAGTTGTCGACATTGGTTATTTAACTGCATGAATAGTATTCTATTGCTATCTGCAATTGTTACTATATTATTTAATGATTCCTATCTGATGTAAGATGGATACATTGATTGTTATCTTAATGTGTTTTTAATGTCATTTGTTGAAATATTTTATTTGTACAGTGAAATTGTGGATATTGCATTATTTAAAACAATAAATTTCAGCTTCCTTCACCTACCATACAACTCATTTAGTTTCATGATATAATAAAATCAGTTTTTGTTGCTTGTAGTATTTCAGTTTTTACTTTTAAGATGAAATTCAGAGATGTGTTGGGTATAATGAAATTAGTTGAAAATATTATGAATGTAAAATTGTTTAGATCTCTAAAATGAAAAGTAATGAAAATTTTTACTTTAAACATTATTTCATAATTTAACATTATTTCATAAAACTTTAAATTATTTCATAATTCTTTATTCTCAACTCTTATTTATTGGAATCTTAACAATATTCATAAAGAATTTCCAATTTTCACCATTAGGATGGAGTCATGGAATCAATCATAGCTGTTTTTATCAATTTCTTAGTCATGTGACAACCAGGAATTAGCATATTTGACTAGGTCAAATTTGTTAGTGTTAAACAGTTTGACATAGATTTTTTAGATAATCATACTTATTCTTCAGAAATAATAATAGTGAGCCAAGCTCAGCCTCTTTAGCCATTGTTTAATGAAACTGACCTTGAAACATTTGTTTTTTGAATTGTGCTTGAACCCTTTTAACATCAGAATTTTGTCAAGATTCAAGTACACTACTTTCAAAACTATTAAATGCTAGCAAAATTGCTCAGATCTTAATAAAATGATGCAGAGTACCAAGCTTCCAGGCATATTCCAAACATTTACATAGACACTCGTTTACATTTGAAGCAAAAGTCAGTGATAGCAAAAGTTTTTGGCTCCACATAATTCTGCAGGCACTTGACCTATCAGTCTTGAATTTGGTATGGTGGTCCCACTTGCATCTTGTTGTGTATGATTTAGATATCAGGTTCCTAGCTGTGGTGAATTTAAATTCAACCTGCCACAAGTGTCTGAAATCTCTGGATTCAGACAATTTTGGGGAAGGGCCTAATTTTCTGGAGTTGAAACCCTCACTATGCACTAAGTTATGGTGAGATGAGGCTGTAGACGAAGTTTGGTGGGCCTATCTCTGACTGTCTAGGAGTTCTTGAACAAGCAGAGTCAAGGAGACAAACTCTCTAAAATATATAGTAGATAAAAAGATAATGAAAGTCATTTGTATCACAAAGTTCATGCTGTGAAATTTCACTATAATTTTCACAGAAATATTCACTAAAATACTATTTTGGAGAAATTGATCATCACTAAAATAAATATGCTAAAAGACTTATAGTGCAAAAGCAGTAAGGTGCTACACCTTTTGCATCATCTGTTATATGTCACAATCAAATGCAACAATGTATCATTATAGATAACACTTATTATCTTACTACTTGCAGTAATAATCTTTTAATATATTTATTTTTTTGACAATTAGTTTATCAGAAATCATATTTAGTATGCAATATTTCTTTCCAATTTATTGCGAAATTTCCCAGTTTGAACTATGTGAAATAACATTGACTCTCATCATCTTAACATCAACATGCTTTTGTTCATGCTCAGCTAGCATTGATCCTAGAGTTGTCATTAAGCTGCAAGGTTATGTGTATTGGCATAATACATCTCATCAAGCTTGAATGCTGTAACTCTTCTTGTCCTGTACAGATGATACACAGGTTTTCCTCTGAAACTGATGAAATATAGAGATATTAATGTAATAATGAAGAAATTTCCACTGGGGACATTTGTAACCAGCATTCTTCAATTGTTATCAAGACAGCAGACAAATATCTGGTTCTCCAAATGGTAATTATTCAAATATTGTATGCTATGCTGAGTGTCATTTTAATACATGTTATTGTAACTAAAATATTTTAAGCTGTTTAATTGATTCTGGTATTTTAATCTAATACACTGTGTATTTAACTTTTAAAAGTATTTTATATTTTAAACATTTTATTCTTACATATCTAAATTACCTGACTAAACACCAACCCTAATATATTCTTCTAATAATAACAGTGGCATATCTTTCATGAATGCACTGTCATGCCTTTACTTGATACTTTATTTAATAGCTAATAATTTCCATCAATTAACAAAATTTAATGTTCTTTGTCACTGTTACGAAATTTCAACACTTCTAACAAAAATATTTGTTACTAAAATTATAACGATTTTTTTGCGTGATTTGGATTAAGTTTGTTATTTTTTTAAGTCATCATATTGTTATTTTGTCCAGTTTAATAGTATTAAATATACCTTTAAGTATATAACTTCACAGTAAAGTGCAGTTTTTTAATATTTTGCTAATACCAGTTTGTGAACAGTCATCAGTAAAGATGCATCAGTAAATCTTTTAACTTTTCAATAAAGTTTTAAATCAAATCAATAAAATTATTACATTTACATCATGCCTTGCACTAAGTCAAGTTATCTGGTATTTTTTAATATAAGATTTCAGGGAAGTTTTGCATGAGAGAATATCTTTTGTTGGTAAGAAAATTAAAAAGAATAAGGGTAATTGAATTGTGTGTTATGGAACAGAGTCACATCCATTTTGATAAGTGATAGTTCCTGAATACTAAAACTCTGAAATAAGACTGTATACAAAAGAAGATGTTAAATTGCTGTTATATAAGTTGTGGATCCTGGAGTACAGTTGTAAAAGGTGATGCTGTTGAGATATTGATGCAGCCTAACACACTAAACATATGATGGATTCAAAACATCAAATAAAAGTGCATCTTCACCTAATGTGGTATTTGAAGTATACTTTTATTGAGGAGCACAATGCAGTCTTCAATTAAACTTGTAGCATGAAGATGTGCCTTAGAAACTGCACTTCATTGTGAAGTATATACTTAAAGGTATATTTAATACTATAAAACTGGATACAATAGAAACTTAGTGACTTAAAAAATATCATAAATCATATCCAGTTTGGTAGTATTTATATACCTTTTAATATGTAACTTTACATTAAAATGCAGTAACTAAGCTCATCCAAAAACTGCAATTGTACTCTCTCACAAAATACATATACTCTGAAATATCGTGTGTTAGAAGCTTGAACTGTAATTTTTATTTGATGTTTAAAATTCAGTCGCACATCAAGTGCATCATACCCAGCTTTCCATAAATTTAGAGGAAAGAATGAGTTTTCAAGAACTATGCATTTACAGCTAAATATTGTCAACCATTACAATTGCATTCCAGCAGCAACACCTTATATAACAGCAACTTAACATCTTCTGCCATTTGGATGTGGCTTCTGTTCCTACAGAACTCTCAGCTATTGCCAACTGAAAACGTTACTCCTGCATGATTTCCCTGCAACCTGTGGCTAAAATATACTACAGTATATTGACTTACTGTAAAGTCTGATGCAAAACAATAATTTTATTGATACTTGATGCCACAAATTTTTCAGTTGGAAGTTTTTGATTGTTTTTAACAGTGACCTAGAGCATTAAATCTTGTGAATTTCTCTTTATTTCTTGACAGTAAAGATATTAAATTAAAAAAATTAATGCTCTATGTCACTGTTAAACAATTTAAAAGCACTTCTGCTGAAATACAACACTGTGTAGCCAAACACTTCTAAACCTAATCTCAGTATTGCCTAGGACACCCCCATGTGCTTTTTCAGAACAGTTATTCAACATGCCATCAATTCAAGGAATATTTTGAAGGTGTGTGATGTGAGGTCATTTCTGTTACAATGCAATGTGTAGTTTCTTCAGGGTTGAGGGCAGTAAATAGAATGTTGCCCAAATGCAACATTCCACTACATCCCACGAATTTTCAGTGGGATTCAGATCAGGCAATTCGGATGGGCAAGAAAGAAATTCTCCATCATACCACTCATAGACATTGCACGATGAATTCTTCATTAGGAAAGAATGAAACATAGCAGGATGTACATGATTTGATATGTTGTTTAAATATGATGTGGCACTTTATTGACTCTTCAGACATATTAATGGATACAGTCTATTCTGGGTGAACAATACCCACACCATGACTACCCCTCCAACAGCTTATGTAGTGAATGTGACACATGGGAGCTAACTCAAGCCTTTTCCTACACTACTGAAACCTTCCTTTTTGATTTTTGACCAACACTAACAGCTTCCAAATAGTTTATTGACTGTCAAACTGCATATTCATGATAAAATATCTGTTTATCATGCATATTGTTCAAGTTGATATGGGTTGATATTGGCCTATGTTGAAAGCAGTGGTACTTGTGCAGAGTTAACCATCAATTTGACCTCGTATCCCTCTATAATGCTGTATGATCCCTCTCCTGTAGTATTGGACATTTGCCACAATTACTTCAACCAAATGATGAGACTCTGCTAACTATTTTGTATACATTTAAGAGATCCTGAACTTCCCATGATTTTCATAGTTTTGACTATGAAATGGGTTGCACCAACCCATTGGGCAACAAAAATAACATCTTTTTTTGGAAGTCAGTTATACAACACATCTTTCCCATCTGATGGTCAAGTGTTGTTAATACTGTATTTAAGACAGCTCAGGGGTCACATGACCAATACCTTTTCCTCTATAATCTATACACTTTGCGCTATTTTCCATAATTGCATTGCAAAGTTTGTAATTTTTTGGCCAGGCAATGTATGTCCTACCCAGCTTTAGAAAATTGTTACACTCTGACCCCCCCCCCCCTCCATTGTTTTTGCTAATAAACGTATTTAGTTAAGTGAATACATGATTCAAAAATATATTTCTTGTTTTATTGCTATTAGCAATGAAATTGCTAGTTTCTGATCAAAGTTTTTAAATTGTTTTCCAGCTCATGATGGCTGCAAGAAGGCCCTACAGCTATCATGAGTTGGTTTACTCACTTAAGATAGTGCAAGCAATGATGTCACAGGTACATTAGGTCACACAAATCTCCAAATTGTATTTTCTTAGTTTGCATATGCTTTATATCATGGCTGACTAAGGTTGACACCCATTCCCACTTTTAACAGGATCATCCTTGTTTTTTAATTTTTGTACAATGTACCAATTTGTTATCAAAGTTGTTGGTTTTTTTTGGTCACATTTCCTATTTTCTCTAGTATGAAACTCTGGGAAATAAATATGACATCAGAAACCTGACCAGTGTTGTCATTTTAGGTCAGGCTTCAGTTATTACATTTGTTTACTAGTGTGTCAGTAATCAGCCTCCCTGTTTGGGCAATGTGCACAACGCGTGTAGTAGGAAGTGCATGCGAATCATGTAGTTTTATCTTAACTTAAAGTTATCAGTGCTGTAGAGTTTGTCTTATCAGTTTTTATTAGCACAGTCAGCGCAGAAAGAGTATTTGCAATTTTGAAAAATTTGAGGACTGATGAACATAATAGAGTAAATGTAAGTTTATTAAAGCAGAACTACAAATTAAAATTAATTTTAATAATAATTGTTCCGTATTTTGTATACTTTGACAAACAAAAAGTATTCATTTAAAGTTTGAACTTCTGAAGTCTGTTATAATATTGATATAATATTATAATAAATTTCTACTTATAAAGAAACGTTGGATTTGAGTATTTTTGTCCAGCTTTTTTTGCCTTTGCATTTTTTTTTGTCCCACTTTTTTTCTCTCACATTTTTTTTTTCGTTTTGTTTTTTTGCTTTTAAAGGGTGGAAATCCTATGGCTGATATGTATCTAGTTAGGACTGTTGTACAGAGTTAAGAATTACATCACATGTAATGATGAGTGTGAGAATAGCGTCTTAGTCATATAAAGTGTGAACCTCCTTTAAATTTGTAAAAGTCATAATAAATTTCATGAGCTTAATTATAAATTTTGGAATTTAATATTTATAAATTTACTAGTATCCAAAATTTAAGGTATGGCCCCACATAAAGTTCATGGGAAACATAAATTCAAATCTGTAATTTATAAAATAAGGTTTTTATGAAAAAATCACATTGAAAATAAGTTTGAAATTTGTCTGAGTCTTGATTATCAATAATATTCATTTATTTAAAAAAGTTATGAAAACTAGAGTATTTGACAGCATCATTGCTAGTCATTAGAATTTTCCTCCAAAATTGATTAAGCATGAATAATAGTTCATATATCAAACCATTTACTAAAGTTAAAGTAGTTCTCGAAATTTAACAATAATTCTTTTAGTACTTATCAAATTTAGGAGAAAAGAAAAATTTCGGATGACTCTAATAGCAGATTCTGCAGTTAAATTATCCAGCTTCAATAACACAATACTTAATGGGTATTATTGAAAATCAACGTTAGATGGATTTCATTGAAATTTTTAACATCTGCTGATTTTTAGTTTGAAACGTTAAATAGTTTTGTGGAAAAAATTAGTTTTGCTGATGTGCTGAACCATATGTCTGCAAAATACTAATTTTTTCCACAAAACCATTTATTGACTTCAAAGTCAACAGACTGAATAACTACCAAGAATAACTCTGTGGGTTTGTTATTTATTAATTAACTGTAAAACGTTTAGAAATTTCGAAGATTTGAATTTATTTTCTCATTGACAGCAGAAGATTGTACTTTAAATTTTGCACAACAGTGTACCAATGGCTTCCTAGTTCGTCAGTAATATAGAACTGCACTGTTGAAGACAATTAATAGATGATAATGCATATGTTCTGTAAATATAAATACAAGTTTGAAACTCCATAATATCTAAAATATTGGTGGCTTATCTCGAAGAAGCATAGGATAAATAATCCCCTGAAATAATTAGAAATTTATTCATTTTTATTTGATTACTTATTTGTGTATTTATGTGACAAAAAAAATGTGAAGCATATTTCCTCCACATCAAAGAACCATAATGAATAGAAACATCAACTTTTCACCATTGTGAATTCAACATAAACAGATTTTAAAATTACACAAGGGTATTAGTATAGTTTATTATTAGAAAGGCAACATGTGATAGCAAGTTGATTATGGCATTAGCTGTGTTCATGATTGAACTGTGCTCATTGCACTCAAGTGTGCATGCACCGAAGTAAATATGATTGTTGAATTGGGGGCATCACCAAAAGCCTGGCATCAAGGATGAATCAAAATAGCTGTGAAATCATGATTTTAATTGATACAAGTGTCTAACTTTCCCACAGCACCAGTAACCAATTTAACAAAACCTCTAAATTAATGATTCAAGGTAAGGTAAAGATAATGGTGAAATTCGTCTCCAATAAGGAGCTCTCTACACCTGTCTAACGTAAAATGCTTTGAAAGTTAAAATCGATTAGAAACCACAGATAATCTGAAATTTTTATTTCTCCCAGAGATGAAAAGATCTGTGTTGAAATGCCACAAAGCTTTGATATAGTAGGAAAAGAAAAATAATTTGTTTACTTTCTTTAGAAATCTTTTAAGTTTCTATGTATGAATACTATGAAACAAAATTAATATGAAAATATAAGAATATATTGGGCATTCATGATATATTGGAATATTAACATTTTAATGTCAAGACTAAAAAATAGATGCTTAGCCTGTGTTTATTGTCTCATGGTTGATTGATCTTTGGTTTAAATCAAAATATGATTTTATTTTTGCTGCTGCTTTTTTTATTATAATCTGTAAATGGGTGTAAATTTAGGATGCAGCCTGTCTTTCTAAATAGTTTTTTTTTCTATAATTCATTCTGTTATGAAAATTTACATCCTAATGTAACATTTTAAATGCACACTGCGTTTGTTAAGTTTAGCTACAAGAATTTATTGCTTTTCAGGCCTATACATTTAATTTCATTATAGAATTGCTGAAATATTTTTTTTTTTCTTTTATTAATAGCCGTCCCATGGCCGAGTGGTTAGCGCGCTTGGCTACTGATCTAAGGGACCTGGGTTCGAGCCCCGGGTAAGGCATGGCTGTTTGTGTCGTCTATGTCATACTATTCATTTATGTTAGGTCTCAACATGGTTATGGAATATTCCAATTATTCTTTTCGATAGTTCTGTTAAAACACATCTTAGAAATTGATGGAAAACCTACTCTTAAGTGAATTGAAGCGTCCGTAATTAATTTTCAATATTAAGTCTTCGAGCGAATTTCAATGTTGAAATCACAAAATTCCACTAGTAACGATTCTCAAACACGTAACAATATATCCATAACTTTAATGTAAAAAATATTCAAATTTGATGAGGATGAAAGAGAATATCGTCATTCAAAACTAAACGTGATCATTAAGAAAGCAAATTTGACACCTCATAAAATCTAAAAGTAAACAACTAATATGACTCTCTCCAACGTCTCGGCCAAAAAAAAAAAGGCAATTCCGAAAAGCCATGTTTTTTCCCTTATTATGCAGAAATGAAGCATCGATAATATGAAACCATCAACAAAAAAAAACGCTACTCACGCCGCATGATTTATCAGAGCTAAATAAAAATCAAAATGACTAAGTTTGGTGCTCAAATGAATATGCGGCCCACAAATGGAGAACCACTGTTTTAGGCTCTTTTTCACTACTAATTACCTTTTTAATATTTTTCACAATTTTTAATTTTAATAATTATAAAAAAAAGCAAAATGTTTATATAATACTCACCTTTTCAGAATGTCCAAAAATTGGGAAAAAAAACTTAATAGAAGCACGTGCATAGATGTAACCATTACTCTTGTACCGGTTTTCTTCATGTGCTGCCACATCGTGTCATGTCGTGTTGTCAGGCATACGAATGCCCCACTGGAATTTTTTGAAAGCTTCAGCAATATATTACCACATTTGCGTGATTATAGAGCAACCTCAAAAATAAAGCTACTTTCTAATTTCAGAAACTCCATATTTTTAAATAATTTTTTAAAATTCCTTACGTGTTACATATAATATTCAATGCAAATCGATTGAGCACAGTAAAAAAAAGTATTCATAAAAGCAATCCTGCAAATGACTGACATGCACGTTTTCTTACTTAGTTTTTGACGTGTTTTCTTCTTCTTTAGTGTTAAAGAATGTGTTGCGGTGGATTTGTTTAGTGATGCCCTAGAGAAGCATTTTTCAAACTGCGGCCTACTATCAGCATTTTTTAAATAAAAATCGGAAATATCAGAGTCTGGGTCGCGATGTAAAATGTATTTCTTATTGTGGGTCGCGGTCAAAAAAGTTTGAAAAATACTGCCCTAGAACATACAAATGGATTTACAGTAATAATGCAATTCACATAGCGAATGTAGCCAATCTTTATTGGCAATAAACTGGCAATAAATCTTCAATATGAAGCTATTACAGAATTAAATAATTATCCTTTAAATGCATGCAAAAAAATATATTGCTTTTAGTTTATCAGTTATGTGTTCATATATATATATATTTGGGCCAATTTAACTAGTATTTTACTAACAGTGATTTATCCGAAAACCACAAGTCCGCGTTAAAAGGAAAAATACGTAGAAAAGAAATCTGGAAATGTGATATTTTTTAAGTTGTAAGAAAATTGGACGATTACTTGTTTTTCTGGGTTACATTATGAAGGCTTTTACATGATGAGTTTTATTTATATGAAGGAAAGTTATTATTGAAAAGAGGTAAATTGCCCTATTTTGGCTCACCCTAGGATTGGGTTGTTTTACCTCTGAGCGGCACTTTTTTTGCACACAATGGGCTAAATGGCCAGATCACATGAACCCCGAAGGCTCAGAGAAGGTTGGGGGAGGGGACCCACTGGAACAGCTGTTGGGTGACAGTTGGTAGCCTCCCGTCAAGGCCATCCAGTGTGTTCTTTAACGTGCACAGGGTATACGTCCCACTCACCCTAAATATGATTAGACGTATTTTAAAAAACCACACCCATTATTTAAAAAAAGAAGCAGTAACACTATAACAAAGATTATCCCCCCCCCCTTTGAAAACTTTTCTGCGGATTTTTTTCTACAGTGTGTTGGAATAATTGTAAGATCGAAGATGTCATTAGAACCAATTATGAGTAAGAAATTGTAATTTCAATTTTGTTTTTGAAAAATATCACCTTATAATCGAGCTAATATGTAATAAAAATAAGTTTACATTTTTTTACTGTCTTCACCTTATTTTAATAGTTATACATATTTTGATTCTGAAGATTTCTTGAAAAGTTTGCAGAAGGGAAAATAAATGTCGATTTTTTTTTCCGTTTTTGCAAAGATTTTTCGTATTAATCCAGTATTGGCAGAAAGCAGGGTATGTGTCTTTAAATGAAGTCTTCCTATTTTTATTCCTGAGCCTAGTGTCCTTTTTATTATTATTTACGTTTTGCAACATAAATATTAAAGTTGGAAATTTGGCCAATCAAATTCAGTAAATTAAAATTAAAAAAAAAAGTAAATTACCCCTCTAGCAGCAGCTTATTACAAAGGATGGCCATATTATCAGAATAAACTATAGAAATATTACTCTCAAATTAAAAGCATTCGGGTTGTTTTTGGTAATAGCATATAGGAGTTTTGCAGAATGATTCTAGGATTCTATTTGGAAATGATCTAATTTTGCGATGGACGTTAAAGATTTTATTGCATTCTATTTAGTGATTCCCTAGAGTAGGAGTTCTCAACGTGGGGTACGAGGTAAAAAAATTTGGGGTGCGCCCGTGAGAGCTCAAAAGTCGCTAGATCTAGTTACAGTAAAAATAACCATTGTTATACTATAACTATAGTTTTATCTATCTATACAAGGGGTACGCCAGTTACACATTTCCAGGGGGTACGTGAAGCATAAAAGGTTGAGAACCACTGCTCTAGAGCATAGTCAAATGAAAATGTCGCAGCGACCAGGATATGCCATTGACATAAAACGTTATTTGAATACACCCTGCTAAATAAGAAATGGAAAACATTTATTGGAATCGAAATCTAAATTTATTTTGCTGAAGAAGTCTAATAATTGGAAATACTATTTAAAACAAAAATCGTAACCTCGCATGATGGTTTTATATATATACATATATACTTTTTTGATGTGTCATAGATTGTAGAATTGTAGATGAAAATGGAATACGAACCAGGCCTCCTGATGGCGTATCATTAGTTCATATTCTTGTACATATCACTCTCGCCTCGGGATAACTTAGTTTATGCTTAAAATTGTTCTTGGCTGTACCTGTGCTTTTATCTGTGATTTCTTAATAGTAAGCTTATCGACTGGACTTCATATTGAAGATTTATTGCCAGTTTATTGCCAATAAAGATTGGCTACATTCGCTATGTGAATTGCATTATTACTGTAAATCCATTTGTATGTTCTAGGGCAGTATTTTTCAAACTTTTTTGACCGTGACCCACAATAAGCATTATTTAATAAGCATTAGACTTGTTAAGCACTGGAACTAATGCTAATATACATTCAACACAATTAGACTTCAACAATATTACAGTCATTACCATTTACAAGTTTTTTCCTTACCTTTACAGTGTTTTCTGTATACTTTTTGTGTAGCAAAAAAATTCCAACACTTATTTAAGTTGGAAACGATTAACAGCTGTGTTCTAGATGCAATTTTAAGTGGAAATATGAATTTCGGGTAATGAAACATTGCATCGATGAATAATGAACTATGTATAGCATTGTCAGATTATCAGAATAAACTATGTTAGTATTTTTAATGGAATGGGACTTCGTCGAAGATATGTTCATTGCTGAAATCAAACTACTGTGTTTAGTCGCAGAATGTCTGTAAAGCAAAATGATACGATAAATAATCATAATTGTAAAATGACTGCATTTATTTTCTTAATGATAAAGTTTGCAAAATGGTAAAAAAATGATTGCCTACTGCATTCATATAGTAAAATGTTTCATAAATTCGGTCGTTAATAATCCGCCAGAATTAGCATGAGTATCGCTTTACAATATTTATGTGATTTTTCACAGATCCTTATTATTGTACAATTGAAATAAAGCACTTCAAATTTTTGTGATAAGGCTACTTTATTTTCTAAAGTAATTTACTACTTAAGTGCATGTTAATTTTACCTTAATTATATAGAAATAAAAGAAATAAAGTAATAATAATGAACTATTTTGTATTATTATTTTAGCATTGTTCTTTTCAATTGATAAAGGTTAATTTTAGAAGGAAAAAATCTAGTCACTGTCCAGATTTATTTGTTGAATATTGTGGTATGGACAGACAAAAAAAAAGATTAAAATGATGTGAAATGATTGATTGCACAACGTACAGATTGGATGTTCCTAGAATAAGATCAACTTGCTTGAAATTATTCTGTATCTTCATATTCTTGGGGCATCAGCTGTAAAAAATATTGTAAAAATCTAATAAATTTAAATTTTAAACCGGTGTCTTGTTTTTCAATATTTTGTGTTTTTTGGTTAACCATAACCATGGTCATTTCAAGACTTAATGTTTCCGAATCTTTGCGTGCAAGTAGTCTTATACTTGTTATGTGAACTATTAGTATTATATATATAATCTAGTAACCAAGGAGGGGAAATCGAGAGTGAAATCCCCTCCTTCATAGAGAAAATGTATTTTTAAGAAAGAAATGGTTTGTTTACGGCCGAATGGCTAGAATGTTTAGTGATCTTGTGGACTGGGTTGAAGCTCCTGATAAATCATTGATGTTCTCTTTTGTTGTCCTTATGCTGAGGTTTCGCCATCCACACAGACTTCTGTGACTTAGTTTACCGACAAGCTACTATCAGACCTTTGTGGCAAGCAGCTGCTTGAGGGGTAATTTATTTATTGTTCATCAATTGATATTAATAAAAATTTTAACTACATTTTTGAAAACCTCGTACTTCCAAAATTTTTGCTTACTTTGTCTACGCCATTGATTGTATGTGTAAAAATTATGTGTAATTCTTATGAAGTTGTTTTACCTCTGAGCCACACTTGTACACACAATGGGTTAAATGGATAGGTCACAAGATTCCATAGAGCTCAGGAGTGGTTAAGGAAAGGGGAATCGCAGATTGGAAGGGGGGGTGGCTCAGTCGGTAGTGTGCGAGGCTTGTAGTCTGCAGTTCCCAGGTTCGAGTCCCAGCTGGGTCAGCATTGAGACATCGCAAAACTCACCTCCCTGCCCACGGTCAGTAGAGGACACCTATGGACTTTGAAAGGTCGCCATCCGTCGGATGGGACGTTTAGCCATGGCCGTGTGTGGGAGAGTCATACCCTGTGCACGTTAAAGAACACGCTGGATTGCCTTAACTGGAGGCTACCATCTGTTTCCCAACAGCTGTTCCAGTGGATCTCCTCCAGGGCCGTGCGGTAGATTTTTTCATTATGATGCAAGTCTTCGAAATGCCGCCCCTTAAATGTTTTTTCTTTAAAATAACCTTCGATTGTGATTTAAAAAAAAACTGCACAAAATGTACGAATACTCTTTTTAATTTGAAAATATAAACTACTTTAAAAGAATGATATCAACTACAACAATCTACTACAGTTTTACCCTTCTAACTTTAACAAATTCGTTAATTAGAGATATGTAGTCTAGAGTGGCAACCAATGTAGATTCAATAGAAATTAATGACAGATTTCTAAGTTTTGTTTGGCTTATTGAACTTCTTAAGTAGTGTTTTATTAATTTTAATTTGGAAAAACTTCTTTCCCCCTAGCTACAGAGACAGGGAGTGTTAATAAAATTCTCAGAGCTACAACAGTATTCTGATACAAAGCAATTAAGTTATTTTGGCACAAATAATTTAAAACATCCAAAGGTTTCATAGAATATGGTAGCATTCGGGATACATCACGTAATTCTTCTTGAAGATCATTTGCATTTATATCTGATTCATTTTCGACCGGAAGTATTGACTGGAGACTGGTACAATAATTTTCTAGCGTTTTGTCATCTATATCCTTGAGTTTTAAAATGTCATATAAGAACTGAAAATTTTTGTTATGGGTTTCCAAAAGCGTGAATCGTTCATTCAGAGAATTAAGGGTAATGTCCAGAATATAATTGAAAAAGTTTTTTTTTTTAATTTATTCTCCTCTGCTAAGGGTTGATCAACAGCTTCTTCATAGTCAAATTGACGCTTTTTCCTTCTGGCTCTAACTTCAGTTTCGGCAGGAAATTCTGCACTGCATTCAAGATTCTCTGCAATCTCATTAGCAGCAATTTTCATCTGATCATATCCAGATTGTCTATAACTTTTCACTTTTTGTATGGTTTTTGATAACATCCTTACACAATCTGACAAATTTATAGTTACAGATTGCAATAGCTTCAAATAAAATATACCAAAGAATTACACCGCATATGGTCGAGTGGTTAGCGCCCTTGGCTACTGATCTAAGGGATCTGGATTCGAGCCGCGGGTAAGGCATGGCTGTTCGTGTCGTTTTTCTGCTGAGGTCCTGCCATCCTCTCAGACCTTCTACTATGGCATATAAACTGACAGGGCTCCTGTCAGACCTCTGTGGCAAGCAGCTGCTTGAGGGGATATTAATTAATAAACTTGTAATTTTTAATATTTTTTGTTAATCATCTTGCTTTAACTTTAGTTTCTGCATCTCTGTTGATGTCTTCTATTATTTGGAATAATGCATCATAGATTTCGCAAAGTTGAAATCGTAAAGGTTTAACGCATCTACTGTGCTTGACCACCTAGTAGCACTCAATGGTTTTAGAGTTAATTGTGAAACTTATTTTAGCACTTCCCAACGCTTTGTAGAACCAGAAAAAAAAAGTGTAAAGTTCTTGTACAATGGAAAAAAAAAAGTTGTTTCTGTAGAAGAAGACGCTGCATCATTAACAACTACGTTTAAAGAATGACATGCGCAGGGCACATAAAACGCCCTTGGATATTTTTCAAATATTCTTGTACACCCTTTCTTACTCCTTTCATATTAGCTCCGTTGTCATAGCCTTGTCCTCTAAGCCACTTTAACTCAAAACCTAACTTTTCCAAATGTGTCAGAATAAGTTCTGCCAAACCCTCTCAGGTTGAATCACTAGCTTCAAAAAAACCAATAAAGAATTCTTCAATTTCATATTTATTTTGAATGGAGTTTAAAGCGACAACTCTTATTGTTAATGAGAGCTGTTCAATATGACTTACGTCTGGGGTACAATCGGCGATTATCGCAAAATATTTAGCGATTTTTGTTATTTCGACAATTTTGCTTAAAATTACATTTCCCATCAAATTCATCTTGTATATTATTGCTTAGATAAGTCACAGACCATTTATCAGACTCGCGTTGAACTCTTCCGATATGGTCTTCCATAACTGGATCAAACTCGGAAAGCAATTCTACCAACTTTAGGAAATTTCCGTTATTAGGCTGAAACAAATGTTCAGTTATTCCACGAAATGCTAAGCGTTGTGAGGCCAATAGTCTAATTATTCACATAATTCTTTTTAGAACTCCTCTCCAATGCTGAATTTCCATATCCATAATTCGTTCATATTCAGCGTCAATAGTTATTTTCTGCTTTAATCGAATGTCCAATTCTTTCCATGCTCTAAAAGCATTTCTGTGATTTACAGAGTTTTCGTGCATTGTGAGGGCTCTTATAAGATTTCCCCAGTCAGAATAACCTTTTTTGGGCCAGTCATTAATAGCAGACGAATTATCAAATAATATACAACAAAAGCAAAAAAACGGCATCATTTGTAATAGAGTAAATCAACCAACTTCTCTCAACGACTTCACTATTGCTCAACACTTTCAAATAATGCGAGGGCAAAAATCTACGCCTTCCTTTATTAATATCAGCGTTGAGATTTATCTCCGCAAAATTCCCCGCCCTGCCCACGGTCAGTAGGGGACACCGATGGGCTTGGAAAGGCCGCCGTCCGTCGGATGGGACGTTAAGCCGTGGCCCCGTGTGTGGGAGAGCCATACCCTGTGCACGTTAAAGAACACGCTGGATGGCCTTGACGGGAGGCTACCATCTGTCTCCCAACAGCTGTTCCAGTGGGTCCCCTCCCCTAACCTTCTCTGAGCCTTCGGGGTCCATGTGACCTGGCCATTTAGCCCATGGTGTGCAAAAAAAGTGCCGCTCAGAGGTAAAACAACCCAACCCAAAATCCTTTATTAATAGGAAACTCGAATTCTTTAATTTGATGTGGACCCCTCTCAACCAGTATTTGAGGAGTTTCAGATGACATGCAGAAAGCATTCCATAATGCAGGAGCAGAAGGAATTTCGTTTAATATCTGCTGGCTGCCACTGCTACTTTTTCCCGGCTCTTGATGAACTTCTGATGGTGTTATTTTTTGGCTCTCTTCAACAACTTCTGGAAGTGATTGGGGCGGCACTGAGTTTTTATTTGCCAAATCCAAAGCAGTAGCTGTTGATGTGGATGTGGACGACTCATCTAAACAGGACTTTTGTACTAAGAATTCCTTCATAACGTAGCTTAGCTTTCTTCCTTGTTCCTCTTTCTTTAAGCGTTTCTTTTTATATTGACTTACAGACAATTTTTTCGTTTTCTGTTCCATACTGTAATAAAAATATTAAAAATTCACAGTCCTTCACAAAAATGCAACCGGGGTGGGGGGGGGGGTCATTGAAAATTATTAAATATGATGATGCTTATCATGCTATTAAAATAGGGTAGGTAAAATAACGATAGAAATGAGTTGCAAAGCTAGTAAGATTTGTAAGTAACAGAACATAATAAATAGATAACGAATATCTGTCAAATTGACGGCTAGCAGCCGTTTTGACAAATGCCTTTCTTTAACTTGTTATTGTATTGTCTCCACTTCAACGTATATGAATTTGGTAAAAAATACAGCAATAAATAACGAACGCAAAAGTAGGCAAATGCAAATATTTCCTAAGCAACTCTCTCTCTCATGACACACAGAAGGCAAAAGTTAGCCCAATATTACCTAAATAACTTTCTATCTATCGCACAGAGGCCCACGTTTCGCACCTGAGATATACCCAGTCCATGCAAATGCTACTTTTTAATTCAAGTCCCTATTGTCATAACATAATAATTTTCAGTGATAATAAGTACCTACATTGCTGTAAAAAACAATAATTCTCTTACCTGATCTACTTTTTAAACACAAAAACTGAATTAGTATAAATGCACAAATATTATACTGATACAGATATATATTTGATTTACTGATTTAAATACAGCCACTTGCCACTTCTCATGACAAACTAACATTAAAATCAAATATTGTCAATAATTGTAAGCTCAAAGCAGAACTATCAACACGTAACACATGCAATTGTCTTTTGTGATAATTGCCGCCTCAGCTTTTAGGAGCGGCCGCGCGGTATATTACAAACAAAAATAATAACTTCGCGCTGTCAGATCAAAAGTCTTTCGGCGAGCGCTCACCAACAATGCACTTGCACCAGAAACCGAGTTCAAAGGGTACCGAAAGCGCTGAGGCAGAGGCGTACGATAAATCATAAATCGTATACATCAATATCGGAATAACATAGACCAATATAGAAAAGCGTTGCGTAAAGATTTTTAATTATTAAATGGTTCAAAATGTATTTTGATTCCGCTGCTTATGCCGCCCCCTTACAGTGCCGCCTAATGCGGCCGCCTCTCTGCATCATAGCACGGCACGGCACTGATCTCCTCCCTCAACCTTCTCTGAACCTTCGGGGGTCCTTGTGACCTGGACATTTAGCCCATGGTGTGCAAAAACGTGCCGTTCAGAGGTAAAACAACCCAACTCACAGATTGGATGCTAATAAAAAGACTATTATTAATGGACAGCTATTAAAAAGTCTCATCAAGGTTACCCAGCCCGTGTAACGTGTACAGGGTATGATTCTTACACATGGAGGCATGGACAGCATCCTTTGCAAGCTTGTCATTATTATCCCCTTTCTGACCAAGGGCAGGAATGGGTTTAACAAAGATAAATCTGAACGCTGCAACAGTTGGGACTCGAACCTAGGAATCACAGATTACAAACCTGGCGTTTTGCCAACCCCCGTATATATTCTTGTTAGTTTCCATCTGTAATTGTGTGCGCGTTTAAATAAATGCAGTATGATTAGAACACGGTAAAATTTAATTTCGCCATATGACGTTAACGTATGAATGACAACGTACTCTCTGCCGTTGCTATGGCAGTTGTGTTTTACTTTTAATTAAGTGGCACTTTTGTGCAAACAATGGGCTAAAATGTTAGGCCACAAGGGCTCAGAGTAGAGTATGGAGCCCACTGGGTATCTGTTAGGAGACAGATAAAAACACTAAGATCACCCAGTGTGTCCTTTAGCCTACACAGGATAAAGCTCTCTTGCATACGGATCCACATCTGACGGAAGGCGGCTTTTCTACCCTATCGATATTCTCTTCCTCACTGAGGGCACGGAACTCTCAACCCTGGCACAGTTGGATCTCAAGCCCGGGAGCAACACGTGAGTCCAGTCCACCAGCATGCGGAAATGCAAAGGACTGCAGTTATTCACGACTTGCAAAAGAGACGGACTAGTGTGTGTGGGAGTGAGAAGGGTGGGTCAGTTGGCAGCACGCCAGACTCGTAATATATAGCTCCAAGGTTGAAGTCCCACCTGGAGGTTTATCTCCCCTAAACGCCCACACCTTGCTTGTCAGAAAGGTTTTTTGTTTTAGTAATATAGTAGAAAAGGTAATGCTTTGAGCTTGGACGGATATAAATCCATGTGCAGTGGCATGCACTCGATGCAGTGATATAGCCAGTTCTAACATCAAGGGGAGACAGCACATATAAAAGCAATGTGCAGCAGAATTTTTTTATAAACCTATCTTAAACCTTTATGTCACTTTGATATTTCGGTCCTTTTTCTCTCGATTTTCATCATATGTTTGGGGAAATCACGGATATATAAATTAAATAACAAAGGACTAAGAATAGCTCCTTGAATCAAGCCTGTTGAAAGTTCATAAGGTTTGGATATTTTTTTCCCAATTTGATTTGAACTCTTTTTATTTAATGGTGAAATGCAAAAAAATTAAATATTCTTCCTGTGATCAAGTTCAAAAAGATCATCCTGCCAGATCTCATCAAAAGCCTTTTGCAGATCAAAAAAAGTAGTGTGCCTCTACACCGAAGTCTCGAATTCTATTTATCGAATTCAACTATATTCGCTAGTCCGCACTTTCATTTCGAAACAGAAAGACGAGCCCTTAGTTTCAAAACAACTAAAGACCGCGTAACTGTTGTTTTGTGGCAATGATAGAGGACATTTAATAAAGCGGGCTTTTTCTACAGTGTTGCATATCCCCGTGGCCTAAATGGCAAGAACAAAAATCTCCGTTTATCATACGGGCATACGTTTTCAAAGAGAACAAGCTAATAGTTACTCTTTGTCGTCTTGTCTGTAGACATCGATTTTCCGAATCTCCCTAAAGCTATAATTGCGCCCTCTAACGATGGAAATTTTTGAAAATTTCAAATGAATATTACAAATGATGCAATTTATGCTAGAAATTTGAAATTTTGGTGGTGGAATGTGAAGGTCACGAAGTTTCTTATTGCCAACAATGAGTTAACTCCTTACACCCAGAGGGAGGTGGGAAACATCTTTTTTAGTTTTAGCTGATAATTTGTTTTTAGAGAAAAATGAAAAATTATTTATGGGTTAGATAGGAATTGATGAAATATTGTGATTCACACTTTTTAAATCTTCCAATAACTAAATTTCAAACGAATATTGCAGACGATGTAATTAAAGTAGAAATTAAAAATTTTGGTTGAGGAATGTGAACGTC
This sequence comes from Ryuthela nishihirai, assembly GCA_038380435.1. Classification (NCBI taxonomy): domain Eukaryota; kingdom Metazoa; phylum Arthropoda; class Arachnida; order Araneae; family Heptathelidae; genus Ryuthela; species Ryuthela nishihirai. Next base: position 88,272,195 of record JAWZYU010000017.1, on the reverse strand, counting down.
ATGAAGTTTCCAATGGCAACAATGAATTAACCTTTTAGATCCAGGGTAGGTCGTAAAACACGACTTTGTTTTAAAAGATAATTTTTTGCTTCGTCGTCATCATCCTCAAGCAACCATAGCTACGGAGGAACCGCACAATTTAGCTCTCCAAGCATATCTGTCCTGAGCTACATCTGGCCACTGCACACCAATTCTAACAAGGTCCTGTTTGACATTGTCTGCCCACCGCATCCTAGGTCTCCTCTTTCTGAGGTATTTAGGCACACTGTTCATAACCCTATTCGCCAATCTATAATTATCCATACGGGCAACATGGCCAAACCAACGGAGTCTCTCTGCACAATATGCTGCTTAAAGGAGGTTGCCGACTCCTTTGCCTAACCTCACATCATTAGCTACAAAGCTGAACCACCTAATGCCCAAGATACTATGTAAGCATCTAGTTTCCTGTTATCTTGTTTACAAAGCGTCCAAGTTTCACTACCATAACTATCCCTAGAAAGAACCAAACTATGATACAGCCTAATTTTAGTCTTTAAGTGTATACGCTTCTTTCTCCACACTACAGGGCCGGATTTATAATAAGGCGCTAGCTAGGGGGGTCCACATCGAAAGAGGGGCCTCACAAGACATCATTTAGTTATTCATAAAGTTAATACCTTTATTGCATTTAATTACTAAAACTAAATTTATAATTACTGATATATGATGATAAAATTTTCGTTTACTATTATTAATACATATAGTACTTTTGTCGGTGTTATAACTCAATCAGCCTGAAGCTTTTATCACTGTACTCCATCTCACTGTTTTCCGACGTTTGCAGTGGTCAACTCATTAGAGGGGAATAGAGAGTTTGAGACACTTAAGGAGTGAAACTGAAGCAAAACGTGTGGGAGCAGCTAAAAGCAGTCGTTCCCGAAAAATTTCACTGGAAGCCGCCCTTCTCGTAATTAGAGCTGAGGGATAGGTACGTGTGATAGTCAGATATCGGTAGCAATAGGAAAGCTCTGTCATGGGATGTTTAACGACGACGGTTGCCTAAAACCCCACAAAGTATACTTCTTTTTAGGCGCTGAGCGCTCTCTTTATTCTTGAATAGTACGGTAATTTTACTAATAATGGCTACCACCGCGAAGACTTTAGGGATGACTTTGAGTGGATATTAGTCATGGTTGATTGAACGGTGGTTCGAATAGAGGAGGTTGATCGACTTTAAAGATAGTTGAGATTTTCGGTTTCGACCGTCACACTTTTCCCACCAAACCCTTCCTCTTTCCGTGTCCACCTTCCCCCATAAACATTTTCATTGGGTTTCTTGGCCAATCGTGAGCATTGTGGGAGATGGGTTGGGTTGTTTTACCTCTGAGCGGCACTTTTTTGCACACCATGGGCTAATTGGCCAGGTCACATGGACCCCGAAGGCTCAGAGAAGGTTGGGGGAGGGGACCCACTGAAACAGCTGTTGGGAGACAGATGGTAGCCTCCCGTCAATGCCATCCAGCGTGTTCTTTAACGTGCACAGGGTATGGCTCTCCCGCACACGGGGCCACGGCTTAATGTCCCATCCGAAGGACGGCGGCTTTTCCAAGCCCATCGGTGTCCCCTACTGACCGTGGGCAGGGCGGGGAATTTTGCGGAGCTAAATCTCAATGCTGACCCAGCTGGGACTCGAACCTGGGAACTACAGATTACGAGCCTGGTGCACTACCGACTGAGCCACCCCTGCCCGCCATTGTGGGAGATGAATTGGACACTGCTACTTCATCTCCTTAACCATTTTCAGCAAAACAATATTGGTGTAGTATTGACCATTAATAGTCATTTTTTCAGGTAAGGTGTTCACAGCTACCAGTCATTGTGAATTAAAAAAAAAATGAGCACGTCCTCTTCTTTGAGTGAAAGTCTTGTCAGAGGATTTGGAAACGTAGTTCATCTTCCACAACTCAAACATAGTCAATATTTCTGGGAGTTGTATACTAATAAAACAACGGCTCATCACCTGTTATAATGTCCAGCATCTCCTTGTACGAATCGACTCTAGCCCTTTTTCGTTCTGTCAGTTTGTGGGGTACCCATTTGGCACAGATCTTTCAAAACTTTAAATGTTGACGAATAATTGTTTCCTCACCAATCGATACTCTGACATCTAAACGTATTACTTGAATGGTTTGGTTGTTTTACCTCTGAGCAGCACTTTTGCACACAATGGGCTAAATGACCAGGTCACAAAGAAGGTTGGAGGAGACCCACTGGAACAGTTGTTGGGAGACAGATGGTAGTCTCTGATCAAGGCCATCTGTGTTCTTTAACGTGCAGAGGGCATGGCTCTACTGCACATGGGTCTACAGCTTATCCCATCAGACGGAGAGCAGCCTTTCCAAGCACATCAGTGTCCCCTACTGACTGTGGGGAGGGCAGGGAATTTTGCGGAGATAAATCCTAACTCTGACCCAGCTGGGATTCAAATCTGGAAACTGCAGATTATGAGCCTGGCTTGTTAACAGCCGAGCCACCCCCATCCCACCTGAATGGTGATGTGTTTTCCTTAATGAGTTCACGAACAGCAGCAATGGTTCTTTCGTTCACGGCACTTTTTTGCACACAAGGGGTTAAATGGCCAGGTCACAAAGACCCCGAAAAAAGGGTTGAGGGAGACCAATTGGAACAGCTGTTGGAAGACAGATGGTAGCCTTCCATGCACAGGGTAAGGCTCTCCTGCACACGGACCACGGCTTAGCATCAAATCAAACAGACAGAAGCTTTCCAAGCCCATTGGTGTCCCCTACTGACCGTGGGCAGGGGGAGAGGTTTGCTGGCTTCCTTCGGTCTTGCAAGCTCTGCCACCTTTTAATTTGCACATTCATCCCGTAACAGTGCCATATGAAGATGCACGATCCTCATATACTTGTAAGAAATTGACATGAATGTTTTTAGCGTCGTCCCCAACTGCATACTTGTGAACATGTAAAATCTTTCCGTCTTTAGTACGCTCCATAGGAACAATGCACTGATTTCGCAGAACGAACTTTACGCGGCACCAGCAAAGAAAAATGATGATACAGCTTTTGTTTTTAACACAACACTTGAAATAATGAGTTGAAAAAAAAATTGCTTGTCCTGACAGGGATTCGAACCCAGCGATGAGGCTTTTCATATAGCCTCATAGGAAAAAGTCCAGACATGAGAGATCGGGTGATCGTGGCGGCCAAGCGATGGGACCATCCCGACCAATTCATCGTCATGGAAATGTTGCATCCAAGGCGTTCCGCACATCCACGCTGAAATGGGGTGGCGCTCCGTCGTGTTGGAACCACATACGTGTTTGACTGTTTGCTGGAACAGGGTTCAGTAACTATGGCAAGGCTTCTTGTAAAAATACGAGGTACGTTCTCCCTTTCAGTGGCCTGGTAGAAGGTATGTGTCAATCAAATGGTCATGGAGGATTCCAGCCCAAACATTCATGGAGAAACGCCGCAGGTACGAATGTGGACTGTGGACGTATGGCGTGCGGATTATACTGGTGAATTGTGGGTATTAAAAATGCCCTCACGCCAAATGGCCAGGTACACATTCATCCCGTAACAGTACCATGGCCCTTTACACGTGAGGGCATTTTTAATACCCACAATTCACACACATGTGAATTGTGGGTATTAAAAATGCCCTCACGTGTAAAGGTGCATTCGTCAGTGAATAAGACGTGCATCAAAGTCTGGTTGCGCTGCAGGAACCACTGTGCAAAATCTACACGAAGCCGATAATCTGCAGGTGTCAAGGCGTGCACCCTCTGTGCATGGTAGGGGTGTAATCGTTCGTCTCGTAGAACTCGCCACACCGCATTTTGGGGCACACTTACACCATGGGAAATTGCTCGTGTGCTATATTCGAGATTATCTCAAACCCTACGTAGAATTTCCTGTGCAACACATGGCATCCTCACACTCCTTGCACGCCCTGTATCCTGCAAGCCGCTGACAAAGGAGACCGTTTCGCACAGATACCGGTGCAATCGCTGAAAGGTTTTACGATCAGGCACGCGTGTGGTCAGAAAGTGCTCCCGGTAGTCTTTGGGCTTCCCTCACATTCCCGTCCATAGCTCCGTACGTGAAATGCATGTCCGCATTCTCCTGATTCGTGAAACAATCCGTTCTGCAATACACGGTAGAAATGACGACGAGTGCGTTCCGACCATACAGTGTATGACGAAAAGTGCTTGTTTAGGTGTGTTCTATCACCCCTTAAAGTTTGGCCCAAGAGTTTTGAACACCCTGTATAACCTATTCAGTAAATTATCATAGGAAAAGTCCTGTAGACAAGGACTTTTTCTGTGATAATTTATTACTACATAATGACAAGTTTAAACAAGCTTTCAAACAAATCGCAATTCGTTAACTTTGGAGGAACGAGTGCATATCTACTGAAACGTGCCTAGGACTTTTCGAACGCCCTCTGCAGAGCCTCTTCAACATTGGAAGGGGGAAAAAAGAGATCTATTTAACCTACAACTTGAAAATAGATCGGTCTATCTATGAAAAATTATCTTTCATTCCTATTCACCATTTTCTTCTTCATTTCAGAGTTTGGAATCTCTCCTTAAGTCTTAACATGATATTCAACGAACTTAAATTATTCAAAATCAAACTGCCAACTCAGAGAAAAATGTGCTACTTAACAATTCAGCGCGAATACTGCAAGGGGAAAAAAAAAAAAACAGAAATGAAAAACTAAACCTCCACGACTCTTTGTGAATAACATCTAAATATTGGAATTTTGGACTTGCACCCCCCCTCCCCCCCCAAAAAAAACTATTCATTCCTATTCTTAGTCCTCTCCAGTTTAAGGATTGAAAAATTTCCTAAAATCTACCATATATACAGCAGATAACTCTCATCAATAAACTCTGTGAATGTGAAATGCATATCTTCAACCTATAAACCTCTCGTTTATGTCGAAGCCATCAAATCTGATATACGTATATATATGTGTGTTTAACAGCAGCCCTGCTAAACCTAACATTGGCAGGCGAATCTTCTTGCACCAGATCCTCGACCAAAATAACAATTGTTTTCTGCAACCTCTACTAAAGATACATGTAATTTCTTTTCGGAAATGGGGTTTCCAGAACTCGAACCTGGGAAATGAAATTTCCCAGGTTCGAGTTCCATTTGGGCCAGCGTTGTTGAGATTTATCGCTGCAAAACTCCCTGCCTTGTCCTCGTTCAGTAGAAGACACCAATGAGCTTGGAAAAGTTGCTGTCTGTCGGATGACATGCTGGATGGCCTTGACGGGAGGCTACCCCCGAAATCTTAACAGTTGTCCTGTGTTCCCTCAACATTCAACGAGCCCTCAGGCTTGGCCATTTAACCCATTGTGTGCAGAAAAGGCACCGCTCAGAGGTAATCCAACCGGGGGGGGGGGCGTCCAAGTTGATTTATCCTCAGGCAGAGCATCGACTCACTTCGTTATTGAAAGCAAACATAAGTGGAAAAAAACTTTGAATAGGGGGGATGCTGATTTGAAAATTCAGCGATGATATTCATTTAAAAAAACTTTTGAAAAAAGATTGAAGAAACGTTTTTTTTTTCAAATAACCTTTGAAAGAAACGTTCTTTTGGCTGACAACGTAGAATATAAGTTCAAAAAATTACTCGAGTGTTGCATAGAAAACTGGAATCTCCGAAAATTTCATTGGTGGAGATTACGATGTTTACATAATGACATGTAAAGGGAAGTTACTGGATAAGGAGTGTCTTCGCACAATCTCGAATAAATCCAGTTTAAAGAGCAAAAGTACATTTAGGTAAACTATTATCTAATATAATAAGGCATTATTTTTCTGAAATACAGGCTTTTTTTTTATCGCAGTATTTTTTTTTATCATTTGTCATTACTCAGGTCAGATCTAGAAAAATAGGACAGGGGTCAAATCGAATCTGAATGCCTTTCCTGTATAAAAAAAATTCCTACGTTTTAGTGGTACAGGTACTCTTCGACTTACGTACATGAAAAAAAAAAAAAACTCTAGTACGTAAGTCCAACTTATAGGCGCTAAATACATGTATAGTGCAGTACCACTCACTTGAGATTATAATGCCCAAAAAACTTCAGCAGGCCGTATGTACAGTATTGTTGACAGCATTTTACGATTTGTAAATCGAGTTAACTGAGGCGGAAAAAACGCACAATGAATAAAAATGTAGAGTACAGTATTTGTTCAAAAGTAATTATTCTTTTGAATAAATCCTGTAAATAGTATTGTATAGCTTATAAACAAGAGTTTAATTTGCTTACATTGTGGAGATTGAGGATCATAAACTTTCGATGACACCGATTCTGATCTGGTTATTACCTGTGGATGCCATATGTTCACGTCCACTTTCTTGAAAAGCCGATGGATTTTAATCTGCAGTTTTCTTCTCTCTTCATAGATTCATTTGTATCAGGCAATGACATTGTTTTACACCTGCTGCCACTTTGGTGAACCTCTCGGTGTTAGGATCTTAAACTTCGAAATATGATAGTGCTTTATCTATTAAAGAAAATGCTTCAGCTAGTTGCTTGCAGGTGAAATTTGTTTCAACTTCTTACTCTTCAGTGGTTTCCCGCTTTTGCTGTTTTTAAAGTTCGAAGAAATCTCCGTTGGTCAGTTCCTGAGAGTGGATTTCCAATTGGGTTGTTTTACCTCTGAGCGGCACGTTTTTGCACACCATGGGCTAAATGGCCAGGTCACAAGGACCCCGAAAGCTCAGAGAAGGTTGGGGGAGGGGACCCACTGGAACAGCTGTTGGGAGACAGATGGTAGCCTCCCATCAAGGCCATCCAGCGTGTTCTTTAACATGCACAGACCACGGCTTAACGTCCCATCCGATGGACGGTGACCTTTCCAAGCCCATCGGTGTCCCCTACTGACCGTGGGCAGGGTGGGGAATTTTGCGGAGATAAATCTCAACGCTGACCCAGCTTTCCAATTGGTAAACGCACTCTTCATCCATTTCGAGATCCAATTGTTTTCTGCGCTCCATCACGTTTTTCGCGACTGACTCTACCTCTTCAAATGTAAGGAAGTCATGAGAAAAGTCCCAGCTGGGTCAGCGTTGAGATAAATCTCAACGCTGACCCAGCTGGGACTCGAACCTGGGAACTACAGATTACGAGCCTGGCGCGCTACCGACTGAGCCACCCCCGCCCCGGACGTTTCGTCTAATGACGCTTGGTCCAATGGACTATTCGTCCAATACTTCTTATAATGGTAGTGCTCACATCGGATGAGCTCCCCCATTTGAGAATGATAGTTTGGGTAATGGAGACAAATAATTAATAAACTTGTGCATATTTCACGCATTTCATAAGGATATTTTAACGATCTCTCAAAAGAAGAGAGTAAATCAATCAGAAGTAAAACAAAAAAAGTCCTAAACTCTCATACAGTAAAAGTATTTGAAGGCTAAAATTTAAAAAAAAAAATGAAATTTCATGAATCTCGAAAAACTGTATACTGGGAGATGAGTGAACTGATTATTAACTTATTTATATTTGATGCATTTTTCAAATTTCTATTCAAAAACCCGTAAAACTGATGGGGAAATGTTATACGGCATTGGAAATAAAGTCTCTTGTCCCCCCCCCCTTCTATATTTTCCTGCTCGATTGTTTTTTTTACCGCTTCCCTTTTTTCTAGATTTGGGCCTGCCAATACATAACCTTCCGTTTTAAAGACCTTTTAAAAAATTCTCTGCACCCCCGAGATCCATTCCTCGTGGGCAGGCCAGAATTTAGGAAAAAATCGGGGGGGGGGGGGGGGGAGAAACTCAAACGAACCTTTTTTCTATACAGTCCTTTTTTCAACTGTCGTATTTAGTGCAATCTAGATTCCATGGTTCAAAACAAATCAAAAATTCATAAAAAAAAAGTGCCTATTTTCAGCAATTAATGGAAAAAGCATTATAATAATGCAATGCTTTAAAATTATTCTCAAATAAAACTAAATGTTGATCATAAGCATGGTGACGTAAACACATGCTTTTTAATAGTGAAATTCAAAACCAATTTATTAACTATATATAAATCAAAAGCCAAAAAAATCGATCAACGAACTTAGAGCTAATCAAGGAACTCTAAATACATCCGACAAACCATATTAATCACGTTTTCTGCTTTTTTTTTTTATCAAGATTGCAAATAGCAATATCTTGCTGTTATACTGCAGTATAAGCAAATGAACAAAAACTGGGGGTTTTCAATTCCGCAGTGTGTTTTTTAGTTCATTCGTCCAACATATTTGCATTGCAACAAATATTTAAAAGTTTTTAAGTATATTTTAAAAAAAAGTTTAAATTTTATGAGGAAATGGAAAAAGCAAAGTTTTACACAAAAAAAGTGATATTAGCATTCGCCTAGGGTGGCTAAAGAACACATTTCCTTTATATATTTGACTTCGAATTGTCCACACTAAAGATGCAGCAGCGTTTTTAGGCGACACCCCTCCCCCTTACTGGGTCGCTCAGGAACTAAAAACATACGCGTGCAAAACTAGACCCTTTCCTCCATCCAACTCCAAAAGTACCATTGTTATCGGTTGATTATCATCAGAAATATTGTGTGCACAGACAGACGGCTATAAAAATATCAGCGTGCAAACCCTTTCAAACCTAGCAAAATATTATAAACAAGTTTTTTTTTGAAGAAAACGTGTTAAAAACAAATTAAAAAAAAATTTTGATTCAGAATAACCATGCAATATAACATTTTTTCGTCATTGGTACTTTTGGACGAGTTCTCTCATTTGAGAAATCGTTTTTGGATGAACTGTCCCATTGGACAAAACATCTCTTTAGACCAGTGGTGTCAAACTCAAATAGGAACGCGAGCCACTTAAGCTTGTACCCGAAGTACTGTGGGTCACAAAGATACTATAAAAAAGAGCAATTATTTTGGTTGGGTTGTTTTACCTCTCAGCCAGTGTGTTCTTTAACGTGCACGGAGTATGGCTCTTCCACACACGGGACCACGGCTAAACGTCCCATCCAATGGAAGGTGGCCTTTCCAAGCCCATCAGTGTCCCCTACTGACCATGGGCAGGGCGGGGAATTTTGTGGAGATAAATGTGAACGCTGACCCAGCTGGGACTCGAACCTGGGAACTAGAGATTACAAGACTGGCGCGTTACCGACTGAGCCACCCCCGCCCCAGAGCAATTATTATTTGTATCTTTCGCCATACTAAAAGACGCTGACAAGCGAGATTTAATGAACGTAGTAAATTACGCTCGTTATGTAACAATAAAATTGTATTAACTGCTGGTTTTGGCGGGACATAATAAAGATAAATACATTACGTCGTGTTTGATTGTATGGGTAATAGATATTATGTTTCTAATCTAAATTAAATAGCTAAGGTTAAAAGGAAAATTGTTGAATTTTTATCTAAACATTTTTTTTTTACAATTTGATAAATATTTGTTAAATGTTGGTGCGCGCCACGTGTTTGACACCATTGCTTTAGACCTATGTCCCCTTTAGACGAATCGGTATTGGTAGCAGTTGGCGTTAGACGAATAGTACCACTCATCCTTCTGTTGTTGTTAAGGCTTCCTTAAAAGTTCTAACTAAAGCAAAACAATAAGCCTTGACTTGTAGCAATAACACCCTGATCCTTTGGCTGTAAGAGGAAGGCGGTATAGGAAAGCAGGTACACCACTTTTAACATTAAATGAAAATCATCCAGGTGAGGTTTATGGCCAGGTGATTTGTCATTCTTGAATGGTTTTCAGCACAGTACCCTCTACTTGTGATATGAAATGCTTGTGGAACCACTCCTTGAAGATTTCGAGAGTAACTCGGGCCTTACAGATGACTAGAAGTGAAGCTTTGATAATGCCTTTGCTGGTTGAGTTTGCAGTGGCCAGCAGCAGAGTTATCCGGTCCTTTGCTTCCTTGTACCCGGGCAATTTTTCCTCCTCCTTCACAATATACGTGCGATGCATTGTTTTTTTTTCCAAAACAGGCTAGTTTCGTCCACATTAGTCTGTTCTGGATTGTAATCCTCATTAACAATGTCCTACATGAACTCTGGATATTGTTTGGCAGCTTCCTCAACGCACTAGTTGCCTGACCGCTCGCTTCAGTGTGCATCAGATTTGTTCTTGCCTTGGAACCATCGGTGACAGGCATTGCCTCTTCAGCAGCACTTTCACTATATTTACTCTTTGTCTTCAAATAAACCTTTTCCTTGAATCAGCTGCAGGCTATAAAAGGCTTTCGTTAGGTTCCAGCCATACACTTAAAAGTTTCTCCATTTCCTCAATCACTGGACTTATTATTGTCGACTGGATTGGCACAGGAAACATGTTCAAGAATTCGCTTTTTGTCCTGGAAAAATGTGTTCCCTGTAGAGCGACTCAAGCCCAACACACGTGCTTATCAGCCTCTCACCCTTTTGCACTCGTTTTATGTCTAGTTTCATTTCCATTATAATAGACAGCCTCTACCACTACTGCTCACACTTCATTTCCGCTTTAGTGCCATGTTAAGGAAAGAACAATATCTTTTGTAATAGGAAAAACACTGAACTTTGAACAAAACCTGATGGATCAAGAATAGACAAGCAGCGGGCACACGGGTAGCTGACTAAGTATTAGCTGATTTTGGTACTTCGCGCGCGTGGTTCAAAACTATTGATATCAGTATTTCAATTATTTTGAGAAACATACTTATCTACGAGTTGTACTATGTAGAGGAGTGCCTGTATTTAAAAATTTTGTTGAAAAATACGTGCAATATAATTTTCCGCCTGTTTTTAGAATTTTCAAGAGTGGGCATGATCCCTTGTCAAATTTCAAATTTTACACTCTCAGAGGGCGCAATTAAAGCTTTTGGGAGATTCTAAAAGTGTAAATCGTAAGAATTTATCAACACCTATCCAACCCAAAAAAATTTTCATCTATCTCTAAAAGCAAGCGATTTTCGCTTAAAACACAAAAAATTCATCTGGGATAACACATTTTGGTACCGAAAAGTAAATTTTCGAACGTAATGAAGTCGTTGCATAATTACATAGTTTGCAATTTTCAAATATTTCCACCATTAGAGGGCGCAATATAGCTATAGGAAGATTGTGAAAATTCAAATCGTAATATTTCGTCAATATCCAATGTAAAAAGAATTTTTAACTCATCTCTATAAACAAAAAGTTCAATATTTACAGACGAGTAGCGGCGGGGGTGGCTCAGTAGGTAGCGTGGCAGGCTCGTAATCTGCAGTTCCCAGCTGGATCAATGTTGAGATTTATCTCCGCAAAACTCCCCGTCCTGCCCACGGTCACTAGGGGACACCGATGGGCTTGGAAAGTCCGACACCCATCAAATGGGACGTTAAGCCGTGGCTCCTTGTGTGGGAGAGCCCATACCCTGTGCACATTACAGAACACACTGGATGGCCTTGGCACGAGACTACCATCCGTTCCAGTGGGTCCTCCCCCCATGGATTCGGCTCCGATTCCCTTTACTCGTAAACATGTAAGACAGACCTGGACCATTATTAAGTAAGCAATATCTGCAGATATAAATTTATGAATACGGGTAAAATTCTATAGCCGAGTCCTCTGCGGATGTCATCATTTCTTCCAAACCTACTCTGCTCCGTTGTTGCCAGATCTATCTTTAGTGCATATAGAACTATGATTTCACAGATTCATATTTTTCCCTAAAACAGCGATGTCTTGGAATTGCTAAAACCTATAGCACGTTTGTAATTCAATTATTACATGCAGATGCTATCAAGAGGTGAAGTTTTAAGAAATGCGCTTTTTCCAGATAAAAACTAGAATTCGTTCCATTTTAAAGTTGCTTAAGTAACAGATTTATTTAAAATTCTCAATCAGTGTAATCTATTACTTCAAAACAAAATGGTCCATAGATATATTTTGCTTAGCAAATAAAGGGTTAAGGAAAAAAGAAATACTTTTTCAGATTCTCATTCCAACTTTCATAAAGGATGCGAATGGACAAAGAATTCTTTTCCTCCAGTTAAACAACCACGGTGAAAAATATCGAGATTACTTGTTTTTGGCAAGTGACGGACCTTTAAAAACCATTTTTGAAAATACAGTAGCATTCGACATTTTTTGAATGAAGGTTAGATTTGAATATTCAGAAATAACTGTATATTGCTTTAAAATATCCCATTTATACGAAAATGTGTTCTCAGCTTCTGCATCCATCACGAACAAGTACAGAAAAAAAGTGGATGTTTCAAAGCATCCTTCACACTAGTATCCAATACACTTCGTATTGCAAAAATATACGACAATGAAAAACCGAAGACTTCACACAAATAATACACTTTAACATATTCATGTACATAACTAACAATATTTTCCTTTGGTGTTAATTTAGGAAATTTGGTTAAAAGAATTCTTATAATATTGATTATTAATAAAGTATTATAACAATCTTTTGTAAACGTTTCATACTCGAGTTTACATTTCATACTCGCCAGAGTGGTAACCGTCCCCATTTTTTGCCGGTCGTGAAGGCAATTGCAACCTTTACTCTAAACCGTTGGTTTAGAGTAAAGGTTTATTTTAAATATTCAATGGAATGAAATTTTATAAAGTAGTAAAAACAAAACAAATTATTCTTGGTCAAATTTATGGTTTAATTGCATGCGAGCTAGGGTGCTATTTACAATGATACACGGTCAATCCTTTTGAAGTAAATACAAAACTTATATTATACAACCGCAGGGTTTGAAGAAACCACACGTCATCTAGGCGGGCCAAGGATGATGTTCTAAATCATCTTGTGCCGGCGGCGAGGTTCAGTTCTCCCCACCAAAGAAAGTTGATACTTCACAATGTTTTTCTTTGCTCACCATTGGTCATGTTGATGGGTAGTTCACATCTACTCACAGAGTTGGATCCTTAGTAGCCATCTCTATTACACGAACTTTACAAAGACATACATATATTACACAGCAGAAAAGAAGTTCGGAATTAAAATCGATTTTGGCAGTCAACCGACACTTAGTACTAATTAAAAACATGTTAAAACAGTAATTACCATTAAAAATTCTGGTAATTAGCCATTGCATTTCACTGGGATGCTACCTGTCATGAATAAAAATTTCGTTTCTTTTTACAAACACATAACAAATTAAATAGTTCACAAAACCAAACATACTAAAGACAGCATTTCATTGTACATTTTGTAAATTAATAATTTAGGCAATCAGTTTTACAAAGCTATCTATTTACAGAACCCAGCAGTTAAAATAAGTCGATTTTCCCCCCTTGGTTGTAAGAATTTACTATCACCATTGATAAATTATACTTCTGATTACTCGTCTATCGTTCTCCAGACATTGAAGCTCTACTTATAAATAACGCTATATTACTCACAATATTGAGATAGAAACTGAATCAGTGGTTGAATAAAATGAAAACATTGACACAATTTTTACCTTCAAAGCAACGAAGGAAAAAAAACAACTATTGCATATAAAAAAAAACAACTTAATACTTTTACAACTTATAATTTACAGCATATTTTTGATCGATGACTGCAGCCATTGTTTATTAGGCACCAATTACCACATACTAGCAAATGTTTTTCGTTATTCATACAAACGCATTAACGCGCAAGTAGGCACTAATCCTATTACATAACAACTGGTGTCAAGTTCCTTCTACGAGTTCATTTTGTTTATTAACATTTTTTTAACCAGTTTTAAGAGTTTGGCAGTCAAGCATAAAGGCAGGAACATTAAAGGCTATGAATATATCTGCTTGAGAAACTTGTGTCGAGAATGCTTTTAGGAGTCTTTGATGCACGATTGACAAAACTTCTGAAATTTATTCTAACATTTCCTGAAAATCTCTGAAGACAAAAAATGGAAGTGATCAGTGTGGCCACAAATAAGAATCATGATTCAAAAATGTCAAAGTCGTAGGTTTCCACAAAAAAAAAGACAGTACTAGACTGTATATAACTTTCTTACCAGGATAAATTACATGGGCGACTTTCACCCACCGGAATTTTTCCGCTTTTATGCCAAGAGCAAACAGTAAGCATTAGGTTTATACATCAAGTCCCAAGACAAGCATGTTTAGTACATTTCTGAACATTAGAAAACAACTACTTTAATACATGGATAAAAAACCATGACTACCATGCCCCTCTGTGTCTGTACACTATATGAGAAACCAGGACATGCCCAATAAAGCTTCTTGGTTATCTGTCCTTTGCGTATGGTCATATTTTCTTCCCTTTTTAAAATTAAAAAAAATTATACCCCCCCCCCCCGCAAAAATAAAATATTAAAGGGAATTACTATTAATATATAGCGTTATTATTGATTTCTACAACTTCAAAAATATACAACACTAAAACAAATTATATAATATAGGTGAATTCTGAAAATGATAGAACTCAAAACGTTTCATGTACAACTTGAATATTTTCAAAGTGGGCCCATAAGTGACTCAGAACACATCAAACTAACAATCCAGTTCCTCCCAGCAGCACCATAGCTAACTAGATTGGGCAAAATTATGTTCCACACTCTTTGTACAGAGTATCACAGTCCATCATTTGCTAATCCACAATTCTGACACTCCATAACTTTTTTTTTTCTGTGGGGTTTTGTGAAAGATCGTGTCCACGAGCTCCTTGTTGCCGACTACAATGCAGGAACTCAAGCAAGAAATCAGTTGGTTGAGTTCCTGCTCTAGTATAATTATTATGCAACTCGTTGATGGCAACGTTCTATGACGTGTAGGAGGCATTTGACTGTTGGATTCATGTTTTGATTTACGTGTAGGAACACACTGAAATATCTCAGTTGAAAATGAAACGTTTCGCGTTCGTTTGCGCAGCACTATTCATATAACGTAATTTGTTGTAGTGTATGAATTTTCAATTATATGAATCATTATGAATGACATTGCTTTTAGAGTCGTTTATTCATTGCAAATGAAACTAAAAGTAGACAACTTAAGATTTGTGCACAATGCTGTTTACAAGGACACTGTAAAAAATGTGGCAATTTCTTTTTTATCATATTACCAAAGGATAATTTTTTGCAACGAGGTACAATTAAAAAAAAAAACATTGGTTTAAGAAACAGGCAAGCATAACAAATATGTATAATGATGCTTAATTTGCTTTTGTAAAATCCATTTATACACTTATTGCCATAAATGCTGTTTTAGTAGTGAACCTTTTTCAGTTTGACCTAATGCGTTGAGAATGAAGCAAATCTTATTAATTCAAAGTGACAGCAGGAGACAGGGTTATCACCCGGGGGATACTATAATCCTCCCCCCCTGAGGGCTTCAATAGCACATTTTCTAAGGCAATCCTGGAAAATCAGAGACCAGAAAACAATAAGATTCAACGTGTCAATCCAGTTGTGTTAAGAAGATAGTTTTTTTTGCTCTGTTAGAGTTATCTGGTGTAGTGAACTTTACTACTAAGCTGGTGGGTGTTTGTATGATTATGTGTGTAAGAAACCATGACAATATGGATAGAGCATCCACTCTATCCAAGTAATATCTTTGTCTGGGAAACGCACTCCAGCTTCTTTTTACTACAATAAATACTTAAGGACAATAGTTTTGTTTGTCGTTTTTCTGCTGAGGTCCAGCCATCCTCTCAGATCTCCTGCTATGGCATATAAACTGACAGGCTCCTGTCAGACCTCTGGCAAGCAGCTGCTTGAGGGGGTATTTATTGTCCTTGTATAAGATGAAACTCAAAAGTTCTTTGGTTTAATAAAGTTATACTATTTTATCGTTATGCTTATGTTTAGAATAGGGGTTCTCAACGTGGGGTACGCCGTGAGAGCTCAGAAGTCGCTAGATTTAGTAACAAAGTCAGTGTTTTATTCCCATTGGTATGATATAACTGTAGTTTTATCTATCTATACAAGGGTTACCATACACATTTCCAGGGTTTACGTGAAGCATAAAAGGTTGAGAACCACTGGTTTAGAATATTGGATTTACATACGAAACAAAGCTATGCTATCAAAAATTTATCCATATACAATTTAAAACTTCAAGTTTACTACATTGGCCATAAATGTAAAAAAAAAACCCATCAGTATTGACATTGAAAATTATCCAATTTTACCGTTAAAGAATGGGAAAGCATATAAATTTTATTATGTATTCAAACTGATGATAATGTAATTGTTATATTTGGTAAAAACAAACATTATTTGCTTTCTGCCAAAAAAATTTCATTTTGCGCATAAAACCTTTACTAAACCAAATCTCCACTTCGATTCCTCATAGTCTTATTTTAACTTAGTATGCGATAATTTTTTTAGTAAGCTAATTTTATCAGAACCACAAATTCATAATTTATGTCGAAAAAATTAAATATTAATCACCAGTATGTGGTGAGATTTGTTGTAGAATCTATGTAAATTTTAATTTCCATCTTTTTACATCTCAGTCGATCTCAAAATCGATTTTGGCAGTCAACCGACACTTAGTACTAATTAAAAACATGTTAAAACAGGAAATTATTGGAAATTATTTTTTCAGTGATTTATTGGAGATTACATTAAACATTTATTTTATATTACATCTATAGTTATGTGATTGAAATTATTTTCGTTTTTGAAATACATAAGATTAACGAATAAGAATACGTATTAAGAGTGATGATCTGGTGTAATAATTCTTTTGACTTATATATGTATGCTGCAGTTATTACAACAATGCTCTTTATACAGTAGGTTTTAGTTATGAGGTATAACAGTTGAGTGATAGCTGCCTTCTATTGTTCTATATGATTCACTTACTATCAGAATACCTAATTCATACTATGCCGTCCCATGGCCGAGTGGTTAGCACGCTTGGCTACTGATCTAAGGGACCTGGGTTCGAGCCCCGGGTAAGGCATGGTTGTGTGTGCTGTTTTTCTGCTGAGGTCCTGCCATTCTCACAGACCTTCTACTATGGCATATAAACTGACAGGCTCCTGTCAGACCTCTGTGGCAAGCAGCTGCTTGAGGGGGTATTTTTTTTATTTTATTATTTATACTACTAGTTTTCACAGTAAATTACTATTTAAATGTATTAGTATCACAATTTACAATTATTTTACTCACTGAAGGTTCACACTGAAGGTAGCAGATAAATAAAATTGATTCTTTGATAAAAAGTAATTCTACTTATACCAATGGACAATAAATAATATCTGTTTTATAAAGATAGGAAAAACTATTAATATTATGCAGTTATTCAATATTCACTTGGATAATGTGAAGATGTTTAGGAAATTATTTTAAATTTTTGAACACATTTGCTTTTAAAGTCCACAATACAAAACTGAAATGAATGTGAAAATTATCCTCATTTCTGTGATAAAATACTTCGTATGATTTTAAATTTTTTAGCCAAAATTTAAATTTGCAGTTTTAAGTCACACTATTTGGCACACAGACAAGGAGAAGAGAAAGCAAACATTATTAAATTACTTATGGTATAGTGGTTAGGGAGTCAGTTACTGTTCCAATATGCATAGTTTGGTGGTTGTGTCAGCTTCAATTGAAGCACTTTGTCAAGTAAACCCGACTTTGGTCTTGTTAGGGAATGAGAAGTTCTGTAAAAGCTAAGAGTAGTTACTAGGATTATCCTTATGCTAAATATTGCAAACAAAAAAAAACCGAAGTTTTTTGTCAAAGAATTCATACAATTGCTTCCTTGTGCATTTATTGCACTCTAGTGTGTTTTCAGGAGATGAGAGTAACTAATCAGTTGTAGATAAATCGTATACTTTCAGTTGTTGCTCAAAGAGCAAAAAAATTTAAATATTGAATAACTAGCAATATGCTTTACAAACTTTGTCTTCCTCAAATATTCTTATCCTTTTCTTTACCATTTTTACTAGTTGTACTGCATTATGCCAAAGTTAGGTAATAAAATCGTATGTAGGCAATGCAGTAATAGTACACAGTTTGAGAAAATATGCTACGTAAAACAAAGCTGTCCCAGTGACCAAGTGGACACTGTGCATGGTTACTGATCAAAGAGACCTGGGTTCAAGCCATGGTTATTTGTGTTGTCTTTCTGCAGTTTCGCCTTCCTCACAGACCTTTCTATGATGTATATAACCTGACAGGCTCCTGTCAGACCTATGTAGTAAGCAGCTGCTTGAGGAGGTATTTGTTTTTTTAATGTAAAACAGATAAAAGGTAACAAATAGTTTAAATTTGTATTTTAAGTTTATTTGTGCTAGTTACACACTACTTTTTTTGGTTTACTACGTTTAGGATAAAGAAAAAAAGAAGATGCTCCTAGCTTGTCTAGGATTTATCATATAAGGATATGCCCACTGAAACTTAGATCAGGTTCTCTATCATTGTATCAATAATAGTGAACACATAAGGGAAAACAGTGCCACACTGAGGATTTTGTAAGACGCTTCTCTTCCTACAATTGCGTCTACAATTCCAGACGCTTCTCTTCCTACAATCTTTTCCATTTGATTTCAATAACAGACACCACTGATTAATGGAACCGTTTAAAATCAATGTATTCTAATTTTTTTTTTTAAAAGACCTCCCATCAAATCTAACTTTTATTTACAAGTGGGTGGAACTCATGTTGTGCCCAAGGATATGTCACTGCATAAGGGTATACACACTACTTATACTACATTGAAACAGCAGCTAGGCTTTCTAACCATTTTCCCAGTTTGGGATAGTGGTTAAAAGATATCTAGAAAAAAATTAGGGGGAAGCAACTGGATTGAACCAGAACGTTGTTCAGGTATATAAATTTTCCTCTCCATTTTAATAGTCTTAATATTCTTGTAATATATATATATGTTTAATATTTTTTCACTTCCTTTCCTGTTAATACTGTAGGGGGGAGGGGAGGATAAAGCATGGTACCCTTAGCCATGGTGCTAAATACATACAAAAAAAAAAAAAAATAAATAAATACTTCCTCAAGCAGCTGCTTGCCACAGAGGTCTGACAGGAGACTGTCAGTTTATATGCCATAGTAGAAGGTCTTGAGGATGGCAGGACCTCAGCAGAAAAACGACACATACATCCATGCCTTAACCCGGGGCTCAAACCCAGGTCCCTTAGATCAGTAGCCAAGGGGGCTAACCACTTGGCCACGGGACGGCTAAAAAAAAAATCTCTTCCCACACTGTGACTTGAACCGGCATACAAAAGTAATGAAAAGCAGATGTTTGAATAATTTAACTACTAACTGAACATATGATATATTTCACTGAAGTGTTTTGCAGATTGTTGTAAAATAATTTCCTTTTGCACAAATTCAGCTAAGCACAATAGCAAAGAAAGTCAATTCTGGTTAACTCAATCTCTCAGTATTTTTTTCATAGTTAAAATAAAAATTGACACATTGAAGACCATAGTTTAAAACAATTACAGTAAAATATTGATGTAACCAACATCAGAGTAATAAATATTCAATATAACAAAGTTTATTCCATCCCCAGCCAACCTACTATGCATTTCTGTAAAAAATATTTCATTTTAAAGAATACCACTCTAGAAGAATATCAATAAAAATTATCCAAGTAGGGAAAACTATGACCACTATAATGAAATTCATAGAAAGAAAATCCTTAAACATATGTAAAACATGCATTTTTCGATCTTTATATGCTTTGATTTTTAGCGTCTGGCAATGCTGTAATGATTCAAATGCTATGATATATTTATATATCATAGCACTATGATATATATGTCCTATTTGTATATTGTCCAGCATGCATTTTTCCTGATCTCATTGCATTCAGCATGGGCAATCTCTTTAAATGTGCCATGGCAACATAATGCTTTCACTATTATACCTGCTCAAAAGGGTCAAGATTTTAAATGGACTTGCTCAATCAATGCAATTCCTTCCTCTTCACTACCCTCCTACCTGCAGTTAGGGTTAACTATGGTAGCAAAAGGGTTAAAATGGTATTGCCACACTACTCTAATACAAAAGGGGATTTTCAAACGAGATCTATGTAATTCTGATTGTATTGCATTGTATGTAATGGTAGTGCCCAGTGAAAAGTTCTTTTAAAACAGTTGCATATCCAAGTGGTATATTTTATCATTCATTAAATTCATTTTTTTGTTATTATTATTGTTTTAGGTAAGTTTGTTAATTAGTTGTGTGCATATGCATGTGGCATAATATGGGGGAGGAGGAGAAGCACTATGGATGCTTTTTGGAAGAGTTTCAAAAAATTGACTTTTTTTAAGAAGTAATACATGGTAAATTTTTCATATGATTATTCTGTAATATATAACTATCATTTGTTCTGCTACATTTCACTATAGAAAAATTTATACTGGCATTTCACTGTATTATCAGTTTCTTCAAGCTACACTACAGAGGCAGTTGAATTGTTTTACCTCTGAGTGGCATTGTTTTGCAAACAATGAGTTAAATGGACAGGTCACAAGGACCCCGAGGGTTCAGAGAACTTTGGTGGAGGAGATCCACTAGACAGCTGTTGGGGGACAGATGGTAGCCTCCCATCCTGGCCATCCAGCATGTTCTTTAACATGCACAGGGTATGGCTCTCTTGCACCAATGAATGGCAGCCTTTCCAAGCTCATCAGTGTTCCCTACTGACTGTGGGCAGGGTGAGGAGTTTTGTGGAGACAGCATCTTAATGCTGACCCAGCTGGGAACTGCAGTTTATGAGCTTGGTGCGCTACTGACTGAGCCACCCCTGCCTCTACAGAGGAGTGAAAAATAATCATTATAATACAAAATAACTAGAAAGTTGGGTGAAAACAACATTTTCATCCCTATATTGTTTTAAGTATAATTTATTTTGTGTTAATTAAAAAAAAATGCTCACCACTGATTTAGGTACTCAAAATTTCAGTATGACGGTATTTGATGGTGCACTTGAATATTATTCTAGAAAATTCATACTGTTAACAAAATACATAATCCATTGCTAAGAAAACTGTTTTAAAAATATAATCATCAGTTCTTCATTTTTTTAAATGATGGGTAGAACTTTATGAAATTAATGATAAAATGCTCAAAGTTATCAATTTAAAATTTAATGACATCTTTTTTTATTTTATCTATAAGTTATATACTACAGACGAGTTTGAGGGTTCAGGCTCAAAATAGTACATACATAAGGACTTTGGATGGGCCTGAGCTGAGTTAGAATTAAATTTCCATTTTTCTCGTAATTATGGAAAAAAAAAATAAATAAATCGGCAAAAAATTAATATTTTGGGTTATAATTTTAATTTTGCAATCATTTTTCGGTAATTAAAAGTGAGCTAGATTTAGTCTTTGATTATTTTTAGGTATTTTCTTTCTTATAATGTTGCTATTCAAGAATTTTTATTTTCTACAAATTATTTCTAGCATTTTTCATTTCAAATAACACTAGGATTTTTATTTGGTCTTGAAATAATTATATTTTTTAAAATAGCCTATAATACAAAGAATTAAGAAATGGTCTTTTCTTAAGAATCCAGTGTCATGCACTTTTGTACATATGTTGCACAATGCAATTGTGCACATTTGCACAATTGCAAATGTTTTCCCTCCAACAGGGCTCAGGCTGAAGTGTTTGAGCCTGAACTCATCTGCTACATAACATGAACTGCAGCCCCATCAACTAAGTGGTTAGTGTGTTTGGCTATGGAGTAAAGGGACTTTGTTCAAATCCAGGATAAGGTATGGATGTTTAATTTCTTGTCTTTCTGCTGAAGTCCTGTTTTACTCAGGGACCTTCTTTATGCATATTCTGTCAGAACTCTCTGGCAATTAGCTGCTTGAGGAGTAATTCATTTTTATTAGAATAAAATCATACAGAGAAAAATGAAAACTAGAACTTTATCCTACTTTTACGGTTCCAAAAATGGAGGGGGGGGGGGATGGAATAAGACTGACTTTGAGGTTCACAGCTTCTTTTTATTAATATATAACTCATTTCTATTTAAAACTAGAGGGTGAGAGTAATGGCTTTTTTTTTTTATCCTTTACAGGGATACTCATGCCTGACAATAATAAAATTTAGCATGGCATTATGACTAAACAAATAATATAATTAATTTTTTTTAAAAAATGTTTCCTACAACTTTAACAGTGAGTTTTAACTACTTCATGACTCTCCTTTCACGTCTGTAACTGATGACAGTCTGCATCTTGCAGAAATTGCAAACTTGCATAATTTTTTTAAATATTGGAGATAATTTCTGGAAAAGTTTCGCATAAAGTAAAATTATTATACAGTGGGCTATAATCATAACAATCCTTTATTTGCAGTACTGGGTACATGTGGGAATGGAATGCAAATGTAAGAATATTTTCTGAAAATGAAGTACCTCTACAATTAATAGCTAAATGCTCATATTGGTTACATTGATGTCTTAATATTATTAAGATATATCTTAGAGATGAATTCCTGGACCCAAATCCAGATGGGCATGGGCTTCAAATATTACAGATAGCTTAAAGCTCAGGAAGTCATAAGTTTTGAAATTTTCTTGTAAGGTAAAAAAACAGTAAAATAATTAATTTCTTATGATTTCAACAATTTAAACAATGTTTAGCAATTAAAATTAACAAGCATTAATAAAAGCTCTCTATAATAAAAGTGAGTTATGTGTGAGTTGGTAAGGTTTGTAGCAACTGGTTTGGCATTGTTACTGGAGTTCAACAGGGATGCATTTTTCTCCTTTTCTCTAGTTTGGCTATTGATTATGTTATGCGGAATTCACTGTAAAGGGAAGATTTTGGCTTAATCCTTTTACCCCGAATGGCACACATATGTAGGACTAATATTTCAATACACCTGAAAGCTAAATTAAACGTTTTAAAGAACCGAGAATCGTACCATACCAGAATTTTGAGATTCAATTCTGTGCTTGATTACAAACATGCAGCTGATTTTGAGGTTATGGCTGTTTAGTGAGTAGGTGTAAGCACTTTTTCCCGCAAATAAAGCATTCTAATGCAACATGACTAAATATATTATTTATTTTGTTGTACCACCAGGTTTGTAATTCTACTTTTTTTTAGTTTAGCACTAAGATGAACCGACGACCATTGACTTATCAGGAGTTGGAAAATCTTACTGAACAGCTGTCAGAAGGAGAACCCCTTTCTTCTGAATCTAGCAACAATTATGAGTCTAGTGTTGATGGCAAATCAAATAGTGATTCATCTGAGATGAACAATTCAGGAATTACCAAAAAATCTTCAATTATAATAACTGAGAAAGAAACACATAATTCTGAATAAAGTTCATCCATTGATTCTGAACCAGAGCATCAGGTTAATGCTAGTGAAAATGAAATAAATCGCATTCTTGAATGGACTATTCCAGATGTTACATTTGAGTCAGCCAAAATTCTTCCACCTGAGAGAGCTTGTAAACTTAGTGAAGATATTACAAAACAGTTGAGACCAATGCAACTTTTTCATAAAGTATTTCCCCATTCGCTTTACATACAAATAGTTGACTGTACTAATCAGCATCTTGATAAATGTAAAAAAGTAACGAAAAGATGACAGATAAAGGAGAAATTCAAAAATAAATTGGATGCATGTTTATAATGTCGTACAATCAACTACCTGGCGTGAAACACTAATGGAGCCAAAAAGAGTCCATGGGAAATTTCACAATCAAAAAGGTTTTTTTTCTTTTTGCGAATTTCTCGCGATCAATTTATGATCTTGGCTTCAAAACTTTATTTTTCTTCACCAGAAAAACCATTGAATGCATCAAAAACTTATTACGTAGACAAACTGATATCATGTTTGAAATATACATACTCTAAATGAAGATAAAAATTATCTTCATTTTATTTTTATGGTGTTATTATTCATTTTTATGGTGTTAGATCTGCTCGTCAAGATAAAAATTATGTTGTCAAGATAGTCAATACCAAAGTATCGATGAGTCGATTATAAAATTCAAAGGGCGCTCATCGCTGAAACATGCCTCTCAAGCCAACTAAATGAGGGATCAAGTTGTGGCTTCGTTGCAACACTGATTCCAGGTACATATGATATCAATGTGTCCTCTGGTAAAGGTTCTCCCATTTCAGGGAAGGATGAATCATTGACTCTTGGAGAACGGGGTGTCAATCACTCGCTTCAACAATCAAAGTCAACGATGTAGTACTGTGCTTCGATAGATTTTTCACAAGCATAAATTTATTAGAGACACTGATTTGACCCCAGTCACTAAAAAGAATTAAAAAAAATAATGGTCAATAAGAGACAATTGAGTGCCCAGAAGCCATCACATTCTATCGGCAGAAAATGGGAGGAGTTGATTGGGCTGATCAATTCATAGGATTGTATGATCACGACAGAAAATCCAATAAATGGTGGAAAAGTGTTTTATACATGTCTCAGTATGTATGCAGTAAATGCATGGATCATGTATAATGATTTGAGATGTAAGAGTGAAAAAAATTCCTCACCTTTCTTTCTTAGTAACTCTTGCGCAAGAATTAATCGCTGAGGGCATGAATATGCATAATTCAGTCCTACTATACAAGAGACACTAGTGCTGGTATAAGGTAAACAGAAGAATAGAGATTGGTGCTTGGACCCTTAAGAATCCATCGAGTGTGTGGAGAAATAGGTGTATACACCTAAGGACTAAAATTAGGCTATACAAAAATTAGGCTATTCTAAAGTTTATGGTAGTGAAACATGGATCCTTTGTAAATAAGATAATAGGAAACTTGATGCCTTTTATTCTAGATGTTTACACAGTACTTTGGGCATTGGGTGGTTTGACCTTGTAAATAATAATGAGGTTAGGTGAAGGAGTCGGCAACCTCTTTTGAGCAGTATATTGTGCAGAAAGAGAGAGAGACTCTTAGTTTGGCCATATTGCCCATATGAGTAACTGCAGATTAGTGAAGATGGTTATGAAAAATGTGCTTAAAGGACTCAGAAAAAGGGGAATTCCTAGGATGTGGTCAGAAGACATTGTCAAACAGAACCTTGTTAAAATTGGCCTACACTGGCCAAATACAAAAGCTGTAGGTCAGGACAGACTTGTTTGAAGAACTAAATTACAGTATGGTCAGTCATCCCAAAGCTAATTGAGGATTATGTATGTATTAGAATTTCCCTGTGTTGTTCAGGTCTTAATATATACTAAAGGCCTAAATGTAGCAAGCTTTACCATTTCACATAAAACTGAAATTCGTAAGGTCCAAGTTATAAAAGACTTTGGAGAAATACGTCCACATCACATGAAGTAAAAATGAAAGTTTCAAACACAAACTTTTTTAATGGATTTCATATTAAATCTTAGGTCTGGGACATGACATATTTTGCTTTTTCAACTGTGATGTTTCATCAGTGAGCTGGTTGCTGGTTTAGAGCGAGAATTCATAATTATGTTGCAGCTTCTTTTAAGTTACATATGAATTGTTGTGGTTGACCAGGAAATTGGTAGGATTAATGCAGCAATTTGAAAGCTGAGGAGTAGAATGATATCAGTATTACATATATTAGTTAATACAAATAACAATTTCCAATTTATTTCAATAACCATGTTTCTCTGTGTGTTGTGAGTGTGTGTGTGTGTATTTGGGGGGAGGGGGGAGGGAGCTATTGCTTATGGTTGGTGTATATTTAAATTTTGTAAAAAATTATATTACCTGCAAGACATGTTTTAGCTCACTTTTTTGATTTTGTCAAAATGTTCCTCAAGTCAGGTTGTAAATTAGATATACTATGTATTCTTATAAGTTATATTATTAAATTGGAAGTACATTTTGAAACTACTAAATTGGCAAAACATATTGCTATTTAGACTGATGAATTAATTAGAATTGATGAGGTTTATAATATCAAAAGGCCAAACTTCTTCTATATAATGTAATATTCAATCAACTATCAAAAAAATTTGAATCTACACAAATCACATGCAATCCCTTAATAAATGAAATTGAAAACTTGTTATTTTGTATTAACACTTAACCTGAAGTTTCTTTTTTTTTTGATGTAATCTGAAATATTATTATATAAACTTAATTGAGAGTGTTTTTTTAAAACAAATAAGTGCTACAGAAAAAAATTAGTTATCAGCAAAAAGTAACAATGACAAAGATAGTTTTTCAGAATTTTTGGTAATAACTAAAAAAAAAATCGACTAGATCTCCCAAACCTATACTTTGGGTTAAAATAAAAAGAAAACCGTAATACTCATATTCTCCCACTTCTCTAAGCTTGGAAATTGCTACTACAATCGTAAACAATACATTAAATAAAGGCAGCTGCAACACATATATAAACTCTCAATTCCAAGCAACACCTGAAAAAATATCATCACTGAAAGCACATGGAATATGTCATATTCCAGATCTAAAATTTGAACAGTCTGCAACCTCAGCTTTTATTGTATGTGACAAAGCAGTTCCTCTCCTACAAGAATGATAAATAAGAAACTATGAAACAGCTGCAATAAATCCATGGTAGCATTCGTGCTGGTTCCAGTCAACACATATATTGATACTCACAGAAAACACACACCTGAAAAACACTCTTCTGACTACCAATTGACTTATCTACTATAGTTTACTAAACATTATGCCTAGAACTCAAGTGCTTTCATAACTGTGGCAAGACCTGAGAGACC
The DNA here is from genome assembly GCA_038380435.1 of Ryuthela nishihirai. Lineage (NCBI taxonomy): Eukaryota > Metazoa > Arthropoda > Arachnida > Araneae > Heptathelidae > Ryuthela > Ryuthela nishihirai. Next base: position 88,245,553 of record JAWZYU010000017.1, on the reverse strand, counting down.
TAGTACCTATCAATGCCATCCTTGCATTCCAGCAAACTTCATACTAATCGCCTGAACAGGACTGTGATAACTATGGTATACATACTCAATGCTTTTTCTAACTTAGTATAGTTTTCATCTTATCATGACATAATTATTAATCTATCATTGCCAGGCAATTTTGCTTTTAAAGTCAAATAAATTGTTTTATATTCTGACACTATCAATTTTAAATCAGAATTAACCAAAAACTTCTAGGCAATTTTTATTACAATTGGTTAATGCTTATTTTTAATAAATTTTCAATGTTTATAGAAATTTTCTTAACAATGCATGTATTTAATAATGATTTCATATTACTTTATGTTCATAAAATATACAGTGCAATGGTATAACTACGAGGGAAAAAAAGGATCATAGGTGCATATCAATCAAGGTTGAAATGACCACCATTGGGATTGCATACACATTGAAGATTTCAAAATGTAGGTATGAGATGCTAATCATGACATTTGTTCTATGGCACCATAAAATTAAACTAATTACAGTAACACAGATTTAATAACATGAACCAATCTAATTATAAGGAATGCATTAAGTCAATTGCTCTTTAGCACAAACTTTTAAAAGATATTGAACTGTTCACCTCAGTATGAAATAAGGATAATGTCTATTACTGTAACACTATTTCTCAAAATAATTTAGACCAGTGGTGAGCAGCATATATGCCCATAACCTATTTGTAACCCATTTGGTTATTTAATTCATATATATATATTTCCTTTCATTGTCAACCTTTGAAGTAGACAATTTCACAATTGGGTAAGATTCTCTCACCATCTCTCTTTTTTGGCTAATATGCATAATTCAGTCCTTTTATATATCTGCATAGCTGCAGTCTGTTTGGTAAATCAATCAGTGTGAAGGATGTCATTATGGTGACTGCTGAGGTTTTGGGAGGAATGTAGGGGAGTCTCACATATAATGTAACAACACTGTGCTTTGAAAGTTACTTTGCTTGCTGATTTGACAGAAGTGAAACTAATCAATGGGGGCAATGGATACAATTGTTGGATGTACTATGTTGACTGACTAAGATCAGCAAATAATTAAGTGATCTAATTTTAGCATTCAATAAGCCTCCTTTAGTATATCATCCACATATGCAACAGTTGGTTTAGTGTTAGAATGCCAATGTCCTTTCAGCTAGTGATAATTGGATAGTTTTGACCAGTGCTGAGCAACATAGAACCTAAGAATAATATTGATTGTTTTATTTATACCTGAACTGTCCACATCCTCTATTGTTAACCTTCAAACATATAAAGTTACAACAGAAAAAGAAATACAGATTTGAGTATAGTTCCCTAAAAACTATTCCCACCTTTTAATTTGTTGTGATTCATATAAACAGTGATTGTGTAACAAAGCCTCTGATTATGAAAGTTGCTCACCACTGGTTTAAGCTTTCGGGGACACAAATCTGGTGAAATATATTCTTAGAAAAAATTTCTTAATTACTTTTGATAAGCAAATAATTTTTTGCAAAAAACTAGAATGCCCATCCATATCCTGCAGGAAGATTGGCACATTCTATTTTAAACTTTAAAAATTGTTTCAAAATTATAAACATTTAATTTTAATCTTTGAAACAAAAGTATTGTAATAACCAAAATATATATGAAACTTCTTAGTTGATATACCTTGTCATCTTATCAATTAAAACGTATTAGTTTTTTTTAAACTATTTCTCTTCCACAATTTTTCAATTTCTTGAAGTTTAGACCAGCATAATCACTCATATATATAGATTTAAGATTGCAGATTAATTACTGATATATTTGAAACTTCTTAGTTTGTCATTACAATTTCAACATCATTATTAAAAGTGTCTGCTACAACATATTTTTAGATTTTCTTAATGGTTTAAAAGCTTCTAAGCTAATACACAAATTACAATTAATTTGAAATATCATATTTGGTATATTTAGGAATAGTATCCTTGTAACTACATATCACAAGTAATTTGCTTTTCCACTGACTTGTACAAACACTTCTGATTTAATGAATGTGTAGCTGCTCTATAATACACAAATTTTACAAAATATTCATATGACCACTGAAACATGAAGAATAAACTATTTTTAAAAGCATTTATAGCTAAATGCTGTTCATAGACCTTAACTGCAAATATGACTATTTGCACAATTAAAACAATGCATTTGAGTTATAAAGATAAAGACTGCCAAAGTTGAAGCATTTTTACAATTTTCTGCCAACTAAATAAAAATTAGAAAAAGAAAGTTTCCTTTAAAATTATATAACTATTGCTATTAAGTTATTGACTGCATAATATCACAAAACTTAAAAACTAGCCTGGAACTAAATTTAAAACAACGAGAAAAATATTTTTGTTTCTATATTTACAAGGTGCAGAATGTGCAAATCTGCATATGTACACAAACACATTCTCACAATGATGATGCCAATTTGTGCCTGTAAAGTAGACAAAGACACACATATGGATCCACAACAACAGTAGCAGGGGTTTCTGGCAATGGATAACTTATCCTGTCAAGAAACACTTTGTAGAACATTATGAAGCATCACATTTCTTTGAAAAATTGAATATTTCTTTGAAATGTTATTTTCAATGGTGGGATGCTGGCCTTTTGAATAAGACCAACACTGTGGCCACAGGCTTTTAATACATTTACACATTTTATCACTATCTGAATGCTGTAAATATCAAGTCACATCCATAAACACTGCACTATCACTAGAAATGTTTTCTACTTTCACCTTATTTAGGTGTATCTCTGGTTTCATTCTGAAAACAAAAATATAGCAATAAGTTTCATTATAAACTTTTTTCAATGCATAATCAAAAAAACTTATATATAAAAGAAAAAATGTCATAGCTTGTGAAAACTTCTACACAATTTAATGGAAAATGGGATTATCAGAAACTTATTAAACTCCAATTTTATGTTTCAGATCTTACTATCAGATTGTCTCAGAACCAGTCATCTTCAGAATTTTAGAGCTTGACTAATTCAAAAAGATATTTTCATAGAAATTATTCAAAATTTGTTTACAATGATGCATTTTTAAAGTTTCTTTTATGGAGTTAATTTCATCAAATTAATTATGGGTAAACTGATTATTAACCAAATAATAATCAGTTTACCCAATAATAATAAATACCATATATTGCACACTTTATGGTAAAAGTTGCTTCTTTGGGAATACAGCAAATTGCTTTCCCAAAGGGAAAGATATAATAACTTCCTAGATTTTGAGAAAACAATGTTAGGATATTAAAATGTCACCTCTTTGAATTCTAGTGACGTGGAAATGATATCTAAGATCCATAAGGTATAAGGTTGTAAATATTTTTTTTTTTCTCAAACATAAATCTACATAAAAAAAGCTTTCTAATTAAACAAGGGAAATGACATTTAATATTGTTTTGTTTCAGCTGTTGATTCTGCTTAAAAAATGATGCTAATCTTCAAAATTATTCCCTTTCTCTTGCATTAATCATACATGTTTGAATCACCTTAACTACCCATGCCCATGTTTACATTTATCTTTGTTGTTCTGTACATAGATTATTGATCAGTTTTAGTTCAACAGTTGTTGATCTCATATTCCATCTAGCAAAGATGCAATACTGTCAAAACTTTTAACAGAAGATACTGATTTTTACTATATTCTCTTTTTTTTTTAAACACTTATTTTTTCACTATCTTTGCATCATCCAGCAACTATGCACATCACATTCAGTCAATATTTTAAGATTTTTGATTTTAAAACCATAATTGTTTTACTTTACTAATTCTAGAATTGTGATTTGCTTCCTACTGAAAGTTAAGAATGGGATCAGTTTAAACAGAATTATCTTGAAACTAATAGTACCAGTTTGGGTAAAAGGGAACAGAGGAGAAGGTTATTTGAGTGATAAGGCTATGGAGCTTATTTCTGAAAAGAGGAACTGCCTAAATAATTTGAATCAACACCCACTAGTCCTAACAGACAACATTACAGAGAGCTTAATAAATGTGTATAGGATCAATTAACAGCTGATATGAATCTTTGGGTTCATAGCTTAGCTGGCAAAGCAGAGAAAGCAATTAAACAGCACAATAGCAGGGAGTTGTACCAGATAATTATGTTTTGTGTGTGGAAGAAACAGACAGGTACAAAGGGATTAAGGGATAAACATGGTAAGGTGGCTAGAAGACAATGTGATTGTTTCTATGTTTGTAATGAGGATAGATGTATTACTGGCTTTAATGATGGCCCTATATCACATTTCAAAGTCATTTTGACTATCTCTACATTAAAACCACAAAAATCCCTAGAGGTGGGTGAAATCACCACTGAAATGCTTAGAGTTAGGAACATTTGTGTTGTCTCATGGCCTGACTGAAATTTTTAATATTTTTATGATAAAGGCATTTGTTCCTAAGGTTTTTTACTAGAGCTATTATTATCCCTATATTATTTATTAACTTTTAAAAAATTTGATCGTAGTTCTTGTGATAATTATAGGGCAATTAGTTTACTTTCTATTCCAAGTAAAGTTCTTTGCATGATTAATAGAATTAAGAATTTGGTTGATGGACAACTCTGTGATGAACAGCGTGGATTTAGAAGTGGTAGGGGATGTATTGATAAAATATTTTCACTTAGGCTGATTCTTGAGAAATGTTTAAAGTTTCAGAAACCTGTGGTTGATTATTAGATCATATGGAATACCTGATAAGTTAGTTAGTGTAATGAATGCTCTCTATAATAACAATGAGTCGTGTGTGAGAGTTGGTATGTCTTGCAGTGATTGGTTTAGTATTGCTGGTGGAGTTAGACAAGGGTGCATTTTGTCTCCTTTTCTCTTTTGTTTCGTTATTGATTACGTTATGTGAAATTCTTTGCAAGGGAAAGATTTTGACCTTAAATGGTCTAGGATTTCAAAATTTCTGATTTAGATTATGGATGATTTGGCCCTAGTGGCTAATGATGTTGATGAGATGAATTCGTTCATTAGGGCTGTTGATGAGACTGGTAATAGAGTAGGTTTGGTGATAAACAGAGAAAAAACTAAAGTGATGAAAGTTGGTCAGGCAGGTGGTGCTTCAGTTGCTTTGAATGGCTGAACTCTTGAGTAAGTTTTTCAGTTTAATTATCTTGGGAGTTATGTAACAGGTATTGGGGAAGTGTGGCATTGCTGTCGGGACTTTTAAGAATTTATGGAGAGTGTGGAGATGGGATTGGGTTGTTTTACCTCTGAGCGGCACTTTTTTGCACACCATAGGCTAAATGGCCAGGTCACATGGATCCCGAAGGCTCAGAGAAGGATGAGGGGGAGGGGACTCACTGGAACAGCTGTTGGGAGACAGATGGTAGCCTCCCATCAAAGCCGTGGCCCCGCACACGGGGCCACGGCTTAACATCCCATCCAACAGATGGTGGTCTTTCCAAGCCCATCGGTGTCCTCTACAGACCTTGGGCAGGGCGGGTGAGAGTGGAGAAATAGGCATATACATCTAAAGAATAAAATTAGGCTGTATAATAGTTTGGTTCTTTCTAAGGTTAGTTATGGTAGCAAAGCACACCCTTTGTAAGCAGGATAACAAGAAACTTGATGCCTTTGATTCTAGTAGATGTTTGCACAGTTTCTTGGGCATTAGGTGGTTTGACTTTGTACGTAACGATGAGGCTTTGAAAATCCAGAATTTTACACTATAAGGATGGAATTCTTGTGTGAGGAAATAAAGAGAATAATCTCTGTGAAGTGATAGAAGAATTTTTTAAAAAGAAACTATGTTTATTGAAAGAGCCAACAATATCAAACAACTGCCTAATCACAGACAAGAGGCAAAGACTTGTTCACCCACTAATAAAGGCTGATGAAGTCACCTATGTTGGTGGGAATTTCTTCCAGTATAGGTTGGTGATGTCAGTAGAAGCAGGCCAGCACCAAGAAACTGTAAGTTGATTACTCTCAAAGTGAGGAAAGAAATGAAAATATAGCCATAGTCCAGATTAATAAGCCACACTGATCTGGCAGTCCTCCCTTTCCATTTGAGAAGAGACTATCTCTTTTGAAAAGTACTAATGGCCTGTACCACAAGAAGACAAGGGTTGAAATTCAGGTCCTAGCCTTGGCCAGTTCTCTGCGTCACGACAAGGGATTGGTACACAGCTCTCCTTCCAGTGTATACCTAGCTACCATTTATAAGCTTTTAAAAACAAGAAAATTTAAATAAAAACTGAAAAATATGTAACTAAAATGGTATAAAGAGTGTAAAAAAAAATATTTCAATCCATATCATTATGCATTAGATACTGCTAGAGAAAAGTTGAACTTCACAACATGGCAAAAACAAAGCCGAGGAAGCAGTTAGACAGCACAACAGCAGAGAGCTGTACCAGATAGTTAATGTTTTGTGTGGTAGAAAATGGACAGGTATACAGGGATTGAAGGATAAACAAGGTAAGGTTATAGAAGGGGAGGATTCTGTCATTGCTATGTGGGCTGAGCATTTCAGTGATGTTCTAGACAATGCGGTTGGTTCTATTCCCATTGTTTGCAATGATGATAGATGCATTGGTGGCTTTAATGTTGGCCCTATAACACAATCTGAAGTTATTTTGGCTGTTTCTAAACTTAAACTTCATAAATCCCCAGGGGTAGATGAAATTACTACAGAAATGCTTAGAGCTGGGAATTTTTCAGTTACCACTTGGATGACTGAAATTCTGAATATCTTTTATGATAAAGGCATGGGTTCCTAAGGATTTTACCAGAGCTATTGTTATCCCTATTTTCAAAAAAGGTGATCACAGTTCTTGTGATAACTATAGGGGTATCAGCCTACTCTCTGTTCCAGGTAAAGTTCTTCCCATGATTGTGCTTAATAGAATTAAGAATCTGGTTGACAGTCAATTGCGTGATGAGCAATGTGGATTCAGAAGTGGTAGGGGATGTGTGGATCAGATATTTTTACTTAGGCAGATTCTTGAGAAATGTTTAGAGTTTCAGAAACTTTTGGTTGCTAGCTTTGTTGATTTCAAAAAGGCTTTCGACTCTGTTGATCGCCATAATTTGTGATTGATTGTAAGATCATATGGTACACCTGACAAGTTAGTTAACATAATGAAAGCTCTCTATAATAATACTGAGTCGTGTGTGAGAGTTGGTAAGGCTTGTAGCAATTGGTTTAGCATTACTTCTGGTGTTCGACAAGGGTGCATTTTGTCTCCTTTCCTCTTTAGCTTGGTTATTGATTATGTTATGCGAAATTCACTTCAAGGGAAAGATTTTGGCCTTATTAAATGGACTGGAGAAAATTTCTGATTTAGATTATGCTGATGATTTAGCCCTTTTGGCAAATGATGTTGATGAAATGAACTCTTTCATTCGAGCTGTTGATGAGACTGGTAGTGAGTAGGTTTGGTTATAAACAGAGAGAAAACTAAAGTGATGAAAATTGGTCAGGCAGGTAGTGATTCAGTTAATCTGAATGGTTGCAGTCTTGAGCAGGTGTCACAGTTTAATTATCTTGGGAGCTATGTAACAGATAATGGTGATGTGTAGCATGAGATTAACAGACGAATAGGGATTGCTGCCAGGACTTTTAAGAATCTATGGAGAGTGTGGAGAAATAGGCGTATACACCTAAAGACTAAAATTAGACTGTATAATAGTTTGGCTCTTTCTAGGGTTAGTTATGGTAGTGAAACTTGGACACTTTGTAAACAAGATAACAGGAAACTAGATGCTTTTGATTCCAGATGCTTATGCAGTATCTTGGGCATTAGGTGGTTCAACTTTGTAACTAATGATGAGGTTAGGCAAAGGAGTTTGCAACCTCCTTTAAGCAGCATATTGTGCAGAGAGAGACTCCATTGGTTTGGCCATGTTGCTCGCATGAATAATTATAGATTGGCGAATAGGGTTATGAACAGTGTGCCTAAAGGCCTCAGAAAGAAGGGGAGACCTAGGATGCGGTGGGCAGACAATGTCAAACAGGACCTTGTTAGAATTGGTGTGCAGTGGCCAGATGCAGTAGATGTAGCTCAGGATAGACTTGCTTGGAGAACTAAATTGCACGGTCTGGTTGGACCTCCATAGCCCATGGCTGCTTGAGGATGATGATGAAATATGTGAATAGTATCTATCAAACTAATTTTTTTTTTAAATGGGAGTGGGAACACAACTGCTTCATTCCCCCTTATACCCAGGGGGAATGAAACAGTTATCCCACTCCCCCTGGGTATAAGGGGCAATTCATTGTTGTCAATGCAAACCTCATGACCTTCACAGTCTACCACCACAATTTTAAATTTCCAGCTTAAAAAAATTATTTGCAATATTTGCTTATAAAGAAAACAATTTTCAACTTTTTCCTACATTAGAGGATGCAAATAAAACTTTTGAGCGAGTTGGAAAGTGTAAATCCTAATATTTCATCAACACCTATCTAACAAAAAAATGAATTATCTCTAAAAAAATTGTTTCTTAAAAACTAAAAAATTCAAACCACATGACCCTCACCCATTTTACCATCAAAAATTTGAATTTCTAACATAAATACATTGTTTGCATTATTTGTTTAAAATCTTGCAATTTTCAAATATTTCCTACCAGGCAGAAGGTACAATTTCCTATCAACCATTAGAAGATTCAATCTCAACTTTTGGGAGATTTGGAAAGTGTGAATCACAATATTTAATCATTATGTATCCAGTCCAAAACAACCCTCAAGTGAACAGATTCAGAGGACATCACATATACCTGTACTCTTGTAACTACAGGTATCATCAAACCTACATTGGAGGAAGTCTTCCAGTGTAGATGGCTTCAACCTTTGGTAGTGGGGGAAAAGGTCTTTGACCCATGCCAGTGATTAGGGGGCTGTTTGATATTGTCACCACTTCCACTATCAATAAATACAGCTGCTTTCAACATCCCACTAACCTTTTTCTCTCCACAGGTAGTTAAAATGTAAGGACTCTACAGAGAGATTATCCTCTCAATATCTTCACACAAGAATTTCACCATTACGACTTAGATATCCTTGGCTTGCAAGAGACCAGATGGATAGGTAAAGGTGAGATACTTAAAAATAACTTTAAATTTCTCTTTACAGGGAGGGAGGGAGGATGGAAAGCATCACCAAGGCGTGGGTCTGCTGCTCAGCAGACATGCTAGTGATGCTCTTCTAGGATATGAGTGCATTAATGAAAGGTTTCTTACAGCAAAATTTCATACAAGCATTAAAGACTTGAATGTTATTTGCTGTTATGCCCCCACTGATGATGCTGATGAGGATGAGAAGGATAGGTTTTATGGACAACTTCAGGATGTTTTGAATTTTGTCAAGATAGGAGATATTACCCTTGTTCTATGTGACTTCAATGCCAAAGTTGGTACTGACTCTGACCTTTGGGGAGGAGTGAAGGCCCTTTTGGTATTGGTAGTTGCAATGTCAATGTCTCCTATAGGTAAGTAAACTTAATGGTTTAAGAATAACTAAAACTTATTACAAATACTGCGACTTACATAAGTACCCATGGGTTTCACCAGATGGCCTGCATAAGAATATGATTAATTATACACTCTGTGGCAAAAAAAAGAGGTGCCCCGATAAAATAGTCTGCCAACTGTGTAACTCTGCATGCAAGCGATTAGATATTCAATGAAAATAAATGCACAGAGTGGTCCCAGCACACAGGGTAAACACACATCCTGGGGTGTATGCAAAGAGCATTGCTCATGTGCATTGACCATTCTGACCACTGTTGCAGTTGCATTGACATCAATAGCAATGAGGATGCTGCAACAATGCACCCAATGGCCACAGCAGCAACTCAGTAAATTTGAGAGTGGACACATTGTGGACCTCAAAGATGCTGGTTGGTCATGTCAGTGTATTGGCTGGCACCTGGGTTGGAGCATGCCACAGTAGATACATGAGGGCACACATACCTGCCACAATGGCACTGGCCAGCCCAGGCAAACAACTGTACAGGAGGATCCTGGGGTAGTGAGAGCAGCCAGAATGACACTGATGGCATAACTATCTACCGTCTGAAGACATGTAGTATCCTCCATGGAGCATGCGGTATCAAGATGACCATTGGAAGATGACTGGCAGTGGCAGGAGTACATTCTCGCCACCCTTTACAATGGCTACCACTAACCACCGAACATCAGCAATGCCGTTTGGAGTAGTGTCATGCCTGGGAAGCATGGACTGCATCAAGCTGGTGGCATATAGTGTTCAGTGATGAATCCTGCTTTTGCCTGTGTTGGGTTGTTTTACCTCTGAGTGGCACTTTTTCGCACACCATGGCCTAAATGACCAGGTCACATGAACCCCAAAGGCTCAGAGAAGGTTGGGGGAGGGCAACCACTGGAACAGCTGTTGGGAGACATATGGTAGCCTCCCGTCAATGCCATCCAGCGAGTTCTTTAATTTGCACAGGGTATGGCTCTCCTGTGCATGGGGTCATGGTTTAACACCCCATCCGACGGATGGTGACCTATCCAAGCCCATTACTGTCCCCTACTAATATATAATATATAATAAGCCCATTAGTGTTAATAAATAATAATTAATATATAATAAGCCCATTAGTGTCCCCTATAGACTTACATAAGTACCCATGGGTTTCACCAGATGGCCTGCATAAGAATAATAATACAGATGCAATAAAAATAATACAGATGACTGTGGGCAGGGTGGGGAATTTTGTGGAGATAAATCTCAATGCTGATCCAGCTGGGACTCAAACCTGGAAACTACAGATTATGAGCCTGGCACGCTACCAACTGAGCCACCCCTGCTCCACTCTTTTGCTTGGGAGTGGATGATCAAATGTACATGTCTGGAGGAGGTCGGGCCGGTATACTGATTGGCCTACATTGTGGAGTGCCACACTGCTTTCACACCTGGTGTTACAATCTGGGGAGTCATCTCCTATGTCAGCTTGTCCCCCCCCCCCCTCCAGTACTGCTATGTGGTACCTTAACAGCACAGAGGTATGTTGATGACATCCTGTGATCAGTCATGTTGCTTTTGCTGTCACGTCTTCCAAGGGTCATTTACCAGCACGATAATGCCAGGCTATACATGGCTCACCTCTCCCAGGAATGTCTCCGTGGTTTTGGCCAGCCAGGTCTCCAGACTTCTCGCCAGTTGAGCATGTATGGGACATGCTGGGGTGTGCAATGCAACCATTCTGGAATGCTGATTAACTAGCCCAGCAATTAGAGCACGTGTCAGAATCTGCCACAGAACAACATCCGATTGTTGTTTAACTCAATGTCACACTGGATATCAGCATGCATCGCCGCCAGAGGTGGCTGTAGTACGTACTAACCTGTTACACTTATGGAGCCATTTTTCTGCAATACAGAGCCCTGTTACTGTAAAATTATAATCACTTCTTTACCTTTATACCCTCATTGCACATACAAAGTTTCAGCATGATCAGAAACTTGCTTCAGGGTGCTTCAATTTTTTTTTATATATCAGAGTGTATATTAATTAACTGGAATAGTTCTGTTAGGAATATCAGATCATATAGGGGAGCTGAAATTGGATCTGACAATTACCTTGTTAAAAGTGTCTTGCACCTTAAACTTAAGATGTGTAGTGCTAAGGTTAAAAAAAGTTACCTCTAACACTGAAAAACCCAGTTATAACCAAAGATTACCATATCGGTTACCTAGTTATTACCCTTGAACAAGTGTCTCAATTTAATTATCTTGGGAGCTATGTAACAGATACTAGTAATGTGCAGCATGAGATTAACAGACGAATAGGGATTGCTGCTGGGACTTTTAAGAAACTATGGAGAGTGTGGAGAAATAGGCGTATACACCTAAAGACTAATATTAGACTGCATAATAGTTTGGTTCTTTCTAGGATTAGTTATGGTACTGAACCTTGGATGCTTTGTAAACAAGATAACAGGAAACTAGATGCTTTTGATTCTAGATGCTTACGCAGTATCTTGGGCATTAGGTGGTTTAACTTTGTAACTAATGATGAGGTTAGGCAAAGGAGTTGACAACCTCCTCTGAGCAGTATTTTGTGCAGAGAGAGACTCCGTTGGTTTGGTCATATTGCCTGTATTCATAACTGTAGATTAGCAAATGGGGTTATGAACAGTGTGCCTAAAGACCTCAGAAAGAGGGGGAGACCTAGGATGCATTGGGCAGACAATGTCAAACAGGACCTTGTTAGAATTGGTCTACAGTGGTGAGATGCAGCAGATGTAGCTCAGGGGAGATGTGTCTAGAGAACTAAATTGTACAATCTGGTTTTACCTCCACAACCCATCATTATTTGAGGATGATGATGATGATGATTCTGTGGATTAACTTTATTCAAAATATCAGCCATTAGGTATCATGAACCAATTGAATAACAAAATAAAAAAAATAATATCAGTATGTGCCCAACACCTGGTAATATCCATAATAGTGCACAGTCAAGTATCAAAGTCAACTATGCATTCAAATCAAAACAAAAAAAAATTGTAATTATTACATGCCAATCAGTTAAACAATTTTTTTCCTTTTGTAAGATGTATCTTATAAACAATAAAAATAATACAGAACCACTAAAACAGTTTTAGATGGCAAAATACAAAATGATTATAAAATCCTTGAGCAACTTTAAACTTTAATAACTTTGGATATGCAGATGACAGAAATACACTGTAAATGGCATATAAAAGCTTAATTCTTACAGTTTTTATGTATGTGTTGTTATTTTGCTTTTTGTTAATTTTAATTTATTTGCAGATCCCCTAACCATTTGAAATTGGTGACAGTAGTAGAAAAAGTGAACTGTATGTTATGGCTTGCAGAATTGAAGTCAATAACAGCTGTGAGAAGATTCATGCTCATTACAGGAAAGATACACCACATAGGAATTTAATTAACAATTAGATGAAAAAATTAAAGGAAACTGGGCCATTGAATGACAAGCTACAATACGGGAAGCCACCAATCAGCAAGGAGGCTGTGGCCCTGGTCCACGAAGAATTTGAATGAAAATTGGTGCAGCATGCATCTACTGAACTAAATATTCTACCATCAACAGTACACAAAATTCTGAAAGTGAAACTGAATGAACATGTTACAAGATTCAGGTTCAAGACTACCAATGAGATTGAATTTCTGTCAACAAATGATGTCAAAAGTTGCCAAATCCTGTGAGTTTTTAGATAAGTTAACGTTTTCTGATAAAGCTAGTTCCCACATTAGTGGTAAAATCAACTGTCACAACTGCTGCATTTGGGGAAAAGAAAAACCTCAAGGAGCCTGGCAACATGAAAGAGATTCTCCAAAAAATCAATCTCTGGTGTGCTCTTAGGAAGTCATGCATTATCAGTCCCTTCTTTTTTGAAGAAGCAACAGGTCAATGGTGAATGTTACCTTGCAATGTTGCAGAACTTCCTCATCCCTGAACTATGATAATTAAATCTCTTAGATAGTACCTTCTTTCAGCAAGATGGTACACCCTGCCACTATGCTTTCGATGCGCAATGGTTTTTGAATGACATCTTTCCAGACAAGTGGATCAGTAGAGCTGTACCAATTGCTTAGCCACGATCCGACCCCACTAGACTATTTTTATAGAATCATGTCAAAACAGTTGTCTGCTCATCAAAACCACATGAATCACAAAAGTAATTCATGAAATTGGTTGATTGTTTGGGGTTTTTTGGTACAAGGGCAACTAAGGTTATATTGCGCCAAACAAAAAGACAAAGGGGTAAAAGTCAAGTAACCCACAACCAAAGTTAAAATTCACAGAAACAAAACAGCACAATAAAGATGAGTATAAAAAGAAGAATAAAAAGAATCAATAAGTGTATAACTCAACAATAAAAATGGGCACCTAAGACCCATTTAAAATCAGAAACAAGTGTAAAATCTAGCAAACAAAGTAAAAAAAGTTCACAAATGTGTAATATATCCAGTAAAACATAAAAATTCAAAAGCAGGTGTTAAAAGTGATTCATTGGATAAAAGTTGTCCGAGTGTAAGTGGCTTCGACGTTAAATCATGAAAAGTAAAATACAAACGACATTCAAAGTTAAAACCAGGACAATGAATTAAAATATATTTGATAGCTAAAATGGTGTCACAAAACTCACACCTAGGTTCGTCATCTGCCCGAAGAAGAAACAAATGACCTAAGCGGAGCCAAGCAAGTACAACTTCCTCCTTGCGATTCCTGCGAAAACAAGATTGCCACAGTTTGACAATAGGCTTGACCTCAAAAAGCTTGTTATCAACCTGTTCAGACCAAGATCTCTGCCACTGTGCCTAGAGCTCAATGGGAAAATGCTGCCGGAAGTCCATGTATGGAACTGGAAGCGGAGAGTCAGTCAAGGGCGTGGCTGACCTGGCAGCAGCATCTGCCAAGTCACTGCCCCTGATCCTGACAAGACCAGGCACCCAACAGAAGAGAATGGTGGTGGTGGCTGCCAGATGATGGAACTGCTGGCGGATCTTGGAGAGAACAGGGTGAGGCCAATGCCTCACCGATATCAAAGCCTGTAGTGAGTCGGAGTAGAGGACACACCGACGATGACACTTAGCTGCTATGTAGTCCAAGGCAAGATTGATAGCATGCAACTCTGCAGTGAAGATGGAACACTGCTGTGGGATCTGCCCACAGCAGTGTTCTGCAATGATTACAACACAGCAGATCATGGCCAATCCCACAGATGAACTGGACTTCGAGCCATCTGTGAAGACAGGCAAGAAGTCCGGGTGCACAGCACGATGGCTGGCAAAGAGTAGCTGATACACACAGTCAGGTGTAAAGGCCTTCCCCGTCCTGCAAAGAGAGAAATTGCAGGAAAGGGAAACAGCAAGCCAAGGTGGAAGTGAGTCGGCTGTCAACTGTGTGATGCTATCGTGACTGGTGTTAATGTCTTGAAGGTAACCTCGGACATGCAAACCGGAAGGACGAATGGCAGTCGGCTGATTATGGTATAACATTTACCACCAGGGACTGAAAACACAGTCCCAAGTGGGATGGCCTGGCAAAGATCGCATGTTTGCAGCATACTACAGGGACAACTGCTGACAGCGAATACATAAGGAAGGTTAGTCGGTCTCAACGCAGAGACTCTGGATTAGTGAAGTGCAGAAGGCCCCCGTGCAAACACGGAGGGCTTGATGATGGAGGGGGTCCAGCACCTTCACCACCGAATCCCGGACGGAGTCGTACACCAGGAATCCCTAGTCCAGTTTCAACCGGACAAGTGTGCGGTAGAGGTAGAGCAAAGAACATCAGTCTGCCCCCCAAGGGAGGAAGGTGAGGACTTTGAGGACCCTTCACTTGGACCTGAGATGTGGGATGTGTGGTAAAAAGGTCAATTTCCGTCAAAGATGAGACTGAGAAACTTGGTCTCCATCACAACTTGAATGATGTTACCCCTGAGCCACAACTCAGGGTTCAGATGAAGATTATGCTTGCAGCAAAAGTGCATGTAAGAGGTCTTCTGTGGGGAGAACCAACACCCACTGGTCGTCGCCCAAACTGAAAGAAGGTTCAGGGCAGTTTGCAGTTGCCTTTCAATGACCCTCATGCTGGACGATGAGAAAAAGATGCTAAAGTCGTCAACATAGAGGGCATTGCCTACAGTAAGGAGGAAGGAAGTTGGTGTAATGGAATTTTTCTCGACAGAGAAAAGCGTAATACTCAGGACCCAGCCTTGTGGCACCCCCTGTTCTTGGGGGAAAGGCCGCAACAGAGTGTTGCCAACATGAACTTGAAAATTACGAGATGATAAAAAATTTGCAATGAAGATCGGCAAGTGACCTCGCAAGTCGAAGCTATGGAGGTCACGAAGAATGCCGAATCTCCATGCCGTCTCGTACGCTTTTTCAATGTCAAAGAAAATTGACACCAAGGTGCTCTCTACATAGAAATGAATTCCTGATCATCGATTTGAGACGGATCAGATGGTCTAAAGTAGACCTGTGCCTGTGAAAGCCACACTGGGTGTTGGAAAGAAGACAGCGATGTTCCAAATACCAGGCCAGCAATGCAATTGGACAATAATTTGTAGGAATCTTGGAATCTTTGCCTGGCTTAGGGAAGGCCACAACGATGGCCTCCTGCCAGGAGTCTGGAAACTGCTCCTCGATGAAAATGCAGTTGAAGAGTCAGAGCAACCGATCCTTACTAGATGGTGAGAGATGTTGGAGTAGCATAATGGACATTGTCTGGTCCGACGGCGGATGCATGGGAAATGTACAGAGCAAAGTGAAGCTCCTCTGCTGTGAACAGCCTGTTGTAAGACTCCATTCGAATGGAAGGACAGTGGAGGAGAATAACTCCTTCAGTGTCGGCAATTGCATGTCCATTGTGCTCCAGGATCAATAATGAGTGAGAAGTTACTTCCCACTCAATCTTCCGGACCTTAACTCACATGACCTTAGAACTGGTCGTGCAGTGATAGAAGACATATTTTATCCAAGATTCCTTCTGGCTCTGGCACTGGACGAAACAGGCTTTCGCCCTGGTGCGTTTGAATGCATCAAGGTTGGGGGATGTCAGATATTTCCAAAGCACCCCCCCCCCTCCCAAGCCTTGTTCTGAGTCTTATGAGCTGCGATGCAGGTGGGATTCCACCACGGTTTTGGGAACTGCAGAAACCGAGTCGAGGTCTAAGGAATAGTAGAGCAGCTGCATGGATGATGCAGTCCGTCATCTCCGCCACTGCAATATTGACTGGCTCCTGGCTGACAGAGTGCTCATCGAGCTCAGACAAGAGCTCAAAGCCACCCAAGTAAGCCCGATCAAGCCTCCACTGGGATACATTTGAAGGGCTGCAAGGCCCCCCCCCCCCCCACTGCAAGAAATGCACACCACAGGGAGGTGATCACTTCCATATGGATTGTTCTCAACCTCCCATGTAAAGAGTGGAAGGATCAAGGAGGAGTAGATGGCGAGATCAATGGCAGTGAATGTGCAGGTTGGGGAGTGGAAGTATGTGCTGACACCGGTGTTCAACATGGAGAGCGAAGGATCAGGAGCCACTGCTCCAGGACCCCGCCCCTCCCGTTTGTGTCAGCACTGCCACATAGTGGACTGTGTCTGTTGAAGTCCCCCATGATGAGGAAGGGAGATGATGTGGAGAGGACGATGTGGTGAGGGGAATGACCTAGAATGGAGAATGGTTGCTCACGAGGATGGCAGAAAGGTCTTGCACCTTTCAATCCCTATTAATAAAAAATGGGGACATGTCCCCAAGAACCTGATCACCCGTAATGGATGACCAGGAACCTCAGGGATGAAGGAAGACACAAAGACGACGGCAATTATGAGAAAGAAGACACGTAAGACGGGGGGTCATGCTGAGCTCTTTTAAATGCATTCACCTCTAAATTTTCATTTTTGGGACTCATGTTTGCATTTAGAGTTTCAGTGCCCGTTGTCCCCACCCGCCATGGAGTTCAACAAGGGGACACCCAATTGGATGCCAGAGCACCATACCCATACAGTGAGCCAAGCCCTCACAACTAAAGAAAAGGAAAATGAAAAGAGAAATGCGAGAAACTCACTTGTCTTCACAAAATAAATAAGCAAAAAAATAAAATAGTGTGAGGAAAGAACTGGCCTCACAGAAGAAAGAGAACTAGAAAATTAGTGAATGTGTAAGGAAACTTGTAAACCGTTGTCCAGACCAACAAGATTACTCACCATTCTGCACAGTTGACCCTAGAAGAACCTGCCCACCAGCCGATTGATTTTGAGGGGGCCACTCCAAGACCTCCCGTTTACCTGAAGCAGAGGCCAAAGCAGTGTATAGTAGTGGTTTGGATTGTTTGTGGGGGGGGGGGGGGTGGGGTGTGTGCTTGTGGGGGGCGGGGTAGGGGGGGGGGGGGGGGGGGCCCTCTTCTTGAGCCAGGGAGAGAAGATGGGGACTCCCGAGCAACTGCCAGGATCCTTCTTTCCAGCGACACAGGTCTCCACACACGGCAAACATGTGGGCGAGCGTTCAGTACCCTGTGAAGGTACCCGAGCCAGCGGAACCTTCACAGGGTGGTCCCTCACCACGGATAGGACCTCGCACCGAGGGGCAATTCAGGAAATCACGCAGCAGCAACTGAGGAATGTTTTCAACGAGTTGGTAAACCAGTTTGCATGATGTTGTCATGAAAGATGGGGGCTATGTTGAAAGTTAAAAATTTGAACTGTATTGGTAGTAAAATTGTAAGAATTACACTTTTATATGACATTTATAATGTATTTCTATGATATGTACATCCAAAGTTTATGAAGTTAAAAGTTGCACAAGGACTTTATAATCACCCTGTATGCCAATATAATGAAAAAATGTATTGATTCACTTCCATAATAGTGAGCCAGAGAACCTCCGTTAACCCTCACCATGCCAGGCCTGAAAAATTGAATTGTACCCTGTGGCAAGGCTTTTTCTTCAACTGTGTTCAGTCAAACAAAAAATGAACTTTAGAACTTTTATTGTCAAATTAATAGCATTTCATTTTGGATTTTCTGACAATAAAATATTTAACAAAAAGATGACTAGTTTTGTTTTATAGAGCTTTTATAGAGGCATGCAGTAAAAAAAAATACACCTGGCAATACAAGTAAAAATTTATCAAAAAAATATAAAGACAAAAATAATTATAATACATATTAATAGAAAGGTTATTTGTTCATGAATAAGAAGAAAATAATTTTTTTCTCAATACTATACTTTAAGAAAAGTCCAGGCTTTTTACCAGCCAAATAAACAAGTTAACTTCAGATTTAAAAAAAAAAACAATCAGCAGAAATTAGTCATGCTATTACCAAAAGGAAGAACATTTAATTGGGGTTAAGATAATTACAATATTAAAAAAAAATATGACAGAAAATTAAAATTTTATTGACATTTTAAAAGAAAATTGCAGGTTTTTACTGCACTTTTTCTATTTTAAATTTAATTTAAAAAACATGGTCACATTTTCTGAAGTATTTCATTACTTTAACATATATAATTCATAATATTTCTACCATTACTTAAATCTTCCATTTACTGATTTTTTTTTCAGAATTATTTGGTCATTTATGCAAATAATGTAAAATGCTATTTTTTTTCTGATCAGCAAACTCTCTGAAGTGTTATAAAAATTTATTCTGCTTTAAAAACATTATAACTTAAAACCTGAAAAATAAGTAATTAAAACTGGTTAAATCCACGATTTTATAATTCAACTTGAAAATATCCATTGGAATATTTGACAGACACTTATTTATCTTTTTAAAAACTATAATGCAATATCATGGGGAAAAAAATTAAGTATTCACACTGCATTCACAAAGTTTCAATCTGTACAGCTTAACTTGTGCACTCGAAGTTTCAAACAAAAACTAGAAAGCTTGCCAATCAATATCGCATTCCTATCATGTTTACGATCACGTAATCAAAGAATTATTGATTTTTATCTCCATATTCCTTTTGTAAAATATATCTGATAAAAGATAAAAATAGTTTAGAAACATTAAAAAAAGTTTTTAATTGTAAAATATACTAAAATGAAGTAAAAACTTATATGACCGTATTTTCAAGCAAATCAATGAAATTCAATAAAAAAAATGCTCTCTTGGCACCCAACTTCGTTTTATTAAAAAACATAAGGATATATTTTTAGTAAATAACTGAATTAACTCTCTGGAGCTCTGTCAGATAGTGGGGGGAGTGATAGGAGAGTAAATTTAGCCCATGGCAGTCCTTATCATGCACCATGCTAATGACAGTTTGAGCAAGAGAAAAGGCTTTTTATTTTCTGATACATTAAGTTGAGGAATAAATTGAAAAAAAATTGGCATTATGTAGAAGCTTTGAAATGTCTTTTAAATATATAAAAGTCTACTAAAAGTTTAATATTTATAGTCATATATGTAGTCTTCGTGAGATGGATAATCAGTCGCAGCATAAGGTTTAAAAACAATGTAACTAGACACATTTCTAGGCATTAGTTCAAAACAGGTAAAATGTAATGTGAACAAGTCATTGACCTCGTCAGAGCTGACAGTTATTTATAGCACACATTCCACACTATTTAGGATATTAGCTACAGGAATGTTGTAATTTGGACTGTTAATGGCAGTTTGAAAATGTACAAAGGTGTATTACTTTCTCATGCATTAAATTGAGGAATCAACTGAAACAATTAGTATCATTTAGGAGACTAAATGACTACTAATTGACATTTAGATGACTATTTTTAATATGCATAAATATAAAAGTACAAAATTTTACATATTTTTCTTTTTAAAATTCCTTTGTTGTACTAAGTATGCAGTTTAGTGTACATAGTCATGTATGCAGACTTTGTGAACTGTACTTTCACGACCATGGCACTATACAGTTTAAAGTGAGCAGTTTCTGTGGGGCAAAACGAACTGTGGTTCCCTAAAGAATGACACTGCATTTGGTTCTACGAAATAAAGATATTTCTGGTACATTAAGAGGTAGATATCTTCCTTGAAGAAACGCTGTGAAAATGCCACCTATAAATACTGCATCCATTCATAATGCATAATATATATAAAAAACACTATTTAAAAAACAGAAATGAATAATTTTGACAATTTTTTTTTCTTTGACCCTTAAAGTATGAGGCTAATTTTGATGTTAAAATAACTTAGTTCTCTGTTCACTGAGCAATAAAATTTTGAAGTTTATCCTTCAAACTATTTTCATATTAAAAAACTTTTTGGAGCAAGGACAGTGCTCAGTCTTCAGTGAAGTGACACTAGGGCTGTTAAGAACTTAAATTCCCCATCATGAAGGGCGATTCCAGTATCTTGGTTGCAGGTGGGGATTAAAGCAGAGCTGCTAACCTTGCAGGAAGAAAATTACGATTTGGAAGGATGAAAAATTGGAGGTAATTGGAGCACAGTACACCTGCAGTTTATGGGATACAGGTGTCATTTTTTTTTATGCAAGGCAATAATGCATTGCAGTCTTGATAGAATGCTTGACTTCTGAACTCCTAGTGGAAACCTGATGGCAAAGAATTTGTTTTATTTTTCCAGACTGTAACAAGTTTCTTAAAATTACTTCTGTAAAAAACCTCACTAAATATGCAATTTAAAGAAATTAAAAATGCTTTTCAACATCATATTAGAACCACCTACCTAATATGATGTAGGTCCTCCTTTCGCTGCCAAAAGAGCTCTCACCTGATGAGGCATAGATTCAATGAGATGTTGGTAGGTGTCGCTTGATATTTGGTACCATGACTGCAACAGAAGATCCTGCAGTTCCCAAAAATTACGTGATTTGGCTGATGCTGCTTGTACCTATTTCTCCAATTCAAACCATAAATGCTCGATAGGATTCATATCCGATGAATTTGGGGGCCATGGCAATAAATGGAATTCCTCATCATGTTCTAGGAACCATTCCTGAACCTTCTTCACAGTGTGACATGGGTCATTGTCTTGTTGAAAGATGCAATCTCCATCAGGGAATGCAGTCGCCATAAAGAGGTGTACTTGGTAAGCCATGATGTTCAGGTAGGTGACAGCTGTCAGAGTTTGCTCTTTATGGGATAACTGTTCCAAGTGTCCCCCAAGAAAATATTGCTCAGACTATCACACTCCCTCCAGCTGCCTATATCCATCACATAGTGCATCCAGGTGAGAAGGCTTCCGTGGGTAAACATCACACACAAGCTCATCTGTCCACATGGTGTAACAGAAAATGGGATTCATCTGACGATACGACCCTCTTGCAGTCTTCTATTATCCAGTGTTGATGATTATATGCCCACTCCAAGCATTGATGACAGTGAATGGCTGTGAGCATAGGCACACGAATGGGTCTGCGACTGCGGAGACCAATATCCAAGAGCTTACGATGAACTGTGTGTTCGGACACATTGGGCCCTTTACCACAATTGAAATTATGGGTAATGTCAGCCACAGTAGTTCTCCTGTTGCTGCGGACAAGATAGCCTGCGCTGACCTCTGGCATCAGTGAGGCATGGCCGGCCCATGACTTGTCGACAGCTCGAAGTGTCATCTGTTTTGGACCATCTTTGATAGGTCCTGGAGGATCTTTGACTACTGCATAGTGTGAGCAGCCTACCAGTGTTCCTGTTTCAGAGATGCTCTTACCAAAGCATCTTGCCATAATGATCTGGCCTTTGTCAATATCAGATAAATCCTTTGCTTTTTCCACGTTGCGATGAAACGAAATACTGCCTGCGAGAGCTCTGACCGATATTATATGTATCATTTGTGACCTTGGCACGTGACACTGATTGGCTGAACGCATGCTTCTTTGCATAACACAGAGGTGATTCTAATGTATTGGCTGATTGGTGTATATATACCCTCAAGCAGCCATGAGCTATAGCTGCTGCAATTGACCAATATAGGCCAATTTTAATAAGGTCCTGTTTTACACTGTTTGGCCACCATTCACAATCCTATTCTCTAATCTCTAGTTATGTGTAAGGACAACATGGCCAAACGCTCTCTCTCTCTGCACAATATGCTGCTCAAAGGAGGTTGGCAACTCATTCATCTAAACTCGTCCATTACCTACAAAGTCAAACCACCTAATGCCCAAGGTATTGGGTACATATCTAGAATCAAAGACATCAAATTTGCTGTTATCTTGTTGACAAAGAGTCCAATTTTTTGCTACAATAACTTTAGAAAGGAGGGATTAGATATGTGTATTACTTTGAGAAACCAATTTTAAAAAATTGGAATTGTGGATGAAGCTAAAACCCGAAGTTTTGCTTCGGTGTCATAGTTCTTTCAGTAAGGGAACTTGAAAAAGTGAATATTAAAGAATGTTAGTATATTTGCCTAATAATTAAAAACATGCATATGTATAAGCAAATTACTCCTCAAGCTTGCCACAGAGGTCTGACAGCAGAGTACATCATAGACCTGATCTGTGAGGAAGGCAAGACTTCACTACTGTGATTTGTGATGAAAACGAGAAATATCTGTGCCTTATTCATTCTGGGCTCAAACACAGATCCCTTCAATCAGTAGTGATGCATGCCAAACTCCCCAATTCCTTTAGAAATTTTGGTACTTTTTATTAAGGACCTAAATATTTAGCACATAATATCAAAATATGCATAAATACACCTAAGTCAAAGACTACATTGATTTATAATAATTACCTGGCTTCATTTCCATTTTGTTCTGCATTGGTAAACCTTAATTCTGTTTGTGGAGTAGAAGCACTAAAAGTCTTTGTATTTATCACATGGATACTGTCACTAGAATGGCTAGCAGTCCCATCTCCAAGACCTGTGGACGGCACTGCTGGTAAACATAAATGGACTTGTGTAGAGGAGTTCTGAGAGAAATCTGCAGACACTGAGTCCAGTGAGTCTGCAGTCAACAATTCTTTGCTTGTAGATTTTTCTACACTATTGTTATTGCTAATTAAATCAATTTCTGATCCTAAAGTGGAAAAATAAATCTTTAAGTATGCTACTTATATAATAAATAACACATAAATATATATACACACATATATATAACTAGCTAGCTAATCTGATATTCTCAGATTCAAGTCCCAGATATGTTGGTAGTGAGATATATCTCCCCTAACCCTAGAGAAAACACCTGCTGGCCTTGACTGGAGGCTTTTAGCTTTTGGGAAAAGAAATTTTTAATGAATATTGTAAATGTGCATTTATGTTAGAAATTTAACCCATTGTAGATACAAAAGTGATGCTCAGAGATGAAACAACCGAAAAACCTGTGCAACTTTTTGCAATTGAAAATTTTAATAATTTTGGATGACTTATCAGTAGATTAAATTTTTAAGTATCACACTGAATAATTTTGATATTTACACATTTCATACTTTATTATATATGCAGCTATAGTGAATGTGTCATTTTTGGCACTTTTCTGCCATGTATGTCTGGTGGTAATTGTGAAATCAGCCTCTCTGTCTGGTTAAATGATAATAAAAAGCATACTATGATAGCATTCTATTAACATAAATTCCAGGGACTTGTGAAAAATATCATTTTTCTTGGATAGTGAACATTCATTGTAAAACTTCCAGCCCTATTTATTCCACACTTAATATTCATATGGATACGTGAAGAGGCAACAAATTTATGCAAGCAGCAGGTATGTGATCAACATGATATTTTAACTAATTTTATATGTGGAATTTATTACTCACAAAATTTTGCAATATTTTATTTTGTTTTTCATATTAGTTTTAAAGTCATTTTACAGAATTCCATAAAAATACCACATCTGGATTGTGGAAAAATGAATCATTTAAAAAATTTACTGAAACTACTAATAGTTTAGAATTTTAAATTACTGAAACTCAATGGGTAAAATTCAACAATAGAAGTGAATTTAAGCTTGCACTGATAATGGTTCAAAATTAGACACAAACATTACAAAAGAAAAACCATGCTACTCCTACATGAAACAGTAATTGTTGCCAAATCCATTTTTGCTATTTTCTGAATGTTAAGCTTGATTTCATCATTCCGAGTTGGCAACAATGCATTTAATTATTTTTCTTATTAAAACATAGATACCTGTTGAATCTGTAGTAAGGTTGGGTTGTTTTACCTCTGAGCGGCACTTTTTTTGCACACAATGGGCTAAATGGCCAGGTCACATGGACCCCGAAGGCTCAGAGAAATTTGGGGGAGGGGACCCACTGGAATAGCTGTTGGGAGACAGATGGTAGCCTCCTGTCGGCCATCCAGCGTGTTTTTAACGTGCACAGGGTATGGCTCTCCCGCACATGGGGTCACGGCTTAACGTCCCATCCAACGGACGGCGGCCTTTCCAAGACCATCGGTGTCCCCTACTGACCATGGGCAGGGCGGGGAATTTTGCGGAGATAAATCTCAACGCTGACCCAGCTGGGACTCGAACCTGGAAACTACAGATTACGAGCCTGACGCGCTACCGACTGAGCTACCCCCGCCCCTCTGTGCTAAGGGGTTTGTGTGTATGTGTGTGTGTGTGTGTGTTGGGGTGGGTGGGGGGAAGTACTCACCAAACCATCCTTTACTGCAGTGAAAATAAGAACATACAGATTACATTTTAAATAAAATAGGGGACACCGATGGGCTTGGAAAGGTGACGGAAATAAATTTAAAATATACAGATTTAATTTTAAAAGTGAGACCCAAGCAGTGCTTCCCTTGTGGAATATCCTATGTGATTATAGCAATGTAGAATATGCTTTAGAGCATTAAGGCATTTTATTTTAACAGTGGAGATCGTGATTAAATTTTTTATTTAATATAAAGGCATCATTTATTAACTCATACGAAAGAAAATGCTTTTTTTTGCCATTAAGATTTATTTACACAAGTATAAACGAGGCAGTGCATTGTGCTAGTTACATGCTTATAGGAGCCGAGCGCTTTCGACTGCACTCAACAGTATCTTTAGGGCGTCGTACAGTTCCTTGGGGAAGTTGATAATTGGTGAAAGGTTATGATAAGCAAAAGCAGTATCTTTTTCTTGAAGATATTTTCACTGATGAGAGTCATGCAGTAGAATGAAATTTCAGCATGCTTGTAGTGGCAAAGCACCGAACTCCTACTATTCAGTGAATTTTCTGTAGCAGTTTTGTAGCTTTATAATAAAGTGACTCATTCTCAAATTCAATGCTACAGTTAAACTTTAAATGCTTTGAAACATTTCATTCAATTTTTTTCATAATTCTTTATCACTTTTCAGATATATTTTAAATCAATAATATTTTGTGGAAAAAATTTCACTGACATACGGGACTTGAACTCGCATCTCTCCAGAAACGTGCCAGAGTATTCTACCATTGAACTAATGCCAGCTCTGTCTTTTTTTCTGCTAATTTAAGACTAAACTTTTAAATGAGATTAGAAGTTAGATGATGAGTTTAGTCTTAAATTAGTAGAAAAAAGGCAGAGCTGGCATTAGTTCAATGGTAGTATATTCTGGCATGTTTCTAGAGATATGCAGGTTCAAGTCCCGTATGTCGGCAAAATTTTTTCTGCAAAATATTTATTGATTTATCAATGTCAAAAAGTGGGCAAGCAATGCTGTGATTGTCATCTATGTTTAGATATATTTTAAATTTTTATTCAAATTATCTTGTTTTAAAAGCAAAATGATTTTTTTTATGACACTGCTTTTCTTAGGCTTACAGTTTGCATTGATCATCAAAAGCCTAAAAATATGCATAAAGGACTAAAAAAATTAAAAAAGGCTAATTAAATGAAAGATTTGAGCATTAATAAAAATATTATGAACTGTTTATATTAAAATAAAAAAAAAAATGGGAAAAAATATATTTTTGAAATTTTACTAAAGATAAAATGGAAAAAACACAGTAAAATGTAGAAAAAAAATTAAAAATTTAATCTACTATATTTCTTTTTCACAGTTTGGTTGTTTAGGGTTTTATGGCACATTAGCATCTAAGGCTATAATGTGCGAAACGAATGTCCAAATAAAAGATAAAAGTCATAATTCCCTCAACCAATATTTAAAAATAAACTACAAAGACATATAAAAAAGGTAAAACAATAAAATGAAATGTAGTCAACAACAATAAATAAATGTATAAATATGTTATAAATATAAAAGTAACCCAGGTGCAAGTGACCTGGGTTAAACATACAGAAAAATAAAAATGGGAGTAAAACTATAGACGAGTAAAATATCCTGTATATTGTAAAAATTTAAAGACAGTGGTAAAACAACAATGATCTGACAAACGATGTTCGAGTGTAAAGGGCTTGGATGGTAAAATCATGAAAGATAAAATACATATGCCGTTCAAAGTTAAAACATGGAACAGAAATTAAAATATGTTTGACATATAAAAAATTGGTGTCACAAAACACACTTAAGTTCATCATCCCCTGGAAGAAGAAAAGAATGCGAATAAGCGAATGACCTAAGTGGAGCTGAGTAAGTACAACTTCCTCCTTGAAATTCCTGTGGTAACATGACTGCCATGGTTTGATGATAGGTTTGATCTCAAAGAGCATGTTTGTAAGCTGTCCTGACTAAGATCTCTGCCACTGTGCCCGGAGCTCGATGGTAAAACATTGCTGGAAATCCAGATAAGGAACCGGCATATGGTCGGAGAGGAGGAAAAGGGGGAAGAAGAGCTGGAAAGGGGTGTAGTTGACTTGGTAACAGCATCTGCCAAGTCATTGCCCTAATACCGACGTAACTGAGCACCCAACAGTTGGGTTGTTTTACCTCTGAGCGGCACTTTTTTGCACACCATGGGCTAAATGGCCTGGTCGCATGGACCCCGAAGGCTCAGAGAAGGTTGGGGGAGGGGACCCACTGGAACAGCTGTTGGGAGACAGATGGTAGCCTCCCGTCAAGGCCATCCAGCGTGTTCTTTAACGTGCACAGGGTATGACTCTCCTGCACACGGGGCCACGGCTTAACGTCCCATCCGACGGACGGCGGCCTTTCCAAGCCCATCGGTGTCCCCTACTGACTGTGGGCAGGGCGGGGAATTTTGCAGAGATAAATCTCAATGCTGACCCAGCTGGGACTCGAACCTGGGAACTACAGATTACGAGCCTGGCGCGCTACTGACTGAGCCACCCTCGCCCCTAAGCACCCAATAGAAACAGATGGTTGTTGTGGCTGCCAGACAATGTAGCTGCTGGCGGATCTTAGAAAGAACTGGGTGAGGCGATGCCTCACTGAGATCAAAGACTGTAGCGAACTAAGTGAGTCGGTGTAAAGCTCACACTGACAATGATGCTTAGCAATGATGCTTAGCAGCCACATGGTCCAAGGCGAGGCTGATAGTGTGCAACTCTGCAGTGAAGATGGAACACTGCAGTAGGATCTGATCTGCAATGATTACATCATAGCAGACCATGACCAATCCCACTGATATGCCTAACTTTGAGCCATCTGTGAAGACAGGCAAGAAGTCTGGGTACTCAGCATGATGGCTGGCAAAGAGTTGCCAATACAGTCAGGTATGAAGGCCTTCCCTGTCCTACACAGGGAAAAATCACAGGAAGGAGAAACAATGAGCCATGGTGGGAGTGACTCGATTGTCGACTGTGCGATGCTATTGAGACTGGTGTTGATGTCTCTGAGGTAGTCTCAGACTCGCAAACCAAAAGGATGAATGGCAGTTGGCTGATTAGTGTAAAGCATTTCCCACTTTGGATTGAAAACACAGTCCCAAGTGGGATGGCCAGACAGGAATCAAAATTTAGATGCGATTTTTTTCTTTGAAATTTTGCCATTTTATTAAGTACAATTAAATGCCTTTTCTTTCGGTATATAACACGACATATTTCCATACATTAGTTACTTCAGGATGAGATTTTAAAGCTGTTTATTTTCTGAAAACCCTGAAATAAATCCAGCCACCACAGTTAGTTCAGTCTCAGAAACCTGACACTGTAAGATTGGTAAGTAATTTTTTAACTTAGAAGATTGGGGTGTGAATGGAATGAGTCGCAGTAGGCTCCTTTACCAACCCTCGTGTCAAGGAGAATGAGGTACAGACATTTTATCTGTTTTTGTCCCCTTTTCCCTTGACTAACTTGAAAGTTTATCGCCAAATCTGGCCTAAGCCACACTATGCAAAACCGTTTTACCACAGGTGCCTTGTCACTGCCCACTCTAGTGGTATCGGAGTAATTTGTGATTTAATAAATGCCTGAAAAGTTTAGAATGGTGATATTTTTCCATATATGTGCTTTCTGACTAAATCTGGAAGGAAGACAGGTGAAAAGGCTCACCACATGGGAAAATAACTGTTTTCCCAGCGAGATTTATTGCGGTTACATGCATACCTTCAGCGGAATGCTGATTGCAGTCCCTGTGGATAACACAATGGCATTTTCTCCCTGCCCTCCTTTTTTATTGTTTGCCCGACATCTACTCACTCGAAACAACTGGGGTTGGGCATGACAAATTGGTGTTTCATGGCCAGGATTTCTTACCTGCTGGGTTATTGTAGTATTAACCAGCATGAGTACAGTCTATAAATTAGTGAATTTATTGATGGAAAATAAAGATGCTTTTCCTATAGAGGTGAGTAAACTAACAGGAATGACAGCAGTATATCACGAAATACACCTCACAAATAGGAAACCAGTGAGACAAAGGGCTTACAAGGTACCTTTTGCACTGCAAGGAGAGTTAGATTGACAAACAGATGAATTACTCGATAATGGCATCATATGTGAAGTTTCCCCCTTCGCTTCACCCATTGTGCTGGTGAAAGATTCAATATTCAGTTATGTTGATTACAGAGCACTCAATGCACAAGACCATATAAGATTCATACTCTCTGCCTCTGATAACCAAAATTATTGACCAGCTTGCACATGCCAAGTATTTCAGTTCTCTGAACATGATATCAGGATATCCTGCACACCCTAACATCGGGAGAATAGTCTTCATCAGGAGGAAGGTATTACTTGAATTAAACTTTTTGCCATTTTTGGTTTATGCAATAGTCCCACCATATTTCAGAATCTTTTAGATAATATACTCATAGGCATGCATTAGGAGCAAGTACTGGTGTATTTGGATGACATGGTTGCCTTCCAGATGTTTGACCACTACAGAGAAAGGTTGAAAAAGTTTTTGATCGTCTGTGAGCTTTCACCATCAAGTTGAATCCATCAAAATGTCAGTTTCTTAACCCTTACAGTGTCAGGTTTCTGAAACTGAACTTACTTTGGAAGCCGGATTTATTTCAAAGTGTTTTCAGAAAATAAACGGCTTTAAAACCTTATCCTGAAATAACTAATGAATGGAAATATGTCATGTTATATACCAAAAGAAAGAACATTTAATTATGCTTAATAAAATGGCAAAAATTTGACAAAAACACGGGAAGTTAAATTTTTAAGCATTTTTTTTTTCAAAAACATTTTGTCCTTTCTTTTTACCATTTTATCTTTAATGAAATTTCAAATATATATATTTCCCCCCATTTTTTCTATATTATTTTAATATAAACATGTTCATAATATTTCTATTAATGCTTAAATCTTACATTTACTTAGCTTTTATTAAATTTTCAATCATTTATGCATACAACGCAAAATACATATTCTTAGACTTTTGATGATTGGCAAACTCTATGCCTAAGAAAAGCAATGCCATAAAAAATCATTTTGCTAAAAACAAGATAATTTAAATAAAAATTTTAAAATATATCTGAAAAGTGATAAAGAACTATGAAAAAAATTAAATGTTTTGAAACATTTCATTCAAAGTTTAACTGAAGAACTGAATTTGTGAATGAGTCACTTTATTTGAAGCTACAAAACTGCTACAGAAAAGTTTAATTCTAAAAATTCCACCAGAAATTTTGGTTAAAAATCACAATCTCCTGACCTTAATTAGCTTATTTGGTTCAAATGTAATTAAAATTATTGATAAAGGTCTTACTGTTTAAAAATCGTACTTTCAGTTGGGTTGTTTTACCTCTGAGCGGCACTTTTTTGCACACCATGGGCTAAATGGCCAGGTCACATGGACCCCGAAGGCTCAGAGAAGGTTGGGGGAGAGGACCCACTGGAACAGCTGTTGGGAGACAGATGGTAGCATCCCGTCAAGGCCATCCAGCGTGTTCTTTAACGTGCACAGGGTATGGCTCTCCCGCACACGGGGCCACGGCTTAACGTCCCATCAAACAGACAGTGGCCTTTCCAAGCCCATCGGTGTCCCCTACTGACCGTGAGCAAGCTGGTGAGTTTTGCGGTGATAAGTCTGAACACTGACGCAGCTGGGACTCGAACCTTGGAACTACGGATTACGAGCCTGGCACGCTACCGACTGAGCCACCCCTGCCCCTCGTGCTTTCAGTAATCCTAATTGTCTTTCTGATTGTTGCCATTATAGGTAACTAGTGATTTCGTTTTTGATTGTTTCTAATTATTGTTTACAATGAAGTATCTATTTAAGAAGCAATAAAAAATAATTTTAGAAACATTAAAATAAAAAATGGTCTTTAAAATCAAGTCTGCTAAATATTGATCAAAAGCCAATGTAAGTAGTTCCCAGATGATGCAATTTCTGGTAGCAATAAAATCAATATCTTTACATTAAAAGTTTAAAAAGAATTACAACTGTAGTGCAAAATATGGAGAAATGCAACCGACTGATAATCTAAACATAGTATGGAAGAATTAAGGCATAAACTAAAAATCAACACTACTTGATGCTGTTTATGGTGACTGAACATGAGCATATGTACACTGCAGACTCAAATAGATTTATTTTTAAACTTTATCATAATTTTTTCAAGCGGAATCAACAGATAAAAGAATATATATATTATAGATATTAGTGTTATTCTTGATATTTGATTAGCAACAGTTGAAAAAAAAAATTCATACTTCTATTTGGAAATTTCCCCCCTGTACTATGTGAGAGAAACTTGCATCTCCGTTCATTAGAATTCGAAAGATGAAAGCTTTTTTAGGCTGCGACATTTAAAGGGTTAAACAGTCACTAACCTACCTGGGACACCTGATTACTGCAG
This sequence comes from Ryuthela nishihirai, assembly GCA_038380435.1. Classification (NCBI taxonomy): domain Eukaryota; kingdom Metazoa; phylum Arthropoda; class Arachnida; order Araneae; family Heptathelidae; genus Ryuthela; species Ryuthela nishihirai. The sequence goes on along the minus strand of JAWZYU010000017.1, from coordinate 88,214,002 downwards.
GAGTGCAACCTGACCCCTGGAACCCTTGAGACTGTCAAAAAATTTTCCAGACCCTGATCTGTGGAATGTCAAAGCCTTCCTAGTACTGACTGGGTACTATCAGCAGTTTATAGATCATTATGCCGATCTGACTGACTTTTTGATAGTCCAGGTCAAGGGGGATGGCAAGCTTGCATGGACCCTTTGAGGCTGAGACAGTCTTCTAATAGCTCAAACAAACTTGTAACCGAGCTCATCCTTCTAGACCCAGACTTTGGGAAGTTTTTCTTGACTACCTATGTGTCTGAAATAGCCATCACTGGCATACTGGAATAAGAGATGGACAGAGGCTTTCGTAAACCTGTGGCATATGCAAGCCGGAAACTCAAACCCCTGAGGCTCATTATTTGACGATTGAAAAGGACACCCTGATGATTAAGTTTGCTGTAACACATTTTAAACAATACTTGTATGGTTGCTGTTTTCTTCTAGTATCTGATCATGAATCTCTCAACTTATTTGATGAAACTCGAAGACCTCTTAAGCTCGCTAGCAAAGTGGAACCTTATACTGCAGGACTAAATTACAACTAAATGAAGCAGAATCTGGAGACAGCTGCTGACTGACAGGAGGGTCAGCACTGCCATACTGCAGTGGATAAGTAGGTCAAAGTGGGTGACCTTGTATTTTTAGCCAAAGGGTACCATGCAGAAATACCAAGAAGCTGTCTAAATTGCCTTCAGCACTATGGAGAATCCAACAGGTCACCGAGCTGAATTACAAGTTAACTTGGTCATGAACCCTCACAAAATAGATAATGCTCAGGTCGACTCACTCGCAAAGCTTCAAAATTCAGGAGAGTTACTTGAGATGAAGAATCTGATGATAAAGACTGGGAGTTTGATCCTCAGAACACCCAGGCCCACATTGCATACTGTCCCTCATTCCTCACTGCAGTGGCAACCACACCGAGATCATCCCCCTGGCATAGTCATACCTCCTCCCTCTCTGCATTGAGAAAACTGACACAGCTCACCATGGCAACGAATGGCAGCACTTGCTTGCCCTTGCTCCCCCCAAGCAGAACATGTAGCGAAGGGAGCCAACCTCCAAATCAAGTGACTGCAGTAGCAGCAGGAGATATCTTCGAGTACTCCCCCCTTCAAGCAACCTGAGCTATGAGGATGCTCATACATCACCATTGCATTAGGAGAAAGCAGCACAGTCACTTCTGCCTATGGCATCCATCAGTTAAGTGGTACAGTGACACCCACCACTGCATCCAGCTAGGAGTTTAACTTCTCCCTATCCACTTCCATCTGAATGAAGTTACACAAAACTGAGCACCACACGAAATTCCAGGAGTAGGGTTTGGATTCTTTGGCTTCAGGTGGATCAAGGTAGTCCCCTCATGACCCACCCTCGTTGCCCAGCACATGTGCTGTTACACACACATTAGATGCCTATATGAAAGATCGGCCTTTGATCACCACCTGATGCAAGTGGAAAACAATCATTGATCATGGTGACACACACCTGAGTACAATGATAGAGAGCAGGATTACAATAATGAAAACCAAATAAGAAATCTCAAAGAGTACATGTAAATTCCCAAGCATGGAATCGAATATTTTGAGATGAATGTAAATGAAATAGGGTTATCAAGATAGGAATGCTTTTGGAATTACAGGGGTAACACATTAGTTGAGTTGGAGCATGGCTGAAAGATTAGCTTACAGGACTGCCCAGGAGTGGAAATCGCCTTTGTTATCACGTGATGTTTTCCAATGGTGCTTCAGTTTATAACCAGATGACACTGCCACCACACTGTAGCTCAGTAATGTTTACATTTAGAAACGAGAAATGCAGTAGACTGCATAAGAACTACTACCTAATAATGGGAAAGAATTAATATATAATTTTTTTCCCGTCACTAGGTCAGTTTTAATCACATTTACCATACTGCATTGCTCTGAAATAAACATTAGAATATTTCCTCCAAGCGTTAGGAAAAAATTGCTTAATGCCATTTTATGCAAAATGCAAATATGGAAATTTCATGCAAAAAAATTTTATTTACCAGTACAGCATATTGTCAATTGTTAAACCACGAACTTTTCTTTTCATGTTATAAAACTTCTTAGTTTCATTTTTTTCAAAATATGATGCATAAGCTTTTCTAATTTGATGTAATACTATATTTTATTATTTTCCTGTTAATACCTCGAATATTGTTAACTTTGTAGCTATACTCATTCTCACTATTTTATACTGAGGGGGGAAGGGGGGAGTATGTCTCAAAGGAGACCACTCCTGGAAAGTGCCTCTCTCTGACCCCCCTCACCTTTCTATTTAGGATCTGTTTTTTCATCTTTTCTCTCTTCTCTTTTCTGCATGGGACAGGTATGTCATGCCTCCATTTTTTCGAAAAGTGGACTTTATGCATTTTTGGCCTCGATCACTCCCACCATTTCGTTGCTTTTGCAGTCTTCCCTGACATTTTATCCTTCAGTTTTGACTTTCCCTGTGCTAATGCCAGTGAGGAAGAATCCATCCATGCTACAGCAATCTAGAACTTTCTGGGCAAGTTTTGGATTCTCTCCGAGCAACAGATGAATCATCGCTGGCTGATGCAATTGTCCAGCTGCTGAAGCAAGCCAGAGCGGTCGATGGGCCCACCACGTCCTCTTCAAGTAATCTCCTCCTCTCCCTGGAGGGGAAGCCGCCCAACTATGGAAAAGAAAGAAATCTTTCTTTTTATTCTTCTTCCTGGATTCTGCATATCCGCTTGTGTCAAACCGAGGATTATGTTCGTTTCTTCTTGCTTTTTGGACATGAGACCATCCGGTTGTCTCCCTCACCGGTGAAATTCAGAGTGAAGGCTAGTGACCTGGAACCTAGAGATCACTGGCGAGGATGAGGGTGTCTTGCATTTGACTTATCATGCCAGGAACAATTGAGGAGGAGGCAAGCCTGACTGACAGAACCAATTGATTAAGTTACCAGGAGGATTGGAGTGCAAATGGAATGAGTTAGAGTAGGCTCCTTTACCAATCCTCATGCCAAGGAGAATGAGGTACAGAAATTTTATCTGTTTTGGTCCCCTTTTCTCCTGGGTAACTTGAAAGTTTATTGCCAAATCTGGCCTAAGCCACACTGCATGACTCTGCTTTACCACAGGTAACTTGTCATTGCCCACTCTAGCAGTGTCTGAGTAATTTGTGATTTAATAAACGTTTACCTGGAAAGTTTAGTATGAAGATATTTTTCTATGTATGTGCTTTCTGATTAAATCTGGAAGGAGATGGGTGAAAAGGCTCACCACATGGGAAAATACCTGTTTCTCCAGTGAGATTTATTGCAGTTACATGCATACCATCAGAGGTAGTTGGTAAATATACTACTATTTCATTTTCAATTATGTTTTTGCTTATTACAGCTTTTGGATTTTGTTTTAATACATCTCCACAGATATTTCTAACTTATAGTTTATCTTCTGGATCCAGGATTTTAAATGTAAACACCCCTCCTGTTGGTAAAATTTTATGTCTATAAATAACTAATTACAAATTTTTTAATACTGTTAATTATTGTATGAGGTAAATTCCACTTATACTTAGTGACTATATTTTTTAGAGTTTGCAAAATTCGTGGTATATATATGTGTGTGTGGAAACCTGAATATGTAATAGAAGTTTTCATTATTTCTATCCTCTAACTACATATAAAATATATTTCCTTCTATAAATCGGATTTTTCTGTACAATATCTGTATGTTCTTGTTAGATGTGTATTCATTGTGTATTTTTTTTATAACTTATTTGGTGGGCTGACTTTTGCAGGATAACATTTGGTGTAAAGTCAGCTTTCTGTTTACTTTCTTTATATAACCTTTTTACACTTTATTGATATATATCTAAATATGGTAATTGTCTATTTATATCTGATTCATAAGGAAATTTTATAGTAGACATTACATTATTAAACGAATTTATTAATTTCTGAAGTTTTGATACAGGGCGATCCCAATAAATTACTACATCATCAATGCATTGCAGATACAGTGATGATTTCAAATCTGATTTCTGTATGTTCTTACATGTCCCATTACTATATCACCCATGAGCCCATAGGGTGATGAACCTATTGGGACTCCCTCTCCCATCCATTTACTACAAACCAGCACCCAGTTTGAGGTGCTGGCCTGGTCCAGGGTTTCATGAACACTAAGGTGTTTCTGAACTGAAGGCCTAGTGACCTTCAACCGTTAAGACTTGAGCTACATCACTGCATCCAGAATTAGTGTATTCAGTTACAGCAATATGACATCAAGTGAGTGAATGGTTGTTGTATATCACACTGGTGTCTTTTGAATAACTTGAGCTGCTGTAAAAATGAAGTTAAAGTATTGCATGGGGAGTGGGGTTATGAACTAAATAAATTAAATAAGGTTATTTCCATAGATCATTCTTTAACTCGGTTAACTTTTTAATTATATTGCATTATTTTTGAGAAGTTTACATTTCATCTCTTAATAAATCATTAATCTTATCATCATATCTGATTATTTAACATTACTATTTGTTTGTTACAATTGAACACAGCGAGTAAGAATAATAATAATTGAGGGCCCACACCAATTACTATAAAATAAAAATAATTATGTAGGAAAAATATATAGAACAATTGAAAATGGCACTACCGAACACAAAACACAATTTCCGGTTTAAGTTATTAAGAGTACAGCTAGAGGGGGCAACATTCTATCAACCCTACTTACTGCCAATTAGTTGATGTCATCTGAAAATGTCGGCAAAGCAGACTGACGAAATGCATAATGCTCAAAAATAAATGTCAAATGTGTATATCAGCAGAAGATACTTTATCATCTGATATCAGCCAGTTCAAAGCTCCATGAAAAACTCCATTACAGCAGAGTTCCATAGCAAGACATCCAGCTGCACATGGAGTAAACAACAAGCTCCATGTGTTAAACAAATGAACATTCCATGCATCAGTGGACAGTGACAACTACTACACTGAAGTGCCATTAAATTAGAGATAGCAACCTAGTAACATGTTGGACCCCCTCTGGCCCTGATAATGGCTGCCACATGACGAGGCAAGGACTCCATAACTCCAAGCTATCCATTGCCAATTTCGATGTTCGATGTTCTTTAGCCCAGGCAAGGCGGTGAGCCTGGTGTCATGCCATTAGAAGTTGGACTCCTGTACGTTGGTGGCTCCCGAAACTGAGACTATGAAGTGACCATTGCACAGTCCGTGCACTGACTTCTCGGCTGGAACAGGCTTCAGATGGGAGGTGATTTTAGATAATGTTTGGCCCCTATCAGTCCATATGATGTGGGTCAGATGGCAAAGCCCACATTCATTCAAGACTGATTGTCCTTTGCAGTTTGTCCAGGTGCTTGTTTTTCTGCTGGAATTTTCATATTCTCAGAAAACTATTGAAAGTGTCATACGAGAAAATCCAAGTTCATTGACAATTTCAGAGATCGAGTGTCCCATCCGTTGGGCACCTACAATCTGCCCTCTGTGAAATGCATCTAAATCCTGTGCCTTTCCCATTACGTTTCTCATGATGAATGCTTAGGAAAGCCAAAGCTGACTGCTATATGTGACCAGAGTTTCAGCCATGAATGCATGCAAATGCACGATTTGCAGTACTGAATTTGGATAATGTCTCCTGTACATAATACAATGGCACTTCAGTGTACATGGCAATGTTAATGGACTGGTGAACACAGTAGCAACTGAGCATCAGCATCACTAGCAATTACAGCGAGTGTACCAGAAAAGGACTACTCTCCTATCATCATCATCCTCAAGCAGCCATGGGCTACGGAGGTCCAAACAGACCGTGTAATTTAGTTCTCCAAGCAAGTCTGTCCTGAGCTACATCTACTGCATCTGGCCACTGCACACCAATTCTAATAAGGTCCTGTTTGACATTGTCTGCCCACTGCATCCTTGGTCTCCCCCTCTTTCTGAAGCCTTTAGGCACACTGTTTATAACCCTATTAGCCAATCTATAATTATCCATAGGGTAACATGGCCAAACCAACGGAGTCTCTCTCTGCATAATATGCTGCTTAAAGGAGGTTGCCAACTCCTTTGCCTAACCTCATCATTAGTTACAAAGTTGAACCACCTAACACCCAAGATACTGCATAAGCATCTAGAATCAAAAGCATCTAGTTTCCCGTTATCTTGTTTACAAAGTGTCCAAGTTTCACTGCTATAACTAACCCTAGAAAGAACCAAACTATTATACAGTCTATTTTAGTCTTTAGGTGTATACGCCTATTTCTCCACTCTCTCCATAGATTCTTAAAAGTCCTGGCAACAATCCCTATCCGTCTGTTAATCTCATGCCACACATCACCAGTATCTGTTACATAGCTCCCAAGATAATTAAACTGTGACACCTGTTCAAGATTTCAACCATTCAGATTAACTGAATCAATCTCCTATACTGGTAAATATAACAACTAGGCTTATAACTGCCTGATATTTAAACCAAATTGTTTTAGCATCTCAAGCTGGAACACAGGAGACATTAATTGTCCAAACAGTGATATGAAAATAAATCATTTATTATTATTTGTTCGATCTTTCAGCTAGAACAATTGTGATTTCTGTGTTTTTTAATTGTGCTAATATTCTAGCCTTTTTTTTTTTGTCTTATCCCTTTCTTGTTTCTGCTGTTGGTATTTTATACCTCTATGCATTTTAAATATTAAACCTTTATCTTTATGCAAAATAGGCATTTTACAAATAGTTTGTTCAATTGGGGTATTAGATTTTCAAATTTTGGTATAATGGTATCAGGTACACAAAGCCCCCCCCCCCCCATTTCAGAATTATACAACATTTGGTCATATCCAATTGCAAGTTGGATAGATTAATAAATTTAGATATTTTTATATTTTGCTTGTTGAAAGGAGGTTTAATTCTAAATTCCTGTTTTTCTGTTCAATTTCTTTTTCCTTTTTACATTTTTAATTTTATTCCTATGTTTATCAACAATCCTAATTGTTTGGTATTCTATCTTATAATGCATTCTACCCATTAAATGGTTTGAGTATATTCTATTTTCCCCGTTAATATTTGGTACTTGTTATATACCTTATTTTCTACCTTTCTTATTTCTTCCATAGTTTTCCAAATTATAAAATTAAAATTTTTTATTTTTACTGTTTTAATTACTAATTAACTTAAACACCTCATGGCAGCCTGGAACCTATTACTCATTGAGTATAGCCCAAGTGACAGCTATCACTGCCAGGGGAAGTTACATAAAACTACACTCACTTCTATTTTCGACAAATGAATCCTCATACAAGAGAAGTAAAACCTGTCGCCTGAATTTTTTAAAAAGTTCTTAGCATTTATTTTACTTTAAATGTTGCGAGGGTTAAGATTTTAACATCAAGGCTGATTGAACAGGCTTCTAATTTATTCAGTGCAATTACAATAGCAGGAAAAAAGAATACATCAAGGATGCAGTCACAACAAATAAGGCAGAGAAAAGCCATACAGAAGTAGCAATTACAACATGGATTGGTATCTGGTACGAAATCAAGAGCAAATTTTCAAAATTGGATGCTAGCAAAATCTCAAGTGTCAACAAGCTGTCCGAGAAACCAAATAAGTCAGCCAACAAGAAAGATCTTCTAAAAGTGGTATTATCCTTTAACACTTTGATTTTTAAACTGCAAGAACTCTCAATTGGCAAAAGTTGCCATTGATGTGGTGTACTATTCTCAATTTGTATCATCTGAAACTCAAAACTTTTATAATATAATTTAAAACTCTTAATATGAGTTTTTACCTATTATATATTTTATATTAAATAGGTAAATATCCAATATGTCAAGTTCATTCATTATTTATGAGTTTCTTTGGTTGCTAAAGTGGCAATAGATAGTAAACTCTGGAGTTGTAGATGCTTGCTTATAGGCAAATTTTAATGATAGTATTATTATCATGGTAAAGTTGGGACACAGTTCTGTTGAGGCCATCCAGCATGTTCTATAACATGCACAGGGTATAGCTCTCCCACTCTTAACATCTCATCTGGCAGAATTTCAAAGCCCATTGGTGCTCCCTACTGACCTCAGGCAGGGAGTTTCGTAGAGATAAATATAAATCTCAATGCTGGCCCAGGTGGACTCAAACCTGGAAACTGCATATTACAAGCCTGTCACATTTACTGACTGAATTGCTGTGATTGAAATTTTCATTTTGTATAAATTGCACAAGATTAGATACAGTGCATGGACACTAAAAAAGAGAATAAATATTTAATAAATCGAGATTTTCCATTAATAACTTACTGCTATGGCTGAGATTCTCAATGGACTGGAAAAAATTAAAACACCAATATTTTTACAAATACCGAAACATAAAGATAAAGCTTATAATTAAAATATGAAATAAGAGAAATGAAGTTTTTAAATAATGTAGTTAGGAAAACTGGGACACAAGAAGGAAGGCAGTAAATAAGGTGTATAATGAAAATCAAATATTAATTTGGGTTGGTTTGTTTTACCTCTGAGCAGCACTTTTTTTCACACTATGGGCTAAATGGCCAGGTTACATGGACCCTGAAGGCTCAGAGAAGGTTGGGGGAGGGGACCCACTGGAACATCTGTTGGGAGACAGATAGTAGCCTCCCGTCAAGGCCATCCAGCGTGTTCTTTAATGTGCATAGGGTATGCTCTTCCACTCATGGAGCCATGACTAAACATCCCATCGACAGACAGTGGTCTTTCCAAGCCCATCGGTAGGGAAGGGAGTTTTGTGGAGATAATCCCAATGCTGACCCAGCTGGGACTCGAACCCGGTAACTACAGATTACAAGCCTGACGTGCTACTGACTAAGACACACCTGCTTCAGGGAAAATGGGAGGCAATATTCTTCTTCTAGTTATCAGATATTTTCATGCACTCTCTAAGGACAGTTCCCTTATCTCTACAGATATCTGTACCATGAGTTGAGAAAACAACAATCTAAGAAATTCTCTATCATACAAACTGCACTCCCATGTGCAAGTGGTGAGACCAGTAGCACATAGACCACTTGCAACTACTGTGATCAGAAAAACTTCATTAAAAATTATGCTTACAGAAGCTCAGAAAAAAAAAGTTAATAAAAACTGATCAACCATACAGGAAGTAACCTGACTAATGATTGCTGCAAATAAGAATGCCCCCAGGGGATCCATATCCTTCAGGAAAATCACACGAGTTGGAAGAATGAAAATTTGGAGCATTACAAGCACTTATGTGAACTAATAAATTCTAGCATTTGGTGCAATGTAATAAAATCAATTATTAACCAATGCATGATGGAAACATAATGATTATTGGTTACTAATTAGTAACAATTTAAATTCTCATTCCTTCTGTATTGTAGTGTTAATTTATGCAATATTTAAATTAATGAATGATACCTACAGATTGAGAGTTACTAATTATTATTGACTATGTTCAATTTTATAATACAAAAAAGTATGCATGCTGCAGTTTTGTCTTTCGTTTGGCGCAAAATGATCTCGGTTGCCAGTATGCCACAAACCCCAATCAATGCCTTGCTGAGGACTTAGAAGGGGTTAATCAAAATAATGGAAACACCGATGGCAACTGGAGCATATGTAATGCACTGGTATGCAGCATATCATAGGGACAATACCACCCATGATGTGTGGTATATAAAGGGGAGAAGTACGATGTTGGTTATCATGTAGCAGTGCCACAGGCACAGGTGAAACAGCTGTTGTGGTGTAATTGTCGACAATTCCAGATCTGTGACCTCCAAAAAGGCATGATCATTGGTGTGTATCTTGTATGAGTTACAGTAACCAGAAAGGTGGAAATAATATGTGTAACATGAGGAACTGTATGAAAGATTATCATCTACCTATAAAAAAGGACATGGTGTTACCTCCAAATGTGCAAATTGTCAGATAGGGATAGGAGAACCTTGGCACAGATTGTACAACAGAAGCACAAGACCACAGCTACCACTAATGCTAGTGCATGTACATACTACCACAAATAGCAGTAGAGTTGAACACTAGTTGGAATGATCCCATTTTCGTCATAACAGTTCGTCAGAAACTTCATCACTGGTATTTATGACCATGCTGCAATCCACAAACCTCTGATTACCAACATCAATGCAACAAAACGTGTAAGGTGGGGCAAAGCACATAAAAACTGGGATGCTAAAGACTGGCAAGTTGTCATCTGGTCTGATGAATTGTCCTAGACATTGTTTCCCACCACTGGTAGAGTACATCTGGCGAAAACCTTCAGAAGTGTACTACCCGACTGTGAAGCATGGAGGTGGATCCCTGATGCTATGGGGTGCCATATCGTGGCATTCCTTAGGGCCATTAGTTATTCTGCAGGGTCATGTCACATCTGCAACATACGAATCCATTCTCGGGGACCATCCACACCCAACGTTGAGGACATTGTTCCCTAATGACCATCCCTGGTTTCAAGCGGATAATGCACCTGTGTATTGTGCGAAATATATCAAGTTGTGGTTTGCAGAGCATGAAGATGAGGTACAACAGCTACCCCAATATTATTGAACATTTGTGAGAATATCTGGAGTGCAAAGTCTGATAACACTTTCAACCTCCAACATCACTGGCATAGTTGGGCCATATTTTACAGGAAGAATGGTCCCACATTCTATTAGCATATGTGCATGACTTGTATAAGTCTAAAAAAATTTAATATATCACGATTAAGCTGTTACATTTGGTAGCACAGTGTATCACAATCCTAGTACGCGAAATGCATATTATTTTCCCGCAAAATCTGGGAGCATAATAACTTAGATAAATTGATATTTCAGTAACTTAAAAGCCATAATTGTAACCTTAAAACTATGCAAAGATACATTAGACCTTAAATTAAACAGAGGATAGTTACCACTTTGTAGTAGCTGGTACAATTGCTTATCATAGGCATTCACAGACGAGATGATGTAATTCTCACAGCCCCGATGTTTGTAAGCTACCAGTCCTAAGAAGATGAACCAGCTGTATAATGTTGATCACAGCAATATAATGTGCCACTGATGGCTTCCAGCATGTTAATTATTACAGTCACCCTCTTGTCACTGCATTAGGATACAAGCTTTAAGTAGATAGACACAAAAGTCGATGGTATTCTGCTATTATTCAGCTGATATTCCATATAGGTCATGTACAAAACCTTGGCATCACCATTTTCTGAGTCCAAGACCCCTTTGGTCATGTGCGTATAAAAGCTTAAATGTGCTTAATATATTATCGATTTCAGAAGCTCCTATGCTTCGAAATAACTATTGTTATACACATTCATATGTCAACTTTAACACTAGTTGTGAAGACATCATATCAGCAAAGCAGACGGGCACAGTTCCAGTTAACAATCTTAAGTGGCTGATATCCAATGCCATCGAAGTTTTGCATCTTACACACATTAGTAACTTATTACAACTGAGCTGTTCAAATTGTCAAAGAAAAAACATACTAACATTTAAAAGACTTTAAAAAAATTGTCCAGCCTGCATCAAGACACCTCTGAGCTCAGGCTTAAGGGGCATCCTATTGCACCACGACAATTCCTCAGCCCACACTGGCAAATCGTTGGCAACAATCAAAATCAAACACTGGCAACATACAACATCAAGACACCCCTGAGCTCAGGGTGCCTTGATGCAGGCTGGTCAATTTTTTAGTCTTTTAAATGTCAGTGTGTTTTTCCTTTGACAATTTGGATAGATCAGTTGTAATAAGTTACTAATGTGTGTAAGATGCAAAACTTCGATAGCATTGGATATCAGCCACTTAAGATTGTTAACTGGAACTGTGTAATGGCTTTAACAACATTTGGAACTGTGCCTATATCTGCTTCACTGATATGAAGATATCTTCACAATTAGTGTCAAAGTTGACATATGAATGTGTATGACAATAGTTATTTCGAAGCATAGGAGCTTCTGAAGTCGATATCATATTCAGCACATTTAAGCTTTTATACGCACATGACCAAAGGGGTCTTGGACTCAGAATGGTGATGCCAAGGTTTTGTACATGACCTATATGGAATATCAGCTGAACAGTAGCAGAATATCATCGACTTATGTGTCCATCTACTAAAAGCTTGTATCCTAATGCAGTGACAAGAGGGTGACTGTAATAATTAACATGCTGGAAGTCATCAGTGGCACATTATTTTGCTTTGATCAACATTATATAGCCGGTTCTCTTCTTAGGACTGGTTGCTTACAAATATCGGGACTGTGAGAATTACATTATCTCATCTGTGAATGCCTATGATAAGCAATTGTACCAGCTACTACAAAGTGGTAACTATCCTCTGTTTAAGGTCTAATGTATCTTTGCATAGTTTTAAGGTTACAATTATGGCTTTTAAGCTACTGAAATATCAATTTATCTAAGTTATTATGCTCCCAGATTTTGCGGGAAAATAATATGCGCTTCGCATACTAGGATTGTGATGCACTGTGCTACCAAATGTAACAGCTTAATCGTGATATATTAAATTTTTTTAACTATTGCTAGCTGTGTTTAAATTATATATTGTATAAGTCTATTGCATGTCGAATTGAGTCTATTCTGGACACCCGAGATGAGCCTACAGTTTATTAATAAAATGTTCCCCACATACAGTATGCATTTCCATTATTTTGATAAACCTGTGTAGTTGTGTTTGGTAGAAGATGCCTCGAGAGTCTCAATCTGTTATGGATGAAACAAAAATGGGCCATCCCATTAAATTATCAGAGTATATGGACATTTTATGGCACCAATTAACTGATTTTGAACTAAGATTTTCTATCTCATAACAAGGAGATTAAATGTTTATTTACATTTTTTCAATGCATAAAACATACTTCTTAATATTAACAAAGTTCAACTTTATTGCTAATTGTTATGAATCAATATGTAGGCATCATTCAACATCAAAAATACATAATTGATATATTACAAAACTTAACATTACAATACAGAGGGAATAGCAATAAATGGGTTGCATCCTTTGCCAGTGATCTTTGATCATGTGATTGCTGATGCAGAGCTGCCAACTACTCCAATTTTATTGGACTTTTGGTTTAAAATCCTAAAATCTGATTTTGTCTTTGAAAATCCGATTTTTAGATGTTTTTCAGTTTTACACTTTATGAAAATCTGCCTCCAAATTGCACAGCATTTTTGCCCCTTTTCCTAATAGTGAATGTTATGAAAGGTAAGAATTGTTTTCGATTTAGCTCTTTTGCTGTACTAAAGGTACAGCTGTGTCTCCACTCCCTAATCTGTGCTTGCTTGTGTGCTCACCTGTGCACCAATCAGAGGAAATCTGACTCCAGCTGACCATTTCTGGACAACACATGGCAAAGTCGAAGTCTACACCAAAATTCTTTTACAGAGATGAAGGTCATATATAGTTTCTAAATGGATGTTTATTGAACCTATACCCAACTCTCCCAGCTCTGACCAACTAAATGTTAATTGGATTACTTAGAATCAAAAATTTCAGAGTGAAGGAAATAATACAGATTAGAGAACTTCCCTATCAATAGGCCATGATTGATATTGCAACATGAATGGGTCTTGTGCATGCCAGTTTTGGCAATAATCCTGCAGTTTATGGCACCATCTAGTGAGCTGAGATAAGGTAGTAAACTTAAGGTGAGTAAAGTATAGTTAAAAGCCCTAACGTTTGTTTTTAGTAGGATTAATAAAAACGTAAGTGAATTTATATAGTATGATAGTTTTTCATAGTATTGAACGATTTATTCGATTCTCTGTTAGTATATTTTGTGTGGCCTGTTATTTTCATAATAAATGAAGATTTAACTAACATATAATTGTATTTTTTAAATGCAATTTGGATTTAATTCATATACAGGGTGTTTCAAAACTCTCTGCACAAATTTCAATGGGAGATAGGGAACACCAAGACAAACCTTTTTCGTCTATGAATGTATGTCCACTGACATAACCCTTTGGTGTTAGAGAGCACTGACAGAAATATTGGTAGAGCTGGTACATAAAAGAATGGAAACAAGTGTGAACAACATGTTTATCTAAAGAAGGTGCTCAAATTTGCAACTGGCAAACAGCATTGCATGCATGACAGCGTCAAAGCATTGATTGCCACACATGTTGAAAGATTCGCAGAATTTTGCGAACAGTTGCAGGGGTGACAGAGATTCTTGCAATGAGGCCTTCATCTGAGTCAATAGGAGTCTCACACATGAGGTTCTTCACGTGTCCCAGAGAAAGAAATCGATACATGTTAAACTGGACTATCTTGGTGGCCAGGCGACGGGTCCACCCCAGCCTATCCATCAGCCCCCAAAAGTGGCGTTCAGATAATCCAGCACATCATTGCTGAAGTGTGCTGACACCCTGTCATGTTCTAACCACATTCGTCTATGAATAGCCATGGGAATATCTTCCAGCAGTCCAGGCAATGTTTCTTCAAGAAATGCCTGATAAATCTGCCTGTTGAGTCAGGGAGGCAGCAGGTATGGCCCAATCAAAATATCATGGACCACCCAAACATTGACGACGAACTGTTGTTGATTACCATGCGCCATTCTGCAATGTGGATATTTTGTGCCCAAAACATGAGAATCGTGCACATTAAACACACCCTCATGTGTGAAAAAAGCCTCATCTGAGAAGAGCACATGAGCCGGAAAATCAGGCTGCACCGCTCTGTTGTAGAAACCAGTGCACAAATTCCACACAAAGAGGGTAATCCTGAGGTTGCAACGTCTGGACTCTGACAATGAAAAGGATGTAACTGCTACTTGTGCAACACTCTCCACACGAGGGCATGGTTCACACCGAGTTTACATGCAACAGCTCACATGCTTGTGCCTGAATTGTCCTCAATCTGCCGTAGGATCAGTAGGTGTCAGTATCTTCCATGTTAGGAGTGCGCATGGTTCTCTCCCGATCAGTGTCATGCATGTTTGCATGGAATGTTCCAGTTTCTCACAGTTGCCAGTGCAAACGCACAAATGTTTGGTGGTTTGGCACACGTCTGTTTGGGAAGCATTGTCGGTACAACCTCACATCTCTTCCATTTAGATTGGCAGCCCCATATACCAGATGCATGTCAGGCATCTCATCAGTTGTGAAACACTCCATTTTACAAGTAATGTGACTGATTTACAGATGATGGCAAAAACAAGTCCATTTTCCATTCCCACTTCATCCCTCTAGCCAATTGTAGCGCCCTCTAGAACCGAAGGGTTACGTCAGTGGGCATACATTCATAGAAGAAAAAGATTTGTCTTGGTGTTCGCTATCTTCCATTGAAATTTGCATAGAGAGTTTTGAAACACCTTGTATATGTAGGGGCGGGGGTGGCTCAGTCGGTAGCGTGCCAGGCTCGTAATCTGTAGTTCCCAGGTTCGAGTCCCAGCTGGGTCAGCGGTGAGATTTATCTCCGCAAAACTCCCCACCCTGCCCACGGTCAGTAGGGGACACCGATGGGCTTGAAAAGGCTGCCATCCGTTGGATGGGACGTTAAGCCGTGGCCCAGTGTGCGGGAGAGCCATACTCTGTGCACGTTAAAGAAGACGCTGGATGGCTACCATCTGTCTCCCAACAGCTGTTCCAGTGGGTCCCCCCCCCAACCTTCTCTGAGCCTTCGGGGTCCATGTGACCTGGCCATTTAGCCCATGGTGTGCAAAAAAGTGGCGCTCAGAGGTAAAACAACCCAACCAAACTTGTATATGTAGCATAAAGATATAAATTTTGCCTCAGGTAAGGGCTGAAAATTGCAGACGATTTATGATATTTAATTAATCTTTAGCAATGTTTCAAATTCTCCTTTTAAAATAGTGTTTTAAAAAACTCCTTTTAAAATAGTTGTCTCCAATGAGATTATCTTGTTCTGGGTATTTTTTAATAATGTGAATGGCTGTGCATTTGTTTACAATTGTGTTTTTTAGGCTTGATAAATAATGAGCTAAACCATTTTTTAGGCTTGCTTTCTCCAATGCAATTATTTAGTTCCGGTGGCTTTTTTATACTATGGATCAGCAGTTCATTATTTAGAATAATTCATGTATTTCAGGCTTGTTGTCTTTGATGGGATTATTTTGTTCTGGGGTCTTTTTATTACTGTGGATCGGCAGTGACTTGTTTACAATTTTGTTTTTAGGCTTTGATAAATAAAAAGGGTGGAGCGGTTGTTTAGAAGTATGTTTAAGTTAAAATGATTATCTCTGATAATTTTGTACTGGAGTTTTCTTAAATTGTGGAATGGCTGTGCTTTTTTGAATAGCCATCTCCAATTAAATTATTGAATTTTGCAAGTTTTTTTTTAATTATGGAATGGACGTTCATTTGTTAGTGATAATAGGTTGTTGAAACAAGTAGCCTCAGATGATTGCTGTCCATGCAATTTAAAGCTCTACAGTTCAATTTTCACCAGAGTCATTAACAGCAAAAGAATAAGGCTAACAAATAGTCATAAAATTATTATGCAGTGTCATACTTATGCTTTAGGTGATCTGCTTGCTCTGTCCACACTTCCAGCAGTTGTTTTTATTGGCATTCACTTGTTTCTGGTCGTCTGCTGATTGCTTATCACACAAGAGTTATTTACATTTTTTCACTCTGAAGACTAGTTCCACGAACTGCTGTGTCGATGCATTTCAAAGCCATAGCTTCATTATCAAGACACTACTCTCAGCCCATGCAAATGGAGGTTATATACTAGGGGTAAAGTGGTCTGGTGTCCATGTTTTTCTTGTAGTGGCTGAGTCGTTGTTTCTGTTGGCATGTCCATTATTGTTACAGAATTTATGTTTTCGTGCACTCTTGCATTAGTGTTGTTAATTTTTTCATTTCATCATGTTGAGCTTCCACAGGAGGGAAGGTTGATATATTTTGTCATTACATGCAGTGTGTCTATTTTCATATATGGTTAGTTGCTTGTATAAACATAGTTTTTCTTGCATAGGTGGAGCAGCTAGAATTAAAATTTTTTTCAAGTTGGGGATTATTTCCTTTTGCTGAATGATTCGACTCATGGCAGTATTTTTTTTGTTCAATATCTTTTTTGGTGTTCTTTTATTATTTCTTGTTCTTCTATTTATATATTCTAAACAAACAAATATATCAACAAAAGAATGGAGTCCTAATGGTTCCCCACTTTTGGGCTGCTGGCAGAATTTGTCATACACCATATAGAGAATGCTGCTATCTGTGGAATTCCATGGAGAATGCTGTTATCCGTTATCCTCCATTGCCATACTATGGAAAGTATATCGATGATATTATTATAATCATGTACCATAAGCAGCATAACATCAAAAAATTATAAACAACTTGAATAGTATTTACCCTATTATCAACTTCTTTACAGAATTTGAAGAAAATCAATTTACTACCTTTCCTGATATGTACTTAGATCAAAAAGATATACAAGTTTACCATAAGCTATTTGCCCCTTTACAATTCATTCCATATAATTCACAACATCCTCTGGAACAGAAAAAAGAAGCCCTACAACCAGCCTTCTTATGAAATTTATGATACACTACCACCAGAGCTAGACGTACTCGAGAATGGCAATTCTTTTACTACAGCACAGAAGCAGGATACCCAACAGCCATCATTACAAGAGCTGAACATGAAGCCAAATGTATCAATAAAGAAACTACTCTCAAAAACACACAAATAATGACGGCACAAAAGCAAGCTGTCAAAAATAAATATACTTCTAGTATATCTCCAATCTCATGGCTAGGAGAAACACTGAGGAATATAATGAGACCACATAATTTCAATGTTCCAGTAAATGCAGCAAGTAATATATTTAATATGGTAAAAAAAAAAAAAATCGAGATCCTATAAAGAAAACCAGTGGTGTTTAAGATCCCAGTTACTCTTATCTAATGATAATGAATCCCGACTATACTATGATAAAACCAAATGCTCTGCAGCCATAAAAATAAAGAACACCAAAAAGATATTCAGCAAAAAAATAATACTGCCCTGACCCCTGAATTGTTCAGCAAAAACAAGCCACACCTTTAAGAATTTTTAAATTCCAGCTGCTCTGCATAAGCAAGAAAAATTGATTTATACGAGCAACTAACCATATTTGAAAATAGACACACCACATGTAATGATGAAATATATCAATCTCCCATCCCGTGAAAGCTCATCACAGATGAAAAGGAGAACGAAAAAATTAACAAGCACAACACTAATGCAAGAGTACAAGAAAACCCAGCCCCGTAACAATAGTGGACAAGCCAACCAAAACAATAGCTCAACCACAAGAAATGCATGGACACCAGACCACTTCACCCCTAGTATATGATCTCCATTTGCATGGGCTAAGAGTAATGTCTTGATAATGAAGCTATGGCTTTGAAACGCATCAACACAACAGTTCATGGAATTAGTCTGCAGAGTAAACAAATATAAATAACTCCCTTGTGTGATATGCAATCAGCAAACAATTGGGCACAAGTGAACACTTATGTAAGTGTGGATGGAGCAAGTGGATCACCTAAAACATAAGTATCACACTGCATAGTAATTTTATGACTAGTGAAAACTGAACTGTAGAACTTTCAATTGCATGGACAGCAACAATAGCTAAAAGGACTTTACAGTGTAATAGTGGTACATGTTTATATATCTCCAAACTATATTTCCTTTGAAATATTTTTAATTTCTTCACAGCTTCTTTATCCAGTTATAATTATAAATTTTTATTATAATATTCTTATTTAAATAATTACATAATTCCTATCTTGTTCTAGAAACAAAATAAATTTTAATGATACTATCTTTGTTTTAGAGTTTGCCGATTGGAAAAATATAATAGCAATATTACGAATTATATATATATTAAAATAATGAAATACTTTAGAAAATATGATAAAAATTAACTAATTTTTTTTACTGAATTTAAAATTCAAAATACAATAAAATATTGCAATTTTCTTAAAAAATGGCAATAAAATTTTACCTATGTCTTTTTTTAAATTTTCTAATTTTCTTAGCCCCAATTAAATGTTCTTTCTTTTGGTATATAGCATAACCTATTTCTGTTGATTGGTTATTTAAAAAAATTCTGCAGTTGTGCTTATTTGAATGGTCACAGCTGAAGAAAAGTTTTGACTTTTCTCAAAAGTTAGTACTGTGAAAATTTTTGAAAAAGAGAACAATTTTCTTCATTTAAGAAATTTTTTTTTCCTCTTATTCATAAACAAATTGCCTTTGTATTGATATGAACTATAATTATTTTTTTCTACTGTTTTTTTTACTACACTGGTGCTAAAATTAAAAGATAACATATAAATCCGTACATAACTCGAAGTATTTTTAAAGGAATGCAATGAAATTGGTAAAGAGGTTTATTATTGCATTACAAATGTAAATCAAGCAGAAGAAATTAATAATTGTATAATGTGCATGCATTAAGATCATAATTATGCAATTGACATGAAGGAGCAGTCCATGGAACAATACAGTGGACCCCCCGATATAACGCGCATATCGGGCGGGAAACAACACCCACGTTATAAGGTGAACCGCGTTATACCGAGCGGCGCGGTGGCGACACAATAAATTTCACACTGTAAGCTTTCCTTTTACTCATCATGCATACAATAATTAAACACTATTCAAAATACATGCAGGAACTCAATACATACACAATTACTCAATACGCAGTAACAATAAAATGCGATACTCACTAACGCCGCACGGACCTGTATAAACATGTTTGAACTTATCGCAAACATTGCCCGCGCTATAACCGAGTGCGCGGTATAGCGAGCAGCGCTATAACGAAGGTCCACTGTACTTAAAATCTGTTACGTACTACATAAAATAAAAATAAAAAATAAATACCCCCTCAAGCAGCTGCTTGCCACAGAGGTCTGACAGGAGCCTGTCAGTTTATATGCCAGAGTAGAAGACGTACTACATGCAGTATGTTAATATAGAGTATGACTCCTCCCACTGACAGCCATACAGCTCAAGCAATGACTCCTCATATACTGTTTATGAGGGTATTGATGAGGTCTTGAGGGATTAATGACCACTCCTCAACAAGTGTTGTTCTGATTTGCAGAGAGTTCTTGGGAGGGGACTGGTGAGCTCCAATGCATCTCCCTAGAGTACGGGTAAAATAGGATTGAGTATCACTAGGTACACGGCAAAATTTTTTTGGGTATGCTGTGAGAGCTCAAAAGTCGCTAGATCTAGTAACAAGTCCATTTCACTGATTACCCAGTAAAATGTTTATAATTTTATAAGATTTGTTATATTGTTTATGTCATTTTTTGTGTTTATTGATATATGTAATTTAATACAAAATTTAATGTGTGTGTGTATATATATATATGTTTTATTTTATTCCCATTGTTATACTATAACTATAATTTTATCTATTATATACAAGGGGTACACCAGTTACACATTTCCAGGGGGTATGTGAGGCATAAAAGGTTGAGAACCACTTCCCTAGAGCATCCTATACATACTCAATGAGATTGGGGTCAGGAGAATCTGGGTGGCCACTCCATTTGCTAAATATCTTCCTTTTCAAGAAAATTACCGACCACATGAGCTTGATGAGAACAGGCATTGTCCATAAATAAAATCTGGACCAATGGCTACCTGGAATGGCCTAATGTACAGGTTCAGGAACTCGTCTCTGTATCGCAGGGCAGTAACAGAGCCACTAGGAAAGATGTCCAGGTCTGTTTGCCCATTTCCTGTCCCAACCATCACACCATGGTTTACCAGAGTAGTCCATTTCTCTGATGTTTGAGGGACTGTTGTGGGTCCCTGGTTCTCTTCAGATGCAAATACACTGTGAATCAGTATTTCAATTGAATTGCAATTCATCTGTGAACATAACATGCACCCACTGGTCTGGACTCCAAGTGTGATGTTGGCAACTCCATGTTAAATTAGCTCACTGGGTGGTGGGAATTAGAGAGACAAAAATAACAGGTCTCCTGGCATAAAAGCATTGTTCATGAAGTCTCCTGTAAACAGTATGCCTTGAAACCCTCGTTTCTGTATCTACTGCAAGCTCCAAAGACTTACCTAGAGGTCATCACTCTGTTGTCTGACAGTAAGACTCATAGCAATTGTCTGCAGCAGTTGTGGCTCTGGAATGGCCTTGTCCTGGTCAACGATGAACATCCCCTGTCTGTCGAAACTGTCTCCAGAGTCTTGACAGGACATTCTGTGGAACATTCAAGCACTGGAAACCATGCCTGAATGTTCTACAAAATGTCTGGGACTGACCTGCTTCCATCCTTCCAACTGCTCTCCACTGCTGAAAATAACCCATATGATGTCTTCGTAACATAATCAACTTGATGTGCCACTAAAGTGAAAGCAAGAGTTGCTTAGAACAGCTACAAGCTGTGAGTAGACGTGCACATCTTTTTAATGTATTCCTAATTCGCATATTCCGGCTTATGTGCGGCAACTGCAAATGTAGGATAGTTTTCTGCATAGCATATTTTCCATGTTCGCCCATTTTCAGTACATTCTTTTACATATATCGGCAGCTATATACATTTTTGACGATTATCTTTTAATTTTGAGACCAGTGTACAATGCCTGTAGTAGTAAGCAATGACTCCTCATATATTGTACAATACAGTGGACCCCCCGATATAACGCGCATGTCAGACGGGAAACAACACCTGCATTATACCGAGCGGCGCGGTGGCGACACAATAAATTTCACACTGTAAGCTTTTCTTTTACTCATCATGCATACAATAATTAAACACTATTCAAAATACATGCAGGAACTCAATACATACACAATTACTCAATACGCAGTAACAATAAAATGAGATACCTTATTGAAACAAAACTAGTCACTTTTTTTTCAAAATATTTTATTTTCAGAAAATTCTGAATTAAATGCTGATTTGGCAAAAAAGTTCTAATTTCCACTTCTTTTTTCTTTGAGTGAACACAGTTGAAAAAAAGCCTGGGCACAGTACAATTCAGTTTTTCAGGCCTGGCATAGTAAGGTAAATATACACTAGCTGAATATTTTTAAAATTAGGATTCTGATAAATTTGATAATTTTGAATTGTAAATTTTAGGTGCAGCTCATTTTAAGAAACATATAACCACGGAAACCATTGGACTATCTCTATTACACACATACACACAACGGCCACTGAATTAGAAACCTTTATTCAATACCGAGTTGGAGGCAGCATACCAGGTGTTCACCAGACAGTCCTTTAACTGGCTCAGATTTGATGGAAGAGGACTTTGCTCCTGGATCTGTTTTTCTAACAAGTTCCATACATTCTCAATGTGGTTCAGATCTGGGCTTTGTGGTGGCCAGGGAAGATGGTGGAAGTCACTGTCACGCTCGTTACCCACTGCTGAACACATCTTGAGCGATGGACAATAGCATTGTTGTCCATTAAACAACCATCACCTGCTGGATAAAGAGACAGCATTGCAGGATAGGCTTGATTGGAAACAATGTTCAGATAATCCTTGGAGGTCACCGACTTTCCAGCAGTATCAGGGGACCTATTATGTACCAACAGAACGTACCCCACACCATGACACTGCCTACTGTTGGTACACAACAAGGTGTACCTTGTTCTGTACCGACAGTAGTCATAACAGTCATGTAAAAAAAGTCGTGGTCTGACAAGTCGTTTGTTAGACCACATGACTTTTTTCCGATGTTCCTGACTGTAGAAGAACTTTCCTGTTCTTTGCAGAAATCAGTGGTTTCTACATAGGCATGCAACTGCTAATACCGATCCTCTTCAATTCCCTGTGCATACTTTGTTGAAATATGGGTCTTGAACAACCTTCATCGACTGCTTCGGTTAATTGCTGCACACAGGAAGTCCTGTTTCTCCATACAAACCTTCTCAGATGACAGTGATCTTGTTCCTGATAGATTGTCATCATGCTACATTTACACCTCTTATACAAGCAATGTGGGTTATTTTTCCACTGACTAAAAACCCGAGATATCTCACCTTTTGAGAAACCAGTCAGCTCTGCTGTTTTTAAAATCATTGCTCTAGCCAGATGGCACCCACAATAAGCACTCTATCAAATCCTGAAAGAGCCTTTGTTTTTCCCATTGTTATCAACACTACTGACGAGCAGTAGTCTTAAATAGTTGCCTAGATCACGTAGTGATATACATGACCATGTATTTTGCATATATGCTGCGCAAGTGATGATTACGTGCATCTGCATAAAGGTTTCTAATTCAGTGGCCAGTGGGTGTAGTAGTTGGAGCTACCAGCATCAACTTCTTCAAACGTATTGTCATTGCTGTGATGGTCTGATGTTGGGATAGGAATTATTAAACGAACATATTCAAAATTCGACAACAACTCTTTAATGGTCTCTAGGAAACGTTATTTACTCTCCCAAAACCACTGCTATATGTTCCATTGCATAATAGGAAAGCACGATCACCAAATCATTTATTCTTATCATGATCAGATAAAATGGTTTCATGGACTGTATATTTGACAACTCTGGTTTGTATAATATTGCATATGTAATGACCTTTGACTAGAATCATTTGACAGCTGATATAAAGAATCCTGTGTATCTGTTAGTTGGGTTCAGCAACCCCAAAATTAACAGAAAATATATTGGTAGGTTCACCAAATAACAAGCCAGGAGGATCCAAGCTAGAGCAGTAAGCCCAGGATCCAATATTCAGAAAAATAGTCAAAAGACAGTTTAGTGGTCAGTAGCAAGACTCTGTGAAGATGCAATACCTGAGCAAGGTATGAAAAAAAAATGGTCATATCAACAGGTCAAACTGACCTTACAGTACCATTCCTTCTGTTTCCCTTCATAGAAGGGAATGATTATTTAGAAAAGTATTAGTAAAAATGTAACAGAAGAGGTAAGATAATCACAGTTAAATAGTACACAGCTCTCCTTCCAAGGTATGCCTAGCTATCACTTACAAGCCTAACACAAAGTGAATTTATATTAGCTGAAATCGTATTTTGGTCAAAAATTCCATTTTACCTAAATAATTAAAAATTAACAATAGCACTAAAAAAATACAGTTTTATTATATTTGAAACTGTAACTGAGGTCAGTTTCCATTATAATAAAGTCTGAAGTATAAATTTAATCATTTAACATAATTCTGAACTAAAAAGAGTCCGTACATGTCACCATGTACCATGAATAACAATTGTGAGTTGGGCTGTTTTACATCGTGTGGCACTTTTTTGCACACAATGGGTGAAACTGCCAGGTCACATGGTACCCCAAGGGTTCAGAGAAGTTGGGGAATGAGATCTACTAGACAGCTGTTAGGAAACAGATGGAAGCCTCTGGCAAGGCCATCCAGTGTTTTTTAATGTGCAGTGAGTAGTCTCTCCTGCACACAGGGCTAAGGCTTTACATCCCATTCAATGGATAGCAGCCTTTTCAAGTTCAAAGTGTCCCCTCCCTTATCGAGGACAGGATGGGGATTAGGAGATATGAGCCTGGTATACTACCAATTGAGTAAACTCTTGACCCTTATATTGTTGAAAAACATTCTCCCCTCAAAAAACCTGAACTGATCAATGGATTTAACCCTGTCAGATCCTGTGCATATTACAATATAGTTCAGTAAAGTGGGAAAAATTTTTTTTAAATCGATTTTAGAATTTTTCAAACATAGGAAGAGGTATTTGTGGTCTTGCAATATTTGCATAGTGTAGACCAGTCTTTAGTCTACAGAAATGGGCTTCAATTTGGTACCATCTATGTATATAATAGAAACTACATATGATAGATAACAGTGAAGGTAACTGTGCTGACCTGCAATAAGAACTATTTTGTCACATTTCACAGGTGCCATTCATTTGATGTTTTTATTATGACAAAGTGTGCATAAATTAGAATTCTTTTCCTTTGTGTTTCTTTTACTGCTTTCTGAGATTTCAGAATTTTGCAACATTTGGGATGGTTTCTACATTATAATGTAAATGTTGAATTTCAGTAAATTACTGTAAAAAAAGTTTTTTTTTTGGTATATTCTTGTTCCTTTCTTTGGTCATAAAATAAAGCACATTTAAATGCAGACTTTTTTTTTTCTATAAACAAAAATTTGGGTCTGAAGGAGTTAGGGAATTATTTGGGGGCAGCAAACAGAAAAATTTCTAAAAAAAAGCTGTTGTATTTTGAAATAATGATTGACTACTGATAATGGAAGTTCAGAAATAAATTTAATTATCTCAAACAATTTATAAACGAAAAACTTTTTTTTTTTTTCAAAGAGACTGAATCAGTTTAACTGATTTAGAACAATTAACCTTGGATAATATAGAAGACATTTTTGAAAATGATCCTGTTGGAACCTGTACTTTCAACCATCTACTAAAACAGCCTTCTCAGGTTAATGAGAAGTGATAAGCCTTCATATTCATAGTACATACAACTTCCTGAAGTAAATAAAAACAAAATCTATCAGAGCAGATTGCACCATTTCTTTCTTAAATGCTTCTTTCCCAAATAAGAACTGAAGAATTCTGCTTTTAAAAGGAATATTCTTTTCCTCCAACTTCAAAAATAATATTCACAATGCTATTTGCTAATCCACCAATTCTGCACGCAGAGTACATGATGAAACCAATGTAAACTTTTTTTTTTACAGAAAATGCTGCTAAAGAGACAGCTGATAAGTCTTCACCAAATGTGTTCATTGCTCATAAATAAAAATCAAACCACAGCATAACCAAAATGTTGCATAAGCTTCAGGAGTCAAAAGTATTCAAGTTGTAGCTTCAAACAAATAAAAGAAAATAGTATATTATTGTAAAACTTAAGCTTACTTTTCAGGATTATTTATTTAATTTTTTTCTATTGTTTTTCATAAATTCTTAATGGTTCCAGTAGCAATTCCAATTCTCCTGTTTATCTCATGCTGCACATCATTAGCATCAGTCACACAACTGCCACAGGTAACCTTATTTCTGAAACTTGTGCTCTACGACATCAAGTGAGTTTGATTTAGTGCTCTGATGTTCCAGCTTCCTGTGGAAAGAAAAGCTTTAGTAGGTTTAGTGAAAGAGCTAGAGCCCAAAAATATTAAACACTCCCTTATTTGCAGGCTTGGAGCAAAGACCCATTTCTGAAATCTCATCAGTTTTAGCCACTGAAGATGGTATTAACTTTAAATACAGTAGACCCTTCCAGAAAAGAGCAAAGAAGCCTGAAGCACAATAATCTATTTAGAAATGTTCATAATAACATAAGTGTTCTGATATTTCTGATGGCCTTGGACTATAGTTATACATACTACATACATAATCCTCAAGCAGCCATGGCTACAGAGACTTAAATTGTGTTCCAGTTATAAAAACATTTTTTCCAAGAGGAAAGCATATTTTTTTTTGAAAAAAAAAAAGTTCATAACTATTATGAGCAAAAACTTTATTCCACATAAATTAGAATACCCAGCAGATCTTGTCACATGAAAAACTTGAAATATAGCGGTATCTTTACTTTCTTTTGAAACTAGTTTTACTAAGATACAGCTAAACAGGAAACCAAACACACAATCTGCTAGTCAGTTTTTTGAAGTATAGGAAGTTTCCTTCAAGTAGTTTGTGTCAGAGTTGAGGATTTCATGACCATTATTGTTAACCAGATTAACCAGGCATTTCAAATATTATCTATGAATTGTAAACTTATTTTGTCAGCAATACAGTAGCCCATGAACTATTAACATAAAAAAAAGATCAGAAATTTAAAATTGTATTACATTAAAACTGTATTCAGTTTGAGTGAAAGAAAAATGTAATTAAACTGCAAATAAATAATAATTAAAAAAATTAATTTAAAGTACTTACTATCAGCAACCGGTCCATTACTTAGCATTACCCTGTCTATGCTAGTTGAAGTAATACTGTTTTCTGAGGGCGGCAAAGCAGTTGACTGTGATGTTAGAGAATTCATTATACCAGTCACTTCACTAGCACTGAGCACAGCAGAAACTGCAAATTGCACACTAGCAGAGTCTAATGTGAATCTTGATGTGGGTTGTGATGAAAAGGAATGTTCTGCACTATGTAGATTATCTGAATTGCTTTCTTCTTGCTTTAATCTTTCCAGCTGTTTTCTCTGCATTTCAAATAGTTCTTCCTGATGACTTTGGAAACTTTTAAGATCAAAGTCTGTTGGTAAATTATCTAATGGTCTACTCACTTCATCTATGTCCTTTTCATGTTCATCATTATTATCATCATCAGTATGATCAGAACTACTTGCTGCACTATCTATATTTATAGAATTCTGTGGTCGAAAGTGTAGCCTGAAAAAATAACAAAAATCAACAAATACTAAAATGCATTATAAAATGGAAGTGGCACATTTAAAATATTTGTTCACTTTATGAATGAGTTGATTCAGTGCCCAGCCTGAAAAACTGGAATGAAACCCCACACTGTTATTTTTTTCACTGTGCTCAACCAAATAATAAAAAAAAAACTTTAGAACTTAAAAAACTTAGACTTTTTTTTCCAAATAACTATTGAACAGAAATAGGTCTTGTTATATACTAAATTAAATAGCAATTCTGGATTTTATGAAAAGAGAACATTTAGCAAAAATGAGAAGTATATTAAATTTTAATAAAACTTGAGATGTACAGTAAAAGAATCTGGCAAGGCAAATAAAAATTTACTAAAAAACCATAATAAACCAAAATGATTACAATACATATGAATAGAAAGGAAATTTCTTTGTAAATAATAAGAAAATAAATTTTTATTGAAACAAGAAAATTACTCTTTTTCTGTATTTTTCCCCCTTCATGAGATAGTTTGAGAAAGGTCCAGGCTTTCTGCCAACTGTGCTCAGTCAAATAAAGTGAATTTTAGAAATTTTGCTGCCAAATAACCAATCAACAGAAATAGGTAATGCTATGTACCAAATTAAACTGCATTTAATTCTGAATTTTATGAAGAAGAACAAATTACTCCCAAGCAGCTGCTTGCTATAGAAGTCTGAGAGGAGCTGTATGAAACTAACTAATAAATAATATTATAACATATTATGCCATAGAAAAGGTATACAAGGAAAGCAAAAAAACCTAAGCAGAAAGACAACAACAAAAAGTCTTATCTGGGATTGAACCAGGTCCATTTATTTGGAAACTGAGAGCATTAAACACTCAGCCAGTTACAAATATATTAATTTTAGTGACACATTTTCACAGTGATGTAATAAAAACTAGATTATATAGTGTAGACTATCACCCTCTGGTGAAAATACGGGATGCTCATTTTCAAAAGAAAGAGAATTACATTTTTTCAATTACTGACTTTTGCACTCTTAGAAGTTTTAATCTGAACTAATGGATGACTGGGGAAATGAAAATAAGAAATATTTTATTAGTGCTTGTACATACAACATAGAAAGCATTTCTCTTTTATTCCTTACAATTAAAAATGTTCTTTCTCTCCCCCCTCTGAGAAAAGGTGGCAGAATGTTGATGCCAGTGTAACATCTCTCGACACTTATCACCGAAATTTCAAATTTGGACCATAAACATATTGCCAGCAATATTCATTAAAAGTTTTGCATGCTCCATATTTATTGCCCACCAATGATGTAAACCAACATTAACTTGAGAATCTAAAAACTGTAGATGATAACTTAATATAAAAAAATTGTTTTCCCAGCAATCTGCCAGTAAGGAAGCAACTCATTGTTGCCAATGCAAGATTCTTCATCATCATATTCGGCACCAAAAATTTCTAGCATAAATACTCCTATTCACTGCTTCACCTGTGGGAAGTAACCAGCAACAAGTTGGAGTCTAATATAGGTCTTTTGTAATGGTTAGTAATTCTAAAGTTTCTGTTCAATCATTTATTTTGGTCAGTATTCAGCATATTGAAAAATTCTTATTAAGCTTCACTGCACTTTTATGCAGTGTTTGTAACATATATGTACCTAATACCAAGCACACAGTAGGAACAGACAAACAGCAAAGTGAAAACATTTTTTTTTAAACAAGTTAAAAAGGATTTGGCACTATTTTATTAAAAAATAAGGCTAAATTTGGAAAAAAACTTATATAAGTTTATGTAATGGACTGCAGCATTAAGAATGTTTCCTATTTGTTTCGGGAGAGTTTGCCTATATTTTGATGCTAATGTATGTTTTTTTCTAATATGTGTCAGAAAATCCTACACTAGCACCAAAATATAGGCAAAAATGTCCCTAGTCAGGTAAATAGAATTACTTCCACTTTTAAAAACTATAGGCACCCAAACAAAACTGCTATTTTATGTTTACTATCATTTTTTACTCTAATAATTTAAAATATAGGCCTAAACTGTACAAAGTGACTTTACACTACTCGCACTCATGGAATTTCTTGTCTGTTTATGGTAGTAGAAGAGCTTTTTTGGCAAGTGTTTTTTTTTTGCAATGAACACCACACATTTTCTGTTTAGGTATTGCACTTTGTGGATCTTAGCAAACTATTTATAAGTTAGTTTGCTAAAGCTTAAAAAATATCCATGTGAGGAGTGAGAGGAAGGTTGGGAATTAAATTATTTTAAACTTATTTGGTCATGACTACTAAAATGTGGTTCACAAATTTTTGCCACAGTTTAAATTGTTCTCAAGATGGCCATGCTGATCTAACACGAGGGAAAACTCTTATTTATAGCACAACATCTTAAGCTCACATGCCAAAGAAGCCTCATGCTGGTTGGGAGGCAAAACATATCACAATTTCAGTTTTTTAAAAGTTGAAATTTTAAATTATTTTAGCAATTTTGTTAGTTGAATGTTAAGTGGTTGTGGTTTAACAATTTTCAAGTGAAGGCCTGAAAACGGCAAAGAAGATATTACCAAATCTTCAAGACCATATTACCCAAAATTGTGAAAAAGTCATCCAACTTAAAGAAAAGAAGCATCATCCACTTGGACATTTATCATCCTAAAGCTTAACATGTTTTAAAGGTGATGAAATGAAAAGAAGCATTTAATAGCATTCTTCACCACAGTGATGTGTTACTACAAAAAGACTGGTATATGCAAAACCACAACATCAGTGTGTTTTTTGTAATAAAGAAGAAAAACCTGGCTTACAAGAAACTTTCAATAGTCGCTGAGGACATTCCATCTGAGTCAGCCTCAACTACTTCAATATAATGGTAATATACAATTTTTTAATTTACTTTGGAACATTTTGGAATGTAAAGTAACTTTAAGTAGAGTAAAGTAATTTAATTCTCTGTGACACTGTTAAATGTTTTTAAGCACTTCAACACATGGACTATGCTATCAAGTATCAATAATTATTATAGAGGGATTTATGTACCATGCCGTAGAGCATGGGAAGTAATAGGAGCTTCTTGGAATGCTTTTGGTGAGAAATTTAAAATTCGACGTTCTTGCCGGCAAGTGACGTCTCAGTGGAGATTAAAATAATGATGACTGCTGCCAATGCATGACTGCTGTCATTTGCCGCATTGGCAAATGACTTAATTATTTATACTTTTTGATAGCATAGGGTGCTTAAAAAAGTTTTAGATCCACGATACGCATTTTGCACCATTCCTACTGGCACTTCATCAGGTGGGAAGTGAGGGACTTAATGCAGGAGAGGCAGTTGGTTGGTGAGTGCGGGGGAGGGGTGGGGTGCCATAAATTGATGTATTAGTGGTTCACCTCTGAGGATTGGAGCGGGTGGCGGTAATACGATTTGCATGTAACGGAGGTTGGGAGAGTGTGGGATTATGGGAAATCCCCAAGATATGCGTATGTCAAGGGAAGCATCACTGTTTCTGGGTAATTATTCATCTTTATAATGAGTGGGGTACTTTTAGTGAATTAATAAATTTGATAAACTGAAAATTGGGGTTAAGATAATTATGTCATTGAGGGTCTGAATAATGGTTTTCTTATTGGTATTACAATAGGAGGGAGTTTGTGTGTGTGTGTGTGTGTGTGTGTGGGGGGGGGGGATCATTGATCACCGATTTTAGGAGGTGGTATGGTGTTCTAAAGGGTTAGGTGGGTGTGTATTATTGCAGGTGGCAAATGGGGATCGACGATGAGAAAGGAGAGTGTTTTAGGGGTGCGTGGAATTTCCGAGGTGTATGTTATATCCCCTAAATATCAGATGCCATGCTGGGGGGAGGGGGACAATATCTGTGTTGCAGAGTTCGGTCAGTTTTACGTTAATGAGGATATTTTCTGTGACGGCTAGTTGGAATTTGGTAGGTGGGGATACTATAATTTTAGCAGAGTGAAAATCAGTGGGCAGATTGTTTTCGGCGATTGCTTGAGAAAGTGCAGTTTTTTGTAGTTTATTTAAGATGTCGTATGTGTGCTCTTTAAGTCGGGCATTTAATGGGCATGAAGTTTTACCTATGTATTTGTCTTTGGGGAAGATTTTACCTGTGGGGTCATTGAGTTGAATGTAGTAAACTCCTCCAGAGCTGGGTATATGGTCGCGATCGTTTCAAATGAGTTTGGATATAGTGTGAGACATTTTAATTGGGACTTTATAATGGAAAGATTTTAGGTTATTTTTAACCGAGTATGAGAAATTATTATTTATGTATGGTAGGGCTACTGTGTATTTTTGCGTTTTTTTATTTACAGGTGTTGGAGGGTTTTGGGATTGTTTGCATTTGATTCGTTTGTGAATTTTGTTGACGGTGTGTGAGGTATATCCGCCCTGTTCAGCGAGTTCAAAAATGTATTTTATTTCGTTGTTGAGTGCTTCTTGCGTATTGTTGCCCTGTGCCCACAGTTCATCTACATTTGCTCGGATGTGGTGATATTGCCACAACCTCTGTTTGACCATATCCCATACATTTTTGATGGGTGACAAATCAGGGGATCTAGCTGGTCATGGAAGGATATACACATTGCATTGCCTCATATTCAACAGTGGCAGCTGCTGCATGGGCTCTTTCATTGTTCTGCTGAAATATGACCTGTGGGATAGTCAGAAGTACAGAGAGCTATTAACTGTAGAATCGGGGGTTCCAATGCTGACGGGAGGTTGTGTGTGTGTAGTGTAGACCAAACAAGATGTGGACCCCAAATTGACATTTGGGGTGTTACAGCCTGGTCGAGGCAGTGTAATGTTCTGGGTGTGTTTAAGTGGGCCATCTTGGGGCTCCTTGTATGCAATGAGACCATCCCACACAAGGCTATGTTGACAATCACCAATCACCTACACCACTTCATGGCTATCCATTTCTCACAACAGGATGCCTTTTTTCACCAAGACAATGCCCCATCTCATTGCTCCTATTTGGCAAAAAACTGGTTGGAAGAGCATTCTAGTGAGTTCCCAACCCTCAAATGACCCTTAATGGAACCCTATTGAGAATCTGTGGGACAAAGTGGAGCGATGCATTCAAGTCCAAACCCACCAGCGGATAATGAGACCAGAATAATGGGCTGCAATACCACCTGAACATTTCCAACACCTGTCCATGCCATGTGTTGCTACTGTTGTGAGGGTGAAAGTTGGACCCAAACATTATTAGGTGTGTGTGTGTGTAATAAATTGTCCTTTCAGTGTATATACATTATTGATTATGTGTTTCTTTGGTAGCCAGCTTTTCCATTTCAGTTTTTTATGCAATTCTTTAGCTAAAAAGGTTGCCCAGGTTGGCCTCATTACTACTTACAGGAGTCAAACTACCTGATAATGTCCAAGTTACTGTGAAAACATCTAGAATCAAACACATCAAGTTTCCTGTTATCTTGCTTACAAAGGGTCCAAGTTTCACTACCATAACTATGTTTTGTCACCTACCATGCTTTGACAGCCAAGCTATTATATCAAAGATTACAATCAACTTTCAACTAATACTTTACACATTTATTAAGCTGTCAGTAATGCCAACTATTACAACTAGTAGGATATCGATTCAGTTCATCATTGCAATTCCTTCTTTCAGAAATAAGCTGCGGAGCCTTATCACTCAAGTGAATGTCTCCTATGATCCATTTTGTACAAAACAACACTTAGTTTCAAGTCTCCTTAAAATGGTCACATTCTTTCTCAACTTCAGTAACAAGCATACTGTGATTGTCATAATGACTAAGTAACCAATCATGATAGGCTTTTTAGTTTTTCTTTCATTTTTTTTTGGGGGGGGGGGGGGGGAGGGAAGATAGGTCCCAAATGACCCAAAGTGACCAGAGGTCAACCGGAAATGACTCCAAAAGGACCCCAAAGAGTACCTCGAAAAACGCACTAAAACGCTCCCCCAAGCTGCAGTAATTGACCCACGAGATCCGGAAGTGACCCATAGCGTAGAGGTCAACGAGATACACACCCCTATATGCCACACACTGGAGGTGATCCTCAAGAAAAAATGGGAAATCCCAAACAACGCGTCATTGGTCCCTCAGGCCCCACGGTTCCGCAGTATCATGATTAAATGTTATCATATTAATCAAATTAATTCATAACTCAAAGGGTAAATATTATGACTAATAGTACAGCTAAGTCATAGACATTCAGCCATTTTTCACTGGTGGGCCATTTCTCATTTTACTGGTACTAAAATTTGAAATAACATCACAACTTAAGCTTTAAGATATATTTATCATGAATTGAATTTAGGAGCTTTCCTACAGTATCACTGTAAGAATAAAAATAACATGCTTTAACTGAATGCCATTTCTGAAACACTGGAAAATATGTATTAATACTCATCTAAATTCACTTAGAGGGCAAGACAAATCTGCTATGGGGCCAGCAAAACGTTTTCCATAAAACTATTTATTGACTTCAAAGTTAACAGTAACTCTGTGGATACTTATTGATTAAATAATTAATAATGCAATTAGCATGAGTGCCTTATTTATTTACATCTAACTCAGTGCAACATAAAAAAGAAATAGTTGTCATTCCCAATCACAGATGGTGCCAAGTGCAAAAATGACAGGAGATTGATAAGTCACATTAGTGGAAAAAAGACAGAGACTGCATTAGTTTAGTGGTCTTAGAATGCTCTGGCATGTATCTGGAGAGATGTAGGTTTCTTATCATGCACATCGGCAAAACGTTTTTTTCCACAAAACCATTTATTAATTTCAAAGTCAACAGGTAACTACTATATGGATGGATAACTCAATGGATGATAGCCTTTCCAAGCTCATCGGTGTTCCCTACTGACCGAGGGCAGGGAGTTTTGCGGAGATAAATCTCAACTTTGGCTCAGCTGGGACTTGTAATCTGCAGTTCCCAGTTCAAGTTTGTGTGCTACAGACTGAGCCACTTGACACCCTAGGCTTGGAAAGGCTGCTGTTTATTGATTGCAATATAAAGCAATGACCCCATGTGCAGGAGAGCCATACCCTCTGCATGTTAATAAACATGCTGGATGGTCTTGATGGGAGGCTACCATCTGTCTCCTAACAGTTGTCCAGTGGGTTCTCTACCCCAATCTTCTCTGAACCCTTAGGGTCTTTGTAACCTGACCATTTAGCCTGTTGTTTGAAAAAAAAGTGCCTCTCAGAGATAAAAGAATCCAACCCAAATGTACTTCTACTTGCATCATATGTGCATATTTTGGAGCATCTGAAGTCAACTTTTACTCAAAACTTCGTGAAGAATATTTTCTTGTTTTAATGACGTTATTGTAATATGCTCATTTCTGGTCTGAGGGTTCTCATTTTCTTCACATTTCTTTGCTACATTAAAATAAATTTCTGTGTAAATTTTCACATAATTACACTGCACAATAAAAAAAGATATGCCACATTTTGTTAGTGTTACCTTAATTTTGTCAAGCAGTGCATTTTATGAATTTCTTGAAATTTTTCATGTAGGCCACTGAGGAACTGGATTGTTTTTTCCTGAATTGTGTTAATAGATTACCAGTTATATAGAAGCTAGAATCAATTTGTTTGCAAATCCTATTGATGTATTTAAGAGTTATGCAATCAGGTACCTCGTTGCATTTTCAATGGGTCAATTGATGATGGTCTTATGGTAAAAGATTAAAACATGTTTGCAACAAAACCACTAACTTATGTATAAACTTCTCTTAATGGAATTTGCATGGATTACAGTTGATATACATAATGTGCAATAATCAATGGCAAATATGGTAAAATTTTCATATAATGTGAAAAATACCTACCATTCATTCCTAATTTCTGATAATAATTCATTAGAACCAGGTAAACCATTTGGTAAAGAATGAGAAATACTGAAATCTAGGTCTGCCCAATAGTCGTCAAGAGGAGTCCATGCTCTGTCTAATAACATTCTGTTAAAAAGAGAAAAGCTACTATAAAATTAAGAACATTAATTCACAGTGCAAATATAACAATACTCTGTTAACATTGTTAAAATATTTAGCATTTGTAAATTAATTGACTATTCCATTACCACTATGCATTGCAAAAATAACATGAAGTTAGTAAAATATAACACCAATCTATTATGGTAAAAAGTCATATATAGTTCAATCATAGAGTATCTACACTACTTCCTGTTGAAGTAATCAAGTTGGATTCATTATTGGACATGCATGTTGCTATGATCAATTTTTTTAGGTGTTTTACCTCTGTCACTTTTTTGAACACAATAGGCTAAATAACAAGTCACAAGGACTCAAAAGAAAGTTGGAGAAGGGGATCCACTGGATAGATGGAAGCCTCCCATCAAAGACATCCAGCGTATTCTTTAACATGCACAGGTTATGATGGCTCACTTTTTGTTCCCGGGCCACAGCTTAATATCCTATCTGACCTTCAGACCACTGTTTGGCCAAACAAACCCATCAGCATCCCTTTTATCACCAAGGGCAGAATAGGGGTTAGCTGAGAAAATTCTCAATGCAGACATAATTGAGACTTGACCTGGGAACTGCATTTTATGAGCCTGATGCATTACTGACCAAGACAATCTCCATCCCTCAGTTTGAGTAAATAAGTCCTTTCATCTGTATAGCTGAATGAGGGAGTCAAATTTGGGTGCTCAATGGTGGAGTCCAACAATTGGGACTGGACCAACTTTGGACTACAACAAATGGAACAAGTTGGCAAAGAACACAACTCTGAAATCCCAGAACAGTGCTTGCCAGTGCAAAGTGCTATACTGAATAGTTCCTTTAATATAACTTGGCAGAAATAATTATACTGTGAAGGTACATTTAGGTGCCTAAGTCTGCTTAAACCATATCTCTATGACCAACGTGGTCTGTAAATGATAGCTAGGCATAAACTGGAAGGAGAGCTGTGTACCAATCCCCAGTGATGATGCAGAGAACCGGTCAGGTCTAGCACCTAATGTCTGACCATGCCTTCTCGTGGTGCAGGCCATTAGTACCTTTCGAAAGAGAGATTCTCTTTTGGGAGGGAATGGAAGGGGAGGGCTGCCAGTTCAGTATGACCTACTGATCTGGTCATATATGGCAACTTTTTTTCGTTTTTGTTTTCAACCCTACTGAGGAGTGGTCAACTTCACAGGGTCCTGGTGTTGCCCATTTATACCAACTGGACTGAAATAAGACTCTTGAGCTTGATTATGAATCCTGAATTTGCTGCGCTGGTGGGCTGTGGAGGGAAAATCTGTGTTTTTTATTTGTTTGTGGGTTGACAGCCCCAAATGAATAGATTCATGGGATATGTTTATCAGTTGGTGGATAATCCTGAGCAGAGGTCATTACAGGCACCTGAACTATTTGCTTCTATTGGCATCGTCAAATTCTACACTGGAAGAAGTCTTCTAGTGTAGACGGCTTCAGCCTTTAGCGGTGGGGGAACGGGTCTGTGCCCCATGCTTGCGATTAGTGGGCTGTTTGATATTGTCGGCATTCCCTCTCTCAATAAACATAGTTTCTTTAAACATCCCACTAACCATTTTCTCTCCATAGGTAGTTGGAATGAGCACAGGGTTTATTCTCTTGATGTCCTCACAAAAGAATTCCACCATTATAATTTAGATATTCTCGGCTTGTAAGAGACCAGATCAACAGATAAAGGTCAAATTCATAAAAATAATCTTAAATTTCTCTTTTCATGGAGGAATGATAATAAGCATCACCAAGTAGTGGTGATGCTTATTATCATTCTGTTTCTCAGCAGACATGCCAGTGATGCTCTTCTAGGATAAGAGTGCATTAATGAAAGGTTTCTTACAGCAAAATTTCAGACAAGCATTAAAGACTTGAATGTTATCTGCTGTTATGCCCCCACTGAGGATGAGAAGGATAGGTTTTACAGACAACTTCAGGATATTTTGAATTCTGTCAAGAAAGGAGATATTACCCTTGTTCTAAATGACTTCAATGCCAAAGTTGGTACTGACTCTGACCTATGGGGAGGAGTGATAGGACCTTTTGGTATTGGTAGCTGCAATGGGCAATGTCTGCTACCGGTAAGTAAACTCAATTGTTTCAGAATAACTAACACTTATTACAAACACCGCAACATATATAAGTACACATGGGTTTCACTTGATGGGCTAGTTCTGTTAGGAATACCAGGGCATATAGGGGAGCTGAAATTAAATCTGACCATTACCTTGTTAAAAGTATATTTGCAACTTAAACTTAAAAAGTGTTGTGCTAAGGTTAAAAAATTTACCTTTAATATTAAAGCTCTGAAAGACCCAGTTATAGCTATAGCTTACCATGATAGGTTACTTAGTTATTATGACAGTCATGGCTTGCTTACTATTGAAATTAAGGAAGAATGGGACCGTTTTAAACAGGATTTTTTTTTTGGAAACTAACAGTATTCTTTTAGGAAAATAGGGACAGAGGAGGTAGAATTATTTGAGTGAAAAGCACTTGAAATTATTTCAGAAAGAAAGAACTGCAGGAATGTCCTTAATCAATACCCTACTAATCCTAATAGAAAGCATTACAGAGAGCTTAATAAACTTGTAAAGGATCAGTTAGCTGCTGATAAGAATCTTTGGCTTGATGGCTTGGATGACAAATCCGACGAAGCAGTTAGACAGCACAACAGCAGAGAGCTGTACCAGATAGTTAATGTTTTGTGTGGTAGGAAATGGACATGTATACAGGGATTGAAGGGTAAACAAGGTAAGGTTATAGAAGGGGAGGATTCTGTCATGGCTAGGTGGGCTGAGCATTTCAGTGATGTTCTAAACAATGTGTTTAGTTCTACTCCTTTTGTTTGCAATGATGATATATGCAATGGTGGCTTAAATGTTGGCCCTATAACACAATCTGAAGTTATCTTGGCTGTTTCTAAACTTAAACTTCATAAATCCCCAGGTGTATATGAAATTACTACAGAAATGTTTAGAGCTGGGAGTGTTTCAGTTACCACTTGGATGACTGAAATTTAGAATAACTTTTATGATAAAGGCATGGTTCCTAAGGATTTTACCAGAGCAATTATTATTCCTATTTTCGAAAAAGGTGATTGCAGTTCTTGTGATAACTATAAGGATATCAACTTACTATCTGTTCCAGGTAAGTTCTTTGCAATATTGTGCTTATAGAATTAAGAATCTAGTTGACAGGCAAATTGTGTGATGAACAATGTGGATTCAGAAGTGGTACAGGATGTGTGGATCAGATATTTTCACTTAGGCAGATTCTTGAGAAATGTTTAAAGTTTCAGAAATCTTTGGTTGCTAGCTTTGTTGATTTCAAAAAGGCTTTCGACTCTGTTGATCGTCATGATTTGTCGTTGATTGTGAGATCATTTGGCATACCAGACAAGTTAGTTAACATAATGAAAGCTTCTGGTGTTCGACAAGGGTGCATTTTGTCTCCTTTTCTCTTTAGTTTGGTTATTTATTGTTATGCAAAATTCACTGCAATTGAAAGATTTTGGGCTTAAATTGTCTGGAGATACAAAAATTTCTGATTTAGATTATGCTGATTATTTAGCCCTTTTGGCAGATGTTGATGAGATGGAGTTCTTTCATTCGAGCTGTTGATGAGACTGGTAGTAGAGTAGGTTTGGTTATAAACAGAGAGAAAACTAAAGTGAAGAAAGTTGGTTAGGCAGACTGTGGTTCAGTTAATCTAAATGGTTGCACTGTTGAGCAAGTGTCTCAGTTTAATTATCTTGGGAGCTGTATAAGAGATACTGGTGATGTGCAGCAGGAGATTAACAGACGAATAGGGATTGCTGTTGTGACTTTTAAGAATCTGTAGAGAGTGTGGAGAAAAAGTGTATACATCTAAAGACTAAAATTAGACTCTATAATAGTTTGGTTCTCTCCAGGATCAGTTATCATAGTGAAACTTGGATGCTTTGAGAACAAGATAACAGGAAACTAGATGCTTTTGATTCTAAATGCTTATGCAGTATCTTGGGCATTAAGTGGTTCAACTTCGTAAGTAATGATAAGGTTAGTCAAAAGAGTTGGCAACCTCTTTTAAGCAGCATAATGTGCAGAGAGAGAGACTCTGTTGCTTTGCCCATGTTGCCTGTAGAGATAATTACAGATTAGCGAATAGAGTTACGAGTAGTGTGCCTGAAGGCTTTAGAAAGAGGGGGAGACCTAGGATGCGGTGAGCAGACAATGTAAAACAGGACCTTGTAAAAATTGATGTGCAGTGGTCAGATGCAGTAGTGAATTAAACTGCATGGTCTGGTTAGACCTCCATAGCCCATGGCTGCTTGAGGATGACAACGACTAATGTTGATATCTTTGATATGTCCATTAATTAATGGCAAATTGCTTTTAAAAGCAACTAATAACTTTTTGTTACTGGCAGAAATTATACATTTTAACCATATTGCAAATAAAAGCCTGTAAAGGTGCCAATAAAAAAATAACAAAATTAGGCATATTGCTACCCACAAATGTTGCATTTAATCAGATGATCAAGTGGTATCTAAGACAGAAGGGTTTAGACAGAGCATCTGACATGTTATCAGGAGGTTATGGATTCAGATTCTATCCAGCTAACTGTGGATTAAAAACTGTGGATTAAAACATCCATAAAACATTTCAAGTCCACATCCATAAAAGTATGTGGACTTGAATATGCAAACGTTTTAGAAACTTGGAAAGAGATAACATTTTTAATCCACAGTACTGTGGTTATCATAGTGAAACTTGGATGAATGTTAGAGCTGGAGATGTTAGAGCTGGAGATTCTACCTAGCTAACTGTGGATTAATCTCTGTTTATAACCAAACCTACTCTACTGGTAGTAGAGTAGGTTTGGTTATAAACAGAGGTTATAAACATTGAGATTTTTTTTTTGGGGGGCGGGGGTGGCTCAGTCGGTAGCGCGCCAGGCTCGTAATCTGTAGTTCCCAGGTTCGAGTCCCAGCTGGGTCAGCGTTGATATTTATCTCCGCAAAACTCCCCGCCCTGCCCACGGTCAGTAGGGGACACCGATGGGCTTGGAAAGGCCGCCGTCCGTCGGATGGGACGTTAAGCCGTGGCCCCGTGTGCGGGAGAGCCATACCCTGTGCACGTTAAAGAACACGCTGGATGGCCTTGACGGGAGGCTACCATCTGTCTCCCAACAGCTGTTCCAGTGGGTCCCCTCCCCCAACCTTCTCTGAGCCTTCGGGGTCCCTGTGACCTGGCCATTTAGCCCATGGTGTGCAAAAAAGTGCCGCTCAGAGGTAAAACAACAACACAACATTGAGATTTTTGATTTTATTTGGTTATAAACAGAGAGAAAACTAAAGTGCAGAAAGTACTGTTTAAACCACAATACTGTGGATTAAAAATGTTACTGTTTTCCAAGTTTCTAAAATGTTTGCATATTCAAGTCCACATACTTTTTACCCAGAAAAATAATCTGAAATAATATATCTTCTGGGAAATGTTCTCAACAATGCATACTGATATAGCACTTGGTAGAGTTACAATAGAAGTGCGTGCCACTTCACTGACTGTTGAAAAACTGTTTTTTTTTAAAAACAAATTGGATCACATAAATTACAATTCTTCTTCACACATAGGTTTCACTTGTGCCACCTTAACTGTGTTAAGAAAAAATTAGGTCTCTAGCTATAACAGAACTCCATTTTAAACTTCAAACTACTCCCTCTTGTCATTTCTTACAGTTTATCATTTGGAATATTAAACTTTTCCATATCAGAGCCCTAATAATCGTTTTCATCTTTTGAATTCTAATTACAGGAGATGTAAATTTTTGTTCCCTTACTACAAGGTTGTAAAAAAAAATTTTTCCGAGTAGCAATCTGAATTTTTTTTCAACTGTTTCTAATCAAATATAGAAAATAACATTTAAATCTGATACATATTTTTTACCTG
This sequence comes from Ryuthela nishihirai, assembly GCA_038380435.1. Taxonomy (NCBI): domain Eukaryota; kingdom Metazoa; phylum Arthropoda; class Arachnida; order Araneae; family Heptathelidae; genus Ryuthela; species Ryuthela nishihirai. The sequence continues at coordinate 88,172,704 of JAWZYU010000017.1, read as the reverse complement.
TTGAATCTGCTTGAAAATATTATCATTAAAAATAGATCTATTTGAGTCTGCAGTGAACATATGCACATCAATCACCATAAATAGCATCAAGTAGTGACAATTTAGTTTATGCTTTCATTCTGCTGTCTCCTACACAGATTATCAATTGGTTGCGATTACCGGTAGTTTGGGCAATAATTTATAAAAGTTGTACTACTGAAAATTGTGTCATCAGGGAGCTATGAGCATCGGCTTTTGATTTTAAATGCTTTTTTTTTTACTCTAAAGCTTCTGAAAATTTTTTATTGTTTCTCAAATGGATACTGCAATTATAAACAATAATTTGAAAAGATTGAAAATGAAATCACTAGTGATCTATCACGTAACCAAATAAGTTTGTGCGGTTTTTCAACATTATCATTTCATTGAAATGTACACAAGCACAATTGCAAGTGGTGCACATACGTCGATACACAGTCGAAAGCATGTGACATGCGTGAGATTGGGCTGTTTTATCTCTGAGCAGCACTTTTTTGCACACCATGGGCTAAATGACCAGGTCACATGGACCCCGAAGGCTCAGAGAAGGTTGGAGGAGGGGACCCGCTGGAACAGCTGTTGGGAGACAGATGGTATTCTCCCATCAAGGCCATTCAGCGTGTTCTTTAACGTGCACAAGGTATGGCTCTCCCGCATACGGGGTCACAGCTTAATGTCCCATCCGACGGAAGTCGGCCTTTCCAATCCCATTGGTGCCCCCTATTGACTGTGGGCAGGGAATTTTGCGGAGATAAATCTCAACGCTGACCCAGCTGGGAGGCATGCATGAGAAGTGGTTCGGTGAAATTGGGAAGGGTGACAAAAACATGTCTGCATTGAATATAGCTATTTGAGTGTGCTTATTTATAAGTTGAAACTGGGAACTAAAGTGGCACAAGCAGGCCACAAGATATGTATGGCATTTGGAGTGAACACAGTGAATTAATGGATAGCCCAAAAGGGTTCAGAAAAATTGCTTCATGCAATGAGACACTTGAGAATGCACCCCACGAGGGAAGACTGACACAATGAACTGAAGGTCAGCATCGAGTTGGATTCATGTCAAATGGGCCAAGAGCTTGCATAAAGGTTCCCCGCAAGTGATGAAACCATTTGTTTGCATTTACATCACCTAGGAAAAGTCAGGAAGCTGAGCAAATGGGTTCCACATGAACTGACTGCTGACAACAAACTCCAGTGGCTTACAATATGCTCATTGCTGTTTTCATGCCACAAGAATGAGCCATTTTTGGACAGGTTGTCATCCAGTGAACCTGTAGAGCACACACCAAAGCCCAGGATCCACCAAAAGAAAATTTTGTTTGTATCTGGTAGACTACAGCTGGTATTGTGTATTATGAGCTTCATGCCACTGGTCAAACCATCACTGCAGATGTCTACTAGGCACAGCTACAGTGGGCTGCAGATGCACTGCTCCAAAAACAGCCTGCACTTGTTCATTGCAAAGGCATTGTGGTCCTTCAGGACAAGACAAGCTCCATAGCCTTCGTTGGGAAATTCTACCCCACCCTCCATATTCTCCAGACATTGCACCATCCGAATACCATCTTTTCTTGGCACTGGAAAATCATGTGTGTAACAGACAATTTCAAAACCAAGAAGTATTGCAAAACAGAGTTGGCTGCTTTCTTCACTTCTAAACAATAGAAATTCTACCGGAGTGGCACTTACAAACTTGTATCTTGTTGGGTAAAGGCTGTAGAATGTAGAAGCTGTAGAAAAGGCTGTAGAAAATCGAACGACAATGGCCATTAAAGCCAATGAATAGTCAGTGAAGTGGCACGCACTTCTATTTTAACCCTACCAAGTGCTATATCAGTATGCATTGTTGAGAACATTTCCCAGGAATTTCGTAGAATGTACTGGTGCTTACTTTCCCGAATAAAATATCTTTATTCATTTTTTATGTATGGTTTGATTTTACCTGCAAAAACTCGTGAACCTTTTTGGTTACCTCATATAACAGCAGATGTTGGAAAAACATTAGGATTACTCAAAGCATGATTTTTAAAAGATAGAACTTTATTTATTAATATTTATAATTGCATTTCAGCCAAATAAACAATTTAAGGTAAGGAAATTCAGTTAAAAATCGAAATTTCTGCCAGATATCTTTTGTATGGGAAGAAACAGACAGGTACACAGGGATTGAGGGATAAACATGGTAAAATGGTTGAAGGTGAGGATTCTGTGATGCCTGGGTGGGCTAAGCATTTCAGAGATTTTCTAAACAATGTGATTATTTCTACTACCATTGTTTGTAATGAGGATAGATTCATTACTGATTTTAATGTTGGCCCTATATCACATTCTGAAGTCACTTTGGCAATCTCTAAATTAAAACTGCATAAATCTCTTGGGGTGGATGAAATCAACATTGAAATGCTTAGAGCTGGGAACATTGAATTTTTTTTATGATAAAGGTGTTGTTTCCAAGGTTTTTACTAGAGCTATTATTGTCCCAATTTTTAAAAAAGGTGATCGTAGTTCTTGTGATAATTATAAGGGAATTAGTTTACTTTCTGTTCTAAAAAAAGTTCTTGACATGATTATATTTAATAGCATTAAGAATTTGGTTGATGGACAACTGTGTCATGAAACAGTGCAGATTCACAAGTGGCAGATAATTTGGCCTTGTTGGCTAATGATGTTAATGAGACAAATTCTTTCATCTGGGATGTTGATGAGAAAGGAAATAGAGTTAACTTGGCAATAAATAGAGATAAAACTAGTGGTAAAAATTGGTCAAGCAGATAGTGCTTCACTTTAACCCTTCCAGTGTCCAAGATGTCTGTATACGTTCGCAAAATTCGAAATGCGAGGCCAAGGATGTATATATCCGTTTTTAGTACAACAAAGAAAAATATATATTTTTTTTATATACATATCTTACAAAAAATAAAATTCAGGCATAAACAATATTTTCTTTTTTCATTTGATGCTTATTTTACTAAACTATGACATAAATAATTTTTAAAAGCAATATAAGGTATTGCCAATGTGTTTGTTAACATTATGCTGAAGCAATCCCCTAATTTAAGCTCAGAAGTTTGATTTGAACTATTATCAACAAATTTTTCCTTAAAGTTTCTAAAATCTCCTGAAAATTCGCAAAATATTGCTATTTTTAAAAAGGGAAGATATTGGGAGTAATTGTGAAATATGTACCTTTTTTTTGGTGTACCACTGTAAAAAAGTTTTATTGAAATTAACGTTTCTACAATGTTCAAATTTTTTTACTTTAATAAAATTCAAAATTAAATTCTTTTTAATTTGGTATAAAACATTACCTATTTCTGTTGATTAGTTATTTATTAAAAATATTCTAAAGCTGACTTGTCTATTGGACTCTGCAACAGGCCTGGACTTTTCTCAAAGTACAGTACAGAGAAAAAAAATTACAAAACAGAAGAAATGTTTACTTCAAAACAAGAAATTTTTTTTGTTATTCAGAAATAAATTGCCCTTCTATCATGTGCATTATAATCATTTCTATTAGTTTTCTTTTAATAAATTTTTATTTGTGTTGCCAGATGCATTTTCTTTTACTACATGACTCTAAAAAGTCCTATTAAAATAAAACTTGTCTTTTTGCTAAATATTTTATTTTCAGAAAATCCAGAATTAAATGCTGATTAATTTGGCATATAACATGCCATAATTCCTTTCATTAGTTATTTGGCAAAGAAGTTCTAAATTGAAATTTTTTTGGCTGAGCATAGGGAGAAAATAGCTTGGGCTCTAGATGGAAACCGGTTTTTCAAGCTGGACAATAGAAGGGTTAATTATCTCAGAAGCCATTTAACAGATACTGGTGATGTGCGGTTGAGATAAACAGAAGAGATTGATGCTGGGACTTTCAAGAATCTATGGAGAGAGTGGATAAATAGGAGTATGCACCTAAAGACTAAAATTAGACTATAATAGTTTGGTTCTTTCTAGGGTTAGTTATGGTAGCAAAACACAGATCCTTTGTAAGCAGGATAACAGGAAAGTCAATGCCTTTGATTCTAAATGCTTATGCAGTATCTTGGGCATTAGGTGGGTTTGACTTTGTAATTGAGGAGTCAGCAACCTGCTTTGAGCAGCACATTGTGCAAAGAGAGACGGAGTTGGTTTGGCCACTTGCCGATATGAATTGATGCAGATTGAAAAACAGGATTATCAACAGTGTGCCCAGAGGCTTCAGGAAAAGGGGAGAGACCTAGGAAGTGGTGGGCAGACAGTGTTAAACAGGATCTTGCTAGAATTTGCATAGAGGGGCCAAATGCAGCAGGTGTAGCTCAGGACAGACATATCAAGAACACAAAATCACACAGTCTGGTGGGACCTCAGAAGCCCATGGTAACATGAGGATTACTCTTAACTGAATAACATAGACAGTGAGATATTCATAAAATTCATTAGTCACAAATCACTCTTTACAAAGTAATAACCTTAAAAATAGTGAGAAAATCAACTACCTATTCTTACGACAGAAGGAGGATGACAAATTTTTAGTTATGTTCAGGAGATAGAACTTTAACATGTAAAGTTATGAGAGAAAGTTTTTACCAGCAAACAACTGTTCCTTGATATGTTAACAGGTGGCTGACACAGTCAGACCATCAATATCTATCTTCACAGTCTTGAAATTGTGATGTACTTTTGATGTTCACACATAACAGTTATGATTCCTTCTAGTTGATGTTACAGGAGTACATTAAAGATACTTTTATTAAGAATTATGACAAGATGTCAGTCCAACTGCTGAAGTGATTTCACAGTTCACTGGAGTTGTTGTTAGGCTGGTTTTTGGATGAGGATTTCTCCCAAATGTTTCCTCTCACTACATATTAGCCATTATGAACTTGCAGATTACTTACCAAGGCCATTATTTATCACTTAATACATTCAATTTAACTAAATGCTAAAAATCTCTAAAATTATACAAGAACAAACATTTACAAACAGGATGGATTCACTGCCTTCCATCTTCCCAATTTGTTTCCAATGTAACAAAATGTTATGTATTGCATAAGACATTTGCAGTCAAATTCCACTGGATAAATTTAGTTCTAATTCAGAGATATCCTACTATGTTTTCCGAAATAAAATGACTAAAACTATCATTATTAATGATGCCCTCTTCTTCAGAATTTCTCAAAAATCAAAGTTTTTCTTTGTGTTATTTTTTTACATTCAGTTATAATAATTGTGAAACTCAAAGGAAAAAAATAACATATTTTTCTCTTTTCTTATTGCACAGAAAAACTGAATTTGATACAGGGCTGGACTTACACATAAGCTAACTAAGCTACAACTTAGAGCCTCACGATTATGAGGGATCTCAAAAATTAAGTTTCAAGTTTACTGTGTCACAGTTTTTTAAATTTAAATTTATTATGCAAACACTGTTCATCTCAGCTTTACACGGTCATTACTGAATACCAATGCTAGTATAATGTTTTCATCACATCAATTTAGTATTTATTTTTTAACGTTCCCTTCAATCAGAATAATAAATACAATATATTTGGACAAACTTGTGTTTCGCAGATGAGTGGGACTCGAATCCATATGCCTCCCAGTAACTTGCCAGGTTGATTCTATGCAAACAGGTAACATGTGCATTTACTATTTTTTTACAGGTAACATGTGCATTTACTATTGGTTGATTCATAAATTTCGACTTTCGAATTTTTGGGGCCCCTTAAACTTGTAGCTTAGGGCCTGGCGCTGATTTAATCATACCTCCGTAAAACTAGCTAATTGGGTAAACGGCTATTATCAAAAATTTTAGCTCTTTTTTTTTTACTCTCGATTTACACAGTAGGTTCCTGAAAACCACCATGCAAGTCAAGTCCAATAACTTATGGAAAAATGGGAGATAGGTTCCACAAAATATCCTAGTCATTAAAAAACTTTACACTGAAAATTTTGTTTGAACCAATTTATCAATAAGTTCATGCAGCCATGGGCCACGGAGGTCCTACCAGATTGCGTAATTTTGTACTCCAGAAAATTCTATCCTGAGCCATAGCTGCCACATTTGGTCACTGAGGGTCTATGACAATTGGATGGATGACAACTGGGAGGAAGGATATTTGGTGGATGGCAATTCAGTTGATACGACAATTGGTTGAGACCTTTCTGTTCCTTCTAAATGAAGCAAATGGAAATCAATGAATGCAGTGCAGAAAACCAAACCGCAAAAGAATATCGGTATTCTCATTTATCCAATACTCAATAAAACAAATTTTTTAAAATGTTCTTTGCTTCTAAATGAAACAACGAAAATCAAAGCAACTACTAAAGGAAACTGAAACAATTCATATTAACACCTGTCCTTGATAATCCGACTCTGTTTAAAATAAATTTTTATGTTTCTATTCATTTATTCATCTACAGGAAACAATTGGAACCAAAAGAATTCATAATGGCAAATGAACATTCGACATTTCCATCTCGATATTCCTACTCTGGCTAAAGGGGATATTTTTATTCATCCTGTCTCTTTCTGAACAAAACAATCGGTAATGAAAGGAATCCATATAGGTTACTAAAACAGCCAATATTAACATTTGTTCTTAATAATCCGATTCTGGTTAAAATAGATTTTTGTATTTATCATTTCTCATATCTAAATGAACACAACATCGATTTTTTTAAAATTAATTTTTAATTATTATTTGCCACGTTGGTTAGAACAAAGATTTGACACAACACGAGGGGAGAAGGCCAAGACATCGGAGAGGCTGGGGACATTGGTGGGCAGTCAATTGAAAATAGCAGTGGGCTGAATGACCTGTACGAAATTAAAAGTAACTTCTATGTATAATAAATAAATTTATAAATAACCCCTCAAGTAGCTGCATGCCAGAGAGGTACTGACTCAGTTAACTTCTACCCCCTAAAGTGAAAATAAAGCATAATACCAATAATGAAATCAGTTATTCGATATAAACTTCAAGATAAGATAGGTCACGTAAATTTATTTCCCTTACCAGCTGAAAGGATTTTGCTGCCGCCCAATCTTCCTTTGTAGTTAATATGAATTGAATGAGTTCATGATTTGTATATGTACCTTTAACATCCTTATGATATTGGATCTGACCATTACCTTGTTAAAAGTGTCTTGCAACTTAAACTTAAAAAGTGTTGTGCTAGGGTTAAAAAATTTACTTTTAATACTGAAGCTCTGAAAGATCCAGTTATGGCCAAAGCTTACCATGATAGGTTACTTAGTCATTATGACAGTCATGGTATGCTTACTACTGAAGTGGAGGAAGGATGGGATCATTTTAAACAGGCTTTTTTGGACACTAACAGTACTCTTTTAGGAAAAAAGGAGCAGAAGAGACAGAATTATCTGAGTGATAAGGCACTTGAGCTTATTTCGGAAAGAAAGAACTGCAGGAATGTCCTTAATCAATACCCTACTAGTCCTAATAGAAAGCATTACAGAGAACTTAATAAATATGTTAAAGATCAGTTAGCTGCTGCTAAGAATCTTTGGCTTGATGGTTTGGCTGACAAAGCCAAGGAAGCAGTCAGACAGCACAACAGCAGAGAGCTGTACCAGATAGTTAATGTTTTGTGTGGTAGAAAACGGACATGTATACAGGGATTGAAGGATAAACAAGGTAAGGTTATAGAAGGTGAGGATTCTGTCATGGCTAGGTGGGCTGAGCATTTCAGTGATGTTCTAAACAATGTGGTTAGTTTTACTCCCATTGTTTGCAATGATGATAGATGCATTGGTGGCTTTAATGTTGGACCTATAACACAATCTGAAGTTATTTTGGATGTTTCTAAACTTAAACTACATAAATCCCCAGGGGTAGATGAAATTACTACAGAAATGCTTAGAGCTGGGAATGTTTCAGTTACCACTTGGATGACTGAAATTCTGAATATCTTTTATCATAAAGGCATGGTTCCTAAGGATTTTACCAGAGCTATTGTTATCCCTATTTTCAAAAAAGGTGATTGCAGTTCTTGTGATAACTATAGGGGTATCAGCCTACTCTCTGTTCCAGGTAAAGTTCTTTCCATGATTGTGCTTAATAGAATTAAGAACCTGGTTGACAGTCAATTGCGTGATGAACAATGTGGATTCAGAAGTGGTAGGGGGTGTGTGGATCAGATATTTTCACTTAGGCAGATTCTTGAGAAATGTTTAGAGTTTCAGAAACCTTTGGTTGCTAGCTTTGTTGATTTCAAAAAGGCTTTCGACTGTTGATCATCATAATTTGTGGTTGATTGTGAGATCATATGGTATACCTGACAAGTTAGTTAACATAATGAAAGCTCTCTATAATACACTGGGTCGTGTGTGAGAGTTGGTAAGGCTTGTAGCAATTGGTTTAGCATTACTTCTGGTGTTCGACAAGGGTGCATTTTGTCTCCTTTTCTCTTTAGCTTGGTTACTGATTGTGTTATGCGAAATTCACTTCAAGGGAAAGATTTTAGCCTTAAATGGGCTGGAGATACGAAAATTTCTGATTTAGATTATGCTGATGATTTAGCCCTATTGGCAAATGATGTTGATGAGATGAACTCTTTCATTCGAGCTGCTGATGAGACTGGTAGTGAGTAGGTTTGGTTATAAACAGAGAGAAAACTAAAGTGATGAAAATTGGTCAGGCAGGCAGTGATTCAGTTAATCTGAATGGTTGCAGTCTTGAGCAGGTGTCACAGTTTAATTATCTTGGGAGCTATGTAACAGATAATGGTGATGTGCGGCATGAGATTAACAGGCGAATAGGGATTGCTGCCGGGACTTTTAAGAATCTATGGAGAGTGTGGAGAAATAGGCGTATACACCTAAAGACTAAAATTAGACTATAATAGTTTGGTTCTTTCTAGGGTTAGTTATGGTAGTGAAACTTGGACACTTTGTAAACAAGATAACAGGAAATTAGATGCTTTTGATTCCAGATGCTTACGCAGTATCTTGGGCATTAGATGGTTCAACTTTGTAACTAATGATGAGGTTAGGCAAAGGAGTCTGCAACCTCCTTTAAGCAGCATATTGTGCAGAGAGAGACTCCGCTGGTTTGGCCATGTTGCCTGTATGAATAATTATAGATTGGCGAATAGGGTTATGAACAGTGTGCCTAAAGGCCCCAGAAAGAAGGGGAGACCTAGGATGCGGTGGGCAGACAATGTCAAACAGGACCTTGTTAGAATTGGTGTGCAATGGCCAAATGCAGTAGATGTAGCTCAGGATAGACTTGCTTGGAGAACTAAATTGCATGGTCTGGTTGGACCTCCGTAGCCCATGGCTGCTTGAGGATGATGATATGTGCCCTAAAAAGTAGGAAATAAAACTGAAATATATCGATGGTGCAATCAGTCATTGAGTTCGTATTCACTTTCAGATGAAGATAGGGTAACGGCAATCTTGTTGTGTAGGTGAATCGCCACCCTATCTTCCTTTGGAGTACTACTTTTTAGAGCGCATTTCAGAAAAATAGGTATTTTTTAATTTATTTAAATTTGTTTGCATTTTTTGTTTGTTAATAAAAACACTTATTTTCAGAAACTTTCATTTGATATAACTCATGAGCATTGACCACATTTTTTACTCTCCCTGCTTTTGGAATCATGCTTAAGGTAGCCCATGACATTGGGGACATCACAAGCTTTAATTTGATTTATAACTCGTTAAGTTCCGCCCCCACTGCAAAAATCTGCCCGTTTTTTAGGGGGGAGGGAGAATGGGGGAGGCAAAATTTTGAAGTCTACAACAGTCCTCATATGGGCTTTCATTTGACACCTAACTCGCAATTGTAGGTCCTCGCATTTGGAAGATATAGCGGAATAATCGTTTCATATTTCCCCTTTTTTAGGGGGTAAGAAGGAAGTCGGTGGAATTCTTTTAATCTGTAACATTCCCATGTCTCAAAATTTCACTTGATGCATAGCTTGCGGCCTTCACTTTTCGAATAGAGGAATGATCGTTTTGACATTTCCCCCTTTTTTATGGAGGAAGAAACCATAGGTGGTCAATTTTGTATAGTTTATGACACTCCTACATCACACACTTTTGTTTGATGCAAGGTTGTTACTTTCAACTTTCGCATTCTGGAGATATAGAGGAACAATCATTTTCATATTTCTCCCTTTATTAGTGGGAACTTTTTTTTAATAGCCCATGACACTTCCCCCGTCACAAGCTTTCATTTGACATAAGCTTGTTACTTTCGGCATTCGTGTTCTGGAAAAATGCAAAACAATATTTTCTTATTTTTCCTTTAAGGAGAAAGAAAGCTTGGGGGATGGTAAATATTTCAAAAATAGGCCTCTAACACTTCCCGGGTTACAAGTTTTTATTTGACAAAAAATTATTAAGTTTCTCCATCGAATTCGAAAGTTATGGTGGAACAGTTGGTGTCAACACGGTTGGTTTCATTAGACACACAAACCTGCAAATGTCAAGTGATAAACAAAAGGAAGATAAGTAAAAATGCCACCTGGTGCTATAGCACTTGTTGCGATATCGCTGCCCCTGTGGGTCTGATGGCAGCAATGTGATTAAAACTTGTGCGTTCAACAGGAAAAATCTAGCAATCCTCATTGAAAGCACGGGTAAGATAGTTGTTCTTGATAACAAATTATTCCCCATATAACTAAAAATGAAATAAAGAAATTTTAAAAAGTTAAACAAAAAGTGGCTTTTTTTTATATATGTCTTAACAAATAAAATGACCAAATGAATTTATATCAAGAATATCAATTTATATCAGAGAAGGATGGGTAAGGGGACACACTGGAACAGCTGTTGGGATGGTAGCCTCCCGTCAAGGCCATCCAGCATGTTCTTAAATGTGCACAGGTTATAGCTCTCCCGCACACGGAGCCACAGCTTAATGTCCCATCCGATGGATAGCAACATTTCCAAGCCCATCGGTGTCCCCTACTGACCGAGGGCAGGGCGATGAGTTTTTCAGATATAAATCTCAACACTGACCCAGCTGGGACTCGAACCTGGGAACTACAGATTATGAGCCTGGCGCACTACTGACTAAGCCACCCATGCCCTCTTCAATGTGTATGAAGTTTATTGAGTATTTTGCAGACTTTCTGGTTTAATATCGTCAGCAGCTAAAACCCGAGATATTTTCTTACTGCTTACTTATTAGCACTTGAAGCATTTTTCAGTCTGCTTAGTTATTAATTTTTATTTTTTAATAGCATCAGGAATATATCGTGGCTCTCTTAGTGGCATATTTCTTGTAGCTTTTGTGGTCAAAATTCTCTAGGATGACACATTACATGTAAAATTTATGTAATTTGAACTAAATATTTTCACAGAGTTATATTTCTCTCAATTCATATTATTTTTCAAATCAGCTTCACACTAAAAGAAAAAAAAAAAATCCACACTATATCCTATCTCTGATTGACCCTGAATTCAAATATAATATTTATGCTTCGTGGAGAGGAAACAAGATCCACCATTTTTTAATTTTATATTGATAGTGTATGTTCATAAACCGATATTAAATTTTTTACATTACTGCAGACGACAGACATAACCTCTACCAAATCACCACCAATCAACATATCAGGACTCATGCAAAGGAAAAGTTTGTTATTTGGGTTTGAATAAAAACAACAATTTGGTGGATAATCACGGATTATGACACAAAACTTGTGCGCTCCCACCACCAATTGTTAGAATCTTGCAACCGAGGCCGACACTCTAAGCGACCTTGTTGAGAGTTAAGGGATACGCATCTCACTAGAGTGTCCAAGTTCAGCCCCCCCGGCTCTGTGGTGACATATTTATTGCTTTGGTCAGGGGAACAGAAGCATGATATGCTGGAGTCATTTGAGGCAACTGCTAGAATAATGGACTGCCGACTGAACATAGCCATGCGACTTTTTGACCACATATTCATTTATATATAGAAGCATATAATACAGAATCTAGGTAATTAGGTTTACAGAATGCAATGTAATACAGATTATTGCAGTTAATTTTTTGAGGAAATATAATTAGAAAATAAATTATTTTCCAAAAGTATTACGTCTTACAGTAATGAAATGCTACAGAAGGAAGAGTAGCGCCATCTAGTATCTGTAAGGGGACATATTTCAGGGTTAAATCTGCAAGTGAAAAAAACAACAACGTATATTTAAAAATATTTTCTCTTTTTTCTATTTTTGACTCAGCCATAAATTTATTTCGAAGTTTCTGTAATCCACTACAATTTCTCTAACTCGAGCAATCTTTCATTTCTGTAGTTGTGACCCAAAATATTTACCATTGCAAGTATATGGCTTTCACTTTTCCTTAAGAACTTATATATTGCTGAACCAAAAAAAAAACTTAAAGCTGAATTAAACTACATTTATGAAATAGGGAACCAAGTAGGATATTAAGACAGAATACTTAAAGATTGAAAAAAATAATTGCAAGTAAGATAAATCGAATTAGTCAATTATCTTCAGTGCAAAAAATTGAAAATAAAATTAATTATACCATAGATTTCCTGTACATACCAGAATTCTCAGATATACCAAGGAAAATTTTAAGTAAATATGACAGATCGGTTCATTAAAAATAACAAATAATATAAAGACAGTAATAAATAATGATAGAGTTGGGTTATTTTACCTCTGAGCGGCACTTTTTTGCACACCATGGGCTAAATGGCCAGGTCACATGGACCCCGAAGGCTCAGAGAAGGTTGGGGGAGGGGACTCACTGGAACAGCTGTTGGAGGACAGATGGTAGCCCCCCGTCAAGGCCATCCAGTGTGTTCTTTAACGTGCACAGGGTATGGCTCTCCCGCACACGGGGCCACGGCTTAACGTCCCATCCGACGGACGGCGGCCTTTCCAAGCCCATCGGTGTCCCCTACTGACCGTGGGCAGGGCGGGGAATTTTGCAGAGATAAATCTCAACGCTGACCCAGCTGGGACTCGACCTGGGAACTACAGATTACGAGCCTGGTGCGCTACCAACTGAGCCACCCCCATCCATAATGATAGAGATAAAAGCTCACGAACAAGGGGAGTGTACCTGATAGAAGCCGACAATCCATATAATAAATTAGAAAATAAAAACAAATATGTAGGCAAAACATACCAACAGATGGTAGCATGATTGAAGGAACACAATATGATTTAAGTAATAATTTAGGTAAAATGTCCTTAACACAGGCAATAAAACAATCTAAGGTTTTAAATACACAATTATATTACCTTCTTGCTCAGAAATTAATTAAAAATAACTTGCAATTAAATATTTTTGTTATTAAAATTATTTAACAACAAAAATTTTATAATTAGATTTCTCTGTTGAGTAATAAAATTTTAAGTTTATCCTATAAACTATTTGCAAAGTCACTGAAGATGGAGTGCTGTCTACACTCTGAAAAGCTTCCGTGTTTTCTCATAAAAACTCTTAACATGCAAATAGTTTGAAGGACAAACTTTAAAATTTTATTGCACAATGACAGAGAATTTTAAGTTATTTTTAATCTAAGGTAGGCTAATTACAAATTGCAAATCAAGAATAATTGCTTCATCTACAACAAAAACACAATTAAATTATATAGAAAATTTAATAACATTTTAAAATCAAGATACACTATGTAATACAGATATTAAGCCAATACATCAGCATGGAAATTACTTTTAGATTGTGTGACTTGTAAGTCACTGAATACCCACTAGAGTAGGGGTTCTCAATGTGGGGTAAGCAGTAAAATTTTCGGAGTACGCTGTGAGAACTCAAAAGTTGCTAGATCTAGTAACAAAGTAAAAATAACCACTGTTACATTATAACTATAGTTTTATCTATCTATACAAGGGGTATGGCAGTTACATACACATTTCAGGAGGTACATGAAGCTTAGAAGGTTGAGAACCACTGTACTAGAGGAACAATTCTATAAAATCCTATGTCAGCATATAGTCAGCACACTGCCTGAGGATGTCAGATAGATGAAATGTACATGCATTGGGACCATCCTGTTTGTTAATGCATGTTCTTGTATAATTTTAGAGATTTTTAGCATTTAGTTAAATTGAATGCATTAAGTGATAAATAATTGCCTTGGTAAGTAATCTGCAAGTTCATAATGGCTAATATGTAGTGAGAAGAAACATGTGGGAGAAATCCTCATCCAAAAACCAGCCTAACAACTCCAGTGAACTGTGAAATAACATCACCAATTGGACTAACATCTCGTCATAATTCTTAAAAGTGTCTTCAATGTAGTCCTATAACAATTAGAAGGAATCATAACTGTTATGTGTGAACATCAAAAGTACATCACAACATCAAGACTGTGAAGATACATATTGATAAACTTGTGTCAGCCATCTGTTAACATATCACAAGGAACGGATGTTCACTGGTAAAAACTTACATAATTTTGCATGTTAAAGTTCTATAGCCTAAGCACATCTCTAATTTTCTCATCCTCCTTATGTCATAAAGTTAAGGATAGATAAATAGTTGATTTGCTCACTATTCTAAGGTTACTGCTTTGAACAGTGATTATGTGACTAATGATTTTTTTTTTTTTTTGATATTCTTATGCAGTTTGGTTTTCTGCACTGCATTCTTTGGTTTCCATTTGCTTCATTTATAAGGAGCAGAAAGGAATTAAAAATAAAAATCTTATTTTAACCAAAGTTGGATTAGCAAAAATAGACAAAAAATATTGGCTGTTTTGGTATCATTTAATGTATTTGTGTGATTTCCCATTGTTTCGTTTAGAATAAGTGAACTTTGGAAAATACGTTTTATCAAAAGTCGGATATAGTTTTGTTTTCCATAGTATGTTCTTTCATTTCAGTTTGATTTAGTTAGAATGGTTACATAAAAAAAAAAAATTGTTGTGAAATGTCAGCTTACAGAGAGTAGATGTGAGCTCTTAATTGAATTAAAAGATTTGAAGAAATAGATTTGTTTATAAATTTGCCTTATATGAGGTCGATTAAAGAAAATTTATATAAATATTGACTGTGCTGATTTTTAAACAACTTCGTTTTGTAGATTGCTGGATTGCACAGACTTCCAAAAAGTTTTTTTTATTTACTTAGAATTAGTGTTAGCAATCATAAATTATCTCTAACCATTTTTTTTTTCACTCAATTGTAATATTCACCCAATTGTCACACTGCCAGTTTTACCCCCATAAGATTTTGTTTTATTACTGCTGATAGTTGCTGAAATTTTTGCCAGGTGGACGGTGATTCTTATTGGCTATCCAATGTCCCCACTGCTTGCAGATGGACTGTGATTAGTTCTGCTTCCATCATCCCCACATGGTGAGATAATAAAACTTTCTCCCATTCCTCAGAGAAAGTACTAGTTTAATTTTAGTTTAGAGCTACACACACCTACCACTGAATTAGAAAACTTTATTCAATACCAAGTTGGACCTCCTTTAGCCTGAATTACATACAGCACATATGCAGTTTGGCACAGATTCCACAAGGTACCACCTGGTATGCTGGAGATGTAAAGTGCCTTTACATCTCCAGCATACCAGGTGTTCACCAGACAGTCCTTTAACTGGCTCAGATTTCGTGGAAGAGGACTTTGCTCCCAGATCTGTTTTTCTAACATGTCCCATTACATTCTAAATCAGCTTCAGATCCAGGTTTTGTGGTGGCCAGGGAAGATGGTGGAAGTCACTCTCATGCTCACTGAACCATTGCTGAACACATCTTGCATGATGGACAGTACATTGTCATCCATGAAACAGCCATCACCTGCTGGATAAAAAGTCAACATTGCAGGATGGACTTGATCGGAAACAATGTTCAGATAATCCTTGGAGGTCACCCAATCTTTCAGCAATATCAGGGGACCTGTTTCATACCAACAGAATGTGCCCCATACCATGACACCACCTCCAGAAACTTGAGTTGTTTTCACAAGGCAAGTTGGCCCATTGCTTCATGGGGCTCCCACCAAACTCCCTGCCTACCGTTGGTACAGAACAAGTCGGATCATGACTTTTTTCCAGTCTTCCAGTGTCCAGTCACAGTGTTCCTATACCACTGTAGATCAACTTTCTCGTTCTTTGCAGAAATCAGTGGTTTCTGTATAGGCATGTGACTGCTAATACCGATCCTCTACGATTCCCTGTGCGTAGTTCGCTGAGATAAGAGTCAGGAACAGCCTTCATTGAACGCTTCAGTCAACTGCTGCACACAGGAAGTCCTGTTTCTCTGTACAAGCCTTTTCAGACGACGGCAATCTCATTTCTGACAGATTGTCGTTACGCCACACTTACGCCTCTTAGACAAGCAATGTGGGTTATTTTTCCACTGATTAAAAACCAGAGATATCTCACCTTTTAAGAAATCAGTCGGCTCTACTGTTTCTAGAATCATCGCTCCAGTCAGACAAGCACTCACAATAAGCCCTTTATCGAACCCTTCAAAGATCCTTTTTTTCCCATTGTGATCAACACTACTGAGCTTCGAGCTAAAAAGTGTTTACTATATAAGTTAATTGCATTGAATAATTGATTGAATAAGAAATTACATCAAATCAGGCAAAATATGTATTTAGAACTGAACCCAAATAGCAATAAATCAACCCAATATAATAATTTAAATAAACAACTAAGAAAGTCTAAATTTCTTAACTTATCCCATCTTCAACTAGATACAACACAAACACAAGTTTTGGAACAAGTGACAAATTTTACCTATCATACTCCAATACCTAAATTGTTAGGCTTAATACTTCAAATTAAACATCAAAAAAAAAAAACTTGTGTTGCAAAAGGATAAAGTAAGGTTTAAAATATACAGAAGTATTCAGTATCAGCAGCAAAATCATGCAAAGGAAAATGAAAAAAATATTTAAAGAAACTAAAACACTACCATTTGAACACAATCCAGAATTAAAATACTTCTAGCTGATAAAACAGAACAAATACTAAAAGTGTTAAATAAATTAGATTATGATAACAAAATTAATGAACTGTATAAATTAAAATGTAATCTTCACTCAATTATAATGTTGCTACCAATGCTATAGGTTGGGTTGTTTTACTTCTGATTAGCAGTTTTATGTACACAATGGGTTAAATGACCAGGTCACAAGGACCCGTGGGCTCAGAAGGTTGGGGAAGGAAACCCACTAGACAGCTGTTGGGAGACAGATGGCAGCATCCTGTCAAGGCTATCCTTGACAGGATGTTCTTTAACATGCACAGGGTATGGCTCTCCTGCACACAGGGCCATAGCTTAATGTCCCATCCAATGGATGGCAGCCTTTCCAAGTCCATTGGTGTCCCCTACTGACTGAGAGCAGGGCAGGGAGTTTTGCAGAGATAAATCTCAATGCTGGTCCAGACAGGACTCGAATCTGGGAACTGCAGATTAAAAGCTTGGTGTACTACTGACTGAGTCACCCCTTTCTCCACCAATCCTACAGGAAATTAGTTAACATACGAGTTTTTTAGTCATTAGATCAAAGGTCATTTAAGTATTATGACAGTTAAATCTGGTTATTATAATCACAGATAACGTTATCAATCGGCTATTGTTATTATAATCAGTTGGTCCCAAAACACTATATAAAATTATTTAAAAATAAGCCACCTATTATAATCAAACTTCAGCTATTGTTATCAATTATTGTAAATTACACTTGCAGGCAAATGATAAGAATTCTTAGAAAATTCGTAAATAGATCTTTTGTTCGAAACTTACTTTTAACCGAAGCAAACCCTTTATCTTTTAAATAGGTGCATGAGAAGAATTCTTAAAAAATTAGGTAAACAGTTTTTTTAAAATTTACTTTTACCTGAAGTGTAGTACCCTTTATCTTTTCAAAACATATCGAGACCATTATTGCAGTGAGTGGGGATAAACACGTGTATCATTTGTATCCTGTTGTGATTTCTCTAAGCTTCTCTTACCCCTTGGATCATGGCAGAAGCAAAACAAAAGCATAGAGATTTGTCTCTTCAATAAAAGCAAAGAATTTTAGAGAAGAATAAAAGCAAAGATCAGAAGAGAGAACGATCTGGGAAGAATAGTCGAGTCAGCATTAAAAATTCGGTTTAGTAATGTTCATGAAAAGAATTCTTCAATTAATGGACCTCTTATGCATCAAAAAGCAGAGGAACTTGCAAAAACTATGGGCTGGTTGGTTGGTTGTTTGGGGTTTTATGGTGCATTGGCAAAAACTATGGGCAAAGAAGATTTCATTGCAACTGATGGATGGTTCAACAGGTGGAAAAAGTGAGAGAATATCATGTATAAAGGTCTTCATGAAGAAGAAAACTGTGCCAATTTATTAGCAGCTAATGAGTGGATAAAGATAGGGTGGCCAAAGATTATTATTGAATATTCAGCCCAGGATATTTATAATGCAGATGAAACTGGACTATTTTTGTGCAATGCCTGAGCATACTTATTTGTTTAAAAATGAAACTGCTAAAGGATTTAAATTTTTCGAAAGAGCGAGTGACAGTTCTTTGTTGTGCTAATATGAAAGGTGAGAAGCGAAACCTTATGGTGATTGGAAAAAGTAAAAATCCTCGGTGTTTCAAAGGTGTCAAAAGTTTGCCTGTTGATTACTTTTCTAGTGCAAATGCTTGGATGACAAATGCCATTTTCAACAATTGGTTAATTAAGTGGGATCCTGAATTAAAGTGAAAAATCGTCTTGTTAGTAGACAACTGCATGGCACACAAAAACATTTTGTCATTAAATAACATCAAAGTTATCTTCTTACCTTCAAACACTACATTGTTAATTCAACCATGTGACCAAAGCATCATATGAACTTTTAACCCTTTCACTACCACAGGCCTTGAAAAACAAAAGTACCTCAGAATACCATACTGGCTGAGTTTTGAAATGGACTCTTCCTAGTTTGTCGTCCCCCCTTACTTCACCCGAAGGGAGAACGGAGTTAACCACAGCAGAGCTCCCCTCCACGCCGTAAATTGCCTCTCATTAAGCTTAGCATTCACTTGCCTCTAAACCCATATGGTCATGAGCTACAGACACACATTGAACACGAGATATCAGACTCCTGTGACTTTTGTTCTTAAATCCTTTCCCAAAACAGTTTTTAAAAAAACATGCATGTTTGTGAATTTTTGAAAAGTTTTTTAATATTAATTTTTTAATAGTAACTTTAAAAAGCTATTTATTGGTTTTCTATTTAAAAATGGGCATAAAATTGTAATTATTTGAATTACATCTTTTTACATGAAATAGATGTCAATTAGAAATTTTAGAAAGAAAAGTTTTAAATATTTCCATTTTTTGGATTCTAATGCCAGTTTTCTTACATCCAACAAAGAGAACGCTGTTATTAATATTCGAATGTATGATGAAAAAAAAATAAAGAAAGATTATTAAAATAGAGGACCAAAAATAGAAAGCACTAAGAGTGCTGAATTGAGTTTTAAAGAATAGTTTTTAACACAATTGTAGAGAGTACTATAACATAAGAATCAAAAATAATTTTGAGAGAAAGGTTTGCATCTGAGATAAAAGTAACCGAAGTGAATATTGCAAAAGATAGCCGAGGAAGCGAAGACTAGATAAAATGAGAAATAAAGAAACTGAAGCAATCAGAGATCACATAAAAATATTGGAGGTGGTAAAAAATATTATCAAAATGAGGTTGGCTTATGATTATGATGGCTAATGGAAGATGGCTAAATTTAATATGGAAATGAGAACCCACTGGAAGAAGACAGTGAAAGAGAGACAAAAATGGTATAAACAAACATTGCCGAAAAGAAGAGTTTAAGAGCAAGAATGCAAAGATAAAAATAAGCGGATAGAGAGAGCTGACTGGAACCAAACAACTAAAACTAGGAAAGGTGAAAAGAATAAAATTTTGTATCATTATATTTTTTATAAACTACATTGTTAAGTAATTGAGTAAGTGATTCAATTCAGCAAATGATTAAATAAAAAGTAGTCTGTTCTATTTTGCATTTTAGATCATCAGTAATGTGCCTAAAAAGTCATATGGGTGGAGGGTTACATACTCGAGTCCAAGGACAAGATCTAGGGAGGGGAGCATCTCCTATTCCTTTTCAGAAACTATCATAGTAAGGTTAATAGAATCAAAAATTATTCAACTTATTTATGTTTCATGAATTTTTCAAAAAAATTGAAAGACATAAAACGAAGGGAAAATGATACATTGCATTGGAAATACAGCCTCTTGCCCCCCCCCCCACTTTAAGTTATTTAGTCTCGATTGTGTTTCTTGTTTCCCTCTCTTCTTGATTTTTTTCCCTTCAGATCCAGGCCTGCTCGTGTCTATTGGGGTGAGGGGATGGAATGATGCTTCAGGTAACGTATTTCGTCTGAGTGGCTCTGTTTTCTGCACAATGGGCTAAATGTCCTGGTTACAGCAAAGACCCACTATACAGCTGTTATGAGACAGATGGAAGCATGCCTCAATCTTACTGTTTTAATGGCACAGGCTATAGTTATCAGTATCTGTACACGAGGCTAAAAATTTAGTTCCCATTTAACTGACGTCGGCCTTCCCAATCCCCTCAGTGTCATATTTTCTCCCCAAGGGCACAAATATTATCTATATACCCTCGTCAAACAGATGCTTGTCACAGAAGTCTGACAGGAGTCTTTCAGTTTAATACACCATAGTAGAAGGGATTTGTGAGGATGGCTGGTCCTCAGCAGAAGAATAACACAAACATCCATGCCTTATCCGGGGCTATAAACCTAGGTCCCTTTGATCAGTAGACAAACATGCTAATAAATAATAATAATTTTTTTAAAGTTTTTTTTAAATCTATTTTTAATATTCCAAATGCAACTCTATCTATTTTTAGTTCCAAATACAAATGTTTTGGATTTCAAAGCAGGTAGAGAAGTATGAGATATGAATAAGACAAGATAAAGATTGCAAAGATAAAAATAAGTGGAGAGTAATAGTTGATCTGGACCACACAACCTAAATTTGGGAGGGTGAAAAGAATGAAATTGTGTATCATTAATTTATTTATGAACTACATTGGAAAGTAATTCAGTAAGTGATTCAATTAAACAAATGACTAAAACAAGCAGAGAGTATGGAAAATGAAAAGAGCATGGTCCATGCCTAAGGCACCATGGTATAGTGTGTGTGGGGGGCAGAGTCAGTGGGTCCCAACCTAAGACCCAAGGACCACGGAAAACAGAATGGGTGAATAACAATACAAATTTGTGCGCACAAAACAATACATATTCCGGCCCCCCTGGGTACATCCCTGTCTCTCGCATTACACAAGAAGCTAGTCAAAAGTTGTTGATGTCTCCATCTTCTAACCACATCATTATTTGCTTAGTCAAACCACCGACACTTCAGCATCTAGAATAGTAGTTAACAGGAGATATTTTCTCGTTGTCGCATTAGAGAGCGACAACAAATGAGCTGCAGCAGCATTAAGAGGAAAACGAATAAAATTGTAAGGTAAACTCAAATAGAAAAAGAAATTCAGGTAACGAAAGCTTCTAATTTTTCTTTCAATGTATAGTTCAATCCCCTCATCAAAAAAAAATAGTTATGTACCTGTGTCGGGCAATACACTTAATAATACTGAATTGAAGTAAATGCTTTCATAATGAAATAAAAAATTCTATAAATTTGAATCTGAACACCGGTTCTCGTCCGATCACCGAAGTTATGCAGCTTTGGGCGCGTTCGGTACCTGGGAGGTGACCATTTGGGAACACCGCGTGCAGTTGGCAAAAAAACTGCTGAATGCCCGCCATCCTCACAGATCCCTCTATTATGGCATAATAAACTGACAGGCTCCTGTCAGACCTATGTGGCAAGCTGCTGCTTGAGGAGGTATTTATTTTTATTTTATATATTAATGCGCTTATTTTAAATTGTTCTTTTGATGGCAGACTTGTATCATAAATAAAAAGTATCATTTTTTTTTGTTATTTCAATTATCAAGTAGCCTCACTTGAGAACCGCTGATCTAGAATAAAAGACGTTAAGTTTCTTATTATCTTGTCACAAAGGAATTATTTTTCATTTTATAATTTGTTTATTGCAGAGCTCCAAACATGCCAATCATGCAGTATAGGAACTAACCACTCCAACTTTGCTGTTGGGAAAATAAAATCTCCTCTCCCCCCCACCCGAAATTTTAGGATAATTATGTAATAATATCAGATAAAGATTGAACTTATAAAAGTTAACTATTCTGTATATTAATTTTTTTTCAAACCATTTATTATTATATTACGTGAAAATATATGTTTTATCGGAATTAAAATTATGCATCTATATCTATATTTTTTCAGTTCCACCACTTTTTAAAAGTTTTGCAAACCATTTTTCCAGTAAATACTTCCTGGCTACATGCTAGAAATACGCTATGAATTCTTTTATAAAAATTGAATATTCCATCAAGCAGTTACTTGCCACAGAAGACTGTCAGCTTATAAAGCCATAGTAGAAGGTCTGTGAGGATAGCGGAACCTCAGCAGAAAAACAACATAAACAACCGTAGCTCACATGGGAGTCGAACCCAGATCCCTTTGATCAGTAGACAAGAGTGCAATTAAATTCTAATTGTATGTCTTAAAATATCAAAAGTTAGAACTAAACAACTTCCACTTTGTTGTTTAAAATAAATAATTATATTTTCCGTGGTCCATGGTCATAAGTTGGGATCCACTAACATAGCTACTGCTTTAGGCATGGGCCATCCCCTTGTCCCTTTCCTCTCTGTTTCTTTCCTGTACATGGTCTTTATCAGAATTCATGACCCTTGGCCCTCCCCTATTTGTACATCTTATCCCAAATCCCCATCCATCGAAAAAATTCATTAGTACTCGTTGCTTCGGGTCTGGCCGATTTAGTATATTATATATAATTCACAAAGTATTTATCATTCAAGTTAATCTTTACAGTCCAAGTAAATATGAAACACTTGAGTAGATTAGTTGAAATAGGTATGAGCTAATTGCCTAGTATTGTACATTGTCATTCAGGATCCTTTCAGGTCTTTACATATTTTTATATCCAAATGCTGTATACAATTTAAAGTCATGAGGAAACAGAAGTCCTTTCATCCTGGAGCGGCACAGAGTCTAGCGTGTTTGATCACTGATCTTGGGTTCAATCCTTGTACATATAGTGTATGAGTTTTTAGGTTTAACTCGATTTCACCCAGTTTTCATCCCCCCCTCTCCACCCGTAAAAACAGATAAAATTCTCAGGTATAAAAATAGGTATAAAATAAAAAGATGTGCAGTTCATAATAGGTTGGTGCTTTTTTCTTATATAAAAAAAAAAGATTTAATTAGTATACTGATTTGTTTTAATTTCCTATTTGTAAAATTTTCTTTATAACGTATTACTAGTGAAAACAATATTACAAGTGAAAATGTATTACAAGTGAAAACAGTATTACAAGAACAAACTTGGTCAAAGAGGTTCTGTCTTCTAAATGGGTAGGTACAATTAATAGAAACCTTAATATATATGTTACGGACTTCTGGAGAAAGGCATCTGATCTAGATTAATTTAGTAAATCTGCGCATAATAAAAATGCATGTCATTATGTAAACCTATTCAGATAATTCGTCGACGTGGACATTGACTTGATTATTTCAGAATTTTCTGCTTTTTTTTTTGATCTTCCACCAAAAACTATGATTTGAAAATTCTTAAATTTTGGATTGAGATCATCAAGTAAGCAAGGTGGCATTAGCACTGCTTACTTTGCAACAGATGTGATGTAGAGTGATCATTTAGCTAACTAAATAATCTGCCACCACCAGTTGCAAGTAATTTTGCCAAAGAATTCGTCTGTTTTATTTCTGAGCGGCACTTTTTTTGCACACAGCGGACTAAATGACGTAGTAACAAGTACCCCTATGGTTCAAGAAGGTTGGGAAAGGGGATCCACTGGACAGAGGAGACAGATGGCCCGCACAAGGGCCATCGATCCAAGCCCATCGATGCTCCTTACTGACAGTGGGCAGGGCGGGAGAGTTTTTGCGGAGATAAATCTTAAAACTGGTTCAGTTGGGGCTCCAACCTGGGAACTGCAGATTATGAGCCTTGCGGGCTATCGACTAAGCCACCCCCGCCCCTCTCGCCGAAGAAACAATGGATATGCACATGTTATCATATGTCAATAATAAAATTTATACCTAATGTCTAAATAGTTCAATTATTTTTATTTCAACACAAATTGAAAAAAAAAAGTTTTTCCCGGTAATTATCCCCCAAATGGGGTTATTTTTAACCTAAAAAAAGTCGTACCCTATGTATAGATGTGTCTTTCTGCTGCGGTCTCTCCTTCCTCAAAATATTCTCTATAGTGTATTATACTGACAGGTTCCTGTCAGACTTCTCTGAGAAGGAGATGTTTGAGAGATAATTTATTTTCATTTTATTCCATAAACTGATTATTTTCCTAGGAAACAGAATTCAGTTTGGAGAAATGAAACAAATATTTGGTCTTAGTGAAAAATTTTAGAGTCGAAAAGCCATTTTACTAAACTGACTTCTCTAGAAATCGCGTTTCAGATTGTCACTAGAAAGCAACTAATTGATGAGAATGTGACCTTCAGCTACGAGAAAACAACTGAGGTGTGACTTGGCTGACATTGTGCATGGAGTGAATTTCTGTGAACATTCTTTCTAACTCACCCTAACCTGCAAGGCTCTGCTGCAGGAAGCGGTGACACCTTCCTGCAGGTGCGGTATCTCTGCTGCAGGAAGCGGTGAGAGCCGCTTCCTGCAGCAGAGCCCTACAGGTAGGTAGTGCAATAAAAGGGAACTAAAGGCTTGTCTTCCACATTTGCCTTGATTCAGCAGCGAACGCTGAAAAGGAAATAAGTAAAAAAAATGATTTAAATAGAGAAGATGAAATAAAACAGCTTTCAGAAATACATTTTTGAAGAAGAAACTATTGCATGAAATTTAAATACAAAAATTTAAACTATATAGTATCGAACTAATATTAATTAATTAATTAATTAGTTAAATTTAACTATATATTATCGAATTTTTGGAAGAAATTATTTCTAGTGAACTTTTATATTCTTCAAGAGAGAATTGTGTTCGAAATAATTCTGTGAGCATAGTGAAACGTCAGTAGTGAAAATTATGACGGAAAATATTCCACAAGCAATTACTTGCTACCGAAATATTTGGCAGGAGCCTGTTCATATAGTATTCTATAGAGAAATGAGAAAAACCAGACCTCGCAAAATAACAAAACAAAAAGAATGGCGATATTCAAATTTTTCAGATAACTATTCACGAGTTCCGGGTTTACAGGATATTTCCTGTGATACTCAATTACAGAAAAGAAATTTTTATACCTAGCCAATGTTATAACATTTTGCAATATTTTACAAAATTAATTATTTCTTTTCCAGACAAAGTTTTTAATAAATATTTCTCACGAGTTATGCTTAATTGGAAAAAGAAACCTGTCAGTGAGTGGTATCCATGGGCATCGACTGAGGGAAGGAGGGCAGTCTCCCCTCTTCTGGTGAAATAGATCGAAATATTAATTTGTAGCGAATAATACTGGTTTACCAAATATTAATGCTTTTTTACCCTTACAAAATGAAATATTAATTATTTTAATATTTTCTTTCATTTTCATAAACATATCACTTATATTTACTAATGTGAAGAAACATTTTTACATGAATTTTCAATAATAAGTTTCCCATTTTTCCGTTGTACTTTTTATAATAATAATAATCTTTATTCACATTCAAGCTAGTTATACAAAAGTTTCAACAAATGCCCAAAAAACATCTGCTTATCTGCATCAGAGATGAATAATAAATAACATTACATGAAAATGCATAAATATTGTATAAAACAATGCCATCAACACTTAAATGTATCGATATGAAATTTCAGTGGAAGCTCCATTGTGATAATTCAGTTTTTTTTTTTCATTAATTTTTCAGCCTTGAAAAACATTCCTAACATTATTTTTGATTTCTTTAAATTTGTTTAATGAAATAATTTCTCTTGGTAATTGATTATAACCGCAGGTACTGTAAATGCCTCGTACATTTCCCATAGATATTTAATATTTTTGAAAGATGAAAATTATTATTGGATTGTAACCTTGTGTATTTCTCATGAGAGATTTCAGACTTGAATTGACTGTCAAACAATTTTTTGGAAGTGATCCTCTATTTGAAAAGGTTATTATGAAAGGAAAGTATGACGAAAATATCTTTTTCCATTATAAGCAAGGACGTATCCAGGGAGACCGGTGAGGTTTAGATCCGACCCCTCCGAAAATCCTGTTATCTCATAAATCTGAAACTTGTGTACCTGCTTTGAAATCCCTAACAGGTGTCTTT
Organism: Ryuthela nishihirai; assembly: GCA_038380435.1. Classification (NCBI taxonomy): domain Eukaryota; kingdom Metazoa; phylum Arthropoda; class Arachnida; order Araneae; family Heptathelidae; genus Ryuthela; species Ryuthela nishihirai. Next base: position 88,146,343 of record JAWZYU010000017.1, on the reverse strand, counting down.
TTATAATTTTCGCCTCATATGATATTCCCGACAATAAAAGTAGATATAAAAAAAACCTATAAAATTTTATCTTATCTAGAATATCATTTTATCATTTCCTGTAGAATATTTCAGTAATTAGGAACACCACTTTACCATTTATACCTTTGGACCTAAATCATGAACATTTGACAGATATTTTTTATGTATTCTGTAATCAACCATAGTGTTCGGATATATATTTGAGTGACTGTAAATAACTCTACTAAACTAAAGGCATGTATGTGCTGTAGAGTGATTTTATAAAATGGATTTTAAAATAACACTTCTGCTAGGATTTTCATCAAATTTTGCTATTTTTTCGAACCGTAATCTGAAACTGCTGTACAAAACTTATATACTTCTCCCCCACGAAAAACTATCATGTTCACTGGAAAAACCCAACGTTTTAATTTTATTGTTTTTTTTTTCCTTTTTAAGTACTAGTAAAGTATTATCATTTAAATTTTCCAAATCATCTGCTAGTTCGAATTATCACTATTAAAGAGTACAAAATTTGGAAAATGATAAATTTCATTCTCTTTGAAAAGGAACATCCTATATTCTGCAGAGGCGATATATGTTCTTCCAGTGTTTTGACAGAAATTATTCTTGCCGAAAAAGGCAACGTATGATTTTTCTCTCTTTGAAGTGATCTTTCAAGAAGTATTATTACAAAGTATGTATATGGTACATGAAAATCAATATGGTCCCCTTTCAGCTCTCCCCAGAACTACCAGGGCCATAACAACGGTGAGGCAAGTAAAGCACTAGCCTCGGGCGCACAAGATGAGGTGGCGTATAAAAATACAAAATGAGGGGTTCAGAAAAATACAAGATGAGGAGGCTCTGAAAAAGACTGCTATGAAACTATATAGGGGTGCAATTTTCTATTCTTGCCTCTGGCACAAATATAGCTAGTTGACAGAGCTCCAGACTCACAATTTTATTTTCCCAATTTCTACTCCCAAATGCGATTGCATTCAGATTTTCTTCCGTTAACCCCCGTGAGAAGGGGGTCACGGTGGGTTTCTGAAGATTGCCGTCCGTCAGATGGGACATTAACTTGTGGGTAAAACGCCATACCCTATATAAGTAAAAGAATGCACTGAATTCTCTTGATGGGAGATTACCAGCTGTCTCCTAATAGCTGTCCAGTGGATCTCCTACACCAACTTTCTCCAAGCCCTTTTGATTTGGCCATTTAGCCTGTTGTGTGCAAAAGTGTGCAGTTTAGAAGTTAAACCTAAGACTTAACCACCACCCAGTGCTGAGTAAAATAACTTTGTCTCTTTACTATTAACTAGGTTCCTAATCAGAGATACACGAATTTGCACATCGTACAATCATTTATGAGGGCATAATAATATTTCATCCCTGAATTTTCATTAGCTAATAACTAACCGGACGTGGGTCCGAATCCCTGATAAGGCATGGATATTTCTTTTTCTGTGTTTTCTTTCTACTGATGTTTCGCCTTCATCCCAGTTCTTCTCGATAGCGTATTATGTGTACTAACAGGCTTCTCTCACATCTCTGTGACAGGCTGCTCTAATAATTTAATATTTTATTTATTTTTAGTGCGCTATAAATAATACTAACTACCTATGCTTTATCAGAGAATTTTCTTGGAGCACGTTTTCGGCATGTTCGCACAAAACTTATGTTATATATAACATATTTCCATAGGCTTTGGTTAGCATTGAATAAAAAGTGGGTTAGAACTTTTCGGAATGTTGCAATTTGCAGTAATATATCCATTGCCAATTTAGAAAGAGCATTTCGAGACATGAAAGGAAAGCATATTCGTAGGTAAATGGAAATTTTAGTTTAAAGTGTTTTATTGAAGATAAATTAGTCATCATAACACGTGACTCTTTAATTCTATATTTTCAACATAATTCACTCAATATTTAAAGGGTTATAGAAATTTAAATATTTAACAAGATCATTGTATCAGAAATCTATTCCAGAAGTACATTAAAACTATGTAATTGTTTTATATAAGTCGGATCTAGAAAAAAAAATTATGGGAAGAGCAATTAACTGGATCAAACCGGAAAAGATAAATGAAAGATGGAAAATATCTCAATTGGTGTTTCAGTATAATATTGCCACTCCATTGTAGTGTTGGTCTTAAATTTGTTTTGAAAAATCGTGTTGCGTATTTGTTTCATATTATTTATATTTCCAATCCGGTTACTAACATTCTGAAGATGAGGGAAAGAGGGACATGCCGTCCCCTCCACCCCAATAATAAATGGAAAAAAAAAATACCCCCTCAAGCAGCTGCTTGCCCAGAGGTCTGACAGGAGCCTGTCAGTTTATATGCCAGAATAGAAGGTCTGTGAGGATGGCAGGACCTCAGCAGAAAAACAACACAAACGTCCATGCCTTATCCGGGGCTCGAACCCAGGTCCCTTAGATCAGTAGTCAAGCGCGCTAACCACTCGGCAATGGGACGGCTAAATAATAAATGAAAATGAATGAAAAATAATATGAAACAAATATGTAACCAATTTTATCAAATAATTGTTTATTTTGGAAGTTTGTATAAATAATTATTGCTCTGTTAGTAAAGATTATATAAGTTCCTTACGCATTGCTTCTGTTAAATATTCCAGCATATGCAACTCCTTAAATAATAAGAGAATATTATTGAAATTTAATAATTAGCTGTACTAAATGTAGATCTTCATTTATTTTTTTTGTTTTGTTATAGCATTTTACCATAAAGTCTTATATTTTAAGTTAGAAAGCTCCAAAAGTTAGCATTCTGTTAAAAAAATGGGGAAATTCTTTTATATTGCTGTCTAAGCATTATATCTATATGTAGGTACTGAACAGAAAAAACGTTTCATGTTATTTGAATATGGAGTCATATTCAGATATCAGTAACTTCTTAAGTAATATTAATATGGACAAAATATGACTATAGTTATATTTGAGGTCTCTATCAAATCTCTTTAAATGTAAAATTATTCACAAATAATTGTTCAGTATTCAAATAATTTTGTAAGCTGGAAAATGTACTCAATCAAAACCTGAAAAATTATTGCAACATATTAAAATGAAAAAGAAACATTCTGTAAACTTTAATAAAATGTATATTTTAGCTGCATATGTAATGATTGAACAGTATATGAATTTTGAATGATTTTTGGTTAACAAGGTAAGTTAATGTTAAATATTCCAGATTCTATAACTCATTAAATATTAAAAATATCAAAAGTAGGTATTTAGGCAGACCACAGTCAGATCTTCAAATGTGATTGCCAATAATCACATTTTTCCATAAAAAGCTCTTTTAAGAAATTGTAAAGTTGTGAATTTGATTCCCTCTTGATCAAACATTTAACAATTCCAACTGTTTCTACTTTCTGTTGAGAACCTAACAAAACATGAATATATTATTCGGTCCTAAGACGTTTTTCTCTCCCCTTCAAATCCAAAAAAATTATTCAATGTTTCCTTTGCTCTTTGCTGAAATGTAAGTTTCAAGAAGGCAATAAACACACCACATTCTGCAGTCGACTCTTAGAGTCCCACTGTTGCCTGGAGGGATGCAGGTAGTTTGTCAATTAGACGTTAATTGATGGTCGTTTGAACCCTCTGAGCGGGAGATGCACAAAGAGGGGAGGGAGAGTTCACCCGTTCTACCTACCTTCTCCCCGGCCGACGGGCCGGTATGGTAGCGAAAGGGATTCGGCGGGTACGGTAGTGAAAGGGTTAAAGCTTATTACTGCAGGCAAATTCGTGTGCAAATTATAGCTGAAATTCAAAATCATTCTGATGCAAGTGCAATTGCAAAAAAGATTTCCCTTCTTGATACATTGTATTTGCTAGAAATGTCTTGGGAGCAAGTCTCTGAAAAAACTGCTTCCGAAAAAGGTGGATTTTCTACAATAAATGCTAAAACTCCTGCTTCTGAAAAATCTGATCATCTTACAGTTGAAATTTTCGATCAAATCCCAGGTAGTATGTCTAAAGATGAATTTGAAAACTGATTGGATATTGATAGCAATATTGAAGTGGTGGCTACAATGACTATCGGAAATATGCCAAGCCGATGATAACTCCAAATTATCAGAAGAAAATGGACCTGACCCATTTATAGAAGAAGAAATTTTAGAAGCTCCTCCAACTAATGCCCAAATGCAAGATGCTCTATGAATTCTTCGTCGTGGTATGCAATATAGAGCAACAAACTTCCAAAAGCATTATGAGTATTAGAATTATATTCAGAAACTAATAGATTTCGTTGTGGTATGCAATATAGAGCAACAAACTTCCAAAAGCATTATGAGTATGAGAATTATATTCAGAAACTAATAGATGCAAACAAACAACAGACAACACTTGATAAGTTTTTAAAATAAATTTTATGTTGTTTCCAAAACAAAGTTGTTTATAAGAAATGTAGTGCTTTTAAATGTGTAAATATAATGTTGTATTAAGTGTACTATTTGTGATAAATATAAATTGTATAAATGTCATAATTCTTTGTAATAAATTGAGTTCAATAATGAAAATTTTTTTATTCTCTGTTTAATGTTATCAGCCGGTTATTGTTATCAAAAAGCGCAAGTCCCAAAGTGATCATAATAACCATATTCAACTGTATTTTAGAATATTATGTGCAAAACGAATTCTGTATGACTACATACTGTTATTGCTACATAATACAAAACATTCAAATGTTAGCCATGTGAGATTGAACCAGCCATTTATGTGATTGCTGTTTGCTTTCTGTGTTATGAATACTTGAACATAAAGTAGGCTGTATTGGATATGGATATAAAACAGAGCAAAATAAAATTTTTTCCACATTCAACAAATAAGTGTCACATTTATTTAAGGGTCATTAATCAAATCTATGATCAACTTGGGTTTCCTGCCCATTTTTTCCCTTATCACTAACACCTAGTCCTGCTTTATCTCTAGCTGAGGAAGTTCGAGAATTAAACTGTTTGTAATTCTACAGGTTTATTTATTTTGAATAGTAACTACAATTCAGATTAATTTTTTAAACCTTAAGTTGGTCAATGGAAAATTGTCACGTAATAGAGTATTTCAAACTAACAAAATCAAATTCCTTTTTCTTATATCATAAAAAAAGTTATTTTGAAAAATAATGATATATACATACCTTCCACCTCTGCCTATTCTTCTCCTAGAAAATCCTAAACATCTTTGTTTTGGTATTGATAAAGATGTTAAACAGTACCTATACCTTTTGTCTTCTTGGCCCCCTTCTTCTTTGCTACACCATGGCCAATTGCCCAATCTATCTACAAGTGGCTAAAATAGATATAAATTTGGTATTACTTACAGCTTTTCAAAAGCATTTTTAAAAACAGAATCCACAAATAAATCATCCACAAAATAATTATTTTTTCTGACATTATACTATATCTTGTGATATGAGTTCAAATTCACACTGATAATGTTAGTCATATTTACACTTTAACTTGCTGGGTTAATCCTTACCTTCTGATAAAGAAGTTTTTTTTTTGTGTGTGGGGACTGTAAACTTACCAGACAAAAAAATTAGTCTCCAGCAGCAAATGCTGCAGTTCGGAAGGATTGGTCTGATGGCTGGGACGACGCTTCAATCGTTACCCCAAATAGTCCCACAAGTTTTCTATGGGATTCATATCTGGGGATTTGGCAGGCCAGTTGAGATGTTCAAAGGCTTCAGAATGCTCGTCGTGGCAATCCGACACACTTCGAGCCCTGTGCATACGACAATTGCAGTCTTGGAAGACTGGGGTATCCTTCTGGTGTTCATTGTGGAGATGCTGCACAAAAAGGCAAAATGTGGTCATCCAGTAGCTCCATATAGCCCTTATGGTTCAAGTGTGATGTCAACACAACCAAAAGACCCATTTCCTTGTACCTGAAACACCCCCAAAACATCATAGAGCCTCTTCCAGCTTGAATAAAGTCTGTACACAGTCTGCATGGAAAGCTTCAAGCAGTACTCTGCTCCATATATCCATGGCATGCAATTCCCTTCAGAGTGTTCGTTTGGAAACAGCTTGTTGTAGGCCTGCATTGACTGAGTGGAGCAATTACTGCCTCGTTGCAAAGTGGTTTGCCCTAACAGTGCGTGACACACTGCGGCAGTCCCTATCGGTTAGCACAGTCTTTCTGCCACAGTTCTGGCGATGATTAGTGGTGGAATGTGATGTATGCCACTGCTGCAAGACCCTTTGGACAGTATGTTTTGACACACCTGCAAAGGCAGCAACTTCTTGTACACTATGCCCTTTGGCTCAGCCAAACGCAATAACATCTTTTTACCACTCATTCACATCTTCTATGCGACCCACGTTTCACGGAGCGACTAACACACAAGTGGCACACAGCACAGCTATTTGTAGGATGCATTTACTACTGGTGCACCCTCTGTTGCTGTCAAACGGACATAACCCTCTTACAGCAGAAGATGACTAATTTTTTGTCTGGTGAGCTTATTACAATGACTGGTAAATGAAACACTGCTACATAATAACATGTTAATCAGGAAGTAAGCATGCCTGTTTTGAGAACAATAATGGAAGCATTTCGTCTTTTCCCTGTCACTCATTTAACAATCAGATTTGATGAGTGAATTTTAATATCAGACCAACGGAATTTAACAGCAATATTCTTTAAAAAAATTTGATTTAAATGATAACTTTCGAACTTCTGGATTAAAAACAATTTCTTGAATGAGATAATCCTTTTTTGATAGTTTTATAAAATTGAATTAAAAAAATGCTGATTTGTTTAGCCATTAGTTAATAAAATGCACAAAACAATCTGACAATGAAGTTGGCATAGTAATTACAGCAAGCTGATGATACTGTATATTTTTTAAGATAAAAGTTTTACAATAAAATTGTTCAATTACAAATGTATTAGCAATTTGTTTGTTAATCAACCTGAAAAAGGTTACATTTCAATGAAATGTACATGATTCAGAAAATAATTTTGCTCTTCAATTTATTACCTTCATAGCTTTAACTGTCAAGGAAAGTATCACGCTTAGTTCAATATTGATATCAATTTTAGAGGAAAAATTGTCCTGAGCAAGGTGGGTTATGAACACACCCCCCCCCCCCCCGCCCCCAATGGTGGTGGGTTCATATCCCACCCGGCTCAAGATAATTTTTCCTCTAAAATTGATATTGATGCTGAACTAAGAATGATACTTTCCTTGACAACTGAACAAACACTTCATGAAATTCCTTCAATTTATTTATAGCTTTAAACTTTTCCCCCTTATCATATAATTATTTTTTTCATTAGATATATATTTCTGTTTCACTATAAAATATTCTTTTTAATCATAAGCACCAAAAACTATGAAACAGAACAAATACTAAAAGTGTTAAATAAATTAGATTATGATAACAAAATTACAACATCTAGAGCCATGCACAGATGTGGATATCTGTGGTTTTATGCATGGATATCTGCATTTAAAAGCACTCTATGAGTAAAAAAAAAATGATAATGCAGATAACAGCTAAAATTTGTAGGAACATGGATAACCATCGTATTATTGATGGCTGACATGACTAAAAAAAAACTATTCAGATAATGATAAATAAGATGATTTGAAAATTCAATGATGTTTACTTTAAAAAGTTGGGTTGCTTTTACCTCTGAGCGGCACTTTTTGGCACACAATGGGCTAAATGGCCAAGGTCAATAGAACCCTGAAAGTTCAGAGTAAGTTGAGAGGAGGATACCCACTGGACAACTGTTGGGAGACAGATGGTAGTTTTCTGTCAAGACCATCCAGCACATTCGTTAACATGCAGCACCAACAAATGGATGGTGGTCTTTCCCAGCCCATCGATGTCCCCTACTGACTGAGGGCATGGCAAAGAGTTTTGCAGAAAAAAAATTGACTACTTTATAAAGAAAAAAAAAAACTATATTTGCATAAAAAACTGGAATTAAATCTGTGAAAATTTCAGTTGTGCTGTTGGGAGACAGTGGTGGCCTCCTATCAATGCCATCCAGCACATTCTTGAACACGCACAGGGTATGGCTCTCTCGTATATGGGCTTAACGTCCCATCCAATGGATGGTGGCAAGCCATGGAAAGCCAACTTTCCATGGCTTTTTCCCATCGGTGTTCCCTACTGACTGAGGGCAGGGTGAGGAGTTTTGCACAGAGATAAATCTCGACTACTTTATAAAGAAAAATGGGATAAGTCACAAATGAAAAACTTTATGTGAAAGAAACACATTTTTTGCAGATAAAGCACATATAAGTTAAAGAAATTATGAGTTTTGCATAGAAAACTGGAATTAAATCTGAAAATTTCAGTTGTGCATATCAGGAAGTTTATAGGGAAATATAGTGGAGAGGATTTGCAAAATTACATTATTAATATGGTATTTTTTATATAATACTTAATAAGATATATTTTTCTGAAATACAGGCTTATTTATCACAGTAGATTTTTAAAATTAATTATTGGCATTAATAAGTCATTAGAGGCATACAACAAACTACAAGCATTTGCAAAACCTCACCAATTATTAAGTAGCTAATGTATGCAGATCAGGTTTTGCTGTCCACACAGGGCACTATAATGTTTCCATGATTAAATGTAGACATTGCTTGCTAACAACACATCATGTCTATTTTTTGTGATAAAAACTAAGTATAAGATGACTGTAGTATTTTTTTTAACTGTTACATGGCAGCATATTTTTATTACTTTCAAACATGGAACTCTACGGACTGAAAGCAAAGCAATATTGCTAATTAAAAGTCATAATTCTAAACAATCATACTTCAGTATTCATGGAGTAAAGAATATGGAAATTTGCTTAGTTAGCAGAATTTTATAAAATTCAACTTTTCCTTTTTTCTTATTTTTAGGAAATGTTATATGTTAGTCAAATATTTTAAACAAAGAAGTGTTACAAATTGTTGCTTTTTTTTAAAAATGAAAAATTTCTTTTTTTTTTTAACATTTTGGGGAAATATGAATGTCAAAAATTTTGGTTTTCCTGACATTAGAAATTTATTAGTTTTCCTGATCTTTTATTACATTTAATTGTTGAATGAGGTTTCAGAAACAATGATTTAAATGCCTTGAAAATCAGTATAATGTGCTGGTGAAGGGATTTTTTTTTTTATGGTGAGGGGGTTTGTTATATATTTATTCTATATCCTGCAAATAAGCTTTGTGGGTCACCTGTAATGATAAAATTTACTTGTACTATAATCAAAGAATAATGCATATATATTAAAAAAAAATTCCTAACATGAGTATAAATCCAACTATGTTAATGGGGGAGGAGAAGGAAGTGAAATCCACCTGGTAAAATTATAACACTCTGTATCTGATATGCATACATCTTTCTTTTTTAGTGATTTGTTAAAAAAAACACATCACAGCATGTTTCTTTTCGTGATCAAAACTAAGTGTAAGATGGCTGTAGTATTTTTTTTAAATTGCTACATGGCAGCATATTTTCATTACTTTCAAACGTGGAACTCTATGGACTGAAAAGTAAAGTGATATTGCTAATCATATTGGCCTTCTGTTTGCAACTAGAATAATAACATATATTCCTCTGGCGAATATGGTATGTTAGTTTCAAAGAAAATGAAGTTTTCCATTTTCTAAATTTTGCACCTTCTAACAGTAATATAATTTTTGTACTAATGTAAGATTGGAAAATGTAAATAATAATATATTATTAGCCCAATATCAATACAAATTCCTCTCAAGATGTGTCTCTTTTGAGCTATAGCTGCTGCATTTGACCACTCTAGGCCAATTCTAGCAAGGTCTTGTTTGACATTGTCTGCCCATCGCAACCTAGGTCTCCCCCTTTTTCTAATACCCTTAGGCACACTCTTCATAATCCTCTTTGCCAATCTGCAGCTATGTATACAAGCAACATGACCAAACCAACACAGTCTCTCTCTGCACAATATGCTGCTCAAAAGAGGTTGATGACTCCTTTAACCTCATCATTACTTACAAAGTCAAATCACCTAATGCCCAAGACACTGTATAAGCATCTAGAATCAAAGGCATCAAATTTCTTGTTATCCTGCTTACAAAGGGTTGATGTTTCACTATCATAACTAACCTTAGAAAAGAACCAAACTATTATACAGCCTAATTCTAGTCTTTAGGTGTATATACCTATTTTTCCATACTCTCCATAGATTCTTAAAAGTTGGGTTGTTTTATCTTTGAGCAGAACTTTTTTTGCACACCATGGGCTAAATGGCCAGGTCACAAGGACCCCAAAGGCTCAGAGAAGGTTGGGGGAGAGGACCCACTGGAACAGCTGTTGGGAGACAGACGGTAGCCTCCTGTCAAGGCCATCCAGTTTGTTCTTTAACGTGCACAGGATATGGCACGGATTAATGTCACATCTGACGGATGGCGGCCTTTCTAAGTCCATCAGTGTCCCCTACTGATCGTGGGCAAGGCAAGGAATTTTGCGGCGATAAATCTCAATGCTGACCCAGCTGGGACTCGAACCTGGGAACTACAGATTATGAGCCTGGAATGCTATCGACTGAGCTACCTCTGCCCCATATTCTTAAAAGTCCCAGCGAGAATCCCAATTCTTCTATTTATCTCATACCGCACATCACCAGTATCTGTTACATAGCTCCTACAATAATTAAACTGTGATACCTGCTCCAGATTGCAACCATTCAGATTAACTGAATTACAGCCTGCCTGACCAATTTTCATCACTTTAGTCTTCCCTCTGTTTATAACCAAACCAACTCTATTAACAGTCTCATGAACAGCCCTAATGAACGAATTCATCTCATCAACATCAGCAGCCATCAGGGCAAAATCATCTAAATAAAAAATAAACACCCCCTCAAGCAGCTGCTTGCCACAGAGGTCTGACAGGAGTCTGTCAGTTTATATGACACAGTAGAAGATCTGAGAGGATGGCAGGACCTCAGTATAAAACAACGCGAACATCCATGCCTTACCCGAGGCTCGAACCCAGGTCCCTTAGATTGGTAGCCAAGTACGCTACACACTCGATCTGCAAAATCTAAATCAGAAATTTTGAAATCTCTAGATTATTCAAGGCCAAAATCTTTCCCTTGCAAAGAATTTCGAGTTATATATTCAATAACCAAACTAAAAAGAAAAGGAGATAGAATGCACCCTTGTCTAACTCCACTAGCAATGCTAAACCAATTGCTGCAAGATGTACCAACTCTCACACATCAGTGTTATTATAGAGAGCTTTCATTATGTTAACTAACTTATCTGGTATACAATATGATCTCACAATCAACCACAAATTATGATGATCAACAGTTTCGAAAGCCTTTTTGAAATCAACAAAGCTAGCAACCAAAGGTTTCTCAAGAATCTGCCTAAGTGAAAATATCTGATCTACACACCCCACTCCATTTCTGAATCCATATTGCTCATCATGCAATTGATTGTCAACCAGATTCTTAATTCTATTAAGCACAATCATGGAAAGAACTTTCCCTGGAACAGAGAGTAGGCTGATACTCCTTTAGTTATCACAAGAACTGCGATAACCTTTTTTGAAAATAGGGATAATAATAGCTCTGGTAAAATCCTTAGGAATCATGCCTTTATTATAAAAGATATTCAAAATTTCAGTCATCCAAGTGGTAACTGAAACATTCCCAGCTCTAAGCATTTCTGTAGTAATTTCATCTACCCCTGGGGATTTATGAAATTTAAGTTTAGAAATAGCCAAAATAACTTCAGATTGTGTTATAGGGCCAACATTAAAGACACCAATGCATCTACCATCATTACAAACAATGGGAGTAGAACTAACCACATTGTTCAGAACATCACTGAAATGCTCAGCCCACCTAGCCATGACAGATTTCTCACCTTCTATAATCTTACCTTGTTTATCCTTCAATCCCTGTATGCCTGTTCGTTTTCTACCACATAAAACATTAACTATCTTGTACATCTCTATGTTGTTGTAGTGTCTTAACCGCTTGATCGCCTTTGTCAGCCAAGCTATCAAACCAAAGATTCTTATCAGCTGTTAACTGATCCTTTACATGTTTATTAAGCTCGGTGTAATGACTTCTGTTAGGACAAGTGGGGTGTTGATTCATATTAATCCTGAACTTCCTTCTTTCAGAAATAAGTTCCATAGCCTTATCACTCAAATAATTTTGTTTCCTCTGTTACCTTTTACCCAAAAGAGTACTGTTGGTTTCAAGAAAAGCCTGTTTAAAGCGGTCCCATTCTTCCTCAATTTCAGTAGTAAGCAAACCATGACTGTCATAATGACTAAGTAATCTGTCATGGTAAGCTATAGCTATAACTGGATCTTTCAGAGCCTTAGTATTAAAGGTAAATTTTTTAACTTAGCACAACACTTTTTAAGTTTAAGTTGCAATACAATTTTAACAAGGTAATGGTCAGAACAATTTCAGCTCCCCTATATACCCTGGTATTCCTAATAGAACTAGTCCATTTGCCGTTAATTAATATATAATCAAGTATATTAAGTGAAACTCATGTGTACTGTAGGAGATGTTGCCCGTTGCCATGCAGCTACCAATACCAAAAAAGCCTATCACTCCTTCCCAAAGATCAGAGTCAGTACCAACTTTGGCATTGAAGTCACCTAGAACAAGGGTAATATCTCCTTTCTTAACAGAATTCAAAATATCCTGAGTTGTCCATAAAACCTATCCTTCTCATCCTCATCAACATCCTCAGTGGGGGCAGAACAGCAGATAACATTCAAGTCTTAATGCTTGTCTGAAATTTTGCTGTAAGAAACCTTTCATAAATGCACTCATATCCTAGAAGAGCATCACTAGCATGTCTGCTGAGAATATCCTAGAAGAGCATCACTAGCATGTCTGCTGAGAAGCAGACCCACGCCTTGGTGATGCTTTCCACCCCCCCCCCCCCCGAAAAGATAAATTTAAAGTTATTTTTAAGTATCTCACCCTTACCTGTCCATCTGGTTTCTTACAAGCATAGAATATCTAGGTTATAATGCTGGAATTCCTGCGTGAGGACATCAAGAGAATAATGTCTATGTAATGTTCTCACGTTCCACTTTCCTGCAGAGAGAAAATGATTAGTAGGATTTTTAAAGAAACTAGGTTTATTGAGATAGGTAGGGCCAACAAAATCAAACAGCCCATGATCACAGGCATGGGGCAAAGACCTGTTCCTCCTCCACTAAAGGCTGAAGTCACACCGATGCTGGTAGGAAGTTCAGACACCACCTTTTCAAGTGGAGTTTTTCAAGAGCCATATGACCTGCCTGAGACACATTACTTCAGTTTAGGATTGACGATGCCCAACTAGCTAAGTGAAGTTCAGGCACCTGCAATGGCCTCTGATCAGGATTACCCACCAACTGATATAAGGATCCCATGCCTCTGTTCACTTAGGGCTAGCCACCCAGAAGCAAACAGAAAATGAAACGCAAGATTCTCCCTCAACAGAGGTCCATCAGTGCAGCAAGCCCAGAATCCATAAACAATTCCAGTCTAGTAGGTATAAATGGTCAGCACCAGGACCCTGTGAAGTTGACCACAGATGACCAGATCAGTAGGCCATACTGAACTGGCAGCCCTTCCGTTCCCTCTCAAAAGAGAATATCTCTTTCGAAAGGTATTAACGGCCTACACAATGAGAAGGCATTGTTGTTGGGTTGTTTTACCTCTGAGTGGCACTTTTTTGCACACCATGGGCTAAATGGCCAGGTCACAAGGACCCCAAAGGCTCAGAAGGTTGCGGGGAGGACCCACTGGAACAGCTGTTGGGAGACAAATGGTAGCCTCCCATCAAGGCCATCCAGCGTGTTCTTTAATGTGCACAGGGTATGGCTCTCCCGCACACAGGGCCACGGCTTATCATCCCATCCGACAGACGACAGCCTTTCCAAGCCCATCGATGTCCCCTACTGACCGTGGGCAGGGCGGGGAGTTTTGCAAAGATAAATCTCAATGCTGACCCAGCTGGGACTCGAACCTGAGAATGCAGATTATGAGCCTGGCGCGATAACGACTGAGCTGCCTCACGAGAAGGCGTGGTCGGACATTAGGTGCTAGACCTGGCTGGTTCTGTGCATCATCACTGGGGATTGGCACACAGCTCTCTTTCCAGTTTATGCTTAGCTACCATTTACAGACGAACCATCATTACATCCATCAAAGGATTTTAAAAGCATGAATCATGATATTTCGTTAATATCTATTCAACTAAAATAGAATTTTTCATCAGTACCTTAATCCATTCTGGGTCAAGGATGTCAATAGACGTTTTTTGTACAACACCTGAAATATATTCCATTAAAAAAAATTGTAGTTTGAAAATTTTCTTACATATATCATTTAAAATACAAAATTCAAGCTTGAAAAATAGTATTTTCTTTTTTCATTTGATGCATATCTATTAAACCACAATATAAATAATTTGATAAAGCCATCTGGTTGCTGTATTTTTGAAGTGCTATACGGTATTGCTGATTTGTTTGTTAACATTATTCTGTATTGAAGAAATCACCTGATTTTAAGCTCACAAGTTCGATTGGAACTATTAACAACATTATTCCTTAAATTTTTGATAATCTCCTAAAAATTAACAAAAAACTGCTATTTTTAAAAACTGAAGATTTTGGAAATAATTACAAAGTAAGTACCTCTGTTCCCCGCCCTCCTTTTACATTCTTTTCTGCTTTAAATCTATTTCACTATTACTAGAATTATTTTTATCATTTAGCAGAGCATTCCATGCATCTTTCCAACCTTTCAGATCAAAACTGAGGCTTAATAAGCTTTCATATTGCTCAATGCACAGCATCACAACAGAAGAAGTAGCAGGTATACTAATTGTTTTCTCACACACACATGCAGCAGTGGGGGGTGCTAAGTGTTAGTGCAAGTTGTTTTAAATCAAGTACGATATACACTTCCTACATAAAGTTAGTATTTTATTTCCTTTTATTAATAAACTTTAGTTTTCATTTCTGTGGATTTACTTTATTTCTGTAAGTTATCGATTTTTTGGCTGATCGATATCAGAGTTATGCTACATTGGATGGCTGGCTTACTACTTTTTGCTGCGGATATTTTAACATCACATCGGGTTATATGTTATTTTTAGCTTTATGTCTTCATTTTCCAGTGAAAAAAAATTATTTTGTATCATTTGCTGATACATTCTTATATATTAGGACTTGGATACGGAAGCAAAAAGAACTTCCTTGGCATGGAATAAGTTCTCATGAGGAAGGGCAATTTCAAGAAGGGTTCAGAGAGAAAAATTTCATCAAAAAAAATTATGAGTTTTTATGCTTACATTGAATGATTTTTACCCCCCCCCCTCACTTCGGTATCTTGTCATGCCACTCTGAAGATATGTTTTTTTTTCTTTGATGCACAAACCATTCTGCATTTAGCCAAAATCACCAAATTTCAACACACAAAGAAAAAAAATTCACAATGTTTAGTAAAAAAAGTAGACCAGAAAGTTTTTTCCATTTCATAACCAGTTTAGAAAATCCTGTGAATCTGAGAAGTTCAAGTCATTTTGCATAAAACTAGCCATGTTTAAAGTATACGATACTGAAAAGAATCATTAAAAGAAATAAAAATAGTTTTACAGTTAAATATTATATTATTCAAGGTGGAAATTTCCTTTTGATTAATATATAATTTAACTTTTTTTTATCAGGTTTTCCAAAATTAAGCCTTAATTGTATAGTCCAATCTATTTTTTCACCATATCACATTGGAAAAAAGACTTATTAAAATCAATATGCTTGTAAATTTGTTTCAACTATTTATTTTCATTAAGTTCGTAATTAAATTCTGTTTATTTTGGTACATAACACTGACCTATTTCTGTTGATTGGTTATTTTTTTTTTAAATTCTAATGTTGACTTGCTTATCTGACTCAGAACAATTGGCTAAATGCCTGGATTTTCTTAAAGTATTGCAGCAGTAAAAAAAAATTGTGAAAAGAGAGAATTTTCTTATTTCAAGTAAAAATTTATTTTTGTGTTATTAAGAAACAAATAAGCTTTCTACTCATGTGCATTATAATCACACCTGTCTTAATTTTTTAAAATAAATTTTTATTTATATTGCAATGCGTTTTTTTTTACTACAGTACTGTGCAAATTAGTTGGGCCAACAGGAAAATGCAGTAACAAAGACACAACTAAATATTTATTTGTTTAATAGTGTAGTTAATAGTGCATGTGACCCCCCTTATCTTTAATTACTTCTTTTACCCTCTCAACCATTGATGCCACTAGCTTTCCACACATATCCTTCACTTCAGGGTCGTGGTACCACACTTTCATGACACTTTCTATCATTTTGGTTTTCGTCATGCAATCCATCTTAGATATGCGCGCTTTAATAATGGCCCACAAATTTTCAATGGGGTTTAGATCGGGTGAATTTCCTGGCCACTCCAATACCTTCAAATGTTGCTGGGTAAAGAAGCTCTTAGCAAGTTTAGAATTGTGGCATGGAGCCAGATCCTGTTGAAATACCCCATCACCGTTAGGAAACAGCTTCTGCAGTGTTGGGACCATTTTCGCCTCCAGAACGCCTATGTGCTTTTTGCTGTCCATCATTCCTTCAATGGGGTGAAGCGTCTGTGGCCTGGAAGCTGTGAAACATCCCCAAAACATGACCTTGGGTGAGTGTTTGAGGGATTGCTGGATGTGGCCGGATCGAAGAGGTTTTCCAGGCTTTGCTTGTTCCAACTAATTTGTACAGTACTGTACATAACTAAAAAAAGCCCTATTAAAATAAAACTAGTTGTCTTTTTTACTAAATATTTTATTTTCAGAAAATCAGAATTAAATCTGATTAATTTGGCCTATAACTCCTCTCATTGCCATAATTCATTTCATTAGTTATTTAATAAAAAAGTTCTAAAATTAATTTTTTTGCCTGGATAGCTGGACCTGGGAAGGGTTAAAATGTGTTTTTCCATCCCCGGGGGTGAAAGGACAAATTGCTGCTGCTAATGTAAATACCATGATTATCACATTTCATTCCTAACAAATTTTCTATCCCAAATAAATCATTTGCAATATTTGTTTAAAGTTTCGAAATTTTAAACTTTTCCCACAACCAGAGTGCAATTAAAGCTTTTGAGTGATTTGAAAACTGTGAAGTGTAATATTTCAGCCAACCCAAACAGAATTTTTAATTCATATCTAAAAAGAAGTTAAATGTCTGCTGGTGGAAAGACAGATGAGCAGAGATGAGAAAATGAAAACATTAACTCGTTTTTTCCGAAAATGAGGTAAAAACAATGGCATCGTGCTCTGTCAGGTATTTATATAATTGGTAAAGGTGATGAATAATGTAAACTTTATCACATTTAGTGGCATACGATGTCATCCAAATTTAATACTTTTGTTAAAAAACGAGATGCATTCAAAAAGTTCTTGGCATGCATCTGCAGAACAAAAACCATTGCACTACCCTCAACAAAACTTTTACTGTCCTTCAAAGTACTTCACTCCAGCATCTATGCAAAGTTGTAGATGTCTATGCCAATTCTGAAACATTTAGTGATACTCCTGTTGAGGAATACTCTACTACTCTGAATGAGTGCATTTTGCAAGGTCTTTGCACCCTTGAAAATTGCTTCCCAACAAGTTCCTTTTAAATTTTTGGAAACAACCAAAAGTAACATGGTACAAGATTAGGTGAATATGCAGGATGGGATAACCATTTGTTTTTTCCTGCTCCAGAGAGGCCATAGTTTGACAGGTTTTATGTGAGCAATAGAATTGTCATGAAGAAGGAAAACCCTTGACATGCCTGTTGTTAGATGCTATTCTTTCATCTCCTTACCTATTTTGGGCAAAACAATGATGATATAGTATTAGCTATTTATAATAGTATTAGCTATTTATAGTCATTGTTTCAGGTAAGGTGTCCATGGCTACCACTCCTTGGGAGCTGAAAAAATTTGTGACTATCCTCTTCCTTGAGTGCAAACCTGGTCCGAGAATTTGGTGACACAATTTTAATTTCTGCAATCCAAACATAGCTGTCGATCTTTTTGGAAGTTTTTTTTAGCAAAAAGGCCACATCTCATCACCTGTGGCAATGTCTGTTAACTGTATGGGGCAACTGGTTCAGACACAGCCAGCATCTTCTTGCACGAGTTGACATTAGACCATTTTTGCTGTTCTGTCAATTTGCTGGGATACCCATTTGGTACAAATCTTTCAGAACTATAAATGTTGCTTAATAATTGTTTCCATGTTGCCAATCGATACACTGATACCTAAACTTATTACTAAAATGGTGGACTGCCGACTGAACATGGCAGTGGTTGTACCGTGTGACTTTTCAACCACATATTCGTATATAAAGAAGCATATAATATAGAATCTAGGTAATCAGGTTTACACAATGGAATGTAATAAATATAATTGGAAGTTAATTTTTTGAGGAAATGTGATTAGAAAATAAATTATTTTTAAAAAGTATTGCGTCTTGCAGTAATGAAATGCTACAGAAGGAAGAGTGTCTGTAAGGGGACATATTTCACGGTTAAATTAAAAAAAAAAACTGCAAGCAAAAAATATGTTTATCTAAAAACATTTTCTCTTTTTTTCTGTTTTTGACTCAGCCATAAATTTATTTTGAAGTTTCTGTAATCCATTACAATTTCTCTAACTTGAGCAATCTTTCATTTCTGCGCAGTTGTGACCCAAAATATTTACCATTGCAGGTATATGACTTTCACTTCCCCTTAAGTGAAGTACATCACATCAGTGATGAATCAATGAAACAATGAGGGCTTACTGTATTACAGTACAGAAAAGTATGGCAAATCTCCCAAGGAATAATGTGAATACTGAATAGTACTCTATCCTGTATATATGCCAATATATTTTTGCTTTGGGTTGTGACAAAATTGTATAATTATTATGAAATCACAATGAAATGTTAGCAGCCAGTGCTCGCAGATGGCAGAAATCCTCAACAGCTGGCCCATATAAACCTATAAGAACATGTACAAGACCAAAGATATATAAATTACCAAACTGTCACTCAGCTCATATTTGGCACCAAAACTAAATTTCAAAACATCCTGAAATCTACCACCTGAAATGGCTAAAGGCACCAATTATTAGCTCTCAAGCAGTGGTATATCAATATTTGATCTTTGACCTTGAAGGACATACTGGATCTGAAATTCCACAAAGTTTTCTGAGATCTACAACCCAAAACACCCATAGATACCAATTTTCACATTTCGAGTATTGGCAGATCAAATTTTGACCTATACATGACCTTGAAGGATATATATTTTGGATTTTTCCTTGAGATCTATAACTCAAATTAGCCTCAGTTGCCAATTTGCAGTTCCACTACTTCTGCTTCATAGTTAGAATTAGTGTGATCCGCTATCAGTCAATGACTCAGCCGTCAATAAAGGTTGCACTAAAGGGAAGCTATAAGATAAATCCACTTGTCACACCTAACAGTAATAAAATATAAGGTGGATAGATCCATTTATCACACAAAAAGAGTTTCTCATTCGCCAACCCATGCAATCTCCCACAGCATCACTGCAAAAAACATTCTTGAACATTCCTGTTAGGTCATCTGTATGAAACAAGATCACGAAATCATGACCAAAATGCTTGTCAACACTTAAGACAAAGTCAATTGTGAAGACCCTCTGTCTATTGAGAGGTTGGATCAAGAGAATCAAGAAAAAAATTATCAAAATAACTAAGTTCTCCGTGCTCAGCAAAAAAAGCTTGAAATTATCCTTCAAACTATTTGCATATTAAAACTTTTTAGGAGCAAACTCGAAGCTTTTTGGAGCAAGAACAGCACTAACTCTTCAGTGAAGTGACATGGCTGTTTTGACATGAGGATGACCTTTTTTGACTGATGACTGATGGATGTGGTGACATGAGGGCTGTAAAGAACTTTCCACATGCTGTGATGGGTGATTCCAGTATCTCGGCTGCAGCTAGGGACAGGCGAGGTCATTATTCCAAAAGCCTCAAGGACAATGGTCTCTTAGTAATTACTATGGAACCATAGTCTTGCAGACGCTATTGCCTCGTGAATGAATATCACCTCACGGAAAATGCTTGCATAAAAATTACTATGGTTGGTTGTTTTGGGTTTTATGGCGCATGGGCAACTAGGCCATAATGTGCCCAACAAAAGACAATGTAAAAGATGTGTAACCCACAATCAAATTTAAAATCACAGTGCTATATTGTAAAATGGTAAAACAACAAATAACAAGTGTATATGTACAAAGTAAAACAACTGGAGTAACACAAAATAATCCCAGGTGTAAGCGACCTGGATTATATAAAAATGTATAAGGTGGTAAAATCAAAGTTGAGTAAAATATCCAGTATACGTAAAAATTTAAATAGAGGTAAAACAACAATCATCAGATAACAGATGTCCGATAAGAGGCTTGGACTTGAAATCATGATGGTTTAAAACATTATGTTTAAAGGTAAAACATGGGCCAGAAAGTGAAATATGTTTGATAGTTAAAACAGTGTTACAAAACTCACACTTAGGAGGTCATCTGCCCATAGAAGAAACGAATGAGTAATAAACAAATGACCTAAGCGAAGCCGAGCAAGTACAACTTCCTCCTTGCAATTCCTGCGGTAACAAGACTGCCATGGTTTGATGATAGGTTTGATCTCAGTTGGTAAGCTGTTCTGACCAAGATCTCTGCCAGAAGTCCAAGTTAGGAACCGGCAGCAGTGAGTCAGTTTGGGGCGCGGCTGACCTGGCAGCTGCATCTGCCAAGTCGTTGCCCCTAATCTCGACATGACTGGGCACCCAACAGAAGAGAATCGTGGTGGCTGTCAGATAATGGATCTGCTGGCAGATCTTAGAAAGAACTGGGTGAGGCCGAAGCCTCACCGAGATCAAAGCCTGTAGCAAAATAAGCGAGATGGTGTAAAGTACACACCGACGATGCTTAATCGCCACATGGTCCAAGGCGAGACTGATAGTGTGCAACTCTGCAGTGAAGATGAAACACTGCAGTGGGATCTGTTCTGCAATGATTACATCAGAGCAGACCATGGCCAATTCCACTGATGTGCAGGACTTCGAACCATCTGTGAAGACAGGCAAGAAGTCTGGGTACTCAGCACAATGGCTGGCAAAGAGTTGCCGGTACACAGTCAGGTATAAAGGCCCTCCCCGTCCTGCAGAGGGAAAAATAACAGGAAGGGGAAACAGTGAGCCACAGTGGAAGTGGTTTAGCTGTCGACTGTGTGACGCCATCAAGACTGGTGTTGATGTCTCTGAGGTAGACTCGAAGTCTCAAACCAAAAGGACAAATGGCAGTTGGCTGATTAGTATAAAGCATTTCCCATGCCTATTGGAGGGACAACTGCAGACAGTGAAGAGATAAAGATGGTTCGTCGGTCTCAATGTAAAGATTCTGGACTAGTGAGGTGTGGAAGGCTTCCGTGCAAACACAAGGGTCTGATGATGGAGAGGGTCCAGCACCTTCACCACCAAATCACAGACGGAGTCGTACACCTAGGATTCATAGTCCAGTTTAGATCTGACAAGTGCACGGTACAGGCAGAGCAGAGAACATCGGTCAGCTCCTCAGGGGAGAGATGAGAGGACCTTGATAATGGTCAATGTCCACGTGCACTTAGACCTGAAATGATGTATGTGTGGTAAAAAGGTCAATTTCTGATCGAAGATCAGACCGAGAAACTTGGTCTCACCACAACTGGAATGATGTTACCCCCAAGTCGTACTTCGGGATCCAGGTGAAAATTACGCTTGTGGCAAAAGTGCATGCAAGCAGTCTTCTGTGGGGAGAACTGAAACCTGTTTGCCATCCCCCAAACTGAAATATTGTTCAGGGCAATTTGCAGTTGTCATGCAATAACCCTCACGCTAGATGAAGAGCAAAAGATGCTAAAATCGTCAACGTAGAGGGCATTGCATACAGATGGAGGATGTTGTTGTTTTACCTCTGAGTGGCACTCTTTTGCACACAATGGGCTAAATGGCCAGGTCACAAGGACTCTGAAGGCTCAGAGAAGGTTGGGGGAGGGGACAGTTGTTGGGAGACAGATGGTATCCTCCCGTCAAGGCCATCCAGCGTGTTCTTTAATGTGCACAGGGTATGGCTCTCCCACACACGGGGTCACGGCTTAACGTCCCATCCGACGGCCGACGGCCTTTCCAAACCCATCAATGTCCCCTACTGACCGTGGGCAGGGCGGAGATAAATCTCGATGCTGACCCAGCTGGGACTCGAACCTGGGAACTACAGATTACGAGCCTGGTGCGCTACCGACTGAGCCACCCCCGCCCCAACAGATGGAGGAAGTTGTCAAGTAATATTGACAGCGAAAAGCATAACACTCGGAACACAGCCTTGTGGCACCACCTGTTCTTGGGGGTATGGCCGCCACAGAGTATTGCTGACATGGACACGAAAAGAAGTTGTAGGTGAAGATCGGCATGTGACCTCTCAAGCCAAAGCTATGGAAGTCGCAAAGAACGCCGAATCTCCACGCCATTTCGTACGATTTTTCGTTGTCGAAGAAAATTGACACCAGCTGCTCTCTACATAAAAATGAATTTCTGATAGCTGATTCGAGGTGTATCAGATGGTCATGAGTTCACCATTGCCTGCAAAAGCCATACTGGGTGTTGGAAAGAAGGTCGTGGTGTTCTAAATACCAGATGAGTCTGGCATTTACCATTCTTTCCAACACCTTCTTGCACACGCAGCTCAACAATGCAATGGGACGATAATTCGAAGGAATCTTGGAATCCTTTCCTAGCTTTGGGAAGGTAATACGATGGCCTCCCGCCAGGAGTCTGGAAATTGCTTGAGAAAAATGTGATTGAAAAGTTGGAGCAGCTGATCCTTACTTGATGGTGAGAGATGTTGGAGCATGGCATAATGGACATTGTCCGGCACAACAGCAGATGCACGAGAGGTGTGCTTGAACATCATTGAATGATGCCATCAGACATTCCATACAGAACAGTACTTCATCTTGTGGATGACACCAAAGTTCTGAGCCTACCAATTGTTCTGAGCCTTACTAGCTGCAGTGCAATCTGGATTGCACCACGGTTTCGGAAAATGAGGAAACCGTGTCGAAGCTTGAGGAATTGTTGATGCAGCTGCATCTATGGTACAGCCGTTATCTCTGCTACTGTCACATTCATGGGCTCCTGGCTGACAGAGCAGTCGTCGAGCTCAGAGAGCAGTTCGAAACCACTCCAGTCAGCCCGATCAAGCCTCCACCGTGAAACACATAAAGGGCTGCAAGGCTTCCCATGGGAGATGGTGCACACCATGGGGAGGTGATTGCTTCTGTAAGGGTTGTTCTGGACCTCCCATGTAAAGAGCAGAAGGATCGAGGAGGAGCAGATGGTGAGGTTAATGGCAGTGAAAGTGCGGTTTGAGAAGTGAAAGTACGTACTGACACAAGTGTTCAGCAGGGAGAGAGAAGAGTCCAAGAGCCACTGCTCCAGGACCCCACCCCTCCCGTTGGTGTCAGCACTGCCCCAAAGTGGACTGTGTCCATTGAAGTCCCCCATGATGAGGAAGGGGGATGGCAGCTGCGAGACAAGATCATCAAGGTTTTCCTGGAAGACAATGCTCCCAGGTGGAAGATAGAGCAGACAGTCAACGAAAACCCCACAAAGAGGCAGATGGCAACCACCTCTAAGTTTGGTGGTGAGGGGTATGACCTGGAATGGAGAATGGTTGCTCATGAGGATGGCTACACCCCCTGCAAGCTGGACCATCTCCATCCCAGTCCCAGTGAAAAGTGCCGGATTGTGGGATCTGTGACTGGTTGCAAGTGTCTCCTGCAGGCATACACAAATGGGCTAGTGTGCCTGAAGAAGGGACTTGATGTTGTCACGATTCCTCTGGAATCCATGACAATTCCATTGTAGAAGTGTGGCCGTCTCAGGACTTAGAAGATTGGGCAGACGACAAATTCCTATTCAACTTAACAGCCACAGAGGACATCTTAGTGAATAGGGGCAGTCAGTATCCATGTCCTACGAATCATCCGAAGGACATGGATCAGTGACCACCCTTTGCAGAGGAGTATAGTTTTCTTTTTCGGCCCTGGTGGGAGCCCCTTCGGTTTGAAAGGTCTTGTAGTCTGAGGGTGGGAAGGAAGAGGCCTTCTGGTGGAGGTGGAAGGCCGAGTTGCAGGAATGGAAACCGGGGTTGGTGTCGAAATCAACACTCCACTAATCTCTACAGCCACTCCACCAATCTCTCTGACTTTCAGGAGCAGTTCCGAGTGTTTGGAACAAGTGGTCCCAACCTGCAAGTCGCCAGATCATAAGTGCTTGGTGGATTTCAGCTCTCCTGCAAGACCTTTCAAACCTTTATTGACAAAAAATGGAGACATGTCCTCAAGTACCTGATCACCCACGGAGTGAATGATAAGGAATCTTGGGAATGAAGACAGATAAAGACGACAACGGCAGAAATAACATAGACAAGGATGATGGGGGCTCATGCCGAGCCCTCTTGTTGAAATTGATCATAACAATTTCTTCATCAACTCTCATGTTTGTGTGTGTGGTTCAGTTCCCACTGTCCCCACCCTCCAAGGAGCAAAACTAGGGGATGCCCAGTCAGGCGCCAGGGCTACACAGGCACTATACCCATACAGACAGTGAGCCAAGCTCTCACAAATAAAGGAAAATAAAAAGAGAAATGTGCGGGGGAAAAAAAACTTTGTTCCCAAAAGGAACTAAGTGAAAAATAACAAGAATGTGAATGGCCAAACTGACTTACAAAGAAAGGATAATGACAAAAGGAAAACAAGTTGAGGAAACTTGTAAACCTGTACTCGGACCGTGGGCAAGGTTACTCGCCGCTCTGCATAGTTGACCCTAGCAGCACCTGCCCATCAACCGATTGCTTGGGGGGGGGGGGGGGGGGGGGGGCAGGAGCTCCTATTTACCGGAAGCAGAGGCCGCAGAATTCGCTGCCCAGCCCCGCAACAACAACAACAGGCTCCCCAATGGCAAGGCAGCCAAAGGGGTCCCAGCCAGTCATGAACTGAGGAGAGGAGCAACTACCAGGATCCTCCTTTACCGGGACAGGGGTTTCTGTGCACGGCAAATGTTCAACTGTGCATGGTGAGCGTTCAGCACCCTATGAAGGTAACCGAGCCAATGGAACTTTCACAGTGTGGTCCCCTCACCATGGACAGGAGCTCGCATCAAGGGGAAAAATTACTATGGAACCATTGTCTGTGAGGCTATTGAAAAAATGACTTTGCACTTGCAAGGAATTTTGATGCTGTTGCTTCGTGGATGATGGTTCCATAGCAATTACTATGGAACCATTATCAGCGAGGCTACTGAAATAATGAACTTGCTCATTCCCACCTGCAACTGAGATACTGGAATCACCCTTAACGGCATGTGGAAAGAAATTCTTAACAGCCCTAATGTCACCACATAGTGTCACTTCACTGCGGAAGTGTTATCATTGCTCCAAAAAGTTTCGAGTTTGCTCCTAAACCTTTTAATGTGCAAATAGTTTGAAGGATAAACTTGATAATTTTATTGCTCAATGAAACAGAACTAAGTTATTGCAAATATTTTCTGAGCAGTCTTTTTAATTGTATAAAAAAATATAGTGTTCAGATACAGTATTTCATAAAATTTACACAAATAAAGTTTGTACACATGAGTGCATGGTTTTAAAAGTTCACAAAGTTTTACCTTAGTATACATATAGAACAGTTTTCTATAGAGGAATCCCAACTTATGCGAATTTGCACTTACCAGGAATGTAATCCACGTATACTTTGAGACCCTACTATACACAGTAAATTGGCAGGGGATGGAAAATATTCCCATTTTTCTGTATATACAATAAATCAATAACTATATAATAACCATAAAGCATGTCAAATAAAAAGTTAAACCAGTGTAGTTATTACTTACTGTGTGATAATTACAGTATTTCTTTCTCCTGAATGCAAATGGTCCATCAGGATCATTTTCATCATCTTGATCAGAGAGTACCTAGCAAAATCAATATGATTACTGCATATACATTTTGCTTTCATATATGCTACAGATTATTTTATATATGAATACTACTTAGCATTACAGGAAAAAAAAGAACAAAAGGGAGAATTTGAAAGTGTATACATCAAATTAGAATTCATACTGCTGTAGCTGAGCAACATACTTTATACTAGTTTTCAGCTGGTTTTATTCTTTCAGCATCAGAAATTTAATTATAGCTCTGATCTCTATTTTGGTCCATGATTATAAGAGTGTAACCATTTTTAAGGCTCTTTACAACTAATGTAAGGAAATATTCACATGCTCATTTAGCATTGCCAACATATTTTAATCAATGATGCAACATAATATTTTCTTTGAATGTACATTTTAAAGATGCTCTGTGATCTGGAAAAGCTGTTTTGTTGTGTCAAACAAAATATAGCAGAAGTGGAGATAAAGCAAGAAAAGTGTTGAATTACCACTGAAGAAACTGTAGTGGCACTGGATATTAGTATTGGTTCAGTGTATAACATCATTAGCAAAAAGTTAGTTTTGAAAAAAAAAATAACTAAAAAATGCTCTACGAAGATGTCAAAATAGCAGTACCTCCACTAGCAACCATCACCAAACTTCTCTCAAAGAATCCAGTAATTAGTTCATTGCTGGAGAGTATACAGAACATAACGGAGACTACACATTGAAGGCTAATGCTCATATTTTCCCTTTTCATATGTAGTTTTCATTTGAATGACCTTAGAAAAATTCTATTACAAATTTATATACTATTGTTGAGTTAGTAAGAAACAATATCAAAAACAGCAAAATACAAGTTTGGTGAATATATATTGACACTAAAAGGACACATATCATCTATGGCACATATTGGGAATCTCATTTTCAAATCGAAATAAGCTTTTGTTTACCTACTTTTTCACTCCTTAAATGTTTTAATTTGAGCTAATGGATGATGTGGGGGGGATGCAAATAGTAGTATTTTATTAGTAATTATCAGTTTACATGGTCAAAAAAATGCAACTAGTTTCGATTTACATGGTGATAGGCTAGGTTTTACATGTTACAGATTTAAATTTTTTTATTTATTTAAGTAGATATAATGCATGTTATAAAGCAGCAGTGGTTAGTGTCAAGGGAGATTATTAGACTCTCATCCCAAAGTAAAAATCAACAAGGGAGATTATTAGACTGTCATCCAAAGTAAAAATCAATTAAATGGTGTCAAGGGAGATTTATTAGACTGTCACCCCAAAGTAAAAATCAACTAAATGGAAAATTAATGGTAAAAATACCATTTATTTTCAAGAATAAAGAGATTTTCCTATATTAATAAAATTGCCATTTGTAACAAGTTACATTTATATTCTTTCGCTAAAATTATATTCCTGCCATTTTTAATGTAATCTGTCCCACATCTTCTTAATGAAATGAAGCCTGTTTTGAATCAACAGCGAGATCTGAATTTCCTGAACGGAATTTTTCAAACTAGTAAAAATCATGTTTTGTCTCATTTTTAAAGTAGACTATTATATAGGTTAAATACAGCTGATTTGTAAGTACGCTGTTTCACAAAATATCACATAAATACTAATTTTACAAAACAAACATTAAGTATTGGTAAACAAATGTTTAATTTCTAATTTATATTTACTTCATAAATATCATTCTTTCAAATTTTGTCTTCAAATTCGATAGTGTACATCTACGTTAACGATGAGTATTTTTTGTTACCAAAAAGGAGTGAGAATTTAAGCATATCTGAATTATTGCAAATAAAGTACAAAATAATGATACATCATACTGCTGAACTGAAATTGAGATACATATGTATAAAAAAAACTTTCAATATAAGTTTTATTCCTAACAAGGATCACTACGTAAATTGAGGGATGGGTTTATTTAATTTTTAGAAAATACAGAATTAAACTGGCATACAACATGCCATAATTTCTTTCATTAATTATTTGACAAGTTATAAATTTGAATCAACAACTTCTTTTTTTCCACCGAATACAGTTTAAAAAAAAAAAAACCGCCTGGCCACAGGATACAATTTAGCTTTTTAGGCATGGCATGATAAACTTGCACACAATCTCATAAATAACTTTAACTGTATATATATATGTGTGTGTCCTTAATCAATATCCTACTAATCTTAATAGAAAGTGCTACAAAGAGCTTAAAAAACTTGTAAAAAATCAGTTAGCAGCTGATAAAAATCTTTGGCTAGATGGCTTGGCTGAGAAAACCGAGGAAGCAGCTAGACAGCATACACTGAAGAGCCAAAACATTACGACTACCTGCCTAATGTGATGTTGGTCCTCCACATGCCACCAAAACAGCTCTTACCCGGCAAGGCATGGACGCTACAAGATTTCTAAAGGTCTCTTGTAGTACCTGGTACCAACACATTATCAGCAGATCCTTTAACTCTTGTAAGTTACATGGTTGAGCAGCTGGAGATTGGATTATGCTGTTCCAACACAAACCACAGATGTTTGATTGATGTCTGGGGAATTTGGAGGTCAGGGTAACACCTGGAAGCCTTACTCAAGTTTTGTGAACCGTTTTCGGACAATCCGGAAGGTGTGGTATGGCGCATTATCCTGCTGAAAGAAGGCACCACTAGAAGGGTATACTGTTGCTATGAAAGGATGTACCTGGTCTGCAATGATATTTAGGTAGGTGGTAGATGTCCTAGTTTCCTGCACATGAATGACTAGACCCAGGTTTTCCAAGCAGAACATTATCCAAAGCATTACACTTCCTCCGCCAGCTTGTTTTCGTTCCATGGTGCATCCTGGTGTCAACACTTTTTCAGGTAAATAGCAACCAGTAATAATAATGGTACCCAGTCATCCACATGTTGCAACAGGAAATGAGATTCGTTCGACCATATGACCTTCTTCCAATCATTCAAGGTCCAGTTTTGATGCTTGTGTGCCCATTGTAGGTGTTTTCAACAGTGGACCGAGGTTAACATGGGTCCCATTTTCAGCAGGGTTCGATGTATGGTGTGTTGTGACACATTACTCCCATCACCAGCATTCAAATTATGGGTGAGCATCGATGAGCCATGGTGAGCCCACACCTTGTTGGCACTTAGTGGTGTTTCCCTCCTTGGACCACTTTTTGAGGTACTAACCACAGCTGACCTGGAGAACATCCACAAGCCTTGCAGTCTCAGTTGTCTGGCCATTACAATTTGGCCTTTGTCAAACTCAGTTTAGTCTACTGCCTTTCCCATCTGAAGAACAAGAATAACACTGATTAACAGAGCTCAGTACCAAGTGTTATTTATTCATGACCTTTACATGTGCCTCGATTGATGTCTGGAGAATTTGGAGGCCAGGGCTATACCATGACCTTCACATGCGCCGTCATTTATCTGCAGTTGCTTCGATTTGCATAAAGACACACTGGTCATGTTTTGGCTCTTCAGTGTATATATGTTAACTATCTCCCTTTTTGTGCGCTTTAACATTTGCAGAGCCATTTCCAGGAATCACTTATCATTTTATAAGTACTAGGTGTTTATCTTCATGAAATAGTAGCTAAAAAATGGGTTTCACCATGAGTGGGATTCTACCCACTCTTCCCAGAAATATTCCAGGCATGATGACTACTACACTATCAGCAGATAACATTTTCTTCAGCTTATGCAACTTATAAACTTCTCCCGTATATTTTTCCTTAATATTTTTGTTTTTCAAATAATTTTCAAATGTTTTTCTCAGAAATATACTGAAATAAAACAAAGGGTTTTTAGTAATATTCAGCAGCAGAGCTAAAGTAAACGAACCAGGATATTAACCTAAATTATTAATAAATATCAAAATAACCAACAAAGAACTTCAAATGAGTATCAAAATATGACAGGAAAAGGTTTCTCCAACAACAAAAAAAGCCACTATCAGATAATATGTATAGTTATTAGGAAATCCTCATTATAAATGTAAAAAAAAAAACCATTAATTTTTAAAGCAATGTTGTGTAATTTAAACCCAAGATAAAAGAAAACATGAAACTTCCCCTTTTTAATGAGAAACAATGCAAAAACTAAACTTACTGGTGAAAGACCTTCATCTTCTGAACTTCCAATATCACCATAGCCAATATCTGCACCTTGATTAGTACCTGTTGCTGGTCGAGGATTTGTATTATCTTGCTTATTTTTTCTTTTGTATTCTCTTTTCTTTCTTGGAGCACCTTTAATTTGCTGTGTGATTGAAAAAGAAAACAAACAAACCATACTTCAAATTACAGACAGATGAAATATCACAGTATTTCACTATAGTAAAAATTATAACACTATAAAACATACTAAAATATATTTTTTTCAATGCTTTTTGAATAACAGAATGGCATTTAATTGTGGTTTGGTTTGTGGTCTAGTCAATTCTTCTTTACAACAATTATATATTCAGGAAGTGGCTTCAGACAATATTTAGATACCTTTCTACTTATTTATGGCATAAGAAAGTATTCCCCTTTCATATATTTGCTTAGACAAAACATTATGAGAATTTCCAAGTTATGAAGGTAGAGAGTCAGATTTCAGGCATGCAATGTCTTAAGCAAACTTTTTATGATAAAATGCTACTGAAGATATATTAAAAATCAACATTAAATCTATCTAAATCCTGAATACTAGAAATATCTATTGTTTAACCCTTACCATGTCAGGTCTGAAAAACTGAATTTTATCACTTTTTCCCAAATGTGTTCAGTCACACAGGGTCCTGGTGCTGACCATATATACCAACCTGAATGGAATTATGGCTCTGAGCTTGATTATGGATCCTGAATTCGTTGCACTGGTGAACTTCTGTGGAAGCAAAATCTCCCGCTATGTTTTCTGTTTGTGTGGGTTGACAGCCCCAAGTGAATAGATTCACAGGATATGTTTATCAGCTGGTGGATAAACCTGAGCAGAGGTCATCGCAGGCATCTGAACTCTTTGCTTCTATTGGCATTGTCAAATTCTACATTGGAGGAAGTCTTCCAGTGTAGATGGCTTCAGCCTTTAGTGGTGGGGGAATGGGTCTTTGCCCCATGTCTGCGATTAGGGAGCTGTTTGATATTGTTGGCATTCCCTCTCTCAATAAACAGTTTCTTTAAACATCCCACTAACCATTTTCTCTCCATAGGTAGTTGGAATGTGAGGACTCTGCACAGAGCTTTTTCTCTTGATGTCCTCACAGAATTACACCATTATAATTTAGATATTCTTGGCTTGCAAGAGACCAGATAGACAGATAAAGGTCAGATTCTTAAAAATAATTTTAAATTTCTCTTTTTAGGGAGGGAAGACAATAAATATCACCAAGGTGTGAGTCTGCTTCTCAGCAGACATGCTAGTGATGCTCTTCTAGGATATGAGTGCATTAATGAAAGGTTTCTTACAGCAAAATTTCAGACAAGCGTTAAAGACGAATGTTATCTGCTGTTATTCCCCCACTGAGGATCCCAATGAGGATGAGAAGGATAGGTTTTACGGACAACTTCAGGATATTTTGAATTCTGTCAAGAAAGGAGATATTACCCTTATTCTAGGTGACTTCAATGCCAAAGTTGGTACTGACTCTGACCTTTGGGGAGGAGTGATGGGCCCTTTTGGTATTGGTAGCTGCAATGGGCAATGTCTCCTACAGGTAAGTAAACTTAATGGTTTGATAATAACTAACACTTATTACAAACACCGCGACTTACATAAGTATATATGGGTTTCATCAAATGGGCTGCATAGGAATATGATTGATTATATATTAATTAAGAGCAAATGGGCTAGTTCTGTTAGGAATACCTAGTCATACAGGGGAGTTGAAATTGGATCTGACAATTACCTTGTTAAGTGTCTTGCAACTTAAACTTAAGAAGTGTTGTGCTAAGGTTAAAAAATTTCCTTTAAATCTGAAGCTCTGAAAGACCCAGTTTTATAGCTAAAGCTTGCCATGATGGGTTACTTAGTCATTATGACAGTCATAGTTTGCTTACTACTGAAATTGAGGAAGAATGGGACCATTTTAAACAGGCTTTTCTTGAAACTAACAGCACTCTTTTAGATAAAGGGGAGCAGAGGAGGCGAAATTATTTGAGTGATAAGGCACTGGATCTTGTTTTGGAAAGAAAGAACTGCAGGAATGTCCTTAACCCATTAATTCCCAAAGGTAGAAATTATATTTTTAAGGTAATACTTTTATTATAGACAAAAATACATGTAAATAGGCAGTTGTGATAAAAAAAAACAATTTGTGACAACAGAAGCCACAGAAAAAAGTTGCATTTACACAACTTTGGGATTATCAGAACATGAATACTTAAAGTTAGAACATATGGAATTGTCTGAAGCAGTCTGCATGAAGATGAACTTGACACTTTTTACACATATATATATACTGTATTGCTTTTACACTGTCTACAACTTTTTCTTGCTTTATTCTCCTGTTCAACTATAATGTGGCCAATATTTTCAAACCGTACTTCAGTGGGTAATGAGTTTTTGGATAGACGCCCATAGTTGTGTTTTAGAGAAATAATGTTCAGTCCACTAGACCCTGCTATCTCCTCATTTTCTTGACTATTACTGTCTTCTATTTTCATAAGAGTAACTCATTTTCTGCTTATTTCCTATATTATAGATTTTCCACTCATTCACAATTACGCTATCTATCATATTTATAAAAAGCAGCCACCACCATTTCTTTACCCTTACACGAATTCTGTAGTTTGCAATGCCATTATCATGAAAATGAACTCCACCCATGTGCTGATTGTAGTTTGCAACAACTTTTGGCTGAGCAATAGCAATCTTCTTTTGTTCTTTTCTATTGTATCTTTTAGCAGAAACCAGTGGTTCGATACTGCAGTTATTTGTAGCGACAATCTCAACAGAATTATCATTCCATCTTAGAATCAATACTTTGTGTTCCTTATCAAAAGAAAAATCACATGAACCTCTTTGTTTTTTCTTGATACTCTTTACTGTTTCCAAAATATTATTTCTTGTACGTTTCTCAAGAATTGTACCCATGGCATGAAAACCTTTATTTCTCAGTATGCAGAATAACTTGTGCAAGGAGAAAAAGTTATCAAAAAACACACGATGCTTAGATGGATGCTGCACAATGGGCAAAAGATCTCTTCAAACCATCTCTTCATCAATAGACAAGTTATGAGAAAATACACTGAATTGCATGTTTTTTTCATTTATCATGTCAAAAATGGGCCTCAATTTGGAAAATTTATCATTTACATCTAATTTGGTCATTATCTGATAAATGTATATTTTGTTTGATGGAATCAAATCTATTCCTACTCATGCAATTTGTTACCAGTGGTATACCTTTGTCCTCATCCTTCGACCAATACATTTTTGTAGCTGGTAAGGTATGGTAACCAGTAAAAAGCCATATACCACAAAAGCGCTTCAGACTTGCCTCGCTTAGTTCAAAAGAATGTCGATTATGATCATTCGCATATTTTTTTGAATAACCAACAATTTTTTCCCAGACATAATCACTAAAATATAAAGAAAAAATATCGTATGGAGACTTGCCACTAATTTTGTTTTCAATTTCCTCTATCACAATATGTTCTTCTTGTGGTAAACTTTTGTAAGTCGGATTTTCTTTTTTCCACTTCGGAATAACTTTCTTTGCTTTTGTTTTGACAGCTGTTCTAGTGGTAGTTTGTAGTGTCTTGGAACTTGATGCTGTAGTTGCTCTTCTTCGACACCTTGAGCTTCATCAGGTAAATTTGCATGGACCTTGTAGGTTCCAGCTATGTCTGGCAAAACATTTTCACTCTCACATATACCATCACTAATATTCTCATCTGTAAGTTCGTCAACCGTTGGTGGTATGTACATTGCGTCAATATTTTCAGCTTGTTGCAAATCGTCATCCTCTTCTAATATAGCCATTAGCTCTGTAGTTGACAAAGGTCTATTTTTTTCCCACCACTGAGCCAAAGACATATTTAAAAAGAAATATCCTAAGATAGCAAAACAATGATTTATTATTGAATGTATTTACATCATAATAAATACTTACTTGCACTATATATTTTTCAGTTATACTGCTGAATATACACTTCACTAATCATCTAATATCAATTACTGTTATACTAACAAGATGAAAAGTTTAATTCAACTTCACAAATCTCTGAATACTGATGATATCGCTCATATCAGAATTGAAATCGCAAGAAAGATTCGTTCGCAATGAGTCATCAAACATATGACAGACAATGTGCACATGTTGTGCAATCCCAATGTTTCGTAAACGCAACATTACACTAAATGTTATACTGTGCAAAAAATAAAAATACTTTCTAATCATATGAAACATTGTCTTGAATGAAATATATGCGAAGCTATTTTCATAAATTCTTAGGGCATTTAATATTTCTACATATCTTTTTTAGACCTGTCAAACTGCAAAAGATTACACAGGCTATTTTAGTATTGTTTTAATATGAATAATAATTAGGCTTTTATTTTATATTGATAAATATATATGCTTGGACATGAAAAATTATGCCCTTTATAACATACATTGGGTTAAAATTGGATTAGTAGGCAAATATATATTTTTTATAGAATGCTTCATTTACGCAACGTTGGGGATTAATGGGTTAATCAATACCCTACTTGTGCTAACTGAAACTACTAAAAAGCTTAAGAAACATGTAACGGATCAGTTAGCTGCTGATAAGAATCTTTGGCTTGATGGCTTGGCTGACAAAGTCAAGGAAGCAATTAGACAACACAACAGCAGAGAGCTGTATCAGAGAGTTAATATTTTGTGTGGTAGAAAACAGACAGGTATACAGGAATTGAAGGATAAATAAAGTAAGGTTAGAAGATGAGGATTGTGTCATGGTAGGTGGGCTGAGCATTTCAGTGATGTTCTACACAATGTGTTTAGTTCTGCTTCCATTGTTTGTAATGATGATACTGGCTTTAATGTTGGGCTTTAATGTTATTACTGGCTTTACTGTTTGGCCTATAACACAGTCTGAAGTTATTTTGGCTATTTCCAAATTTAAACTATATAAATCTCCAGGAATAGATGAAATTACTAATGAATGAAATACTTAAGAGTTGGGAATGTTTGAGTTACCTCATAGATAACTGAAATTTTGAGTATCTTTTATGATAAAGGCAAGGTTCCTAAGGATTTTACCAGAGCTATTATTTATCCCTATTTTTAAAAAAAGATGATCACCTTATGATAACTATAGGGGTATTAGCCTATTTTCTGTTTAACGTGAAGTTCTTTGTATGATTGTGTTTAATAGAATCTGGTACATGAGCAACTGTGTGATGAGCAGTATGGATTCAGAAATGATATGGGATGTGTAAATCAGATATTTCACTCAGGCAGATTCTTGAGAAATGTTTAGAGTTTCAGAAACCTTTGGTTGCTAGCTTTGTTGATTTCAAAAAGGCTTTCGACTCTGTTGATCGACATAATTTGTGGTTTACTGTGAGATCATATGGTATACCAGACAAGTTAGTTAACATAATGAAAGCTCTCTATAATAACACTGAGTCGTGTGTGAGAGTTGGTAAGGTTTGTAGCAATTGGTTTAGCATTACTTCTGGTGTTTGACAAGGGTACATTTTGTCTCCTTTT
The DNA here is from genome assembly GCA_038380435.1 of Ryuthela nishihirai. Classification (NCBI taxonomy): domain Eukaryota; kingdom Metazoa; phylum Arthropoda; class Arachnida; order Araneae; family Heptathelidae; genus Ryuthela; species Ryuthela nishihirai. Next base: position 88,110,603 of record JAWZYU010000017.1, on the reverse strand, counting down.
CTCTTTAGTTTGGTTATTGATTATGTTATGCGAAATTCACTTCAAGGGAAAGATTTTGGGCTTAAATGGTCTAGAGATACGAAAATTTCTGATTTAGATTATGCTGATGATTTAGCCCTTTTGGCAAATGATGCTGATGAGATGAACTCTTTCATTCGAGCTGTTGATGAGACTGGTAGTAGAGTAGGTTTGGTTATAAACAGAGAGAAAACTAAAGTGATGAAAATTGGTCAGACAGGTTGTGATTTAGTTATCTCAATTGTTAATCTAAATGGTTGCAGTCTTGAGCAGGTGTCTCAGTTTAATTATCTTGGGAGGTATGTAACAGATATTGGTGATGTGCAGCATGAGATAAACAGAAGAGTAGTGATTGCCGCTGGGACTTTTAAGTATCTATGGAGAGAGTGAAAAAATAGGAATGCATACCTAAAGACTAAAATTAGGCTGTATAATAGTTGTTTCTTTCTAAGGTTAGTTATGGTAGCGAAACATGGACCCTTTGTAAGCAGGATAAGAAGAAATTTGATGCCTTTGATTCTAGATGCTTATGCAGTATCTTGGACATTAGGTGGTTCAACTTTGCAAGTAATGATGGGGTTAAAAGGAGTCATCAACCTCCTTTGAGCAGCATATTGTGCAGAAAGAGACTGTATTGATTTGACCATGTTGCCCATATGGATAATAATTAGATTGGCAAATAGGGCTATGAACAGTGTGCCTAAAGGACTCAGAAAGAGGGAAAGACCTAGGATGTGGTGGGCAGACAATGTCAATCAGGACTTGTTAGAATTGGTTGCAGTGGCCAGGTGCAGCCAATATACCTCAGGACAGATCTGGTTGGAGAACTAAATTGCAGGGTCTGGCTAGACCTCTGTAGCCCATGACTGCTTGAGGATGAACTGTAGAACTTTTTGGCCAAGTAATTAATAAAAGGAGTTATAGCATGTTGTTTGTCAAATTAATCAGCATTTAATTCTGGATATTCTGTAAATAAAATATTTAACTAAAAAGTGACCAGTTTTATTTTAATAGGGCTTTTATAAAAGCATACATTTAATTAAAAAAAAACCCATCTTGCAAATCAAATAAAAAGTTATTAAAAAAAACCCGAATTGACAAATATAATTATAATGCCTATCCATAGAAAATTATCAGGAGGTCGTGGGTTCGTATCCCACCCGGCTCAAGACAATTTTTCCTCTAAAATTTAAATCGACGCTAAAGTGCCTATTTATTATGAGTTGACTTGAAATATGTCGAGCCTATTTCATTAATTATTTACTCTTTTACAATTTTCATGGTACTATACTTTGAGGAAAGTCCAGGCTTTTCACCAGCTGAGACTACTCAAATAAACTAGTCAACTTCAGAATTTTTAAAACAAAGTAACCAATCAACAGAAATTAGTCATGTTATATATATCAAAGAACATTTAATTGGGGTTGAGAATATGACCATATTCCAGTTTTGACTGGTTAAGTGTGCAGTAAAGTCTGAGCAATGAACAACTCCCCCCCCCCCCCCCACACACACAAGAGAGGACACCAAGGATGTTCAGTGCCTGCATGTACTTGGACCTGAGATGTTGTTTATGGGGTAAAAAGGCCAATTTCTGGTAGAAGATGAGACAAAGAAACTTGGTCTCTACCACAACTAGAATGATGATACACCCAAGCCATAGCTTGGGGTCCAAATGAAGGTTACGCTTATGGCAAAAATGCATGCAAGCAGTCTTCTGTGCCAAAATGGTCAATATACAGGGCATTACCTACAGTTGGAGGAACTTGTCATGAAATGGAATTTATTTTAACATGTGACCCCTCAAGCCGAAGCTATGGAAGCAACGAGGCCGAATCACCATGCCATGTTGTAATTGCCGAAACATCATGCTATTTTTTGGCATGAAAGGAAATTGACACCAGGTGCTCTCTGCATAAAAGAATTCCTGATTGCCGATTTGAGGTGGATCAGGTAGTTTAAGGTAGACTGTTGCCTGTGAAAGCCACAACGAGTGTTAGAAAGAAGGACGTACTGTTTCAAATACCAGGCCAACCTGTTACTTACCATTCTATCCAATGCTTTGCACACACAGCTAATCAATCTTCTCTCTCATCATCTTCATCCTCAAGCAGCCATGGACTACGGAGGTCCAACCAGACCGTGCAATTTAGTTCTCCAAGCAAGTCTATCCTGAGCTACATCTACTGCATCTGGCCACTGCACACCAATTCTAACAAGGTCCTGTTTGACATTGTCTGCCCACCGCATCCTAGGTCTCCCCTTCTTTCTGAGGCCTTTAGGCACACTGTTCATAACCCTATTCGCCAATCTATAATTATTCATACGGGCAACATGGCCAAACCAACGGAGTCTCTCTCTGCACAATATGCTGCTTAAAGGAGGTTGCAAACTCCTTTGCCTAATCTCATCATTAGTTACAAAGTTGAACCACCTTATGCCCAAGATACTACGTAAGCAACTAGAATCAAAAGCATCTAGTTTCCTGTTATCTTGTCTACAAAGTGTCCAAGTTTCACTACCATAACTAACCCTAGAAAGAACCAAACTATTATACAGTCTAATTTTAGTCTTTAGGTGTATACGTCTATTTCTCCACACTCTCCATAGGTTCTTAAAAGTCCCGGCAGCAATCCCTATTCGTCTGTTAATCTCATGCCGCACATCACCATTATTGTTACATAGCTCCCAAGATAATTAAACTTTGACACCTGCTCAAGACTGCAACCATTCAGATTAACTGAATCACAGCCTGCCTGACCAATTTTCATCACTTTAGTTTTCTCTCTGTTTATAACCAAACCTACTCTATTACCAGTCTCATCAACAGCTCGAATGAAAGAGTTCATCTCATCAACATCATTTGCCAAAAGGGCTAAATCATCAGCATAATCTAAATCAGAATTTTTCGTATCTCCAGCCCATTTAAGGCCAAAATCTTTCCCTTGAAGTGAATTTCGCATAACATAATCAGTAACCAAGCTAAAGAGAAAAGGAGACAAAATGCACCCTTGTCGAACACCAGAAGTAATGCTAAACCAATTGCTACAAGACTTACCAACTCTCACACACGACTCGGTGTTATTATAGAGAGCTTTCATTATGTTAACTAACTTGTCTGGTATACCATATGATCTCACAATCAACCACAAATTATGACGATCAACAGAGTCGAAAGCCTTTTTGAAATCAACAAAGCTAGCAACCAAAGGTTCTGAAACTCTAAACATTTCTCAAGAATCTGCCTAAGTGAAAATATCTGATCCACACATCCCCTACCACTTCTGAATCCACATTGCTCATCACGCAATTGACTGTCAACCAGATTCTTAATTCTATTAAGCACAATCATGGAAAGAACTTTACCTGGAACAGAGAGTAGGCTGATACCCCTATAGTTATCACAAGAACTGCGATCACCTTTTTTGAAAATAGGGATAACAATAGCTCTGGTAAAATCCTTAGGAACCATGCCTTTATCATAAAAGATATTCAGAATTTCAGTCATCCAAGTGGTAACAGAAACATTCCCAGCTCTAAGCATTTCGGTAGTAATTTCATCTACCCCTGGGGATTTATGAAGTTTAAATTTAGAAACAGCCAAAATAACTTCAGATTGTGTTATAGGGCCAACATTAAAGCCACCAATGCATCTATCACCATTGCAAACAATGGGAGTAGAACTAACTACATTGTTTAGAACATCACTGAAATGCTCAACCCACCTAGCCATGACAGAATCCTCCCCTTCTATAACCTTACCTTGTTTATCCTTCAATCCTTGTATTCCTGTCCGTTTTCTACCACACAAAACATTAACTATCTGGTACAGCTCTCTGCTGTTGTGCTGTCTAACTGCTTCCTCGGTTTTGTCAGCCAAACCATCAAGCCAAAGATTCTTATCAGCAGCTAACTGATCCTTTACAAGTTTATTAAGGTCTCTGTAATGCTTTCTATTAGGACTAGTAGGGTATTGATTAAGGGCATTCCTGAGGTTCTTTCTTTCCGAAATAAGCTCAAGTGCCTTATCACTCAGATAATTTTGCCTCTTCCTCTCCTTTTTTCCTAAAAGAGTACTGTTAGTGTCCAAAAAAGCCTGTTTAAAATGATCCCATTCTTCCTCAACTTCAGTAGTAAGCAAACCATGACTGTCATAATGACTAAGTAACCTATCATGGAAAGCTTTTGGCTATAACTGGATCTTTCAGAGCTTCAGTATTAAAAGTAAATTTTTTAACCCTAGCACAACACTTTTTAAGTTTAAGTTGCAACACACTTTTAACAAGGTAATGGTCAGATCCAATTTCAGCTCCCCTATATACCCTGGTATTCCTAACAGAACTAGCCCATTTGCTGTTAATTAATATGTAATCAATCATATTCTTATGCAGCCCATCAGGTGAAACCCATGTGTACTTATGTATGTCACGGTGTTTGTAATAAGTGTTAGTTATTCTGAATCCATTGAGTTTACTTACCTGCAGGAGACGTTGCCCATTGCCATTGCAGATACCAATACCAAAAGGGCCTATTACTCCTCCCCAAAGGTCAGAGTCAGTAATTTTCTTTGGCATTGAAGTCACCAAGAACAAGGGTAATATCTCCTTTCTTGACAGAATTCAAAATATCCCGAAGTTGTTCATAAAACCTATCCTTCTCATCCTCATCGGCATCCTCAGTGGGGGCATAACAGCAGATAACATTCAAGTCTTTAACGCTTGTCTGAAATTTTGTTGTAAGGAATCTTTCATTAATGCACTCATATCCTAGAAGAGCATCGCTAGCGTGTCTGCTGAGAAGCAGACCCACGCCTTGGTGATGCTTATTGTCGTCCCTCCCTGAAAAGAGAAATTCAAGATTATTTTTAAGAATCTGACCTTTATCTGTCCATCTGGTCTCTTGCAAGCCGAGAATATCTAAATTATAACGGTGTAATTCTTGTGTGAGGACATCAAGAGAAAAAGCTCTGTGCAGAGTCCTCACATTCCAACTACCTATGGAGAGAAAATGGTTAGTGGGATGTTTAAAGAAACTATGTTTATTGAGAGAGGGAATGCCGACAATATCAAACAGCCCCCTAATCGACATAGATGATAATTTGAAGGAATCTTGTGATCTTTGCTGGCTTGGGGAAGACCAAAATGATACCCTCCTGTCAGGTGTCCTGAAACTGCTCCTCGATAAAAATACAGTTGAAAAGTCAGAGCAGACATTCCTTACTCGATGGTGAGAGATGTTGGAGTACCATAATTGACAATATCTGGTCTGATGGCAGATGCATGAGAATTGTGCAGAGCAAGCTGTATTTCCTCTGCTCTGAATGGCCTGTTAAAAGACTCCAGGCCACTTGACTTTAAAGATAGCAGAGAGTGCTCAGCCTGTTTTTCAGTACCAGAAACTTGGGCGAATAAGAGGACAAGGAAGAGATGGAGGAAAAAGATTTCCCCGGAGTGTTAACAATTGTCTGTCCATTTGTGCCCCAGGTTCAAAAATGAGTGAGAATTGCAGAGCAGATGGTAAAATAAATGGCAGTTAATGTACAGATTGGGAAGTGGAAGTATATACTGACACTGGTGTTCAACAGGAAAGTGATGGATCCAGGAGTAATTGCTCCAGGACCATACCCAATTGGTGTCAAAAACTGCCCCAAATGGATATCCATTGAAGTCCCCCCATGATGAGGAAGGGAGATGGCAGCTGCGAGACAAGATCATCAATGTCTTCCTGGAAGACACTTCTGGACAATAGGTAGATGGAGCAGGCAGTCAATGAAAATCCCAAGAAGAGGTGGATGGCAAATGCCTCTAAGTTGGTGGTGAGGAGTATGACTTGGAGTGAGAATGGTGGCTCACGAGGATGGCAACACCCCTGTAGGCTGGACCATCTCCATCCCAGTCCTGGCAAATGTGAAAAAAGTGCCGGATCATGGGATCATTGGCTGTCTGCAAGTAGATCTCCTGCAGGCACACACAGATGGGCTCGTGTGCCCTCAGAACCTTGATGTTGTCAATATTCCTCTGGAATTCACGACAATTCCATTGCAGGAGTGTGGCCATCTCAGGTCTTTGGAGAATTGGTGGATAATGATTTTCGATTTATTGTAACTGTTGTCAGTGACGGTTTTGGAAAAATGTGGCCGTCCAGGTCCATATTCTTGGAATCACCTGAGATCACCACACGAGAAGAGGTGAAGGATTTTTTCTTTGGCCTGGTGGGTAAGTTGAAAGTAAGAATTAGTCACCTTTAGGTTTGGAAGGTTGATGACTTCCAATGGATGTAACAGAAGGTAGAGACATGTATAGAAACTGGGGTCAATGCCAAGGCTGACACTGGCCATGGTTTCGCTTGCTTCAAGAGTTATCGGTTTGCACTGCCACTGATTCTGTGGGAATGATGGGCTTCCCAGCAGGTGCAACAAGCTTTCACACTTCTGGGTATGAGATGTTCCTTTTACACACTGAACCTCTTCTCCTCCTCCCATTTTGGACAGCCATGGGAATATGCTGGATAGGCACCACTGCAGTTGACACAACTTTCCACCTCAGCTGTGAGTCTGGATCAAGGTGATCCTTACTGTCACAGTGAGCACAGATAAGCTTACCCCGGTAAGCTGTGTGGACATGACTATCTGACATTGAAAACAGCAAAGAGAGTTGGGGATATACGGTCATACTTTGCAATGTAAGTAACCTGCCTTGATGGAGGTAGGAAGCCATGTCAAGTTGAAAGTAAGAATTAGTACCCTGGTGGTCACTAATTCCCCATTCCAGTGAACTGAAACATGGTGGACTGCAGTCACTCTTTGGGCAGATAATTCCCAGAGGATTTCCTCCTCAGAGACTTTGAGGAGGCCCCACTTGGATGCTACACAAAGTGTGGAATCCAGTGATTTGTGGGACATCATGGTGATGCCCACCCCACCAATTGCTGTTACTATCAGGTAGAGCTCAGAGTACTTTGAGCAGGCAGTCTCAACCAACAAGTCACCAAGCACTTGACTGCTTTAGACTATCCTGCCAGACTTTCTGAACTTACTGATAAAAAATGGGGACATGTCCCCAAGAACCTGATCACCTGTCGAATGGATGATCAGGAATCTAGGGATGAAGCAACACACAAAGACAATGGCAACAAAGATGGGGGTTCATGGTGAGCCCTCTTGGCAGCATTGGCCAATGAAATTCTAATAATGGAACTCATGATTGGTTTTAGGTGGTTCAGTGACCATTGTTCCCAACCACCAGAGTCCAACAAGGGGATGCCTAATCAGGTGCCAGGGCTGCCCAGGCACTATACCCACACAGCCAGTGAGCCAAGCCATCACAAACTAAATAAGAAGGAAAAGGAAAAGATGAACATTAGAAACTGACCCAAGTTCTGACGAAACAAATGAAGCTAAAAATAAAAAAGTGTGAGAAAATAAAAATTACAGTACAGTTTCACAGTGCAGTAATTAAAATCTTTAATTCTCTATGACACTGTTAAATGTTTTTAAGCACTTCCAACAAATGTTCTTTGCTATCAAGTATCAAAAGTTATTAAGGAGATTTTGCGTACCATACCATAGAGGATGTGTAGTGCGAGTAGCTTCTGGGATGCTAGAGAGTGAGAAGTTTATTTTTCAACGTTCTTGCTGGCAAGTGACGACTCAGTAGAATTTCAGAAGGTGATGTGGGATGCCGATAATTTATTTAATCGGGGTTTCGTGACGGCAGTAGTACCAGAAGTAACAAATAATACTTTTGTCAGCATCATCATCATCATCATCATCCTCAAGCAGCCATGGGCTACGGAGGTCCAACCAGACCGTGCAATTTAGTTCTCCAAGCAAGTCTATCCTGAGCTACATCTACTGCATCTGGCCACTGCACACCAATTCTAACAAGGTCCTGTTTGACATTGTCTGCCCACCGCATCCTAGGTCTCCCCTTCTTTCTGAGGCCTTTAGGCACACTGTTCATAACCCTATTCGCCAATCTATAATTATTCATACGGGCAACATGGCCAAACCAACGGAGTCTCTCTCTGCACAATATGCTGCTTAAAGGAGGTTGCAAACTCCTTTTCCTAATCTCATCATTAGTTACAAAGTTGAACCACCTAATGCCCAAGATACTGCGTAGCATCTGGAATCAAAAGCATCTAGTTTCCTGTTATCTTGTTTACAAAGTGTCCAAGTTTCACTACCATAACTAACCCTAGAAAGAACCAAACTATTATACAGTCTAATTTTAGTCTTTAGGTGTATACGCCTATTTCTCCACACTCTCCATAGATTCTTAAAAGTCCCAGCAGCAATCCCTATTCGTCTGTTAATCTCATGCCGCACATCACCATTATCTGTTACATAGCTCCCAAGATAATTAAACTGTGACACCTGCTCAAGACTGCAACCATTCAGATTAACTGAATCACAGCCTGCCTGACCAATTTTCATCACTTTAGTTTTCTCTCTGTTTATAACCAAACCTACTCTATTACCAGTCTCATCAACAGCTCGAATGAAAGAGTTCATCTCATCAACATCATTTGCCAGAAGGGCTAAATCATCAGCATAATCTAAATCAGAAATTTTCCTATCTCCAGCCCATTTAAGGCCAAAATCTTTCCCTTGAAGTGAATTTCGCATAACATAATCAATAACCAAGCTAAAGAGAAAAGGAGACAAAATGCACCCTTGTCGAACACCAGAAGTAATGCTAAACCAATTGCTACAAGCCTTACCAACTCTCACACACGACTCAGTGTTATTATAGAGAGCTTTCATAATGTTAACTAACTTGTCTGGTATACCATATGATCTCACAATCAACCACAAATTATGACGATCAACAGAGTCGAAAGCCTTTTTGAAATCAACAAAGCTAGCAACCAAAGGTTTCTGAAACTCTAAACATTTCTCAAGAATCTGCCTAAGTGAAAATATCTGATCTACACATCCCCTACCACTTCTGAATCCACATTGCTCATCACGCAATTGCCTGTCAACCAGATTCTTAATTCTATTAAGCACAATCATGGAAAGAACTTTACCTGGAACAGAGAGTAGGCTGATACCTCTATAGTTATCACAAGAACTGCGATCACCTTTTTTGAAAATAGGGATAACAATAGCTCTGGTAAAATCCTTAGGAACCATGCCTTTATCATAAAAGAGATTCAGAATTTCAGTCATCCAAGTGGTAACCGAAACATTCCCAGCTCTAAGCATTTCCGTAGTAATTTCATCTACCCCTGGGGATTTATGAAGTTTAAGTTTAGAAACAGCCAAACTAACTTCAGATTGTGTTATAGGGCCAACATTAAAGCCACCAATGCATCTATCATCATTGCAAACAATGGGAGTAGAACTAACTACATTGTTTAGAACATCACTGAAATGCTCAGCCCACCTAGCCATGACAGAATCCTCCCCTTCTATAACCTTACCTTGTTTATCCTTCAATCCTTGTATGCCTGTCCATTTTCTACCACACAAAACATTAACTATCTGGTACAGCTCTCTGCTGTTGTGCTGTCTAACTGCTTCCTCGGCTTTGTCAGCCAAACCATCAAGCCAAAAATTTTTATCAGCAGCTAACTGATCCTTTACAAGTTTATTAAGGTCTCTGTAATGCTTTCTATTAGGACTAGTAGGGTATTGATTAAGGGCATTCCTGCAGTTCTTTCTTTCCGAAATAAGCTCAAGTGCCTTATCACTCAGATAATTTTGCCTCTTCTGCTCTCCTTTTTTCCTAAAAGAGTACTGTTAGTGTCCAAAAAAGCCTGTTTAAAATGATCCCATTCTTCCTCAACTTCAGTAGTAAGCAAACCATGACTGTCATAATGACTAAGTAACCTATCATGGTAAGCTTTGGCTATAACTGGATCTTTCAGAGCTTCAGTATTAAAAGTAAATTTTTTAAACCTAGCACAACACTTTTTAAGTTTAAGTTGCAACACACTTTTAACAAGGTAATGGTCAGATCCAATTTCAGCTCCCCTATATGCCCTGGTATTCCTAACAGAACTAGTCCATTTGCTGTTAATTAATATGTAATCAATCATATTCTTATGCAGCCCATCAGGTGAAATCCATGTGTACTTATGTATGTCGTGGTGTTTGTAATAAGTGTTAGTTATTCTGAATCCATTGAGTTTACTTACCTGTAGGAGACGTTGCCCATTGCTATTGCAGCTACCAATACCAAAAGGGCCTATTACTCCTCCCCAAAGGTCAGAGTCAGTACCAACTTTGGCATTGAAGTCACCAAGAACAAGGGTAATATCTCCTTTCATAGCATGCTTAAAAACTCTATTGAGAGGGGTGGGGTGCCATAAATTGCATTGTCAGCAGCTCAGCTCCGAGGTTCGGAGTGGCCGGCATACGTGCAATCTGCATGTGAAGGAGATTGGTAAGAGGGTGTGGAGTTATGGAACTTTCCAAGATTAGCAAGTTTCAAGAGAAGCTTCATTTTGTGAATAAATTTAAAATTCCTTTGCTTTGTTGTCCATTGTGTTGGGATTATAATGAGTGGGGTAATTTTATTAACTTCATAAATTTCGTACAATAAAGCATGGAGTTAATAATAGCATGTTAGTGAGGATATCAATTGTTTTCACATCAGTAGGGATAGGGGGTATTGGGAAGTGCATGTGTGTGTGTGTGGGGGGGGGGGGAGGAATCAAATAAATTATCAGAATTCTGCATTACCTTCTGAAATTCTACTGAGTCATCACTTGCAGGCAAGAATGTCAAAAAATAAACTTGTCACTCATTAGCATCCCAGAAGTTCCTCTCACTACACATCCTCTATGGTATGGTACATAAAATCTCCTTAATAACTTTTGATACTTGATAGCATAGAACATTTGTTGAAGTGCTTAAAAACTTTAACAGTATCATACAGAATTAAAGATTTTAATTTGATTTTAAGTGTGAGTGCTGGATGTGGACAAGGCACTCACCATACTATACAATTGGGTCCAGCCCACCAACCAATTGAAGGGGTGAGGAGGAGGCACTCAGGACCTCTTGTTTACTGGTGCAGAGGCAAAAGCAGTGCTGGAATAAGCTTCCCAGTGATGAACAGGCTCCCCAGTGGCAAGATGGCCAAAGGGGGAGCCCCAAGCAACTACCAGGATTCACTTTTCCTGGGACATGGGTCTCCGTGCATAGCAAACTTGTGGATGAGTGTTCAGGACCCTCACTGCGATAATTAGGTGAAGGTACCTGAGCCAGTGGAACCTTCACAGGGTGGTCCCCTCACCACATATAGAAGCTCACACCAAGGGGAAAGAGCGTGGAAACCTAGGATGTGATGGCAGGAAATGTCAAACAGGACTTTATTAGAGTTGGTCTACAGTGACCAGATGCAGCATAAGAAAGATATGTTTGGAGAACTAAATTGCATAATATAGTTGGACCTCTGTAGCCCATCATGACTGCTTTCGAATGATGATTACAAAAAGTTAAACTTTACGAAAATGGCAAAAACTTGATTTAAAGATTACAAATTTTGAATGCTAAGTTACGAGATTACTTCAATTTAACTAAAAACAGTACTAAAATAAGTTCTATCACTTAAAAAATTAATTTTCCATTATAATGAAATATCAGATGTCTCCTAAAGTAGCTACCATTTCAAGTCACATATGCTCAATGATTTAATATTCAGCTGAGTCGTCACTTGCCTGCAAGTGACAATTCAGTAGAATTTCAGTTAAGCTTCAAATAATTATTCTTCCTAATTGCAGTATATATTTGAGAAGAAATATAAATAATTCTAGAAGTAGTGGAATTGATTCACCCTCCTGAATCTGACAAAAGTCGAAATTGATATGAATCACTTATCAGAGTCAATGAAATATCTTTGCAAAGAACTCCCAATTTACCAGTTAAACTTGGTAATATACTTTGGAGTACTTATACAATATAGTTTCACTCTTAACCTATATAGACTATAGTTCAAATAATGCTAGGTTCATAAAGGGTGTCTGCTTCCCTCACTCTGTTAGCATCAGGTGTGGTCAGGCTCATCATCAGCACTCCCACTGGCTGTTACCAATGCTTTGTTTGTGGGGATGGGTTTTCTGCAGGCCCTCGTCCTTCACAGTGTGTTTCATTAAATCCTATATTGTGCTGTAGAGATGCACTCCACATTATTCACAGTTCAAATCACTAACCGGTTTCTGTCATCATCTTCAGAGGGTGTTAAATCTTCTTCTGGGCAAGTTATAGAAGTTAATGGCAGTTGTTGTTTTGGAATGTTCCATGAATGGTTGATTTGCTTGTAGTGGGTTGGCCAACATTTCCTTGGGTGGTGTTGCTATTAGCCAGTTACAGACTTGAACTAACTTTGAATAATATGTGAGCTCATCAGTGCATCTCTACATTTAGTGAACTGAATGGTGAAGGACGAGTTTCTGCAGAAAACTCACCCCACAAACGAAGCATCGGTAACACCCAATGGCAGTGCCAATGACAGAACCTGATCACGCCAGATGCCAACGAAGCAAGGGAAGCGCTGGTAAATCCTTTATGAATGGTAGTATATACAGGTTAAGTGTGAAACTATATTGTATAAGTAATCTGATAAAACCTGTGTTTAAACTATGAATATATTGGAGTATTTAGCAAACACTTATTTATCCTTCAAACCCTATATTTTATGCAATATATTAAAAAACTAAATAAAAAGACTTAAGTATTTATAATGTGTTCACAAAGTATCGATCTGTACAACCTAATTTGCACACTAAAAGTTTCAAACCAAAACCAAATGTATGCTGGTTGATAGCAAGCTACCAATCACATATCAAAGAAATATAAAATTTTCTTTTTGTATTCCTTTCGTAAAAATATCTGATAATAGTTAATAGTCTGGAACCTGTCTCAATTGGACAAATTTTTATGGAACCATCAAGAGATACTGATTTAAAATATACAATGAACTTTTTGTATCTCATCCCTTATTTTAAGTGATCACATTTTATGGAATGGCAAGGGTCAACTTACAAATGATGCACCATATTAATTTATTATCTGGCTTTTATTACTTTTTCTTTCTCACTGTAAAATAAAGTCAAAAAGTGATTATTTATAATTCATAATTTATAGTTTCAAAACCAAGTATAAAACAAAAGAGCTATGAAATTCATTTTGCATACCTTATTTTTTGATACCCGTGTCTCTTGTTTTACCACAACCTGATTATTATTTACAGGAATAAAACTAGGTCGAGGATGCTTTATTGCCGAGACTTCAGCTAAAATTTGGCCACTAAAATCTCCAGCTTGATACCTGAAAACAAAAAGATTAAGAATAAATATCAGTAGTAGAATTGAACCTAATTATTTGAAAATGATATTCAGTATTTCTGTTTGACATTAAAATGACACTGAAAAGGAAATTTATTATACACACCCACCTAATAATGTGTGTCTACCTTTCACCCTCACAGTGGCAGCAACATGCTGTGGCATAGACTATACGAGGTATTGGAAGTGTTAGGGTGATATCATGGCCCATGATTCCAGTACAGCCATCCACAAAGTGCAGAGAGTTGTTAATGGTGGGTTTTGGGCTCTAATGCATTGCTCTACTTTGTCTCACAGATGCTCAACAGGTTTCAAATGAGAAGACACAGTTGTAATAACTGGATGACAAGGGGGTGGGGTGGGGTGCAAACAGGATTCAAATCCGAAGTGTGAGAGGGATATTTGATGGTTGTAAACTCACTGGAATGCTTCTTCAAACAGTTCTTTATCAAAAGGGAGAGATGATACAGGGCATTGTCCTATTGGAAGAAGGCATCCTGCTGTGGTAAACAGATTAGCCACGAATGGGTGTAAATGGTTGGTAAGTACATCAACATAGACTTATGTGGTGATGGTGATTTCATTAGATACAAGAGGCAACTTGGTGGCCCGTGTACATGCCCCAGAACATTATGCTGTTTCCACAGCCTGTACACTTCTACTTGACAGTTGAGATCCATGTCTTTATGTGGTCTATGCCACACATGCAAACTTTCCAGTCTTCCATGGTCAATTGGCGATGTTCTTTCACCCACTGCAGCCTCATAGCCCGATGACACACTGTTAACAAGGGTACTCGATGTGGGCATCAGTTGCCATAGCCCAGTTGTGCCATTATATGTCAAATAATCTTTGCACAAACCTTTGTAGCTACCTTGTCATTGCATGCCAATGTTAACATGTACACTGTGGCCCTCCATTCCAACATTACGATATGGGAGAAGAACCACTCACCTTCAACATAAACAGCCTGGTTATGGCCACATTTTCCTTTGCAACTGCATTTTTTGCCAGTTTTGATGTAGTACTGGTATACACATGCAATGGTTGTACATGGAAATCAGACATTCTGCAGTCATGAATATGGCTGAGTCGTTTTATCTCTGAGTGGCACCTTTTTGCACACAATGGGATAAATGGCCAGGTCACAATGACTCCAAAGGCTCAGAGAAAGTTGGGGACGGGACCCACTAGAGCAGCTGTTGGGAAACAGATACTAGCCTCCCATTAAAGCCATCCAGAATGTTCTTTAATGTGCACAGGGTATGGCTCTCTCCTGCACATGGGACCATGGCTTTATAACAAAATGGCTATTAAAAAAATAATTCCTGGAAATAATGCTAGAGTTCATGAAGGGTGTCTGCTTCCCTCACTCCGTTAGCATCAGGTGTGGTCAGGCCCATTATCAGCACTCCATGATGGCACAAGTTCAAGTGCCAAAATCATGGGAAGAGTGAAAAGTCATATTAAGTAGAGAAAAAAAGACAGAGCTGGCATTAATTCAATGGTAGAATACTCTGGTATGTTTCTGGAGAGACATGTGTTCAAATACCTAAAGTGGGCGAAACTTTCTTGCACAAAAATATTTATTACTTTTTATCACTGTAATGGTCAAAAAAGCTGAGACAATTAGTTGGAATTATTATCTACAAAATACCTTTATTTAAATTTTTAGGAATATCTTGGATATATGTCCTATCCAATAGATAATATTTGTATCAAAAAGTGCATATGCTACAGACTTGGCTAATGTACCTGCTGAGAGCTACCATTTTTGCAGCCCATCACCACTTTGTAAGCCTCAATACATATGGGTGAAACCAGAATAGGCCTTTGCATTCAAATGATCAGTTTAGTAATGAAATGGCCACTTTAAAACACCCAGTACTGGTTATGAATTAAATTTCCTATCTCATAATAAGAAGACTAATCAATAAATATTTCGTGTAAAAAAGCTTTGTCAACATGCAGGATTCAAACCCACATCTCTCCAGATACATGTCAGAGTGTTCTAAGACCACTAATATCGACTGTCTTTTTTCCACTAATATGACTTATCGATCTCCTGTGATTTCTGTACCTGGGCTTAGTGCCATCTATGATTGGGTTGGTTGTTCAGGGTTTTATGGCACAAGGGCAACTTGGCCATGTTGTGCCAAATAAGACAAATCTGTAAAATAATTCAATTAAAATCAAATAAACCCACAACCATAATTAAAAACAAAAATGCTAACAACTACAAAACACTGTAAAATGAGCATAAAAACTCCAGTGAAAAAATGGTAACAAGTGTAAAATACAATATAATAATTTGTATAAATAATTCTCAAAAAACTATGGTAATTTTTTTAGACACTGCAAAAGCGTTTGATATTATAAATCATGATATCTTATTGCAGAAACTTAATTACATTGGTGTTAGAGAAAATACGCTAAAATGGTTTAAGCCATATATTACAGATAGAAAACAAATTGCAGACATAAAAAATACAAAAAGTTCACCCTTATTGCTTACTAAAGGAGTGCCACAGGGCTCAGTTTTAGGACCTATTTTATTCCTGATTTATTTCAATGATTTCGTTTTTAATAACTTAAAAGGATATCCTATGCTGACGATACTGTTAGAGTATAAAAATAAAAAATAAATAAATAAATACCCTCGAGCAGCTGCTTGCTACAGAGGTCTGACAGGAGCCTGTCAGTTTATATGCCATAGTAGGTCTGAGAGGATGGCAGGACCTCAGCAGAAAAACGACACATACATCCATGCCTTACCCGAGGATCGAACCCAGGTCCCTTAGATCAGTAGCCAAGCACGCTAACCACTCGGCCATGGGACAGCAAATATATATAGAAGCTATAGTATATAGAAGTAATAATTTTGAAGAAATGAAATCGACTATATCTCATGATTTCAAAAAATTCAGTTATAGTTTCATCAAAAAATCTTACATTAAATATCGAAAAATCGTATTCAATGTATTTCAGTCTCACTAACAGGAGTTATTTCAAAGATAAAATCATATATCATAGATTTACTTGTGATAATAATATTGTATGTACATGTGCAGAAATTAAACAAATTGAAACACAAATATTTGGGGATTACTATTGATAATAATTTGAAGTGGAATAGTCATACAAATATAATTGCTAATCATTTAAGATATTTCCTAATTAGAATATATCATCTAAAGAAAATTGAAGGTACTTCCTTTCTAATAACTCTTTATTATTCATGGATTCAATCTACTTTACAATACCGTTTAATTAGTTGGGGAGGAACATATCTTAATTCTTTAAATAAATTAATAACATTACAAAACTGAATTCTGAAGGTAATTATGAATAACAAAATTACGAATTTAAGACAATTATATATTTATGAAATCCTTGTTTCTGTTTAAAAACCATATTTCTTAAAATTACAACATATAAAAATAAATCTTAGAAATAGAGAACTTCATTATGTACCTTTTTCAAGAAAAGAAATTATACATAAACATTTCATGATTCTAGCTCCACAAAATTTTAATAAATTACCGAAAAATATAAGGGAAGAAAGAAATGAAAATATATTTAAAATAAAAATTAAGCAAAGATTAATGCATATACAGAATTGAGTCTTTATTTCATTGTTAAGTTACTTACCTCATTTCATGTCATTAATGAATAAATCTAAAATTAATTTTTCCACTCTTAAACTTTTAATTCTGTGTTATAAATGCATAAAGCTCATTGGTTGTTCTTATATGGCTTCTATTTTATTGCATTTCATTTCACAATAAATATTTTACATTACATGGATTTATTTATATCAGTTCAATTGTTCATACCGAATGTGGATTTTATTTTAACTCATTATGTTGTATAAACATTTATTTATTATTAAGTGTATTATATGTTTATATAGTCAATAAACATTATTATTATTATTATAAAAACAACAATGGGTGTAGCAGACCCAGTTTAAAAGCAAAAAACAAGTGTATAAAATTAGGATCAGAGAAAAATAATAGACAATTTAAATACCCTTAAATCGTAAAAAATCAGAGATAAATTGTTTCCCCAAAATTATTTATTGATTAAAAGATAGTGAAGCTTAAGTCACCGTGCAGATTTAAAATTAAGAAGAGTGAAAAGTCATATTAAGTGGAGAAAAGGAGTTGGTGTTAGTTCAATGATAGAACACTCTGGCATGTTTCTGGAGAGATGGTAGGTTCCATCTTGCACGTTAGCGAAACTTTTTTTCCACAAAAATATTTATTGACATTAAAGTCAACAGGTAAGTATGTGAACATTACTTACTGTTTAAATCATTCATAACACTAACAGCATGAAATGACTTAATTATTTATTTACATCTTACCACAACATTCAAAGAAATGGTTGCCATCCCGGATCACAGATGGCACAAGTTCAAGTGCCAAAATCATGGGAAGAGTGAAAAGTCATATTAAGTAGAGAAAAAAGACAGAGCTGGCATTAATTCAATGGTAGAATACTCTGGTATGTTTCTGGAGAGACATGTGTTCAAATACCTAAAGTGGGCGAAACTTTCTTGCACAAAAATATTTATTACTTTTTATCACTGTAATGGTCAAAAAAGCTGAGACAATTAGTTGGAATTACTATTTACAAAATACCTTGGTTTTTTAATTGGGTTGGTATCCAATATATAGTTGAGTCTATTGTCCTGTGGTGGGTAGTACCGTCTATATTCAATAGACAAAGAAAACATTATTCTATTGTCGATATCAAATTTTAGAGGAAAAATGATCTTGAGCAGGGTGGAATATGAACATATGACCTCCTGATGACATGTCAAGTGTTCTGACTGCTGAACTACCGGCTGCTGATCAAGATCTTCTCTAATTGATGATATGAACATTTCTACCTAGAGTACACCATCACTTTGTCACATGAAGGTGCTGTTCCAGCTGATCACAGCCTCAGATTAATGACAAGAATGTCATAAAGATGGAAAGTATATATTATGAGTACACTGATTAAATTTGAATATTCTCGACATCTGTGTTCAATAGATAACGAAAATATTCTCTATCATCGATATCCAATTTTGTCATTAACCTAAGGCTGTGGAACAGCACCATGTGATACAGTGATTGTGTACTGCAGGTAGAAATGTGAATACCATCAATTAGAGAAGATCTTGATCAGTGGTGGTAGCTCAGCAGCCACAGCACCTATACGTCATCAGGAGGTTGTGGGCTCATATCCCACTAAGCTGAAGACAATTTTTCCTCCAAAATTGGATATCGAAGAGTAATATTTCCTATGTCTGTTGAATAAAGATATTGAGTATATTCAAATTTAATCAATGTTATTATGAATTCACAAATGTTCTTGATTTTGTCATTGTTCTAGGTGGGGATTTTGTTGTAGGTTGACATCAATTTGGAAGTAGCACAGAGAGACGAAATATGTTGTTGGAATCTATGATTTGCTGCATGTTAACAAATATATTTTTAGATTTTCAGCATATGCCACAACTTTTCAAGAAAAGTGAATAAAGTATCCTTTTTACATGTGATACATGTTTCACATTGTTGTTCCAATGACAAGGCGAAATAGTTGTTTTGCGGCAGGCACAGATATTAATACGCTGTGGTAGTACTTGTATTATTCTCTATTTAGTGGTATGGTAGATTCTTTTAATAAAACACTAATAAATACTGTACAATAAGTCTTGGTGTCTAATTCTGCCACTATTTCCCAGTACACCGCATTGAGTATTACATTTGTTGTATACCTTAATAGGACTATGACAATTCTATGTCACTCACCCAATTTAGGGTGCAGACATTTAATATGCTATCATAAATCTCAGATGTCGATATACTTTCTTTATACAATACCATAACCATAGCATTACCAACTAAATACCTTCTTTAACCTATCTTAAATAGTACTAGTTAGCAAATACAAAAGGTAATATTACCACACACTTGAAAAAGGCTGGAACAACTGCATTATTTGATGTTAATCTGTTAGTCTCGACAACATTGTTGTGGCTACCACAATAATTTCCAAAAACGGTAATTGTTATCTACTTCTTGCTCATGGGTAAACTTTATTGAGGGCATTATGGAATTGAATACCTCAACTAACTGTTTAAAATTTTCAAGTGGGTGGGGCCAAAAAATCAAAACCCACTTGATCAAAATCCCACCCACTTGAAAAATTTAAACAGTTAGTTGAGGTATTCAATTCCATAATGTCCTCAGTAAAGTTTACCCACAAGCAAGAAGTAAATAGACAATTACCGTTTTTGGATATTATGATAAAAAGAAAAGCAAAGTACTGTGAAACAACAGTGTATAGGAAAAAAAAACCCATATACCGAATTACATTCCTTTTAAATCAGGACATCTGATGAAATATAAAAAAACATCAATTCTTCCACATTATATTAAGGCACATAGATATTGTTCGGAGCAAAAGACATTTAAACATGAAATTGAATACATCACACAAACAGTCGAGGAAGCGGGGTACCCAAAGAAATTATTTGATAAATGGCAGAAAGATGCAAAATTTATAGTAATTAATGAAACCCAAATAGGAGGAGCACAACCACAGCAAACAGTGAAATATACACATAGCGTTCCTTATATTAAACATGTAATGGATATGATGCAAAACATTTTAAGTAATTATGATTTTACATTACCGGTTAAAACAACAATTAAAAATTTAGTAATTAATGACAGAGATAAGAAATTTCCTTACAGGGGGGATATATCAAGTTAACATCCCGGATCCAGAGGGAAATTTAAAAGGAAAAAATAAGTATGTAGGGAAAACATACAGACAATATGAAGTAAGAATGAATGAACATAAAACAGATATTCAAAAAGAACAATGTAATACAGCTTTGGCACAGACGATAATAGAAAATAACATTAAAATGGGAAAAATTAACTAAGAAGCATTAGCTGCCCCACAAAATAAGTATGCAGAAAAAAAAGCGTACGCAGAAAAATTATACATTCATAGTTATAGTAATACAATCTGTAATAATGACATCACCCTGATACCATCTGCATGGAACCTTCTGTTACAGCAGATGTAAAGTGCAGAAACGCTTGCGCATAAGGATGTAAATGATGATGCAATGGAAGACATACATATAGAGTAACATACCACAGTAAGTGATCAGAGCCTGAGGAAGCTGCCACATGGGAGGCATGCGAAACGTGTTGCACTGTATGAGAAGGGGGAGTGCGAGTATAACTCCTAGTTGTGGAGTTGAAGTAGGCCAAATACGTTAGTTTTGTAATTGTTTTTAAAGTTTTAATGGCCATTGTAGGAAGTTGTAAGTCTGCTTAGGATAGTGCCACAGCGACCAGTGCAGGGCAGCGAGTACAGAAAACAGAGAAAAATGTGATACCAGCATGTACAGCAGTTTAATGTTAATCCACTACAAAGGGAGCAGATAATAGCAAAATGATTGTATCATTATGGCGAAGGACATTAACAACTTACATCCGATCAATCCCATGTTAAAAGATAGTGGAAATCTGCTATATGAATATTTATCGTCACCGTTGTTGAAAGTACAGGACTGATAATACAAATTAAGATCTACAGTGGAAATCTGATGTACGTTTATCCATCATTGCTGATATCTCCGATGAAAACAGGACTGGTAGCATGTGTTGGAAACCACGACAATGTTGTTGAGACTAACAGATTAACATCAAATGATGCAGTTGTTCCAGCCTTTTTCAAGTGTGCGGTAATATTACCTTTCGTATTTGCTAACTAGTACTATTTAAGATAGGTTAAAGAAGGTATTTAGTTGGTAATGCTAAGGTTATGGTATTGTATAAAGAAAGTATATCGACATCTGAGATTTATGATAGCATATTAAATGTCTGCACCCTAAATTGGGTGAGTAACATAGAATTGTCATAGTCCTATTAAGGTATACAACAAATGTAATACTCAATGCGGTGTACTGGTAAATAGTGGCAGAATTAGACACCGAGACTTATTGTACAGTATTTATTAGTGTTTTATTAAAAGAGTTTTATCCTACTGTGCCTTGTAATATTTAGTATGGTATGGTAGATAGTATTTAAAAGGTTTGTATATTGTTGTGGGCTTTATTTATACAAAAGTGTGGGGCGAGTTTATCCAGTTGTGCATGTAGAAAAGCAGGTTATGGGGGAGGGAGACTAGTTTGATGTTTGGGTAATTATTGAGCAGCATTTTACATGCTGAGGGTGATGGGATTATGTCATTATTACAGATTTCATTTCTATTTACATATATTACAAGGTTTTCAGCAAAATTTAGTTGGAATTTTGTGTGTGTGTGTGTGGGGGGGGGGGAAGAATAATATTGTTCCATCATTTAATTGGGATGTCAGGTTGTAGGTGATGGAAGCTTGAGTTAGGGTTTTTTTGTTTAGCCTTTTCATAATCTTCCCGATGTTTTGCCTGTCAGGTTGAGTGAAGGTTTTGCCTACATATTTATTTTTCTGATGGAGTTCCTCGTGTAGGTTCTCAATGTGGATGACACAAATGCCACCTAAAGGCATTTGTTGGTTGTGGTCATTCCTAATTAATTTTGAGATAGTGTTTCAGAATGTTATAGTCACAGTATAGTTAAATTCCCTCATAATTTTCATCAAAGTCTGTGAGGTGTGGGTAAAGAGAGAATGGTGTAGTAAATTTATTTCCGAGGGGTTATGTTGGTGGTACAGGTAAGGAAGCATTTTGTTGACTGTATATTATGGGGTGAGCAGAGTCCTTAGGGATGAAGTTGGAGACAAATGAAGGTTTTCAGTGTACTGATGCTTCAACAGATTGGGGGACACATGTTACTCACACTTTTGCATAAATAAAGCCCTCAACAATTTAACAAAATTTTAAAATTCTATCCCCCAAACCCCTCAATGGAGGGCACCAAAAGTACTACCACCCACTCCTCCACTCAAAGTGCTCCAAGCCCAACGTAAACACTGAACGCAGTATGCTATATCTGGCACAGAGGCAGGCACTGCCGCAAAACAATTATTTCACCTGATGATGCATTGGAGCAACAATGCAAAACATGAAAGTGCACATTTAAAAAGGATACTTTATTTACTCTTCTTGAAATGTTGTGACATACGCTGGAAATCTACAAATACATTGGTTAACATGCACAGCAAATCATAGATTCCAACATATTTCATCTTTCTGTGCCATTTCTAAACTGATGTCAGCCTGCAACAGAATCCCCACCAAGAACAATGGCAAAATCAAGAACATCTGTAATTCATATAATCTATAATAACAGACTGTATTACCCACCACAGGACAATAGATTCAACTATATATCAACAAGGAAAAACCAAGGTAATTTTGTAGATAATAATTCCAACTGTCTCAGCTTTTCTGACCATTACAGTGATATATGGTAATTTTATTAAAATGATTGACTTTAATGTCAATAGGTAACTCTGTGGATATTATTTATTGATTAAATCATTAATAATGCTAATAGTGTGAAGTGACTTATTTATTTATTTACATCTTGCTCAGTGCAACATTAAAAGAAATAGATGCCATTCTTGATCATGGCACGAAGCCCAGGTGCAGAAATAATTGGAGATCGATGTCATATTAGCAGAAAAAAGACAGTTGATGCTAGCAGTTGTAATTTTATATATATATATCTATATAAGAATATATCTTATAAGACTTCAAAAATAATATTGTTTTTTAATTTGATGCATATTTTATTAAACTACAATATAAATAAATTCATAAAGCCATCTGATTGCCATTTCTTAGAAGCACTAAATGGTATTGCCAATTTGCTTGTTAACATTCCTATTTGCTGAAGCAACCTTCTGATTTAAAGCTCA
Source organism: Ryuthela nishihirai (assembly GCA_038380435.1). Lineage (NCBI taxonomy): Eukaryota > Metazoa > Arthropoda > Arachnida > Araneae > Heptathelidae > Ryuthela > Ryuthela nishihirai. The sequence continues at coordinate 88,087,403 of JAWZYU010000017.1, read as the reverse complement.
CAAGTTTGATATGAACTATTATCAACAAATATTTCCTTAAATTTTCGAAAATCTCCTAAAAATTAACATATATTCTTAGAAAATTAACAGAAAACTGATATTTTTAAAAATAATAGATTTTGGAAGTAATTACAAAATATGTACTGCCATTTTTTTTTCTGTTTCACACTCTTTTCTGTCATAAACCTAGTCAGTATTCCCAAGTTACTTTTATCATTTTTCCCAGCATTCTATGCATCTTTCCTGCCTTCAAATCGACACTAAAACAAACATGTCCTTCTTAGAAATTCTGTTGCACCTGCATTTAATTAGTTATGCTTCACTGAGGCAAACAAGTCGACAGATGATTGACACATGCTATCTCCATTCCATGTGCTGTGTTTTTTACAGTTTTGGACCAGCATATTGGATACTCTTTGTAAAGTTAAGTTTACATATAAAAAAAATAGTTTTCATTTTCAGTAGATTTATTTTCGGAAATTAGCGATCTTTTGGCTGATTGATAAGTATTGATTTTTTTCATAGTTATGCTACATCGCATGGCTGGCCTACAACTTGTTGCTGTGGATATTTTAACATTGCATTAGATTATATGTAATTTTTCTTTCATTATTTCTTGTTTTTTTAATAAAAAAAAACTAAGTTTGTACTGTTTTCTGAAATTGAATGTCTTGGATATGGAAGCAAAACAGACTTCCTTGCTATGGAAAGCAGCCATCATTTGGGACGGCAATTTTGGGAAGAGCTGGACCTTGTGCACAAACCTTTCTGCACTTAGCCAAGATTGCCAAACTCAACACTCAAAGAAAAAATTCATAATATTTAGTAATAAAAAGCAACCAAGGAAGTTTTTTTCTATTTCATAACCAGTTCAGAAAATCCCATGAATGTGAGAAGTCCAAATCACTTTGTATAACACTGGCTGTGTTTAAAATATATGATACTGAAAAGAATCATTAAAAGAAATAAAAATCATATTTCAGGTTGAATATTATATTATTTGGGTGGAAATTTTCTTTTGTTAAATATATAATTTAACTTTTTATTCAGCAGGTTTTCCAAAATGAAGCCTTTATAGTGTGATCTTTTTTTCCCCACCATATCACATTGAAAAAGACTTATTAAAATCAATATGCTGGCAAATTTGTTTATATTATTTACTTTCATAAAATTCGTAATTAAATTCTGTTTAATTTGGTATATAACATGACCTATTTCCATTGATTAGAATTTTTTTTAAAAAAATAACCAAAGTTGACTTGTTTATCTGACTCAGCACAGTTGACTAAAAGCCTGGAATTTTTTCAAGTATGGTACTAAGAAAAAAATTTACTCAAAACCAAAAAAGTAATTTTTTTGCTATTCAGAAATATATAGTCATTCTATTTATGTGTATTGTAATCATTTCTATTAGTTTTTTTTTTAAATAAATTTTTATTTGTGTTGCCAGATGCATTTTTTACTACATGACTCTAAAAAAGTCCTATTAAAATAAAACATATGGTCTTTTTTGTTAAATATTACATTTTTGAAAAATCCAGAATTAAATGCTGATTAATTTGGCATACAATATGCCATAATTCCTTTCATTAGTTGTTTGGCAAAAAAGTTCTAAATTTAAAAGGTTTTTTGGCTTAGCATAGGCAGAAAATAGCTTGGCCCTGGATGGAAACATGTTTTTCAGGCTGGACATTGGAAGGGTTAACCTACCCTTCCAAATACCATACTGTCAATCAATACACAGGTTTCTAAATGGGTAAAACACTTGTGCAATTTTTTTATTCAAATGATCAATCACAGTTTTCAGCTTGTACAATCTGCCTTTCTTAGGCTGTTTATTGTTATGACAAAAGTGCAGCAGTTTCAAAACTAGTTAAAATTAATCCATAGGCAAATTTTACCAAAAATTGACATTAACAGTAATGGGTGAGTTGATCAGTAAATCTTTCATTCTATTTTTTTACATCTGACATCAACATCAGCAATGCAAAAAACAAATACAATTCCTGAAATGTGGTGTTCATCATTTCTTTATTATTTTGAATTTCTCTTTTACCTCATGTTTTTCACAAAAAAACAAACATAATAATTATTAGTCTCCGTAGCAATGTTTTTTACAAGGTTCATTGTAAAAAAAAAAGCTTGAAATCATATCACTCTCAGTTAACTCTTCATTGATACTGCAGTTATCAGACATTTGTTTTCATGAAAATCAAATTGTTGTTCCATCAAAAAATACTTTTTTTTTCAGGTCCATTCAGCCCTAGTTTTCTTCTTTTTTGGTTGAGAAACTTCATTGTGACTTTAATTATTGGAGAACAGTGAAATACCATCATCTGAATCGCAGACAATGGCATGATTATAAGCAACTTCGGCAGCACTGTTGTCAAAAATTTTAGCACTATCAAACATATCATTGCATTCGAAATCACTATCTGAACATTGTATACTTTCTTCTGAATCCAAGTAATCATAATCTGAATTAAGTCCAGTCAAAATAAAAATCAACTTCCTCAGAAGTAGCAACTGTATGCTTTTGGTGGGTGGCCATCTTGACTCAGACTATTTCACAGTCATTGAGAAAACTGTTGACTATGAACCTTCTATATTGTAGGGATACATGAAAAAAATTGGGTAGGTTGCTAAGAGATAGCAACATCTCCCTGCCAAAGCTCAAAAGCCGACACAAATTTATGGCATTACTACAGTAGTTAAAAGTTAATGAAAATATATATATACACACACAACTGCCACTGAATTAGAAACCTTTATTCAATGCCAAGTTGGACCTCCTTTAGCCCATATTACAGCACATATGCATTTTGGCATAGATTCCACAAGGTATGGAGTACCTTTACCTCTCCAGCATATCGGGCATTCACCAGACAGTCCTTTAACTGGCTCATATTTGACGAAAGTGACATTTGCTCCTGGATCTGTTTTCCTAACATGTCCCATACATTCTCAATGTTTCAGATCCGGACTTTGTGGTGGCCAGGGAAGATGGTGGAAGTCGCTGTCTTGCTCGCTGAACCACTGCTGAACACATCTTGCACATTGAGCAGTAGCATTGTCGTCCATGGGTTGGGTTGTTTTACCTCTGAGCGGCACTTTTTGGCACACCATTGGCTAAATGGCCAGGTCACATGGACCCCGAAGGCTCAGAGGTTGGGGGAGGGGGATCCATTGGAACAGCTGTTGGGAGACAGATGTTAGCCTCCTGTCAAGGCTATCCAGCGTGTTCTTTAACGTGTACAGGGTATGGCTCTCCCGCACACGGGGCCATGACTTAACATCCCATCTGATGGACGGCGACCTTTCCAAGCCCAGTGGTGTCCCCTACTGACTGAGGGCAGGGTGGGAAATTTTGCGGAGATAAATCTCAACACTGACCCAGCTGGGACTCGAACCTGGGAACTACAGATTATGAGCCTGGCACACTACCGACTGAGCCACCCCTTGTCATCCATGAAACAGCGGTCACCTGCTAGATAAAGAGTCAACATTGCAGGATGGACGATCAGCAACAATGTTCAGATAATCCTTGGAGGACACCTGACGTTCCAAGGTTCATGGTGTTGTAAGTTCACAGTGAAATTAGCCTCCAACAAGGGGCTCCCTACACCAGAAGGATGAGATAGCAGAGGCAGAAGAAACTTCCTCTCAAATATCTGTCAAAGTTAATATGAGTAATAATCTCGAGAAAGAAATAAGGAAAACATTAGACCATGCAGAAGAGGCCAATGTTCTGAAAGAAATTAGTGACCAGCTGGAAGCACGTTCGCTGCAGCTTCACATTGTGGTGATTACCAAGTACAGAGGTGATGGAACAGTTGGTGGTTCCAACAGCATGAAGCTTTCAGAACAAAGCTTCTCTTCAACATTGTAGCGGGAGCAGTTGAGCAGAACGTGGGATACAGTCTCAGGTGTGCTGCAAGTGGCATAGTTAGGACTGTAAGCTCTACCGACCTTCCAGCAATATCAGGGGACCCGTTCTTTATCAACAGAATGTGCTCCACATCATGATACTGCCTCCAGAAACTTGAGTTGTCTTTACAAGGCAAGTTGGGTCAATTACCTAAATTTCAATTTTCTAGCATAAATACATCATCTGCAATATTTGCTTTAAGTTTTGGAATTTTCAAAAATTTCTGTTAGAGAATGCAATTACAGTTTTAGGAAGATTCTGAAAGAATGAATCATGATATTTCATCAATGCTTATCTAACCAGAAAAAGAATTTTTCATTTAACTCTAAAAATAAATGATTATCTGCTAAAACAACAAAAAAAGTTGTTTCCCCCCACCCCCGGGTCTAAAGAGCCAACTCATTGTTGACAGACCAGAAAAATTTCAAATTTCTAGCATAAATACATTGTTCGCAATATTTGTTTGAAATTTTTTAATTTAACTTTTTTTCGCCACTAGAGGGCGTAAGCATTGCTTCAGAGAGATTTGGAAAGTGCATATCATAATATTTCATCAATACCCATTCAACATAAAAAGAATTTTAAATTTATCCTGTAAACAAAAAATTTTGATGTCTACAGATGGACAGATTGACAAAGCAAACTATTATCCCATTTTCTTTGGAAAATGGTAGGAAATCTATTATAAATCAAATCTTTTCACTCAGGCAGATTCTTGAGAAATGTTTAGAATTTCAGAAACCTTTGATTTCTAGTTTTATAGATTTGAAAAACGCATTGACTCTGCTATGCACATATGAGTTTTTTTAGAAATTAGTGATCTGGCAACCGTATCCGTACACGTATTGATCTGGCAACCGTACACCGTGCCAAATCACTAATTTCTAAAAAAAAAAAAAATCGTTGCCAGATATCTTTTATAAATTCTGTAATCAACCAGTGTTCAGATATTTTTTTGAGTGACTGTACGTGAAGCATAAAAGGTTCTGATTTAGGTTATGCCAATGATTTGGACCTAATAGCAAATGATGTCGATGAGATGAACTCTTTCATTAGAGCTAGTGATGAGACTTGGTAGTAGAGTAGGTTTGGTTATAAACAGAGAGAAAACTAAAGTGATGAAAATTGGTCATGCACTTTGTAGTTCAGTTAATGTGAATAGCTGCATCCTATAGCAGATAAAATAAGATTAATTATCTTGGGAGCTTGTAACAGATTCTGGTGATGTGTGGCATGAGATAAACAGCAGAATTCGAACTGTTGCTGGACTTTTATGAATCTATGGAGTGTGTAGAGTTGGGTTGTTTTACCTCTGAGCGGCACTTTTTTGCACACAATGGGCTAAATGGCCAGGTCACATGGACCCCGAAGGCTCAGAGAAGGTTGGGAGAGGGGACCCACTGGAATAGCTGTTGGGAGACAGATGGTAGCCTCCTGTCGGCCATCCAGCGTGTTTTTAACGTGCACAGGGTATGGCTCTCCTGCACACGGGGCCATGGCTTAACGTCCCATCCGACGGATGGTGGCCTTTCCAAGCCCATCGGTATCCCCTACTGACTGTGGGCAGGGCGGGGGAATTTTACGGAGATAAATCTCAACGCTGACCCAGCTGGGACTCGAACCTGGGAACTACAGATTACGAGCCTGGCGCGCTACCGACTGAGCCACCCCCGCCCCAAGAGTGTGTAGAGAAATAGGTGTATACACCTGGACTGGAATTAGGCTATGCAATAGCTTGGTTCTTTCCAAAGTTAGTTATGGTAGTGATTTTGTAAGCAAGATAACAGGAAACTTGATGTCTTTGATTCTAGATGCTTATACAGTATCTTGGGCATTAGGATTGACTTTTTCAGTAATGATGAGGCTAGGAAAAGGAGTAGGCAACCTCTTTTGAGCAGCTTATTGTGCAAAGAGAGACTGCATTGATTTGGTCATGTTGCCCATATGCATAACTTTAGATTGGCAAATAGGGTTGTGAACAGTATGCTTAAAGGCCTAAAGAAAAGGGAAAGACCTAGGATGTGATGGGCACACAATGTCAAACAGGACCTTGTTAGAATTGGTCTACAGTGATGAAATGCAGCAGATGTAGCTCAGGAAAGATGTGTTTGGAGAACTAAATTGCACAGTGTGGTTGAACCTCTGTAACCCATGAGGATTGTGTCCATCCATATGTCTGTATGCATGCCAGGGTTGGATGGTTTTTACTTCTGACCAGCACATTTTTGCACACAATGGGCTAAATAACAAGGTCACGAGGACCCTGAGGGCTAAGAGAAGGTTTGGGGAAGAGGATCCACTGTACAGCTGTTAGGAGACAGATGGTAACCTCCTGTTAAGGCCATCCAGCGTACTCTTTAATGTGTACAGGGTACGACTCTCTTGTACACGGGCCATGACGTAATTTCCCATCAGACAGCCTGATGCCTTTTCCAACCCATCAGAGCCCCCTACTTATTGAGGGTAGGGCTGGGAGGTTTGCAGAGATAAATCTCAACATTGGCTCAGACAGAACTCGAACCTGGGAACTGCAGATTATGAGCCTGGCTAACTATAGACTGAGCCGTCTACAAAATCTGCATGCATATTTATATGTACATTGTAATATATTATATTCAGTGTGTGATTTAAAACTTATTTGATTGGGAAGTAAAAGTGAGGGTGATTCCATGATTTTGCTCTCTAAATGGCAACAGGAAATGTGGCACATTTTTTATGCCGTTCTTGATAGAAATACAAAAAAAAACAACAAATAAAAATAAAACACCTCTAGATAATGAAAAGTCTACTATATTATAATATGGATTTCCTTGTCCCTTCTATTGCTAATACTAGATTCCTAATTCAGTAAGATAAAAGTTTTTTTTCTCACTTATTCACCAAACACTCTAGTTAACTATTTTTTTTTAAATGTATTCCAAATTGGATTAATTTTCCCTCTCATTTAAATAACTAGTTTATAATACAGATTTCCCCCTCCTCCTCACTGCTAATATTGTCACTTGATTCAGCAGACATAATAAAAAAAAAACAGCTTTCACTGTGTCATGCATATTTAACCCTTTGAAGCATAGTGGTTCCACACAGAAACCACTTATTTAAATTGTTATTTCTATACGCAGACTGGTTTTACAGCGAAACCACACTTCCTACATGGGTATTAGTACAAAAGTTAAAATAAATATTTTTTTGCAAAAAGGAAGTATACTCCATCATTTTTCTACACATAAAGACGGCCCATACCAAATGTCATTAAAATCGGAAATAAAATCGAAATTCGTGCTTCAAAGGATTAAATATATCTATTTAAAAAACAACAACAAAGTTTTATGTGTTGTATTAATAATTTTGGATTCTGTCAATGTGTATAATTGATGGAGGTCCTGGAAGGCTTAATAACATGGATGTCACATAGTATCTGCTAGTGTGTTGTACCAGTTACTCCTACTTTTTAAAACTATCTTCCAAATTGGATTAATTTTCACTTCCACTTAAATAACTAGTTTATAATTAGTATCTAATATAGATTCGAGCCATCCCGTGGCAGAGTGGTTAGCACACTTGGCTACTGATCTAAAGCATCTGGGTTTGAGCCCCAGATAAGGCATGGCTGTTAGTGTCATGTTTTCTGCTGAGGTTCTGTCATCTTCACAGACATTCTACTATGGTGTATAAAATGACAGGCTCCTGTCAGACCTCTGTGGCAAGCACCTGCTTGAGGGGGTATTTATTATAGATTCCTCCTCCTCACTGCCAAAATTGTCATCTGATACAGCAAATATAAAAAATAGTTTCTACTGTGTCTTGTGCTTGGGTAAAATTTGTTTCTTAAAATCTTTTCATTTTCCCAAGACTTTTTTTGTTAAAAAAAGTTTCCTATTTAAAATAAAAATGCACAGCCAAATCTTGCATAATGAAAATTACATTTTGGAAGAATGAAAATTCAGAGAACTTACAAAAACTAATAAATTTTCGTATTCTGTGGAATTTATGCAATATATTGATTATTAATTAATGAATTAATGCATATTGATCCTTGGCAATTATTAGCAAAAATATAAAAAAGTATATAAGACTTGGATTTTGGCCATGTCTATTGCTTCCTGTGTGGCAAGCTTCTAGAGTAGCAATTACCAATCAAAGGCACATTTGCAAAAAATTCAAGCAAGTGGTATTTCTTAATATTTCTTCTATTATTTAGTGTTAATTTACACAATACAGTAAACCCTTGCCGAAAGCGGGGGTTTACGTCATTAATAAATTGCGCGCACAGCAAAATTGGGTTCCGCAAAGTTAACTTTCTATGGAAAAAATCTGTTAGGTATAGTTCAAATTAAGAAAGTACTATGTATAATTTAAACAAACCTAAATATTGTTGTAATTAAAATGGAAAAATGAAACAAATGTTAATTGAAAGGATTTTTATTACTTATTAATAAGTAGGTACATGATACAATTATTTTTTTAAGAAGCTGGTGATTTTTGCTTGGGACAATGGCTGACGCAACTCTTTATAAAAGTTTCGCGGAAAGGAGCGCAGAGTTTTTCAATGCTTCTCATAAAGTGTCCTCTTCTTTCTTCATTTGGGTCAATCTCCATTGCAAAATCAGACAGTTCCTGTAAGTTAAAGGCGCTTTATCTTCTTCTTCACTATCGCTGCTTTCACCGTCAGCTGGTGTTACAAGATCAAATGAGCAGAGGCTTGCACTTGAAGTTGCCTGATGCATTTCCACATAAAAGCAAAGTGAGTCTATCCTTCAAAGCTTTAAAACCAAAGGCAATCTTTTGTGTCTTTGTGATGTAGGTTCGTTGTTCCACTCGCTTATAAAATAGGCCTGTCTCATCTGCATTGAAAACTTGTTGCGGAACGTAACCCCCCTCTTTAATGAATTTCAAAAATTGGGGTTTGAATTTCTCTGCTGCTTCTTTATCTGCAGAGCCAGCTTCTCCCTGAAGCTTTACATTGTGCAAATTAAAACGATGCTTAAAGTTCTCAAGCCAACCTTTGCTTGCTTGAAAGTCAATTTTCTCTGACGATTGGCCATCTTTATTTAAAACGAAAGAAAACAAATCTAAAGCTTTGCTTTGAATAGCAACACCATCCACAACTGAATCTTTTATGTTTACTTGATTGTCAATCCAAGCTATTAATATTTTTTCCATCTTTTCCAATTGCAGAATTCTTCTTGAAACTTGAGCAACCTTTGCCGAAGTATCGCCTGAAGTTGACACTAGACCGAAGCTTTTCTTCATTCTCCCGTATTGTTCTTAAGATTGATTCATTTATAGCTAGTTCTCTTGCAAGCGATGAAACACATGTACCATTTTTCAACTTATCTAAAATTTCAATTTTCTGAGATAATGTCAAAACTTTGTGTCTTTTTGCTGCTTTATCATCTTCATTCTTCCTCTTAGATGTCATATCGAATTTTTAAAATCAAAAGAAATACAAATGCAAAAGAAAAAGAAGATAAACACTGATAAATACGTGATTACAGCTCTACTAACATGAGTGAAATGATCGCAACTTAGCCTGGGTCACTCAGCTAGTGAGCAGCGCCAAGCAGGGTTGCCAGATGCGCACGTGGGTGGTCCCTTGTAAAGAGTACATTGCTATGGCAACGCGCCCGACGCTCTGCAGCGTACCGCATATGAATGAAATTCTAGCATTGGACAAATTAAATGGAAACAATTAAGATAACACATATGTGCAAAATCGTGTTTTGCAAATCTGCGCTCGGCAAGGGTTTACTGTACTTAGTTTAATCGATTATTATCTCTTTGCTTGTATGGGGGACTGATTAATCTTTTCTCAATTCCAGTGACCTGGAAAAGTCACCAAAAGTAACACAAAGAAGCAATTCATTAGTTTATGCCTTTCCTCTGTTGTACCATACGTGGATTACTGATCAGTTTGATTTCTATGAAATCGAGCTACTTTTCCCATCTAGCAAAGTTGCAATGCTATCTAAACTTCTGAAGATATTGATTTTTATTACTACAAGAATTTGCATCATCAAGCAACCACACGCAACTCTTAAAGCAAATATTTCAGTAGACTTCCAATCGTTTTAAAACCTTAGTTTTTACTTGCTGCTTCTAGCATTCTTTTTTATTACTCCTGAAATATATATATTGCAATTAAAACGAACATTAACTGTATTGTAACTATCAGAAATGGAACTAGATTATATTTAAGGCAGATATTGTCATCAAAATGTGGCTGTCTCGAATGCCATTGAATATGGATTAATTTGAAAAACTATTTTAAAAGGTATGAATTTAGTTTATTTTTTAACAAAACAAAGTAATTTAATAACTAGGAATAAAAATTTAAATTTTTAAATGAAACATTTGTGCTGTTGGAAATTATACTTTTCCCATAACATTTTACAAACTTCAGCCAAAAGTTATTTGCTCTCAATTTCATTGTGTCATTAATTGAACTTTATATGCTTTAAAACATTTTAAATTTTTTCAGGTTTCTTACCTGTTTTTAATTCTTATGTATATTATTTTGTTTTTGGAGAAATGTAATATTTTGGCGGACTGCTTCCTTAGTCTTGAATTTGTCGATCCCCAAAAATCAAAACATGCGTATTATGCATGACCAAAAAGTTTAGAACCGAAAGAAAAATTTAACTAATAATAGAAATATTATACATTAATTACATTTAAATAATGAATAATTTACAAAAGGCAGTCATGCCAATCATTACTCACAGATCAAGGAAGCTTTCTAAACTGTGAGTATGACCTCCCTTACACTGAAGCTTCAAGGTATGGGAGTTCTGAGTAATCTGATTCAGGATTAGTTGTCCAGAATGGCAAGTTGTGTGCACCAAATTTGTGGCCTTCAGCATGGTAAAAAAAAAATTAGGTGTGAAAATTGCCTAGTGTTTCATCCGGAAATCCTATCTTTCGATGTAAGGGCATTAGTGTGTAGGTGAGCCCACATTCAAGCACAGATTAGGAAGTGGGTGAAGAGAGCTTTTGCGCAAAGAGCTAAAATGAAAACAATTCTTCACTTTCATTACCATTTCAGTTTATAAAAAGAAGAAAATACTGCAAAATTAGGGAAGAGCATCTCTAAAGCACCTGCTACCAGTGGTATGACAAGTTCCAGTAAGGTGACTTTCAGCTCAGAAACAAACCTCGAAGTGGTCAGCTGGTGGAGTTGAACAATGACTGTTTAACCCTTCCAGTGTCCATGTCGTCGGTATACATTCATAGAATCCGAAATGAGGGGCCAAGAATGTATGTATTCGTTTTTAGTACAACAAAAGAAAATATCGACTAAAAAATTGCTGTAATTTTTTATATATATCTTATAAAAAATATATAATTTAGTCTTGAAACCTATTTTTTTTAAAAATTTGATGCATATTTTATTAAACTACAATATAAATAATTTTATAAAGCAATCTGACTGCCATTTCTTAGAAGCACCAAACAATATTGTTGATTTGCTTGTTAATGTTCCTATTTGCTGAAGCAATCTTCTGATTTAAGCTCACAAGTTTGATTTGAACTATTATCAACAAATTTTTCCTTAAATTTTCGAAAATCTCCTAAAAAAAAAAACTGCTATTTTTAAAAAAAGGTAGATTTTGGAATTACAAAGTACATATTGCCATTCCCCCCCCCCCCCCAATCTCACACTCTTTTCTGTCACAAACCTATTTCAGCATCCGAAATTATTTTTATCACTTTTTCCAGCATTCTATGTATCTTTCTAGATAGAGATAGAGAGAAAATAGCTTGGCCTCTGTATGGAAACCAGTTTTTCAGGCTGGACACTGGAAGAGTTAAAGGCACTCCTTAACAAAAATACGTGTCAGACATTAAGAAATTGGCATAGCTAATGAACACCAATCAATCCTCTCATTCTACATCTGGAAAAGTTAGGTTATATGTCAAAACTTGATACCATATGAATTGTCACAGTAAAATATGGTGGCTCACTATACTGCATGTGATTAATTGCTTGTTTGGCAAAAGGATGATGGTTTTCTTGAAAGAATGATTACAGGGGTGAAAAACGGATTGTTTATGATAATGTTGTCCATAAAAGATCACGGAAGCTGGAAAATTGTCCCCATGCTAGGTAAAATTGGAACTGCATTCTCAAAACGTGATGCTCTGTTGTTGGTGAGATTGCAAGGGTATCATCCTCTATGAGCTTTTAGACTGGTCCCAAACCATCAACTCAGAAGTCTACTGTGAGCAGCTGGACTGCTTAAGTGGAGCACTGAAGGCCAAATGCCTGGTGTTGGTAAACAGAAAAGGTGTTGTGTTCCACCAAGAAAATGCAAGGCCCCATGCTGCATTACCAATGCAACCATATGCTGCGGCAATTGGGCTGGGAAATAATGATGCATCCACCATATTTATCGGACCTGGCTCCCTCACATTTCAATCTGTTCCTATCCACAAACAATTTCACTCTGATAGTAAGTTTTGGAATAACATTGCTGACTTGCCACAAAAACAAAGTTTCTACAGGAATGGCATCTACAAACTTGTAGATCACTGGAAGAGGGTCATTCTACTAATGGTAATTATGTTCTTGATTAAATAACACATTGGTTAATCATGGGAATGATTATTCTTCCTATGTCGTGTTTTCCCATTACTTTTGCATCAACCCTAAACTTTCAGTCATTATCTACAGTAAAACACAAGTTCACGCTCAGTTGTGAATTGGAATGAATATAATAGTTTGTAGTCAAAAACTCATTTTACATAGGTCCATTTTACAAATAATATGGAAAACGTATATATCTGATTCATTAAAATTGAAGAATGTTATGTTTCATTTCGTCCACTGACTTCAACAGGCATTCTACTATAATACGGTTATAACACAATGAAGGATATTAATGTAGAAATTCATCTTCCCACCTGTTAATATTAACTATCTATTGATATGTATTTTTTTTAGCATTTTTAAAAGAAAATATTTCTTATCAACATAATTTTACACTATTAGTGTGGTATTTTGTTACAGTGGTTGCAGTTATTCTATTAAAAATTAGGAATATCCCGACAAAAAAAGTGCTTCTGTTGCTCAGATTTATAAAACAACCTCATACCTAAAGTTAGTTCAGTTGTAAATGAGTTACAAATAACTTTAGATGATTTATTTCCAATTGAAAAATGTGAAGTGATTTTATTAGCTTTCCCATAAAAGGCAATTATTTACACAAGACTTAATTAATATTTCAAGAAAAAAATTGCTCCTCAGTTCACTTGCCATGGAACTGTTAGTACCATATGCTATAGAGATCTGCAAGGAAAGTAAGACTTCACAAAAAGACATACATCAGAAAGAAAATGCCCATTCCCTATCTGGTATCAAGTCTTTCTGCTCTGTAAACTAATTCTGAATTAAATATCTTACAATACCTTTAACTGAAACATTATTACACATTCTTGACCAAAGTTTTTACACTAGTGATTAAACTCTGCAAGTAAATTTGTCAAAAAAAAATAAACAATTACTAACCTTTTCTCAAAAATTTCTATTGTCAAATGCAGTTGTTCACGTTTTGTTTTCTCCCTCCGTTTTACCATTTCCAGTAAAGTGCTGAAAGAAATAAATGTAACTGATAATTAAGTTGATCACATTTTAAATAATGCAAAATATTGCTTTGCTGCACCAGTTATTTGAAATCTCTTACTACATTATATTAATCATAGAAATTAGTACAATTTCTTGTGAGTGACTCATCATGACAAATACAAATCTACCGTCAACTTGTAAGTTTAATTTAACCTGTAAGTAACATCATGTTAAAATGGTACCTTGGACTGATTGCTTATTTGAAACATAAAACAACGCATAATTGGCAGAATATTATAGTTGCTCAATCTTTACTAGGTCCACAATATTGGAAAAGGTTATTTATTCCATTTTAAAAGCAATATATTAATGAGCCGTCAGTTATTCCCGACGTACTTCACCGAAAGGCCCCAAATTTCGTTGGCGGGTTTCCCCCTGCCCGACCCCATGTTTGGTTAGAAAAACAGGTCCCTAGCTGCAATGGAATGCCTAAACTTCACTTTCACAGTTAGGGAGCAGTAAATAGCATTGACAGCGATTCTCGTTTCCCGTAGAAATAGCATGGTAAATATTTTTGCTTCTAGCAAGCTCCCTGTTTGGACTTTAGACCTGATATTTGGCACTGCAATCTGGACCACAAGCAGAAATATTCTCTGAAAATTTTAACTGTGTACATTTATTTCCTGATGAGTTACAGCTGACACAGACACACACATCTTCTTTTATTATGTAGATAACGCCTTGGAAATATGGAGAATCTGGCAACAACAGCAGATCAAAATGCTATTTTAACTCTTTACTCTCACAGTTAGGGAGCAGTAAATGGCAACAATAAATCTGACAGCAATTTTTGTTTTCCTTAGGAATAGTATGATAAATATTTTTGTTTCTAGCGAGCCCCCCCCCCCCCCAATTTGGACTTTCGACCTGAAAACTGTCACTGTAATCCACACCACAACTAGAAACACTCTTTGAAAATTTGAAGCGTGTACGTTGATTTCCTGATGAGTTATGGCTGCCACACACCACAGACATCTTTTATTATGTAGAAAATGAAAACTTTTATTGGCAATAAGAAATTCATCACCACTGAAATGTTTCCCAGTTCACTCTTTTTAAAATATATTACAGAAAATCTCAAATTAAAAACTAGTCAGTAAACTTTTGGATACATAATGGCATGGAATTTGACACTTCATAGTTTAGTGTTGAACAAATAATTTTACCATTTCCTGTAAAGATGAAAATTATGATTTGGGAGAATGAAAAATCGGAGCACAATGGTTCTGCAGTTTACGGTACTCAGGCACCATTTTTTTAATATCATGAATCAGGCTTCTGTGTCATCCTATGGTTCATGTATTGACCTTCTTCTGTTATTGTGACAGTTAGTAAGTGGATACCATCTACCAGAGAGCAAAAACAGTTAACATGTCAGAGAAGAAATTGCAACTAGTGCACCAAAAGTTGTTACACACTTGTGTTGAAAACATTAGCTCCCATTAATTTCCTTTCCTTTAGACAATTTTAGAACTTTATTTCTGTGAAAACAAGTTAAATTCTTTCTGAAATATTGCAATTTCATCTGTTTGGAATAAAATAAATGAATGAAAGATCTTCCAATAAACATCAAAATTAACACTGAAGGAAATTAGTTGCCTTCAGTTCCAAATATATATACTCAAAAAAAAAAAAAAAAAAAAAAAAAAAAAAAAAAAATTGCACCACACAGAATGTCATGCATACAATACAACGCAAAGTGCTTAAAGGTACTAGTGTAAATAATAAAGCTCACGTTTGCAATCCATTTATGAAGTGGATACAGAAAAATTAGCAAAGCTGCCAACTACTCCGATTTTTGGTTAAAATCTGATATTTAGGGGTTTTTTTCAATTTCACAATAAAGAAAAAGATGACCATTTCCAGACAGAATACATGACAAAGTCCACACCTAAATTCTTTTACAGAGCTGAAGGTCATAGATTGTTTCTAAATGGATGTTTATCGAACCTATACCAAACTCTCCCCACTCTGGCCAACTAAACACTAATCGGATTAGAATCAAAAGCTTTAGAGTGAAGGAGATAATACAGATTAGAGAACTTCGCAGATCTGTGGGCCATGATTGACACTGCACCTTGAATGTGTCTCATGCTTATCTATTGGTATCTGGATTGGGCTGGTAAGGGATTAAAACTTTTCTTTCACTAGAGTTGAGGAACTTTTAATTATAATCACTTATGCAATTTAGGTTCCCTACTGTTAGCTTGCTGCTGCCGCTGATCCGAGCACTGCACAAAAAAACATTGGCGATAGGGACGAGTAATTGTTCCTATTCTCTCTGTATTGCAAATGTTAACTTTTGCAATATATCTATTGTTAATTGTTGGTTAATGCCTACTACATATTGTTGATTATTAGTGATTAAGGTAAATTTCGTTAATACAAAAAGGCACATGTGCCAAAAATGTAATTAGACTGATTTAAGCTTTTTCGTCAAAATTCATAATCAGTTAATGGGCAGGATAAAATGATCATCACTAAACTCGGATTGCTTGAATGGGAAGGCTAATTTGTTTTCTCCCTTAACATTGGAGCTCACAAGGTGCCAAGACTGTTTTATGTTAAGTAAATATATTTTGATTGCTAATAACTAATAATTGCACATACACCTGCAGTTTACTGCACTCACTCACTAGATGGCGCCATGAGTGGTAATAATTTTTTTAAGGTGTGTAAAATAAGTGAATAACTTACAGTATAAAAGCTTTCCATCTTATTGAAAAATTTATTGGATTATCTCTTGAAATGTTTGGTATAGCCCATGTTTTTTTCCCAGGTCTCATCCTCTGAGGTGTTATGATTTTATTAACCTGCATTTTTTATACTGCAGATTGGCAGTAAATTGTTTATAATTCATGATTTTAGGCTTGTTTTCTCCGATGGGATTATTTAGTTCCGGGGACTTTTTTACTATACTGAGGATCTGTTGCGAATCATTTACGATAATTTGTATGTTTTAGGCTTGTTGCTCTCATGGCATTATTTTGTTCAGGGGGTCCTTTTTATACTACAGATTGGCAGAAATTTGCTTACGATAATTTGTGTTTTTAGGCTCGTTTTCTCTGATGGGATTATTTAGTTCCAGGACCTTTTCTTTATACTGAGGATCTGCTGCGAGTTGTTTAGGATAATTCGTGTTTTTTTAAACTTATTGTGTCTGATGGGAGTTTTTTTTATACTGCAGATCGGTGGTGAATTGTTCACAATTTTGGTTTTTAGGCTTGTTATAAGATTAGAATGTTTCAAGGGGGAGGGATAAAAAGGGCGGAACAGTGGTTCAGCAGTATGTTCAGGTTTAAATGGTTGTCTCCTGTAATTTTGTTCTGGGGTTTTCTTAAATTGCTGAACAGCAATTCAATGTCCAGCAGTATGCCCTTGTTAGAAAAGCCATCTCTTACGAGATTACTGATTTTTGCGAGTGTTTTTAAATTACAGAACGACTGTTTTTGTTATTGACAATAGGCTGCTGAAACAAGTAGCCTTGGATGGTACTGACCAACATTCATCAGATAACGATATGTGCAGTTAGGAAAATGTACTTTAAATATTATTACTTCTGTAGGTTTTCTTTTTATTTGCAAAACAAAATTCTGTTTACGAAGTATTCTCTTATGGCCTCTTCACTGCTAGTAATATGGCTGTTTAGGTTATTATTTGTAGAACTTTCCTAAAAGTTTAATATTCTTTCTAATGTGATATTGAAACTAGCTTTTCATTAGATTAAATCACATATTTAGTGGGTTTTTTTTTTTACAGAAATAATTTTAAGAAACTTGGTATAATTCTGAAAGAATTATTTTCCATTGCTAGAAGGATCTAGGAGCCTCTATCTTCGTCTAGGAGTCCAATAGTCAAGCGTTCTGTCAAGACGTAACACATTATTGCATTGCGTTAAAAAAAAAATGTCATCTGAGCAGCGTAAATTGCAGAACTGCAGGTTTCCAATTTCCTCCAAATAATATTTTTCGTCGTGAAAGGTTGGCAGCTCTGTATTAGGGTAATATCAGTATAGGGTGTGACAGCCTTTAACAGCAATACAAGCACTAATACGGTTAGGAAGTGAGTAAAAAAAGGTACCTAATAATGTCCTGGTCTATAGTTCTCCAGATTTGCTGCACTTACACCTGAAGATCTATCATGTTATGTGCTGAATGACGTTCTCTTCTCGGACATAGTTTTATGTCCTTTTTCAACACACTTTTTCACAATTTTCCAGATGGGCTCAATCAGCAATAGATCTGGCAAACATGCTGGCCATAGTAGCATGGAAATGGCATTATTGTGCTGGAATGTGGCAATTTGGTTTGCTCTGCAAGAGTGGTAAGACCACTGGGCAGAGAATGGTATCCGTATATACCACTAGATGGTTAAATTACCCTCAATGACAATGATGGATGACCAAATGACTTAAGAGATGGCCCCCACACCAAGATTCCATCAGTGGATGCTATATGGCACTCAATGATACATGACATGGAAGTTCTTTCACTGGTGTGGCCATTGTTCTGTTCCAGGCAGATGAAGGCCTTATGATGAAGACAATATATCACCAATCGTCATGCCACTCAGCTTCCACTACAATCTGGCATGTTTGTGGATTTGAGTGAGCAAAATGCAGAGGAGAGAGTGGCTCCCTCACAAAGCAGCTTCGTGCAGGTGTCAATGATTGGTACTGACAAATACCGGCAGTGCCCCATCAGCCATTCTGTTGCTGGATATCTATCGGACAAGCACATTTTGTGATAGTGACAGCCATCTTGTGAATCTGTAGATCATATCAATCCATAGTAATACGAGGGAAACCTGATAATGAATGATGCTGTGAACCACCTTCCCATGTCTATTGTTGCCAGCAGAAGCCAACTGTTGATGAATCATGTCCCAAATGCACTGCAATTCATCAGGCTTTACATAGAGCTATGATAAGCCCTTTTGCACAAACTCACTGAGTTGATTAAACATCTGTCTACAACATACAAACGGAATTACCTTCAATGGTAAATGCATGTCTGGTTCGGCTTCCATTTACACTGTCCACTTTTCCCCAATGACAACCTTCCCTACAACTAATAGAATTCCTGTCATCCACTGCATTTTAAATGCAGCCAGATCATGATTTTCCCTTCATTTTCATATATAACTGTTCTGTATTTCTATACTGATTTGTGTAAACATAGCTCTACTCTAGCTCTACTAGACAATTTTTTTTACTTGTGTTGCTTTGCCTTTGAATGGCACTTTTTTTGCAATAGGCTAAATGGCCAGATCGCAAGGATCCCAAGGGCTCAGAGAAGGTGGGGGAAGGGAACCCACTGTATAGCTGTTAGAAAATATATGGTAGCCTCCCGTCAAGGCCACCAAGCATGGCCTATCCCACACATGGGACCATGGCTTTGCTTCCCATCAGATGAACAGTGGCCTTTCCAATGCCCATCAGTATCTCCTAGTGACCAAGGCAGCTGCATAGAGATAAAAATCAATGCAGGCCCAGATGAGACTCAAACCTGGGAACTGCAGAATACAATCCTGGCACATTATCAACTGAGCCGTAATAATATATTCATTTGTGTAATAATTCCATTGCACAAGAAGCAATGGAAGTTAATATTCTTAAAAATGTAGGCTAAACTTGTTCAAGGGCACTTAATCTTATTATATTGCTTGAAAAGGGTGAAAATTTCACGACCATAGCAACGTTTAGAAATGACTCCAATATTATATAGTCTAATTTTAGTCTTTAGGCACATCTCCTATTTTTCCACAATCACTACAAATTCTTAATCTTCCAGAAGCAACAATGCTAGTGAGTGGCACTAACAAATGAAAAAACTTCAATTTTTTTAAAAATAATATAGAATTTTCCATTAGTTTTTTAAACTCGTATATCTTATAAAAGTATATGGTTTAGGCTTAAAAAACGGTTTACATTTTTAATTTGGTACAAATTTTGGTATGCCATAAAACACAATCTCTGCCATTATTTGGTTTGCAATTCCTTAATAGTCATATTCAGCATGCTGTAAATTCTGTTTCCATTACAAAACTTACACGCAATCTTCTGATTTCAGCTCACTAGTTTGATCTAAACTGTTGCCAACATATTTTTCCCATAACGTTTTGAAATGTTTTTGAAAATCAACCAACACATTTTTTACATTGAAGGATTTTGGGAGCAATTACCAAGTATGCACTTTTAAATTTTTTTCATTTCACTCTGGTTTCATTATTATTTTCATCACTTACCACATTATTCACTGCATTATTTCCCAAGACAAACCAGAGTTCCTAAATTCTGGCTGGATATTTACCATGTTCAATCAGAGCAAAGCACAAGATGCAGCTGTGATTAATCCTTCCACAGTCCTGCCTGAAAAACTGATTTAAATCCAGAGGCCCAGCAATATTTTTCACCATGATCAGCCAAAAAAAAAATTTAACTTTAGAACTTTTTCTTCTTAAATAACTAATGTAAGCAATTATGGCATGTTACATGTCAAATTAATCAGCATTTAATTCTGGATTTTCTGAAAATAAAATATAAAAAAAACGACTAATTTTATTTTAATAAGACTTTTTTAGAATCACGTAGTAAAAAATTGCATCTGGCAATGCAAATAAAAATTTATTAAAAAAAAAAAACTAATACACAAATGATTATAATGCACATGAATAGAAAGCTTATTTATTTATGAATAACACAAAATAAATTTTTATTTAAAATAAGAAAATTACACCCTTTTTGGAATTTTTTTTCTCGGTACTATACTTTGAGAAAAGTTTAGGCTTTTTGCCAACTCATATGAAGTTATATGAAGAAGTCAAATTCAGAATTAAAAAAAAAACCTAACAGAAATAGGTCATGCTATATATCAAATTAAACTGAATTTAATTCTGAATTTTATGAAATTAAAATAATTGTCAAAAATGAGAAATGTTTTAATTTTAATAACACTTTTTCAGAGTGATGTAGTAGAAAAAAGGGTTTGATGTGGCAATTAAGACTCCATTCTAAAAAAACCCAAGAAATTAAACTTGCTTTATTACGTTCTAATAAAAAGAACATTTTATTCCAAGTAATAAAATAACTTTTTTAACCTTGAACAACAAATATTGCAAATATATACCCAAAATATTTTTTAAAAAAAATGCAATTATCGGGATGTACTTTTCTCAGTTCTTCATCAATGACTTTCTATGATGATGCAGCAATTTCCGTTTTTTTAAATATATATGTATATAATAGAAATAAAATTTAACAACTAATATTTACATATTACTAATAAAAATATCAAAGATAAGCTTTCAAAAATATAAAAACACTCAACAATTATCCTATGTACAGCTGGCAAGAATGATTTCATAACTAAAACCACTTTGAACAGCCTGCCATGGAAACTTTGACGGTTATGATTACACAAAAAATATCTATTTTTGTACATTTATATTATTCAGGAAGTAAACATATAAAGTATAGGAATATTACAATAAATTTAAAGTAGAAAAAGAGAGTAAAATAAAAACCAAGAGTAAAAATACACAATTGGTAAACACTTTCAAATTGCTCTGCAAAAAAAAAAATTATGGTTTATTTTTGGAAGTTTTTGAAACTACTTTTAAGGAAAATGGGTTGACAATTTGAACGTATCCAAAACCATAAATTTAGTAGCAAGAAAGCTTAGTTTCAACAGGAAGAGTAAGTATGGCAAATACTGTGATTTGAGTTACTTGACTGGCAACCGGAAGGATATTTTATGCAACTTTGGATAGAAAGTCACCATAAATTAAAAGGTTTTTTTTTTTAAAAACACTTCTAAAATATACATTTTCAGAGTACAGAGAGTCCTTGATATATATTATGCCGATATATGTCATTCTGCCTACATGCTGTTGATTAATTAGGGATGATAAGAATATATTTGATGTATATTGAGTTTAAGTATATGTTATTTATATATGTACTTTAAGTCATTTGAACAGGAAGGTACACGTATATTTCATTCCCCTGAATCTTCTTTTTCTCCTTCTGCATTTAAATTTATAAAACCCAATTCTTGAGAATTTCTACCGTTTTGTAATTTTTTTCTCCTGACATACTTTGAGAAAAGTCCAGGCTTGTTGCAGAGTCCAATAAATAAGTCAACTTTAGAATATTTTTAATAAATAACTAATCAACAGAAATAGGTCATGCTATATACCAAATTAAAGAGAATTTATTCTGAATTTTATTACAGCAAAAATTTGAATATTTTAAAAACAGATTAATTTTAATAAGACTTTTTACAGTGGTATACCGAAAAAATATGTATATATTTCATAATTACTTCCAAAATCTTCCATTTTTAAAAATAGCAGTATTTTATCAATTATCAGATTTTAGAAACTTTAAGGAAAAATTTGTTGATAATAGTTTAAATCAAACTTCTGAACTTAAATTAGGGGATTGCTTCAGCATAGAATAAAGTTAAACAAATTGGCAATATACCTTATATCTCTTCTAAGAAATGGCAATCAGATGGCTTTAACAAATTATTTTTGTCATAGTTTAATAAAATATGCATCAAATGAAAAAAGAAAATATTATTTATTAAGCCTGAATTATACATTTTTATAAGATATGTATAAAAAAAAATTTAAAACGGTAATTTTTATTTTTAAATAAATCGATTTTTTTTCATTAAAAATGGATATATAGTCCTTGGCCTATCATTTCAAATTCTGCGAATGTATATAGACGTCCTGGATACTGGAAGGGTTAAGAATCCAAGGACATGAAAAATTATGTGAAATCTTGCTTCCCTTGTGACCAGAAAATCCCAGAAAAAAGCTTGGATTGCAAGGCAATCTTCTGCAACTGGTTTATAGAAAGTCTTGTTCCTGAACTAAAACTTTATTGACAACACGAAAATTTGTCATTTAAGATTCTTCTATTATTGGATAATGCCCCAGACCATGACAGACATTGAAGCTTTGTGTCCAAACATCTTTGATGTTTCTGCCACCACAAACTACTTCACCCATTCAGCCTATGGACTAAGTAAGCAAATTTTAAAGCTTACTCTTTGAGAAGAACCTTTAGAAAGCTAATGAGGCTGATGGTGAAGGCAACTGTTAAGGAGTTTTGGAAGAGCTTTAACATCAGGGATGCAGTGTACATTATTGGTGAGGCATGGAATGAAGTGACAGTTATGTGTATGAACAGTTTGGGAGAACATTTATCCTGAAGCTGTGCATGACTTCACTGGTTTTGAAACTTCTGAAGAAGTTCATGGGAGTTGGTGTCTTTGGCAAAGAATGTTTTTGATAATGTTGAGGAGGAGGATGTCAAAGAGCTGCTTGAGTCACACTCACAGCCCTTAACTAATGAAGAATTGGCTGAACTGAATAGGCAGACATTTGATGAAGAGATATGGAAGATGAAAACATAGGTCTAACAGAAGAAAACAGCCTAACAAAGAATCAGGCATGTTTTTAACCTTACTGATGAATTAACAAGCATTCTAATCATTCTGCTAAGGTAATATGACTCATAAATGACAGTTTCCCTTACTATCGTGAGATTTATGATGCAAAGATTCATGGTGGCAAGCAGAGTTGGGTTGTTTTACCTCTGAGTGGCACTTTTTTGCACACCATGGGCTAAATGGCCAGGTCACATGGACCCCAAAGGCTCAGAGAAGGTTGGGGGAGGGGACCCACTGGAACAGCTGTTGGGAGACAGATGGTAGCCTCCCATTAAGGCCATCCAGCGTGTTCTTTAACGTGCACAGGATATGGCTCTCCCGCACACGGGGCCACGGCTTAACGTCCCATCCGACGGAAGGTGGCCTTTCCAAGCTCATCGGTGTCCCCTACTGACCGTGGGCAAGGCGGGGAATTTTGCAGAGATAAATCTCAATGCTGACCCAGCTGGGACTCGAACCTGGGAACTACAGATTACGAGCCTGGCGCACTACCGACTGAGCCACCCCGCCCCGGTGGCAAGCAGATGAAGTTAGATTCCTTCTTCATGAAAAAAGTCAGAGAACCTCAACAGCTAGTCACAGAAGCAGCTGGAACTACAGTTACAGTTGCAGCAACTTCAAATGCTGAAAAAGTGCAAATGTAATAGAAAGAAAAATTAAAAATTTTAATTTTTATATTTTATTAAAAAATTTAGTGTATTTTCTAAATCATTATTTAGCAATTACAATAAATCATACTGTATTAAAGTTTAGTGTACAATAAAATAAGCATTTCCAAATCATATCCCTATACACTTCCATATAAATTCGAATTTTTTAGTTGGTCTAGAACAATGTTTCCCAAAGTGGCCGATACCGCCCCCTGGGGAGATGCTGGAATGATCCAGGGGGTCGGTAGTAGCCTTGGGTGCAATTGGGAGGCATAAAGTAGGGAAGATATGAAAATTTTGAAAAACCGTTCATACATGTTTCATCTGTTGTGTAACAGAGTTAAAGTTGTAGTGATTAATTTATTTTCCATTTTATACTATGGTTGATTTTAATAAATAATTGTATAATTTCAAGCTTCAAGGTGTCTTATTTACATCAACATCTTTCTTTACTATGTTATAGGATGTAGGTAGAAATATAGATACATAAAAGAATGCAAATTTGTCACTGCATCTTTCTGTTTGTTAGCTTAAAGAAGGTAGATTTCCAGGTGGGTGCTGAATAATTATTTTTCTGAAAAGGGGGCAGTAGGACAAATAAGTTTGGGAACCTCTGGTCTAGAACATATCTCCCACATAATACATTAGTTCAATGAGAAATTGATGTCCTATATATGTCATGCTTTTCAGGAACATAACTACAATGCATATTGAAGACCCCCTATATATATATATTTAAAATTTTTAAATAAGATCTTTCTATTTAAAAAAGTGAAGTTTCATATACTTTGAACTTTCATTGTGGATTCGTCAACATTTATGTTCGATGGTGACCTTAGAAAGGTTAATTGGATACATGAGTGAATGCTTGTGTTCCTTTGCACCTCCTACACTTGGAGCACAGCCTTCCTGCTATAAACACTGGATAACATCTGTATTTGTTCAGTAGCACTTTAAGGTAAGAGCAAAGAAGGGAGAGTGAGTATTTATGTTTCTTAACTACAGCACACCTACAATACATTTTAACTCTTAAACCAAAGTATAGCTTTCACATTGCAATAGAAGTACCAGTCTGCAAGACATCCATTGTGTTATATTCAATAAATAAAGTTGAAATTGCCACTTCGTTTTAGATACTACTTTCATTTTGAAACATATACAAAAGGCATAATAAAGAGTACTTGATTTGATGGTAGGTCAGTTTTATTTCCATGATTTATCTAAATTTTATCTCCAAAGATTTATTATTGATCATTTAGAGTTATGGTTACATCTTCACTAGTATTTTCTGAAGATGAAATCTTACAACTTGTTGCTGCTGAATTTTAAATTTCATTCCGGTTATTATTTATCATTTTTTGGTTTTCCAATAAAAATGTGATCTTTATCATTCCCTGAGGATCAAGTCTTAGATACAGAAGCAAAGAGGATTTCTTTAGCTCAAAAATCAGTCAACAGCCTCACCAAAGTTGGGGGAAGGGGGATGACAATGCAATTGTGTCAATGAGTTTTAATCTCCCTTTCTTTGCTATTGGTATCCATTCCCACCCTACTTGGCAAAATTCTATTTTAAAGATTTGGGTTGTCTTACCTCTGAGTGGCACTTTTTTGCACACCTATTTTAAAGATGAATAGTTGATTATATCAAACGGTTAAAATAAAATGTTTACCCTCCCCCTCTCAAGAAAAAAAAAATGTGGCTATGCTACTCTGAGTACACTGAATTTTTTTTTAGCCTTAGTGCACTCAACTTGCAGGCTTTGATTTTTCTACCTATAAGCAGCACCTTTTTTCACACAATGGGCTAAATGGCCAGGTCACATGGACACTGAGAACTCAGAGTCAAGGGAATGGGGACCCACTGGGCAACTGCTAGGAGAAAGTGGTATCCTCCTGTCAAGACCATCCAGCATGTTCTTTATCATGTACAGGGTATGGCTCTTTGTCTCATCCAATGGATGGTGACCTTTCCAAGCCCATCAGTGTCCCTATTGACCAAGGACAGGTTGTTGGCTACTGATGTTCATGAGATGAATTCTTTCATTAGGGCAGTTAATGAGACTGAAAATAGATTAGGTTTGGTGATAAACAGAGAGAATGGTGAAAACTGGCCAAGCATATGGTACTTCAGTTAATTTGAATGACTGCACTCTTGACCAAGTTTATTTATCTCACGAGCTATTTGTAACAGATAATGGTGATGTGTGTCACGAGATTAACAGACGAATAGGGATTACTGATGGAACTTTTAAGAATCTATGGAGAGTGTGGAGATATAGCCATATACACCTAATGCTAAAATTAGGCTGTAAAATAGTTTAGTTCTTTTTAGGGTTAATTATGTTAGTGAATCTTGGACCCTTTGTAAACAAGATAAAAGGAAACTTGATGCTTTTGATTCTAGATGCTTATGCAGTATCTTGGGCATTAGTTGGTTTGACTTTGTAAGTAATGATGATGAGGTTAGAGGGAGTCAGCAAGCTCCTTTGAGTGCATATTGTGCCAAGAGAGATTGGACTGGTTTGGACATATGCATAGTTGCAGACTGGAGAATAGGGTTATGAACAGTGTGCCTAAAAAGCCTCAAGAAAAGGCCTAAATGCCTGTCTGTCAAAAACTTTTCAATTGCTTTAAAATAAGAGGCATTAAACAGGACTATATTACTATTGCTAAGGTAATATTTTGAATTATAAGTACTTAAGCAAATATGATACTTATTTGCACAATACAACCCCCCCCCCCCAAATTATGCCGTCTTGAATCCCATACCCATTTATGGACATACAAAGTAATATTTTACATTGCAGAATTTATGTGATAGGAAGTGAAACCACATGAATTGCTTCATGATCATATATAAACAATATATAACATTTAGCATGTGCTTGGCTACTACTGGGTTCAATCTACAGGTAAACCATGGATGTTTGTGTTGTCTTTCTGCTGAGGTCCTGTCATGCTCACGGACCTTCTACTATGGCATATTAACTGACAAGCTCCTGTCAGACCTCTGTGGCAAGCAGCTTGCTTTGGGGGTATTTATTTTTATTATTTATGTAATGCAGCACTTCTATACTGATATTTCTTAATAAAAGGAAGTTTGTGTATACTTTAAGAAAACAGCAATTACATACAATTGGTAGTTACATAATATATAAATTTATACCATATATTGGACAATAAATATTTTTGTTAAACAAAAAAACATACTTACACTGCTCGGCTTAGATCCCTTCTTAATTTTAACATTTTCTCATAAGATGTTTCATCATTTTTCCTGTTCTGTGAAATGAGTTAAATGTATAGTATTAATTTATATAACAGTAAAATATGATGAAGAAAAAAAAAACCAAAACAAAAAACAAACATGTATTTATGTTTATAGAAAATATAGATTTCTCAATTAAAAGTACTATGTAAAAAAAGATAATGCCAACATTTTCAAAACTAGAATATTATGCTCTATTCTCCCAAGATGATAAAGAAAGTATTAACCCTTACTATGTTGCAGCCCAAAGAATCGCTTTCCTCTTTCCCATTCTAGTGATTGGAGAGCGAAGTAAAAGGTTGTGAAAAAAATTTAAAAAAAAAATCTGAATTTTTTTCAACTATTTCTAATTAAATATTAAAAATAACATTTAAATTTATGATATATATATATATATTTTACCTGTTGATTCCACTTGGAAAAAAAAATACGATAAAGTTTGAAAGCAAATCTATTTGAGTCTGCAGTGAATGCATGAGCATGTTCAGTCATGTTACACAGCATCAAGTAGCACCAATTTAGTTTATGCCTTTATTCTGCCATCCCATACTAAGATTATCAATTGGTTGTATTCTGCATATTTTGTGTCATTTATAGCTCTACTAGAGTTGTAATGCTTTCTAAACTTTTAACATAATGATATTGATTTCTTTACTACCAGAAATTGCATCATCTGGGAATATGCACATTGGCTTTCAATCAATATTTTAGCAGACACTTGATTTCAAAGACTTTTTTATATTCTTTAATGCTTCTCAAATGGATACTGTGACTATAAACAATAATTAATTAGAAATGATAGAAAGTGAAACTGCTAGCGATCTACAGGGTGTTTCAAAAGGATGCAACCTTCTATTGTATTTTTATAATTAAACTTGACAAAAGACACAAATTTCAAAAGATGCAAATTAGACATATCTACCTTTACAACAGATGTTGAAAGCAATTTCCTGCAACCTGGATGCAGGTTTGTACCCATTTCATGATGTTGCTTGGTTGTTCAGGGTTTTATGGCGCATTAGCATCTAAGGCTATAATGCACCATAATAATTTCCATAAGAAAAATGATAAAAGTCATGTTACCCTTAACCAAATTTAAAAATAAACTACAATGACCAACATAACAAATGCAAATAAATAAAACTGAACATATTCAGCAACAATGAACAAATGTATAAATATGTTATATATATAAATATAAACATAAAAGTAACCCAGGTGCAAGCGACCTGGGTTAAAAATATAGTATAATAAAAGGGAGTAAAACTACAGGCGAGTAAAATATCCAGTATATTGAAAAATTTAAATACTGAGCTAAAACAACAATGATCAGATAACAGATGTCCGAGTGTAAGAGAATTGGTGTAAAGCACACCTACGATGATGTTTAGCCGTCACGTGGTCCAAGGTGAGATTGATAGCGTACAACTCTGCAGTGAAGATGGAACACAGCAGTGGGATCTGGTCTGCAATGATTATATCACAGCAGACCATGGCTGATCCCACTGATGTGCCAGACTTCAAGCCATCTGTGAAGACAGCAAGAAGTCCGGGTACTCAACATGATAGCTGGCAAAGAGTTTCTGGTACACACAGTCAGGTATAAAGGTCTTCCCCATCCTGCACGGGGAAAAATCACAGGAAGGGGAAACAGCGAGCCACAGTGGAAGTGGCTCAGCTGTCGACTGTGCATGCTATCGAGACTGGTGTTGATGTCTCTGAGATAGCCTCGGAGTCTCAAACCAAAAGGACAAATGGCAGTCGGCTGATTAGTATAAAGTATTTCCCATGCGTATTGTAGGGACAACTGCGGATGGCAAAGAGATAAAGATGGTTCGTCGGTCTCAACATAAAGACTCTAGACTGGTGAAGTGCGGAAGGCTCCCGTGCAAACACGGAGGACCTGAAGATGAGGGGGTCCAGCACCTTCACCACCGAATCCTAAGTAGAGTCGTATACCTGGGATCTGTAGTTCAGTTTCAACCGACAAGTGCATGGTACAGGCGGAGTCGAGAACATCAGTCAGCTCCCCAGAAGTGTACCTTGATGATGGTTAATGCCCATGTGCACTTGGGCCTAAGATGATGTATATGTGGTAAAAAGGTCAATTTCCAATCGAAGATGAGACAGAGAAACTTGGTCTCCACCACAACTGGAATGATGTTACCCCTGAGCTGCAGCTCAGGATCCAGGTGAAGATTACGCTTGTGGCAGAAGTGTACACAAGCGGTTTTCTGTGGGAAAACCGAAACCCGTTTGTAGTCACTAAACCGAAAGATTGTTCAGGGCAATTTGCAGTTGTCTTTCAATGACTCTCATGCTGGATGATGAGAAAAAGATGCCAAATTCGTCAACATAGGGGGCATTGCCTACAGATGGAGAAAGTTGTCTAGTAATAGAATTAATCATCAGAGCAAAAAGCATAATACACAGAACGCAGCATTGTGGCACTCCCTGTTCTTGGGGGTATGGCCGCCACAGAGTGTTGCTGACACAGAAACGAAAAGAATGTGCCATTAAGAAGTTACAGATGAAGATTGGAATGTGACCTCTCAAGTCGAAGCTATGGAGGTCATGAAGAATGCCGAATCTCCAAGCCATGTCGTATGCTTTTTCGTTGTCGAAGAAAATTGACACCAGGTGCTCTCTATGTAAAAAAAGAATATCTGATAGCTGATTCAAGGTGTATCAGATGATCAAGAGTTTACCGTTGCCTGCTAAAGCCACACTAGGTGTTGGAAAGAAGGTTGTGGTGTTCTAAATATGGGTTGAGTCAGCCATTTACCATTCTTTCCAACACCTTGCACACGCAGCTCATCAACACAATGGGATGATAATTAGAAGAAATCTTGGAATCCTTTTCTGGCTTCGGGAAGGCCAAGACAATGGCCTCCCGCCAGGAGTCCGAAAAATTCTCCTCGAGAAAAATACGATTGAAAAGATGGAATGATTGGAAGAAAATACGATTGCAAGGCTCCAGGCCATTCAAATGAAAGGACAGCGGAGAGCGTTCTGCCCTACTCTTCTGGGCCAGAAACCTGGGGGAGTAAGAAGATGAAGAGATGGAGAATGACTCCCCAGAGTGTCGGCAATTACTTTGGAATCAGCAATTGCCTGTCCATTGTGCTCCAGGATCAATAATGAGTGGGACATGCAGTTCCCACCCATCTTCCGGACTTTATCCCACATGACCTTAGAACTGGTCATGCGGGTGATAGAAGACGTATATTTGATCCAAGATTCCTTCTGGCTCTGGCGCCAGATGAAATGAGCTTTCGTCCTGGCACGTTTGAATGTTTCAAGGTTGGGGGACATCGGATATCTCCGAAACACCCCCAAGCCTTGTTCTGAGCCTTACTAGCTGCAGTGCAATCTGGATTCCACCACGGTTTCAGAAAATGAAGAAACTGTGTCGAAGTTTGAGGAATTGTTGATGCAGCTGCATCTATGATACAGTCCATTATCTCCACTACTGCTACATTGATGGGCTCCTGGTAGACAGAGTGGTCATCGAGCTCAGAGAGGAACTCGAAACCACTCCAGTCAGTCCAATAAAGCTCCACCATGAGACGCGTGAAGAGCTGCAAGGCCCCCCCCCCCATGTGAGATGGTATACACCACGGGGAGGTGATCGCTTCCATGAGGGTTGTCCTCGACCTCCCATGTAAAGAGTGGAAGGAACAAGGAGGAGCAGATGATGAGATCAATGGCAGTGAATGTGCGAGTTGGGAAGTGAAATTAAGTACTGACACCGGTGCTCAACAGGGAAAGAGAAGGATCCAGGCGCCACTGCCTCAAAGTGCACTGTGTCTGTTGAGGTCCCCCATTATGAGGAAGGGGAACGGCGGCTGCGAGACGAGATCATCAAGGTCTACCTGGAAGATGATGCTTCCAGGTGGAAGATATACCGAGCAGACAGTCAGGGAGAACCCCACGAAAAGATAGATGACCACCGCCTCTTGTTGTTGATGAAGGATACGACCTGGAATGGAGAATGGTTGCTCACGGGGATGGCGACACCCCCGCGAACTGGTCCCAGCAAACTAATGAAAAGTGCTGTATTGTGGGATCTGTGACTGTCTGGAAGGAGGTCTCCTGCAGGCACACACAGATGGGTTAGTGTGCTTGAAGAAGGGACTTGATGTTGTCACGATTCCTCTGGAATCCACGACAATTCCATTGTAGAAGTGTGGCCATCTCAGGACTTAGAAGATTGGGCAGACAACAAATTCCTATTCAACTTAACAGCCACAGAGGACAGCTTAGTGAATAGTTGTGGTTGGTATCCATGTCCTAGGAATCATCCGAAGGACATGGATCGGTGAACACCCTTTGCAGAGGAGTATAGTTTTCTTTTTCGTCCCTGGTGGGAGCCCCTTCGGTTTAAAAAGTCTTGTAGTCTGAGGGTGGGAAGGAAGAGGCCTTCTGGTGGAGGGGGAAGGCTGAATTGCAGGAATGGAAACTGGGGTTGATGTTGAAGTTGACACCACCCTGTTTCACCTGCGTCAGGAGGTATTTTGCTGCAGGTGAGAAAGATTCAGTAGGTGGTACACTGATGGCAGTCTGCACTGCAACTGAAGTCACTGGAATGATGGGCTTCCCAATGACTACACTGGCATAGGATACCTTGTCAGGTAGGGTGGGTGGTGCAACGAGCTTTCTCGCCTCAGCATAAGAGATGTTTACAACTTTCAATCATTTAACCTCCTTTTCCTCCTTCCACTTGAGACAGTCACGGGAGTATGCTGTATGCTCGCCACTACAGTTCATACAGCTTGCCTTTTCTGCTGTGCAGTCAGGATCAAGGTGATTCTTACTGCCACAGTGGGCACAGGTGGGTTTGCCCCTGCAAGTTGTGCGGGCATGACTGTATATCTGACACTGAAAGCAATGCAGAGGGTTCGGAAATATGGCCGTACCTCACAATGCAAATAACCTGCCTTAATGGAAGAAGGCGGGAGTGGTGTATTAAATGTCACAATCAGTACCTGGGTGGGTACTAATTTCCCATTACAGCATGCTGAAACCCAATGGACCACTGTTACTCCTTTAGGCACAAGTTCTGAGAGGATTTCCTCCTCAGTGACGGCCCCACTCAGTGATCACACCCCCGAGAAGAATTCAAAGTTTTGTGGGGAGTGACCGCGACAGCCACCCCATCAATTTCTCTGACATTCAGGAGCAGTTTCGAGTGTTTTGAACAAGCGGTCTCAACCTGCAAGTTGCCAGATCATAAGCACTTGATGGATTTCAGCTCTCCCACAAGACCTTTCAAACCTTTAGTAACAAAAAATGGGGACATGTCCCCAAGTACCTGATCACCTATGGAGTGGTTGATCAGGAATCTTGGGAATGAAGACACAGACAAAGACACGTTTATCTGCACTGTTTGACGGTGCAGATAACAGAGACAATGAGGAAGATGAGGGCTAATTTTGAGCCCTCTTGTTGTCATTGATCGCATTAATTTCATCTACTCTCACGATTGTTTTCATGTGGTTGTGCCCACTGTCCCCACCCTCCACAAAGCCCAACAAGGGGATGCCCAATCGGGCGCCAGGGCTACGCAGGCATTATACCCACACAGATAGTGAGCCAAGCCCTCACAAATAAAAGGAAAATGAAAAAAGAAATGTGCAGAAATAAACTTTCTACACAAAAGGAACTAAGCGTAAGGTAACAAAATTGTGAACGACCAAACTGGCCTCACAAAGAAAGAATAACTACAAAAGGAAAATAAGTTGTGAGGAAACTCGCAAACCTGTACCTGGATGTGGGAAGGTTACTCACCGCTCTGCATAGTTGACCCTAACAGGACCTGCCCACTAACTGATTGCTACTGAGAAATGCGTCAAGGTTCACCAATGGCAACTCTTGTCAGGTTTCAACAATATTAAGGAGATGAGAAGCAGATCTGCTAATTTGACACAAAAACAAAGCATCAGCCATCAATTTGGTTCTTCCCAGATGACAATCCACCTATCAAGTTGAAGAGATCAAGAAATGCTGGGAAGAAAATAGTTGCAACATTCTTCAGAACCAGTGGTCATATGGCAACAGTTTTGCTGGAAAATAAACATACAATTAATGTGCAGTGGTACACCACTGTTCAACTTCCTAAAGTGTTTGAAAAGGTCAAAGGCAACCAAGAACTGGCTTAAGGGGCATCCAATTGCACCACAATTCCTTAACCCACACTGGCTATCTGACTATCACCTTTCTGGAGGGCACACAGAACAATCTGCTTATCCATCCACCCTACATTCCAGACTTGCACTCTGTGACTTCTTTCTCTTCCCTATGGTGAAGGTTTGACTTAGAGGACATGGATTTTCTAGCCAGATTAAGCTGTCACAGCATTGAGCAACAGTTGAAAAGGGTACCTGAAATTGATTTCCATTCCCTTTCAGCATCAGTGCTTCCAGAAATGGTTCCAGAGGATAAGACACTGCATAACGTCACGGGGAGTATTTTGAAAAAATGTAATGACTGGAACAGTTTCAATTACCCATTGAGCTGTCTCTCAAAAATTTTCTAGTGATCCTCATATAACATATGCTATAATTAGGGTTCAAGACAGAAATCAAAATAAAATTTCCAATGATTAAGCTATAATATATACTAATCTTACATAAAATTCCATAAATGGTTTAATCATGATGTTACACAAACACACACACACACACAAAAAAAAAAACTGGTAATAGTAAGAATGTATTTTATAAGTTTTTAGAATATAATTATATAACATTTTTTATAAGGTATCTGCTTTCCATAACCTTCTACCTACTAATGGACTTCTCAAAGAGAAATTCATTTAAAAGGACTGCTTTATAAATCCCTTTATAAGACTGCCCAGATTGTTATTAAAGTGCTCATGTCACTGAATAGCCTGCTTTTTAGTTTATATTGTTTTTAATGGTCAAAACATTTCTCATCAGAAATTATTCTAGCACCACAATAGAATGAGTTACAAAAAATAAATGTTGGATATACATCCTTGTGGTTAAAGGACAATTCTTTTAAAAAGCTTACAGGGAAAAAGACATTTATAATAGTTTACTATCAGCATGTAGCTGCTCATATGTAAGCAGATCATCCTTGCAATGAATGATGGTCAATTGACAGAATGGAGCCTTCAGCCAAAAAACCAGTCCTCATATATTGGTGACAAACTTATATTGATCACTCTTTTGGTATATAATCTAAACTGTAACATACTACAATATTAGGCTAACAACCTAAAAGATTTGTCCCAAATGACTTTTCTTTTATGTTTAACTTTCAACTTCCCATCTCTGTTTTTAACTTCAATTTGATTTTGTGTGTTGTCCATTCTTCAAGATGTCACTGAAAACTTTGCAATAGGTTGAAAGTGCTACAGTCATCAACCTGTCTTAATAAGTTATCAATTCATTTTTAATTTAAAAGTACAAGAAATTAAAGGTTAGTCCCAAAGTTGATCGTAAGAACCAAAGTCGAATGAGTGTACATTTAAAATATAGCATGATCACTATTTGCAATTTTCTACAAGAAAGAGTAACCACACCAATTTCTCAAATTATTATCTTTTCCATGGCAATGTAACATGCTACTAAAGTAATGCTGTATTTTATATGGTTATGCAATGTGCAAATTTTAATGTTACTGATGTTGAGGTAGCTCAGTTGATTTATTATAAAAAAAAAAAACAATTTTGGGTACTTTTAAATTTTTGGAAAAAAAGATTACTTTTCTAGTTTGCATTTTTTCAGTCCTCCTTCTGAATGCTACATATGGGTTGTTATTTGTCGATCCATCACGCTTCTCAGTTTTAACTTGAGGTATCAAAGGATGTTGCTGAAACAAAACAAAAATTTTATACAAATATATTATTTCACTGGTATTAAATTGTGAATTGAAAGTAAATGCAAAAATTATGATGAAATGTGTTTAAAATTAATTGGTAGAAAGATTACCCAAATGTTTTCAGCAGTTTTAAATTTTTACCAATAGAAAATTTCAAAAAGACAACAAGAAAACAAGAAATTCGAAAAAACTATTATAAATAAGAATAAAATATATTACTTACTCATATATTATTGGTGATCATTTATAATTCATGGACAGAAGCAGGTTGGGTGATCATTTAATTCATAGACAGAAGCAAAAAGCTACATTAAATATAATCCTCTGATTTTTCCTGCATTTGTCTTTCTCAAAATACTCTCCCTTTAACTTCACACATTTTTGCCATTGTTGTACCCATGCATTAAAAGCATCTTTGAAGCCATTTTTCAAAAGCGTGCGAAGTGTTGTCAATTGTGGCTCTGCAAGCTTCGGCGTCTGATACGAAATGTTCCCCTTTCAAAGCTTTCTTCAGTTGCGGAAAGAGGAAAAAAATCGCAAGGTGCTAAGTCCAGGGAACATGGAAGATGTGGCAGAACTTCAGCACCTATGTATGGCAGTGATCACTAGCTGCACAATATTAGCCTTATGGGGCCTGGCGTTGTTGTGATGGAGAAACCAAGTCAAACCAGAAAGTTCCAGATGTTTTTCATGAATGGCACGCCGAAGTTTGGTTCTAAGAACCTTTGAGTAGGCTTCCTTATCCATGGTTGCTCCACGAGGCACAAAGTGAGTAATGAGAACACCTCTGATGTCAAAAAACATAATCATCTGTCTTCATTCAGGATTGCCAGGGCTCTT
The DNA here is from genome assembly GCA_038380435.1 of Ryuthela nishihirai. Taxonomy (NCBI): domain Eukaryota; kingdom Metazoa; phylum Arthropoda; class Arachnida; order Araneae; family Heptathelidae; genus Ryuthela; species Ryuthela nishihirai. The sequence goes on along the minus strand of JAWZYU010000017.1, from coordinate 88,051,780 downwards.
TCGATTTTCTCAGGAGTTATTGAGGAAGGCTGGCTGGCCAGGTCTTGGGTCATCAGCAACAGATTCGTGTCCATCTTTGAATCGTTTATGCCACTTAAAAGTGGCAGGCCTACGAAAACAGTCATTACCATAGGCTTCACTCATCTCTGCAACAGTCGCAGCAGCACTTAGGCCTTGCCTAACACAATAACGAATGACATACTGCTGTTCTGTCTGAATTTCCGACATTCTGAACAAACATCTATAACATACAATCACAGTCTTAACACAACAGCAGTCGATGCCAAATGACCTCAAAATGTGGAGCTTCCTTCGCAGCAGTCACACACAGCGCCATCTAGTGTTACTTTGGAAAAAGCGCCATGTATGAGTACTTATGGCGTCAATCCATGAATTAAATGATCACCCCTCATTCAATACTAAAACAAATTACTTAAACTTACTAAACAAAACTATGAGAAAATGCAAGTTAATTTCAAAACAAATATTGCATGTGACCATGGCTATCATTATAAAATACATAGCTTCAATTCTATTTATTCATTCTCTTAGACAATAAAAGAGTTAGCATAAAAATGGTTATAAATGCCAAAATTCTACAAATTTAAACAAAAAATTACAAAATAGTGTCACTTAGAAGGAAAATGAAACAATCCAAAACTTGATATGTCATGAAGATATTCAGAATTTTTCATCTTGGTAGGAAAATTCCTAGTTCCAACACTTGGTCCTATCTCTTATTGTTTAGAAGCAGCTTTTTGATTTTTTTTTTGGTGGGGGGGGGGGGGGAGGAAGAAATGTATGGTAGGGAGTGAGACCCTTTCGTTGCTTTCAGTTATGGTAAAAGAAGCTGTGTGTCTCATCTGGTCATCTTAGCTCTTATCATTTAGATGTTTGTTGGAGTAGAAATGTTGGGGGACCAAATTTTCATCTTATGATAAGAGGAAGATGTATCCAAATTTGAATATTCTATATATTACCATTTAGAGAAGATAAGGGGTTTTAGACTAAATCAAATCTCAATTTTTAGAGGGGATGTAGAAAAGTTGAGGGGCCAAATCCTCATTTGCTTTTAAATCATAAGAGAAAGCGGATACATTGAATTTCATCTATTTAAGAAGAGTTGATCAAACAAACAAGAGAAATGGATGAACTCTTTAATACATACACAGTAGATAATATAAAGCTCTGAAAGTGTAAATATAATAAGTATTAAGCCCTTGATTTATGATGGCTTGAATAGCTCTGGTTTCAGAATTTTCCAGTAATTTCCTTAGTTTCTCTCAAATATTCTGTTGTGCACTGCTGCTACCAAGAAAAAGTCACTATACAGTGCTACTGGGTAGGTGGACTCGACCTGCCTTTGAGGTTCTAGAGTCTAATATCTGGACAAAAGACAGGTATAAATACTGGTGAATCGAGCACCGTGTTTCTGTGTCTCAGATTAAAGACAGGTACCATGTTGAATTTGGTAGTGGTGCTTTATACTTAACGGTGAATTTATTTTAAAACTTGGTTTGTGAACTGAATACTGTACTGTGTTTAAAATTATTTGTACCACATTATTGAGGCTTATTCTGTACTTTAACACTGCCTTAGAATTTTTAATAAATTTGTTCTTTAAAATAAAAAATAAAACTGGAACTATGTCTGGTCAAGAGAAGAAGTGCAACTGCTGGTGAAAAAATTGCTAAAAGACCACACAAATCTATAACGTTAAAAGATGGAAGTTATTAGAAGAATGGAGGGTGGGCAATCATATCCTACCATTTGTAGGGAGCTACATATTGTCCCCTCTACTGTAACAACAATCATGAAAAATACTGATAAAATTAAAAAGACAACAGAAACTGCAAGAAGAAAAACTGCTACAACTCTTAGATATTCATGTGATCTTGTGATTGGAAAAATGGAACAGTTACTCTCATTGTGGGTTGACGAGTTAAATGAAAGAAACATTCCTCTCACATAAGATGTTATTTGTGATAAAGCGAAGAGTTTGTTTAATGAGATAAATGAAAGGTGGCAACAAAACTTTCATAGCAAGCAAAGGTTGGTTTGCTAATTTCAAGCAGTGAACTCAAATTTACAACATAAAAATAACAGGTGAGGCAGCCAGTGCTGATGAAGAAGCAGCAAGGGCAAATCCTGAGCACTTCAAGCGACTCATAGAGGAAGGTGAATCTGAACTTGTTTTCAATGCGGAGACATCAATTAGAGATCTTGATTAGCAGCTGGTACCTCAGTGGCCAGAGCATCTGACATATTATCAGGAGGTCATGGGTTCATATCCCAACCTGCGCAAGATAATTTTTCATCTAGATCTGATATAGGTATTATTAAGCTGAGTGATTATTTCCTAGCTAGTTGAAAAAAAAAGTTAAAAATATTTCTCAATTTAAAATATTCATATTGTATTTTTTCATAATATGAATATAAAAGTGCAAATAATACTCAATAACACTAAAAATTGAAATAAGAGTTTAAAGAAATCTGTGCTGTGAACAGAACTGAAATGAGAAAAAAAAAATGTTTGCTGTAGAGCAAGTATAGAACTACATATAGGTATGTCATGGCTTGGCCCATTGGCTTTCTGTTATAGGTGTTGGCCATCACCACCCTGATTCTTGGGGAAGATAATGCTAAATTTTCAGTAATATGCCTTAGACCTTTTAATTCATAACATTGAAGTTGAGTGATCATAATATCAAACCAACCATAAAATACACTGATCCTCAAACTTTTTTTGGGACCAAAAGTCTTTCATCTTCATATAACCCATTTAATTTTTTTTGTCCCTTTTATGCACTTATGCTGAAATTTGGGCTCCACATCATTAAATCAAAGTTTCTTCAGCTGTCCTTTATTTGCACTGAAGAATCAGTTCAGTGCTTTAGTAATATAAAAATAATTCCAAAGCACTTCAACTAATATTCACACTACAAGCATCAATAAAATTATTGAAACTGCATCAAGCCCTAGAATAAGTTAATGTACTAGGTTTATTTTAACCTCAATTTCCAGGGTAGTCCTGAAGGACTGTTGTAAATTGATAATTGTTGACATGGAACAGTGTCACATCCATGACAGCAAGTGGAAGAAGACAGAAGGATCACAGAGATTCGATCTATCATCAAAATAGGCAGTGGGATGGATCTGATGCACAAATAATACTATCTTTCAATAATATCATTTGCAGAGTATGGAAGAGACTAGTCCCTGCACTTAACTATGTATGTCAACCTTGAAACATATTTAATAGTATCACGCTAGATGCAATAGCATGACTAAAAGATACATATAATAAATTGAAGTGTGTTAAGTAAAAGTTATCATTTGCAAATAAAAAAATATTTCATGCTTATGCTCATTAAAGGAAGAGTATGAATGGTGCAACTAATTAATAATGTATATTTACTAGATAGTTTTCTATATGCTGCTAAACAACAGGTAGTAAAATGGATCGATGCCTAAGGAAAAAAGCATAGATGACAATCACAGCGTCACCTGTCAACCCCTTAATGTCAATATATCAATAATTTTTTTCTACAAAATATTTATTGAAAAAAGCATGGTGCTAAAATAATTAATTTGTTATTTTATGAATTACTCTGTTGTTTCACTAATGTTTGCTGTGTGGTACCATTTCTTTTTTACTTTTTTACATCTATGATTCTCTGTGATGGAATTTTTAAATGTCTCACAAAATTCAATTTTCTTACCACCTTTCCATGTTTGCTCCATATATTAACTTTGATTTATCCAAGGTTAATTCCCATATCTGTTTTAATAAATAATTTTAGTTAATATAAACTGGCTTTTTGCAAATTAAGAAAGTTTGTGGACCAAAGGATGTGATTAACATCACTGAACAGGATGATAACAAGAGAAAATGGTTAATGCCTAAAGCATATATCGGCATCTGTGCAGCCTCTCAAATCATTTTAACACATTCACACTACATTAGTAAGAGATTCGAGTTCAAATCAAAATATTTAATTGGACTAATTCAAAACAATTCCCATTTTTATTTCCTTCATTTAAATAAAATAACAAAAACATAATCAGATTTCAATTGACAAGATATTCATCATTTTCAATGATCTTTTCCCATCTTTGCTTCAGTTGGACAATTCCTCAGGTGTAGAATTTCGACAGTTTACTATCCAAAAATGTGGCAAGCACATTTGACCTCTTTGTCATTCTGAAATCAGTGATCAATTTGATGGTTTTGTAAGGAATGGAACTTGTGAAAATCAGGAGCAAGATCTGGCGAAAAGGTTGTGGTTAAACATTCATATAAATTCCAAAACTTTCCGAGTGATTTGTATTATGTAAGGTCTGCTGGTGGTGTGAAGGAGGATCATTACTTTTCTGTTGAATTCTTCATTTAGCCATTGCAACTATTTTGAGTACAATTCCATGGTGATCCTTTATTTTTAAGAATCTTCAAAATATATGACACCTTGATGACACCATCACATGCAAAGCATAATCTTTTTTGGATGAAGATGGGGTTGGGCAGTTGATACTGATTTACCTATTGTCTCTTGTGGTCAATGTTAACTTGCCATCCTCATTTTCCTCTCCAGCCATGACGTACCTCATTGACTTGAGACAACAGTGAATTAGTAATGGAGAGTCAATCAGCCTTGTTCTTATCTGACAATTTGTGAGGAACCATGTTCCTAGTTCACTAACTTTTCCAATAGCATGAAGATGAAAGACTGGAAGTTCCAAGATCTTTGGTCAATTTATAAGTGGATATGCTTCAATCAATGGCTTTCAGTGGAACATTATCAGGCTCTGAAGAGTGACCAAGAAGTGTTTTATTTCTGAGCAACAAATCTCCTGACCAGAACTTTGTAAACCAATTCCTGCAATGCCAATTGGTGATGGCAAGTTCTCCAAAGATGGAGCCTTTTTCACCCTTTTCATAGTATTTGGGACCTGCTGGAATTTCTACAAAATGCAGTATCATGTTTTTGCATCTTCCAATTTACTATTCATATTTCTATCTAAAGTTCAAAAAGTTAATAGTTTTTAGCAAAACATGTTTTTAATAAATAGTTATTAGCAGAAAAGTTTTCTCTACAAAATTCCTTATAGTAGAAATTGGAACAACACACCTCAAATATATTACATCTGTTCAACAAAAGGTGATAAAGATATTATTTATGAATTAAATAAAAATAAATACCCCCTCAAGCAGCTGCTTGCCACAGAGGCCTGACAGGAGCCTGTCAGTTTATATGCCATAATAGAAAGTCTGAGAGGATGGCAGGACCTCAGCAGAAAAACGACACATACATCCATGCCTTACCCGGGGCTCTAATCCAGGTCCCTTAGATCAGTAGCCAAGGGCGCTAGCCACTAGGCCACGGGACGGCCAATTATGAATTAACCCTATAGTATTAAGATCAAGCAAAAATGAAATTTCAGGCTTGATTGTAAAATTTATTGTATATTAGCAAAGATGTTGATCCTCATTTTGCCACCTACACATACAGTTTGAAATCCTAGCTTTCAACACTTAAAAGTAGGGAAGAGAGAATTTGTCTTCTATTGCATTTTTGCTATGTAAAATATGATTCTTCATTCAGAAATGCTTTTCCTTTGGCATGTAACATGGCCATCTCTGTTCACAAGATCTATGAGGGCAGAAATAGTTTAAAAAGACCTTGCTCAGAAAACAAATAACTGAAAGTTCTCTATTATTGAGCAATAAAATTTAGAAGTTGAATGAAATAAAATTTAGAACTTCACTGAAGATGGAGTGCTGTTCTTGCTCCAAAAAGCTACAGAGTTTGCTCCTAAAAACTTTTCAATATGCAAATAGTTTGAAGGATGAAACTTCTAAATTTTATTGCTCAATGACAGAGAACTTTCAGTTATTTTAATAGAAGTATTTACCAAAGAGTGTTATTAGTTCATTATAGACTAATTGGATTTAATGCTATATATCCATAATATATTTATTAATATTTAACCATAATAGAATGTTAGGTTTTAACAACTATCATATTGTGAAAACATCTCACTAAATCCTAATATACAGACCGTATAAATTTTGGTTACACATGTTTTGGAGTCTTTACATAAGACTAAAAATTAGCAATATAATTCATATATAAAGATATATATATAATAGAAACAACTCGTTATAAGAAAAATTACTCCTCAGGCAGCTTACTTGGTACTGAGGTCTTACAGGAGCATCTCAGTACAATATATCACAGAGGAGATCTGAATATGAAACCTTGGCAAAAAAAACACATATTAGGAAATTAAAAATCTATGTCTCATTTGGGTTTTGAACCCAGAATTCCGAGATCCACAGACAAACATGGTTAACCATTCAGCCACTGGAACAATAGGTACAAAAAGTAATATGATAAAGACAATAATGGTTATACATACAGTTGCTAACCGCTTGTTTAACCAGTAGTCATATACAGCAATAATAAGGTCATCATCTTCCTTTAGGAGTACTTTGGCTTCTTTTAACTCCACTACCTAAAAAATTTTAAAAGGAAAATTATGGATTAATTATTTTATACTAATGATACATATCTCATACTGTACATTAATGTAACATTCAAATAAAACAAAAATTACAGTAGAGCTTCACAGTGAAGTAAATTAAAGTAAGTTAATATCTTTGACACTGGTGTCACATATTATCCGATAGGAAAAGTTAACTTACAAAACTGGCCAGGCCTAACACCTAAAGTTCAACCCTGCTTTATCATGGTGAAGGATATCAGTCTTTTCAACCGAGATGTTCTCTTCTAAAAAGTTGGTAACCAGGTTTGAGTCCCACCTGGGACAGCATTGAGATTTATCTCTGCACAATCCTCACTTTGCCCTCAGTCAGTAGGTAACACTAATAGGCTTGGAAAGGCTGCTGTCCATTGGATGGGGATGTTAATAATGGCCCCATGTACTAAACATAATATTCAGCAAAAAAAAGGCAGCCAAGAGAGTGTTTTCCCATTTCATAAACAGGACAGAAAATCCCATTAATGGGAGCAATCCAAGTCACCTTGTATAACACTGGACCATGTTTTAAAATATACCACACTGAAAAGATTCATTAAAAGAAATAAAAAAAAAAATCATATTTCAAGTAAATATTATTTGGGAAGAAATTTCCTTTCAATATATAATTTAACTGCTTTTATTCATCAGGTTTTCCAAATCTAAGCTTTAATTGCATAGTTTAAACCTTTAGAATTAAAAAAAACAAACAATTAATAGAAATAGGCCATGCTATATGCCAAATTAAACAGAATTTAATTCTGAATTTTATGAGAAAAAAATTAAACAAGTATACAAAACATACAGTGGAGTCGCATCTTATACAGGGTTTAGGTTCTAAAGTCAGTGTATAAGGCGAAATAACATATAATCTAATGCAATGTTATATGAAATACCCATAGCAACAAGTTGTAAGCCTCATGCAGTAGCATTTCTCTGAAAAATCAATAACACTAGCCAACATGATTTTTACCTCTAGCAATATATTGACTGTTTTCAATCAATTTTTATGTGCAGATTTCCAAAATAATACTAAAAATTTCTTATCACGACACAATTTTTGTATATATATATATGTTTTCCTCTTTACCTGTAGTATGGATATCTTACAATTTAGTGAAGAAAATATGACACTGATCTGTTGTATGAACTAAAATATAATTGTTGTATGACAAACTGTTGTAAAAACACACTGATCTGTTATATAACCAAACAATGTTTGCATTTGATCATAGATGATTGTAGCGTATCAGAGAATATCATTGTTGAACTGCTAACATATGCTGACTACAGCTCTTTCAGTTACATAGAGACAGCTCTAGTATGAGCACTATGCAGTTAATTGTGTATCAGTTGGATAGTGTTTTTATCTTCTGTGGTTTGCTTACCATTGCATGGTTATAATGCTGAAGCAAAGTGTCTGAATCACCTTGACAGTTTTTGCAGCATGTGGGAAGTTTACAGTGAAAACTCAGAGAATGAGAATCTACAGCAGAACTAAATTCTCTGTATTTTGATTGTAAGATTTGCGATGAGGACTGAACCTGGGCTCGACTTGTGCTGTATTATGTGCTGTTTTTATATGCTGTATTCTGCGCCACAACAAATCTGAGGATGCTGCTAACTGGGAAACTCAAGAGTATGCCCTTTGAGATATATATTTATTCATTGAGAGCATAAAAACTGTTCTCAGTAATTAACTTCAGAGCAGTAATGATACTCTCTAGCTGTAGTTCATTTACACTGTGTTGAAAAAAGTGTCTGGACACTTGATTGGCAAAGGGAAGACATAATTTCCAGTCATGTGATCAATATTAGTGGGGTATAAGATGAGCATTGGCACAGAAAGGCTTCAGTAGAGACAATACGAAACATGAGTGAACGTGCTGAGTTAATGGACTTCCAGAGAGTTGTCATTATAGGATGTCATTTGAGTAACTTATCTGTGTGTGATTGTGGCCAAATTAGAGTATCCTAGGTCAACTGTGCAGGATGTGATTACTAAACAGAAATGTGAAGATGTCACAACAGTCAAGAAACAGTTGGGCAGACCATGAAAACTGACGGAAAGGGATCGAAGAACTCTGAAACATGTGGTACGTTCTTCTCGTCATTCATCTGCTGTTACCATTACCAAAACATTTCAAGAGTCCACAGGTATTAGTGTTTGTAGTAGGATGGTTCATATGGAACTGCATACGTCGAATTTCCATGGCCAAGCAGCTGCATACAAACACTGATAACTCCTAAACATGTACAACAATGTCAAGCCTGGAGCAAAGCTTTTTGGAATTGGTCGCTGAATCAATGGAAACAAATTTTATGGAGCGAAGAATCATGTTTCACACTGTTCTGATCCGATGGTCGCTACTAGGTATGGCAAATGCCTGGTGAACATTACTTGCCGCAGCATATCGTCCCATCTGTGAAGTTCGGTGGTGGTAGCGTGATGGTTTGGAGCTGCGTATTGTGGCATGGACTTGGATCATTGGTTTCTGTAGCACGAATGCTGAGGTACATGTTCTAGACAATTCTGCACTACCTACACTGTTTCAGTACTATGGAGAGAGGCCATATGTCTATCAACATAAGACACCATGTCATACTACAAGGTCTGTTCAGCAGTGGTTTCATGCCTCAGGTGTGGAGAACATGCCCAGGCCTACTAAGAGCCAAGACCTGAATCCAATAGAGGTCCTTTGGGATGAACTTGAACATCAGTTGCTAGCCTTACCAACACGTCCCACTACCATATTAAAGGAATGGCGCAAAATACCAGCCACACGTTATCAAAAACTGATTGAAGATATGCCCAGCAGAGTGTACAGAGTGTAATTGCGGCCAAAGGTGGGCAGACACCCTACTGAAATTTCAATAAATGCAACATTTTGTCAAACACTCTGGTGTCCAGTGACTTCTTTCAACATAGTGTATATCCTGTGCACCAGTAATGCCATTTTTTAGTAGAGTGAGACTATGTTGTAGAGGTGTATTGGGTTGGGTTGTTTTACCTCTGAGCGGCACTTTTTTTGCACACCATGGGCTAAATGGCCAGGTCACATGGACCCCGAAGGCTCAGAGAAGGTTGGGGGAGGGGACTCACTGGAACAGCTGTTGGGAGACAGATGGTAGCCTCCCGTCAAGGCCATTCAGTGTGTTCTTTAACGTGCACAGGGTATGGCTCTCCCACACACAGGGCCACGGCTTAACGTCCCATCCGACGGACGGCGGCCTTTCCAAGCCCATCGGTGTCACCTACTGACCGTGGGCAGGGCGGGGAATTTTTGCAGAGATAAATCTCAATGCTGACCCAGCTGGGACTCGAACCTGGGAACTACAGATTACGAGCCTGGCGCGCTACTGACTGAGCCACCCCCGCCCCTGGGTGTATTGGAGTATAGGCCATTTTGCACTTGGGTTTGGTCCCTAAGTTGGCTAAAGCTTCTCTCACTTGCAAAGGGTTTTTAATGGTATATCTGTAAGAGGATAATATTTTTGTAAGAATTTAAACATTACTCTTTCTAGTTTGATAGTAGGTCATTGCATTTATCAACCATGTCCTTAAAGAGATATCACACTGAGGCATACCTAGCTTTTAGGAACATGTGGAAAATTGCAGGAAAAATAGATGAGTGTCATTGTTTCTGTATACAGTCTGTCAAGTGCCTATGATATTTTAGGTGAGCAAGATGGATGATAAACTTACTAGTGGGATCTTTAGCATTTTTGACACAGCCAAGTTCCACTATCATATATATTTTTTGCATTAATTTGTTCGTTAGTCATGACTACCATAGTGGCAGTTTTGTCCACTGCAATGATCCTGATGTTTTTATTACTTTTGATATTATGGCAAGCTTCGTAAATATGTTTGTTTTGCAAGTATTTTATGTGCTCCACTTCTTTATTAGCTTGATAGGATGGTAGACTTGGTATCCAGCTCTGTCCTGATATTGGGCAGGTTAATGCTTAATTTTTGGTTCCACACTGGTAATCAAATCTTTAACTGTCAATGCATGTGCCGCATTTGCAAACTTTGGAACATTTTGTATATATTTATTTCTTGCTAATTGAAAGAGTGTGCAGTCAAGTTGAGAAATGTGATATTTTTGCTTGTTTATGCTGACTTTTCATTTATTGCTAATTGCATAATAGGCAATCATTATGTGACTAAACACAAGTGAATTCAAATAATAACTGTTGGAAGCATGGACAGAAGAAGAGGACCACCTAACCTAATTATTATACTGTACAGTAATTTTATGAACTATTAATTTACCTTTATTCTTTGCTTTCAATTGCATGGACAGCAGCAAATGCTAAAAGAAGGAGTGTTATATATCTTCAAATTGTGTAGCACTGTGTTATATATTTGTTTTCTAACAGAGTTACATACTTCATAATTACTCCCAAAATCTTCTGCATTTAAAAATAGCACTGTTTTGTAAATTTTCAGGATATTTTCAAAACTTTAAGGTTGTTTGTTTGTTTGGGGTTTTATGGCACAAGGGCAACTGAGGCCATTTTGCACCAAACAAGGTATAAAATGAAGAGTAAAAATATAAAAGTCATGAGCACTTGCAACCAAAGAGAAAAGGAGAAGATAAAATAACAAAGACACAAATTGTAAAGCAGCGAAACTTTAAGGAAAATTTTCCTTGGAGAGTATAAACGTTTATAAGAAATGGCATTCAGATGGCTTTAACAAATTATTTATAATGTAGTTTGATAAAATATATATCAAATGAAAAAATATATATATATATTAGTTTTCAAAAGGCAATTTCTGTTTTAAAAAAACGAGTTTTTGTTGTACTTATCCACAGCAACAAGTTGTAAGCTGGCCATCATCATAGCAAGTGATGTAGCAAAATTCTGAAAGATTGATAATCTACAGAAATAAATCTACAGTCATGAAAACAAGGGTTTAATTATAAAAATATAAATAAAATACTAAACTGGATGAAAGAAGATGATATTCAAGGTGTGGGGGCAATGCTGCAAACTACTGATCATGCAGCCATCAATACACAGCTAGCTCGCATGTGTCAGATATCAGTCGCACTTGCATCTTACTTTTGCTGTGACCAGTTTACATTACATGCAGGCTTGAACAACAAAGATGTGCTTAAGACTCTTTTTAGTTTCGATTTCAGTAGTGGGAATGACACATAGAATGGTGTAAGATAAAAATAATTCTAAGTTAATGAAATACATTTAAGGCAGAAAAGAGCAACAACAGAGATAAGTACTTTGCAATTACTCCCAAAATCTTCTGTTTTTAAAAACAGCAGTTTTTTGTTAATTTTCTTGAGAATTTCAAAACTTTAAGGAAAATTATGTTAAAAATACTTCAAATCAGACTTGTGAGCTTGAATCAGGTGGTTGCTTCAGTGTAGAGTAACATTATCAATCAAATCAGCAATCCCATATATGGGGTCTAAGAAATGGTGATCAGTTGGCTTTAACAAATTGTTTATATCCAAGCTTAATAAAATATGCATCAAGTAAAATATTTTTGAAGCTTGGAATTATACATTTTTATAAGATAGGCAGAAAATTTTTTTCAAATTGCATTTTTTTTTAAATTGAAGTTTCATGTGTTGTACTAAAAATGGACATAGACATTTTCTGCCTATCATTTCGAATTCTGTCAACCCTGAAATGGTTAAAATTAATGCTATCCTCATTTATGTTAAATATTTTATTTTCATAAAATACAAAATTAAATGCTGTTTTGTTATATAATATGCTATATTTCCTTTAATTAGTTATTTGAAAAAACATTCAAAAGTTCACTTTTTTTGACTCAACATTTGAAAAGTTCTGTAAATGGTAGCTAGGCATATACAGGAAGGAGAACTGTTTACCAATCCCCAATGATGATGCACAGAACCTGCCACGCCTAGAAACTAATGTCCAGCCCAACCTTCTCATGGTGTGGCTGTTAGTACCTTTCAAAAGAGATATTCTCTTCTCAGAAGGAAAGGAAAAGGAGGGCTGCCAGATCAGTGGGATCTGGTTACCTGTGGCCACTTTTCTTCTTTTTTCTACCTTCCTAAGGAATGGTGAACTTCATGTGCTGACCATTTATACCCACTGGATGGAATGGTTTATTGGTTGGTTGGCTGGCTGGTTGGTAGTTTGGGGTTTTATGGTGCATGAGCTACTAAGGCTATAATGTGCCAAACGAGGAAAAAAGAAGTTAAAAGACAAATAACCCTTAACCAAAGCTAAAACCAACAAGATGTATATAATAGTAACAACAATAAAGGGGTAAAACAATAAATATATATATATACTGTATATAAAATGCATAAAACTAACCCAGGTGTAAAACACCTAGGTTTTACACAACAAATTCATAAAAATCACAACCTGGTAAAATAACCTGTATGCTGTAAAAAAGCAAAAAGTGGAGGTAAAAACACATTCTCAGATAAAAGATGTCCGAGTGTAAGTGGATCGGATGTAAAATTATGAAAAGTAAAATACAAACGATGTTGGAGGTTAAAACAAGGACAATCAATTAAAATATGTTTGATGGTTAAAATGGTATCACAAAACTTGCATTTACGTTCATCGTCCACCTAAAGAAGAAAAGAGTGTGTAATAAACAAATGACCAAAGTGGAGCTGAGCAAGTACAACTTCCTCCTTACGATTCCTGTGGTAACATGACTGCCATGGTTTAATGATAGGTTTCATCTCAAAGAGCTTGTTGGGTAAGCTGTTCTGACCAAGATCTCTGCCATTATGCCCATAGCTTGATGGTAAAATGCTGCCAGAAATCCAGATATGGAACCTGAAACAGAGCCGGACAGGGGTGTGGCTGACTTTGCAACAGCATCTGCCAAGTCCTTGCCCCTGATACCGACATAACCAGGAAACCAACAGAAATGGATTATTATTGTGGCTGCCAGATGATGGAGCTGCTGGCAGATCTTAGAAAGAACTGGGTGAGGCTGATGACTCACCGAGATCAAAGCCTGTAACAAGCTAAGCAAGTTGGTATAAGGCACACACCGATGATGCTTAGCTGCCATGTGGTCCAAGGCGAAACTGATAGCATGCAACTCTACAGTGGGATCTGTTCTGCAATGATTAAATCACAGCAGACCATGGCCAATACCACTGATGTGTCGGACTTCGAGCCATCTATGAAGACAGGCAAGAAGTCTGGATACTCAGCACAATGGGCAGGCAAAGAGTTGCCACTACACACAGTAAGGTGTAAAGGCCTTCCCTATCCTACATAAGGAAAAAATCACAGGAAGGGGAAACAGCGAGCCACGGTGGGAGTGACTCAACTATCGATTGTGTGATGTTATTGAGACTGGTGTTGATGTCTCTGATGCAGCCTTGGACTCACAAACCAAAAGGACAAATGGCAGTCAGCCGATTACTGTAAAGCATTTCCCACCTTGGACTGAAAATGCAGTCCCAAATGGGATGGCCAGGCAGAGATTGCAATTTAGATGTGCATTGTAGGGACAACTGCTGATGGTGAAGAGATAAAGATGGTTTGTTGGTCTCAATGTAAAGACTTTGGACCAGTGAGGTACAGAAGGCTCCCATGCAAACACGGAGGGCCTGATGATGGAGGGGTCCAGCACCTTCACCCCCGAATTTTGGGTGGAGTTGTACACCTGGGATCCGTAGTCCAGTTTCGACCAGACAAGTGCATGGTAAGGAGAAGTAGAGAACATCTGTCAGCTCTCCAGGAGAGGACCTTGATGATGTTCAATGTCCATGTACACTTGGATCTGAGACGTGTGGTAAAAAGGTCAATTTCCGATTGAAGATGAGATCAAGAAACTTGGTCTCCACTACAACTGGAATGATGTTACCCCCGAGCTGTAGCTCAGGATCCAGGTGAAGATTACGCTTGTGGCAGAAGTGTACACAAGCGGTCTTCTATGGGAAAACCGAAACCTGTTTGTGATCGCCAAACCGAAAGATTGTTCAGGGCAATTTGCAGTTGTCTTTCAATGACTCTCATGCTGGATGATGAGAAAAAGATGCCAAATTCGTCAACATAGAGAGAATTGCCTACAGATGGAGGAAGTTGTCTAGTAATAGAATTAATCATCAGAACAAAAAGCGTAATACTCAGAATGCAGCCTTATGGCACTCCCTGTTCTTGGGGGTACTGCCGACACAGAAATGAAAAGAATGTGCCGATAAGAAGTTAGAGATGAAGATTGGCATGTGACCTCTCAAGTCGAAGTTATGGAGGTCACGAAGAATGCCAATCTCCAAGCCATGTCGTATGCTTTTTCGTTGTCAAAGAAAATGACACCAGGTGCTCTCTATGTAAAAAAAGAATCTCAGTAGCTACCGTTTAGCGGAAGCAGAGGCCAAAGTGGTGTGTAGCAGCAGCTCTGAAATTCGCTGCCCAGCCCTGTGATGATCAGGCTCCCCAATGGCATCTATGGGTGGCCAAAGGGGACCCTGCCAGTCATAAGCTGAGGAGAGAAGATGGGGAACCCTGAGCAATTACCAGGATCCTCCCTTTCCTGGGACACCGGTCTCCGCACACGGCAAACACGCAGGCGAGTGTTCAGGACCTGGTGAAGGTACTTGAGCCAGCAGAACCTTCACAGGGTGGTCCTCTCACCACGGACAGGAGGTTTAGAGTTTGATTATGGATCCTGGACTTGCTATACTGGTGGGTATCAGTTGAGGGAATACCTGCTGATGTGTTTTCTCTTAGTCTATGGGTTGCCAGCCCAAAGTAAGCAAAGGTACAGGATACCTTATATCAGCTGGTGGATAATACTGATCAGGAACTATCACAGGTACCTGAATCCTTACTTTAGCTAGTTAGACATCAGTAATCATACCCTGGAGTAATGTGCCTCAAACAGTAAAACACCCTTAGTGCAGTGGCGAGTGGGATGGCAGGAGTTAACTGTTGCCAAAATTGCCTTCCCACAGGAAGGCTGAATTCATGCTAAGGATGTCCTTTTTTTGCTAAATTCTGGTTCTTAAAACAGTGATTCTGGCACTTGAAAAGGTGGTGCCTGAAGTTCCTACCAACATTGGTGGCTTCAGCCTTTAGCAGTGAGATATCAGGTCTTTGCCCCATGCCTGCAATTAGGGGACCAATTGAAATTGCTGGCTCTACCAATCTCAACAAACCAAGTTTCTTTAAAAAACCTACTAATCGTTTTCTTTCCACAGCTACCTGGAATGTCAGAATGTTTTATAGAGATTATTCTCTTGGTCTCCTCACACAGGAATTCCAGCATTCTGGACACACAAGAGACCAGATGGAGAGGTAAAGGTCAGATACATAAAAATAATTTTTTAATTTCCCTTTTTTCAAGAAGGGAGAATGAAAAGCATCTCCAAAGTGTAGGTTTGCTTCTCGGCAGATACACCAGTAATGCTCCTCTAGGATATCACTGAAGTAATGAAAGATTTCTTATGGCTAAATTTAAAACTATGATTAAAGACTTGAATGTTATCTGTTTTTATGTTCCCACAGAGGATTCTGACTAAAATATATTTTAAGAAAGACAGGCTTTACAGACAACTTTAGAATACTTTGAATTCTGTCAAGAAAGGAGATATTTCTCTTATACCAGGTGACTTCAATGCTAAAGTTGGTACTGACTGATTTTGGGCCAGGGTGTTAGGTCCCTTTGGCATTGGTAGTTCCTATGGGAATGGGGAACAATTCTACATATAAGTAAACTTATCGGTTTGAGAATAACTAATATGTACTACAAACATTAGGATATTTATAAATACACGTGGATTTCACCTTATGGGTTGCATAGGAATATGATTGATTATATGTTAATTAAGAGCAAATGGGCTAATTTGGTTAGGAATACCATATAGGGAAGCTGAAATTGGGTCTGATCATTACTGGGTCAAAAGTGTCTTACAACTGAAACTTAAGAAATGTTGTGCTACTGTTAAGAGAATTGCCTTTAATACTGAAACTTTGAAAGATCCAGATATGCCAAAACATACCATGATAGGCTACTCAGTCATTTTGACAATCATGGCTTGATTACTGCTGAAGTTGAGAAAGAATGGGATCAGTTTAGGCTTTTCTTGAAACTAACAGTACCTTTAGGGTAAAAAGGAGACAAAGTTATTTGAGTGATAAGGCTATGAAACTTATTTCTGAAAAAAGGAAGTGCAGGGTTAATATGAATCAACACCCTTCTAGTCCCAATGAACAGAATTTCTGAGGAAATCTAGCCTTCGGGAATTCTGGTAAAAAACTCTGTTGATCAACATAATTTGTGGTTGATCATTAGGTCATGTGGAATACCTGACAAGTTAGTTAGTATAATTAATGCTCTCTACAGGGTGTTTCAAAACTCTGTACAAATTTCAATGGGGGACAGGGGTTATATCAGCAGACGAAAAAGGTTTGTCTTGGTGTTCCCTAAGTGCTAGAGGGTGCTGCAATTGGCTAGAGGGGTGAAGTGGGAATGAAGAATGGACTTTTGTTTGTCATCGGCATTCATAAATCAGACACATTACGTGCAACATGGAGTGTTTCATGACTGCTGAGATGCCACAATGGCGCATGATCATCAACAACAGTTTGCTGTCAATGTTTGGATGGGTATCGTCCATGATATTTTGATTGGGCATTTCTTGAAGAAAATGTTGCTGGGACTGCTGAAGGTGTTCCTGTAGCTATTCGCAGACGAATGTGGTTTCAACAAAACGGGGCACTAGCACACTTAAGCAATGATGTGCAGGATTATCTGAAAGCCACTTTTGGGGACTGATGGATAGGCTGGGTGGACCCGTTACCTGGACACCAAGATTGCCCGATTTAACATGTATTGATTTCTTCCTCTGGGGGCATATGAAGAACCTCATATACGAGACTCCCATTTACTCAGATGAAGACCTTGTCGCAAGAATCGCTGTTGCAACTGTTTGTGAAATTCTGGGAATCTTTCAACATGTACAGCAATCAATGCTTTGATGCTGTAATACATGCAATGATGTTGCTGGTCGTAACTTTGAGCACCTTCTTTAAATAAACATGTTGTTCACACTTGTTTCCATTCATTTATGTACCAGCTCCACCAATATTTCTGTCAGTGCCTTCTAGCACCAAAGGGTTACGTCAGCGGACATACATTCATAGACGAAAAGGGTTTGCCTTGTTGTTTCCTATCTCCCACTAAAATATATAAGGAGAGTTTTGAAACACCCTGTATAACAACACTAAATCATGTGTGAGAATTGGTAAAGCATGTAGCAATTGGTTTAGCATTGCTAGTGAGTTAGACAAGAGTGCATTTTTGTCTTCTTTTCTTATTAACTTGGTTATTGATTATGTTATGCAGAATTCTTTAAAAGGGAAATATTTTGGCCTTAAATGGTCTAGAGATTTCAAAATTTGATTTAGATTATGCAAATGAGTTGGTCTTGTTGGCTAAAGATGCTGATATGATGAATTCTTTCATTAGGGCTGCTGCTGAGACTGGTAATAAGAGTGGGTTTGGTGATAAACAGAGAAAAAACTAAAATGATGAAAATTGGTCAGGCTTTTAGTGCTTTTAGTTGCTTTGAATGGTTGTGCTCTTGAGCAAAGTCTCAGCTTAATTATCTTGGGAACTGTTTAACAGATACTGGTAATGTGCAGCATGATCATTCAATCAAAATACTTTATTTTCAACACATTAGACTATACATTTTGTACAATATAAACAACCCACACAAAAAAGAAAGTTCAACTTATTTCTCACAAATTACAACCAAATGATCCACACATTGGTTGAGTGACAAACTATAATTCTTGCATTTTTGCAAGTATAATAACAGGTAATTTTAAAACAAAGAAAAAACGAAAAGATGTTTACTGCAATACAGTACAAGAAGTGTACAAGCAATAAAAATATGAATTCAAATTTTTACCATAGAACTGTAAACATAAAATCCAAGTTGAATGTATATGAGTAATGAAACTTGATTTTTTTCTTTAAAAGATAAATACTCTACCAATACAACTGAGGTTATATTGAGATTTCTCTCTGCAGGTACGTGGGATATGAGGACATTGCATAGAGATTATTCTCTTGATGTCCTTGCACAAGAATTCCAGCAATATAAACTGAATATTCTGGGTTTGTAGGAGGTAGAAGAGAGGAATAGGGATTGCTGCAGGGACCTTTAAGAATTTTTGGAGAATATGGAGAAATAGGCATACACACTTAGAGACTAAAATTTGGCTGTATAATAGTTTGGTTCTTTCTAGGGTTAGTTATGGTATTGAAACTTGGACCTTTTGTAAGCAAGATAACAGGAAACTTGATGTCTTTGATTCAAGATGCTAACACAATGTCTTGGGCATTAGATGGTTTCACTTTGCAAGTAATGATGAGGATAGGGAAAGTAGAATGCAACCTCCTTTGAGCAGCTTATTGTGCAAAGAAAGACTGCATTGGTTTGGCCATGTTGCGTACATATAACTTTAGCTTGGCAAAAAGGGTTATGAACAACATGCCTAAAGGCCTCAGAAAAAGGGGGAGACCTAGGATGCAATGGTCAGACTATATCAAACAGGACTTTGTATGATGTAAGTAGGTAGGTAGGTACAGATGAAAAAATCCTGGCTACCTGGTACACTTCAGTGTCTTTTCATTAATGACATAAAATAAATGAACATATAGAGAAGGTAACTTTAATATCTGTTTTATAATTTATGAAAGCAAAACTGTGCAGAAAATTACAGTGCAAAAAATAAGATTCAGTATTTTACATGTAATTTAAAATTAACCTATTGATCTAAAGATTGTAACTAGTATAAAGTATCTTAACCACTGAAGATTACTTGTGATAAAAAAATTTATATACCTTCAGGGATGTTATGGATTTTAAAAGGTTATCAAACTATACCAACTTGAAGTATCTTTAACTACATACAAATATGTTCTCTCCAAAAATGGCTAATTGTCAGTGGGCAAAAGAAACATTAGTTCAGAAACTACAACGCCACAAATTGCAAATCTTTCTAAGCAATAGGATTTGCTATAAACAAATAATTTCAATTCATAGTTTTCAAACCAATAAAAATATAAGAATAAAATTGAGTAGCTTAATGATTACAGTGGCTGTAAGGCAATTAATTGGACTATAAAAATTTTCACTGCTTTAAGATATTCTTATTTGGTAGGTGAAATATTCTGATTAATGTCCTTTCCATCCCTTATCTGTACAGATATCTTTGATGTAACCTGAGGTATGGGATAGTTGCACTTATAAAAGCTGAAAAAATCTTGAAACTACACTCTGCACAATAGTTGAATGTTACACTCTAAAAAGGTCAACATATGCTTAAATGTTAAATAAAATAATAAAATAAATACCCCCTCAAGCAGCTGCTTGCCACAGAGGTCTGAATGGCACTTTTAATATTTTGAAACAATTCACACATTTACCTGTTGCCCACTGCTTTTCTCTAGCCTATCCATCATTTCTTCAAACTGAAGTGGTGATATGTCCATTTTTTTTGCTTGTTGATTAAGCCATTTTTCATCATCTGTGTCCATATCATAATCAGGAATATCTTGGTCCATTGAAAAAGCTAAAAAAAAGTAAGCAGTTTTTTTATTCAGAAATGACAAGTATTAAATAAAATTGCTCTCCTTTATTATTAAGAAAATTCAATCAAAATTCTTGCAAAGTATATATTTAAATATGATACTTCAAAATACTTTTGAATGCGATATCTTTTCAATAACTAGACTAACACTTATTACTGCTTTGATTTTCTAAGAAAGTAATTATCATTGCAGAATTTATATGCATGAAAGACTGAAGCATTTTAACTCAAAATCATATACTGTTTAGGATGAGATGAATTATATGGTATATAAATGCTGACGAAAGTAGGTTTTCTCTAGGCAATGGTGATAAGTTTATTAATAATAAATACACAGCTGAAGAAATACTTCTGTGGAAAAAATGAGTTTTGCAAATGAGTAGGATTCAAACCCATACCTTCCAGTTACATGCCAGGTGCTCTAACCACTAAGCTATCATCAGTTCTGTCATTTATCGAACTAATTGTAACTTTTAAATCTGACAGTCACTTGCAGCACCATCTATGTTTGAGAAATGCAACTTACCCAATATTGTGCAATATATATATAGATGTTAAATAAGGAAGTCACTACTCACACTAAAGCAGGATAAAAGGCTGTTTAATTCAGACATAAGTTCTGATAATGATGTTTCACAGTGTTCCCAGCTAATACAAGGGTAGTTCAAATATAAACTGTGTTTTAGTTCTTTACTGCAGACCATCCTGTATAAAACAAAATCACTTTATTGTTACTAGGATGTACCTGTACCTGTTATAATGTTGTTGCATGTTTATCGATATTTTGTCAATAGGAATGAGTGAACAAGTGACTCATCAGCAATGGGTAATTTCTAACAAATGAAAATGAGAAACATGCTGAAATTCTGACCATATTCAGAACATGAACCATAAACATAGCTTATTGTTTGAAGCTTCTTGAATTCCAAATAAAGTTGTCTTTTCATTCAAAAAGATCAGTTCAATCAATCAGAAGTGCCTGTCTCCAAAATACTGCATGTCCTTACACTTCGGCTATGACAAGGACAATGTACAAAATGCATTGAGAAGGACTGCACATCTCACCTAAAGTCCTGATTTTTCAGTCACTGAAGGACACAGATTTTCAGTCACTGATTTTTCAGTCACTGAAGGCTACCATTACTTTCCCATAATCTCCCTTGTAGTATGAGATTGTTCCAATGTGTGTGTGATCATCTAGTCATGCGTACCCCAATGAAAAAGGTGTAATGTGCTTTGTTCTCAGTCTAGCATAATTCAATGTGCATTTAAGAATGGATTTAAGAAGGATCCTCTTCGTGTAACATCAGATGGTTTCATCAGTTTGAAGAAATAGTGTTTCAAAGTAGGCAAGAACAGGACAATCAACAACATTAGATGAAGTTGTGGAAGGCATTAGACAATCTTGAGTGCATAGTCCCATGAAGTCCACCACTGTTTACTTTTGCAAAGGTTTACAGTTGTATTTGGTTGCCAGCTATGAAGTTTATATCATTAGCTATATATATGCGCCCCTGTCTAACTCCACTAGCAATGCTAAACAAATCGCTATAAGCCTTACCAACTCTTACACACAACTCAGTGTTTTATATATCAGTCTTGCAGTTTGCAACTGCAAGTTCCAAATTAACACTATACAACATGGTACATAAATGACTTCATATGCATGCATACAAAAATTAGCCTGTACAACAAATTAAGCTGGATGACAAACCAAAATGTGTAAATTTGCTAACTTCATTTTAAATCATATCAAAAATGAAGAACTGCTTTTAAACACTGTCCTATAAGTGATGAAGCCACTTTTCACATCAATAGACATGCATGCCATAATTGCTGAATATGGGAAGCAGAAAATCTACACCTGGTTCAAAAACACATGCATAAAAGACAAAGTGAATGTTGGTGTGACTTATTATTGTGTGATCGTATTATTGGGCCATTTTAGTTTGTAGAAAAAAACATTAATGAACAAGTTTACTTGGCCATGCTAAAAATTTTTTTGCTTCCCAAAGCTAAAAGAAAATGACCTCAAAGACATCATGAGCAAGATGGCAACACTGCCACAGTTCTCAAAAAATGATATGGAAATTGATAGTGCAACATTCCTGACAAATGGATTGCAAGGGTAATCCAATTCTATGCTACCAAGGAGTTCTGATTTGATACCCCTTAATTTTTTTTCTTGTGGGGATTTGTACAGAATTATGCTTACATGGACAAAATTTGAGACCTGAATCACTTGAAAGCCAGAATAAGAGAAGCAACTGAGCTAGTAACAAGAGATATGTTGCAGCACATATGACAAGTAGAATACTGATTGGACATATGCAAGGTCACAAACGGTGCACATGTGGAAATTCACTAATTATGTTCAAAACTACTTGAGGTATGCTTTCAATTAAAATATTACTTTCTTGAATATATATATTATTTTCCTACATACTAGTTCTCAAAACCCCACCATTAGTTTCAATACCCTATATTTTAGTTCTGCATGTTAATATAAATACTGCAATAATAATTACTTTATACAAAAAAATATAAATTGAAAAATTTAAAAAGTACCTATTTTCCTGTAGGTCCCTAAAAAGTAGAAAATTAACCTAAAGCATATTGATAGTGCAATCAGTTACTGAGTTTGTATTCACTTCGAAGGAAGATAGGGCACCGATTTACCTGCTCGACAAGATTTCCGGCACCCTACCTTCCTTCGAAGCGAATACAAACTCAGTGACTGATTGCACCATCGACATGCTTCAGGTTTATTTTCTACTTATTTAGGGACTGACAAGCTCCTGTCAGACCTCTGTGGCAAGCAGCTGCTTGACGGGGTATTTTTTTTTTATTTTAGGGACCTACAAGAAGAAGTATTTTTTAAAATTTTCAATTTATATTTATTTTGCTGTCACTAAAAACATTTACCTTCAAAATATTTGATATGACTTATAAATATTGAGCAGATTTACCACCCTTTTGGAGTCATGTTTGAGGTAGCCCACAACATTGGAGACATCACAAGCTTTAATTTGAGATACAACTCCTTCAAGTCAAACTGCATGAAAATCCCCCCCCCCCTTATTTTAATTAGGGGATAATAGTGGGGACATTATTTGAAATAGTATACGACAGTCATTATACAAGCTTTCATTTGACATCTAACTCATAACTGTAGGCCCTTGCATTTGGAAGATATAGCAAAATGGCTAACATTTCCCATTTTTAGGGAGGAATAAAGCTCAGGGGTCAACTTTTTATAGCCTATGACACTCTCCACATAACAAGCTTTCATTTGACATAGCTTACTTTCTGCAATCGCATTCAGGAGACTCTCTTCCCCCTTTTTAGGAGGTAAGAAAGCATGGGGAGTCAGTCACTTAATTAGATGTAGATGAAAATCATTTCTTAAATTTTTTGTTTCAGTGTTCTTAACATCTTACTAAGGTTCAATGAATTTAGCTGAAAGATTTACGTATAGGAAGGGGGAAATATATTTTATTCTTATTTTACCCATATATATATTAACTTTTCCGGAGTAGCCGTATCCATAGCCTAGGGTAGGGTTTTTCCACGCGGGGTAAGCGGTAAAATATTTTGGGGTACGTCGTGAGAGCTCGAAAGTCGCTAGATCTTGTAACAAAGTTTTATTCCCATTGTTATACTATAACTATAGTTTTATCTATACAAGGGGTACGCCAGTTACATTCACATTTCCAGGGGGTACATGAAGCATAAAAAGTTGAGAACCACTAGCTTAGGGCATTCCCCGTGTCAGAAGCTTTCATCGGATGTACAGCTTATTATTTTCGGCGTCATTTTCTGGAGATATAGCTTAAGAATAGTTTTCATATTTCCCCTTTTTTAGGGGGAAGAAAGCATGGGAAGACAATTTTTTATAGCCTATGACACTTGCAGGATCACAAGCTTTCATTTGGGACATAAATCTCTTAAAACGTTTCTCCATTGTGTTCAAAAGATATGGTGGAACAATGTTTTGTCAAACCGACCAACCGACAAATGTCAAAGCCAAAAGCAATAGAAAGATAGGTAAAAAGAAATCAAATCAATATATTTCTTAGGACAGAAGTTCTTAAATTTATGACAACCTTCAAGCAGCTTAGAAGAGGATTGCAGAACTCTGAAGAGCATAGTGAAATCATTAGACTTCACTATGCTTTTCAGCTATTTGTTACATTTTGAAGTCACATTTTAAGTATGTTAAACATGTAACAAAGCACAGTAGCAGATATGTACGTCTTTATATCTCCAGTGCTAAATACATCAGTGTTCAATTATTTAAATGTTTATGAACAAATATGAAATAATAAAATGATTATTGATAGAACCATTTGAAAATGGTATTTCAGGTCACAACTGGCAGGAAAACACTATCATTATAAATAAATTGCCTACAGTATTGTCACTACTTCATCTAAGTTAACAAAAATATTTTCAAAATCTTGTCCACTTATTACATTGACTGCCACACTTTAGCCAACCATGTGGCCTGAATTGGTTCATCTTAGTAGTAACATTTCTTTTAGTTCCACGATATGAGTTCATTTGCTTAAATACTTCTGTCTCTGTATTATTATATCATATCTTCAAGTTTGCAAGTGGAAAATCTAAAGCTGTATTTATATGTTAGACTGAAATTAGGTAAACTAAGATGAGTTTATCTATAATAATACTTTGTTTAAATTCAGCAATTTATTTCTCAAAGAGAATTCTTAAAATCTTTTCCCAATAGTTATTGATCACATTTTTGTAACCTTTTGATTATTTGCTATTGCTTACCTGGAGTACAGAATATTCAACTTGAATCAAACTGTAAAATAAGGAACTTAAGAACTCCCACTTCCCTTGATTTGCATTGATTCAATATTCAATTAAAATTAGACTTTTAATGATTTTAATGATTAATAATTTCATAATGAGCTTCCCTTGTCTGCACATACAACTGTAGCCATCTTCTCTTCTATGTAGGGTTACTATACGTCCACCAAAAAATACATACGTCCTCCCACAAATTTGAAAAAAACATGAAATGTCCTTTTTGTATAAACTCATATGTTTCAAACCAAAATTAAAGCACCCTTTTTGTACGTTTTTAAAATTCTTGAACCCATGACTACAATAAGCTCACCAGACAAAAAAATTGTCATCTCCCACCATAAGAGGGTTACTTTCGTTCAACAGCAACAGAGGGCACATCAGTAATAAATGCATCCTACAAATAGATGTGCTGTGCGCTACGGGATTCAAACAGTGACAAGAAGTGGTTGTATGCCATGCATGTGTCAGTCGCTCTGTGAAACATGGGTTGCGCCAAAGACGTGAATGAGTGGTAAAAAGGTGTTATTGCATTTGGCCGAGCCAAAGGGCATAGTGCAGGTGTGTCGAAACGCACCGTCCAAAGGGTCTTCCAGCAGTAGCGTACATCACAGTACACCGCTAATCATCACCAGAACTGCAGCAGAAAGACTGCTCACCAATAGGGACTGCAGCAGTGTGTCACACACTTTTAGGGCAAACTGCTTTGCAACAAGGCAGGAATTGCTCCAGTCAGTCAATGCAGGCTTACAACAAGCTGTTTCCAAATGAACACTCTGAAGGGAACTGCATGCCATGGATATTTGGAGGAGAGTATCGTAGAAGAGACCCATATTAACAGCTCTGCACAAGGCTGCATGGCTACAGTGGGCGTGGCACCACAAAGACTGGACTGTTGACTCTTGGAAGCATGTGATCTGGTTGGATGGGTCATGTTTTTGCTTGTACTCGAATGATGCGAGGTGACATGTACATCATAAGCCACATGAAGCCTTCCATGAGGACTGTGTTCAAGGTTCTGTTCAAGCTGGATGAGGCTCTGTGATATTCTGGGGGTGTTTCACGTACGAGGAAATGGGTCCTTTGGTTGTGGTGACATCACACTTGAACCAGAAGGGCTATATGGAGCTAAGGGAAGACCACATGTTGCCTTTTGTGCAGCATCTCCACAGTGAACACCAGAAGGATACCCCAGTCTTCCAAGACAATTGTCGCGTGCAGAGGGCTTGAAGTGTCGGATTGGCAGGATGAGCATTCTGAAGCCTTCGAACATCTCGACTGGTTTGCCAAATCCCTAAATTTGAATCTCATAGAAAACTTTTGGGACTATTTGGGGCAACAAGTGAAGCGCTCTCCCAGCCATCCAGCCAAACTGCGGCATTTGCTGCTGGAAGAGTGGATGAATATTGATGCGCATTACATCCGCATACTAGTGGCATCCACAGGATTTTGGCTGTTTTTGATCGCATGGAGGCATTACACGCTTTAGGTGACATTCAGCCAGGGATGACTGATTTTTTTGTCCGGTGAGCCTATATTTCACTGTTAACAGCAAAAAAATTTACTAAATTACTGTAAATGCAAATCGTGAATGTTAAATTAACTCTGTTAATGATATAAAAGTTACTATTTTCTGCAATCTCAATATGTGTAATTTAACATGCAAGATTTAAAGAAATATGTGCTTTAGAAAACTGCAAAAAATTTTGATTCCTTCCATGGATATATGGAGTTATCAGAGCAGATAAACTCAGAAGGAAAAAAAAACTTTTTTATTTCACAAATTGAAAGCTTGTCCACCTTTGTCCTTGATTTCTAGCTTGGCAACCTGGCAACCGTACTTCTATGGGAGTTGGTGGTTTATTGGTTTTGTTTTGCTATAGACTTTCATAAATTTCCTGATTATTAGTATTAAGTGTTAATAAAGTTGGAGTGCACCATCTAGCAACTAATTAATTAAATAAACTCGACTTTCTTGGTATATACTAAATATCAACCACTTTGTAAGTCGATTTAATTTTAGAGGAAAAATTGTCTTGAGCCGGGTGGGATATGAACCCACGACCTCCTGATAACACGTCAGGTGCTCTAAACCACTGAGCTACTGGCCGCCGATCAAGATTTCCTCTAATTGATGATATGAACTTTCTCAACCTATAGTACATATTCCATTATGTCACATATAGGCGCTGTTCGGGCAATCTTAGCCACAATTCGGCAAATAAATGCCGTATAGATGGAAAGTATATCTTACAAGTATACAATTGATTAAATATTGAATAAACCTTTCTTGGTATATACTAAATATTAACCACTTGTAAGTCGATTTAATTTTAGAGGAGAAAACGGCATAATGGAATATGTACTATAGGTTGAGAATGTTCATATCATCAATTAGAGGAAATCTTGATCGGTGGCCGGTAGCTCAGTGGTTTAGAGCACCTGACATGTTATCAGGAGGTCGTGAGTTCATATCCCACCTGGTTCAAGACAATTTTTCCTCTAAAATTAAATCAACTTACAAAGTGGTTAATATTTAGCAACTAATTAAAATATATTAAATCCATTTTTCATGACCATTGCTTTGTTGAAACCAATATATCAGAGAATACTTAATTCCTTTAAAATACACAGCTGATATATCTCCAATTACTAATTTGCCATATTGCTGTATCATACTTCTAGAACATGTCATGAAAGAACAGATTATTATGTAACATAATATTCCAGCAACTGCACTGACATCTACAGAGGCAAAAATGGGGTGATTCTGCACTTTGTTGAGCAAACATGCTCAACAAGAAATGAGGTTCATGTTGGTAGAGCATTTCACAGCAAAAGTATGACACAAAGATTTCATAGGAATGCTCTAACATGTGGTAGAGAAATTGGTATGTTCGAGTCTAGTTGTGTCCAATGTGACTAGGACTGTAATGTCCAACAATCAGTACTTTCAAGACTTTGGGGTTGGCTCCTATAAATAGAAGACATTAGCACAAGGTCATCCAAGAGTGACAACAGCATACGATGACTGCTCATCATCATCATCCTCAAGCAGCCATGGGCTACGGAGGTCCAACCAGACCGTGCAATTTAGTTCTCCAAGCAAGTCTCTCCTGAGCTACATCTACTGCATCTGGCCACTGCACACCAATTCCAACAAGGTCCTGTTTGACATTGTCAGCCCACCGCATCCTAGGTCTCCCCTTCTTTCTGAGGCTTTTAGGCACACTGTTCATAACCCTATTCGCCAATCTATAATTATTCATACGGGCAACATGGCCAAACCAACGGAGTCTCTCTCTGCACAATATGCTGCTTAAAGGAGGTTGCAAACTCCTTTGCCTAACCTCATCATTAGTTACAAAGTTGAACCACCTAATGCCCAAGATACTGCGTAAGCATCTGGAATCAAAAGTATCTAAGTTTCCTGTTATCTTGTTTACAAAGTGTCCAAGTTTCACTACCATAACTAACCCTAGAAAGAACCAAACTATTATACAGTCTAATTTTAGTCTTTAGGTGTATACGCCTATTTCTCCACACTCTCCATAGATTCTTAAAAGTCCCGGCAGCAATCCATATTCGTCTGTTAATCTCATGCCGCACATCACCAGTATCTGTTATGTAGCTCCCAAGGTAATTAAACTGTGACACCTGCTCAAGGGTGCAACCATTCAGATTAACTGAATCACAGCCTGCCTGACCAATTTTCATCACTTTAGTTTTCTCTCTGTTTATAACCAAACCTACTCTACTACCAGTCTCATCAACAGCTCGAATGAAAGAGTTCAACTCATCAACATCATTTGCCAAAAGGGTTAAATCATCAGCATAATCTAAATCAGAAATTTTCGTATCTCCAGTCCATTTGAGGCCAAAATCTTTCCCTTGAAGTGAATTTTGCATAACATAATCAATAGCCAAGCTAAAGAGAAAAGGAGACAAAATGCACCCTTGTCGAACACCAGACGTAATGCTAAACCAATTGCTACAAGACTTACCAACTCTCACACACGACTCAGTGTTATGATAGAGAGCTTTCATAATGTTAACTAACTTGTCTGGTATACCATATGATTTCACAATCAACCACAAATTATGACGATCAACAGAGTCGAAAGCCTTTTTGAAATCAACAAAGCTAGCAACCAAAGGTTTCTGAAACTCTAAACATTTCTCAAGAATCTGCCTAAGTGAAAATATCTGATCCACACATCCCCTACCACTTCTGAATCCACATTGCTCATCACGCAATTGACTGTCAACCAGATTCTTAATTCTCTTAAGCACAATCATGGAAAGAACTTTACCTGGAACAGAGAGTAGGCCTATAATTATCACAGGAACTGCAATCACCTTTTTCGAAAATAGGAATAATAATTGCTCTGGTAAAATCCTTAGGAACCATGCCTTTATCATAAAAGATATTCAGAATTTCAGTCATCCAAGTGGTAATCGAAACATTCCCAGCTCTAAGCATTTCTGTAGTAATTTCATCTACCCCTGGGGATTTATGTAGTTTAAGTTTAGAAACATCCAAAATAACTTCAGATTGTGTTATAGGTCCAACATTAAAGCCACCAATGCATCTATCATCATTGCAAACAATGGGAGTAGAACTAACCACATTGTTTAGAACATCACTGAAATGCTCAGCCCACCTAGCCATGACAGAATCCTCACCTTCTATAACCTTACCTCGTTTATCCTTCAATCCTTGTATAACTGTCCGTTTTCTACCACACAAAACATTAACTATCTGGTACACAACTCTCTGCTTTCTAACTGCTTCCTCGGCTTTGTCAGCCAAACCATCAAGCCAAAGATTCTTATCAGCAGCTAACTGATCTTTTTCACGTTTATTAAGTTCTCTGTAATGCTTTCTATTAGGACTAGTAGGGTATTGATTAAGTACATTCCTGCAGTTCTTTCTTTCCGAAATAAGCTCAAGTGCCTTACCTTACATCTAATAGCCCAGTCATAGGGTGATTTTAGCCAGGCAGCTCTCCTTGGAAATTTCTGCAGTCCTGGACAGTTTCAAGGAAAACTTCACTAAAGAGGGCTCTATGCAGTATAATTGATGGTTTATATTCCCCTCAATCCCCCACAGGAGAGCCTGACTAATATGGTACAGATATCGTTACTGGGCACTAGACCACCAACAAATCATAACTGTCTTCAGAATGATTCTCAATATATTTGATCTGGAGAGAGGAAGTCATTACCAACCCTCTAACATCAGAAAACAACATCACTATGATGGTTTGATGGTCTGGACAGCATTATATCAAATGGATGCATACCACTCCATGTTTTTGCTGGAGGTATAGCGATGATAACATTCAGACCTATAAGGTTTTTCATCAGTACGGTTGGCCCCGTTTATTTTAATGGATAGCACTTGCTCTCATAGGGCTCAGAGTCAAATTCCTTGGAAATGAGGATATTCAGTGGTTGAAATGGAAAGCATATTTTCTGACTTGGACCCTGTAGAGCAGAGGCTAGCAATACAACACAATTAGTATAATGAATGTTTCACCAGACTAGCAACACTATCTGCATAAATATACATCTGGAATACCTTACTTATACCATTACACCCATGTGGCATTCCCCAGTCAGCCACCAGAATTTAGTTGATGCAAAAAAATACCTTGTGAAGTAAAATAAATAAAAATATCCCCTCAAGCAGCTGCTTGCCACAGAGACAGGAGCCTGTCAGATGTGTTCTAAAAATATATTCTTACCATGCTTCAACATATTCTTACAAGTCCCTTTTTCAAACATAAAATATTCGAAATCCAAATACCAATCCAGAGTCATCCATTCCAATTTAGACAATTATCAAGAACAGGAAACTCAAGTTATGTGCCAAATTATGCTACTCGAAGGAAACTACTCAAACTACTATACTACTCAAAAAGAAACTGGGAATAAACCTAGTTTCTTTTAAGATCTCATTAACATTTTCTCTCCCCAGATACTTGGAATGTGAGAAATTCTGTGCAGATTGTATTACTTATTGATCTCATGATTTGCATGCAGAGTTATGACTTATATGTACATAAACAATTTACATGCCAAGCCAAATGGTGCAGTAGAACATCTGGTATTGTGCTGATGTAGAAATCTGAAGATGACATAAAAACAGAGGTAAATATAAGTGGGCAAACAAAATAGTGAATGAATGACCTGCAAAGAATGTGCAATGACATTAACACATGTACAGCAATGTTATGTGCAACTGACAAAATTTGAAAAGTGGAGGTAATCTGGGTTATCAAAAGTTGCATGGTCAACACACCAAATTATCATTCATGTGGGTTCTGATGCCCTAATAATTAGACGTTGTTTGCAACATCAGATACAGGGAAGTTACCTGGTCATGTTGCCAAGGATTTGGTGGCATCAAAAGAATGTCTGGAGATCAGTGGATCCCCAGACTTGCAATAGATCTGTCACAAACCATCAGATTTCCAACCTAATGTCATCTTGTTTTTGTCTGTGTTAGGGAGCACAATTAAATGACAACTGTGAGAATCAGGGCTGTATTTGCACTATCTGTTGGCTTGTCTAACTTTGACACCATACTATCCTCATCTGCGGTGGTGCAATGAAGCTCTGTTTGAGGATAACACTGGTACGTCATCTTTAATGATAAAAAGTTTCTGTTTGGGTTTACAACAGCTGCTCACATCTGGTTGTTACTGATGGCAAGACATTATTTTAGAACCATTCTGGAACTAGTACTTTTGCCCTTTTCCCACTCCATCCCAAATGCTATTTTTTAGCAGGACAATGCCCACATATCCACACCACATAGGCACTGTCAGGATATGAATCATATGTTTCCTTGGACTACATGTTCCCCAGATCTGTTGCCCACTGAATACATTTGGGATACCTTACTTTACAACAGTTAAATACTTGACAATGTTATATCAACTTCATAATAATATTTTGTCCTGTATTGCAATATCATATATTCAAAAATAATGTTTTTTCACTATAATCTTCCGTACATCATTGTTGTAGGGTCCGTAAATGGTAAATAGGGATTACTGATCCCTATTTACCATTTATATACCCAACAACTATTTTAATGGTAAATAGGGATTACTGATTCCTATTTGGAGCAGAGCTATGCACCAATCCCCTGTGATAAAGTACAGAACTGGCCATGCACAACACCTAAACTTCAACCCACATCCTTATGGTGCAAACTATTAATACCTTTTGAAAGAGATAATCTCTTGGAAGGAAATGGAATGGGAGGGCTACCTATTGACCTGGATTACAATTCCTTTTTTTTTTTTCTACCTGTTTACCCCACAGGTCCTGGTGCTGTCCATATATACCAACCCAAATGGCTTATGATTATCAGTTTGAATATGGATTCTGAACTTGCTGTACTGGTGGGCTTCTATTGAGGAAAAACATACTGCTATGTTTTCTGTTTGTGGGTTGATACCCTGAAAAATGTGAGTGAATAGATGCACAGCATATCTTATACCAGCTAGTGGATAATCTTGAT
The DNA here is from genome assembly GCA_038380435.1 of Ryuthela nishihirai. Lineage (NCBI taxonomy): Eukaryota > Metazoa > Arthropoda > Arachnida > Araneae > Heptathelidae > Ryuthela > Ryuthela nishihirai. The sequence goes on along the minus strand of JAWZYU010000017.1, from coordinate 88,019,280 downwards.
CGGAAGCCATTGCAGGTATCTGAACCCTTTGTGTTTAAAAGAATTGTAGACACAAGGAGGCCATCTGTGAGCAAGGAAGCCATTTCCAAAATATGTCATAAATGACATTTACATTTGTCTTTCGTTAAAAAGGTCAGATTATAATTTGTTTGTAGCTGCTTAATTTTATATATGCTTATCACTGACCTCGCAAAGTAAGTATGTTTATTGTAGGATGCAAGACTTTTTGATAACCATGTACTTCATTTTACTGTCCCACTGAATACAAAACTTGTAACAAAAATTTTGAAACTAATATTTTATGTATAAAGGAAATTGAAACTAGCACGCAAAAAATTACACACTACATCAATATTACAAAGGCAAATAACCAAAATAAAGCAATTACACAAATTCCAAATTAAAAGAAACCAAGCATAAAAAGGCAAAATTTTTAGTTAACCTTAGTCTATATTATATATTGCTATCATCAAATTGCAAAAGTTAAAAGCATGGTAGAAGAGTCATTTGTCTGTGCAAGACATGAACTTTTTCCTGATGTTATATTTAGTTGAAAGATGCAATCATGAGTAACTGTAATTAACAGAATGAATTAAGAGCTAAAGGAATCAATCATGTTTTCAACTATAACTATAATATAAAAGATAATTTGCACAAAATGACTAAGCCTTCCAACCTATTTTCTATATTATTATAAATTTTATGTTGAAGAAATATACCAAAGCTGAATTTTACTAACATGCCATTTTGAGCAGTACATCCAACCACAGATCTCTGGCAACAAGAATATGATCCAATCTGAGAACTAGAAGAATAACATATTGCCTATGGCAAATATGAGATGCTCATACTTGCCAGCATGAAGTTTTTCATTTTCCAAATTTTGTATCTTTAAATAATAGTAATTCAGAAATGTAAATGATAGTATATTATTAGTCCTACATAATGCAAAAAGATTTTCTCCATTATCCCTTAAAATAAAAAGTCACATGCTGTCATCCCCTAGGGTTAAGGGCAAATCAGTCAGTATATATCAATTATTACTATTATATTAAATTATTTAAAATTTTAAAATTGATAACTAACTTTTTAAAAAAATAACGAGCAATTGATCAAATTTTAACAAATCATCATCATCATCATCTTCAAGCAGCCATGGGCTACGGAGGTCCAACCAGACCGCGCAGTTTAATTCTCCAAGCATATCTGTCCTGAGCTACATCCGCTGCATCCGGCCACTGTACACCAATTCTAACAAGGTCCTGTTTGACATTGTCTGCCCACCGCATCCTAGGTCTCCCCCTACTTCTGAGGCCTCTAGGCACACTGTTCATAACCCTATTCGCCAATCTATAATTATCCATACGGGCAACATAGCCAAACCAGCGGAGTCTCTCTCTGCACAATATGCTGCTTAAAGGAGGTTGCAGACTCCTTTGCCTAATCCTCATCATTAGTTACAAAGTTAAACCACCTAATACCCAAGATACTGCGTAAGCATCTAGAATCAAAAGCATCTAGTTTCCTGTTATCTTGCTTACACAGCGTCCAAGTTTCACTACCATAACTAACCCTAGAAAGAACCAAACTATTATACAGTCTAATTTTAGTCTTTAGGTGTATACACCTATTTCTCCACAATCTCCATAGATTCTTAAAAGTCCCGGCAGCAATACCTATTCGTCTGTTAATCTCATGCCGCACATCACCAGTATCAGTTATGCAGCTCCCAAGGTAATTAAACTGTGACACCTGCTCAAGACTGCAACCATTCAGATTAACTGAATCACAACCTGCCTGACCAATTTTCATCACTTTAGTTTTCTCTCTGTTTATAACCAAACCTACTGTACTACCAGTCTCATCAATAGTTCGAATGAAAGAGTTCATCTCATCAACATCATTTGCCAAAAGGGCTAAATCATCAGCATAATCTAAATCAGAAATTTTCGTATCTCCAGCCCATTTAAGGCCAAAAGCTTTCCCTTGAAGTGAATTTCGCATAACATAATCAACAACCAAACTAAAGAGAAAAGGAGACAAAATGCACCCTTGTCGAACACCAGAAGTAATGCTAAACCAATTGCTACAAGACTTACCAACCCTCACACATGACTCAGCGTTATTATAGAGAGCTTTCATTATGTTAACTAACTTGTCTGGTATACCATATGATCTCACAATCAACCACAAATTATGACGATCAACAGAGTCGAATGCCTTTTTGAAATCAACAAAGCTAGCAACCAAAGGTTTCTGAAACTCTAAACATTTCTCAAGAATTTGCCTAAGTGAAAATATCTGATCTACACATCCCCTACCACTTCTGAATCCACATTGCTCATCACGCAATTGCCTGTCAACCAGATTCTTAATTCTATTAAGCACAATCACGGAAAGAACTTTACCTGAAACGGAGAGTAGGCTGATACCCCTATAGTTATCACAAGAACTGTGATCACCTTTTTTGAAAATAGGGATAATAATAGCTCTGGTAAAATCTTTAGGAACCATGCCTTTATCATAAAAGTTATTTAAAATTTCAGTCATCCAAATGGTAACTGAAACATTCCCAGCTCTAAGCATTTCCGTAGTAATTTCATCCACCCCGGGGATTTATGAAGTTTAAGTTTAGAAATAGCCAAACTAACTTCAGATTGTGTTATAGGGCCAACATTAAAGCCAACAATGCATCTATCATCATTGCAAACAATGGGAGTAGAACTAACCACATTGTTTAGAACATCACTGAAATGCTCAGCCCACCTAGCAATGACAGAATCCTCACCTTCTATAACCTTGCATTGTTTATCCTTCAATCCCTGTATACCTGTACGTTTTCTACCACACAAAACATTAACTATCTGGTACAGCTCTCTGCTGTTGTGCTGTCTAACTGCTTCCTCAGCTTTGTCAGCAAGGCCATCAAGCCAAAGATTCTTATCAGTAGCTAACTGACCCTTTACACGTTTATTAAGTTCTTTGTAATGCTTTCTATTAGGACTAGTAGGGTACTGATTAAGGACAGTCCTGTAGTTCCTTCTTTCTGAAATAAGCTCAAGTGCCTTATCACTTAAATAATTCTGCCTCCTCTGCTCCTTTTTCCCTAAAAGAGTACTGTTAGTTTCCAAAAAAGCCTGTTTAAAATGGCCCCATTCTTCCTCAACTTCAGTATTAAGCAAACCATGACTGTCATAATGACTAAGTAACCTATCATGGTAAGCTTTAGCTATAACTGGGTCTTTCAGAGCTTCAGTATTAAAGGTAAATTTTTTAACCCTAGCACAACACTTTTTAAGTTTAAGTTGCAAGACACTTTTAACAAGGTAATGGTCAGATCCAATTTCAGCTCCCCTATATGCCCTGGTATTTCTAACAGAACTAGCCCATTTGCTGTTAATTAATATATAATCAATCATATTCTTATGCAGCCCATCAGGTGAAACCCATGTGTGTTTATGTATGTCGCGGTGTTTGTAATATGTGTTAGTTATTAGTTTACTTACCTGCAGTTTTGTTACCATTTAGTTTACTTACCTGTAGGAGACATTGCCCATTGCCATTGCAGCTACCAATACCAAAAGGGCCTATTACTCCTCCCCAAAGGTCAGAGTCGGTACCAACTTTGGCATTGAAGTCACCAAGAACAAGGGTAATATCTCCTTTCTTGACAGAATTCAAAATATCCTGAAGTTGTCTGTAAAACCTATCCTTCTCATCCTCATCAGAATCCTCAGTGGGGGCATAACAGCAGATAACATTCAAGTCTTTAATGCTTGTCTGAAATTTTGCTGTAAGAAACCTTTCATTAATGCACTCATATCCTAGAAGAGCATCACTAGCATGTCTGCTGAGCAGCAGACCCACGCCTTGGTGATGCTTTCCATCCTCCCTCCCTGTAAAGAGAAATTTAAGGTTATTTTTAAGTATCTCACCTTTACCTGTCCATCTGGTCTCTTGCAAGCCTAGAATATCTAGGTTATAGCGCTGGAATTCCTGCATGAGGACATCAAGAGAATAATCTCTATGTAATGTCCTCACATTCCATGTTCCTGCAGAGAGAAAATGATTAGTAGGATTTTTAAAGAAATTAGGTTTATTGAGATTGGTAGGGCCAACAATATCAAACAGCCCCCTGATCGCAGGCATGGGGCAAAGACCTGTTCCTCCTCCGCTAAAGGCTGAAGTCACCGATGCTGGTAGGAACCGGTAGCTAGTCAGGCACTACCTTTTCAAGTGGACTTTTTCAAGAACCATATGGCCTGCCTGAGACACATTACTCCAGTTTAGGCTTGACGATGCCCAACTAGCTAAGTAAGGTTCAGGTACCTGCGATGGCCTCTGATTAGGATTATCCACCAGCTGATATAAGGTATCCCATGCCTCTGTTCACTTAGAGCTGGCAACCCAGAAGCAAACAGAAAACACAGCGGCAGACTCTCCCTTAACAGAGGCCCACCAGTGCAGCAAGTCCAGGATCCATAATCAAGCTCAAATCCATAAACAAGTCCAGTCTAGCAGGTATAAATGGTCAGCACCAGGACCCTGTGAAGTTGACCACTCCTCAGCAGGGTTGAAAAAAAAAGAAAAAAGTGGCCATAGATGACCAGATCAGTAGGCCATACTGAACTGGTAGCCCTCCCCTTCCGTTCCCTTCCAAAAGAGAATATCTCTTTTGAAAGGTACTAACAGCCTGCACCACGAGAAGGCGGGGTCGGACATTAGGTGCTAGATCTGGCCGGTTCTGTGCATCATCACTGGGGATTGGTTAACAAATAGTAATTTAATTAAAGCAAATAAAGTGCACTTCTCTTAGTAAGTTATCTGGGCATCTGTTTTAAATCAACACATACGCCACCAAAATTTCAAATTTCTAGCATGTTGAAAATTTCACACTATGTTGAAAAAAGAGTCCAAACACTCCCATGTTATGTGAATGGAAAGCCACTTTCAAAGTTCCCTAACATTGAAAATAAACCTTTTACACAAAAACTGTAATTGGCAATAAATTGCAGATGTCACTAAAATCTCTCTAAATATATTTTCTGCAATATTCGTTTAATATTTAAAGAATAAAAGGAAGCTGAAGCATTCATATTTAACCTTTGACACTTGTGACAAAATACTTCAATAGATAAAGCACAACCCTGTTAACAATTTGTTCACTAATATAAATTAAATATCTGAAGTTCGTATGAAGATTTTTTAAGATTTCATTAATTTGGAGGCAATGTGACACAGTATCAATTTTCAACAATCTTCAATCAATCAATATTTAAAGAGTCATTAAAGCAATGTGAATTCAGAAGTGGTGGGCTACCACTTCTGAATTCACATTGCTCATCACACAATTGCCTGTCAACAAGATTCTTAATTCTATTAAGCACAATCATGCAATGAACTTTACCTGAACAGAGAGTAGGCCGATACCCCTATAGTTATCACATTGGTTTGTAAATGGTAGCTAAGTAGTCATTGGAAGGAGAGCTATGCACCAATCTCCTGTGATGATGCATAGAATCGGCTAGGCCTAGCACCTAATGTTTGATCCCACCTTCTTGTGGGGCAGGCCGTTAGTACCTTTCAAAAGAGATACTCTTTTGTGGAAGTGAACGGAAGGGGGAGAGCTGCCAGATTAGTGTGGCCTACTGATCTGGACAACTGCCTACTATCAGCCTACTGGACAACTGCCTACTATCAGCCTACTATCAGCCTACTGGACAACTATGGCTACTTTTTTTTTCTACCCTGCTGAGGAGTGGTTAACCACACAGAGTCCTTGTGCTGACCATACAAACCTACTGACTGGACTGAAATAAGGCTCTGAGCTTGATTATGGATCCTGAATTTGCTGCACTGGTGGGCATCCATGGAGGGAAAATCTTCTGCTGTGTTTTCTGTTTGTTTGTGGATTGACAGCCCCAAGTGAACAGATTTACAGGATGTGTTTATCAGCTGGAGGATAATCCTGTGCAGAGGTCATCGCAGGCACCTGAACTCTCTGCTTCTACTGGCATCGTCAAATTCTACATTGGAGAATGTCTCCTAGTGTAAATGGCTTTAGCCTTTAGTGGTGGGGGAATAGGTCTTTGCCGCATGCCTGCAATTAGGGGGCTGTTTGATATTGTCGGCATTCCCTCTCTCAATAAACATTGTTTCTTTAAACATCCCACTAACCATTTTCTCTCCATACGTACTTCGAATGTGAGGACTTTGCACAGAGCATATTCTCTTGATGTCCTCACACAAGAATTCCACCATTATAATTTAGATATTCTCGGCTTGCAAGAGACCAGATGGACAGATAAAGGTCAGATTCTTAAAAATAATCTTAAATTTCTCTTTTCATGGAGGAACGATAATAAGCATCACCAAGTAGTAGGTCTGCTTCTCAGCAGACATACCAGTGATGCTCTCCTAGGATATGAGTGCATTAATGAAAGGTTTCTTACAGCAAAATTCAGGCAAGCATTAAAAACTTCAATGTTATCTGCTGTTAATACCCCCACTGAGGATGCCGATGAGGATAGGTTTTATGGGCAACTTCAGGATATTTTGAATTCTGTCAAGAAAGGAGATATTACCCTCGTTCTAGGTGACTTCAATGCCAAAGTTGGTACTGACTCTGACCTTTGGGTAGGGGTGATAGGCCCTTTTGATACTGGTAGCTGCAATGGGCAACATCTCCTACAGGTAAGTAAACTCAGTGGTTTCAGAATAACTAACACTTATTACAAACACAGCGACATACATAAGTACACATGGGTTTCACCTGATGGGCTGCATAAGAATACGATTGATTACATATTAATTAACAGCAAATGGGCTGGTTCTGTTAGGAATATCAGATCATATAGGGGAACTGAAATTGGATCTGACTGAAATTGGAAGTGACAAGACATTTTTAACAAGGTTTTAACTTTGTTAAAAGTGTCTTGCAACATAAACTTAAGAAGTGTTGTGCTAAGTTCAAAAAATTTACCTTTAATTCTGAGGCTCTGAAAGATCCAGTTATAGCTAAAGCTTACCATGATAGGTTACTTAAGCCATTATGACAGTCATGATTTGCTTACCAATGAAGTTGAAGAAGAATGGGGTCATTTTAAACAGACCGTTTTGGAAACTAACAGTATTCTTTTAGGAAAAAAGGAGCAGAGGAGGCAGAATTATTTGAGTGATAAGGCACTTGAGCTTATTTCAGAAAGAAAGAACTGCAGGAATGTCCTTAATCAATACTAGTCCTAATAGAAAGGAATACAGAGAGCTAAATAAAAGTGTAAAGGATCAGTTAACTGCCGATAAGAATCTTTGGCTTGATAGTTTTGCTGACAAGCTGAGGAAGCAGTTAGAAAGCACAACAGCAGAGGTCTGTACCAGACAGTTAATGTTTTGTGTGGTAGAAAACAGACAGGTATACAGGGATTGAAGGATAAAACAAGGAAAGGTTATTGAAGGTGAGGATTCTGTCATGGCTAGGTGGGCTAACATTTCAGTAACGTTCTAAACAATGTGGTTAGTTCTACTCCCATTGTTTGTAATGATGATAGATGCATTGGTGGCTTTAATGTTGGTCCTATAACAAAATCTGAAGTTATTTTTACTATTTCTAAACTTAGACTTCATAAATTCCCAGGGGTAGATGAAATTACTACAGAAATGCTTAGAGCTGGGAATGTTTCGGTTACCACTTGGATGACTGAAATTTTGAATATCTTTTATGATAAGGCATGGTTCCTAAGGATTCTACCAGAGATATTACTATACCTATTTTCAAAAAAGGTGATCACAGTTCTTGTGATAACTATAGGGGTATCAGCCTACTCCCTGTTCCAGGCAAAGTTCTTTGCATGATTGTACATAATAGAATTAAGTATCTGGTTGACATGCAATTGCGTGATGAGCAATGTGGATTCAGAAGTGATAGGGGATGTGTAGATCAGATATTTTCACTTAGACAGATTCTTGAGAAATGTTTAGAGTTTCAGAAACCTTTGGTTGCTAGCTTTGTTGATTTCAAAAAGGCTTTCGACTCTGTTGATCGTCATAATTTGTGGTTGATTGTGAGATCATATGGTATACCTGACAAGTTAGTTAACATAATGAAGGCTTGTGGTAAAGCTTGTAGCAATTGGTTTAGCATTACTTCTAGTGTTTGAAAAGGATGTATTTTGCTCCTTTTCTCTTTAGTTTGGTTATTGATTATGTTGTGCGAAATTAACTTCAAGGGAAAGATTTTGGCCAAAATGGTCTGGAGATTCGAAAATTTCTGATTTAGATTATGCTGATAATTTAGCACTTTTGGCAAAGATGTTGATGAGATGAACTCTTTCATTCGAGCTGTTGATGAGACTGGTAGTAGAGTAGGTTTGGTTATAAACAGAGAGAAAACGAAAGTGATGAAAATTGGTCTGGCAGGCTGTGATTCAGTTGATCTGAATGGATGCAGTCTTGAACAGGTATCACAGTTTAATTATCATGGGAGCTATTTAACAGATACTTGTGATGTGCGGCAAGAGATTAACAGACGAATAGGGATTGCTGCCAGGTCTTTTAAGAATCTATGGAGAGGGTGGAGAAATAGGCATATACACCTAAAGACTAAAATTAGACTGTATAATAGTTTGGTTCTTTCTAGGGTTAGTTATGGTAGTGAAACTTGGATACTGTGTAAACTAGATAACAGGAAACAAGATGGTTTCGATTCTAGATTTCTAGATTCCTAAGGCTCAAGATACGCAGTATCTTGGGCATTAGCTGGTTTAACTTTGTAACTAATGATGAGGTTAGGCAAAAGAGTCTGCAACCTCCTCTAAGCAGCATATTGTGCAGAGAGACTCCGTTGGTTTGGCCATGTTGCCCATATGGATAATTATAGATTGGCAAACAGGGTGCCCATAATCCTCAGAAAGAGGGGGAGACCTAGGATGCAGTGGGCAGACAATGTCAAACAGGATTTTGCTAGAATTGGTGTGCAGTGGCCAGAAGCAGCAGATGTAGCTCAGAACAGATATACTTGGAGAACTAAACAGCATGGTCTGGTTGGACCTCCTTAGCCCATGGCTGCTTGAGGATGATGTTTAGAAATAGCCAAAATAACTTTAGATTGTTATAGGGCCAACATTAAAGCACCAATGCATCTATCATTATTACAAACAATGGAAATAGAACTAACCACATTGTTTAGAACATCACTGAAATGCTCAGCCCACCTAGCTATGACAGAATCATTACCTTGTTTGTTTATTCTTCAATCCCTGTATGCCTGTCCGTTTTCTACCACAAGACATTAACTATCTGGTACAGGTATCTGCTGTTGCACTGTCCAACTCCTTCCTCGGCTTTGTCAGCCAAGCCATCAAGCCAAAGATTTTTATCAGCAACTAACTGATCCTTTACATGTTTAAAGCTATTTAATTCTCTATGACACTGTTAAATGTTTTTAAGCACTTCAACACATGGACTAGGATATCAAGTATCAACAATTATTAAGGATATATTTACCTACCACGCCGTAGAGGATGGGTAGTAACAGGAAAACTTCTGGGATGCTTTCGGTGACAAATTTAATAATTAACGTTCTTGCTGGCAAGTGACATCTCAGTGGAGATTAAAATAAGGATAATGGCTGCCAATGGTCTACCTGCCTTGGCGAAGAAAATAATCATTTATACCTTTAATAGCAAAGAGTGTTTAAAAAAGTTTTTGATCCACGATGCGCGTTTCGCGCCCTTTCTTTTGGTACATTGTCAGGTGGGAAGTGAGGAGCTTGTTGAGCATGGGGGAGGAGGGATGCCATAAATTGACATGTCAGTGGTTCAGCTCCGAGGATCGGAATGGCTGGCAGAATTCCCACCTGATGATGCACCGAAAGGAAGAGCACAAAACGCGTGTCATGGATCCAAAACTTTTTTAAGCACTCTATGCTATCAAAGGTATAAATTATTATCTCCTTCAACCTTCTTTTAATCTCCACTGAGACGCACTTGCAGGCAATTAAATTTGTCACCGAAAGCATCCCAGAAGTTCCTGTTACTACCCATCCTCTACGGCATGGTACATAAATCTCTCCTTAATAACTGTTGATACTGATAGCATAGTCCATGTGTTGAAGTGCTTAAAAACATTTAACAGTGTCATAGAGAATTAAATAGCTTTAATTTTAATTACCACACTGTGTACCTCTACTCTAATTTTTGTTATCTTGCACTCTGGTTAGATGTGTCATGAACCCATCCAAGTAACTTATCAGCTTACATAGGCAGTTAAATAGAGTACTACTGCACCTTAGTTTTTTAAAAACCTGTAAAATTTACCAAGTAACCCCTAAATGGATACAACTACCCATGTCTAAATTCCCATATTATCTGTCACACACAATTCACACAGCCGAAACTATATTAACGCAACCATAAGACATCTACGAAAACAAATTAATTACGTGGAGCAAAAAACATATTCCCAATATTTGTTATTCACCACTCAGTTATTCACTGAAGAATTTGACCGTCTCCTTGGACGAATACATAATCTCATAGATCGAGACAGAACAAATACTCAAGAGACACACAGATAACCTTAATAACCTTATAAATTCACAACAGAGATACCACACCCCAGCTCCACATAAGCATCTCAATGCGGAGATCCTAATACCACCGCATCTCACAACCCACCCCCACCAACCCATAACTCACGTGCCTCACAGATCAATGCCAACACCCGAAAGAAATTGAGAATTAAAGATCCTAAAGTCCATAACCACTATTTCACAACATAATAGAAGTCGTGTTAATAACCCAACTCCTAAACCGATTCCATTCTTGAACCTCTCATCCTTACAACTCACACAACAGCAAGAAAAACTATTACAACAAGGACCGAAGTTTGCCTACCCGGGGCCCCTACCACCCCTGCACAAAATCATTCCACAGTTAAACAAATCATAAACCCTATACCTGAACTACACAAAGACAAATTAAGATTTAAATTCTATTGTAGCATTGAGGCATACAACAATACCCAACCTGATACCAACACTCTAAATGAAATCAAAATGCTCCAAAACCGAAAAAAGATAATAGTATTAAAATAATACTTGCTGATAAAACTGACCAGTTGATATTATTAGACACAAATGACAAATCAGTAAATTAAAACTAACTCTTGACGAATTACAAGCAATGGAAATCGCATATGACCCACTAAACTAGCACACTTGAAAACCGACCCTTGTTTAATGGCAAACTTAGCCAAAGCCTGCAAACCCCCATTATACCCGAATATCCCCCAGTTATTTGTCAAAATTAAATTACACAAACCTTTAAAATCCTTTAGACCACTAGTAGACAATTGAAATTCTCCCACATATAACCTAGAGAAAGCACTCTTTCAGTTCTTTACCCCATATTTCCCACCCACATCCAGTACCATACAGTCAGGCACAGACCTAATCAATAAACTTAAAACCATAACTGTTATCCCTGACTGCACCATACACTCATTTGACGTCATCGCACTCTACTATAACACACCGGTATTTGATGCAACTTAAAGCCAAATGGCTTGAAGAGGCCAGATCCACAGTACCTGAATATTTCAGCACACAGGAGGCCCTCGACCTACAGTAGCCACTAAAAGCAATTGGTTTCAAACCGACAGCAAAATTTTCGTTCAAAACCAAGGTGTCCCAATGGGCTCCCCACTCTCTGGATTGCTGGCGGAAGCAGTTCTACATCATGTAGAAACCACAGTTCTTCATGTACGTCAAATCCGCCCACTACTTTATGCCTGATATATTGATGATATATTAATCATCTGGCAATACTCCAAAGAATAATTAAAGAAATTACTATCAGAATTTAACACAGTCCTCCCAACCATTAAATTTACATGCGAAGAGGAACAAAATGGATACCAACCGTTCTTAGATATCAACTTACACCGTACCCCCAATTAAACACATCTGTATAGAGAAAACCCTACATTCATACCTAACATAATATCTAGCACCTCTGCCCACCCAAACAACTACAAATGATCAACCTTCTACTCACACTTTACCAGAGCCTATAAATACTGCAATACACAAGAAGCACTCAACAACAAAATAAAACACATTTTTGAACTCACTGAACAGGGTGGATATATCTCACACAGCATCAACAAAATTCACATACAAATCAAATGCAAACAATCCCAAAACCCTCCAACACTTGTAAATAAAGAAATGCAAAAATACACAATAGCCCTACCCTACATCAATAATAATTTCACATACTCTGTTAAAAATAACCTGAAACCTTTCCAATATAAAGTCCCAATTAAAATGTCACACACTATATCTAAACTCATGCGAAATGATCGTCACCATATACCCAGCTCTGGAGGAGTTTACTACATCCAACTCAAAGACCCCACAGGTAACTTTTAACAAGGTAATGGTAAGATCCATTTCAGCTCCCCTATATGACCTGGTATTCCTAACAGAACTAGCCCATTTGCTGTTAATTAATATATAATTAATCATATTCTTATGCAGCCCATCAGGTGAAACCCATGTGTACTTATGTATGTCGCTGTGTTTGTAATAAGTGTTAGTTATTCTGAAACCACTGAATTTACTTACCTGTAGGAGATGTTGCCCATTGCAGCTACCAGTATCAAAAGGCCTATCACCCCTACCCAAAGGTCAGAGTCATTACCAACTTTGGCATTGAAGTTCCCTAGAACGAGGGTAATGTCTCCTTTCTTGACAGAATTCAAAATATCCTGAAGTTGCCCATAAAACCTATCCTCATCGGCATCCTCAGTGGGGGTAAAACAGCAGATAACATTGAAGTTTTTAATGCTTGCCTGATATTTTGCTGTAAGAAACCTTTCATTAATGCACTCATATCCTAGGAGAGCATCCCTGGTATGTCTGCTGAGAAGCAGACCCACTACTTGGTGATGCTTATTATCGTTCCTCCCTGAAAAGAGAAATTTAAGATTATTTTTATGAATCTGACCTTTATCTGTCCATCTGGTCTCTTGCAAGCCGAGAATATCTAAATTATAATGGTGGAATTCTTGTGTGAGGACATCAAGAGAATATGCTCTGTGCAAAGTCCTCACATTCCAAGTACCTATGGAGAGAAAATGATTAGTGGGATGTTTAAAGAAAATCTTTATTGAGAGAGGGAATGCTGACAATATCAAACAGCCCCCTAATTGCAGGCATGCAGCAAAGACCCATTCCCCCACCACTAAAGGCTTAAGCCATTTACACTAGGAGACATTCTCCAATGTAGAATTTGACGATGCCAGTAGAAGCAGAGAGTTCAGGTGCCTGCGATGACCTCTGCACAGGATTATCCTCCAGCTGATAAACACATCCTGTAAATCTGTTCACTTGGGGCTGTCAATCCACAAACAAACAGAAAACACAGCAGAAGATTTTCCCTCCATGGATGCCCACCAGTGCAGCAAATTCAGGATCCATAATCAAGATCAGAGTCTTATTTCAGTCCAGCAGATTTATATGGTCAGGACCCTGTGTGGTTGACCAATCCTCGGTAGGGTAGGAAAAAAAAAGTAGCCATAGTTGTTCAGATCAGGCCACATTAATCTGGCAACCCTCCCCTTCCATTCACTTCCACAAGAGAGTATCTCTTTTGAAAGGTACCAACGGCCTGCCCCATGAGAAGGCGGTGTCATACATTAGGTGTTAGGCCTGGCTGGTTCTATGCATCATCACAGGGGATTGGTGCATAGCTCTCCTTCCAGTGACTACCTAGCTACCACATTAATTTTAATTAAAATGGTGCAATTGAATATTTTAGTAATATTAGCAAAATAAAATTGCTTATATTATTAAGTGACAGATTGCTTATTAGCAAAAATGCATCACTCACCATTACTGGATTTTTTTTCATGTACTCTAGAATATATGATTACCGTTCATTACAAAAATATGCTTATGGCATAATCTAAGTTTAGGAAAACTGATGTAACCTGACATGGCAAATTTATTTAACCTATCTACTGATAATGGGGAATGGTTTATGTTTCCTACTTACTGAGAAGTAAAAATAGTAATCCATTTATTACCACCACCAGCAAAACTGACATAGTAGGCAGTATTTCATTACAAATCTGTAGAAACCAACAAGGGAAAAAACCAGATTTACTTCAACCACTTTTCACCATAAAAAGTGGAAACTCAGATTTTGTTAGAGATTCCTTTCAATGTAAACTCTAGTAAATGATATTGATTCAGAACATCATTTTAATTTGCATAATATTAGTGATGGATCACTAAAGACTCATAACTGAAGTCCAATGGAAATATGCCAAATTCTTGCTTTCAAATCAGTAACTTATATTTTAGATAGAATTTAATAATTGGTAGACAAAATGATAAGCGATGGTGCAAAATGGTCTGATGAAGTGTAAAGGAATTACAATAATTAGAATCAATTTTTACAAAAACTGAATTGAAATTTCATTTGAACACTTATAAAATTCTTTTGAATCTAATATATATACTAACGCTGAACATGAATAAGTTGTCGAGAATTCTTATAGGTTGCTGGATACAATTCTTCAAACACCTCTTTTGGAGTAGAATAAACTTCAGGTGTTGGAATAACTAATTCTCCAGTATGCCCAAATGCTTGCTGTGCTGAAATGGCTGCCTGAAGATGGTGTTCCTGAAAGCAAATTTTTAGATATTATTGTTAATTAAAACTTGCACTTTAGATTAAACATGAATTTAATACATATATAAAACTTAGACAACCTGACAGTGCTAACCATACAATACTTAGTAATACATTAGTTGACTTCAAATAATAAAGAAGCATTTTCTCTTGTAAAAATTCCTTAGATTTCCCTATAGTTACCACAGAAAAAAATATCTATAATAAATTGAAATAAATCTATATATAATAAATTGACTTGGAAAAGCAGCATTATCATGGCTCTCTATAATACCACTAGCTATATTGGATAACCACAACTGACCTTGTGTCAATATCAATAAATGTCTCACCTCACTCTGTGGGTGAAAGGATCGCCATTGTGCTTCCTGGGTTTTGCCCTTCTCATGTTACAAAGCAAAAACAGTCAAAGCAATTCAAGTTAATTAAAGAATGTTTCATATTTTATTGTTTAATATTGTGTGGAGGGGCTGTTGAGTCATGTGAGAGTAAGCCATGTATCAATTGGTTTAGTATTGCTACTGGAGTTCAACAAGATGCACTTGTCTCCTTCTCACTGGTGTAGGGAGATCCTTATTGGAGGCTAATTTCACCATGAACTTACAACATCTTGAACCTTGTCTCCTTTTCCACTTTGATTATTGATTATGTTATGTGGAATTCACTGATGGGGGAAGATTTAAGCCTAAAATAAACTAGAGATTTGAAAATTTCTGATTTAGATTATTTTGGCCCTTCTGGCAAATGATGTTGATGAGATGAACTCTTTCATTAGAGCTGATGATGAGACTAGTAGTAGAGTATTTTGGTGATAAAAAACAGAGAGAAAAAACTAAAGTAATAAAATCAGTTAGATATGTTATGGTAGAATACAAGAAAATCACCTTAAAACACTGGTATACTGATGTGCAGTGTGAACATTTCTTGTTATTAGAAGACAGATGAGCCAAGATGAAGACAATCAGCAAAGTTCTGTTTAATATAACTGTAGATACACTTAGAGTCCTAAAGAGTTGGAAAGGAATGGTAGCTTCCAGATGAACGAACTTGAAGTTATTCTGGAACACTGTAGAATCACTTTGTGGCAAAATTGCACACAATATTAAATAACATGAAATAATAATTGCAGGAAATTGACGAAGCACATCATATACCATAGTAGAAACCTTTTCATGGTAAAACTAGTATCTAGATTTCGTAACACGTAATACATTCATCAGCAAAATGGTGGTAGGTTCTATATCACATTCTGTTGTGAGAAGGTATATTTGAAAAAAAAAAAAAAAATTGAAGAGTCATAATATATTATTACTGAGTGGGTGTGCATGAGGTATCATTATAGTAGGAGATGATATACACCGAAGAGCCAAAACATTATGACCAGCACATCTTTATGCAAAGTGAAGCATCTGTAGGTAAACAACAGCACATGTGAAGGTAATGAAAATGTATAAATAACACCTGATACTAAGCTCTGTTAATCAGTGTTATTCTTATTCTTGAGATGAGAAAGGCAGTGCACTTAAGTTAGTTTGACAAAGGCCAAATTGTAATGGCCAGATGACTGGGTCAGAGCATTTCCAAGATGGCAAGGTGTGTGGGGTGCTCACGGTCAGCTGTGGTTAGTACCTTCAAAAAGTGGTTCAAGGATAAAAAAACCACAAACCACCTGCAAGGTGTGGGCTAACCACAGCTCATCGATGCTAGAGGTGAGCGAAAGGCTAAACCAATGGTATGAGCCAACAGAAGGGATACTGTGGTGCAACTCATTTGTAATTTGAATCCTGGTGATGGGAATAATGTGTCACAACACACAGTACATTTAACCCTGCTGAAAATGGGGCTGTATTGCCGCAGACTGCTCTGAGTGCCCATGCTAATCTCGGTTCACTGTTAAAAGTGCCTACAAAGGGCATGCGAGCATCAAAACTGGACCTTGAATGATTGGAAGAAAGTCGTCTGGTCCAATGAATCTCATTTCCTGTTGCACCATGTGGACAGCTGGGTATACATGTTAGCACGATGATGCACCATGGGAGGAAAACAAGCTGGTGGAGGAAATGTAATGCTTTGGGCAATGTTTTGTTGGGAAACCCCGGGTCCAGTCATTCATGTGGATGAAACTATGACGTCTACCACCTACCTAAACATCATTGCAGACCAAGTACATCCTTTCATGGCAACGGTATACCCCTCTGGTAGTGCCTTCTTTCAGCAGGAAAATGTGCCATGTACTGCCGGATTGTTCGGGGAACACGAGGAAGACTTCCAGGTATTG
This sequence comes from Ryuthela nishihirai, assembly GCA_038380435.1. NCBI lineage: Eukaryota > Metazoa > Arthropoda > Arachnida > Araneae > Heptathelidae > Ryuthela > Ryuthela nishihirai. The sequence continues at coordinate 88,002,303 of JAWZYU010000017.1, read as the reverse complement.
CCCTGGCCTCCAAATTCCCCAGACATCAGTTCAATCGAGCATCTGTGGTTTGTGGTAGCCCAACCACATAACTTACAAGAGCTAAAGGATCTGCTGCTAATGTGTTGGTATCAGATACCACAAGAAACCTTTAGAAATTTTTTTGTAGTGTCCACGTCTTGCTGGGTAAGAGCTGTTTTGGTGGTTGGTTGGTTGTTTAGGGTTTAATGGCGCATTAGCAGCTACGGCTATAATGCACCAAACGAATGTCCAAGATGTAAAAAGATAAAAGTCATGAAACCCTCAACCAATTATTAAAAATATACTAGGAATTGAAAGAGACAAATGTAGAATAATAAAATAACAAGCAGTGAATAACAATAAACAAATGTAGAAATATTTTGTAAAAATAAAAGTAATCAGGTGTAAACAATCAGTAGAGTAAAATTATAGACGAGTAAAATAACCTGTAAATTGTAAAAATTTAAAGACAGCGTTAAAACAACAATGATCAGCTAACAAATGTCCGAGTGTAAGGGGCTCGGACGTAAAATCATGAAAATTAAAAAACAAACGCCGTTCAAAGTTAAAACATGGACACGATATTAAAATGTGTTTGATGGTTAAAATGGTGTCACAAAACTCGCACTTAGGTACGTCGTCCGCCCGTAAGAGAAACGAATGAGTAATAAACGAATGACCTAAGCGGAGCCGAGCAAGTACAACTTCCTCCTTGCGATTCCTGCGGTAACAAGACTGCCATGGTTTGACGATAGGTTTGATCTCAAAGAGCTTGTTTGTAAGCTGTTCTGACCAAGATCTCTGCCACTGTGCCCGGAGCTCGGTGGTAAAACGCTGCCGGAAATCCAGATATGGAACCGGCAACGGAGAGCGGGATAGGGGCGTGGCTGACTTGGCAGCAGCATCTGCCAAGTCATTGCCCCTGATCCCGACATGACCGGGCACCCAACAGAAGAGAATCGTGGTAATGGCTGCCAGACGATGGAGCTGCTGGCGGATCTTGGAGAGAACAGGGTGAGGCCGACGCCTCACCGAGATCAAAGCCTGTAGTGAGCTAAGCGAGTCGGTGTAAAGCAAACACCGACGATGATGCTTAGTCGCTACGTGGTCCAAGGCGAGACTGATAGCGTGCAACTCTGCAGTGAAGATGGAACACTGCAGTGGGATCTGGTCTGCAATGATTACATCACAGCAGACCATGGCTGATCCCACTGAAGTGCCGGACTTCGAGCCATCTGTAAAGACAGGCAAGAAGTCCGGGTGCTCAGCACGATGGCTGGCAAAGAGTTGCCGGTACACACAGTCGGGTGTAAAGGCCTTCCCGGTCCTGCACAGGGAAAAATCGCAGGAAGGGGAAACAGCGAGCCAAGGTGGAAGTGGCTCAGCTGTCGACTGTGCAACGCTATCGAGACTGGTGTTGATGTCTCTGAGGTAGCCTCGGACACGCAAACCAAAAGGACGAATGGCAGTCGGCCGATTATTGTAAAGCATTTCCCACTTCGGACTGAAAACGCAGTCCCAAGTGGGATGGCCAGGCAGGGATCGCAATTTAGACGCATATTGTAGGGACAACTGCTGACGGCGAAGAGATAAAGAAGGTTCGTCGGTCTCAACGTAAAGACTCTGGACCGGTGAGGTGCGGAAGGCTCCCGTGCAAACACGGAGAGCCTGATGATGGAGGGGATCCAGCACCTTCACCACCGAATCCCGGGCCGAGTCGTACACCTGGGATCCATAGTCCAGTTTCGATCGGACAAGTGCACGGTACAGGCGGAGCAAAGAACATCGGTCCGCCCCCCAAGAGAGGGAGGAGAGGACCTTGACGATGTTCAATGCCCGCGTGCACTTGGACCTGAGATGACGTATGTGTGATAAAAAGGTCAATTTCCGATCGAATATGAGACCGAGAAACTTGGTCTCCGCCACAACTGGAATGATGTTACCCCCGAGCCGCAGCTCGGGATCCAGATGAAGATTACGCTTGTGGCAAAAGTGCACACAAGCGGTCTTCTGTGGGGAGAACCGAAACCCGTTTGCCGTCGCCCAAACCGAAAGATTGTTCAGGGCAATTTGCAGTTGTCTTTCAATGACCCTCATGCTGGACGAAGAGCAAAAGATGCTAAAGTCATCAACATAGAGGGCATTGCCTACTGATGGAGGAAGTTGTCTAGTTATAGAATTAATCTTGACAGCGAAAAGCGTAACACTCAGAACGCAGCCTTGTGGCACCCCCTGTTCTTGGGGGTACGGCTGCGACAGAGTGTTACCGACACGGACACGAAAAGAGCGTGTCGATAAGAAGTTGGAGATGAAGATCGGCATGTGACCTCTTAAGCCGAAACTGTGGAGGTCACGAAGAATGCCGAATCTCCAAGCCGTGTCGTACGCTTTTTCGATGTCGAAGAAAATTGACACCAGGTGCTCTCTTCTTAAAAATGAATTTCTGATAGCCGATTCGAGGCGTATCAGATGGTCAAGAGTTGACCGTTGCCTGCGAAAGCCACACTGGGTGTTGGAAAGAAGGTTGTGATGTTCTAAATACCAGATGAGTCTGGCATTTACCATTCTTTCCAACACCTTGCACACGCAGCTCGTCAATGCGATGGGACGATAATTGGAAGGAATCTTGGGATCTTTGCCTGGCTTGGGGAAGGCCAAGACGATGGCCTCCCGCCAGGAGTCCGGAAACTGCTCCTCGAGAAAAATGCGATTGAAGAGATGGAGCAGCCGATCCTTACTCGATGGTGAAAGATGTTGGAGCATGGCATAATGGACATTGTCCGGCCCTACAGCAGAGGCACGAGAAGAGTGCAGAGCAAGGCGAAGCTCCTCCGCTGTGAATGGCCTATTGTAAGGCTCCAGGCCATTCGAGTGGAAAGACAGCGGAGAGCGCTCCGCCCTGCCCTTCTGGGCCAGAAACTCGGGGGAGTAAGAGGAAGACGAAGAGATGGAAGAGAAGGACTCCCCCAGAGTGTCGGCAATTGCTTTGGGATCAGCAATTGCCTGTCCATTGTGCTCCAGGATCGATAACGAGTGGGACGTGTAGTTCCCACTCATCTTCCGGACTTTATCCCACACGACCTTAGAACTAGTTGTGTGGGTGATGGAAGACGTATACTTGATCCAAGATTCCTTCTGGCTCTGGCGTCGGACGAAACATGCTTTCGCCCTGGCGCGTTTGAAATTTTCAAGGTTGGGGGTAGTCGGATATCTCCGAAACACCCCCCAAGCCTTGTTCTGAGCCTTACGAGCTGCGGTGCAATCTGGATTCCACCACGGTTTCGGAAAGCGAGGAAACCGTGTAGAAGTTTGAGGAATTGTTGATGCAGCTGCATCTACGATACAGTCCGTTATCTCCGCTACTGCCACATTGATTGGCTCCTGGCTGACAGAGTGGTCATCGAGCTCAGAGAGCAGCTCGAAACCACCCCAGTCAGCCCGATCTAGCCTCCACCGTGAGATGCGTGAAGGGCTGCAAGGCCCCCCACGGGAGATGGTGCAGACCATGGGGAGGTGATCGCTACCGTACGGGTTGTCCTCGACCTCCCATGTAAAGAGTGGAAGGATCGAGGAGGAGCAGATGGTAAGGTCAATGGCAGTGAAAGTGCGGGTTGGGGAGTGAAAGTAAGTACTGACACCGGTGTTCAACAGGGAGAGAGAAGGATCCAGGAGCCACTGCTCCAGGACCCCGCCCCTCCCATTAGTGTCAGCACTGCCCCAAAGTGGACTGTGTCCGTTGAGGTCCCCCATAATGAGGCAGGGGGACGGCAGCTGCGAGACGAGATCATCAAGGTCTTCCTGGAAGACGATGCTCCCAGGTGGAAGATATACAGAGCAGACAGTCAGTGAGAACCCCACGAAGAGACGGATGGCTACCGCCTCTAAGTTGGTAGTGAGGGGTACGACCTGGAATGGAGAATGGTTGCTCACGAGGATGGCGACACCCCCGCGAGCTGGACCATCTCCATCCCGGTCCCGGCGAACTAGTGAAAAGTGCCGGATCGTGGGATCTGTGACTGGCTGCAAGTATGTCTCCTGCAGGCACACACAGATGGGCTGGTGTGCCTGAAGGAGGGCCTTGATGTCGTCAAGATTCCTCTGGAATCCACGACAATTCCATTGTAGGAGTGTGGCCATCTCAGGACTTAGAAGAGTGGGCGGACGACGAATTCCTATTCAACTTCACCGCTGCAGAGGACGGTTTAGTGAATAGGGGGCGGTCGGTATCCATGTCCTCGGAATCGTCCGAGGGGCATGGATCGGTGACCGCCCTTTGAGGTGCAGTGATTTTCTTTTTGGGCCCCGGTGGGGGCCCCTTAGGTTTTGAAGGTCTTGCTGTCTGAGGACGGGGAGGAGGAGGCCTTCCGGTGGAGGTGGAAGGCTGAGCTGCAGGAATGGAAACCGGGGTTGATGTCGAAGTCGACACCACCCTCGGTCTCGCCTGCGTGAGGAGGTACTTCGCAGCTGGCGAGAAAGACTCAGTAGGTGGTACACTGATGTCAGTCTGCACCGCAACCGAAGTCATTGGAACGATGGGCTTTCCAATGACTGCACTGGCATAGGAAACCTTGCCAGGTGGGGCGGGCGGTGCAGCCAGCTTTCTCGCTTCAGCATACGAGATGTTGTTCACGACTTTGAGGCGTTGTACCTCCTTTTCCTCCTTCCACTTCGGACAGTCACGGGAGTACGCCGGATGTTCGCCACTACAGTTCACACAGCATGCCTTTTCTGCTGTGCAGTCAGGATCGAGATGATCCTTACTGCCACAGCGAGCACAGGTGGGCTTGCCCCTGCATGCTGTGCGGGCATGACCGTATATCTGACACTGAAAACAGCGCAGAGGGTTTGGGATATACGGCCGAACCTCACAATGTAAGTAACCTGCCTTGATGGAAGAAGGCAGGCGTGGCGTGTTAAATGTCACAATCAACACCCTGGTGGGTGTCAATTTCCCATCACGGCGTGTCGAAACCCGGTGGACCGCTGTTACTCCTTGAGATGCGAGCTCCGAGAGGATTTCCTCCTCAGTGACTTTGAGGAGGCCCCACTCGGTGATCACACTCCGAGAGGAATTCAAAGTTTTATGGGGAGTGACTTCGACAGCCACCCCACCAATATCTTTTACTTTCAGGAGCAGTTCGGAGTGTTTTGAACAAGCGGTCTCAACCTGCAAGTCGCCAGATCGTAAGCGCTTGACAGATTTCGGCTCTCCCGCAAGACCTTTTAAACCTTTGTTGACGAAAAAAGGGGACATGTCCCCAAGCACCTGATCACCCGTGGAGTGGATGATCAAGAACTTTGGGAACGAAGACACAGACACAGAAGACGATGGCAGAGATAACGGAGACAAGGACGAAGACGGGGGTTCATGTCGAGCCCTCTTGTTGGCGGTGATCGCATTTTCATCATTCACTCGCATGTTTGGTTTTGTGTGGTTCAGTGCCCGCTGTCCCCACCCTCCACGGAGCCCAACAAGGGGACGCCCAGTCGGGCGCCAGGGCTACGCAGGCACTATACCCACACAGACAGTGAGCCAAGCCCTCACAAATAAATACAAGGAAAATGAAAAGAGAAATGTGCAGAACAAAAACGTTCTACACAAAAGAAACAAAGCTTAAAATAACAAAATTGTGAATGGCCAACCTGGCCTCACAAAGAAAAGATAACGACAAAAGGAAAATAAGTTGTGAGGAAACTTGTAAACCTGTACCCGGACCGTGGGCAAGGTTACTCACCGCTCTGCACGGTTGACCCTAGCAGGACCTGCCCACCAGCCGATTGCTCCTGGGGGGGCCACCCCAGGAGCTCCCGTTTACCGGAAGCAGAGGCCAAAGCAGTGTATAGCAGAGGCCCCGGAATCCGCTGCCCAGCCCCGCGACGGACAGGCTCCCCAATGGCAAGACGGCCAATGGGGACCACGCCAGTCATGAGCTGAGGAGAGAAGACGGGGACCCCCGAGCAACTACCAGGATCCTCCTTTCCCGGGACACGGGTCTCCGTGCACGGCAAACACGCGGGCGAGCGTTTAGGACCCTGCGAAGGTAACCGAGCCAGCGGAACCTTCACAGGGTGGTCCCCCTCACCGCGTACAGGTGCTCACACCGAGGGGGCTGTTTTGGTGGCACATGGAGGACCAACATCATATTAGGCAGGTGATCATAATATTTTGGCTCTTCGGTGTATATGATGGAACGTTTTTATTATCATAGATATTATTACAAAATTGGCAGTATTTTTTGTTGTTAATGAAGATGTTTGGATTAGGGTAGTCTTTTAATAGGAGTCTGCAGACTGTGGGTAAAATCAGTAGTTTATCATTACAACAAAAATATTTGTTGATATGGATTATTATTTTTTCACTGTATGAAAGTTTAAAATGAGTATTTGGATTGGAAATAATTCTGGCTTCTTCAAAGAACAGAGTTGCATTATGGTTGATAATGCTGTTAGATAAAAGTTGTTTGCAATTTTTTTCTTGATATACTGATATTTGCTGTGGTTCAGTTATTTTGAACGGTTGAAACCCTGAGCAAGTATTTCAGTTTAATTATTTCAGGAGCTATGTAACTGATCTGGTGATGGGAGGCAGGGGAACAGAGAGATTGCTGTTGCTCTATGGAGAGTATGGGAAAATAACTGTATACACTTAACACGTTACATACAGACAAAAATTACTAAAATATCATCAATAGTAAAATGAAATGGAAATATTTATGACTAAGATAAAATAATTTAAATATCCCTTGCAAAATGCCAAGAAAAATTTAAAACTTTTGATTCATATCTAAGAAAAGGAATAGCCTCCAAAAGGGTTAATTTTTCATTCAAAATATGGGATCATTATAAATGACTTTCAGAATTGTAAACAGCCACTCAATACTGGCTTATGAAGAACACAAATTTGATACAATTACCTCATTTATGAAACTCCTCATATATTTTTCATATATTGATTTTATTAGAAGTCAAAACTGAGAATGCAATACTTGTGTCTTAATTTACTTTTGATATTTGAGAGATTGCACCTTTCCTGAACTACATCACTTGCTTTGTAGCAATAGTGATAGCCCAACTTAAAACCTGAAATAAACGTCATGTTTTCATTGTATGTTTTTTCTAATTCTTTTTACAGTAACCGATCATTTATCTTCATCATCATCAAGCAGCCATAGGCTACAGAGATATCAGATTGTGCAATTTAGTTCTCCAAACCCATATATCCTGAGCTGCATATCTTGCCACTGTAGACCAATTCTAACAAGGTCTTGTTTGACATTGTCTATCCACTACATCCTACGTCTCTCTCTTTCTGAGACCTTTAGGAACACTGTTCATAACCCTATTAGCCAATCTATAATCATTCATACGGGCAACATGGCCAAATCAGCGGAGTTTCTCTCTGCACAATATGCTGCTTAAAGGAGGTTGCAAACTCCTTTGCCTAACCTCATCATTAATTACAAAGTTGAACCACCTAATGCCCAAGATACTGTGTAAGCATCTGGAATCAAAAGCATCTAGTTTCCTGTTATCTTGTTTACAAAGTGTCCAAGTTTCACTACCATATCTAACCCTAGAAAGAACCAAACTATTATAGTCTAATTTTAGTGTTTAGGTGTATACGCCTATTTCTCCACAATCTCCATAAATTCTTAAAAGTCCCTGCAGCAATCCCTATTCATCTATTAATCTCATGCCGCACATCACCATTATCTGTTACATAGCTCCCCAAGATAATTAAACTGTGACACCTGCTCAAGACTGAAACCATTCAGATTAACTGAATAACAGCCTGCCTGACCAATTTTCATCACTTTAGTTTTCTTTCTGTTTATAACCAAACCTACTCTACTACCAGTCTCATCAATAGCTCGAATTAAAGAGTTCATCTCATCAATGTCATTTGTCAAAAGGGCTAAATCATCAGCATAATCTAAATCAGAAATTTTCATATCTCCAGACCATTTAAGGCCAAAATCTTTCCCTTGCAGTGAATTTCGCATAACATAATTAATAGCCAAACTAAAGAGAAAAGGAGACAAAATGCACCCTTGTCGAACACCAGAAGCAATGCTAAACCAATTACTAGAAGCCTTACCAACTATCACACACGACTCAGTGTTATTATAGAGAGCTTTCATTATGTTAACTAACTTGTCTGGTATGCCATACGATCTCACAACCAACCACAAATTATGGTGATTATCAGAATCAAAAGCGTTTTTGAAATCAACAAGGCTAGTAACCAAAGGTTTCTGAAACTATAAACATTTCTCAAGAATCTGCCTAAGTGAAAATATCTGATCTACACATCCCCTACCACTTCTGAATCCACATTGCTCATCACACAATCGCTGGTCAACCAGATTCTTAATTCTATTAAGCACAATCATACGAAGAACTTTACCTAGACAGAAGTAGGCTATAAACCCTAGAGTTATCATTAGAACTGCAATCACCTTCTTTTCTTTAAAAAATAGGGATAATAATAGCTCTGGTAAAATCTTTAGAAATGATGATATATAATATTGATCATCTGTCAATGAATTGAATGATGATATAGTATCATTAAAGATATTAAAAATTTCTGTCAGCCATATGGTAACAGAAACAACTCCAGCTCTAAGCATTTCAATAGTATTTTCATCTATCCCTTGGGATTTATGTAGTTTAAGTATAGAAATAGCCATAATAACTTCAGACTGTGACATAGGGCCAACATTAACCCTTCCCAGGTCAAAGACATCTGCAGACATTTTTTGTACAGCATATAAAATTTCGTTTAAAAAAAAAAATTGCTGTTTGAAAATTTTCTTAAATATTATCCTTTAAAAATATGTAATTCAAGCTTGAAAAATAATATTTTCTTTTTTCATTTGATGCATATTTTATTAAACTATAATATAACTAATTTGTTAAAACCATCTGACTGCCATTTCTTAGAAGTGATACAAGGTATTGCCAATTGATTTATTAACATTAGTCTATGCTGAAGCAATCTTCTAATTTAAGCTCAGAAGTTTGATTTGAACTATTATCAACAAATTTTTCCTTATAGTTTCTAAAATCTCCTGATAATTAACAAAAAACTGCTATTTTTAAAAATGGAAGATTTTGGAAGTAATTATGAAATATGTACCTTTTTTTGATAAACCACTGCAAAAAGTGTTATTAAAATTAATGTTACTACAATGTTTATATTTTTACTTCAATAAAATTCAGAATTAAATTCTCTTTAATTTGTATATATAACATGACCTATTTCTGTTGATTAGTTATCTATTAGTTATCTATTAAATATATTCTAAAGTCGACTTGTTTATAGGACTCTGCAACAAGCCTGGACTTTTCTCAAAGTATGGCAGGAGAAAAAAATTACAGAATGTAAGAAATGTTTACTTTAAAATAATTTTTTTTTTATTATTCAGAAATAATATATCTGAATATATCCTTCTATTAAATGTGCATTATAATCATTTCTGTCTATTAGTGTTTACTAATAAATCAGCACTTTGAAGTCAATTCAAATTTTAGAGGAAAAATTATCCTGAGCCAGGTGGGATACAAACCCATGACCTCCTAATAACATGACTATTAGTGTTTTTTAAATAAATTTTTATTTGTGTTGCCAGATGCATTTTTTTTACTACATGAGTCTAAAAAAAGTCCTATTAAAAAAAAAAAGTCATCTTTTTGGCTAAATATCTTATTTTCAGAAAATCCAGAATTAAATGCTGATTAATTTGGCATATAACATGCCATAATTCCTTTCATTAGTTATTTGGCAAAAAAGTTTTAAAATTAATTTTTTTTTGCTTGATGAGAGTGAAAAAATAGCTGGACCTGGGAAGGGTTAAAGCCAGAAATGCATCTATCATCATTACAAACAATAGGAGTAAACTAACCGCACTGTTTAATATATCTCTGAAATACTCTGCCCACTTAATCATAACAGAATCCTCACCTTTAATAACCTTACCTTGTTTATCCTTCAATCCCTCTATACTCATCCATTTTTTCCCACATAAAACATTAGCTATCTGATACAGCCCTCTGCTATTACACCAAAGAGCCAAAACATTATGACCAGCACACACCTTATGCAAATCAAAGCAACTGCAGGGTAAACAATGGCACGTGTGAAGGTCATGAAACGGTATAAATAACACCTGATATTGAGCTCTGTTAATAAGTTATTCTTGTTCTTCAGATGGGTAAGGCAGGTTAAGTGAGTTTGACAAAGGCCAAATTGTAATGGCCAGACGACTGGGTCAGAGCATTTTCGAAATGGCAAGGCTTGTGGGGTGCTCATGGGCAGACGTAGTAAGTACCTTTGAAAAGCTGTCCAAGGGAAAAACCATGAACAGCTGGCATGCTGTGGACCAACCACGTCTTATCGATGCTAGAGGTAAGAGAAGATTATCCTGTATAGTATGAGCCGACAGAAGGGATACTGTGGTGCAACTCGCCCGTAACAGGAGTAATGTGTCACAACACACAGTACATCGATAGTGTATGTGTGTTGTGCTGAAAATGGGGCTGCGTAGCTACAGGCCGCTCCGAGTGCCCATGCTATCATTGGTACAATGTTAAAAGTGCTTATAATGGGCATTCAAGCATCAAAACTGGACCTTGAATGATTGGAAGGTCATCTAGTCCAACGAATCTCGTTTCCTGTTGCACCATGTGGACGGCCGGGTACGTGTGGGACGAAAACAAGCCGGTGGAAGAAGTTTAATGCTTTGGGCAATGTTCTGCTGGGAAACCCTGGGTCCAGTCATTCATGTGCAGGAAACTATGACATCTACCACCTACCTAAACATCATTGCAGACCAGGTACATCCTTTCATGGCAACGGTATTCCCCTAGTGCCTTCTTTCAGCGGATAATGCCTGGCCTCCAAATTCCCCAGATATCAGTCCAATCGAGCATCTGTGGCTTTTGTTGGAACAGCATATCCGATCTGCGGATACTCAACCATATAACTTACAAGAGTTAAAGGATCTGCTGGTAATGTGTTGGTACCAGATACCACAAGACACCTTTAGAAATCTTGTAGTGTCCATGCCTTGCTGGGTAAGAGCTGTTTTGGCGGCACGTGGAGGACCAACATCACATTAAGCAGGTAGTCATAATGTTCTGGCTCTTTGGTGTATGCTGTCTAGTTGCTTCCTCGGCTTTGTCAGACAAGCCATCAAGTCAAAGATTCTTATCAGATGCTAACTGATCCTTTAGAAGTTTCTTAAGCTCTTTGTAGCACTTTCTATTAAGACCAGTAAGATACTGATTAAGGACATTCTGCAGTTCTTTCTTTCTGAAATAAGCTGCTCAAGTTCCTTATCACTCAAATAATTCTGCTTCACCCCCCAAATAAAAGAGTACTGTTAGTTTCCAAAAAAGCCTGTTTAAAATGGTCCCATTCTTCCTCCACTTCAGTAGTAAGCAAACCACGACTGTATTAATGATTAATTAACCTATCATGGTAAGCTTTAGCTATAACTGGGTCTTTCAGAGCTTCAGAATTATAGGTAAATTTTTTAACCTTAGCACAACACTTCGTAAGTTTAAGTTGCAAGACACTTCTTTTTTTTTTAGGTAATGGTCAGCTCCCCTATTTAACTATTTTTAACAAGGTAAATTTCAGCTCCCCTACATAACCTGGTATTCTTAACAGAACTAGCCCATTTGCTGTTAATATATAAATCTATCATATTCTTATGCAGCCCATCTGGTGAACCCCATGTGTACTTATGTATGTCACAGTGTTTGTAATAAGTATTATTCTGAAAACATTAAATTTACTTACCTGTAGGAATGTTGTCCATTGCTATTGCAGCTACCAATACCAAAAAGGCATATTACCCCTCCCAAAAAGTCAGAACCAGTACCAACTTTTGCATTAAAATCACCTAGAATAAGGATAATATCTCGCTTCCTGACAGAATTCAAGATATCCTAAAGTTGTCCATAAAACTTATCTTTCTCATCGCATCCTCAGTGCGGGCCTAACAGATAACATACAAGTCTTTAATGATTGTCTGAAATTTAGCTGTAAGAAACCTTTCATTAATGCACTCATATCCTACAAGAGCATCACTAGTGTGTGTATTGAGAAGCAAACAAATGCCTTGGATATGCTTCTTATCTTCCCTCCCTGAAAAGATAAATTTAAGATTATTTATTAAGTATCTGTTGAACTGGTCTTTTGAAAACCAAGAATATCTGGGTTGTAACAATGTAATTCTTGTGTGAGGGTATCAAGAGAATGATCTCTGTGCAAAAGGAAATGTTGACAACATAGAAACCTCTAATCACAGGCACGTGGCCTAATTATGTTCTGTTTCCCCCATTATTAAAGGCTGAAGTCATCTACAATGGAAGACTTCCTCCAATGTAGGTTTGACAATGCTCATAAAAGCAATATTTCAGGTACCTGAAATGACCTTAGATCAGGATTACCCACCAGCTGATAAAACATATCCTGTGAATCTATTCACTTGAGGCTGTCAATCCACAAACAAACAGAAAACACGGCAGAAGATTTTTCCCTCAACAGAAGCCCACCACTGCAGCAAATTCAGGATCAATAATCAAGCTCAGATCCATTATTCCATTCAGGTTGGTACATATAGTTAGCACCAGTACCCTGTGTGGTAGACCACTCCTCAATAGCATGGAAAAAAAACAACCACCACCACACCCTGGCATAGTAGTCCAGATTAGTAGGCCACATTTATCTGGTAGCCTTCCCCTTCCACAAGAAAGTATCTCTGAAAAGATACCAATGGTCTGCACCATGAGATAAGGTGGGTTCTAGTCACCAAATATTGAACAAACTCGACCATCTCGGTATATACTAAACATCAACCACTTTGTAAGTCGATTTAATTTTAGAGGAAAAATTGCCTTGAGCCGTGGGTTCATATCCCACCTGGCTCAAGACAATTTTTCGTCTAAAATTAAATCAACTTACAAAGTGGTTGATGTTTAGTGGGTTCTAGTTTTGTGTGGTAGAAAACAGATAGGTATACAGGGATTGAAGGATAAAAAAGTAAGGTTATAAAATGTGAGGATTCTGTCATGAATGTGCATTAACAGAAAAGTATACATATCCTTTTCTCGAACAGTGGAAAATATATGTAAGTAATTTCATTTTTCTATACAGTTTTTTATTTTTTTGTGTTCATGTAGACAGAAAACTAACTTTTAGGAGCTAGCTTAAAGTATGAAAGGCTCCATCTATATCAGCTATATTTTGGAGGAATTGTTTCAGTTTTTCTTTATATATGGAATATCCACAAATGTAATTTCTGAGATGAGGTGGTAAAGTATTAAATAACTTATGTGCAAGATATAGTGTTTGTGAAGTATTTTTTTTTGCCTTGGGAACCACGTATGTCATTTCTTCATTTTGCAAACAATATTTATAAGTTTGCATTTGAAACTCAGAATTATGTTTATAAAGATAAAGCATAAGCTTGTACGTATAAAGGTGTCTTAAAGGAAATATTTTTAATTCACAGCATTTATCATTTATATTCAAATATTTTTTGTGGAATGGTTCTACTTTTATTATTTTGTTTTGCAACCTAAGCATAGGTTTAAAGGTTGTAATTACACTGCTAAAATAAAATACCCTTAATGCTCTAAAGTAGTGGTTCTCAACCTTTTATGCTTCATGTACACCCTGGAAATGTGTATGTAACTGGCGTACCCCAAAAAATTTTACTGCGTACCCCATGTTGAGAACCCCTACTCTAAAGCATATTTTACACTACATCGTTGTATTCAACAACATGTAGGAGCTACTAGCTTATTGCTATAATCACATAAGATATTCCACTAGAGAAGAACTAAGTGCTATATTCTGCTTATAGTTCAAGTATTTAAAGTTCTCAGTTATATACTCACAAGAAGGTTGCATTTAGATGGTATATTGGGCAATAGACATCTCACAAAGGCAGGCTGGTACACTCGACACACTTGGTGGAGAAACACAGTTTCTCTTATTTGTGGCACACTTGTTCATGTTGAATTCTTGCTGTCTTAAATCCTTGCTGTTGACTCATATTGCAGTTAGGTCACTTCCATTTTCAGGACCACAAATAAGACTTTCTCCACCAAGTGTGTCAAGTGTACTAGCCTGCCTTTGCAAGATGTCTATTGCATGATTACCATTTAATGCAACGTTCTTGTGAGTATATAACTAAGAACTTTAAATACTCGAACTATAAGCAGAATATAGTATTTAGATCTTCTCTAGTGGAATATCTTATGTGATTATAATAATAAGCTAATAGCTTATATATGTTGTTGAATACGATATAGTGTAGAATATGCTTTAGAGCATTAAGGGCATTTGATTTTAATGGTGTAGATTGTGATTAAATTTTATTTAAGAATAGGTTTAAAGTGGTTTTATAAGTTTCACCATAGCATAAAATTCCATAACTCAGGGCAAACCGGATCCAAGAAAAGTACAGTATCCTTAGCATATCATTATTCACTACATTTCTTAAATAGTACTACCTGTGAAGCACTAATCTAACCGTTTTGGTCTGTTTATTTATCTAAGGTTTCCAGCTTAAATTTCTATTAATTTTTACTCCACGAGGATTACATTTACAGTCAATCAACTAAGGTCATGAACTTAATATTAAGAGAACTCTTCTCTTTGTTTTTTAAACAATATAATATATATTTTTGTCTTTGAAATATTGATGGTTAACTCATTCAATTTGAACCAATCCCCAGTAGCAGATAACTCATTATTAGTAATCCTAACTGTCCCATGGCTGAGTGGTTAGCATGCTTGGCTACTGATCTAAGGGACCTGTGTTCGAGCCCCGGATAAGGCATGGTTGCACGTGTTGTTTTTCTGCTGAGGTCCTGCTATCCTCTCAGATCTTCTACTTTGGCATATAAACTGACAGGCTCCTGTCAGACCTCTGTGGCAAGCAGCTGCTTGAGGGGGTATTTATTTTTTATATATTTAATCAGTTCGTCAAGGTTATCAGCACAGAATGTCATTGCAGTGTATTTTGCAAATATATTGATCTTTCCATTTTATATTCAAGGAATAAAAATCATTAATAAAAATAAGGAAAAGCACTGGACCTAAAATTGACCCTTGAGGCACACCATATGTAGTGGGTGAATATATTTCCACAGTTTGGTAATACAAAATTTCTCCATTTTCTGTTGCAACTGATGGCAGTATTGATTCTGATATCTGACAGCATTGCCCAGTTTTGTTTGCCAACAAATCCATAATGTTTGACTGTAGGGGGAAAGATGTTCAGAATTTTTGTTTCAGGCACAAGAATTCCTAGTTCTGATATTGTTTGACCCTATCTCTTACAGTTAAGAAGAAATATTTTGTTGGGGATGTGGGAAGAAACTTATAATAGGAGGCAAAACCCTTAGTTTGCTGCTAGTTATCCTGAGAAGCTGCATGTCACATTTTCTCATGTTAGTTCTTTTCACTTGGATGTTTGTGGGGGTAGAAATGTTGGGGGACCAATCCTCAGGTTGCTTTATGGTAAGAGGAAGCTATATGCCTAATTTGATTATTCTATATCTTACTGTTCAGGAGAAGTTAGTACTCCAAAATTTCTTTTTTTGGGGGGGAGGGGAAGAGGGGATGTTGAGGGACCAAATACTCATTTGCTTTAAATCATAATAAGAGAATGCTGCTATACTGAATTTCTTTGTCCTTAGTGCCTACTGTTAAAGAGGAGTTCTTGATCAAAGAACCAAGCATGAGAAACCAATAATATAAAGCTCTGAGAATGTAAAACATGTCAAACTCGCTTGTGACAAATTTGATGGGACTACTGAAAAACTTTGTTACATCCATAAATTCACTATAATAAATACTGATTGAAGAGTTATCTTAAAACATGATAATAATTCGTTCTATGCAGGAAACTACAGTAAAGCCAAGGTACAGGAAATTTTCAATTTTATTTTAAATATTCAAATGGCCATGTATTTAAACAAAAATAATAATGCTGAAGTGAGAAAATAATAAGACTACTTAAACATGTTGGGTTGTTTTACCTAAGGGTGGCACTTTATTTGCACACAATGGGTTAAATGAAAGGTCACAAGGACCCCCAAGGGCTCAGAGAAGGTTGGGGGAAGGGGATCGATTGGACAGCTGTTAGGGGATAGACAGTAGTCTCCCATCAAGGCCATCCAGCATGTTCTTTAATGTACACAGGGTCATGGCTTTACATCCCATTCAACAGACAGCAGTTTTTTCAAGACCATTGGGATTCAAATCTGGGAACTACAGTTTACGAGCTACCAATTGATCCATCATCACCCAACTACTTAAACACAGATAATAAAGACTACTTATTTTTTGGTAATCCATGCATTTCATGATTACGTTTCTCATTTTTCCTTGAAAGAGTGGACCGATTAGTGATAAATGCTAATTTATGTATCATATAAATCAGAGGAAAAGCACTTTAGCATGCAGGTATAAAGCTGATCTTTTTTCTTGAAGCAGTACCTCTTGATTTTGCGAACTCCGCCAACATTTGTTCTTTCTTTTAATTATAGATAAAAAAAACTCGGAAGAATTTACACATCAGCTTTGTTTGGTCTTCAATTTTTGTTCTATAATTTCATCTTCCTGTACCAAATATAAGAATTTTTCAGACTATGTAAAACCAGTACTAGCTCATTGTGAGACCACATGCTTGGCAAATGAAACACAGAAATTCATGAAACATAAAGTGAACAAGAAATGTCTTGTGATTCATTGCTTTATTGTTCTGGCACTTCCACAACGAAATTCCTAAATGAGATTTCCCCCTTACCCCTAACTACTCACTGATCATTGAGGATGTACCCTGTCTTTGTGACAATCAACAGACTGACAGATTTAATTATTTAATTGTTCTTCATTGGCCTTAGTTGCTTCAGGGGAAAAATTTTGCTGGTATATGGGACTCGAACCCGCATCTCTCCAAAAACATGCGAGTATTCTGTTGGAACTAATGCCAGCTGTCTTTTTCCCCCCTAAGTATGATTTTCAGCACCTACATTTAGTGCATTTATGATCTCAGCTGGCAAATATTTCTTTTTAGTGAACTGAGTAAGATGAAACAATAATTGACAATCTCAGAGTTACCTGCTGGCTTTTAAATGTCTATAAATCAATAAATGTTTTGTGGAAAAAAAATTGCTGACATACAGTACTCAAACCCACATCTCTCCAGAAACATGCCAGAGTATTCTAACTGTTGAACTAATGCCAGCTGTCTTTTCCCACTTACTTAGTGGAAAATAGGTTCTAACTATATTAGCATTTTCAACTTTTCTGGCTCAGTTCCTTCTGGATAAAATATTATCTCAATGGCATAAAAATATTTAAATAATTCATTAATAAAGAAATATCAGAGGAAAATGTCCTATACACAATGGATTCTTGAAATAACTAGCTAAAAAAATTTGGTTTTGCTCTGAGTGAGATTTGAACAGTCTCTCAGAAAAATGCCAGACATGATAACCACTATACCATCAGCAGCTAATAATTTTTCTCAGCAATGCAACTTATGTGGCATTTCACATATAATTCATTTCATATAAAAGGAATGGATTTTTAGATTTTAAAACTCTGCAGTGAAATGATTAATTACCCTATTTGCCTACAGTCAAAATCAGATTGTAGTTCTCTCCTGTTTTAGAGTTAAGGAAATTTAAAATTTTAGAAAATTAGTAAATAAATCTAAAAATACATTTTTGCACTTTAATTTCATTTAAAAGGGGTTAAATTTAAAAATCCTAAAATTTCTACACCATAACCCTACTTGCTTTTCAAGCAGCCATGGGCTACGGAGGTCCAACCAGATTATGCAATTTACTTCTCCAAACACGTCTCTCCTAAGCTACATCTGCTGCATCTCGCCACTACAGACCAATTCTAATAAAGTTTCTGACATTGTCTATCCACTGCATCCTAGGTCTCTCTCTTTCTGAGGTCTTTGGGCACACTGTTTATAACCTTACTAGCTAATCTACAGTTATACATATGGGCAACATGGCAAAACCAATGGAGTCTCTCTGCACAATATGCTGCTCAAAGGAGGTTGCAGATTCCTTTGCCTAACCTCATCATTACTTACAAAGTTGAACCACCCTAATACAAGATACTATGTAAGCATCTAGAATTAAAAGCATCAAGTTTCACTACTATAACTAACTCTAGAAAGAATCAAACTATTTTACATTCTAATTTTAGTCTTTAGGTGTATATGCCTATTTTTCCACTCTCCACACATTCTTAAACATCTCAGCAGCAATCCTTGTTTGTTTATCTCATATCACACATCACCAGTATCTGTTACATAACTCATTTATCACCAAATCTACTCTACTGCCAGTCTCATCAACAGCTCTAATGAAAGAATTCATCTCATGAACATCATTTGCCAAAAGGGCCAAATCAGCAGCATAATTTAAATCAAAAATTTTCTGATCTGTAAACCATTTAAAGCCCAAAATTTTTCCCTTGCAGTGAATTTTGCATAACATAATCAAACTAAAGAGTAAAGGAAACAAAATGCACCCTTGTCGAATACCAGAATCAATGCTAAACCAATTGCTACATGCTTTACCAACTCACACATAACTGAGTGTTATTATAGAGAAGGGTAGAATATAAAAATTGAATTTCTTTTTAAAGCTTATTTAGTAAACTTGGACTTCATTAAAGCATGGTTTAGTAATTGTCCAGAATTCAAACTTTTTTTATTAACTTTTCATTTTTGTATGCCAAAAATTGGCCAGAACCACTAACCAATAATACTGTGTCATTCCAGTAGCCAAGGAGTTAAGGCACTTGGCAATTTATCAAAAGGGACCTGGGTTCAAGCCCCAAGTCATGGATATTTGTGGATGTCTTTCTGATGAGGTTTCACCTTTCTCACAGACCTTTATGGAATATTAAACTGACATGCTCCTGTCATACATCTGTGGCAAGCAAATCCTAGAGAGGTAATATACTTTCTTTTATTTTTTAAATTTAACAACCTTCCGAGTGGTTAGCGCGCTTGGCTACTGATCTAAGGGACCTGGGTTCGAGTCCCGGGTAAGGCATGGATGTTCGTGTTGTTTTTCTGCTGAGGTCCTGCCATCCTCTCAGACCTTGTACTGTGGCATATAAACTGACAGGCTCCTGTCAGACCTCTGTGGCAAGCAGCTGCTTGAGGGGGTATTTATTTTTATTTTTTTATTTATTTTTGCAACAACCAGACTCAGAATGAGAATTTTTAGAATTTTTCCAAATTTAAAATTCCCCAATCTAACAAGGCCCTGTCCCACAAACGAACGAGGACAAACACCTGGTGCACTTGGCTTTGAATGATTGTACATACAGCCACATCAAACACCTTAGCTCAACAGTTAGGGTGTGGTGCACATCAATCAGTGTCCACACATACGGTTTGACGTCTACAGCAGCGGAGCATCGTTGCTACCATTGACTCTACAACACAGGTGTATGCGACTGCAAGGGTGCTAAGAGCATCGCACATGGATGTGCGAATAGATTCACTTAGGTATGCAGCATCATGATAGACGAATCCGTATCTGGTGGTATCTCAGTGAGACATGCATGATGCAGTGCTATACAGGTCCAGCCCCTGGTTTTATGGTATGGGGTGCCATTGGACTCCACTCAAGCAAGCACCTCTATGCATTACTGGTACTTTGAACAGCCAGCATTACATCACTGAGGTGTTGGAGCCTGTGGTCTTACCTTATCTTCAGGGGCTCTCTGGTGCAATTTACCAACAGGACAATGCCTGACCACATGTGGCATGCATTGTCCAACAATTCCTGGATAGCCACCATGTGACACTTCTGCCTTGGCCTGCGCATTCACTGGATCTGTCCGAAATTGAACCTGTCTGGTCCATGATCTCACAACGACTAGCACACCAGACACCAGCAGCTGCTACAACAAATGAATTTTAGTTACATATCGAAACTGCATGGACTGACATTCTCCAAACACATATCCAATGTCTCATCGTCTCAATACTGGACCGTGTAGCAGTGGTTATTGCTGCTTATGATGGCTACATTAGATGCTGATTTCTTTGTATTCCATAAGTCTAGCCGAGTTGTATTTGTAATCATTTAATCCTTGTAACATAAGCTATATTCACTAAATATGGCTTTGATATCTCTTGTCTTTCCTGGTGGTGTACTTTTAATGGCCAGCAGTGTATTTTAGTGTTACATCTATCTGTTCTAATAAATTTGATGTGTAATTTTAATTATTGGTGAAATGCAAAAATAAATATTTTTGGCGAGTTTCATTTCTGGCAATAAAGTGATTTCAGTGATATTTCTATGAAAAACAACAAATTTCCTGATACAAGCTACTGTTTCTTGCACTTTCAGTATTAGCCTGATGGTGCCACAATTGTGAAAATGATGTTCATGAAGCTTGCTTTTATGACCATGAACTCTGTAATTAGTACAAAAAATAAATTAAAAATACAAATATATTTTAAAATAATGCTAATTTTTTCAATTTATTCCACAACTTAATGCAAAAAAATTTTGTTTTTCGAACTGTCATCAGCACAGTCCAGATCACAGTTTTACTGCTGCTGATGTTTACCACACTCCCCACTAGCAGATAGAGATTTCCAGTGAATTTAGTTGTTTACTAAAACTCTGCCCCTCTGTATTTTCAATCAAACCATGTCAGACACCAAGATTTTTTTTACTGGAGGATTTCAGTGATTTGCATGAAAATACAGGCAAATATGTTTTTCCTCCAGTTTAGTATATTTTGAAATTTAAAACTATTTAAAAAGAAATAACTCCCCCCGAAGCAGCTGTTTAGCAGAAGCCTGTCAAAAAAAAAAAAAACAAACACCTAAAATGAAATCATTAAATTACATGACCTCAAATAGGAGTAACTTTAGGAGATATTTGATTGAGACATAATGAAAACTTCCAATTTTTAAGAGATTGGGCTTAGTTTTAGAGTAGCTACTTGAGAATTATAAGATTTCCAAATGCTTCCTCGAGAAATTTTTTTTTTCTTTACCAATAAATTTGGGGCTCGGGTGGCTCAGTCAGTTGAGCGCTAGGCGCGTAATCTGTAGTTCCCAGGTTCGAGTCTCAGCTGAGTCAGCGTTGAGATTTAACTCCGCAAAATTTCCCACACTGCCTATGGTCAGTAGGGGACACCGATGGGCTTGGAAGGCCACTGTCCATTGGATGGGATGTTAAGTCATGGCCCCATGTGCAGGAAAGCCATACCCTGTGCACATTAAAGAACATGCTGGATGGCCTTGATGGGAGGCTACCATCTGTCTCCCAACAGCTGTTCCAGTGGGTACCCTCCCCCCAACTTTCTCTTAGTCTTCGGGGTCCTTGTGACCTGGCCATTTAAAGCCCATGGTGTGCAAAAAAGTGCATCTCAGAGGTAGAACAACCCAACCAATAAATTTGCCAGTAAATTATTTTATAATAAAAAAAAAATACTTTTAAAATATTGCAGCAACAGTCATACATGCCCTTATTTTAATATGCGACATGTAATAAAATAAGCTAACAAGCACTGTCAGACATGGGAAGGCATTTTTTTTCATTCATCATTGGAACCAGTCCCATCCAGTTTTCTTTTTTCCCAGTCTTTTCTGCCACTCTATTTCTTTCGCTGTGAAAAAGCCCAAAGACCCAGCCCTGGCAAGCAACACAAGATTATTAAAAAAACTGGAGATTGTTTTAAAAAGTTATACATCTGGTAGTTTTAGTGATATCATTTCTACCCAAAGTGAATTTAGTATTAAAATTAACATTTGAATTTTGTATATTTGAAATATAATATTTTTATGTAAAGAACATGATGCAATTAAAATTACAAAATGAGACACTTAAAAGAAAAATTATTTTTATATAAATAGATATATATAGATATTATATAGAAGGTGGGATTGATGTTGACTCAGATGAATTATGATGATTCATGTGTTTAAAAAAATCAAACTAGAAGAGGCAACATCTACAGCAAAAGTAGATACCTATAACTCTCAAAAATATTACTTCATTGACAAAGGATTCAACCTCTATGAAGTGTCATATAAAGTAACACCAAACATAAAACTTCTTTGGAACCCTCAAAAATTACTCACTCTAGCAGTGGAAAAAGTTGAAAATTCCAAACGACTATTGCAAACTAAATTGTATTTATGCTAGAAATTTTGGTAGTGGAATGTGAAGGTCCCGAAGTTTCCATTGCCAACAATGTGTTGACCCCTTAGACCCAGAGGGGTTGGGAAAACATCTTTTTAGTAGATAATTGTTTAAAATCAAATCCAAAGTGAATGCACAGTATTCCTTGTTCATCACCGCCATGGCGGCAATGAATTTTTTTCAGAATCTATTAAATAATAGATAATTGTTTGTTTTTAGAGATAAAGGAAAAATTATTTTTCGGGTTAGATAGGAATTGATGAAATATACTGAAGTGCCACTGAATTAGGGATAGGGGACGTTATTCAAATTCAGTACCACAAGTCCTGCATTTGCACGCATGCATGGCTGAAACTCTGGTCACACATAGTTGTCAGCTTTGGCCTCCCCAAGCATTGGTCATGAGAAGCATAATGGGAAAGGCATGGGATTTACATGCATTTGACAGAGGGCAGATCATAGGTGCTCCACGGATGGGTGACTCAATCTCCGAAAGTGTCAATGAACATGGATTTTTTCGTACGACAGTTTCAAGAGTTTCTGGGAATATAAAAATTCCGGCAATAAAACAAGCACCCAGACAAACTGCAAAGGACAACCAGTCTTGAATGATCACGGGCTTTGCTGGCTGACCCACATCTTATGGACCGATAGGGGCCATACATTATCTGAAATCACCTCCCATCTCAACACAGGTTCCAGTCGGGAAGTCAGTGCACAGACCATGCAACGCTCCCTGCATAGTCTTGGCTTCAGGAGCCACCGACCTATGAGAGTCCCACTTCTAATGGCACGATACCAGGCTCAACGCCTTGCCTGGGCAAAAGAAAATCAAAACTGGACCATCGAAAATTGGCAACTGATAGCCTGGAGTGATGAATCCTAATTTAAACTTCATCACACCAATGGGAGACTAAGGGTATGGCACTAACCCTATGAAGCCATGGATCCTGCATGTCAGGTCAGAACAGTACAAGCTGGTGGTGGCTCAGTGATGTCCTGGGGTGTCTTCAGTTGGACATCTGTGGGACCTTGGTATGTGTACCGACAACTCTCAATGCATCCTGATACGTAGAACTCATGGCTGATCATTTACACCCATTTATGGCCATCATGCATCCCAATGGAGATGGTGTCTACCAGCAAGACAACTGTTGCATCAGCTACTACATGGTTGCAGGAGCATTCTGCTAACTTTGAAATAATGAATTGGCCACCTAGAAGCCCAGATTTAAATTCCATCAAAAATGTTTGGAATACTGTTGAGCAGAGTGTTCAGGCCCGTGTTCCATCAGCGATGACCTGGAGAGAATTGTGGACAGCTCTGGACATGTATGGGTCACCATACCTGTGGAACATTTACACAAGCTTGTGGAGTCCTTGCCTCGTCATGTGGCAGCTGTTATCAGGGCCAGAGGGGGTCCAACACGTCACTAGGTTGCTATCCATAATTCAATGGCACTTCAATGTATTATGGTTTGCTCTTTCAGAATCTTTCAAAGACTATAATTGCACCCTCTAACAGTGGAAAAATTTGAAAATTTTAAATGAATATTGCAAATGATGTATTAATGATTTTGGTAGTGGAAATATGAAGGTCACAGAATTTTCACTGCCAACAATGAGTTGGCACCTGAGACCAGGGGGGGGGGGGGAACAATTTTTTTGCTGTAGCAGATAATTGTTTTATTTAGAGATAAATGAAAAATTCCTTTTTGAGTGAGATAGGAATTGATAAAATATTATGATTTGTATTTTCACAATCTTTCAAACACTATAATTGTGCTAACAGTAAAAAAAGTTGAAAATTCCAAAATTTCAAAACAATATTGCAATGATGCATTAATGATAAAAATTTGAAATTTGGGTTGTGGAATGTGAACATCATGAAGTTTCCATTGGAAACAATTAAAATGATAATTAGAAAATTATTTTAATTGGATTGGTACTAATGAAACATTATAATTCGCATATTTCAAATATTTAGATAATTTTAACATATATATTTACAGATAACTAAATATAGAAACGGCAGCTGTCATCAAGTTTTTTGAAATAATATGTATATAATACAAATTTTAGTGGTAACTTTTCATGAGATCACTGGCAGCAATAACTACCCATTTTTCTCAGAGGTGTGCAGAAAATGCAACTTTTTCAATTTAAGGATAAAAAGGCAAATACCTTTATGTTGTATAATTACTAATAATATACTATACTGCTCACAAAAATTAGGGGATATTCAAAATGAATATGAAGCGAAGAAATATCCCCTAATTTTTGTGAGCAGTATATTTACATTTTTCTCATCATCTACTGGCTCAAATTAAAACTGTTAAGGAGTGAAAGAAGGAAGTATATAGTTACAATTTTGTTTAATTTAATAACTATTTTAGTTGTTTTAGTGAAAGATTTAAGAAAAATCAAATTAAAAACAATTATTTTACATAAATTACATTTTTTGGGAATTCTCAAGAATAGAGATATCCGATAACCCAATTCTTGAGAATTTCTTCTGTTTTGTAATTTTTTTTCTCTATACCATCTTTCTGCTGAAGTCCTGCCATCCTCTCAGACCTTCTACTGCATATAAACTGACAGGCTCCTGTCAGACCTCTGTGGCAAGCAGCTACTTGAGTGGGTATTAATTTATTTTATTTATATTTTGAGAAACGTCCAGGCTTGTTGCAGAGTCCAATAAACAATTTAACTTTAGAATATTTTTAATAAATAACTAATCAACAGAAATAGGTCATGTTATATACTAAATTTCTGAAGATAATTTAATACTGAATTTTACCGGCATAAAAAACTCGAACATAGTGACACATTAATTTTAAAAACACTTTTTACAGTGGTATACCAAAAAAAAAAGGTGCATATTTTGTAATTACTTCCAAAATCTTCCATTTTTAATATATATATATATTTTAATTATCAGGTGATTTTTGAAACTTTAAAGAAAAATGTTAATAATAATTGAAATCAAACTTCTGAGCTTAAATTAGGGGATTGCTTCTAAGAAATGGCAATCAGATAGATTTAACAAATTATTTATGTCATAGTTTAATAAAATATGCATCAAATGAAAAAAGAAAATATTATTTATAAAGTCTGAATTATATATTTTTTTATAAGATATGTATAAAAAAAATTTAAAACAATAATTTTTATTTCTAAAAAACCAAATTTTTTGGTTGTACTAAAAAATGGAATATAAACATCCTTGGCCTCTCATTTTGAATTTTGTGAACATATACAGACTTTGTAGACACTGGGAAGGATTAATTAACAAAGAGAATGCAGTGCCAGGTCAGGCATTTTGCTACCTGAGGCACACTAGAATTTTACTGCCCTTTTAATCCTTTCAAGGAACATATCGATTATAGATACTGATAGAATCCAAAATGAGAGGCCAAAGATAGCTTTATTTATTTTTAGTACAACAATATGAAATTCTGATTAGTTCTACTCCCATTGGTTGTAATGATGACAGATGCAGTACTGGCTTTAATATTGGCCCTATAACACAGTCTGAAGTTATTTTGGCTATTTCTAAACTTAAAACTACATAAATCCCCAGGGGTAGATGAAATTACTACTGAAATTATTAGAGCTGGGAATATTTCGGTTACAATATGGATGATTGAAATTTTGAGTATCTTTTACGATAAAGGCATTTTTCCTAAGGATTTTACCTGAGCTATTATTATCCCTATTTTTAAAAATGGTGATCACAGTTCTCACAATAACCATAGGTATCAGCCTACTTTCTGTTCCAGGTAAAGTTCTTTCCATGATTGTGCTTAATAGAATTAGAATCTGGTTGATGGGAAATTGCGTGATGAGCAATGTGGATTCAGAAGTGGTAGGGAATGTGTAGATCAGATATTTTCAGTCAGGCAGATTCTTGAGGAAACCTTTGGTTACTAGCTTTGTTGATTTCATAAAGGCTTTTGATTCTGTTGATCACCATACTTGTGGTTGATTGTGAGATCATAAGGCATACCAGACAAGTTAGTTAACATAATGAAGTATTTCTGTAATAACACCAAGTTGTGTGTGACATTTGGTAAGGTTTGTAGCAATTGGTTTAGCATTGCTTCTGGTGTTTGACAAGGGTGCATTTTGTCTCCTTTTCTCTTTAGTTTGGCTATTGATTATGTCATGCAAACTTCACTGCACGGGAAAGATTTTGGCCTTAAATGGTTTGGAAAATTTAAAATTTAGATTATGCTGATGATTAGCAAATGATGTTGATGAGATGAACTCTTTCATTCGAGCTGTTGATGAGGCTGGTAGTACAGTAGGTTTGATTATAAACAGAGAGAAAACTAAAATGATGAAAATTGGTCAGACAGGCTGTGGTTCAGTTAATCTGAATAGTTCCACTCTTGAGCAGGTCTCTCAGTTTAATTATCTTGGAAGCTATGTAACAGATACTGGTGATGTGCAGCACGAGATCAACAGAAGAATAGCTGCTAGGACTTTTAAGAATCTATGGAGAGAGTGGAGAAATAGGTGTATACACCTAAAGACTAAAATTAGACTGTATAATAGTTTGTTTCTTTCTAAGGTTAGTTATGGTAGTGAAACTTGGACGTTGTGTAAACAAATTAACTGGAACCCTGATGCTTTTAATTAGATACTTATGCAGTATCATGGGTATTAGGTGGTTCAACTTTGTTAGTAATGAAAATGCAGGCAAAGGAGTCAGCAACTTCTCTGAGCAGTATATTGTGCAGAGAGAGATTCCGTTGGTTTGGCCATGTTGCCCATATCGATAATAATTGATTAGCAAATAGGGTTATGAACAATATGCCGAAAGGCCTCAGAAAGAGGGGGAGACCTAGGATGTGGTGGGCAGACAAATGTCAAACAGGACCTTGTTAGGATTGTTGTGCAGTGGCCAGATGCAGCAGATGTAGCTCAGGACAGAGATACTTGGAGAACTAAACTGCATGGTCTGATTGGACCTCTGTAACCCTGGTTGCTTGAGGATGATAACCTGATTTAGACGTTCTGTAGAGTTGAAATAAAAGAAAATATGCTGCTATGGTAGCCATTTTTGTGACTTCATTGTGCACAGATGTATTATAGCTGTTTTATTTTTTCTGGTAATGCTTCCAAACTAAAGTTTCATGGAGAACATTTGTTAAAATGTTACCATTTGATATTTTCTTAATCTTTTGGAATTGCCTTAAAAGAAAACTGCAAAAATTTATGTTTTTAAATGGAAGATATATGCACCATTTCATACATAAGAAATGCACACATCTAAGTGCTGCATTTTTTACTATATTTCCAGTTTTAAATTTTGTTGTTTGTTAAAATGTTTGAGGAAAAATCTATTTATATATTATGTAGAATTAAATTCACCTTTAAGATATTACTTGTCATATTCTGTTCATTAGTTATTTCAGAATAAGGTTGAAATCCAACAAAATTTCTTTTTCTATATTGTTTAAAAAAAGTGCTAATAAAATTAATATATTTGTTGTTTTTCTCAAACATTACATTTTATATAAACTGGCAATTAAATTATCTTTATTTTGGTATAGCACACGACTAGTTATGTCTATTAGTTATTAAGTGATAAGGTTTCAAAGCTCTTTTTTCTTCTGCAAGCACCTCAAATTAACCCAGTCACCAAAGTGAATTATGCTGTACAAAGCTGGCATGTTAAGGGTTAATGTGCACAGGGCATGGGTTAACATTCCATCTGAGGAATGACAGCTTTATCAAGCCATTTCTCACCTAAGCCAGAATAGGGGTTAGGGAAGAAAATTCTCAGTGCAGGCACAGTTGGGTCAAGAACTTGGGAAGTGCAGATCATGTCCCTGGCACACTACTGACAACAGCCAACATCCACCCTGATTTTTAATGGATAAGAAATGTGAGAACAATTTGTTCACTCACAGATAAAAAAATAAAGGTAATAAAAATTAAAAACTTCTTTTTGTTACTGTATGTTGAATGTTTTAAATTATATCTAATATTTACATTAATTTTTATGGAATTTGTTAATACAATTGTACTGTTTATTATTCATTAAAATCTTACATCCATTTTGATAATTTTTCTTTCTTTATGGTTGCAAAATAAAACAAATTTAAGTTTTTATACAAAATTTAAGGGGAAAAAATGGCACACAGAAGAAGGCATTGTTGCCTAGGACATTTGAAGTGTAAATCTGGCCTTGCTCATAACATTAAAAATGCTTTTCACACCAATATTTGTATAGAATATAGAAAGAGAATGTTGAAATAGTGTTAATAAATTTGGAATAATAAATTTTTAAAATAGTGTTAATAAATTACCCGTGGTGATAACATCCAGATTTCAATTACTTCTTTAATAGACTTTTGCATGATAGAATAACGGTCAAAAGAAAATGCTGCTGTTAAATACTTGCCATTTTATCTTCCTGATAACAAATATTTAATATTGTTGCATAAAAATCATCAGAGTCAAATGAAAGAAAATGAGATTTTGGTAGTCAGCAATTCAGCAGCAATCGATTATTGTTAAACTACGCATCTTTTCTCAACTTAAACATTTCACTTTTATAATATTAAATAAACCACTGCCCACTAAATAATGCGTGCAATAGAGAGCAGTTATAATGCTGAAAATCAGGACCGAAACAACTTTTGATGCAAGTTTTTATTACATGGGATACTCTATGAAACTTCTGGAGCATTGCTTAGGGCACCACAAGAGGCAACCTCCTGTAGTGCCTAAATGAGGCTGTTTTCTTGTATTTCAAATTAAATTCATGTTATATATCAATTAATTGATAGGTATCATTCATCAGTATACTGTGTAAATCAGTATTGTAACACAGAGGGAACAGAAAGAACTGCTTTTATACCCCTTCCTCAAGTGGTTGAGAAAGTGGTGGATTACAGCAGTGGCGACTGAAGTCCATGTCATGCATACTTAATATTAATGAAATAATATTGCTAAAAATTAATAACTAATAATTAATAAAACATATAGATATCATTAGTCGATTAAATGACTGATAGATATGCAGCATGAATTTCTCATGATTATACATTTCTCGTGCCTATAAATACTGCAATACCCAAGAAGCACTAAACAACGAAATAATATACATTTTGGAACTCACTGAACAGGGCAGATATATCTCACACACCATCAACAAAATTCACAAACAAATCAAATGCAAACAATCCCAAAACCCTCCATAAATAAAGAAATGGAAAAATACACAATAACCCTACCATACATCAATAATAATTTCACACACACTCTGTTAAAAATAACCTGAAACCTTTCCATTATAAAGTTCCATTTAAAATGTCACACACTATATCTAAACTTATTCGAAATGATCACGACCATATACCCAACTCTGCAGGAGTTTACTACATCCAACTCAGAGACCCAACAGGTATAATTTTCCCCAAAGACAAATGTATAGGTAAAACCTCACGCCCATCTAATGCCAGACTTAAAGAGCATAAATACGACACCTAAATAAACTACAAAAAACTGCACTATCTCAGGCAATCACCAAAAACAATCTGCCCACTGATTTTCACTCCACTTACTCTGGCATATAAACTGACAGGCTCCTATCAGACCTCTGTGGCAAGCAGCTGCTTGAGGGGGTATTTATTTTTTTAATTATAGTATCCCCACCTACCAAATTCCACTAACTGTCAGAAAATATCCTCATTAACATAAAACTGACCGAACTCTGCAACACATTGTTCGCCTCCCCCCAGTGTGGTGTCTGATATTTAGGGGATATAACATACACCTCTGAAATTCCACGCCCCCCTAAACACTCTCCTCTCTCATCGCCAATCCCCATCTGCCACTTGCACTAACGCACACCCACCAAACCCTTTAGAATACTTCCCTGATGCATCCTAAAAAAATCGGTGATTATCAATACCAATATGAAAACCATTATTCAGGACCTCACAAACATAATTATTTTAACCCCAAAATTCAGTTTACAAAACTTATAAATTCACTAAAAGCACCCACTCATTATAATTATATTTCCAATCTAGTCACAAAATTAAGTTAGTACAATTTTTATGTGAAAAATGAATTTAAAAAAAATTGAAGTGTTTCATTTACAAAGATATGTAAAAAATATTTTATCAATTTTATTGACAATTGCCATGAAGGAGCAATGAACAGTACTTAACTTAGAATATGGACGAAACAAAAAAAGGAGTCAAGCTGCATCATCATCATCCTCAAGCAGCCATGGGCTACGGAGGTCCGACCAGACCGTGCAATTTAGTTCTCCAAGCAAGTCTATCCTGACTACATCTACTGCATCTGGCCACTACACACCAATTCTAACAAGGTCCTGTTTGACATTGTCTGCCCACCGCATCCTAGGTCTCCACTTCTTTCTGAGGCCTTTAGGCACACTGTTCATAACCCTATTAGCCAATCTATAATCATTCATACGGGCAACATGGTCAAACCAACGGAGTCTCTCTCTGCACAATATGCTGCTTAAAGGAGGTTGCAAACTCCTTTGCCTAACCTCATCATTAATTACAAAGTTGAACCACCTAATGCCCAAGATACTGCATATGCATCTAGAATCAAAAGCATCTACTTTCCTGTTATCTTGTTTACACAGCGTCAAAGTTTCACTACCATAACTAACCCTAGAAAGAACCAAACTATTATACAGTCTAATTTTCGTGTTTAGGTGTATACGCCTATTTCTCCACAATCTCCATAGATTCTTAAAAGTCCCGGCAGCAATCCCTATTCATCTGTTAATCTCATGCCGCACATCACCATTATCTGTTACATAGCTCCCAAGATAATTAAACTGTGACACCTGCTCAAGACAGAAACCATTCAGATTAACTGAATCACAGCCTGCCTGACCAATTTTCATCACTTTAGTTTTCTCTCTGTTTATAACCAAACCTACTCTACTATACCAGTCTCATCAACAGCTCGAATGAAAGAGTTCATCTCATCAACATCATTTGCCAAAAGGGCTAAATCGTCAGCATAATCTAAATCAGAAATTTTCGTATCTCCAGTCCATTTAAGGCCAAAATCTTTCCCTTGAAGTGAATTTTGCATAACATTTTGGGTTGGTTTACCTCTGAGCGGCACTTCTTTGCACACCATGGGCTAAATGGCCAGGTCACATGGACCCCGAAGGCTCAGAGAAGGTTGGGGGAGGGGACCCACTGGAACAGCTGTTGGGAGACAGATGGTAGCCTCCCGTCAAGGCCATCCAGCGTTCTTTAACGTGCACAGGGTATGGCTCTCCCACACACAGAGCCACGGCTTAACGTCCCATCCGACGGACGGCAGCCTTTCCAAGCCCATCGGTGTCCCCTACTGACCGTGGGCAGGGCGGGGAATTTTGCGGAGATAAATCTCAACGCTGACCCAGCTGGGACTCGAACCTGGGAACTACAGAATACAAGCCTGGCGCGCTACCGCCTGAGCCACCCCCGCCCCTCGCATAACATAATCAATAACCAAGCTAAAGAGAAAAGGAGACAAAATGCACCCTTGTCGAACACCAGAAGTAATGCTAAACCAATTGCTACAAGCCGTACCAACTCTCACACACGACTCAGTGTTATTATAGAGAGCTTTCATTATGTTAACTAACTTGTCAGGTATACCATATGATCTCACAATCAACCACAAATTATGACGATCAACAGAGTTGAAAGACTTTTTGAAATCAACAAAGCTAGCAACCAAAGGTTTCTGAAACTCTAAACATTTCTAAAGAATTGCCTAAGTGAAAACATCTGATCCACACATCCCCTACCACTTCTGAATCCACATTGCTCATCACGCAATTGACTGTCAACCAGATTCTTAATTCTATTAAGCACAATCATGGAAAGAACTTTACCTGGAACAGAGAGTAGGCTGATACCCCTATAGTTATCACAAGAACTGCAATCACCTTTTTTGAAAATAGGGATAACAATAGCTCTGGTAAAATCCTTAGGAACCCATGCCTTTATCATAAGATATTCAGAATTTCAGTCATCCAAGTGGTAAGTGAAACATTCCCAGCTCTAAGCATTTCTGCAGTAAATTCATCTACCCCAGGGGATTTATGAAGTTTAAGTTTAGAAATAGCCAAAATAACTTCATATTGTGTTATAGGGCCAACATTAAAGCCACCAATGCATCTATCATCATTGCAAACAATGGGAGTAGAACTAACCACATTGTTTAGAACATCACTGAAATGCTCAGCCCACCTAGCCATGACAGAATCCTCACCTTGTTTATCCTTCGATCCTTGTATAACTGTCCATTTTCTACCACACAAAACATTAACTATCTGGTACACAGCTCTCTGCTTTCTAACTGCTTCCTCGGCTTTGTCAGACAAACCATCAAGCCAAAATTCTTATCAGCAGCTAACTGATCTTTTACACGTTTATTAAGTTTTCTGTAATGCTTTCTATTAGGACTAGTAGGGTATTGATTAAGGACATTCCTGCAGTTCTTTCTTTCCGAAATAAGTTCAAGTGCCTTATCACTCAAATAATTCTGTCTCTTCTGCTCCTTTTTTCCTAAAAGAGTACTGTTAGTGTCCAAAAAAGCCTGTTTAAAATGATCCCATTCTTCCTCCACTTCAGTAGTAAGCAAACCATGACTGTCTTAATGACTAAGTAACCTATCACGGTAAGCTTTAGCTATAACTGGATCTTTCAGAGCTTCAGTATTAAAAGTAAATTTTTTAACCCTAGCACAACACTTTTTAAGTTTAAGTTGCAAGACACTTTTAACAAGGTAATGGTCAGATTTAATTTCAGCTCCTCTATATGACCTGGTATTCCTAACAGTACTAGCCCATTTGCTGTTAATTAATACATAATCTATCATATTCTTATGCAGCCCATCAGGTGAAACCCATGTGTACTTATGTATGTCACAGTGTTTTTAATAAGTGCTAGTTATTCTCAAACCATAAGTTTATTTACCTGTAGGAGACGTTACCCATTGTCATTGCAGCTACCAATACCAAAGGGCCTGTACCCCTCCCCAAAGGTCAGAGTCAGTACCAACTTTGGCATTAAGGTCACCTAGAACAAGGGTAATATCTCCTTTTTTAACAGAATTCAAAATATCCTGAAGTTGTTCATAAAACCTATCCTTCTCATCCTCATCGGCATCCTCAGTGGGGGCATAACAGCAGATAACATTCAGGTCTTTAATGCTTGTCTGAAAATTTGCTGTAAGAAACCTTTCATTAATGCACTCATATCCTAGAAGAGCATCACTGGTGGTGTCTGCTGAGAAGCAGACCCACACCTTGATGATGCTTATTGTCTCCCTCCCTGAAAAGAGAAATTTAAGATTATTTTTAAGAATCTGACCTTTATCTGTCTATCTGGTCTCTTGCAAGCAGAGAATATCTAAATTATAATGGTGGAATTCTTGTGTGAGGACATCAAGAGAAAAAGCTCTGTGCAGAGTCCTCACATTCCAACTACCCATGGAGAGAAAATGGTTAGTGGGATGTTTAAAGAAACTATGTTTATTGAGAGAGGGAATGACGACAATATCAAACAGCCCCCTAATCGCAGACATGGGGGAAAAGACCCGTTCCCCCACTACTAAAGGCTGAAGCCATCTACACTGGAAGACTTCCTCCAATGTAGCATTTGACGATGCCAATAGAAGCAAAGAGTTCAGGGGCCTGCAATGACGTCTGCTCAGGATTATCCACCAGCTGATAAACACATCCTGTGAATCTATTCACTTGGGGCTGTCAACTCACAAACAAACAGAAAACACAGCGGAAGATTTTCCCTACACAGAAGCCCACCAGTGCAGCAAAATCAGGATCCATAATAAGCTCAGAGCCATATATCTGTCCAGTGCAGTGGGTTTATATGGTCAGCACCAGGACCCTGTGTGGTTGACCACTCCTCAGCAGGGTAGAAAAAAAAGAAAAGTAGCCATAGTTATCCAGATCAGTAGGCCACACTAATCTGGCAGCCCTCCCCTTCCGTTCACTTCCACAATAGAGTATCTCTTTTGAAAGGTACTAACGGTCTGCACCACGAGAAGGCGGGGTCGGACATTAGGTGCTAGGCCTGGCCGGTTCTATGCATCATCACAGGGGATTGGTGCATAGCTCTCCTTCCAGTGACTACCTAGCTACCATTTACAGACCCTCAAGCTAGTTACATAATATTAAATATTGAAAACATTGCTCTAACAAACACAGACACCAAACTCATTTATAATAACACAACCTATTATCTTAAATTGTCATTTTGGATTATACCAGGGTTGTTTATTTTCTTACCTTAATTTCTTTCAAATGAAAAATACAGTGGACCTTCGTCATAGCGCTGCTCGCTATACCGCACACTCGGTTATAGCGCGGGCGATGTTCGCGATAAGTTCAAACATGTTTATACAGGTCCGTGCGGCGTTAGTGAGTATCGCATTTTATTGTTACTGCGTATTGAGTAATTGTGTATGTATTGAGTTCCTGCATGTATTTTAAATAGTGTTTAATTATTGTATGCATGATGAGTAAAAGAAAAGCTTACAGTGTGAAATTTATTGTGTCGTCACCGCGCCGCTCGGTATAACGCGGTTCACCTTATAACGCGGGTGTTGTTTCCCGCCCGACATGCGCGTTATATCGGGGGTCCACTGTATATGGATCAAATACTGAATAGTCTGGTTTAAAGCTGGACACCTGGCAACCTTAGTTGCATTGCCACAAACGTACTGTTCCCAGCTAATTTATTAGCAGTCACCTGGGAGGTACTGGGTTGGGTTGTTTTAACTCTGAGTAGCACTTTTTTTGCATACAGTGAGCTAAACAACCAGGTCACAAGGATCCCGAAGGCTCAGAGAAGGTTGGGGGAAGGGACCTACCAGACACCTGTTAGGAAACAAATTTTAACCTCCTGTTAAGGTCTTGCAACATGTTCTTTAAACACACACACACACACAGAGCATGGCTCTCCCACAAACCCATTGCTTAACATCCCATCCAACAGAGAGTGGTCTTTCCAAGCTCATTGGTGTCCCCTACTGACCGAGGGCAGGGTGGGAGGTTTTGTGGTGATAAATCTCAAAACTGGCCAAGTAGGACTCAAACCTGGGAAAAGCAAATTAGGAACCTGGTGTGCTACCAAGTGAGTCACTCCTGGGAGGTACTGAAAAGCAGCATCAGTGGAGATTGTGATATATCAATAGAGAAAAATCTTCCCCGAAATGGTTGTTTAACTTAGTTTTCATTTTGCAAAAGCCAAATGTCAGAATGTTTGTCAAGTACAGTGCAATTATAAACTTTTCCAAAAAATATTCGGCTATAATGTTATTTATTTGGCAATACTTTAATAAGACAAACAAAAAATAAGGAGGGAGACTAAAGCACTCCCCTCCTTAAATCTTCAAAAGCACTAAATTGGAAAATCTCTCTTTCACAGGTAGAGTTCTAGAGTTTGAGGAAAAGCCATGTTAACTGAATTGAGTAAAATGATACCAAGGCAGTTGCAGTTTGTCATGGGATGGAAATTATGGATTTCTCCACTTACTTTTAATCTACAACTATTAAAGAATAAACACGAAGACACTAATCAGTAACCAGTGGAATTACTTAAACAGCTTTGAATGCATAAATATAAAAAAGAACCTCCCCAACACCAATATCTTGTGATCAGTGCCACCCTAAAAAAACCCTATGATATGCATCTATTTACCAGCGGGAGAGAAGCAAGACTAAAACATTCCATTCTCATAAGAACTGCTGCAAATGTCTGCTGGACATTCTCATGTCTCCCATGTTATATTACTGCTGAAAAGGGTAACATTTAGAAAGCTGAGACAAAATATACATATTAGAAGCAGACTACACCCCACTAAAGAATATCAAAATATATGAATTTTATTAGATGTTTGTCATTCATAGCTGTCATCAGTGGCACATAACCTTATTAATTACAGCATTACTTCATTTTAGTATATGGCTTCATTTGATTAAATTTGTCTGGTTGACTTTGTTTTATACAAGGAATAGGAAGTGTGTTCAAATGTCTTCATAGTATTAGATAGGTGACAAGTTTTATTATTTATTTTTAGTCATCAGTACAAATTTTATTGTCACTTTCTGAGAGTGCAACCTTAATGATAATTTGAATTCGGAAAGGAATATGCTTATTATTAATTAGAAGAGTGGAAAAACTACCGTAAATAATTTTTAGGCTTAACAAAGTATACACAGAAAGATGATCATCACATAAAATGGCCGCCATTACCATGCGTCTCGGACCCAGGATATACCGATTTCGTTAGAATTTTGATCTATTCCTTGTCAATCAATAAGAAGTTTTCAACTGTCTATTGCGTAAAAAAATACAAGTCAATAATTTTGCAGTTAACGATAAGTACAACATAATGCAACTATTATTACAATTTGGATAGTTTGAGCACCCGCCATAATAACGAATTAGCCAATCACAGTTCAGTACGCATACTTTAGTATTTTACTTACGCATTCTTCTTCTTTTTCCATTCCTGTCGGCATTTGAGGTACTGCCCGATTAATTGCAGCAAAATCGGGTAAATCTGGTACTTCTTCTGTATATAAAACGGGCATAGGCTTTGAGGCGTCCAGCGCCCTAGCCCTAAACGACAACTTACTCATCGCCCGGCCGTCACTGATACAAATGGACATACACGAGGTAACAAAATTAAAACGCTACAAATGCGTTTAACCACCCGTCTGAGCGGGGTTTTCTTCTCTTCAAAAGAAGTTGAGCTTTGTTAGTTCCGCTCCATTGTATCACCTATTGCTTCGTCTTCTATAAGAAAACCAAAAATGCATTTTATTTTCACAAGAAGAGGAAATTTTTCTACGTCCATAATGGCGGACGACTGCCATTCGATCCCATAACACACTTGGAGAAAAACATTGTTACAGCGCCATCTAGGAAGTATGGTTCCTAAATACACTTATTTTAGAATGCAATTTAATATTTATCAGGTTCAATTCACCATTAACAAAAACAATATTTTAAAATGATGATTATGTAGAAATAAATTCAAACACGCGCACAATTTTTGAATATATTTATGAGGAGCAAAGCACAATGACGACAATACTGAAAACACTCTTATTCTCTTTTCTCGACATTGACAATTTTTAGGACTAAACTCCCATCTGCTAAAGAAACCGAAAAAACGTCCCAATGGCCGAGTGGTTAATTTTTCTTGGCTATTGATCAAAGAGACCTAGAACCGAGACCTGGTTTAGGGGTGAATGTTCCTTCTCTGCGTCTAATTTAACGGCAGAGGGTTTGCTGAGACAACAAGCTACCTGAAGAATAATTTATTGTGTTATAACAGAAATCAATGCTGATTATAAGCAGCAACAGAGTAGCAACGTGACGTCATCTTCGTAGTTTCTCAAGACTTTTTCAGCTGTTCATTACTTGGCGTCGCCGTGTATTGAAGCCGACAGGGAAGATTTTGCCTAAAAAGAGTGCCAGGTTTTAGTATATAGTAGACAATTGTGAGTATTTGACTAACTGAATAACTGGCTAATAGAGGATCACACTAGTTCTAACTATGATGTAGAAATGGTAGATCTGAAAATCTAAACCTTGGGGTAATCTGTGTTGTAGATCACGCCAAAAAAAAAAATGAAATTTGACCTCCGACATGTTCTTTAAGGTAAAACAGACGACACATAGATGTCAAACAGTGATCTACAAGTGCTAGAAAAGCGAACATTAGTGTCTGGGTACGTTTTAGGTTGTAGATTTTAGAAACATTACGAAATTTCAGAACCGACATGTGCTTCGAGGTCACAGGTGAAATTCCGACATACCAGTGCCAAACAGTTAAACAATTAGTGCATAGAACAATTTCAGGATTTAGATCTCATATATGTTAAGCAATTTCGGACATGTCGCATTCAAGGTCAAATATGTGTCGAGGTGAAGGTCTAGAAATCGAGAGGTGCCAAGGAAGTGATTGATTTCTTATCTGATACATATGTATGTGCATAGATCTGTTAGGAGAACGTTACGTGTAATGTAGCGTAATAACAGAATAACGAAATGAGATTTGAATAGCATCATGAATAATTGAAATGAATTTTGAATAGCATTATGAATAACGTTAACGAAACATCAAATATTTGGAACGATAAAACTTAACAATTATCGGAAAAAATAATTCTTTTTTTCGCTATTGTCGCTGTTTTTGAGTTGATACATTTCACATTTTTCCTTTATAACATATGCTTAGAAACTTATGTGAAACAGACAGATGCACAATTTACTTTTATGACCAAAGAATTAACCTGCCCTCAAAGTGACTCTTCTGAATGACACATTCTGAAAGAATTTGGGAAGCATTAGTCTTAGCCACCTTCCTCATAATTGGCCCTCAGAGAAAGGGATTAATGATAGCCAGATAAGATCTGCAGTGGAAAAGAAAGGGAAAGTTTCCATTCATTCAGAAGGAAAGTAGGGCAGTTTCAATAGGCCGATACTTATCCAGATATACTACAATTCCCTATATCTGCCTTCACAGAGAAAGAACTGTGTTGATGGGGTAATTTGGGTATAGGATATAGAGAATTGAAGGAAAGGGCCATTAACTTTGACGATAATCAAAACTTTCAGTTTTGGCCTTCCCACCATACCTTTCAATTATCTTCATGCCTCCACCCAGGGCCGCGCCAACCCGAGGGTGCATAGGGACGCAACCCAGACGCAACATTGATAGGGTGGCAAGAAACAAATATCACGTATTTATTTTATGTAGCCAATATCTAATTTGGATTATACAATGCAGTATAATCATTAATAGTAATAATATTCATTTCTTGGTATATCCTATATGGTAAAATTTAACTAATATAATATTAATAACCCTTACTTTTAGATGTCAAACGGAAGAAAAAGATTTTCTGGAGCAGAATATAGAAAACGAAAAGCACAGAAGGAAGAAAATGTAAAAAAATTTACGACTCCTATTTCCAATTATTTTGCATCTACATCTTCATGTACAGACAAATCTTCGGTTGCTCGAGAAATTTTTTAAGATTCTTCTTCTTCTGCCATGCATTAAACTGATGATTCTATAGCTGCTAAAAAACGATGACTAAAAAAAATTCATCTTTCACTTTTGAAACTCTCAACAGCTCACTAGCTTCACCTGGAGAAACTGGTGACAAAAGCGTGTGCAATACAAGTATAACAACTGAATACTCTCTTATGAATTCTATCCTGGAGCATGATTTTGATGATCCAGAAAAGTGGCCTTTAAAAATAACAGATAATCTCAAAATGATTCTAATAGACCAAAACAAATATATAATAATGAATTTCCAAAAGATGAAAAAAAACAGATTATTTTCAGCAGATTATTACTACAAACGATTAAGTAATAACGGAAAGATACACAGAATTGGTTATTGCATTCTAAATGCAAAAATTCAGTATATTGTTTTCCTTGTAAACTTTTTAATAATAAAATTAATGCGTTCAATGATGCAATTTGTTGTTGCGATTGGCAACATTTATCGAGAACATTAGAGCGCAATGAAAAAAGTGAAGCATATATCATATGTTACAAGTCATGGATCGATTTAAAAAAGTCATTTATAAATAATAATATAATAGATGCGGTAAATGAACAATCAATAAAACTAGAAAAAAACGTTGGAAATCGGTAATAGAAAGGATTATTTATACAGTTCAATTTTTAGCAGGACAAAATTTAGCCTTCAGAGGAAACAGTAATAAACTTTTTGAAGATAGCAACGGTAATTTTTTAAAATTAATAGAAACTATAGCAAAATTCGATAATGTAATGGTAGATCATATAAGTCGAATACAAACTGATAAGAACAAAATGCCACATTATTCAGGCGAAAAAATTCAAAATGAAATAATTTCAATAATAGGAGAAAAAATGAAATCTAATATTGTTAAAATGCTAAAATTAAATAAATATTAAGCTATCATTTTAGACACCACTCCAGACAGCATCTCACGAAAATCAATTAAGTATTGTTGTAAGATTTGTTTACCTTGATAATGACAACAAGGAAATAGAAATCAGAGAACACTTTTTAGAATTTTATTCAATTACCAACGCAACAGGCGAAGGTTTAACAAAATTTGTTGTAGATTTTTTGCAATCAGAAAATATAAATCTTTACGATTTACGTGCTCAAGCATATGATAACCGGGCAAACATGAAGGGCAAAAATCAGGGTCTCCAAAAGAGAATATTAGATATGAACCCGAGAGCGTTTTACGTACCATGTGCAACTCATACGCTTAATCTAGTAGCTGTAAAAGCTTCAAGGTATAATTTAGAAGAAATATACGATGTTTTATACATTCTATATCAAGATGAATCAAGAGATAGCGACACAAGGAACGAAGCTGAATCATTATTATTAAAAATTAAATCTTTCAAATTCATATATTCTCTTGTTATATGGCATCATTATCTTATCGAAAATTAATGTCATAAGTAATTTGATACAGAAACCGGACGTAATTATGTCTACAATAATGAAAATGTTGATAGACCTAAAAAATTATTTAAAGGATTGTAGAACAGATGAGGCATTCGAAGCAGCATTTCTCAGCAGAAAAATGGCACAAACAGCCGTGCCTTACCCGGGGCTCGAACCCAGGTTCCTTAGATCAGTAGCCAAGTGCGCTAACCACTCGGCCATGTGCAATTAATCTTTGTTTACATTAAGAAATAACATGTTCTTTTTTTGTTTGCTTTTGAAAAAATGTTAAAGAAAACTATACAAAACTATGTATTCTGTGCTTATAATAAATACGACATGTAACTTTTGGTTTGCATAAATTGTTGTTTTATTTATTGTAGTAAATGCTACATGCAATTTCTTTTAATTATTTTTTTAAGGGGCGGCCGATAAAAGTTTGCACCCGGGCGGCAAATACCCTTGGCGCGCCCCTGCCCCCACCCCACCCCGACCCTTAAACATTTGCATTGTACATTTTTCAAATCCAATAACAATCTGCTCACTCTGTATGTTGAGAGAAATGAAAGAAATAATTCTCATGTTTCATTTGAGCAGTGACTACGTATAGCTTGCATTTCTCTGCAGCTCTTTAAGAACAGACTGCATAAAGTTAAATAGGTAACATCTTCAATTTCTTTACTTATATTTATTAATCAGATTATGTTTATACCATTTGGAGTCAGTTTCAGAGAAAAAAAAATCATTTTTAATTTGCATTAGTATATTCGAAGACACAGCAAATCTCATTTACAGGAAAGCATCGATAAAAATAGTTCACTATCATTAAACCACTCAGCAAATGATTTGATGGAAATCTATCTTGATGAAACCAAAAAACTGGAGGCAAAGAAAATAAACTTTCAATCTATTAAGCGAATTTGAGAGAGAAATGAGAATTTCTATAAAAGAAAGTAATTTTCACTGCTTGAAAAATTAAGACAGAGCATTGCAATGACTTGCAAGAATTATTCTTACAGTACCTGCAACTCAGAAAATGTGTCATAATCTAATGAATAAATATCTGCAGAGAGTTCTTTCTATGATAAATGGATTCACTTTAACGAAAGAAATAATCTGAATTCCAAATTAATAGAAGGCATTTTACTTAGAGTGATGAATAAAATAGTAGAATAACATTGATTGCATTAAGATATCAATATTTTTGAATGAATTTTTTTATTTCCTTGTTAAACCAGGTGTCTCACGTAGACTTTGCATTATCAGTTATTTAAAATCACGTGGGCAGTGCCATCCACTAAAACTTCGGAGAGTTTCAGACTTCCCCTAAACAGGAGGAGAAAATATTTTGCTGATGGAGGGTGCCTTCTACTATATACTTTAGAGAGTTTCAGATCGCTCCTAGAAAAAGAAGATGGAATTTTTAACATGGGGGGGGGGGGAGCAGGAGTGGAAGAAATGATCTTAATGAATTTTATGCCAAAAGAAAGATTCTGGGAAGGGGAGTGTCATTTATTTTACTGTTACGACAGATGAACGCGCTACAGTGACTTCACGAGTTAACGTGATTGTAGCCCTCGTGTGTGCTTCTGCGTGAGATTCAATTAGCCAACGATTTGGAACTTAGAACAGTTCTGAAGAAGAAGAATGAAAATATAGCAGTGCAGTGTGTTAAAGTTCTGAGATCTGAAAGGTTGTTCAGATGGTTTGTGTCTGTGAGCGATAAGTAAAAGACAAGAAGAATCTTTTATGTGTTGTGTGCGTGGACAGTCCTCTTGTTTTGGCTAGTGTGAGAAGTTTAGTGAACTAGCAGAGGACGATAATTTGTTTACGTCTCAAGATGTTCAAATGACATGGTAAACAAGGTTGAAAAGGTAGTAATTAATAGAATAGACAGAACTGTTGTTGAGTACTCTGTGCAGGAAGATTGATGATTCTTGCATGTTAGTAGTTAATTTGTTTATGAGAAACTACATCCATATTTTCTTTGTAACGATTTGCACTGTATTACAATTGGTTTTAAAACATAGTTATTAAAACTCACGCCCAGTGCTATCCATATTTTGTAATTCGCAACATTTGGTGTCTAGGAGTGTGGATAATTTAATTGAATGCCTTTCACTAGAAGTATGGATGAATTAATAAAGCTGATGACTGATATGAAAGCCGATATGGCTACGCAGATGACTGATATTAAAGATGATTTGAAAGCCGAAATGGCCGCACAAAATAATGAGTTGAGAAATAAAATAGGTGACCTGGCCGCACAAAATACTTAGATGAGAGCTGAAGTGACTTCTCAAGTTGGTAAGATTATTGATCAGTTCAAGGATATTAAAACCGAACTCAATAGACAATGCAATAGCTTGAAGGTTGAATTTGTCAGTGAAAAAGATGATCTTGATAGTGTTAAGTTAGATTGTAAACATGGAAAAGAATAAGAAAGGCGATTTGGGATTCACATTTTGATATGCGTTGCCTTTCTCTTTTTCTTTTCCATGTTTACAATCTAACTTAACACTATCAAGATCATCTTTTTCACTGACAAATTCAACCTTTAAGCTATTGCATTGTCTATTGAGTTCGGTTTTAATATCCTTGAACTGATCAATAATCTTACCAACTTGAGATCGCATATCAAAATGTGAATCCCAAATCAATAGGTGAAATTTACGAAACTAACAGCACTGGAGGTAACATTACAGATGAACAATGTTTTAAAGATGATAACCATAAGAATATTGTTGAGCAGTATAAAAATTATAGGAACAAAATTATGCAAGAAGCGATGTTGTTACAGTTACAGAAGACAACGAAATTGGTTGAAGGTGAATATATCTCCAGCAATGGGAGCTATAGTACAGATGAACATAATGCTGATGCGGGAAAGAAACGATGTGGAACCAGGAAACATTCCAAGATTCTTCGCTATCTGAAAAAGAAGCAATGTAGATTCAATTCGTTTTTACAAAATTCGACGGACAGGAGAAGCTTGCTGGGGCAGCGGCGTTCTGATGAAGCCTTCATATGGATTGAAGAGATCTCGAGAGAGATGGAGAAAGTGCGAGAGGACTGCGAGAGGGAGATTACAAAAGAATCGAATCTTCACAAGAAAGGAGAATCTCGAAATGTGGATCTGCTACTGGAAATCGAGAAACGTAATGATAGCGCAGATAATGCCTTTGACCACGCAACTACTGGTGATGCATGGCAGAGTGTCTATGTCGCTGGTGACATGTCTAGGAACTGTGAAGAACAATCACACAGATCAGAGAGCTGTGAGACTATACAATACACTTTGCACTTCAAAATACCTAGGTATACAAGTCTGGCACGATCTGAAGAGAGATCCACACGAAAGGTATTCTATTCCTCGCCGTCAGCAAAATGCGTCATGGACAATTATCGCAAAGGCAGAGTAACGAGTGGTAATGAGGGGGAAGTCGGAGAGATTTTTCTGAAGCATATAGCCACACTCGAATTGTTTGTAGAAAGT
The DNA here is from genome assembly GCA_038380435.1 of Ryuthela nishihirai. Lineage (NCBI taxonomy): Eukaryota > Metazoa > Arthropoda > Arachnida > Araneae > Heptathelidae > Ryuthela > Ryuthela nishihirai. The sequence goes on along the minus strand of JAWZYU010000017.1, from coordinate 87,958,060 downwards.
GGGGATTTAAGAAAGAAGAATTCCGAAGAATGGCATAGAAGCGTAACAGGTGATGCTAGTAAAGGAGCTTCAGGCAGAGACAGTACTTCAAAGACTAACTTTCTGGATGAAACTAAACCTCAGAGTTACAATCAGAGAGAAGTGAAGCCCTCAGATAATCTCAACGTAGCCATGCTGAATTTCTTTTCTGAACAGTCAATGCGCAGATTTGGACATTATAACCATTTAGATTATAAGGATATAGAAAAGTTTTATCACGACTACAAGAGCTCTAAAGTGGAGAATATCATATTACAAAACTCGTCGCTGATCTCCAGAATGAACAATTTGGCAATCATGACTGATATTTCCCTGACTAATTACAATGAGAGCTTCAAGAAAGTGAATTCCGAAGAAACAGCAACTATGACCTCCTCGGGTCATGTGTTTTGCTGGAGACCCAAGTGGCGCCATCGGATGGTAGATAAACACAGTACAGGAGGTGTCGGCGACAAAGTGAGTCTTGTCTTGGCTCCTGCACTTGCTGCTTTAGGTCTCAAGGTCCCTATGATTTCCGGTCGTGCTCTCCAATTGACGGGAGATACTCTGGACAAATTGGAATCAATCCCTGGCTTTACAGTCGACTGCACTAAAGATAAAATCGAGCAGATGATGGAAGACGTCGGATGCTGCATCGTAGGACAGACAGAGGAGCTGGTGCCAACAGATAAGGAGATTTACCGCTGCAAGGATCTGACGGCTACCGTAGATAGCGTTCCTCTAATGATATGCTCAACTGTGTCCAAAAAGCTGGCTGAAGGAGTGTGCGCTTTGGTTTATGATGTTGAATTCGGAAAAGGAGCTATTGATCTCATCAGTACAGAAGATGTTGCTGTTGATTTAGTTAAGAAAATGGTTGCAGCATCACAAGCTCGTGGAATGAAGAGTTCAGCTGTTATCAGCAACATGGATTCACCCTTGAAAACTCTGTTGATAACTCTCTGGAAGTGATGGAAGCTGTTCAGTGTTTCCTTGGTAACGGATCCTTGGAACTGCAAGAGCTCGTAGAAGAGTTAGGAGAAGAACTTGTGCGTTTGGTGAACATTGTGGATAATAGGGTAGATGAAGCATCACGTGTCCGCAAGGTTCTGCATAACGACAATGCTTTGAACAAGTTCCGTAACATGTTAATAGAACAAGGAGTATCTGAAGATGTTGCAAGCTGGCTATGTGAAGGTAAAACAGAAAAAATATTGCTAGCAGCCCGACACATCACTGATTTCACTTATACAGGAGAAACAGGTAAGGTTGTCGGATTAGAAGCTGCAGTTCTAGCAAGAGTATGGAAGGAGGAGATGGACCGAAGCGCTAAAAAGAATTATGGAGCTGATATTATAATTGTGAAGCACCTTGGGGATCAAATTGAATCAGGTGAAATATGGCTGAAGGTTCATCACGATAGTTATGAATTAAGTGAAAGTCAACTGACAAAAGGGTCAGACTGGAGGATGAAACTTCTCTCTAGATTTTATGTCACTAATGACTTTCATTCCTTGTTACTCTTAATAGAATTAAAAATCCAAAGGAGAAAACTTTCGACAAAGAAGAAAACTTTTTACAGGTTTTGCACGAAAACTCTTAGTCGATTCTTCTCCCTGCGGAGACATAAACGTGTTTACAAGGGCTATAGGCCTTACACGTATTATGTTTGTCGACGAGGCTTCAGTCAGAAAAGAAACTACGTCATTATGAGATTCGCTTTCATTTTGACACAGACATGTGGATAAACTGAAGAAGCTTCGGAATCCAGAATTGTTCGGGACGAACAAGACCTAAGGAGGGGGCAGTGTTACGACAGATGAACGCGCTACAGTGACTTCACGAGTTAACGTGATTGTAGCCCTCGTGTGTGCTTCTGCGTGAGATTCAATTAGCCAACGATTTGGAACTTAGAACAGTTCTGAAGAAGAAGAATGAAAATATAGCAGTGCAGTGTGTTAAAGTTCTGAGATCTGAAAGGTTGTTCAGATGGTTTGTGTCTGTGAGCGATAAGTAAAAGACAAGAAGAATCTTTTATGTGTTGTGTGCGTGGACAGTCCTCTTGTTTTGGCTAGTGTGAGAAGTTTAGTGAACTAGCAGAGGACGATAATTTGTTTACGTCTCAAGATGTTCAAATGACATGGTAAACAAGGTTGAAAAGGTAGTAATTAATAGAATAGACAGAACTGTTGTTGAGTACTCTGTGCAGGAAGATTGATGATTCTTGCATGTTAGTAGTTAATTTGTTTATGAGAAACTACATCCATATTTTCTTTGTAACGATTTGCATTGTATTACAATTGGTTTTAAAACATAGTTATTAAAACTCACGCCCAGTGCTATCCATATTTTGTAATTCGCAACAATACATTTTAGAGTTTCAGACTTCCCTAACTATGTAGTAGAAAAATCCTGACTATGCATTATGATGTTAATATTGTTAGGGGAAATTTTCACTTTTTAAAAAATTTACCTCGTCATTTTAGCAAATTGGTGTAAAAATAATAATCTGTGCACAAAAATCATTAAAATACTAAGAATTATGAAGGTCGACGGCCATTTGTTTGTGCCGGAGCCTAGCAACGAGTTTATATGAAATTTGTGCAGTAAGGAAATTTTGTAAGAATAGTTAATCGTGTGTCTAACAAATCCATCTGTAAATCGCCCAGAAAGGTACAAGAAATATCGTGCAATACCTGAATAAGCGTTTAATCTCTTTCATTTATTTAAAATAAGCATTCATTTATGCAAGTTAATGAATTACTGTGAAACCAGTTTCGGAAATTTAAAAGCAATTTTCATTAAACGAATGAAAAAAAAATAAATACCCCCTCAAGCAGCTGCTTGCCACAGAGGTCTGACAGGAGCCTGTCAGTTTATATGCCACAGTAGGAGATCTGAGAACGAAGCTAAGTATGAATTATCGATGTCCGTGTTGTGGTGGTAAGAAATTCACCTGCTGAGCGGCAAAGTATCGTGTTGAAGCGATACTGTATCAGACGGTCAGTGCTTCATGTTTGGCACCGTGAAGCGATGGGTATCATAAGTGTACCAGTCCGCCGAACTCAAGACTGTGGCAAACAGTTATAAACATTTTCTTTTTCTTAATTAAAGCAACTTTCTTTCTCTTTTTTTTTCAGTTATGACGAGAATTTTTAAGAATAATATTAGAATTTTAGATTCGATTCAAACATATATAGACTAATTTTATTTCTACGTTTAAAAACATTCAAGTCTAATATGCACTCTGGGCTCGGGGAGGTCGATTTTGGTTCAACTCCATGATCGATAATTCCGTATACCGGTAGTCGGCATTCGCAACGAGAGCTGTGGCAGCATAATTGAACGCTAGGGGATATTTCATATCTGGAATTAAATGTATTTAAATATATGAGGATTAAATAAGAAAATAATATTGTTTATCCAACATTTTATGCTGTAGAAGTTTTTTAAAATCATTTTCTGCTGTAGCTTTCAAAAGTCGTTCTTCTCTGCAAGGAAATATTTTGTTTTCTAATTGTATTTTATATATCTGTCATTTTTACATATTGTTTAATTTCACTGTTATCATAATCAGTTAATAATATTTCAAAAGGAGTATTTTTGAAATCATAATAGTGTTTATGGACACAAACATATCGCTGTCCTATGTTTCACCTGTTGTTACGGTGAAATTCCTTTATGGTCTCTCCCCTCTTTTCTATATTCCTTGGTCCAACCAGATTGTGCAATTTAGTCCTTCAAGCATATCTGTCCTGAGCTACATCTGTAGCATCTGGCCACTGTACACCATTTCTAGCAAAGTACTGTTTGACATTATCTGCTGTTTATAGCTGAACCCAATAAGATGTATATTGTAATAACTAGTTGAGGTGTATTTTTTTACATAGTGAAGCTTGTATAATATTTTTATTTCAGTTGACTGATAGCTTGGTAGAGTACAGACATGTACTTTGTATGTGTATTAATTAATAGTAATAAATGTTCGTTTTGTATATAACTGATGGTACAAAATGTTGATATGAAAAACTGCATTTTGATCACTATGTAAAATTTTTATTGAATTGTAGTTGTTAACTGTATTCTTCATCATCATCATCATCATGGTCGTCATCAAGCAGCCATGGGCTATGGAGGTCCAACCGGACAATACAATTTAGTTCCCCAAGCATATTTGTCTTGAGCTATAGCTGCTGCATCTCTCCACTGCACACCAATTCTAACAAGGTCCTGTTTGACATTGTCTGTCCACCGCATTCTAGGTCTCTCCCTCTTTCTGAGGCCTTTAGACACACGGTTCATAACCCTATTCACTAATTTACAATTATCCATACGAGCAACATGGCCAAACAAGCGGAGTCTCTGCACAATATACTGCTCAGAGGAGTCTTATTATAACTTTTTTGCCGAGTCCTTTGCATAATTTGAACCACCTAATACCCAAGATATTGCGTAAGCATCTAGAATCAAAGTATCAAGTTTCCTGTTATGTTGTTTGTAAAGCATCCACGTTTCACTACCATAACTAACCCTAGAAAAAACCAAATTATTATACAGTCTAATTTTAGTCTTTAAGTGTATACGCCTATTTCTCCACACTCTCCATAGATTCCTAAATGTCCCAGAGGCAATCCCTATTCTCTTGTTAATCACATGCCGCACATAACCAGTATCTGTTACATAACTTCCAAGATAATTAAACTGAAACACTTGATCAAGGGTGCCACCATTCAGACTGACTGAAGCACCTACTGCCTGACCGTTTTTCATCACTTTAGTTTTATCTCTGTTTACCACCAAACCTTTTCTACTACCAGTCCCATTAACGGCTCGAAAGAAAGAATTCATCTCATCAACATCATTAGCGAACAAGGCCTAAATCATAAGCATAATATAAAACAGAAATTTTCAGATCTCTAGACCATTTAAGCCCAAAATCTTTCTCTTGCAGTGAATTCGCATAACATAATCAATAACCAAACTGAAGAGAAAAGGAGACAAAATGCACTCTTGCCGAATACCAGAAGCAATGCTAAACCAATTGCTACAAGCCTTACCAACTCTCACACACGACTCAGTGTTGTTATAGAGAGCTTTCATTATGTTAACTAATTTGTCTGGTATGCCATGCGATCTCGCAATCAACCACAAATTATGACGATCAGCGGAATCAAAAGCCTTTTTGAAATCAACAAGGCTAATAACCAAAGGTTTCTGAAACTCTATACATTTCTCAAGAATCTACCTGAGTGAAAATATCTGATCTACACATCCCATACCACTTTGGAACTGGAACAGAAAGTAGGCTGATACCCCTATAGTTATTACAAGAACTGCAATCACCTTTTTTAAAAATAGGGATAATAACAGCTCTGGCAAAATCCTTAGGTACAATGTCTTTGTCATAAACGATATTCAAAATTTCAATCATCCGTGTGGTAACCGAAACATTCCCAGCTCTAAGCATTTCTGTAGTAATTTCATCTACCCCTTGGGATTTATGTCGTTTAAGTTTAGGAACAGCCAAAATAACTTCAGACTGTTTATAGGGTCAACATTAAAGCCAGTAATGCATCTATCATCATTACAAACAATGGGAGAAGAACTAACCACATTGATTAGAACATCACTGAAATGCTCAGCCCACCTAGTCATGACGGAATCCTGTATTATGTATTAAAAATGATATTTTGTATAACTTTTATTTACTATCCTGATCTGTAAAATATCGATGAAATCATGAGATGCACATGGCAACATCGTATGTAATCACTTACTTATACAGAATTTCGTTATTCTAAAATTTTGATGTCAAGCCTATGGACAGTATATATATCTAAACCTATTTTTGCTATCAATGATATAAATGCATAGTTGATGTGTAGTTATTAGGATAATTTTGGCAGCATTTACTTGCATATGTGATGCGAGATCAGGATACTGCTAATGACACCGTTGGTCCTCGCTAAGCTGATCTAACTATTCGAGCTTTCCTGCAACTACACAGATTAGTGGTTTGGTTTGGTTGTTTGGGGTTTATTGGCGCAACAGCAACTAAGGCTATATTGCGCCAAACAAACGATAAAAGGGATAAAAGTCTCATAACCCACAACCAAAGTTAAAACGAACACAAACATAACGGCACAAAACGACAAGTAAAAAGACTAAAAAGTAACAACAAGTGTAGAAGTTAACAAGAAAAATGGGTGTATGGGACCTATTTAAAATCACAAACAAGAGTAAAAACTAGGAAACAGGGTAAAAATCAAATACGTGTAAAATAACCAGTAAAAGTAAAAAGTCGAAAACAGAAGTTAAAAATGATTCATCAGATAAAAGATGGCTGAGTGTAAGAGGCTCGGCCATAAAATTGTGGAAGGTAAAATACATTTTGCGTTCAAGATTAAAAGCGGGACAATGAATTAAAATATGTTTAACAGTTAAAATGGTGTCACAAAACTCGCACTTAGGTACTGCGTCCGCCTTAAGTAGAAAAGAGTGTGTTAAAAACGAGTGACCTAAGCGGAGCCCAGCAAGGACAACTTCCTCCTTACGATTCCTGCGAAAACAAGACTGCCACGGTTTGACAATGGGCTTGATCTCGAATAGCTTGTTAGCAACCTGTTCAGACCAAGATCTCTGCCACAGCGCCCGGAGCTCGATGGTGAAACACTGCCGGAAATCCACATATGGAACCGGCAACGGAGAGTCGGACAGGGGCGAGGCTGACTTGGCAGCAGCATCTGCCAAGTCATTGCCCCTGATCCCGACATGACCGGGCACCCAACAGAAGAGAATCGTGGTGGTGGCTGCCAGACGATGGAGCTGCTGGCGGATCTTGGAGAGAACATGGTGAGGCCGATGCCTTACCGAGATCAAAGCCTGTAGCGAGCTAAGCGAGTCGGTGTAAAGCACACACCGACGATGATGCTTAGCTGCTATATGGTCCAAGGCAATGCTGATAGCATGCAACTCAGCAGTGAAGTTGGAACACTGCTGTGGGATCTGGTCTGCAATGATTACATCACAGCAGACCATGGCTGATCCCACTGAAGTGCCGGACTTCGAGCCATCTGTGAAGACAGGCAAGAAGTCCGGGTGCGCAGCACGATGGCTGGCAAAGAGTTGCCGGTACACACAGTCGGGTGTAAAGGCCTTCCCCGTCCTGCACAGGGAAAAATCGCAGGAAGGGGAAACAGCGAGCCAAGGTGGAAGTGGCTCAGCTGTCGACTGTGCGATGCTATCGAGACTGGTGTTGATGTCTCGCAGGTAACCTCGGACATGCAAACCGAAAGGACGAATGGCAGTCGGCCGATTCTGGTATAACATTTTCCACCTGGGACTGAAAACGCAGTCCCAAGTAGGATGGCCTGGCAGGGATCGCAATTTTGATGCATACTGCAGGGACAACTGCTGACGGCGTATAGATAAAGATGGTTCATTGGTCTCAACGTAGAGACTCTGGACCGGTGAAGTGCGGAAGGCCCCCATGCACACACGGAGGGCCTGATGATGGAGTGGGTCCAGCACCTTCACCACCGAATCCCGGGCGGAGTCATACACCTGGGATCCGTAGTCCAGTTTTGATCGGACAAGTGCACGGTAAAGGCGGAGCAAAGAACATCGGTCCGCCCCCCAAGAGAGGGAGGAGAGGACCTTGATGATGTTCAATGCCCGCGTGCACTTGGACCTGAGATGTCGAATATGTGGTAAAAAGGTCAATTTCCGGTCGAAGATGAGACCGAGAAACTTGGTCTCCGCCACAACTGGAATGATGGCACCCCCGAGCCGCAGCTCGGGGTCCAGATGAAGATTACGCTTGTGGCAAAAGTGCACACAAGCGGTCTTCTCTGGGGAGAACCGGAACCAATTGGCCGTCGCCCAAACCGAGAGATTTTGCAGGGCAGTTTGCAGTTGTCGTTCAATGACCCTCATGCTTGACGATGAGCAAAAGATGCTAAAGTCATCAACATAGAGGGCATTGCTTACAGTCGGAGGAAGCTGCCGTGTAATGGAATTTACCTTGACAGCGAAAAGCGTAACACTCAGGACGCAGCCTTGAGGCACCCCCTGTTCTTGGGGGAACGGCCGCGATAGAGTGTTGCCGACACGGACTTGAAAAACACGAGAAGATAAAATGTTCGCAATGAAGATCGGCATGTGACCTCGCAAGCCGAAGCTGTGAAGGTCACGAAGAATGCCGAATCTCCATGCCGTGTCGTACGCTTTTTCAATGTCGAAGAAAACTGACACCAGGTGCTCTCGTCGTAAAAAAGAATTCCTGATCGCCGATTCGAGGCGGATCAGGTGGTCTAAAGTAGACCGGTGCCTGCGAAAGCCACACTGGGTGTTGGAAAGAAGGCCTTGATGTTCCAAATACCAGGCCAGCCTGATATTTACCATCCTTTTCAACACCTTGCAGACGCAGCTCGTCAACGCAATTGGACGATAATTGGAAGGAATCTTGGGATCTTTTCCTGGCTTAGGGAAGGCCAAGACGATGGCCTCCCGCCAGGAGTCCGGAAACTGCTTCTTGATGAAAATACGGTTGAAGAGTCGGAGCAGTCGATCCTTACTCGATGGTGAGAGATGTTGGAGCATGGCATAATGGACATTGTCTGGCCCCACAGCAGATGCACGAGAAGTGTGCAGAGCAAGGCGAAGCTCCTCCGCTGTGAATGGCCTGTTGTAAGACTCCAGGCCATTCGAATGGAAGGACAGCGGAGAGCGTTCGGCCCTGCTCTTCTGGGCCAGAAACTCGGGGGAGTAAGAGGACAGAGAAGAGATGGTGGAGAATGACTCCCCCAGAATGTCGGCAATTGCTCGAGGATCAGCAATTGCCGATCCAGGATCGATAATGAGTGGAGATCGAATCCAGGATCGATAATGAGTGGAACGTGTACTTCCCACCCATCTTCTGGACCTTATCCCACATGACCTTAGAACTGGTCGTGCGGGTGATAGAAGATGTATATGTCATCCAAGATTCCTTCTAGCTGTATCGCCGGACGAAATGGGCTTTCGCCCTGGCACGTTTGAATGCTTCGAGGTTGGGGGGCGTCGGATATCTCCGAAACACCCCCCAAGCCTTGTTCTGAGCCTTACGAGCTGCGGTGCAGTCGGGATTCCACCACGGTTTTGGGAACCGTGGAAACCGAGTCAAGGTCTGAGGAATAGTAGAGGCAGCTGCATGGACGATGCAGTCCATCAACTCCGCCACTGTAACATTGATGGGCTCCTGGCTGACAGAGTGCTCATCGAGCTCAGACAAGAGCTCGAAGCCACTCCAATCAGCCCGATCAAGCCTCCACCGGGAGACACCCGAAGGGCTGCAAGGCCCCCCACAAGAGATGGTACACACCACGGGGAGGTGATCGCTTCCATAGGGATTGTCCTCTACCTCCCATGTAAAGAGTGGAAGGATCGAGGAGGAGCAGATGGTGAGGTCAATGGCAGTGAATGTGGGGGTTGGGGTGTGAAAGTAGGTACTGACACCGGTGTTCAACAAGGAGAGCAATGGATCCAGGAGACACTGCTCCAAGACCCGGCCCCTCCCGTTGGTGTCAGCACTGCCCCAGAGCGGACTGTGGCCGTTGAAGTCCCCCATGATGAGGAAGGGGGACGGCAGCTGCGAGACGAGGTCATCAAGGTCATCCCGGAAAATGACGCTTCCGGGCGGGAGATAGACAGAACAGACAGTCAACGAAAATCCCACAAAGAGGCGGATGGCACCGCCTCTAAGTCGGTGGTGAGGGGAATGACCTGGAATGGAGAATGGTTGCTCACGAGGATGGCTACACCTCCGTGGGCTGGACCATCTCCATCCCGGTCCCGGCGAACGAGAGAAAAGTGCCGGATAGTGGGATTGTTGGCTGTCTGTAAGAATGTCTCCTGAAGGCACACGCAGAGGGGTTCATGTGCCCTCAGGAGGACCTTGATGTCGTCAATATTCCTCTGGAATCCACGACAGTTCCATTGAAGGAGTGTAGCCATCTCAGGTCTTTGAAGAATTGGCCGAAGACTTGCGATTTATTTTAACCGTCGCCAGCGACGGTTTTGTTAAAATGGGGCTGTCAGTGTCCATGTCCTCGGAGTCATCCGAGCAACATGGATCAGAGACCGCCAAACGAGGAGGTAAAATTTTCTTTTTGGGCCCCGGCGGGGGCCCCTTGGGTTTTGTAGGTCTTGCTGTCTGTGGGCGAGGTGGAGGGGGCCTTCCGGAGGTGGAAGTGGAAGGCACAGACACAGGAATAGAAACCGGTGTCGATGTCGAGATTGACACCGACGTCGGCTTCGCCTGCGTCAAGAGGTACTTAGCAGCAGGCGAGAAAGATTCAGCTGGTGGAACGCTGATGTCGGTCTGCACCGCCACGGAAGCCATCTTAACGACAGGCTTTCCGACCACCGCACCGGCATAGGAGACCTTGCCAGGTGGGGCAGGCGGTGCAGCGAGCTTTCTCGCCTCTGGATAGCTGATGTTGTGGAGGGTCTTCAGGCGCTGTACCTCTTTCTCCTCCAGCCACTTCGGACAGTCACGGGAGTACGCCGGATGTTCACCACGGCAGTTTACACAGCATGCCTTTTCTGCTGTGCAGTCAGGTTCAAGATGATCCTGACTGCCACAACGAGCACAGGTGGGCTTGCCCCGGCATGCGGTGCGGGCATGGCCAAACCTCTGGCATTGAAAGCAACGCAGAGGATTGGGGATAAATGGCCGCACCTTGCAGTGTAATTATCCTGCCTTGATGGAAGTAGGCAGGCATGGTGTGTTGAAAGTTAAAATAAGTACCCGGCTGGGCTCTAACTTTCCATTATGGCGTGAAGAAACCCAGTGGACTGCGATCACTCCCTGGGCCGAAAGCTCCGAGAGGATTTCCTCCTCAGAAACCTTGAGGAGGCCCCACTCGGAGATCACACCCCGGGAGGAATTGAGCGTCTTGTGCGGAGTGACTTTGACAGCCACTCCACCAATCGCTGTAACCTTTAATAGAAGCTCCGAATGCTTGGAGCACGCAGTCTCCACCTGCAAGTCACCAGATCTTAGGCGCTTGACAGATTTCGGCTCTCCCGCAAGACCTAGAATACCCTTATTTATAAAAAAAGGGGACATGTCTCCAAGAACCTGATCACCCGTAGAGTGGATGATCAGGAACTTTGGAGACGGAGACATACACGAAGACGAAGGCTAAGACAGAGAATTTGGGGGTTCATGGCGAGCCCTCTTGGCGGCATTGATCGGATTTTTATGAGTTGGAGAACTCATGTTTGTTTGAAAAAATTCAGTGCCCGTTGTCCCCACCCACCATGGAGTCCAACAAGGGGACGCCCATTTGGGCGCCAGGGATGCCCGGGCACCATACGCACACAGCCAGTGAGCCAAGCCCTCACTACAAAACAAAAAGTAAAAGTAAAAGAGAAATGGTGGGAAACTCATCGGAGTTCCCACAAAGGAAAAGAAGCAACAAAGCAATAAAGTGTGAGGCAAGAGCTGGCCTCACAAAAGAAAGAAAACTACGAAATTAGTAAATGTGTGGGGAAACTCGCAAACCGTTGTCCGGATGGTGGACAAGGTTACTCACTGATCAGCATAGTTGACCCTAGCAGGACCAGCCCACCAGCCGATTGATCCTGAGGGGGCCGCCCCAGGACCTCCCGTTTACCTGAAGCAGAGGCCAAAGCAGTGTATAGCAGCGGCCCCGGAAGTCGCTGCCCAGCCCCGCGACAGACAGGCTCCCCAATGGCAAAACGGCCAAAGGGGACCCCACCAGTCATGAGCTGGGGAGAGAAGACGGGGACCCCTGAGCAACTGCCAGGATCCTCCTTTCCAGGGACACGGGTCTCCGCGCACGGCAAACACGCGGGCGAGCGTTTAGGACCCTGCGAAGGAAACCGAGCTAGCGGAACCTTCACAGGGTGGTCCACCTCACCGCGTACAGGCGCTCACACCGAGGGGGCACAGATTACTGACTAAGTGTGTTACTAGCATCTCTCATCAGTGAAGGGGACACTCAAGCTTAAAAAGGAGGTATCTCTTTATGTTTTTAATTCAACTAGATCACAGAAAAAATGAATGTAAATTAGTGGATTTGCAGTGGATGGCCACATGTTTGTTGTTTTGTATTTGAATGTTTTCAAATTTTTAGCTTCGCTTTGAATGTAAGTTAAATGAGACAAGCAGAGGACCACATCATGCAGAGGATCTTCGATTTTTTAGATTTTGTATGCTAAAATGTTCAGATAGGAGAGCAAATAGAAGTATTATACCATCCTTTTTTCTGCTGTAATACGTTTGCTGTGAAGACACAAAAATTAGTACTTTACGAAAATTATGAAATGCTCTTAAGTTCAAATTGTTAAAGTAGAGTCTTAGAAATAAATAAAGCATTTTCAACTTTTCAAATATACTGTTCTGTTCAAGGTACAATATCAAATGTAGCCCACGATTACTTTTATATATGAAACTAATAATATTTTCGTAGGAAACGATAGTGATTTAAAGATTGAATCAGCATGAAAATTAGAGAATATTTTAGCAAATTTTCTTACAATAAGAAATGTTAAACTTATGACATTTTTATAAGACTTGTGCTTTGCATTTTTATTTTGCCAAAGTGTATTATCATTTAGGTAACAAATTGTTTTGTTTGCTTTTTTTTCCCCGTAGAAACGCCTGAAATAAGATGCAATAAAAATTGCCTGAAATATTTTGCATGTGACAAATAGCACCTAAAATTATATTTCCAATGTTTGAATTATAAAAACGTTTATGAGTGAAATTGCTAGGGCTGTAGCAAATGGGGAGCAGATGTATGAATGTATGTTACATATGATTGATTATGAAGGATACACTTACTTAAAACTAGTCTTGAGTTTGTTTTCCAATTGTCTATTACTCAAAATATGACCAGCAAAGCTGATGACATTGCTACACCACTAAATTTGTATTATGTTTCTGGACACATATAAGGAGAATTTAAATTATTTCGAAGCCCCCTATGCAAAATATCATTTTTAATTCATAATACAGGGTTCCGTCATGGCTAGGTGGGTTGAGCATCTCAGTGATGTTCTAAACAAAGTGGTTAGTTCTTCTTCTCATTGTTTTTAATGATGATATATGCATTACTGGCCCTATAGCACAGAAATGATTAACACAGATACAGAATGAGATGAAGTTATTTTGCTACACCACTGAATTTGCTACACCACCAACATTACTGGCTTTAATGTTGGCCCTATAACACTGTATTACACATATAAAGAGAATTTAAATTATTTCGAAGCCCCCTATGCAAAATATCATTTTTAATACATAATACAGGATTCCGTCATGGCTAGATGGACTGAGCATTTCAGTGATGTTCTAAACAATGTGGTTAGTTTTTCTTCCCAATGTTTTTAATGATGATAGATGCATTACTGGCTTTAATGTTGGCCCTATAACACAGCGTGAAGTTATTTTGCTACACCACTGAATTTGTATTGTTTCTGGACACATATAAAGAGAATTTAAATTATTTCGAAGCCCCCATCAAACACTGATAGCTCATAACGGATACTTTCTAGTGTTCTACCCTCCAAGAAATTAAAATATGGTAAAAGCATTTCAAAGATTAAGATTTAAGTAGCGGATTTTTTTTTGGCTGTATTTAGTTCATTTTAAGCAGGTTATTTTATTCTCAATTTCATATTTTAGGCTGTTCCTGTTTTGTATCCAAATGTTTTCGTGTAACGAATTGGACAATTATCTTTGGGGTTTTGTTTTTATTTCTTTCAGGAAGTCTGAATTTTTTCAATCATTTTGTCTGCGTAGTTGGCTACGTTTAATGACTGGGAAATTTCATTCAACTTTATTTTAAGCTCTGTTTCATCCCCCCCTTTATTTATGGGAACACAATGAATTTCTATATTTTTATTTCGACCATATTGTTCCACGTTATTGATTTGTTTCAATTCCTTAATTTCTTTCCTATTTTTTTTGTTTAAATTTTTGGCTTCATATATTTTTGTAGTTAAATCCTTTTGATTTTTCTCGTAAGTTACTACTTGTTGCATCAGTTCGTCACACTTGCTAGAAAAACATTCTATGCTTCTTTTTAATTTTATCATTTCTTCCTTTTTAAATCACTGATCTCTACTATCAACAGGTTGACGTCACTTGTTGGAAGTTGTTGTGAAGTGTTTTCTTTTCTACTACTCATAGTGGTTTTAAGATTCGTTTGAAGTCTCTTTTCACAGTCTCTTCTCTGTCGGTTATAGCAGCTCCGACTGCGGCATGTGAAACTTTCTGTTTAGGAGCTCCTTTAGTAGACAACAGCAGAATGCGCTGGGATTCAGTAAGGTTGGTGCCTATCGTATGCAAATTACTTTCTTCTGGTTGACTGTCGGCTTGAGATTTTGTGCTGGTATTCTTATATTTGTATTTACAAGTTGGGTAATTAGAATTAGAACTCTTGCCATCCAACAGTTTTTTACACATCTTATTTGAAATTTCCGTACAGTTCAGATGAAGTTTACCTTTACATTCACTGCATACTACAGATTCTGCAGTAGACATAATTTCTTCTTTGCACCTCACACACATATATCTTCTTTCTGTATCCATATCCGGATATCAAAATCTCAAATTCTGTTGGTATGTATACATATAAATATATACTGAGTATATATATATACTGAGAGTCTAATTTTATTAAAATTCTTAAGGAAATTGCTAAGCCCAAAAATTTGTGCGTTCATCATTTATATACAGGGTGTCCCTGAATTCATGGCCCAAACTTGAGGGGATAGTAGTACACATTAAACCCACCAATATTCGTCATGGAATATGAGCCTGCAAACGCAGTGAGGAGTCGGAAATGAAGGACAGACACAGAGGTTTCCAGAGTGACATTTATTGGAGATCATTACAACAAATGCTCAAACGTCCACCCACCAACGTTGATACAGGTGGCACAATGGCGGAGTAGTGATCAGCGTACCTGCTCGTAAACACCAAGCTTGTCGTGCACATCGGCGGCTCAGAATGGTGGGGTTTGGCCGATCCAGCGCTTTGAAACCGTGCCGCCTTGTCTACGCCCCCTACAAGCACCAGGCTGCGTTTGCGGCTGCATATTCTATGACGAATATTGGTGGGTTCGGTGTGTACTACCATCCCCTCATGTTTGGGCCATGAATTCAGGGACACCCTGTATATATTACTATAAATATATATTTATATATAAGAAATAAGCATTTGACATAAAAGTATTTTTAAAACTTTTATAAGTAGATTCTAACACAAATATTACATTTATAAAATATTTTTAAAAATATTTTATAAATGCTCAAATATTACATTTATAAAATATTTTTAAAAATATCATGTTAATGTCACTGTATAATAAATGCAAGCACCAGTTTAGTCGAAAGAGGAATCAAAGAAACACAGCACTACATCCCTACTGCATTAGTCATCAGATCGCTCAGAAGAAGACCCAGTTTCCATATTAAACAAATTTTGTCAAATCACTCCGAATTTTTCCAACTCTCCTTAATTTCATAAAACTAATACGAATTTTAACAGCTGACCTGTATTTGACGAATTGGCTTCGAAATTTGCCAACTGCCCTAGATTTTGCTAACTCCCCTTACAAACTCCCCTTTACAAAAAAAAAAAAATGCAATTTTCCCAAGTCAACTGGATTTTATAAAGTCGTTTCGAATTTTTCCAACTTAGATTTACTTTGGGGTGGGGGGTAGGGGGTGGGGAGGAAGCCTCCCATCCATCCCTCCATAGATACATCCCTGCCTAGATGTATAAAATGTACATATTTAAACCTCTACTAATTTTTCAATTTTTAATTACAATTTTTAAATAAATATTTTCTATTAGTAATTTTTTAGGGTATTAACAAAATATTTAGGTCATATTTTACGCCTTTTTAGCAATTAGTTGAAAATTCTTGCGATGTTGTATTACGTAGAATTGCAAAATTGACCACAGTAATATGTTGCACATTCAGATAGTTCCCTGCTGTGTGTACGTACATTTGCGATACTGTATCTAATCATACAGGGGTTTATCGAAATAATGGAAACACCGACGGTGACTGCAGTACATGCAATGCGCCATATGCATATCACAGGGGCACGTAACCCATGATGTGAGGTATATAAAGGGGAGAAGTACGATGTCGGCTATCACATAGCAGTACCACAGGCACAGGTGAAACAGCTGTTGTGGTGTAATTGCCGACAATGTCAGATCTCAGTGACCTCCAAAAAGCATGATCATTGGTGGGCGTCTTGCAAGAGTTTCAGTAATCAGAACGGCCGAAATAGTAGGTGTAACATGAGGAACTGTATCGAAGATTTTGACTACCTATCAAAAAGGACAGGGTGTTGCCTCCAAACGTGCAAATTGTGGATGATATACGAAGTTGTCAGATAGGGATAGGCGAACGTTGGCATGGATTATACAATGGAAACAGAAGACCACAGCACCACAAATAGAGCAGAGTTGAACACCAGTCAGAATGATCCCATTTCCGTCATAACAGTTCATTGGGAACTTCATCATGCCGTATTTATGGCCATGCTACAATCCACAAACTTCTGATTATCAACATCAATGCAACAAAGCGTGTAAGATGATACAAAGCAAATAAAAACTGTGATGCTAAAGACTGGCAATGTGTCATTTGGTCTGATGAATCGTACTATACATTGTTTCCCACCACTAGTAGGGTGTATATCTGGCAAAAACCCGCAGAAGCATAAAACCCCGACTACTTGGTTCTGACTGTGAAGCATTGAAGTGGATCCCTGATGCCATATCATGGCATTCCTTAGAGCCATTAGTTATTCTGCAGGGTCGTGTGACATCCGCAACGTACGAATCCATTCTTAGGGTTCATCTGCACCCAATGTTGTGGGCATTGTTCCCTAAAGACAGTCCTGATTTCAAGCAGATAATGCACCTGTGCATTGTGCAAAACGTGTCACGTTTTGGTTTCAGAGCATGAGGATGAAGTACAGCAGCTCCCATGGCAATTTCAATCTACAGACCTCATTATTATTCATCATTTGTGGGAATATCTACAGCGCAA
This sequence comes from Ryuthela nishihirai, assembly GCA_038380435.1. Classification (NCBI taxonomy): domain Eukaryota; kingdom Metazoa; phylum Arthropoda; class Arachnida; order Araneae; family Heptathelidae; genus Ryuthela; species Ryuthela nishihirai. The sequence goes on along the minus strand of JAWZYU010000017.1, from coordinate 87,940,952 downwards.
GGTCATATCACTCTTTTCATCTACAGCATCACTGTCACAGTTGGGCCATATTTTACAGGAAGAATGGTCCCACATTCCATTACTGTATGTCCATGACTTGTATAAATCTATTCCATATCGAATTGCTTCTGTCTTGAGGTGGGCCTACAGCTTATTAATAAAATGTTCTCCACAAACAGTACGTGTTTCCATTATTTTCATAAACCTCTGTACCTATAACAGTTTCTACTGCTGATCTGGGCTACTAATCTGGTAATATATGGCCCAATTTTCTTTTTTTTTCTACCTACCTGAGGAATGGTCAGCTTCACAGGTTTCTGGTACTGACCATTGACACACACTTGAATGGTTTTGAGCTTGATTATGGATCCTGAACTTGCTGCATTAGTGCGTCTCTGTTGAGGGCAAATACACTGCTGTGTTTTTTTATTATTTATGTATGGGTTTTAAGCCCTAAGTGAGCAGATGCACGGGATACCTTATATCACCTGATGCATAATTCTGATCAGAGGGTCATCTAAAGTGCTTGAACCCTTAATTCTACGGGCATCACCAGCCTACCCTGAAGTGTTCAGGCAGTCTCCATTTCGATTTTGTTTTTTTTAAATCGTCTATTTGTAAATGCTGAATTACCCGAAGTTTCTACCAACATTGGAGTCTTCAACGTTTAGTAGTGGGGTCTCTCCTTTCATGGAGGGAGAATGGAAAACATCTTGAAGGCGTAATTTCTTGGATTCCAGTGATACTCTTCTTAGATACGACTGCATTAATGAAGCATTTCTTGAAGCTTCTTGAAATTTAAAACTAATATTAAAAACTTGAATGTTATTAGTTTATGTGATCCCTGAGAAGACTCTTATGAGGATGAGAAAGATAAGTTTTACAGACAACTTCAGGATATTTTGAATTATGTCAAGAAAGGAGATATTTTTCTTGTGCTTTGTGACTTCAATGCTAAATTTAGTACTGACTCTGATCTTTGGTCAGGGGTGATAGGTCCCTTTGGTATTGGTAGCTGCAATAGAAATGGGGAATGTATCCTACAGGTAGGCAAAGTCAATGGTTTGAGAATTATTAACACTTATTAGAATAATGAGATACACAGATGCACAAGGGTTTCCCCTCATGTGTTGTATAGGAATATAATTGATTACACATTAACTGCAAATATACTAGTTTCGATAGAAATATCAGATCACACATGGGAGCTGAAATTGGGTCTGACCATTACCTGGTCAAAAGTGTCTTGCATCTGAAACTTAAAGAAACGTTATACTAACGTTAAGAGAATTATCTTTAACACTGAAGCTCTGAAAAATACAGATATAGCAAAAGCATCCCATGATAGGCTACCTAGTCATTATGACAATTGTGGTTTGCTTTTTACTGAAGTTGAGAAAGAATGTAATCAGTTTAAACATGCTTTTCTTGAAATTAATTGTGTAGTTTTGGTTAAATGGAGCGGAGGAGAACATTATTAGAGTGATAAGGCACTGGAGCTTATTTTTTTTTATCAAAGTATTGCAGGAAGGATCTGAATCAACAACACCATGCTACAGTGGTAGAAATTGAAAAAAGAACCCCTAGAAGGAATTCCTTTAGGAATGTCATATTATAATCTGTTAATAATTAAGGGCAGCAGAAACCGTGATCCAAGATTCAAAGTCATTGCCTGAAATAATGACGTCACTGAGGACAACAACATGCAGATGTATGCAGCATGTATTTAAGGACTAGTGCGTGAATATTTGTCACTATTCGTTTTTTTCACTCTTCACTTTTTTCACTATTCATCGTCTATATTGTTGTTCAGTGCTCTTTGAAGAAGCTACCATGCCTGGACAATGCAGGCGCACAACATTTGCCAGTTAGTGGAGTTTGAGCGAGGTCGTATAGTGGGTTTTCGGAAAGCAGGTTGGTCTTTTCGTCAACTTGCACACCGCGTTGGACGAGAGGTATCGGTAGTGGTAGCAGCAGAGCATTTGCAGAGTTGCAGATGTGGTTTCGGGCAACACAGAGTTTCGGACGCACGAGAGGATCTGTGTATCAGGATGGCGGTGATGGCAGAGCGGACAGCTACGGCGTCACAAATTCGATCCTCTGTCATATCAAAGGTGTCTACAAGAACGATTCGCAATCGTCTTTTGGAAGCAGTCTTTTGGGCACGCATGCTGCTAGCACAGTTACCACTGTTACCTCGTCATTGTCGAGAATGTTTGCAGTGGTGTCAAGAACGAGTTCATTGGAGAGAAGAATGGCAGTCTGTGGTCTTCAGTGAAGGAAGCCAATTCTGCTAGGAGTATCTGAGGGTCGTTTTTTCTGTCTGAAGGCAACAAGGTGAACATTATTAAATAAATGCTTTCTTATAATGGTTTAAATATCAATTAGGAAAAACATATGTATTTTAGTTTATCAGAAAGAACGGATCTCTTAACGTAATATAGCATTATTTATATTGCATTGATTTTCTAATTTTAAATGTAACATAATAAAAAGAGGTGAAATCAAAATATTTAGGGTTATGTGCTGATAGTAACTTAAATGAAAGTCTATCTATCTTGCTAAAAATTGGGATGTTATTAATGGAATATATTATCTGAAGAGGTATGTTAATTGCACCTTTTTAAGATCCTGGTACTTTTCACGATTTGGCACTTCTTTTCAAAATGGAATTATATGATGGGGTGATGATTACTATAATAACTTATCTTTATTAATAATATTACAAAATAAAATGATTCTTGCAATATCTGTTAATAATTTATATTCTGTTAGAGATCTTACATGTTATTGTATATTTCGCATTAGCGTAAGTTATATTTATTTAATTGTTTGTTATTTGTTAAAAAGAATATTAGTATTTTTCCTATAAAAATAGTTACATATAATTTGCGTTCTATTGAAAATTGATTATTCCTAAGGTTTATATATATTTTTTCATAAATCATTTCAATTTCTACCATTGAGTAATTACAATATTCTACCAAATGATATTAGAAATATTAATTCAGTTCGTTTTAGAAAAACAAATTGAAAGTGAATATTGCAAATTTTTATGATATTGAGTTATTCTTTAATACATTAAAATAAATGCTTAATTTTTAATGTCTTAGGTAATTTTTGCTTACAGTTTTCTTTTTTTTGTATTTATAGTTATGTGCCATGCTATTATACAAGTGATTGTAAATTCTTCTATTTACAGTTACACCTTTTTTGTATTTTTTTTTTGCAACCAGAATGGTTTCGGCCTTGGTTACACACATCGCTTTGTTTTTTCCTTCTTTCTTTATTTGTGTCCTTTTATTACCTTATTACCATGATGACTGATTATTCTTTGGATGCAAATGAATTATTTTTGAAAATAGTTGCTAATGAATTATATATTTCTATTGAATTATTGTTAATAAATTGTTATTATTAAAAATATACAATCGGTGGCATAACCAAGATTAGACAAAATATTTGGAAGTTAAGGAGTTTTCAGAACTTCGGTTAACAAGTTTATTAATGTCAGTTAATGAAGAAATAAATTACCTCTCATGTAGCTGCTTGCTACAGAAAACTGACAGGAGCTTGTCAGTATAATATGCCATAGAGAAAGTCTATGAGAAAGGTAAGGCCTCAACAAAAAAAAAAAGACAACACAAGAAAGAAAACATCCATGCTTTTTGCCTGGGGCCTGAGCCTAGGTTCCTAACATCAGTAGCCAAGTAACAGGTTAAGGTGGCTTAGCTACTGCTCAGGGGTGAAACAAGTAGACCACGAACCCTGGGGCAGAGCCAGGGTCGTTTCACGTACGGACCAGATGCAAAAGAGAGTGACATCAGTAGCATGGTAGATGATTGTTTCCGCTGATACTCCTTCAACCATACATCTATGGACAAAGAGTATTGTAGTAAAAGTTCCTTTTTATTTTCGCACATAAAAAAAAGTAATCATAAATGAAATTGCCGTTTGTGTCACTAAGTTTTCGATGTTACCTATTCAAATAAAATTCTTTTCGTTATTTATTTAAGGAAATAAAAATTAATTGTGGTCATATTTTGCTCTAAAATAAGAAATAATCAACATTAGTAAATATTTATTTATGATTCTGCTCATAATACCTAAAATTCTTTGGACCCTCGCTTTTCATGCTGTCTAAGTACATATAGTACCTCCGTAGCCCATGGTTGCTTGATGATGAAGTACATTTAAATCGATATGTTTTGAAGCGTAATTTCATCGTAATGTTCGATTGCAAAATGCCGTTTCGTTATGTTGCCTGGAAAAAAATGGCGGCAAGAACCGTAAAGTGCACGTTTATCAAAACTATGTTTTGTTCATTATAGATGAGTGATTCTATCTTTATACAATAGCAGTAGTTCTTAGTTTTCACTGGATAGCCATTTTAACTGAAGAAAAATCATATCGATAGGGCATAAAAGCACCAATTAATGTTAGTTTGTTATGCATTTAATAAACTAGAGGGAAACATTTAAATATGCAATACGTTAGATGGCTGCTTTATAAGGTTTCCTACAACTATATGTAATTACAGTCTGTGCTAAATTATTGAATCGCCTGACTACTGCATTACAAAATCAAAGTATTTATTAAAAAAGGATAAAGAAAATTCTTGAAATTGAGGTAATAGGTAAAACTGACATCGAGCAATGTTGCTAATTTTGCATTTGTAACCGAAAGGCTTAGCGTTGACTGGTACTTCAAGTTCTATAGGAGAAAGATAAAGCGTTTAAAACATGATGAAAGTGTAACGAAGCACTTACTTTAAAAGATATCCAGTAGAAGAAAGGTTAATACTGTGAATAAGGACTAAAGGCGATAGCCAAGAGCTTCTAACGACGGATTGTACATGGTCTAAAATGAAACATCCGCCTTCTGTACTGATGTCACGGATGAAATAGTTTATTTGTCTTCGGTCCGTACTTAAGCTGGCCCTGGCGGGACAATTTTTCGACCCAAAAATTTTCAAAAAACAGTAATTTTGCAAACCACTACGTTGTCGATTACATTCAGGCCCAGATGTAGAAAATAATCGAGGGGGTGGGGAGAAGCAAGAGACTGGATTTCTGATGCAGTATAACATATATCCCCCACTGTTTTTACAGGTCTTTAAAAATTTTTTCGAAAAGGAATGCATCATAAATAGGTTTAATAACTTTTTGCGTCTTTTACACTTACTTGCACCCTTGCACTCCTAGATCCGATATTGATTACATATACCACTTATTTCGAGCAATTTTAAAAATCTCATTGATCTAAAGCAATGTCGGTTTGACTATAAGCATATACTTTATTATGTGACAAAATCTTTTTAGTCAAGATGCAGTCGCTGAAGACAGAACGCTGAGGAATATCTTATATTGAGAATAAGACGTGAATTAGAAAGCATGGACGGCTCGTCATTGGGAACATAAGGAATAAGATCCAACCACATTTACATAATATATATCTATCGTAATTTAAATTTTGGCTTTCTTAATTTACATTTTAATTTTATCTAAATTTAAAATTTTATGTTATGTTAATTTAAATTTTAAAATTATCTTAAATTACTGAATTAAACAGCTAATAAGAACCATAATTAACTTTTTTTTTCCAAAAACCTTTTGCGGGTTTTCCGTTTAGTACGTATTCAGTGAAGCATTACGTTCAAAACTGTGAGATGTGTTGTCTTCGTGGATCTCAACGGTATGAACTGGGGGCAACAAAAGGGGAAAAATTGCAAAATATCCAAAATAGGAATAATGTAAAATAATTTCTGAAAATTTTCTTCTTAATGGCTATTTTGCTGCCCTCTGGACTGTGGCGCCCCTGGGCGAATGTCCCCCCCCCCGCTGTTTACGCCACTGTCTGGGGCATTACCAACATCTCCCTCAGTCCCTGTGAGCTGGCTTCACTTGTGTTATATTGCCCCCCCCCCCCCCCCCCCAGTTTAGAAACTTACGAGCTTCCACTGGAACTTAGATACCATGAAAACATGATTTGAACGATTTGCTGATGGAAAATAAGTATATTACTCTTTATACGATTAACTGAATGTCAAATGTTCTCAATAACACTTTTGTGTTGTTTTTCTACCAACTTCCTTTATATGGTTCTAAAAGTAAGAAATACCTTCTTAGGATCGAAAACATGCATATTAACAATGCAAAAACAAAAATAACGTTGTCAACTGTTCAAATGTTGGAAGTAGTCGTATGTTTGGAAAAATGTATATTTTTCTTTCGGGAATGGGGAGGGGGATTTAATTTTTTTCAAAAGATTAGATAGCTTTCCTTTTCTGCTTTTGTATAGTTGAATTATCCGACATCGTGACAAGGCTTACGAAAAATATTTGAATTGTAGTTAATAAATCAGATGATGAAAAATTGTAAATTATCTATCAGTAAAATTTAATAAATTTGTATTACGAACACAAACTTAAAATTTTTTTTTTCGATTTCTTCTCTTAAACATCTTAACACTTCTACCTTTAAACACAAAATGAGAGACCAAGACTAACGTATGTATTGAAGAAAAAAATTGAGGGCATTTTACGGAACTCAATGTTGCCACTTTATTCAGAATGAAGTAGGTTTTGTACGATTATTCCATTAAATAGAGAATAAAATAGAGAAAACTTGTTGTGTAGTTATGTTAGTGTAGTTTTATTTTGGGGATTTTAATGCACAAAATGTGTATATATAGTACATTTTCAAAGTTAACACTACTTCGAAAAATGTGAACATAAAAGCTGCATCTTTGTTATAAATGTAAATTCTAGGAATTTTTTCTTGAATAGGAATATTTTTTCAGGATTAAATTCAAATGGAGTTTTTTAAAAAGATGCCATTTGAACCGTGCTAGATCAAAGTAAATCGTATAAAAAGAGAAATGGAATTTTTTCTAAACGTCTTAAATCAAAATCGTGTAAAAAAATCCATCTAAAAGCAGAATTGGGTGTATATTCTGCTGTAGAATGTTTTTAGTGAGTTGATGGATCAGAGTCTACAATTTGTTTTTCGATTGTGTGGTTCAGTTGCTCCCCAACCCCTCGTCCTGGCCTTCACACGGTACGAATTTAGATTTTTTTTTATGTATGTAGATATAATACATATTATGAAGTGGCAGTGATATAGTGTCAAAGAACATTATTAGACTGTCATCGCAAAGTAAAAATCAACTAAATCGTTTTAATTGATATCATTAATTTCAAGAATAAATAGAGGATGCTAAATTCTTATATTAATAAAATTTCCATCTGTAACGAGTTATATTCTTTTGCTAAAATTATATTCTTTTCATTGCATTGCGATCTGTTTGCGACATCTTAATCAAATGAAGCCTGCTTGGAATTGGCACCGTGATGTGACTTTCCTCGACTGAATTTTTCAGATTAGTAAAAGTTGTGCTGTATCTAATTTTTAGCAAGAAGTTTCACTTTGTGGACATTGGCGGAAAGAACACCATGAACAATTGAAGCGTAATCTATGAGATTTATTTTGTAGAAACAACTTGTTCAGAAAGGACAGTGATCACACGTATGAAGTGATTCAATGTTTATTGTACCTTTTAATGAGTAGTAGTGCATTTTAAGAAGGCACATTTTAATAAGGTGTTGAACCTCCGAGCAGCAATACAAGCTTCCAATCTGGCATGCAATCAGTCGTACAAATGCTGGATATCACGCTGGGAGATATCATTCCATGCGCTTTCAACTTGGATGTGTAATTCAGCGATAGTATTTGCCTGCTGCAGTCTGCAGAAATCTTTTCAGACATGCTTCGATTCAGTCCCAGACATGCTCTATCGGAGAAAAGTCCGGAGAGCATGCTAGCCAAGGGAGTTGGTGCACTGCCTGAAGAGCATGTTGAGCTGCCCTGCGGAGTGTGGGTGGGCGTTATCCTACTGGAATATCGCATTTGGGATTACGCTCAATTATGGCAAGACGACCGGCTGTACGATGTCGCTGATGTACGTATTGTTATTCAGTGTACCCTGTACAAACACCAGACACGTACGAGAGTGATAACTAATCGCTCCTCACACCATGATGCCCGGTGTGTCCCTGACGGATGCACAATGGAAGAAGCCGCTCACCTTATCGCTTTCGGACGCGTAAACGACAATCAGATGCTCCTAAGTAGAATCGCTTTCATCACTGAAGACCACAGACTGCCATTCTTTCCTCCAATGAATTCGTTCTTGACACCACTGCAAACGTGCTCGACAGTGACGAGGTAACAGTGGTAACCGCGCCAGTGGCACACCACGTAATAATGTATGTCTGAATTAACGATAGTCCTGCTCCCAAAAGACGATTGCGTATCGTTCTTGTAGACACCCTTGGTACGACAGAGGATCAAATTTGTGACGCTAGAGCTGTCGGCTCTGCCACCGCCGCCATCCTGATATGCCGATCCTCTCGTGCGTCCATAACTCTGTGTTGCCCGGAACCACATCTGGAGTGTGCGAATGCTCTTCTGACCATCGATGCCACCATCGTACCATTGCCGATATCTCTCGTCAATGCGGTGTACAATTTGACAAAAAGACCAACCTGCTTCCCGAAGACCCACTATACAACCTCTCTCAAACTCCGCTAATGAACAAATGCGCGCATGCATCATTCAAGTATGGTAGCGTTTCAAAGAGCACTGAACAACACGACACAAAACGAATAACTTCTTTTTTCATGCCCTAGTCCTTAAACATGCGCTGCATACATTTGCATGTTGTCGTCCTCAGCAACGTCATTATTTCACCGAATGACTGTTAATCTTGGATCACGGTTTCTGCTGCCCTTAACTATAACATGTTATAATATGACGTTCTTAAAGGAATTCCATCCGGGTGTTCTTTTTTTCAATTTCCGCCAGTGTATATAGGCTGAGGCACGGACTGTTGAGGGGTGCTGAGCGCTGTAGCGTCCCGGACCTTTAGTGTCAAGAGCCCCTGGGGCCTTATAGTAACAGGATTTTTTTAATAATAATTATTTTACAGAAATTTCACATAATTGGGGAAAACCTATTTTAAGCTTCACAGTAAGAACTCTGAAAAGAATAAGTATTGAAAAATAAATTTAATTTTTTTTATCGCAGCCAAGGCCCCCTGTCACAATTGTGTCCCTGAAAAAAAGTGCCAGTCTGCCTCTGTGTTAGGATAAATTGAGCTGATTCGTAAATAAACATAATTTTTAAAAATGCTATATTTACAAAATAAAGCACCAAGTGTTGGTAGAAATGCTTAATTTCTAATTCATATTAGTTCTTAAATATTGTTCTTTCAAATTTCGTCTTCATATTCAATAATGTACGTCTACATTAATGATGAGAATTTTTCGTGACAAAAAAAAATGTACAAGAAATTGACTTTCATTAAATTAAAATTCATTAATATTTATTATTACTAATGAACTGAAATTTCAAATACATGTGTATAAATAAAACTTGAAACGTACGTTTTACTCATAACAAGGATTTTCTCGGAATCTATCGCTCTTTTTTTTTAATAAGTTGTTGATTTCGATTGCGGTTCGACGCTGATCTCCCACGATGCCAAGCCAAGAGTGAGCTAAAGTAACCAGTCTCGGGTTGGGTTGTTTTACTTCTGAGCGGCACTTTTTTGCACACCATGGGCTAAATGGCCAGGTCACATGGACCCCGAAGGCTCAGAAAAGGTTGGGGGAGGGGACCCACTGGGTTGGAAGACAGATGGTAGCCTCCCGTCAAGGCCATCCAGCGTGTTCTTTAACGTGCACAGGGTATGTCTCTTCCGCATAAGGGGCCACGGCTTAACGTCCCATCCGACGGACGGCGGCCTTTCCAAGCCCATCGGTGTCCCCTACTGACCGTGGGCAGGGCGGGGAATTTTTGCGGAGATAAATCTCAACGCTGACCCAGCTGGGACTCGAACCTGGGAACTACAGATTACGAGTCTGGCGCGCTGCCGACTGAGTCACCTCCACCCCAGCCAGTCTCGGAGATAACACGAGTGAACAATGGAAGAGGAGAAACAATAAAGAGACTGCCAGCTAAACTGAAGATTTTTGCACCAGAGTGTGAAAGGCACTAGTTGTATTGGAATCCTTTTCTCTTGGAAAAAGGAGAAAGAGGTGCGAACTGTTCCATTTTGGTCCCCCTCTCCTATTATTACAATTTAATGAGAGATTTTCTTCCTATTTGGCCTAAGTTGCACTGTGTTAACAAAATTGCCATTGTCCTTTATCCCTGCCTGCCATAGCGCTGTCTGAAGAATTGTGAAATAAAATGGGACTAGTCAAGCAATTTAGGTGTGTGATTTTTCGGAACTGAATCCAATAATTTAGATGGCTAAAATCAGGGGGAAAATTATGGGGAAAAATTACGGAACATTACAGCTAGGGGTTGATCTCAGCGGAATGTTAACTGCAAACTCGTGGAAAATGCAACGCTATTTTGTTTTTGTGCCTTTGCCCCTTTTTTTCCATTTGCTCCTGAAGATAAAGGTCAGATTCATAAAAATAATCTTAAATTTCTCTTTTCAGGGAAGGAAGATAATAAACATCACCAAGGATCTGCTTCTGAGCAGACGCGCTAGTGATGCTCTTCTAGGATATGAGTGCATCAATGAAAGGTTTCTTACAGCAAAATTTCAGACAAGCGTTAAAGACTTGAATGTTATCTGCTGTTATGCCCCCACTGAGGATGCCGATGAGGATGAGAAGGATAGGTTTTATGAACAACTTCAGGATATTTTGAATTCTGTCAAGAGAGGAGATATTACCCTTGTTCTTGGTGACTTCAATGCCAAAGTGGGTACCGACGCTGACCTTTGGGGAGGGGTGATAGGCCCTTTTGGTATTGGTAGCTGCAATGGCAATGGACAACGTCTCCTACAGTAAAGTAAACTCAATGGTTTCAGAATAACTAACACTTATTACAAATACCGCGACATACATAAGTACACATGGGTTTCACCTGATGGGCTACATAAGAATATGATTGATTACATATTAATTAACAGCAAATGGGCTAGTTCTGTTAGGAATACCAGGTCAATAGGGGAGCTGAAATTGGATCTGACCATTACCTTGTTAAAAGTGTCTTGCAACTTTAACTTAAGAAATGTTGTGCTAAGGTTAAAAAATTTACTTTTAGTACTGAAGCTCTGAAAGACCCAGTTATAGTTAAAGCTTACCATAATAGGTTACTTAGTCATTATGACAGTCGTATATTTGCTTACAACTGAAGTTAAGGAAGAATGGAACCATTTTAAACAGGATTTTTTTGGACACTAACAGTACTCTTTTAGGAAAAAAGGAGCAGAAGAGACAGAATTATTTGAGTGATAAGGCACTTGAGATTATTTCTGAAAGAAAGAACTGTAGGAATGTCCTTAATCAATACCCTACTAGTCCTAATAGAAAGCATTACAGAGAGCGTAATAAACCTGTTAAGGATCAGTTTAGCTGCTGATAAGAATCTTTGGCTTGATGGTTTGGCTGACAAAGCCGAGGAAGCAATTAGACAGCACAACAGCAGAAAGCTGCACCAGATAGTTAATCTTTTGGTGGTAGAAAACGGACAGGTACACAGGGATTGAAGGATAAACAAGGTAAAGTTTTTGAAGGTGAGGATTCTGCCATGGCTAGGTGGGCTGAGCATGAACTGTGCATGAACTGTGCACAATTAATTTTATTTTGCCTGCAGTATCCTTACTAGCATTCTTAGTGGTGTGGGATTAGTCCTCTCCTTAGATCTGGCAGTGTCTAACACGCTGAGCAAAATATGGAAGAAAGTTGAATATCAGACCACCAGTTTTGCTGACATTGAATTCTGATGAATACGAACATTTTTTACACACAACTACTTTCTTTACCTAATTACTTAATGAAATATAACACTTTAAATATCGGTAGAGAGAAATACAATGGTTTTAAATCACACAATTTTAATAAATTATCATTCAATACTTAAATAATCAAGTGCTGTCAGTCTCAATAATGAACAGAAAATTATCTAATATGTGCTAAAATGTTTGGGTTTAATTGCTATATTCAAAAATGTACTTAATTATATGGTGAAAATAGGAAGGCAAGCAAATAATCCGTTTCTAAATAATATTTGGTGGGCTTTTAATTGAACAAATCTATCGATAGCGTCAGAATAATTTTCGGTGTCGCTTTCAGTTGTCAATATTGCTAAATCTGCTAGTCTGTTTTCACTCGTGTTAGTTCTTAAATTTTTTTGCAAGTGTCGATTTCAAAATAGATCGTTCATCACTCTTGACAGTTATCGGCAATGTGAACAGGATTCGGAAAACTATTTGTAGATTTCAGGAAGATATTTACTGAATCGTGAAGATATATTTCAGAGCGGTGGTCCCCAATCCTTTTGAGCTCGGCACTCCCCCTTACCCTTTCTGAAGCCTTTTTTAAAAGGTGAAAAAATAGGAAAATGAAAAATCCCATATTCATCAGAATATTAATGTAATTAAATATTAATATAAATGATGACGAATATGAGGCATCCCATATTCGCCAGGCGATATATTATTCTTTTGATTATTTACATATTCCCTTTCTTTAGTAAAGGAATGATTCTTTGGGTTTATAACGATATTTTTCATTTTTTCATTTGCAACATGCAGAACATGTTACTCACGAACTTTCAGTTTATACTTGTCATATCATGCAACAGACGTATTTCCGGGCCAACGGACGGACTCTAGGTGTCCACACTTAGACTGAGGAAAACTTAACTTAGGAAAGAATCCCTTTTCCTACCTGCATCTCCTTGAGAGAGTTGGAATTTGAAAAGTATTAGACGCAAATTTAATTGCTTTGGATTGAATTTGAATGTACTGTAATCTCATTTTTCGCGCTACTTTTTCCCACATGTCACTTTCAACGAAAAAAAAAAGCTCGTTTAAACACATGTAACACAAGGTAAAGTTTATTGTCTCATTCAAGTTTTAATAAATAACAAGAGGATCACCACACCAAATTTGGACCCAATAGTTCAAGTAGCTGCGGAATTACAGACGCGCTGAAATATGAGCCACCCAGTGACGTCACCACGGACGTACAAGAAACACAAGCGTCCGCGCACCTATCTCATCCTTTCCGAATATGTCGATTATATAAGAAGATATTTCACTTAACAACTTTCCAGTTTTTGATTGTTAATCAATCTATTTACTGCCTGTATAATTAGAATTAATTTCGAGTCATAAAGAACGAAGCTCAGTAAATCCACTTTGGTTATCCCCTTGAATGGAATTTTCCCTCAACAACTAAAGAAATCTTTTGGATCCACCCGCTGAATGGGAAATCTTTGCAACAGTTGCCGTCGAAATCTCAGCGATATCGACGACTTCCGTGGGAAGAGTCCTTTTCGGTGCTGCCATCTGCTGGGCAACGGGGTCGGAACACAAATTCAGCAAACGATATTCTGTGGGGTAATGAGAGGGAAGGAGTCACAACTTATCAGGCACTAGGGCCAACATATTTTCAGAAAATATTTACCAGAAGATAGGAAGAGTTAAGGGGTGGGGTGGAAGGAGAATTTTAGCATATTTCCACGAGAGGGCCGAAAATTAAGAAAATTTTGATGGAAGGAAAAAATTCGATACAGGAGCAGTTTTGTCATTTACTCTTGGTTAAGTTATATAATAAATGGGTTAAAAAGAACTAAATACAAACACAAAGTTCTCTTTTTTTACATATTGGATGTATTTTTCATATTATGGTAAATTTAAATCTGTTTCACTTACAAATCATTATATTAAAAGTTTTCTATAATCCTTTCCAGTCCACAAACCAAATGGTCATAATGATTGAAACTCTCACTAGGAGTCATTGTTGGATGGATTCGTCTCTGTACAGCACGAGGCTTCTTAATCCCATGGTTGTGCTTTTTCAGTAACCTACCTTATTAGGAAGTGTTTTGGGTGTTTAAAGAAATAGCATTTACCAATCTTTCGTTCTATGAAAGAATATTACACTTTATATAGATTTTATTACATTAAATTTAGTGTTCCATTATGAACCATTTTATTATGTCATTACTTCGTTTGTACAATAAGTCAAATTATTTATATCGAAACATGTGTTGGCTTTTACTATAAATAATTCGAAAATAAATATTGACGTTATTGAACATTTTGCGATCAGATAAATCATTCATATTTGCAGGAGACGTTCCTCATCATGCCATTGCAGCCACCAATAACAAAGCGACCTATCACCCCTCCCCAAATGTCAGAGTCAATATCAACTTTACGTCCATAACATTGAAGTCAGCTAGCACAGGAAAAATATCTCCTTTCTTGACAGAATTAAACATGTCCTGACGTTTGTTATAAAATATATCTTTCTCATTCTCATCAGAGTCACTGTGGGGACATAACAAAAGATAACATTCAAGTCTTTAATCCTAGTTTTAAATTTTACTTCTCTTTTCAGGAGTAAAATTGTAAACATTTTCAGGAGTAAAAGAGAGAAACTGTGTGTTTCAGGAATAAACTATAAACTGCATACTGTAAGAAATCTTTCATTAGTCAATCATATCCTAAAAGAGCATCACTGGCGCGTCTGCTGAGAAGCAAACCTACACCTTAGAGATGCTTTCCATCCTCCCTCCCTGAAAAGAGAAATTTAAGATTATATTTAAGAATCTGATCTTTATCTATCCATCTGGTCCCTTGCAAGCTGAGAATATCAAGATTACAGTGGAATTCTTGTAACAGTGGAATTTGAAGGAATGGTGGAATTCTTGTGTGAGGACATCAAGAGAATAATCTCTGTCCAGAGTCCTCACATTCCAACTACCTACGGAGAGAAAATGGTTAATGGGATGTTTAAAGAAACTATGTTTATTGAGAGAGGGAATGCCGACAATATCAAACAGCTCCCTAATCGCAGGCATGGGCCAAAGACCCGTTCTCCCCACCACTAAAGGCTGAAGCTATCTACACTGAAAAACTTCCTACAATGTAGAATTTGACAATGCTCTTAGGAGCAAGAGTTCAGGCATCTGCGATGAGCTCTGCTCAGTGTTATCCACCAGCTGATAAAACATATCCTGTGAATCTTTTCACTTGTGGCTGTTCAAAAAGAAAATACAGCAGAAGATTTTCCTTCAACAGAAGCCCACCAGTGCAGCAAATTCAGGATCGATAATCAAGTTCAAAGCAATATTCCATTCAGGCTGGTATATATGGTCAACGCTAAGACTCTGTATGCTGATCGCTCCTCTGCAGGATAGAAAAAAAGAAAAGTATTCATAGTAGACAAGAGCAATAGCCCATACTTATACGAAAGCTCTCTCCTTCCGTTCCAAAAAAAATGAGATGGGTCCAATATCCGATGATATTTCGTTCCACAAAACGTATTGTATGTTGAAAATATCGTAAGCTGGAACCAATAACATGATACATTGATTTCCTGTAGTTCGTCCCAAATATTAGACAGGCAAACCAAACAACACATAAAATAGGTATTTCTTAAATATTATACTTTATTTTTACATTAAAAATGACTAATAAAAATTATTTAATAACTAGTTATGAATGAATGAATATGAAATAGTTAAATTCACAAAAATCCACTCTGTTTGCACTGAACAACCGCATCAAATAGAACAGCGCTGTCCAACTAGTGGCCCGCACAAGGATTTTTGTGGCCCGCAAACAAAATGAAGTTTTTGCTTGAAATTTTAAATAAACATCTGTAATCCACCTTATAATTTTTTGTCAACTTATACTACTTTACTTGATATGCAATCTTCAACTTACTCATTCTATAAAGTTTACAAAACATTCTTAAGCCGATCGGCAAACTTCTGAAACCTTTTAAGTGCGGTGCGGCGTCATCAAACAAATGTTTTTATGAAGCTGCAGTAATAAGAAGCATCTAAAGACAGCACGAATCGCTTTCACTGGGCATGCATATGACATGCATTGTCGAATGTTGCACTGTATTGTGCACCAGGAGACATTGTGTGGCATTTCGCTGAGACTAAACGACGCAATCGAAAAGGTTGTCAAAATTACCAATTTAATTCGTGGCGGAAATCGTTCTCTTAAACACAGAAAATTTAAAGCTTTTTTGGACGAACTGCATGCTGAGTATGGCGATCTGCTTTTATTTTCCGGCATTTAACCAGCGATAGCAATATTCGCTGGTTAAATGCCGGAAAATGCCTCAAGAAAATGCCTCAATTTACAGTTCGAAAAGAAATTCATTTTTTCCTCACAGAAATGGGCACTGATGAAGTTTTAATAGCAAGTTTTGTTGATGAAAAATTTCTATGTTCATTTGCTTTCCTAACAGACATTACAGATTATTTAAATGCCTTGAATAAATCCTTAAAAGGAAAAGATCAAAACGTGTGCTGTCTTTATAATCATGTTACTGGGTTTAGAAACAAACTACAAATGCTGAAGTCAAATTTGCAGGAAAACATTTTAATTCATTTTGAAACTTGTAAAGAGTTCTACGAAGAAATGAAGCAATTTAGTAAAACAATTAATTTTGAAAAATTTGTTCCTAAATTATATATCCTAATTGAAGATTTTCTCAATTTGATGACCTTAAGAAAAGTTCAAATTCATTCAGTAATCCATTAAATATTGATATTAGCACCGTAGATCCTAAATATCAAATGGAATTATGTGACCTTCAGGCCGACCCAATTATTGCATCTAATAGAGAAACTGAAATAGAATTGTTCAAACTTTTGCCTAAAGAAAAATATCCAAAAATGAAAGATTTTGGACTCCAAATAATTTCTGTGTTCGGAAGTACACATATCTGCGAGCGCGCATTTCTGATATGAAAATATATAATCAAGATACAGAAACTGCTTGAAAGACTCTACACTTGAACATATACTTCGGCTCGCAACAACAAATATCGATATGGACGTAAAAAAATTTTTGCCCAACAACTATGGCCACAGTGCTCCCATTAAATTTATTAAATATTTGATAAGGTTTAGAAAATTTATATTGGTTTATTATTACTTATTATTTTTCGTATAATTTTTTGAGGTTTATTATTACTTATTTTTTGTATAAATAAAATAATTTATTGAGGTGACATGAACTGACTTTCAATTACCTATCCTAACTATTCCTCTTTTTGACCCGTGAAATATTGGCAAAGGAAAAAATGGCCCGCGGTCTTAGAGAAATTGGACAGCACTGGTCTAGGGGATTGGAGAAATTCAAACCCAGCCTCCTCAATTTTGGTTGATCCCAGCCAGTTCGCACGTAGCCCATATTCTTCTCCTCGGCGAAGGAAAGGTTCATGCAGAGTTTGGTACCTCTGGCTCTTCTGCAGTGAAGTGCATAAGCGGACAGATATACAAACTTTCTTCCTTATATATTAGATTTGTAATATTAGTGTAATGTGCGCCATCCCAAGAAATTATTCCATATATCAAGTACGATTTTACCGAACAATTATATATCATCGTTAAAGTCGAAATATCTATAAATTGTGTAATATAACAGTCGTATTATAATATTTATCTTTCTAATCACATTCACTATGTGTTATTTCCAATTTAATTAATAGTCTATGAAAACTCTTAAATACACCACAGGAAAAAATAATTGCAACACCTGAAATAATTAATGCTATTTTATTGAAACGCAGGCAGCTGTTAACATACACTGAGATGTGTGATTGGTTAGATTATCAAAAAAAAAACTCGAAAAATTACCACTTTACCTACCTGGTAAAGTGGTATAATTTGTATCATGTTGAACCACCCAATGCTGTAATGTAATGCATTCATGAACATGGCGGAGAACGCTATCGTACAGCTCTCTAATATCCTCCTGTGAGATAGAATGCAAATAGCGCGAAGTCGCTGTTTCATTTCAGCGACAGTGGTTGATGCACCTCTTGGGTCAACCATTAGATACTGCACATTAATGCAAGCTGTTTGGGGACAAGCGTTATTTTTTTAGTAAAAGGTTCTACGATGGTGAACAAATGGGACATATCGTTGGGCAGTTACAGACCCTTTATGATGACCAGTTCTCACCGAGATATCCAACTAATGGCACCCCACACCAAGTGCTGGAGCTGTTTGAAGATGTCGCATGCACTGGAAAATGCAACTGCAATGAAAAAATGCAAGAGTTGCATTTTTTCATTTCCTGTAATATATTATCGACAGTTGGTGGCGTTCCTTTCCCCCCTGGATGAAGATGAACACATTGTCTACCATCGTGCTACCAAGACAAAAACGAGATTCGTCACTAAACTCTACGGTACTCCCTCTTGTTCGTTTCAGTTCTGTATCAGGCGATATTTGCAAGAAGTTATGCAAATGTGACGATATAAATTTCGTCACATTTGCATAACTTCTGGCAAGTGTTGCATTTTTCATTTCCTGTAGTGTATTATCGATAATATACGATCTCACAGTTGATGCGATAGTTACAGAAGCCCCTGATTTCAAAAAGAAAAAGCTAGGGAGGGGGGGGGGGAACAAGGAACACAACTGAACCCAAAAATATAAAAAAAAGGGGGGGGGGGGCAAGTGGGGCTGTCGTCACAATCTAGAGGGCGTCAAAACAGCCTTTAAGAAGCAAAACTTCAAATTTTTTTCCACTTTGCTATTTTTATCCGTTAGCTGCCTTGAGTTCAGGGGGAGGCTAAACTGACACTGTGCAGTGAGCTAGACCACTGGCCCCAGGACAAATTCCCTAGTTACACGACAGAGAAGTGTGGTTATATTTTCAAGGGGAATACAAAATTTGGATAGGTTATATTATCTTTCATCCATATTTCTTTCATCCCCAAAATTTGTCGTGTATTCGCAAGGAACATAAAAAAGTCATCGTATATTGTACCCAGGACCGAATTTAGAAAAATAGATGCACCTCTGTTTCGACGTCTTTTTATGACAAAAAAGTTAGCTTTAATATTTATTGTTACAATGAATTCATATTAATACACCCAAATTTATTTAAAAAAATCTTCGGTAAGTTGGAGCACAAAAGTTAATGTCTGCTCATTGAACCACAATTGGCAAGATGTCGCAGACACCGTGTTTTGCGCCAGGTGCAAATTTTTGTTACCTGCAATTTGTATATTGGAAAGAATTTTTCAGCGACTGAAATGGAGGAAGAGTGATTGAAAAAATATTACACAGCACTCTTCGTAGTCTCTCCATCTAAATCTGTTTTCTTCTTTTGGCTTTGCTCTGTGACCCCCATGGAGAAACTGAGAAATGCTTATATGACTCATTGGCAGGTGAAGCGGCAGTTCTTTGCGTTCAACAGACCTCTCTTGGGTTGTGATCTTATGCAACCACGGCAATTCCCGATTCCGCCTTACGACACTACCAGTTATGAAAATTCCGCCTTACGACACTACCAGTTATGATTATGCTTATCTAGAGCCGGGGGCAAGAATGCGCCATATAGACGCAACTCAACCCCGACCTCACATGGCAGCAGTCCTATAAAAGGAAAGCTAACCACCGGAAGAAACCTAACTTTAATCTGTTCTCCAGTTAGCCATGAACAAGGATATATAGATCCAAGTTCGCTCGGCGTCCGGGGTGGAGACTCTTAGTAAGGCCCAGACTTTGGTGAGGGCTCGACCTCATCATCATCATCATCATCATCCTCAAGCAGCCATGGGCTACGGAGGTCCAACCAGACCGTGCAATTTAGTTCTCCAAGCAAGTCTATCCTGAGCTACATCTACTGCATCTGGCCACTGCACACCAATTCTAACAAAGTCCTGTTTAACATTGTCTGCCCACCGCATCCTAGGTCTCCCCTTCTTTCTGAGGCCTTTAGGCACACTGTTCATAACCCTATTCGCCAATCTATAATTATTCATACGGGCAACATGGCCAAACCAACGGAGTCTCTCTCTGCACAATATGCTGCTTAAAGGAGGTTGCAAACTCCTTTTCCTAATCTCATCATTAGTTACAAAGTTGAACCACCTAATGCCCAAGATACTGCGTAAGCATCTGGAATCAAAAGCATCTAGTTTCCTGTTATCTTGTTTACAAAGTGTCCAAGTTTCACTACCATAACTAACCCTAGAAAGAACCAAACTATTATACAGTCTAATTTTAGTCTTTAGGTGTATACGCCTATTTCTCCACACTCTCCATAGATTCTTAAAAGTCCCAGCAGCAATCCCTATTCGTCTGTTAATCTCATGCCGCACATCACCATTATCTGTTACATAGCTCCCAAGATAATTAAACTGTGACACCTGCTCAAGACTGCAACCATTCAGATTAACTGAATCACAGCCTGCCTGACCAATTTTCATCACTTTAGTTTTCTCTCTGTTTATAACCAAACCTACTCTACTACCAGTCTCATCAACAGCTCGAATGAAAGAGTTCATCTCATCAACATCATTTGCCAAAAGGGCTAAATCATCAGCATAATCTAAATCAGAAATTTTCGTATCTCCAGCCCATTTAAGGCCAAAATCTTTCCCTTGAAGTGAATTTCGCAGAACATAATCAATAACCAAGCTAAAGAGAAAAGGAGACAAAATGCACCCTTGTCGAACACCAGAAGTAATGCTAAACCAATTGCTACAAGCCTTACCAACTCTCACACACGACTCAGTGTTATTATAGAGAGCTTTCATAATGTTAACTAACTTGTCTGGTATACCATATGATCTCACAATCAACCACAAATTATGACGATCAACAGAGTCGAAAGCCTTTTTGAAATCAACAAAGCTAGCAACCAAAGGTTTCTGAAACTCTAAACATTTCTCAAGAATCTGCCTAAGTGAAAATATCTGATCTACACATCCCCTACCACTTCTGAATCCACATTGCTCATCACGCAATTGCCTGTCAACCAGATTCTTAATTCTATTAAGCACAATCATGGAAAGAACTTTACCTGGAACAGAGAGTAGGCTGATACCCCTATAGTTATCACAAGAACTGCAATCACCTTTTTTGAAAATAGGGATAACAATAGCTCTGGTAAAATCCTTAGGAACCATGCCTTTATCATAAAAGAGATTCAGAATTTCAGTCATCCAAGTGGTAACCGAAACATTCCCAGCTCTAAGCATTTCCGTAGTAATTTCATCTACCCCTGGGGATTTATGAAGTTTAAGTTTAGAAACAGCCAAAATAACTTCAGATTGTGTTATAGGGCCAACATTAAAGCCACCAATGCATCTATCATCATTGCAAACAATGGGAGTAGAACTAAATACATTGTTTAGAACATCACTGAAATGCTCAGCCCACCTAGCCATGACAGAATCCTCCCCTTCTATAACCTTACCTTGTTTATCCTTCAATCCTTGTATGCCTGTCCGTTTTCTACCACACAAAACATTAACTATCTGGTACAGCTCTCTGCTGTTGTGCTGTCTAACTGCTTCCTCGGCTTTGTCAGCCAAACCATCAAGCCAAAGATTCTTATCAGCAGCTAACTGATCCTTTACAAGTTTATTAAGGTCTCTGTAATGCTTTCTATTAGGACTAGTAGGGTATTGATTAAGGGCATTCCTGCAGTTCTTTCTTTCCGAAATAAGCTCAAGTGCCTTATCACTCAGATAATTTTGTCTCTTCTGCTCCTTTTTTCCTAAAAGAGTACTGTTAGTGTCCAAAAAAGCCTGTTTAAAATGATCCCATTCTTCCTCAACTTCAGTAGTAAGCAAACCATGACTGTCATAATGACTAAGTAACCTATCATGGTAAGCTTTGGCTATAACTGGATCTTTCAGAGCTTCAGTATTAAAAGTAAATTTTTTAACCCTAGCACAACACTTTTTAAGTTTAAGTTGCAAGACACTTTTAACAAGGTAATGGTCAGATCCAATTTCAGCTCCCCTATATGCCCTGGTATTCCTAACAGAACTAGTCCATTTGCTGTTAATTCATATGTAATCAATCATATTCTTATGCAGCCCATCAGGTGAAACCCATGTGTACTTATGTATGTCACGGTGTTTGTAATAAGTGTTAGTTATTCTGAATCCATTGAGTTTACTTACCTGTAGGAGACGTTGCCCATTGCTATTGCAGCTACCAATACCAAAAGGGCCTATTACTCCTCCCCAAAGGTCAGAGTCAGTACCAACTTTGGCATTGAAGTCACCAAGAACAAGGGTAATATCTCCTTTCTTGACAGAATTCAAAATATCCTGAAGTTGTTCATAAAACTATCCTTCTCATCCTCATCGGCATCCTCAGTGGGGGCATAACAGCAGATAACATTCAAGTCTTTAACGCTTGTCTGAAATTTTGAATTAAAGAAACCTTTCATTAATGCACTCATATCCTAGAAGAGCATCGCTAGCGTGTCTGCTGAGCAGCAGACCCACGCCTTGGTGATGCTTTTTGTCGTCCCTCCCTGAAAAGAGAAATTTAAGATTATTTTTAAGAATCTGACCTTTATCTGTCCATCTGGTTTCTTGCAAGCCGAGAATATCTAAATTATAACGGTGGAATTCTTGTGTGAGGACATCAAGAGAAAAAGCTCTGTGCAGAGTCCTCACATTCCAACTACCTATGGAGAGAAAATGGTTAGTGGGATGTTTAAAGAAACTATGTTTATTGAGAGAGGGAATGCCGACAATATCAAACAGCCCCCAAATCGCAGACATGGGGCAAAGACCCGTTCACCCACTACTAAAGGCTGAAGCCATCTACACTGGAAGACTTCCTCCAATGTAGAATTTGACGATGCCAATAGAAGCAAAGAGTTCAGGTGCCTGCGATGACTTCTGCTCAGGATTATCCACCAGCTGAAAAACATATCCTGTGGATCTATTCACTTGGGGCTGTCAACCCACAAACAAAAAGAAAACACAGCGGAAGATTTTCCCTCCACAGAAGCCCACCAGTGCAGCAAAATCAGGATCCATAATCAAGCTCAGAGCCATATATCTGTCGTCCAGTAGGTTTATATGGTCAGCACCAGGACCCTGTGTGGTTGACCACTCCTCAGCAGGGTAGAAAAAAAAGAAAAGTAGCCATAGTTGTCCAGATCAGTAGGCCACACTAATCTGGCAGCCCTCCCCTTCCGTTCACTTCCACAAGAGAGTATCTCTTTTGAAAGGTACTAACGGTCCGCACCACGAGAAGGCGGGGTTGGACATTAGGTGCTAGGCCTGGCCGGTTCTATGCATCATCACAGGGGATTTGTGCATAGCTCTCCTTCCAGTGACTACCTAGCTACTGGGTACAAATCTTTTCAGAAGAGCCCTTGAACTGCTCACCCAGAGCACCTGAGAGGTGAGGTCTCAGACACCGTCACCATCCAACCGGACACGGAAGCGGTCAGCGGCGTCGTCGACCTCGGTTGGTCTTGGCTATGTCCAATCAGTACAGCCACTCCGGTCGGCACAGCCTTCGACCGGGGTGCTGGACCCTAGGCCCCCCAGACCATGGACTTGGCGAACTGATGGCTTACATGGAGAGCGGGTCGTCGCAATCCCTTTGCGCACGTAACAGTGATTCAGCGTTCTTGCGCAGGGTTATTGCACTTCCTGAACATGTTCTCTTTAATGCGAACTCTGAAGTATTGAAAATGTTTTCTGGGAGGATTCGTACGATGTTGAGGTCTACTATAAATCTACATGAGTCTACATTTGCCAACTATCAGTCTTGAGGTCAAAAGGATCTCAAAACTGATAGTTACGCAAGGGGGCCTGCTGTTAGGAGACAAATGGCTGTCGACGTCTGCATAAGAAGAGGGTTCCCTCGTCTTACACAGACGTTGACTATCCAGTGTTCATCGATGTCCCCCATCAAGCCATCCATAGTATTCATCGGTGAGAAAAGGGGCATGGATGAGTTTGAAAAGGCCGCCATCCGTCTAATGGGACGTTAAGTCGAGGCGCCATGTGCAGGAGAACAATGAACACTGTCGATGGCCTTGATGGGAGGTTACCATCTGTCTCGTAACAGCTGTCCAGTGGGTCCTCTTCCCCGCCGACTGGGTGGGGTTTAACGGAGATAAATTTCAACACTGGCACTAGTGGGAAAGCGCACTTCGGAAGGTAGCGCACTTCGGAACTACAGATTACGACTAAGCTTCCAGAAGGAAACTGGTGACAGCTAAGCGATGTTCAATGAGTGCGTCATTGGGCACCTGGAACTGACTAACTAAGTCGAATACAAAGGAATCTTTTTCAGTGGAAGGTTAGGTTGTCAATGGTATAGAAAATATTCCTATAGTTAGTTATACTCATTCTCTTTTTATGCCTATATTTCAGAAGGTGAAATTTGTGATGTAATTAGATATAACTAAGTCTGTTAGGTGTTTTTTTTTCTGCTTTTATAGTGAAAAAGGTGTTTCAGGATATTAAGTTCGCAACATGCTACTTAATAAATAGATCTTTGGAAATGGCTGTTTTACAGGATGTTCTAAAGACAGCAGTGGACATTCCAATATTTAAGATACGTAATAATAATCATAATAGGGAATTATGGCATTTGTATTTTATCAATATTTTCTAATCGAAAACAATTCAATATGAAATTGTAAAATGAAATTGAATTCTTTTTGGAAGCGTACAGTTTTTTCCTCCGAACGCCCGTTGGGATTTAGGAAAGGCTAAGGGGCAGAAGTATTTTTACAATCATATACGGAAATTCACGGTAATTTTAATTGAAATTTGGGTACGTTAGTGCTATTTCTGGATGTAAAAATAAGCATTTGACTCTGTTCCAGAGGATATATATTACGAAAAAAAATTATTCAGGAATTAGGGGAAAAGGTTTTCGAATTAAAACATTATTTCTCAAATAGAAAACAAATGGTACAAGGCACTTTCAGTGATGAATTATCTATGGATATTAGGGTTCCACAAGGTTCAGTACTGGGTCCTGCCTAAGGTCAGTGGATCCTTAGTTATTACTAGTATTTGTTAATAATTATATATAACTCTGAGTTCAACCCTTTTACTACTCTTAAAGGTCCAAAACGGGCGCGATTTTAAATGGAATCGTCCAATCAATGCTATTTCTTCCTCTTCACAACCACCTACCTGCGGTTTGGACCGCTATGGTTACGAAAGGGTTAAAGGGAAAATAATTGCATTAGCAGAAGATAAATGGAGAAAATGGTACCAGATAGATAAAAAGAAATTATGAAAAAAATAATTGTAACTTACTAGATTTGAGAAAATGCTTTAATAGAAACACAATGATTCCAAACGTTTGTAAGACAGTAGTAGCATAAATGAAAATTCTGGCACAGTAAAAGGGGCTTGAGAATTCTATGAAAATCCATGGGAAAAGTTATGGGGGATGAGGTAAAAAGCATGTTTCTTGTGGGTTTTGTGAAAATATGTGTGAAAATTAGAAAAAACCGGGGTGTTTTTTGGCATGTGAAAAACTAATTTAAGTTTCTTTTTAAAGATGAGGTTTAAACTAATTTGTGAATTAGTTTAAATGAATTAGGTTGAAATGAGGTGTGTGTGTATGCGATAAAAAATGGTGTGTTTTGTTGAGTTATCGTACACTTATTGGATTATTCGGTTGTAAAAGTCATGTAAATCGGTGTTTCTTGTGGTTTTTCTGAAAATATGTGTGAAAATCAGAAAAAAAACGGATGTTTCATGTGAAAAAAGTAATTTAAGTTTTTTGGGCAGACGAGATTTAAACTAATTTGTTTAACTAATTTTCAGAAAAAATGAGGTGTGTGTGAAAGAGATAAAAAAAAAAGATGTGGTTTGTTGAGTTATCATACACTTCACTGGATTTTGGTTGTAAAATGCCAGGTAAATCGGAGAATTTGACAAAGTCAGACAGTTTTGAGAAATTTGTTTGAAACATGACAAAATCAACAGGTAAAATGACGTTTTCGGGGGTTCTGATGAAAAGATAGACTTTGAATATCTGTGAATGTATGAAGAGAGGGTACTAGATGAAAAAAAATATCTTTTTGGAAGTGAAAAGTGATTTAGGTTAATTTTTTAAATAATTCGAAAGAATTCGAAGTGAAAAGTGATGTAGGTTAGAATAATTTTGAGAATGTGTGAAGTTTGTAAAGAGAGAAGAGTTTTATGTTATCGTGCTAAACGGAAATCAGTCTCCTCAAAAGAACAATGGGCTTGAGATTTAATTTCATTGAACTAAATCTCTTATTCACTGAACCTCAGAATTAAAGTGAAGCTGAAAAAATACTGGTTCGGGAACATACGTATTTTTTTTAAACGTGCAAATAGATGTAAATTTTGATTGTATTTAAAATAGTTTTTTAGCCAATAACTAAAAGTTTTTCCTCTAGTGGTTGTAGAGTTGCTTTCCGTTCTGAGACAATTACGCAATATACGTGATATAATTCGTTTGGCGGTCTATTTAATTTAAATCGTATTTCGATATCAGCTGTTGCTGATAATTCATATAGACGTGATTCGTATTTGCTGACATCAAAGTGGAATATCGGATACAGTTTCATAAAATCTTGGTAACTGACTTGTGTACCCGAGTCGATATCCATATTTTTTGCAGCTAAAAAGCTGTTGTAAACTCGCGCATAATCTAAACTGTTGGGTTCAAAGTTGCACTTGAATTCTTGTTCGGGAAACTGTTTGCTATTCACCCTGAATTGAATCCGTTCTAATAACATGTGATCAAACACCATATTTTCTGGTTTGATTATTTAATCGGTTAGACTTTTGTAAGACGACATAAAGATGGACGGGTTTGTTTTGAGTTGTAACCCGCCAACTGATATGAGAGTCAATTCGAGTATCAGATTTGTACAGTTTGCACGATTCCCAAAAGATTTCATGTGGATTGCCGCTTGCTAACTGAGATTCTAGTTTTGCAAGTACTTGTAGTGATGGTTCCACTTTTGGAATAAACCAAGATACGTGAGATATTTCAAATTTATACAACGTAGCCCCAACTCTCCGAATAATGTCTTTGTCGTCACTTTTTTCTAGTTTTATGGTATTGTTGCGGATCACAAAAATGGATAGCCACTGAGCGTGAGTATTAAAAGCTATATTTCAAAACCAAATTCAATACAAGGTAAATTGTTACAAAGGAAATATGGATGAAGTATCTTATTAACAAATCAACTATTAACATGCACAAGTCATCAATCTTCCTGCATGAGCACACATCAGCTCTGTGTATTTTACTAAATACTACCTTTTACTTGATTTACCAGGTCACCCGAAGATCTTCACTCGTAAACCAATTCTCGTCCTGTGCTAATAACTTTTCACACACTAGCCGAACAAAAAGACAGTCCGTGTAGACATTCGAAGTTAGCCATAAAAGATCCCACTTTTATCCTTCCGCGTATACACAACACATCAAGTTACTTCTTGATACTTACGCGCACTGTCTCAGAACAGCTCACCGTCCATTTTCGAACTCTCCGACCGTTACAATACAACGACCGTTACAATACAACGACCGTTACAATACAACGACCGTTAACGCTCCACTCTTCTTCTCCAAATTCTCCCAACGTTCTTATTCGTTGGCTGAAACTTTGCTTTCGGTTGCCAGATTCTTCTGTCGTAACACTGCCCCCTTCCTAGGTATTGTTCGTCCCGAACAATTCTGGATTCCAAAGCTTCTTCAGTTCTTCGATGAAACGGGGCCAAACGATCCACGTGAACCACCTTGCACTTTGTAGCTGGACGTCGACGAATGCGATATACCACGTCTGTGTCAAAATGAAAGCGAATCTCATTATGACGTAGATTTCTTTTCTGACTGAAGCCTCGTCCACAAACATAATACGTGTAAGGCCTATAGCCCTTGTGAACACGTTTATGTCTCCGCAGGGAGAAGAATCGACTAAGAGTTTTCGTGCAAAACCTGTAAAAAGTTTTCTTCTTTGTCGAAAGTTTTCTTCTTTGGATTTTTACTTCTATCAACAGTAACAAGGAATGAAAGTCATTAGTGACATAAAATCTAGGGAGGAGTTTCATCCTCCAGTCTGACCCTTTTGTCAGTTGACTTTCACTTAATTCAGAACTGTCGTGATGAACCTTCAGCCATATTTCACCTGATTCAATTTGATCCCCAAGGTGCTTCACAATTATATCAGCTCCATAATTCTTTTTAGCGCTTCGGTCCATCTCCTCCTTCCATACTCTTGCTAGGACTGCAGCTTCTAATCCGACAACCTTACCTGTTTCTCCTGTATAAGTGAAATCAGTGATGTGTCGGGCTGCTAGCAATATTTTTTCTGTTTTATCTTCACATAGCCAGCTTGCAACATCTTCAGATACTCCTTGTTCTATTAACATGTTACGAAACTTGTTCAAAGCATTGCCGTTATGCAGAATCTTGCGGACACGTGATGCTTCATCTACCCTATTATCCACAATGTTCACCAAACGCAGAAGTTCTCCTCCTAACTCTTCGACGAGCTCTTGCAGTTCCAAGGATCCGTCACCAAGGAAACACTGAACAGCTTCCATCACTTCCAGAGAGTTGTCAACAGAGTTTTCAAGAGGTGAATCCATGTTGCTGATAACAGCTGAACAACTCAAACTCTTCATTCCACGAGCTTGTGATGCTGCAACCATTTTCTTAACTAAATCAACAGCAACATCTTCTGTACTGATGAGATCAATAGCTCCTTTTCCGAATTCAACATCATAAACCAAAGCGCACACTCCTTCAGCCAGCTTTTTGGACACAATTGAGCATCTCCTTAGAGGAACGCTATCTACGGTAGCCGTCAGATCCTTGCAGCGGTAAATCTCCTTATCTGTTGGCACCAGCTCCTCTGTCTGTCCTACGATGCAGCATCCGACGTCTTCCATCATCTGCTCGATTTTATCTTTAGTGCAGTCGACTGTGAAGCTAGGGATGAATTCCAATTTGTCCAGAGTATCTCCCGTCAATTGGAGAGCACGACCGGAGATCATAGGGACCTTGAGACCTAAAGCAGCAAGTGCAGGAGCCAAGACAAGACTCACTTTGTTGCCGACACCTCCTGTGCTGTTTTTATCTACCATCCGATGGCACCACTCGGGTCTCCAGCAAAACACATGACCCGAGGAGGTCATATTTGCTGTTTCTTCCGAATTCACTTTCTTGGAGCTCTCATTGTAATTAGCCAGGGAAATATCAGTCATGATTGCCAAATTGTTCATTCTAGAGATCAGCGACGAGTTCTGTAACATGATATTGTCCACTTTAGAGCTCTTGTAGTCGTGATAAAACTTTTCTATATCCTTATAATCTAAATGGTTATAATGTCCAAATCTGCACATTGACTGTTCAGAAAAGAAATTCAGCATGGTTTCGTTGAGATTGTCTGAGGGCTTTACTTCTCTCTGATCGTAACTCTGAGGCTTAGTTTCATCCAGAAAGTTAGTCTTTGAAGTACTGTCTCTG
Organism: Ryuthela nishihirai; assembly: GCA_038380435.1. Classification (NCBI taxonomy): domain Eukaryota; kingdom Metazoa; phylum Arthropoda; class Arachnida; order Araneae; family Heptathelidae; genus Ryuthela; species Ryuthela nishihirai. The sequence goes on along the minus strand of JAWZYU010000017.1, from coordinate 87,911,631 downwards.
CCTGAAGCTCTTTTACTAGCATCACCTGTTATGCTTCTAAGCCATCCTTCGGAATTCCTCTTCCTTAAATCCCCACTTTCTATAAACGATTCGAGTGTGGCTATATGCTTCGGAAAAATCTCTCCGACTTCCCCGGTAACGACGAAGGGCACTTTGTATCTATGATGAATGGACGCCTCTTCTTTACTCGGACCACTCTGCGAAACGTAAACTCTGTTTCGTTCCCCTTCATTACCACTCGTTACTCTGCCTTTGCGATAATTGTCCATGACACATTTTGCTGACGGCGAGGAATAGAATACCTTTCGTGTGGATCTCTCTTCAGATCGTGCCAGACTTGTATACCTAGGTATTTTGAAGTGCAAAGCGTACTGTATAGTCTCACAGCTCTCTGATCTGTGTGATTGTTCTTCACAGTTCCTAGACATGTCACCAGCGACATAGACACTCTGCCATGCATCACCAGTAGTTGCGTGGTCAAAGGCATTATCTGCGCTATCTCTACGATTCTTGATTTCCAGTAGCAGATCCACATTTTTATATGCGTTGCCTTTCTCTTTTTCTTTTCCATGTTTACAATCTAACTTAACACTATCAAGATCATCTTTTTCACTGACAAATTCAACATTTAAACTATTGCATTGTCTATTGAGTTCGGTTTTATGATCCTTGAAGTGATCAATAAACTTACCAACTTGAGAAGCCACTTCAGCTCTCATCTCGGTATTTTGTGCGGCCATTTCGGCTTTCAAGTCATCTTTTTGAGAAACTATCTCAGTTCTCAACTCATTATATTGTGCGGCCATATCGGCTTTCATATCAGTCATCAGCTTTATTAACTCATCCATACTTCTAGTGAAAGGCATTCAATTAAATTAATCCCGCTTCTGACACCAAATGTTGCGGATCACAAAAATGGATAGCCACTGAGCGTGAGTATTAAAAGCTATATTTCAAAACCAAATTCAATACAAGGTAAATTGTTACAAAGGAAATATGGATGAAGTATCTTATTAACAAATCAACTATTAACATGCACAAGTCATCAATCTTCCTGCATGAGCACACATCAGCTCTGTGTATTTTACTAAATACTACCTTTTACTTGATTTACCAGGTCACCCGGGGGCGGGGGTGGCCCAGTCGGTAGCGCGCCAGGCTCGTAATCTGTAGTTCCCAGGTTCGAGTCCCAGCTGGGTCAGCGTTGAGATTTATCTGCGCAAAATTCCCCGCCCTGCCCACGGTCAGTAGGGGACACCGATGGGCTTGAAAAGGCCGCCGTCCGTCGGATGGGACGTTAAGCCGTGGCCCCGTGTGTGGGAGAGACATACCCTGTGCACGTTAAAGAACACGCTGGATGGCCTTGACGGGAGGCTACCATCTGTCTCCCAACAGCTGTTCCAGTGGGTCCCCTCCCCCAACCTTCTCTGAGCCTTTGGGGTCCATGTGACCTGGCCATTTAGCCCATGGTGTGCAAAAAAGTGCCGCTCAGAGGTAAAACAACCCAACAACCCAACCCAGGTCACCCGAAGATCTTCACTCGTAAACCAATTCTCGTCCTGTGCTAATAACTTTTCACACACTAGCCGAACAAAAAGACAGTCCGTGTAGACATTCGAAGTTAGCCATAAAAGATCCCACTTTTATCCTTCCGCGTATACACAACACATCAAGTTACTTCTTGATACTTACGCGCACTGTCTCAGAACAGCTCACCGTCCATTTTCGAACTCTCCGACCGTTACAATACAACGACCGTTACAATACAACGACCGTTAACGCTCCACTCTTCTTCTCCAAATTCTCCCAACGTTCTTATTCGTTGGCTGAAACTTTGCTTTCGGTTGCCAGATTCTTCTGTCGTAACAGTATGTTTTACCCCGCGAAACACCATATCCACGTCTCAGCAGAATCCAAACAGTCGATTCAGTGGTAAGAATAAACTTACATTTTGACTATTTTTTGTAATTTCATATCTGTCCGAGAATCCTTGATTGAATTCAGGATTTTTCTTCAATGCTTGTGCAAAATTCTTTATCTTATTATTCGTGTCCAGTTTATCTTCGCCTCCGTCATACAAATACTTATTCATTTTCGAACTGTCTGCGGTATCTTTGAACAACATCATACTTGTGGCAGCACTGTGTGAAAAGTCTTCGGTAAAATGAATTAAATTCTGAATCGTGGTCGTCACTTCTGGTAATTCAATATCTTCCAATTCTCTGTTTTCTATATAATATTGAGCTCTCTTAAAAATGTTGTACCCGTTATTGACCATCGTAACTACATCATTGCCGCCGATATCAGATCCATCTGATTTCAGTATTTTGCCTCTGACGTGTATATAACCATTGTGCGGATGCAGAAAAACGTCATATCTTTGATAAATATTTCGTATTTTTCGAGTTTTTTAACATTAACATTGGTTTCTCGATATTCCAAGTATTCGTATTTTGTCGTGGAATTATCATCTATTGAGTCTTCGAACAAATTCCAGTAAGTAGCGTCAACGTTCATCCTATACTTACTTTATGATTTTTAGGCCATTTCCGTATATTAACTGATTAAGAATATTTCTACTCTTAGGGGATATTTTCTCGTTTTTTCGAACGATAGGCGACGGATTTGTGTAAAATATTTTAATTCGCTTTCTCAGTATCTTCATCTTTATTTGGGTCTGATGTGTAACATATAAGTCACGTCAGTAAACTGCCAGGCGGTGTTTGAGGCACGAAACTACAACACGTCGCTCTTCTGGTTATTTAGATAGGAAGATTCGACAATAGAACAGTGAATTAGAATGCGATCGACCCCTCTCGTTATGTTGGGTGGGAACTTTCCTTCGTTTTTTGATGCATCGATAATTTTCGATTCGAACCCTAGTATTTCTCGCAACTTTCCTTAAGAAAACTCTATTTTATATCCTCTTGCCAAACGAAAAACAAATCTTAATGTGGGGAGGTTGCTTTCTAGTATTATAGGACTAGGAAAAAGACATTTTTCGAAACATCATTAAATCCGTCGACGTCGTACATTCCATTCAGGAAAATTATTTTATTCCATTGCCTTCCATTGAAGTATTTCAGAGTGTTATTGTTATATTTATCACTGATGTTGTACCAGGAATACTTATATTGCTACCGATCAGTGCTATCTCGTATTCACCATTGAGTGTGATCGGCGTTTCATAATTAATTTCCAAATCTTCGGGGTTGGGTTGTTTTACCTCTGAGCGGCACTTTTTTTGCACACCATGGGCTAAATGGCCAGGTCACATGGACCCCGAAGGCTCAGAGAAGGTTGGGGGAGAGGACCCACTGGAACAGCTGTTGGGAGACAGATGGTAGCCTCCCATCAAGGCCATCCAGCGTGTTCTTTAACATGCACAGGGTATGTCTCTCCCGCACACGGGCCACGGCTTAACGTCCCATCCGACGGATGGCGGCCTTTCCAAGCCCATCGGTGTCCCCTACTGACCGTGGGCAGGGCGGGGAATTTTTGCGCAGATAAATCTCAACGCTGACCCAGCTGGGACTCGAACCTGGGAACTACAGATTACGAGCCTGGCGCGCTACCGACTGAGCCACCCCCGCCCAATCTTCGGGGTTGTATGCCGTAACACTAGAGGAATTGATAGTTATGAGTACCATCTTTATTAATATAGTGTAGTACTATATAGTACTTATATGCTGGTTGTTACCAACAATTCATTCCTATCGTTAGGAATTTGTTCAAACTGATATAATACATCATATGGGCTTATGTTATTATTCCTTCGTTTAATGTAATGGTTGCAATAGTAACCGCATTTTACAGAGTAATTTGCTTGAATTTGCGAAGAGTTATACACGATCGGCTTTGAAGATGTAAGTAAATAGTGTTTTATTTCTTCTGGTGGCGATAAACCGAATGGATCAAAGTACTCGACGTAAGATAACTTCGGAACATTGAAACAAACTACCCAATGAGTTCCTGAACGACGGGAAACGTCAAAGTTCACTATACCATTTTCGTTCTTGAATACTTTTGTTGGAAAAGAATCGATAGAGTATACACCACGGAATCCTTTCTTGTTTTTCATTATATTTTCGATATCTAAGTTACTTAATGGCTCTTTTTTTTAATCCCTGAGCTATTTGTTTTCCTGGAATGTACAAACCTTTTCCCTTTATTTCATTTTTAGATAAGCCAGCTGCTCTTTGCTTTCCAGGAATGTATAACCTTTTTCCTAAAACTTTTTGTGCAAGCTTAGTACCAGCATATCCGCAGCTCCAACTGCAGCTGCTTTTCCCAATGCTACGAGTGCAGGTATTAAGAACGGCAGAAATCCACCTAGCTGTGTTTTACTGAAACGAAGTCGAACTGGCGTTTTAGATTTTTTCAGTTTAATGATTTGTCTCTTCGTCAGTTTCAAAGTATTGTTACCTTTCTTCTGTGGATCAATTACTTAAAGTTATAGGATTCTTATTTACAAATGCACTCTTCAATTTTTGTTTTTGTCCAGGCGTTAAACTAGTTAGATAACTGTGATACATTATACTTTATTTTATAAGCATCACGTACTTAAATTTTATATATAAAAATTAAGCATGTATTGTGTAAAATGTAAAACGAAAACTTTAACGGATAACGTTGAATATGTCACATCAAAGAATAAAAGAGTAATGATGAGAGGTAGATGCCGAACGTGTGGAAAAATGAAGTATAAATTTGTGAAATAGAAAGGAAAATTTGTAAAAGGTGGAGATATAGTAAGCTGGATTCAAGAAAAGTTTAATCCACCCGAAATGCACATTCCAGGTTACCAGTATTGTGGACCGTTTACGAAACTGGAGAAAAGGTGAATGCGAGGAGATCCGGGTATTAACCGTGTGGACAAAGCCTGCAAAAAGTACGACTTCTTACAGCAAATCTACAGAAACTAAAAAGAGACACGAAGCCGACCAAGAATTGTTAAATGATTTGGATGAAATTCAGAATCCAACTTTAGAGGAAAGAATTTCAAGAACGGTAATCAAACCTATCATTAAAACAAAGAAACAGTTCGGTTTAGGACACAAGAAATAAGATGCTTTCTTCCGTTTACTATGACCCATTAAAGGGATTTTCCGGTATAAAAGATCTAATGCGCAAAACTGGATTGACTGAAAAAGAAGTAAAAAGATTTCTCCAACAACAAGATGTGTACACAACACTTGTTGTTGGAGAAATCTTTCTCCAACAACAAGATGTGTACCATTTTAAACCCATTTATAAAAAATTCCAAACCAGACGGGTTTATGTCTCGAATGTAGACGACCAGTGGCAGAATGATTTGATCGATATGCAAAAATTTAAATTTCACAATAACCACACGAATTACATTTTAACCGTGATTGACATTTTCAGCAAATTCGCCTGAGCAATATCTATTAAAAAGAAAACGGGTAATGAGATTACCAAAGCATTTGTAGAAATTTTTAAACAACGTAAGCCATCCAAGTTACAAACGGATAAGGGAACTGAGTTTATCAATAAACTCAAGCATTGTTTAACCAACGGAGATGTCCATTGGTTTGTCACTGAAAATGAGACTAAAACTCAAATTGTGGAACGATTTAACAGGACTCTAAAGACAAAAATGTGGAAATATTTCACTGCCAATAACACTAGAAAATGGATCGATGTCCTACCAAAACTCGTTAAGAATTACAATACTTCTTATCACAGATCAATAAGAATGACCCCAAAAGAGGCAAGCTTGCAGAAAAACAAAGATATTGTGTATTTTAATCTGTTTGGTAAAAGAATTATATCTATTACAGCACCAAAATTTAAAACTGGCGAGAGAGTGAGAATCGCCAAGTACAGTCGCTCAAAAAAGTATCCGAACGCTAAGGTTGACTACAGAATTCGAAAGAAATATCTGGCAACGATTTTTTTTTAAATTAGTGATCTGGCAACCTTCATGTACAGTACGTGAAGGTTGCCAGATCACTAATTTCTAAAAATTCGTTGCCATATATGTTTTTCTGAGTTCTGTAGTCAACCATAGCGTTCGGATACTTTTTTGAGCGACTGTACAAGACACCGTTTAAGAAAAGGTTACCTGCCCAATTTTACAGAGGAGAATTTTGAAATTGCTCAAGTTCTGAATACAGATCCCATAACCTATAAGATCAAGGATCTGAAAGGAGAACCAATCATTGGCAGCTTTTACACCCAAGAAATGGTGAAATACGAAAAGCAAGATGACATTTAAAGTTGAAACCATTCTGAAAACTAGAGTGAAGAATAATAAAAAAGAGTATTATGTTAAATGGTTTGGTTATGATAATACATTTAATTCCTGGGTTAAAGAACATGATCTTTTTAAATAAATCAAATGGAGATTCATAATTTTGACTTCGAAGAAGATGAGAAATTCTTGAACAGAAACGTATTAGCACCTCTCTGGCCTTTTAGACTTTTAATCTGTGTTCCATCGGGCTCAGGGAAGACGAACTTTTTGTTGAACTTACATTTAAACATCTCTACTATAATAAAATCATTTTATATGCCAAAGATTTAACCGAGCTGAAATATCAGTTTATGCAAGAAATATTCGACGATTTGCACGAAATTTTGGAGAAAACATTTGGCGAAAAAATCTCAATTGCAACTTTCTCTGCCAGTAAAGTAGATATCGTCAAGGTCAATGAACTGGATCCCGACATGCAAAATTTAATTGTTTTCGACGATTTCGTAACGGAAAAAGATCAAAAACTCATCGAAGAATTATTCGTCAGAGGAAGAAAAAGAACATATCATTGATTTACCCGACACAGAGTTAGCTTTCGACTCTAAAAGACATTCGACCGCAGTGTAATTATTTTATATTCTTTAATATGCAGAACAAGAGAGAAATGTTGCAGATGCAAATGGATCATGCAACAGAAATCAGGAAAGATATTTTTATGCAGTTTCAAAACCACACGATTTCTTATTAATCGATAAAAAAACCAAGCACATGCCTGTCAAGTACAGAAAAAATTTTGGTAAATAAAGATGAATTACTTGACAAAGTTTGGCGTCATCAACTCTGAGACCGGTTCCAAAAGAGGACCAGCGGGAATTTCAGATGTCGGTTTTAAATTGACACACGATGGGGACTACGACATGAGTAATAAAAAATTGAGAAATGTAGCCAATCCCGAAGAGGATTCGGACTCTGTGACAAAACAATATCTACAACAAGAGTCTATAACACTGAATCACACGGGAAATTATGACGCAAATACTAAAAGAATACCGAATGTAGGCAGACCTGTAGAAAATGGAGATGCCGCTACCATTCAATACGTTAATAATACTTCTTTAATTTTTCGGAACAATCGCTACGATGCGCGAAATAAACAAATAATCAATGTTACTGAACCGGATGCAGATTCTGGAGGAGTTACAAAACGGTATTTGGAAAAAAGAGCACTTTGCAATGACGATGATAATTACGATGCAAGCAATAAAGGCATTAAAAATCTTGCAGAACCGATCGATTCATCCAATGCCACTACGTCGACAACTTGACCTTTGACCACTGTTTTGACCACTGTTCAAAATATTCCAATGAATACGTAGGTGAGAAATAAAGATGGGCTTTACGTTCCACGAAGCATTGCATTCGACGGGCATAGTTTCAATGCAGAAAAAAAAAACAAATCCTTGATATTGCCGATCCCGAGTCTGATTCTGCTGCTGTAACTAAGGGATATTTGGAAAAAGTCGCATTAACAGGTGAGGATGTCTTTAATGCGAACAATAAGAGAATAGGAAATCTCGGGGAACCGAGGCACAACAGAAATGCGTCAATAAAAAGTTACGCTGATGGCTTGACAAAGTTAGATCCTAACCCATCCAACGCTCTGTTGAGAAATGAAAATGGACTTTTTGCATCAAGTGGGAGCAGTTTTAATGGCGATGCAAATGGAAAACGAATTACGAATGTTGGCATCCACATCGTAAACAATGATGCTGCTACAAAACTATACGTTGATAAAAATACTGTAATTTGCCTTACCTATAGTGATAAAGTGAAAAAAGACATATTGCAGTCTCATCCAATTATACAGATAAACACAAAATTCTACCTACTAACGCCACCTATTTTCAAAGATAAGTACCATCTATGCATTTCTAATGGATATATAAGCAAGGTAATCTGCTGCACAACAAATACCTTTTTAGTATAAATTATAGTATCAACTTGGACGATCAAAAATTCATTGAAGTAGTAAGACAACAACTTCAGCAGTTTTTTCTGTTATTCCAGTAAACAAGAAATTTGACAGGGGCAGCAAGATTAGTGTTTCACTTGCTAGACACTATCCAGATACAAAGAAAGAAGAAAACTACCTGGAGGTCTTGTTTCAGACTTTCATCACTGGGTATATGTCTTTATTGTATATGAATAAAGATGAAAGATATTAAGCAATTACACAGATGAAATCTTGAAATCGCGAGCTACTACAAAATCGAAAATTGAAGACACTATTTTGGGAGAGGAACGAGTTAAAGAAACGCTCGAAGAATTTCACAAGCCAGTGGTCGAACGGTTAAAAGGTCTGGAAACTGTGCGTGGAGAAACCATGAAAAACATACAGGATGTAGTGAAAACTTTAGAGCCAAAAGAGCCCACTCAGATGCCAGAAAAATCGTTCGTTTATAATCCAGATTCCAACTGGCAAGATGAAATATTAAACTAATATAAACTAAAACTTCCGAGTGATATCTTACAGGCGAGAAACCCCATTCCTGAGCTGAAAGAAATGATTTACCAAACAATCGGGCATCTTCAGAAACTGGGGAAACAGAAACCAAACGCTATGGTAGAACTACTGAGAAATATCGAATTATCGATAATCACATTGAGGCACTTAGAAAATATTTAAAGTCTATTAAAATGATGCTCACAGTAATAGAAATTCAACAGTTTGGTTCTGGATTATACAAGAGTTTCGACGACATATGCGAAAAATTATCAATTTTGGTTGCCAGTAAATGAGCTGGAAACACCAGTACAGAAGTAGTAAATGAAATTGTCGAAATTTTGGATATTTTGCTAAAAACCGATATTATTGAGAAAAGGAACATAAGGTTATGTTCAATAACATCGGTATTGTTTAGAAATTTATTCTTGGACACACACTATAGTCATGTCTATTTAAACTTCGGATTATGGAAAAAAATGCGTTGTTTTGCATTATCGGACCATGATTTTTTTACCATGATTTTTTAGCTACTGTATATAATAAAGAGGGTATAACTGCTAACTCAAAGTGAGCGCAACTATTCAATGTACCAAATGTGGAGTATTTATTCGCAAATCCAATATGAACCGTCATATGAAAATTGCATGCATTCTCGCACATTTGAAAAATGCGAATTTTGCAATTCCACCTTTAGCAGAAAAGACAATTACAATCATCATCTGAATCAATATCATATAAATGAAAGCAGTGCTTTTCGGAAAACGTTTCGCACATATAAAATTGATAAAATAAATGTCAGAGAAGACATAAAAAGTTTTCTGGAGAAAAATAACAATAAATGGAAATATATAATTAAGAATAAACTCAGTGGGCCTCTAAAAGTTAGATTCATATTACAAATAAAATTTAAAAAGCAAACGGATCCTAAAGGACAGAAAGAAATATGTGCACATTTTTCGACATATAACGAAATAATCAGTTTGCCTACCTATCTCAATGAATTACTAAAAAATGCTTATGAGAAAATTGATAACGACTTTGAAAGCTTTATACAAAAGGGAAGTGGATGGGTGTTTGACAAAATAATTTATGTGGAAATTCAAATGTCTCAGTATAATGCAGTTGGAGCATCTGCTTTCGTAAATTTACCAGAACATTTGAAATCTACAAATGGAATAGTGAATGTTACAAACTACGACAACAAATATTTCTTGTGGTCAATATTATCAGCTCTACATCCTGCTAAAGACAATCCGCAACGTGTGGAAAAATATAAAATATTTGAAAACATCTTAGACACATCTTCATTGACTTATCCAGTAACCCTCGATCAAATCCCGAAGTTCGAGGTTTTAAATAATATTTCTTTAAATGTTTTCATTTCTAAGAAAGATGGTTTGCGTACGTTATATATTTCACAGAATCCTGTTAAAGAACCCACACAACTTTTACTTTTAAAAGACGGCAATAATTCTCACTACTGTTGGATTAAAAATATTAGTAGGGTTACAGCATACCTTTCAAGACATGATGGTAAATCCTATCCCTGCCCATACTGTCTTCATAATTTCACTCGCGACGATTTATTAAAGAATCACGTAGATAATTGCAAATCAAACACTTTACAAACTATCAAGTTTCCCTAAGCGAATAGTACGAAATTCCATATGATTAAAAACGGTTTAAACCACCCATATGTGATTTATGCAGATTTCGAATGCTTTTCGAAATTTAGAAGAATTGAAAATAATCCATGTAGGGTGCGAACTAAGTATTTAGTACCGTCAGGATTTGCATATATTATAGTTGGACCGGAAGGTAAACTGATCAAAACCAGAACGTACAGAGGAAAATATGTAACAGAACAATTTTTGAATGAAATGATCGAAGCCGAAACTTTGATCAACGATTTGAAGAAAAGAAATGTTAAGATGACTGATTTTGACTGGCAAATTTTTACTGGAGCAAAATATTGTAATATCTGTGGAAAAATTCTAGGAACTGATAGAGTAAGGGACCACGATCACTTAACTGGAAAATACAGAGGTGCTGCTCACAACAAATGTAATCTTCAATACGAATTCTCACTTGAAATACCAGTGTTGTTTCATAATCTCAAAGGATTTGATGGCCACTTTATAGTAAAAGATTTGTGGAAATTTAAAGCTAAGAAGAAACTTTCTTGTATTCCACAAACTACAGAAAAATATATAAGCATTAAATTCGGTCAAATTAATCTTCAATACAAATTCTCACTTGAAATACCAGTGTTGTTTCATAATCTCAAAGGATTTGATGGCCACTTTATAGTAAAAGATTTGTGGAAATTTAAAGCTAAGAAGAAAATTTCTTGTATTCCACAAACTACAGAAGAATATATATGCATTAAATTCGGTCAAATTAAATTTATTGATTCATTCATGTTCCTCAGTTCTTCACTGGATTCACTGTCGAAAAATGTGGAAAATTTCTACATCCTACGTCAATACTGCAGACAACATAATCTGAATGACTCACAGAAAGAACTTTAGAAAAGCAAAAGAAGTTTTCCATATGAGTACTTGCAACAGAGTGCTCAGTTTTTGTAAACGTCACTTCCATCCAAAGAGAATTTTCAAAACAATGAACAATACGAAAGAGCTCAAATTTTATGGAAAGCCTTTTCTATTTCTACCTTTGGGGAATACACGAGCTGTACATGATCACTGATGTATTACTGCTAGGAGATATATTTGAAAACTATAGAAATTCGTGTATGAATAACTACCAACTCGATCCTTGTCATTAATTTAGCTCTCCTGGCTTATCCTATGCTGCTTGTTTAAAAATGACAGAAATTGAGCTGGAACTTATGAAAGATGATATGTATTTTTTCATAGAAAGAGCTCTGCGAGGAGGAATATCTTTAGTGTCTAAGAGGTTTGCATAGGCCAACAATCCTTTAGTAGATCCATATGAGAGAAGTAAACCACAAAACTATATCATGTACTCTTATGCAAACAATTTATATGGGTGGGCAATGTCTCAACCTCTTCCAACTGGTAATTTCAAATGGGTAAATGATATTGACTTGTTTAACATTTCAGACGACAGCAAAAAAGGGTTATTTCTTCGAAGTTGATCCAGAATATCCGGCACATCTGCACGATTTACACAATGATTTCCCCTTGGCTCCTGAAAAATTGAAGCTCTCTGATAGTAGTGTCTCATTCTTGATTCCAAATCTGTTCGACAAGCAAAATTATGTTGTTCACTATAGGTTACTTAAACTCTATGTGGAACTGGGATTGAGGGTGAAACAGGTGCATAGAGTCTTGGAATTTGATCAAAAACCATGGCTGAAACCTTACAAGATTTTAATACAACAAAACGAATTAATGCCATAAATAATCTTGAAAAAGACTTTCAAACTGATGAACAATGCTATATATGGCAAATGTTTAGAAAATAAGATTAAATTATTATAAATTACCAAATTAAAAAAATTGCTTTATTCCAAGAATACAAAAAACGACATATCAATGGAATTCAAACTTACGCTTTTGGAAATTATAGAATCTCAGATGTGTATGGTAAAGCATGCAATACCATTTACAAAACTTTCAACTTAAAACAAAGGCAAAAAAAATTAAGCACTAATAAAACATTTTGAAAACTGTACCAATTGGTAATTCTTTAGAAATGCTAATAATCAGTGTTTATTATCTCTCTCAATTAGGAGACATAGAGATTTAAATTTAAGTAGTCTCGACTCAATTTCTGCGAAATCCTATGGTCTGAAACCCTTTGTAATAAAATTAAGAATAATAAACTGCTTAGAACAACTTTGTACAAGCGGCAAAGGATTAAATATCCCAGCAGTTTATCTAGCTAAAGTCAAATATATTTTTTTTATTCGACCAACACTAATTATCTTTTTGTCAGATTAGAGAACTTGATAAATCATAACTATCAATGTTAAAACCAAGCTTCTAGCTCGATTAGAACAAAAGTTATTGTAACACAAAATCTAAAAGTATCGAACCTGGAAAACCTAAAATAATGGGTCGAGATCGCTTCCAATACATTTAACGTATAGTATTTGCCAAATGGAACACAATGATATTAGTTTGAGTTCTGTAGATCTATTAGAAGCAGAGCTACGAAGCCGCAAAGTTAAGAGGGGTTCGACTCACTTTGTCGGCTAGAAAACGGTTTCAGACCGATAGTTCTTTCGTCAGACAATAGAACTTGATAAACCTCATCTATTAAAATTGAATCCAAGATCCTAGCACAATTTAAATGGACGTTATAAATCGACAAAATCTTAAAGTGTCGAACCCAGAAAACAAAAACTAACAGGTTGAGACTGCTTCCAATACATTAAACGTATAGTGCTTCCCGAATGTAATCTAAACACATTAGTTTGATATGTGTGGCTCAATTAGAAGCAGAGTTATAAGGATGCAAATTTCAAAGGGTTTGATACAGTTTCTAGGCTGGGAAACGAGTCCGACACCATTTCCAGTTTAACGAAATGAGTTCCAGTACTAGAACGTGATGCTGATGAAAAAACTGAAAATGTTTCGAAATCTTAGATGAGAATCAGCAATGTGTGGTATGCAAAAGGTTTTGAACCCAGAAGACCTTAATTAACGGGGTCGAGACCAATACCCACATGTTCAAAGTGTAGTACACCCCGAATGAAATCCAATAATAATAGTTTCAAATCTGTAGCTTGATTACAAGATATGAAATCATAAATTTAAAAGGGTTCGACCCACTTTCTCGGCTAGGTAAGGGGTCCGAACCCGATTCTGGTCAGTTTGGAAAATAGTGTCTGAATGCTATAACTGAAGAAAACCAGAATTAGCTGTGTAGCTCGATTAGAAGAAAAGTTATTGTAACACAAATTCTAAAAGTACCGAACCTACAAAACTTAAAATAAAGGGTCGAGACCACTTCCAATACATTTAACGTCGCTTCCAATACATTTAACGTATAGTATTTGCCGAATGGAACACAATGATATTAGTTTGAGTTCTGTAGCTCTATTAGAAGCTGAGCTATGAAGCTGCAAAGTTTAGAGGGATTCGACCCACTTTGTTGGCTAGAAAAGGTTTCAGACCGATTATTCTTTCGTCAGATTATAGAACTAGGTAAACCACAACTATAAAAATTGAAACCAAGATCCTAGCACAATTAGAATGGACGTTATAATTCAACAAATTCTTAAAGTGTCGAACCCAGAAAATAAAAACTAAGAGGTCGAGACTGCTTCCAATATGTTAAACGTATAGTGCTTCCCGAATGTAATATAAACACATTAGTTTGAGATGTGTGGCTCAATTAGAAACAGAGTTATAAGGATGCAAAATTAAGAGGGTTTGACCCAGTTTCTAGGCTGGGAAACGAGTCCGACACCGTTTCCAGTTGAATTAACGAAATGAGTTCCAGTACTAGAACGTGATGTCGATGAAAAAACTGAAAACGTTTCGAAATCATAGATGAGAATCAGCAATGTGTTATATGCAAAAGGTTTTGAACCAAAAAGACCTTAATTAACGTGGTCGAGACCAATACCCACATGTTCAAAGTGTAGTATACCCCGAATGAAATCCAATAATATTAGTTTCAAATCTGTAGCTTGATTACAAGTTATGAGATCACAAATTTAAGAGGGTTCGACCCACTTTCTCGGCTAGGTAAGGGGTCCGAACCCGATTCTGGTCAGTTCAGAAAATAGTGTCTGCTTAGTATTATTGAACGAGCTCTGTAGCATAATTAGATCAAAAGTTATTTCAACTTTTGTAAATTGCAAAGAATTAACTCTCCTCCCTCCTCGCCTCCCTCCCCCCCCCCTCGCCCATAGAATCAATGTTATTTAAAATACTGATCAATATTACAAAGTAATTTAATCGCACTGGTTTAATTTTTTTGCAGCTAGATATCCAAAACACTGCTACAAAAACTTATTACTTTAGATTTGAGTTAAAGTTCATAATACTCTTTCATTTTTAATTTTGTTTCTTTACCCACCGCTAGAATATGAGATGCTGCCGAGTATGGTATATGACAATTAGCTCAGGGTATACTAGTATCGCTTCCCTTGATATTGAATGAGACTGCTCATCTACGTAAAACCTTTTAGGCTCAGTACATGAGACCTCTTTTGGTGGTGGTGGTGGTGGTGGGGGGGGTGTTAGTTGGTTCCCTGTACCAAATAGCCACATGGTCTCTGCAGTTGATTGCAGTAACTATGGGATCGCTCGGCCTGTGGGGGATCCAGCAGCAGTCATAAACAGGGACTCCGGTTCCAGTTGTGTCTTGTATACAGCTGGACCTGGAGGATTTTTTTTGCGCTGCATCGAGGCACAGAGAGAGGAAGAGAGAGCAGAGGGGAGGAGGGGACAGAGAGGGAGAGGAAGAGAGAGCAGAGGGGAGGAGGAGAGAGCAGAGGGGACAGAGAGAGAGAGGAAGAGAGACCAGAGGGGAGGAGGGGACAGAGAGAGAGGAGGGCCGTCCATCGAACGAACAACTTCCCGAACCAGTATTTTTTCAGCTTCACTTTAATTCTGAGGTTCAGTGAATAAGAGATTTAGTTCAATGAAATTAAATCTCAAGCCCATTGTTCTTTTGAGGAGACTGATTTCCGTTTAGCACGATAACATAAAACTCTTCTCTCTTTACAAACTTCACACATTCTCAAAATTATTCTAACCTACATCACTTTTCACTTCAAATTCTTTCTAATTATTTAAAAAATTAACCTAAATCACTTTTCACTTCCAAAAAGATATTTTTTTTCATCTAGTACCCTCTCTTCATACCTTCACAGATATTCAAAGTCTATCTTTTCATCAGAACCCCCGAAAACGTCATTTTACCTGTTGATTTTGTCATGTTTCAAACAAATTTCTCAAAACTGTCTGACTTTGTCAAATTCTCCGATTTACCTGGCATTTTACAACCAAAATCCAGTGAAGTGTATGATAACTCAACAAACCACATCTTATTTTATCTCTTTCACACACACCTCATTTTTTCTGAAAATTAGTTAAACAAATTAGTTTAAATCTCGTCTGCCCAAAAAACTTAAATTACTTTTTTCACATGAAACATCCGTTTTTTTCTGATTTTCACACATATTTTCAGAAAAACCACAAGAAACACCGATTTACATGACTTTTACAACCGAATAATCCAATAAGTGTACGATAACTCAACAAAACACATCATTTTTTATCGCATACACACACACACAACACATTTCAACCTAATTCATTTAAACTAATTCACAAATTAGTTTAAACCTCATCTTTAAAAAAAAACTTAAATTAGTTTTTCACATGCTAAAAAACACCCCGGGTTTTTCTAATTTTTCACACATATTTTCACAAAAAACCACAAGAAACATGCTTTTTACCTCATCGCCCATAACTTTTCCCATGGATTTTCGTAAAATTCTCGAGCCCCTTTTACTCTGCTAGAACTCTCATTTATGCTACTACTTAATTATTAACTTACTACTTAATTATTTAGTGTCTAAGAGGTTTGTAAATTCTCGATTAAAAGTATATACAGAAGACTTTTTTCGAAACCAAATTATATAAATGAAATTGTAGGAAAAAAGATTAGCACTGTGATAGAATTAAAGGAACTGATAATGTAAAACATCTGGGAGTACACAATTAGTTAATTATTTCGAAACCATAAGTAGCAGATATTTCGAAAAAATTAAATTCGATTATTCGAAAAAGTAATTTGATTAGAAATGATGTTGACACTTCAATCTTGTTAAAAATTTACAACGCGTGGGTTAAATATTATCTTTCATATGGTATTCTATCATGGGGAGGAACGTTTTCACCTATTATTAAACCATGTCCAAAAATAATATATTCGGTGTATGAGTAAAATAAAGACGTATGTGCAAGTGAAAAAAGAATATTACAATTTCAAATTTTACAAATTAGAATACTACATTTTTATTGCTCTAGAGCACATGGAAAAGAATTGCACTCTTAGAATATTTGTGAGAGACACTACAAAATCTAAAAAATTTATTTTTATTTCATTTTCAAAGAAAACGAGATAATCTGTGGTTTGTGTTGGAACAGCACATCCGATCTGCGGCGGCTCAACTACATAACTTACAAAAGTTAAAGGATCTGCTGGTAACGTGGTGGTACCAGATACAAGACATCTTTAGAAATCTTGTAGCGTTCATGCCTCACTGGGTAAGAGCTGTTTTGGCGGCAAAGACCAACGTCATATTAGGCAGATGGTCATAATGTTTTGGCTCCTCGGTGCATATATATCTTGAAAGATCACTAAAATTCGATAATAGCTGTGCGGTTGCAGATTTAAAAATTAAATATTTAATTTATTTTTTAAATATGAAACGGCACAGCTGCTATCGTAGATCGTATAATCATATTCGATGTACCTGGTAATAATTTTACCCCTAACCATCTCCATCATAAAGATATGCCTATTTGGCATGAGTAAGAACAAAATATATAAGTAAACCAACCACCCTTAGGTGGGCCCCTAAGGGCAAACATAAGAAAAGCTAAAAATAGCAGTAAAAATGTATAAGAAACCTAAAAGGGGTAGGTCTCCTCAGAGAACGCTACCGTTTTAGGCCTCTTGTACTTGTTCAAAACAGTATGACCGTAAAGAATCAGAGAAGAAATAATCTCATTGGGATTTTTGCTTACAGCCTCAAAAAATCTTTTTGAGGTGAGTTTTATATGTGTATATATATATATGGTCGATGCCCAGGTCTTCATGAAGTTGTCTGTTAGTGACAAACCAGGGGGCGTCGACCGCAGTTCTCAAAATTTTGTTCTGTAAGACCTGAATCTTACGAATATTGGTGGGTGTAGTATTCGCCCATATGGGTGAAGCATAGAGAATCACCGGTCTGATGACACAGCTACTATCGAATTTTACATATGTATAATACAGAAATTTGAAAAATTAATGGTCGCTTTTAAGAGATATTCCACAGACAACAATAATCTACACATTTTTTTGAAAAAGGTATCGGAAATGGAACTTTTTAAATTCAAGAATTAAAAGACGAATACTTTTATGTTGTATAATTACTAACAAATACTATTTGCATCTTGCCCATAATCCGCTAGCTCAAATTAAAATTTTCCAGGAATGAAACTGTAGGTAAAGGAAAAACTTATTTCTCTTTGAAAACGGGATTCTCATATGTTCGAGAGCGATATGCGTTCTTCTAGTTTAAAATATTATTATTAGTTAAATGCTGAAAAAATTTGCAATTAATATTTCATCAAATAATTTCAAGTGTTTCTTGCCTACAGAACATTTTGCTGCAATACTTTATTACTGTACTACGCATTATGGTTTTTGCTTCCTAAAATTTTTAACTCACTGCCAAATGAAATAAAGTAAACAAATAACATTAAAAGGCATGTTAAAAAGCGAAAAAATGGGCATTAAACTTTGTTTAATGTATTGTTTATTTAATCAAATAACTTTGATTTAATTCAAACCATATGATTAAATTAATTTGAATTTCTAAACTGCTTTATTGGGCTGTAATGGTGTTTGTTCATATACACTGCACGACAATGAAATTGCCCTACCCAGAAGGGGTAAGGGGATACGGGTGAAATGTAGCACACACATAGAAATACATATTGACATACCATGATTTAATTTGCAGCCACTTACAGATGAGATAATGCAGCACAATGTGACTGCCTCAGTAGTTGGTTGCAGCGCCGTGAACGGCAATACAGGCAGCAATACGGCATAGCATGGGGTCATACAGTCGACGGACATGGTCCTGAGGAATCGCACACCAAGCTGCATTGACTTGCTCCCATAATTCATCGAGATTCCGTGCTGGCTGACGAGAGGATTGCAAACGTCATCCAATGTGTTCCCACAGATATTTTTTTGGGATAAATCTGGAGATCGTGCTGGCCATGGCAATACTTGAACATGTTGCAAACATTATCTGGAGACCCTAGCAGTGTGTACACGGGAGTTGTCATGCTGGAAAATGGGCTGCTGTATGCCTTCCAGGAACAGTAACAAAATGGACTGCAGAACCGCGCTAATGTATCGTGCAGCTGTGAGTGTTCCCGTGATGCAGACAAGAGGTGACCTGCTGTCATATCCAATAGCATTCCATACCATTCTGCCTGGCTGATGGGCAGTGTGCTGGTTACAAACAAAAGCTGGATCCGTCCTCTCGCCAGGTTGTCACCATACACAGACCCATTGATCGTCAGCACCCAGACAGAAACGGGATTCATCACTATACATAAATGTTCCATTTGTGACCCCAGTTCACACGAGTTTGGTACCAAGCCAGACGAGTGCTGTGATGGTTTGCAGTCAATGTAACGGTTGGCTAGAGTGCAGATGTGATGCATGGAACCTTCGGTTTACCCTTCGGGTCATTATGGGGGATGTCCATGGCAGCTGATACAGCCCGTCGAATATCGTCTGCAGTGCTCTGTGGTGATGAATGAGCATGTCGAACAATGCGCCTATCAAGTCATGCTGACATCTGTTGGATGGCACCACTTCCTCTGTGACGCATGCTGGAATCATTTCGCCACTTTTGCCAATAGCATCCAACAGTTCGTGCATCCCAATGAACATGGGCAACGACACGACGTGTAGTGCATCCAGCTTCACATAGGCCTATAATTCTTCCTCTCTCAAAAGCATCCAAATGGCGATAAACCTGCCGACGGCATTACCAAGCATTTTCAGCCTTCACTGAAAATTTCCAAGTGGAACCACCTAATCTCAACCATTCGCACGACTTCCCCTGCATAAACACAATACCATCCCTGTTCCTTCTTGCCCCTTATCATCATTTGCATATGTCAACTGCACACACACACATACCCTTCTATTTGCATGCTTGTACGACATGTCCTTCTGGTGGGGCACTTTTAATGTCGAGCAGTGTATGTAGACTGCTGTGCATAGATGAATTTAGTTTTGTTAATAACATCCATATGCGAGTAAGAGTTACGGTTCTGGATAAGAAAATTGGACTTAATAAATGTATATGTATGCAAGCATTAGTATTCAAAAATTAGTGTTGAAAAAGTTACTTTATGCTAGTATTATAATGTCGGCGGCTGGTTTGTCAGTGGTGCAGAGCACTTGACATGTTATCAGAAGGTCGTGAGTTCGTATTTCACCCGTCTTAAGACAATTTTTCCTCTAAAATTGATCGACTTTAACTTCATAATGATATCTTCCTTAATATTCATTAACTACGTCGAAAAACATCTTATTTAAATAATAATACAATTTTCTGCATCTTTAAATTGTGCACTTCAAACATTTTTTAAAAAAGGATCTAAGAAAATGGAACACAAAACTTGAATGATATTTTATTATTTCAATTTTTACTGTAGAACAAACAAAGATACTGAATAGTTTGTGATTGATACAGATTTCTCTCTTTGTATCTTCTTTGGATAAAACATACAAGGCACGTTTCATCATTTCTACAAGAATTCAACTAATTTTCTTCTCGAAAACTACGTACAATAGTATCGTGATATAGAGAGCCTTGCTCTCACTCAGCTGACACAATGCTTGCCATCTTTAATGTACACAGGTGTCAACTGAATGAATGAGTGTTTTACGAGTGACGGAGATTCAGCATGACTTGGCAGAAAGAAAATTAAAAACAACCATTTTGAAAGAAGCAGTCTCTGACGACATTTCAGCGAAATCAAAATATTTCAACTTCTATGAGAGTTTAGCTGCCTCAGCGCCTGCTAAAGATGAAAATAAACACCGTGAAACTCTCAACTGAAGCTAAAAGGAAGGTTTGTTTTATGGGGAGGGGGAGAGGAGGAAAACTAAGTAAAAAAAACAGAAATTGGAGTGCTATCTAATTTCGAATATCATTTAAGAGCCTCTAGATGGTTCGTGTGAGATGGCGATGAAGTTTTCCAGCGGACAGCCCCTGGTCGATGCATTTGCCATCGAATGGTTCTATAGTTTCTTTTACAACAAAACGAGATTTTCAACTCTTGGTGTCCACATTTGGCTCTCATTAATCCTTCTAGCTGTGACGCACACGGGGCGTGCTAAGATAGATGTATTTCTTTACAAACAACATTTGTTTCGGTTGCTGTCAATAGAAGTCTCAGCAGCATGGAGTGTGTTTTGATTTTAGTCACAATTGGCTGCCATTTCATCCGACCTTTTCCATCTTCTGCAGCTGCCTAAGATATCGGAGCAAAATCTGCACAGAGATTCGAAGAAGTGTTCCGATGACTAGAAGTGTTTTGCGACTAGACCGACACAAGTGAACATCAATTCGTTTCTCTGCAATGGCACGCCTCGTAAATGTTCACTAAGGGTAAAGAAATGAGTCATTCACTTGGGCTAAGAGAATATGCGATATCCACGCAAACGTTTCTTAACATCACTGTGTTGGCCTTCCTGTGGTTGTTCAGTATTGTTTAGTGGAGTAGTCACGGTACTGTTTGTGTCGTTTGAAAGGCGAAGGCAGAAATGAGACTTTTGTCTATACCTGCTAGTGGCACGGCTTGAGGGCTTCTTCCGGACTGGTCGCCCTCCTCCGCACACTGGCTTGCCTTTGAACACTAATCATACGACGGCGAATGGTAGAACGGCTGAAATGACAAAAAAGAGAGCCATCAGTTATAATGCATGCCTTATGAAAAACAAAAGGGTAAAGGACAGTAAGTTTAAAAATATGTAATCATGCACAATAGTAATATGTGAGTGAGCCATTAGATTCATTTCATCTTTTTTCGGCTATGTCTAAGGGCGCCATTTCTCCCTAGAATTTACATTCTTTAAGATCGTGACCGATTTCATCAACCATTCAAACAACAGCGACACTTTCCTCAACAATTTCCTCTTCAAATTTAACTTAAGCTAATAAAATTCAGTAAGAAATAAAATTAAAATTCATATGTGAACAAATATATTAGAACTCAAAATAACAAATCACAAATTTTGTAATAAGAAATTCTTCAATGACCAAAGTATTCAGTGAAAAAATTATTTCACGTTCAGAGAAAGAAAAAATAATTTTAGTATTTTTATTCAATAATTAATTCTATGAAAACGCAACTTATGTTATATTTGTGACGGTGGCAGTTATTGGGCTGTGAAGATTGATGTCCATCGAATGTTTGGCTAAGCCGTGATATATGAATGAAACAATCCTAAATGAGCTAATCATAAATTGCGTTAATTTCATGGTGAACGCTACGCGGTGCATCTAAGCTATTGCTCAGTACCACATGTTCAGTCCTAGTAAATTTCCAGTGGAAGAGAAATTTTGTACAGAAGCAATGCTAAGTTAAATCGTTGTTAGTAATCACCGTTTATCCACGGGAGTTCATTTCATGGGAAAAAGGAGAGAAATCAGGGGTTTCATTTAAAGTAATCCTTTTTTTGTCCTTTTTGTCATTAATTCTGAAGACACTAGCAATTCAGTTGTGCGAATACTAATCCTCTTAACTGGCGTGAAAACAAGGCCCTGAAAGGTCGTCAGAGACTGCTTCTTTCAAAACGATCGTTTTTAATTTCCTTTCTGCCATGTCATGCTGAGTTTCTGTCACTCGTAAAACACTCATTCATTCAGTTGACAACTGTGTACATTCGGGACAGACCCTCAATAGACCTATAATTGGAAAATAACCTTTCAATGGGAAAGAAATCAGTAACGAGTTTGACGTAAGGCATCTCCAACGTTGGTACATCACAGTCACAATGGGTTTAAAATTATTGCAAAAGGGCCGAAGAAAATTTAAAGCATTTCAATTAATGAAATTTAATACATAATTTTAAGTCTACTTGCATTTAGACATTCCAAATAATATATTGGAATGATTTCAAGCTTCAGAATAAATATTTACATTTCTAATATTTCTGAAGCCCATACTGCCCTGGCGCTCAAATTAACCCTCCGAATGGCTGGAACGGGTTCTTCCTGTCACAGCTAAGTGGCCCTCTAGTAGTACTGACGTGGCAACACCACCAAACAACCGTTGCTTAAGCCATACTCTGGCACTTAGAAGGCAGAGAGGAGGATAAATGAGTAACGCTGGGAGAGTTTAAACGGAAAATATGTCTTAAAAAGTATATAAAGAATGACATGAAATATGCTGTACATTAAATTCTGCAATGCAAAAGAAGAAAATGCGTGCTCATTTAACCATGCGAACATGAAAATTAAGATATTCCATCCCCTTCACTATCTCCTACCTGAAGTTTGGACCGGTATGGTAGAGAAAGGGTTAAAGATGGTATGCACCCCTAGAAGTTTTTTCCTGTCTGAGTTTCTTAATAAAACGGCTCTTCATATTATACAACCTCTTTTCCTTCGGTAAGCCGTCCCGTGGCCGAGTGGTTAGCGCGCTTGGCTACTGATCTACGGGACCTGGGTTCGAGCCCCGGGTAAGGCATGGCTGTTTGTGCCATTTTTCTGCTGAGGTCCTGCCATCCTCTCAGACTTTCTATTATGGCATATAAACTGACAGGCTCCTGTCAGACCTCTGTGGCAAGCAGCTGCTTGAGGGGGTATTTTTTTTTCCTTCGGTACACTTCTATGGTTATCACGTTCTTAATGCATCCCACTGATTCTTCATATTTATTATTATAACTTATTTTTCATAACTCGCGATTGTTTCATAAAAAAGACACGTACGGACGTTTTCTTCGTTACTTGGTTTGGTGTTCTTCATTGTTTGTAAGAATCTAGCCTCATTGAGGGACACTGTCTGGAACAATAAATGTTTGATATCATAGGCGGCAAACATCATTCAAACTATGAGTCGCAGTTCTTCAGTTTCAAAAAAACTAATCAATGCCCAAATACCGTTATTCCACTAGAAAAAAACTACCCCGTATAAGCTTACCGCATTTCCACTCTTATTAAACACTATAAGAATTCTCTTTGGAGTATCAAGTTTACGGAATCACGTCGTAAACACACTAACCTGGGATACGTGTTAATCCACTCACTCATTCACTCTCTATTGTTTATCTCTCTTATTTATAGGGCGCGCACTGTCAGACCCTTTTGTTTTCACAGTGATCACGGATGAATATTGATTCGAAACGCGTCTGTAAAATTTCTTAATCAGAGGTAAAAGTTTGTCTACTTTCTTGTGTCTGTCGTATATAGGATGACTTTTGTTAATTGGCCATAACCCCGAACTGCCGTGAAGAACACCCTATTTGTGGTGGCAACAATTTAAGTTGGAATATCCCACAGCAGGTTTTCAACACAACGAGAAGATAGTGAACCTTATATTAATAATCTCAGACGTATACAATTCCTTTCCAAACGTTGAAATAAATCGAAACTCATCTAGATATGCAATGAGCTGCAGACTTTAAATGCTTGTTAGACTCTTGTAGGTGATAATTATAGAAATATAGTACACACACATGAAACTAATAAGGGAAGACTTGTTTAGAATGCAAATAGCTGAATTCTGTATAAATGTTGTCTCTCCTCATTCACATGAACGAATCATTTAGAAATTGCTGTAATACTTGTTTTAAAAGTTTAGATCTATTCATCGGAACAACATTTGTCTTATGAATATTCATTACTAATCGGTCATTACAACAATAAGTCTATTAATTTTGCAGTCATTCAAATGTGGAAAAATTATTTTTTTCAAAATAAGGAAGTACAGGGTGATCAAAAAGTTGCTGCGTGCCTGATAAGGAATGAGAGATTCGTACCTGTACAATTGCAATAAATGTTGAAAGTGTATCCAGCGCATCTCCAGACAATTAGTGACACACCGAACTGTGTTCTTGAAGACGTCGTTCAGCACAGCCACATTCCAAATAAAAAGGTTCACATTCCGAATGTATTCTGCGATGGCCATCTTCAAATCATCAATTGTGCGGGGATTGTCCGAATACACAGAGTTTTTCACCGCACCCCAGAGATAAAAATCGGGTGGGGAGAAATCCGGGGATCTTGGAAGCCAAATGTTTTTCGAAATGATTCTGTCCCCAAACACGTTGGGCAAGAGTGCCATAGACGTAAGCAATGTGTGAGCCGTGGCGCCATCCTGCTGAAAGTAGGCCCTGTTAATTTCATCTTCTGACAATTGCGCAAAGAAAGTATAAATAATATTGTCACAGTATCTATGGGAGTTGACAGTCTCAGAGAAAAAAAATGGTCTGACTACGCGAAATTTCAACCCAAACACCAATCTTCTGATCATGCAGTGGCGACTCGTGGAACTCATGAGGATTGTGTGAAGACTAGAGGCGTGAGTTTTGACTGTTTACCTACATTGACAAATGGAAGTACGCCTCGCCTGTGAAGAATGTGACGTCCAAAATGTCTTCTCCTTCACGGTCAAGAAAGTCTACAAACCACTTGCAGTACGAATTCCACTTACCACTGTCGTCAGGTTTTAATTCATGCATGGATGCCATATGAAACACCAACCTGCTGCGACAATCTCCTGATGGACTTTTTCGGGTTTCAGAGCATGCGTCTGCGATATCCAACACTTTCACCTCTGTCAGTATTGATGGCCTACGAGATCTGGGCCTGTCACACACGGAACCGGTTTCTCGGAATTTCTAAATCAAATGCCGCAATTGCATTACGATGGGGCACCTTGGTTTCCGGAAACTGACTGGAATCGTTGTTGAACGTCTTGTGTGTCTTCTCCACCACACCAAAACACATGTTCCACAAGGAACGTACGCTCCTCAACAGATAACACCATTGCCACAACGCACGTCTACAGTGCCTGACTGCTTGGCTCAATGCGGCTCACTGACTGCTTGGCTCAATGCGGCTCACTGACTGCTTGGCAGGAACCGCATCTCTCCCACTAACGATATCACATACCCCTAAATGTCTCGAGACGCACTAGACACACTTTCAACATTTATTGTAATGATACAGGTATTCCTCATCAGATGCACAGAGACTTTTTTTTATCACCCTCTATGATTCATGCTTAGACAGTGCTTGCATAGGAATATCTGGAGTTTGAACTTTCAGTAAGGGCATGCATAGAAATCCGCTGTGCTAAAGTATGTCTGTCTTTGCAGTCACCAGCTGCAAGAAAATGGCTGCAAGCGTATTAGTCTAACAATTATTCGAAGAATTCAAACGATGCGATTTTCTATATAGAGCTCGCTTGAATAAAATAACTTGAAGAATGTTTAAAGGGCGTGCATCGAAAATGAAGTGTTTGCATAGATCTCCTGCCCTAAGAAACAAAATCAATGACTTAGCCACATGCCGCTCAATCCAGCGTTTCGGCTATTAAAAAAATGTAATTTTATTAACATTCTTCGAAAATGGAATTATTACATAACGATTTTCGTCAGAAAATATATATATATATTTAAAATACAGTTTCAATTACAAAATTTATTTTCACGTGTAAATGTTATTTAAAAATTAAATTTTTTATCTTTTTACTTTTTTTATTTAAAAATTTTGTTTTCAAACAATGAGTGCTACAATTTTTATTTATGCCGATTGGTTAGCGTGCTTGGCTACTGATCTACGGGACCTGGGTTCGAGCCTCGGAAAAGGCAAATGTGTCGTCTTTGCGACATGTGTCGTTTTTTTGCTGAGGTCCTGCCATCCTCACAGACCTTCTACTATGGCATATAAACTGACAGGCTCCTGTCAGACATCTGTGGCAAGCAGCTGCTTGAAGGATATTTATTATTCTTATTTTTTATCACGTTTTTAAAATATTTTTAGCATTAAACTTCATTGATTTATTTCCTATATAATCATTTTATTTTCGGTTTAAAAATTTTGTTTTCAAACAATAACTACGTCCATTTTTATTTTTAACATCGAGTTTATTGGGAGTTTTTAGAAATTTTATTTGCATTTTTAGTTATTTATCTTTTTAATTTAATGTTTTAAAACTCTTAGAATAATAGGTTGAAAAAATTGGTTGTCCTGACTGGGCTGTCTCCCAGTCTGAGAACCCAAGTATCCCAGGAGCATGTCGGGCCTCATAACGGCCCGGAATCAGTTACCACCATATGTCAAAGATTTCATGACGTGGGCCTGTATGCTAGGAGTTCAGTGGTGTGCATACCCTTTACCCGACACCACAGGGCGGACCATCTAAACTGGTGCAGACATCATGATAACTGAACCTAGGAGCAATGGCGGTCTGTGGTCTTCACTGATGAATACACTTGGCAACAAATTTTCCTAAAAGTCATGCCTCCGAGATAAAAGTAGCCATTTCTTAAAGATTTCAAGGTGCTGAACACGAATATGATAATGAAAATGCCAAATTGGGTATGATTTCTGAGAAATCTGCACTAGTTTCTTATATAATAGAGTAATATGTACATGGCATGTATCGGTAAAACTCCGCTTCTACTTCCGATGTCGCTTGCACAGCTGCTCAGGATCATTTCGGGCGAGAGTCCAACAGTAGTCAGTCAACACTGAAGTGGACCAGTTTCCCTGGTATCGTTTCTCCATATTCCCGAGGAATTTAGTTGACATCAGACGAAACGTGTCACAAGCCTTTTTCTCGTCACCCTGAAGCAGTATGGCTGGCTGTCGAACATCTGGTCTCTGAACAGCTTGCAGATCTGAGGACCCACAAAAATTCCCTCTTTAAATTTCGCTTTGCTGAGTCGAGGGAATTTATCAGCCAAGTACTTGAAAGCTGATGTAGTCAGGTCCATGGCTTTTACGAAGTTTTTCATCACACCGAATTTGATGTGTAGGGACGGTAGCAGGATTTTGTGCATTTCTGCCAGTGCTGGGTGTTGCACATTCTTCTCTCGGACCTTCAGAGATTTACTTTGAGGCCAGTTTCTCTTCACCTAGTGCAAAGTTTTTGCTCGGCTGTCCCTTCACATAACAAACAGCAGTACTTCGCATATCCCAACTGCAGACCATCAACAGAGCCACTGCCTTCAAGTCACAACAGAGATGCCAGCCATACTTGCTGTATTGAAGACAGTTCAAGAGCTGTTTTAGGTTGTCGTAGGTTTCTTTCATGTAGACAGCGATTCCGACCAGAATGGATGGAAGCGATTTCCATTATGCAGCAACACCACCTTGAGACTCAATTTCGAGGAGTCAATGAATAGTCGCCATTCTTGAGGGTCATGTTTGATTCCGAGGGCATTCATCAGGCCATCTACATTGGAGCAGAACACAAGGTCATCTTCCTTTCTGAAGTAAGGTGCAAATTGCTCATGACGAGTTCGAAACGAAGCCATTTGGACATTTTCCTTGAGAAGATTCCATTGTTTAAGTCTTGATCTAAGTAATTCTGCGAACAAGATCATTCATTTCTTCTTCGGTGAGAATGTGTGGCACAGATGATGCACCATGGCAGACGTATGGATCATCATTAGACACCGTAGGCTGCAGAGAACCTAACGTCGGTTCACCTCCCTCCTCATCGTCTGAATCGATGGAAAATTCTTTCGGAGATTCAGGAACGGGAAGGCCTTCGCCATGCGGAACTGGTCGGAGAGCAAATTGTATATTCGGGTATGCTATTGTCCACTTCTTTTTCCTTGTGATGCCTCGAGAAATAGGTGGAACCATGCAGAAGTAGCAGTCATTTGCATGATTGCTTGGCTCTCTGCAAACCATAGGAACAGCAAACGGCATCGCCACTTTTTCGCTTTTCAGCCACTTCGGAAGATTTCTTGCACACGTACTTCAATGTAAGTGTGGGGGCCCAGGACTTATCCTGGTCCCCGATCTTGCATCCAAAATGAAACTCATACGTTGCTTTCACTATTGGAGTGATGGCTCTTTTCTTGCAAACGTTACTTTCCCGCAAATGTAACAAATATATCTGCACTATTAACACAGTCACGAGGCATCACTACTGCTGGATTAAAACTGCAAGGATCATTTGTACGTATGACTCAGGGGAAAATGTAAGTCGCTCAAAAGACTTGCTCACCATACGAGACGTCGCTTACAACTAACGATTGCATCATCTTTTGTCCGCGATCGCAAAGCTGTGATGCCATGAATCAACTACATTGCATCAAATAATGATGCAATACCTCCAGGGGTTGTGTGTTTGGCGGGTTGATGCAATACAACGCAATATGTTGCAATCTGGAGTTTAAAATACAGCGTTGTGAAATGGTTACTTATGTACTCAATGCGTACTGAGTCGTTTATACATGACCATCTCTGTCTCTCCTAAACAAGAGCCAATCGACAAATTTTATTGTCATATTCGTGTTCAGCACCTCGAAATTAGTAAAGATTGGCTATTTTCATTTCGTAGCCTTTTTGTGTGTTGCCCAGTGATATTGGATTTGCACAGCGATTTGCGCATCAGTTGATCAGTTGATATGGAGGGAACCAGGAACATGCTATTATCATGTCAGAAATATCCGTGATCAGGATACCTAGAGTGGTATCATGATTTGGGGAGGGATATCTTTGGGCAGTCGCCCAGATCTGTATATGCTTCCTACAGGTTATCGCAGGTACAGGTAGGTCACAGGTACAGGGATGAACTCTTCGTGCGAATATATGCAGACAAATAGGTGATATCTTCCTCCTACAGGATGATAATGCCTGCGCACATCATTTTTGCTTTGTTGATTGCTATCAAGAAAATAACACTATTAACCGTATACCACTATTAACTATAGAACACACATAGGATGATGTCAGGTTTGGGTTGTTTTATCTCTGAGCAGCACTTTTTTGTGCATACAATAGGCTAAATGGCCAGGTCACAAGGACCCTTAGGTCTCAGAGAATTTGAGGGGAGGGGGACCCACTTTACAGTAGTTAGAAGACAAATGGTAACCTGCCATCAAAGCCATCCAGCGTGTTCTTTAACGTTCATAAGGTATGGCTCTCCCCACAGGGGGCCACGGCTTAACGTCTCATCCGACAGACGACGTCCTTTCCAAGCCCATCGGTGTCCCTTACTGACCAAGGGCAGGGTGGAAGAATTTTGCGGAGATAATTCTCAATGCTGGATCAGCTGGGACTCGAACCTGCTCTCGGGAAATAGGTTGCTCACTTTAATCCCACAGTTTCAAACCTCCTGGAGCTTCGTTGTGCTTTGGAGAAGCAGTGAAGATTACTACCTATAACTCAGCTGGATACTACATAGCGGTAAGAGGTGATCACACTCCAGGTTGAATCACTAGAGCTATCTTAACTGACCTTCACCTTTTTACCTTGTGTCTCGTATATAATTTTGGGAATTAAAAGTGTTATTCTATTTTTCAGTTGTTATTCTTACGCACAGAGCACTTATCTCTCGATTCACATGCAACAAGACTAAAGGATTTTTAGATTGTTCCTTAATTTATGGAAACCAGTGTAATTTCCTGTTACTGTCTGCAGCACGTGGACACTATTTTAGCTCGAGCAGCTCAGAAAATTTCATTCTGCGCATGTTGGAGCAACGGATGAGCGAAACATCGATGACGAAAACCAGACAGTGTAAATATATGAACAACGGGCAATGGCTTTACTTGGAGGACGCGATCTTCACATTACTTCAAGTACTTTAAGTTCATTATATATAAAGACATACACATACACAGAATATCCATTTCATACGTGATGATCTTTATTGCATTGATCAAGGCTTAGCTCTAGCATAGCTGCTCATCATTAAAGAAATCGAATTGATATATAAAGATGAATAGTAGCCAATCACAGGCAAGCAACTGTATCCTGCATACATTAAATTGGTATAGAGGAAAAACTGTCAAGATCAACAGAAATATCTTCATATCAGGTGCTCACCTGACATGTCATCAGGAAGTCATGGGTTCGGATCCCCGACAAATGACAATTTTCCTCTATACTCATCTAATACATAAAGATGTTGGTTAACAGATGAGAACTAGTTCTTCCTTACAAGGGATTCAAAAGTCCTGATAGTTAAGAAACACATTAGCACAAGGTGTAGTATAAATAATAGTTGAAGAAAAAGCTTTATCATACTGTTGTTTAATTAATTGTGCTTGCTTCCCGAGAAATATTTTTTAGTCTTTCCAAAAAATTTTCGTACAGCAAGAACTAAGTTATTTCTTAGAGAACATGATTAGAGGTATGCGCAGAAGTGGATATTCGCATTAACCATATAGGCATTCGGATAAAAGATTAATGCAAATAGGCAACATTGCTGCATTATTAAGGGTTGACAGGAGTGAAAAAAACTACTTTGGATAATATAAAAAAATCTGATTTAAAAATTCAATGATGATATTCACTTTTAGTAGAAAAAATAAATTGGGATAAAGTCACAAAATGAAAAAAAAAAACTTTTTGTATGAAAGAAACCATTTTTTTGCTGACAGAACAAATGTAAGTTCAAAAAAGTACCAGTGTGCGTAGAAAACTAAAATTATATCTGTGAAAATTTCAATCGTGGATATCACGAAGTTTATAGAGTGAAATACAGGGTGTCTCAAAAATATAGGTACAAACTTTTAGGGGAGGTAGATAACATCTAAAGGAATGAGAATTGCATAGGAACCCATAACCGGAAACGTCACCATAAGTCAGTAGGCGGCGCTGTTCATCAGTGCGCTAGAGGGGAAATTTCGGATTTCCTCATTCGAGTGGTAGTCGGCTGACGAAGAGCATGCAAAGGTATTCGAACAGGGAGCTGGCAGACATGCACTTAGTGTATGGGATAGCTGAGGGCAACGGGCGAGCCCCTCAACAAATGTATCAAGAATGCTTCCCACACAGACATGTACCGGGCCTTCGTTTGTTTGCATGTGCTAATCAAAATTTGTGCGATTATGGGTCATTAAGAGGTAGCAGAAGTGAGGGCAGGCCACGGTCGATGCGTACTCCCACCATGGAAGAAAGTGTGTTGGATGCCATGGAGACTAATCCTAGTACCAGCATACGTGCCGTTGCCTCTGCCTTAGGAGTGTGTCATTGCAGTGTACAGCGTTTTGCACGACGAGTCCTTATACCCCTTTCATCTCCAAAGGGTTCAGTTACTTCTCCCTGCAGATCATCCTGCATGTGTGCGTTTTGTTCAGTGGTATCTCCAAGAAAGTGCCCAAGATGTGAATTTCCCAGATTATGTTTGGTTTACTGATGAGGCCAGTTTCACTCGGGATGTCGTATTCAATCAGCACAATGTGCATTTGTGGGCTCACGAGAACCCCCATGGTGTGCGCACCCATGAGGCACAACATCGTTTCGCAGTAAATGTGTGGGCAGGTTTGGTCGGCGACTGCTTAGTCGGGCCATACCTTTTACCATCCCGCATTACCTCCGCGAAGTATCTGATCTTTCTGGAACAGGTTCTACCAGGCTTACTTGCCCATGTTCCAGCAAATGTGTGACGCAACATGTGGTTTCAATATGATGGGGCGCCTCCCCATTATGGAAGGTATGTTCGTGCGCATTTGAACATGTCTTTTGGGCAATGATGGATTGGGCATGCTGGACCAGTTGCCTGGCCCCCACGCTCACCTGATTTAAGAGCGTTGATTTCTTTCTGTGGAGGGCCCTCAAAGCTACCGTGTATGAATCGCCTGTGGAGTCTGACATGAATCTCGTGGCAAGGCTCGTCTGCGCTGCTGCTACTCTCAAAGAAACTACAGGTGTGTTCGACCGTGTCCGGCAATCAATGCTCCGTCTGTGTCGCGCATGTATCGCGTCTCATGGTGGAAACTTCGAGCATCTGCTGTAACATTATGAAATGTATCGTCTAGTACGCCATTTGTAATAATTATGTCCAATAAATGTTTTCCCATTAATCACTGTCTTGTGTCCTTTCAGATCTTGTACCTCTGCTATCACTTTCCTATGACGTTTCCGGTTATGGATTCCTATGCAATTCTCATTCCTTTATATGTTATCTATCTCCCCTAAAAATTTGTACCTATATTTTTAACACACCCTGTATAGAGAAGAGGTAATGTGAAAAGAAAAGGAGTCTTCCCATAATAGCAGACAACTGTATTTAAAAGAACAAAATTTACTTAGAAGAATTTCAAAATTACATTATTTATAATGTAATTTTTTTTATCTAATATTTAGTAAAGAATATTTTTAATAATAATAATAACAACCTGATTTTCATAATCATTTATAAAAACATTAGACGAAAAAACAGAAAATATAACTTTAATATTTTTCTGGTATTACCAAGGAGAGTAACAAACCCGTCCAGGTAATTAAATAAGTTACATACAAATCAATAGGCAACATAGGCTGGAAAAACTAAAAACAATATTTAATGACGTTGAACAAAAATTCAAAATCATGTCTCTTATTTAGATATTCGCAGAGTTTATGCTTAAAAATAATCTGACTGTTCAGATTTCTGATATCATCTGGTAATGAATTAAATATTTTTGGAGCAAGGTGGAAAATTTGCTTTTGACAGACACTTTTGTTCCCTTTCGGGACAACGTAAATTGTTCCCGATTCTCTGTAGTGATGACTTTACCTTTAATTTAAGCCATTCAGAGTTATTGTAAAGGAATAGTATGGGCTTGTATGTATCAGAAGAGAATTATTTGAATAAATATTCAGCAAAGTTTCATCTTTTATTTTAAATGTACATTTTACTATTTTATTTTCCAATTTAATGGCAGGCATTATATTCGCAAAATAATCACCCTCCCCCCACCAAATACAGATTCCACATTGAATAGCAGAATGAAACCAAGCATAACAAAGAATCTTTCAAATATTACCGTCAACTACTTTTTTTACATAATAAAGCTTATAAAACATAAATCATAATTTCTTAACCAAGCAATTTATATGTGATTTCTATTTTAAATTATTTCAACCATAATACCAAGATATTTATAGCTAGTTATTTCTTCTACACTTTGACATGCACAGTGATTCAAATCTTTGCACGTAACACAATGAAATTTCAAATTTCATTGTTCAAATTTCATTTTTCAAAATTGCAAAGACTGAAATTTCCAATTTCATTTTTCAAAGAAACTGTTTTAACCGAAAATTAATAAATTTAGTTTCAGTAAAATTTATATTTAATTTATTTAATTTAAACCATGTATTTAAACCGAACAAATTCTCTTCGATATTATTTTTTAATTCTAACAGATTTTCACCTCCATATATTAAGACAGTGCCATTAGCAAATCCAACATATCCCCATTTAAAGAAAGGGAATACAAATCATTTATAAATATTAAGAATAATAACGGCCCCAAAACTGATTTCTGAGGAACGCCTTTATTTATAATCTGAAAGTTACTCTGGAGATTGTCAATTATAACTACTTGATTTCTGTTATTTAAATAAGAATTTAAACCACTCATAGGTATTTCCTCTCATTCCCATTTATACATTTTAAACAATTTTTCTGAAATACATGCTTTTTTTTTATCACAGTATACTTTTTCAGCTAATGGTGAGTTCGCAAAATCTATGGCGAGCAGTCCTAGGAATGCTCATCCATCGGTGAAAATTTTTCACCGACGGATGAGCATTCCTAGGACTGCTCGCCATAGGATGTCGGGGATGAGATGCATCTATATGGTGTAGTCTTGCTCCCGAAGTAGATAGTGATTAATGTACCATTAGACTGATTGATTTGTTTTACTGACATCAGACTTCAAACATTTGCTAAAAACCTCGACTGTTATTACACGTGGGAAGCTGATAAAGTTTTACGAATGAGAGTGCAGATAGAACTTTCGCTATCCGCGCAGGGCTCTATTGTGATATCCTTTAACTCTATATACAAAATAACTATTTTTTACGTATGCTAACTAGACCAATGCTCTAGGACAATCGATATCTTTATAAAATTTCTGAAAATGTGCAACTATACTGGTGCTCAAAATTGAAGGAAAATCTACAAAACGTATTTAGCTGCCGATATAGCCGTCCCATGGCCGAGTGGTTAGCGCGCTTGGCTACGGATCTAAGGGACCTGGGTTCGAGCCCCGGGTAAGGCATGGATGTGTGTGTTGTTTTTCTGCTGAGGTCCTGCCATCCTCTCAGATCTTTTACTTTGGCATATAAACTGACAGGCTCCTGTCAGACCTCTGTGGCAAGCAGCTGCTTGAGGGGGTATTTATTTATTTTTATATGTAAAAGAATGCACTGAAAAATGGGCGAAAATGGAAAAATACGCTACGCGGAAAACTATCTCAGATTTACACTTGCCACTCCGATGGAGTGGCCACCCAGATCTCCTGACCTTAATCTCAATGAGCATGTATGGGATGCTCTAGGGAGACGCATTGGAGCTCGCCACTCCCTATCAGAACACTCCACGAACTCATAACAGCACATGTCGAGGAGTGGTCATTAATCCCTCAAGACCTCATCAATATCCTCATAAACAGTATGAGGAATCGTTGCTTGAGCTGCATGGCTGTCAGGGATGATTATACTCCATATTAACGTGTAGCATGTCTTACTTAACAGACTTTTATGCTACGTAAGATTATTGTTCCATGGACTGCTCCTTCATTCCAATTGCACGAATATGATCTTAACGCATGCACATTATCCGATTATGAATTTCTTCTGCTTGATTTACATTGTAATGTAGTAATAAACCTCTTTACCAAATTTCATTGCATTCCCTTAAAAATACTTCGAGTTATGTATGAATTTATACACTATCCTTTAATTTTGAGCACCAGTGTACATTAGAGCTGCAAGAAAATGCTTAGATTCTATGACTAAACCAACTTAAGGTTTGAGCAATGAATAAAGATCGTCTGTTATATGGAGATCCTGTGTTTCTCATTTTTACACTTGAAGCACAATTGTAAGTACTTTTAAGTACTGCCAAGCTCTTGTTGCTGTTTAGCAAAAACCATAGAATCATTAGACCGATTTCAAACCAAATGAAACAGGCTTCTTCCTTAGTCTGTAAAGTGTATCAAATTTCAGATCAATTGAACAGAACGTTTGGTTGCAATCGAAATGCCACACAAACATATAAACTAACAAAATACGAGACGAACACATTTCGTTTCCTTGTTACCAATTAATCCAAAAGCAATATCTATTCACAGAAAAACAAAAATGATTACCTTCGGTCAGTATGAACCGGAGCAGTGTCTGGGATTTCTGGGTATCAGCAATAGGGATTGCAATTTTGCATGCAAGGGAATCAGGCACGACAACGATGCAAGCCAAAGAAACAATAACGACTTTCGTAGCTGGTTAAGTCGCACGCTGACACAGGAACATGCATGACTAGAGAGAAAAGGAGGGAACACTTACGTGCGCAGGGAGAGGCTGCTGGAGGCAGGCTACTCACGTTCGGGGGAGCTGGAGGGGACAGGGAATAAAAGGGGTCGGGCATTAATAGGAGAACATAGAATAGCACCTGTAAACTCTAATAAAGCTATCCCTACTGCACACTCATATATACATTCACATAAAAAGAATAAGTTTTTCATAGAAATACGTAGCTCTTGATCTTTGCGATAATTGTTTTAAAAATAAGCTCATTTGTACACCTGCTCAAAGTTGTAATATAACTTAAAATTAGTTTATAAAGAGAACGAATTATTAAACCTCTGGAGAAATATTAGAATAATAGAAACCTGAAATACAGTATAAAGCAGTTTAGAGTATACATTTTGAATTGTTCTTTAAATCAGTGGCGAGTGAACTTTTTATTTCAGAGCCAGTGACGATGCGAATATTATTAGACGTCCAAAATTTCAAGTACCGTAAAATATTAATAAATAAAAAATTTGTTATTTTTTTATTATTCGATTCACGCTAAGGACAGACAGATTTAAATTTAATATAGACTAAGTATGTATTAATGAGAATATAAAATGCTAAAGTCGCCTCGATGACGCATTGTTATCGCATTAGTTTGCAATGAATCTGCTACTGTCGGGCACGAGTCCCAGAATGGCATGGTTGCTTTTTTGTGTGTTGTTGATTTTGTGTCTAACTGAGGAAATGGTCAGCACTGACTTCGGTTTTGGTGGGACATCTCCTTGTAAGTGAAGGACTGTACAAACTAGTAGTTTTTAAGACTTTTCTCCGTCCTATACGTTGTAAATAAAAAAAAAGTCTAGTGATCATGTTACGCTTAAGTCAGTGTTTCAGATAATGATGATAACATAAATTTCTTAATATAAAGAGTAATTGCAAATTTAGAATTTTTTTTGAAGCTTTACCATGAAAATTTTTTTAAAAATATGTTACTGAATTTACAAATACTTTGCGAGCTGGATTAAACGATTAAACGCTATTACAGATTTTACACAATGGGCCAGCAGATCAGAGTTCGCCGATCACTGCCTTAAATCGACAGCACAGAATGTTAGAAAAACCTGTTTAAGGGAAAAAATTGTTTGAACTTTTTTAAGTTTGAAATTAGCATTGACAAATAGTTGAAGGGTAAGTTTGTTTCAATTTCTACTATCTGTTAAAAAAAATCTCGCTACCTGCTGAATGTTATTTACGCCTAACGAAACCATCGAAATGATCACGACCCATAACAAGTGAAGGGTTGGTGAATAATGAGGGTAAGTAAAATTTTAAATTTTTGAAAGTGGAGCAAAAAGAGTTGTTTTCAAAAATAATCGTTAAACATAAGAATTATTCGTATTTCTTTGTGAAACGAATATCTAATAAGCATTTAGTGTAATAATGTTTGGTCCTTTTTTTCAAGCCATATCCAATTTAAAATCTAGTTTTTCAGTTCTTGCCCTAAAATTAACAGAAAAGCCTTTTCTATGTCTGGATAAGGTTCAGATGTTTCTTTTCTTTTGTTGCCTTTCTGCCGAGGTATCACCTTTCTCATAAATCTTCCCTATGGCGTATTATTCTGACAAACGTCTGAGATAAGCAGCTCATTGATAGGGTAATTTACTTTATATATATATATATACTATATATATTATTAAATAAACACCAACACCAAATTATGTACCTTATTGACGTTATAATGGAAATAAATTTAAAGGATAATTCCAAGTTATTGGAGTTTATCATATGTTTAACAACTCGAAAACGAAGTTACTTTCCTATCAACATATTTTATACACACATTCCATCAAACCTATTATAATTAGGAAGACGTTTTGGGGTTGAAAAAGATCCATTCGTGGGGGGGGGGAGGGGGTAATTGTAGGGTTGAGCCTGAGACT
This sequence comes from Ryuthela nishihirai, assembly GCA_038380435.1. Classification (NCBI taxonomy): domain Eukaryota; kingdom Metazoa; phylum Arthropoda; class Arachnida; order Araneae; family Heptathelidae; genus Ryuthela; species Ryuthela nishihirai. The sequence continues at coordinate 87,873,784 of JAWZYU010000017.1, read as the reverse complement.
GGCCAAACTTCGGCGGGTTCAAATTAGCACAGATGAATTCGGACTCGAAATCAGAATAATTTAAATTTCATATTTTTGCAATTATGAAAAAAAATAAAAATATAAAAAAATTAGTTATAATTAAATATTTTAATCAGTCTTTAGAAATTAAAAATAACCATCATTCTTATTTGATTATTTTCTTGTATTCTTTATCTTTAATAAATGATTGCCTCCTTGCATATATAATAATGTTACATAAAACTTTCAGTTTCTACTAATGATCCGTATGTTTTTCGTTTCAAATAGCATTAAGAGTTTAATTTTCTCATAAAATGATTATAGTCAATAATATAAGAATAAAAGGAAATGATTAGTAACATGCATTTCTGTATATAGGATGCGTCAGAGAATTTTTTTTTCCCAAATCGGGCTCGGTCTCAATAATTGTCGAAATGGTTTTGGCGTGCATGGGTTCGAAAAATTACGTCCTAATTCTAGTAGGCAACAAACAATTTGTGCAGCAGATCGCTGCAAAGTGTATTGGGATACGGTAAAGAGTGTTTGTGATCATATGATTATGTATTTAGTTGCTGCTAAGTGTACTCTGATGTGTTAAAGGATCAGTGTGCAGATGCGATTATTGGCTTTCGAGAAATAGTTATTACTGAAACGAATTTTGTGATTAGTATGCACAAATAAAACTTTCAATGCCACGTTTTATTAATAATAAGGACTGTGCATTGGTTATTTAATGGCTGATTTATCCCACTCTTGATCCATTATTAAACTATGAAAAGAGTATTTTATCCCCTATATTAAGAAGAGAAATATGATTCCCACAATTTTCAAAGCTCTCTGCACCTTCTTCTGTTCTCAACCAGTGCCATGAACCAGTGCCAAGCGTACAGTGGCATTTACATAAAGTCTAAGTATAAGCTCAAAAATATTGAAAAACCTGAGATATAAATTAAAAGGGCACGAATGAAGTAAATACAAAAAGGAGTCATTGGTAGATTACGTATTATTATTTCTATTGAAAGATATTATTCTAATGAAATTGTTGAATTTAAAATACAGAGCTTTTCATCTAGCACTACGCAGCGAAATAGCATTTTGTGAAAGAAGGCGAATAACAAAATGAAGGAGAATCGATTTATCAGTACATGAGTTTTTTCAATTAATAAAAATATATGAACTTTGGTATGCTGCTGCAAAGGGAACTCAGTAAACCCTGCAAAGGGAACTGCAAAGTAACTGCCAGTAAACCCTGCAAAGGGATGCCGAGAGGAAGTGAACCCAGTACTAGGTGTGCTGCGACATGAAAAAAAGGTTGAGACCACTGAGAAGTACTTAGGACAAGTACTCACTCCATTGATGTGTTGAGTATAGGTGAGTTTAATTATGTATATTCTATAGACAATTTAAATTTCCTATGTAGACTCCGTAGACTACGCAGACAGAGTAGTTAGTGCGATTGGCTACTGACCCAAAGGACGTGGGTTCGAGTCCGCATAAGGAATGGGTATCTTTTGTGTGGTCGTTCTATTGAGATCTTGTCTTCCTCAGAGATTTTCTTAAGGCTGTAATTTACTGACAGATCCTGTCAGACCTCTCTGGTTGATGAGAAACCTCTCTGGTTGAGGAGAAAATAAATCAATACTCCTCAAGCGGCTGCTTGAGGAGTATTGATTTATTTTCTTACATTTCAAATCCTAGGTATGTCATTGCTCTATTAAAGCAAAAAATGAGTGTAATTAAAGTACAATATATACATAACTTAAATTTTCTATGTTCATAATATTGAAAGTAATTTAGGAAATTATTAGCATAATCCACTGACGCTTTATTTGAAACTCTTGAAGGACACTAGCAATGTATAGAAATGAAATTTGAATAAATTTGAAATTTAGGTCCAAGATTATAATTTAATGCAACAAAGTTTTTATAATCAATTTCCTACGGTGAAGACGAAAAGAGACCGCTGTTGCGACTTCTGCTTACCTGAAACTAAGCATACCGAACAAAAGAAATATTAGTCACCCCAACATAGATGGTAGCGTTGATTTGATACACCGGTAGATCTCGCATCTGTATTTATTGCAGCACTATATAGAGGCATATGATCTTCCATGTACTCTGTAGTGTCGTCAGTCCCAGTGGAACGATTGTTCTATGTTGTTCCTGCCATGAAGGATGAGTCAGAAGAAAGACGTGACTGAGTGGCAATAAGGGTGTTATTCCATTTGTTATGGCTAAAGGACATGCTTTGACCATCCAAAGGACGGCGGCCTTTCCAAGTCCATCGCTGTCCCCAAGCAATTCGTAGGCAAACAATAAATAATGCATAGATATGTTAAGGAGCACTTTTGTCCTTATGTTTCATTTGCACGATTGGAGCTTCTGATGTAGTTCCACATGGTAATAAATATAATTTACATAAGCAACTCAATTTTTGTTCCTTAATTCCATACATTTCGCAAAATATGAAGGGATATCGATATGTACCTTAAATTTTGCACTTGAGAGTAGTATTTCGAGGTGTTTCCTGGGGTACAATGATGGGAAGAAATATCCTACTAGAAAGAAATTCATCGTTATGAAAGAGCTGTATCGAGGCACATTCTTTGGCTTGCAATGTTTAGTTGTTCCTCGCAATCCATCAAAGCACATAAATGTTTTCAAAGTCTCAGCTAAGAACAGTTTGGATATTAATATAATGATGTGCTCAATTTTATAGCAGATAACAATAAAAGAAGTAAGAAATACAAAGAATGACAAATTAATCTGCTACTAATTGGTGGTATAATCTCGGTGGTCAGAATAATCCTGATTTCTCTTCCTTCAGACCGATTTCAGTCTACATCGAAATCAGGTAACACGAGTTCGCTGTGAGTAGATATTCTGAGAAATGAAAAAGCCACTCACCACATGAGGTAGACGGTGACGAAGACGAATATGACGAATGCAGTTCCTATCGATATCATGGCGTACATCCAGAAGCTCGCCTCGCTATCATCTGCAAAGAAAAAAAGATAAAGCTGAATAGTGCATTTTCATTGAAGCACTTTTTTTTGGCTATACATACAAGTGCTGTAATCGAAAAGAAAAAAAAAAAATTAGAGGTCAAGCACAAAGTCACAGGAGGGAGGACAACACACCTCCAAGAAATTTTAGTAAGATAAAAAAACTGCATGTGTGCTCAGAATTCTAAATACAAAAGTGAGTTGAATATTCTAATCTACATTATAACAGAAATCTCCCCAGAAAACAGAGGCCGAACGTCATCTAATATTAACATTTATCGTTGTCTAATATTAATAAAGTTCACTCGTTGTTATACGATCTTAACTCTGCTCTATTCAGCCTGAATTGTGATAAAGACAAAACTACTGTGAGAAGAATCCTCTTTAGGCGCTGCCAATAGACTCATGCTTATCGGATTAAACTGCATGGGTTGTTTTACCTCTGAGTGACACTCTTTTTTGTACACAATGGAAGAAATGGTTAGGTCGCAAGGACCCCGAGAAGACTGGGGGAAGGGGACCCACTGGACAGCTGTTAGGAGACAGACGGTAGCCATCCGTCAAGGTCACCCAGTGTGTTCTTTAACGTGCACAGGATATGGCTCTCCCCACACATGGAGCCACGCCCCGAGTTGCCATGCGATGGACGGCGGTCATTCAAAGTATCTCCGTTTTCCCTACTGACCAACGACAGTTTTGCAGCGATAAATCTCAACGCTGGTCTAGGTGGGACTTGAACCTGGGAACTGCAGATTACGAGCCTGGCGTGCTACCGAATTATCATTACATTATGTAATTCTCTCCTTTCCTCAGCTACAGGAAACAAATGGAAATCAAACTAATTCATACAAGAAAATGGAACAGCCGATATATCCACCTCGATAATCCGACTGTGGTTAGAACTGATATTTATATTAATTTCTTCTTCTGAACAAAACAATCGGAAATGAAAGAAATTGATACAGGAAACTGAAATAGCCCTTATTCAGATCTATTTTCGATAATCCAGGAGTGGGGTGGCTCAGTCGGTAGCGCGCCACGATCGTAATCTGCATTTCCCAGGTTCGAGTTCCAGCTGGGCCAGCGTTGAGATTTATCTCCGCAAAACTCCCCGCCCTGTCCACAGTCAGTAGAGACACCGATAGGCTTGGAAAGACTGTCGTCCGTCGGATGGGACGTTAAACCGTGGCCCGTGTGCGGGAGAACCACACCTTGTGCACGTTAAAGAGCATGCTGGATGGCCTTGACGGGAGGCTACTATCTGTCACCCAACAGCTGTCCAGTGGGTTCCAGTCGTGTACGTCGACAAGGATGAATGAATTAAACTCTTCCGATTCACTTTGAAGAGGACGATTAATTTGTCTAACTACTCTTCACCCATTATTCTAGGTGAAACCACAGATTCGCGGGTTTTTACATCCATGCTTAGGTGTGCTTCAGATCTGTTGTATCAAATGTCGTGTAGGAAGATGAACTAAACGAATGAACCATAGTAGAGGACGACATACAGTTTATTTACATTCATACATATATGTACATATGGGAATGTGCTCGATTCTTTCGACCTTAGTTGCGCTCAAGAATTCTCAGAATGAAATGGCTTTATAGATTTTCTTGTAGACTTTCTCCAATCAGCGTAATTTAATCTGAAAGCTGCGTTACTTCTACAGACATTCATTCGATGAGGTGGAAATCTGTACTACAGAAATGGTTTTAACGACTTCAGAACTCGGCGAGAGGATATCTTAATCCCTGCGTACACCACTTGGTTCACACATAACCGTACCCTGGTTCACACAGAACCGAACCCTGCTCCTTTAGGGTTTCCGAGAAAGAGCTACGTCACTTCGATGCGCTAAAACAAATGAACTCTCCGTTTGTCAGCAACACCCAGTCTGCCTGTTCATTTCCTCACCTGCTCCTCTCTCACTCGCACCCAGCCTCTCCGGTTAGTCGGAAAGCTGACGGAAATGCAATAAAATTATTTAATGCACTTGTCTCCATCAGCGTACGGAGAATTGCCCAGCCTGGCCCCGAATGACAACTAATGGGCCACATTCCCATTTCTGATACTTCTGAAAAATACACATAGACATATACAACAACAATAAATACAATAATAAAAATAAATGAGAGGGACATGACAGTCCCCTCCCCTCAACCTTCTCTGAGTCCTCGGGTCCTTGTGACTTGGACATTTAGCCCATTGTGCACAAAAAGTACCGTTTAGAGGTAAAAACAACGCAACCTAAACCTCGATAATCAGACTCTGAATGGAACGGTTTTTTATATCTCATGATAATCTAGTAATATACATTTTTTAAATTCGAAATTTTGCCTTATAATCAATTGATGTAGCTATTGGGACATATATTTCACAGCCCACTTTAATATATATATAATTCACTCTTGATGTCCGATCTTTCGATGCATCTAATAATAATAATAATCTTTATTCATATTCATGTTAGTTATACAAAAGTTTAAACAAATGACCCGCAAAGCATCTGCAGGAGAGAAGAATAATAACGTTACATGAAAATACATAAGATATAGTTTAAAACAATGTCATCGAATTATGTGAATTTCAGTGGAAGCTCCATTGTGGTGGTTCAAATTTTTATTTAAAATTTAGTGCCTAGAAGAAAATTTTTAGTCTTATTTTTGATAAGTTCAAGAGTCATCGGTACCATGCTTTAAAATTTGAATGTTGCATGAAACATTATCAAAATAGAATAATTAGAATGTAACGTGCGAACTCTTTACTGTGACGGTGAAGTTGCAATTGGAAGAAAACTAATCTCAAAATCTTGTAAAAATACTTTTCGACTTACAGTTTACTTTGACGATTTGGTTGGGTTGTTTTACCTCTGAGTGGCCCTTGTTTATGCACATGATGGGCTATATGGCCAGGTCACAAGGACCCCGAATGCTCAGAGAAGGTTGGTGGAGGGGACCCACTGGAACAGCTGTTGGGAGACAGATGATAGCTTCCCGTCAAGGCCATCCAGCGTGTTCTTTAAAGTGCACAAGGTATGGCTCTTCCGCCCAAGGGGCCACAGCTTAACGTGTCATCCGAAGGACGGCAGCCTTTCCAAGTTCATCGGTGTGTCCTACTTACTATGGGCAGGGCGGGAGTTTTGAGGAGATAAATCTCAACGCTGACCCAGCTGGAACTCGAACCTGGCGTGGTACCCACTGAGCCACCTCCGCAATTTGGCAACCGGACTGCATTACACAGTTAGCCTATTATTATAGTAGATTAGTTTAAATTCCACTCGAACTGAGCCTCATAGTGGTAGTGCTAGAAAGGGGGTGGGAATCATCTGTTCCCCTGCCCTTACATTCCATGGATGCATCACTGATATTTGATAGCTAAAAAAGGCGGTGAATTGGCCGAGTAACAAGAAGACTGAGCCGCTGTCACTACAATAGCTCTGCGGGAGTTGTTATGAATGAATATGGTGACAGTGGTACAAATTCAAACAACGATGCATGCAGGTTGAAGTCATGAAAATTGGAAATGAAAGGTAATCCGTTCATTCTGTTCAAGAGAAATGAGAAACTGAGATAAAACAATTAGTGGTTAGCACGCTTGGCTACTGATCTACGGGACCTGGGTTCGAGCCCGGGTAAAGCATGGATGTATGTGCTGTTTTTCTGCTGAGGTCCTGCCATCCTCTCAGATCTTCTACTTTGGCATATAAACTGACAGGCTCCTGTCAGACCTCTGTGGCAAGCAGCTGCTTGAGGGGGTATTTATTTATTTTAATGGCAATGGAGATCAAAAGTTATTACACGCCTTTACTTATTAAATCCGAAAACTATAAGAGAATATCAGGACTCACCTTAATAAATTAATACTAACAAAGGTAAGATAAGGAGCCTTACCAATTAAACATATATTAATAGTTTAGAACCAAGGGTTACGCACTGCTGTCTAGAACATGTTAACTGAAGATTTATCCGTTTATGTCAAGTTTCTGCTCCCTCTCCGACTGTACTACAACTGAATAATAAAGCGTTATTTTTTTCCTTCCTGAAAACATTTCTTCCTATTCCCACCCAAAGGTTCTTCTGCGTTCGAAGGTGTCAAGGTGCTTGCATTAAAATGCAGAAATGGACAACAGGAGAAATGCGTAAAAAGAAGTGGGAAAATATAACGATGTTGCTAAATGTATAGCTCATAAAAGAGTTATTTATTATCTTATTGCAAGTCCAGCTGCTCGTAGACCCTGAATACGCCGACAAAATTTTAATTACAGAAGTACGATTACTATTGAAATGCAGAGCGAGTCAATGCAGCTATGAGCGTTACTTACGAATTTTTATGATTAATAAATAAAAAAATACAAATATATATATAAGTACCCCCTCAAGCAGCTGCTTGCCACAGAGGTCTGACAGGAGCCTGTCAGTTTATATGCCATATAGTAGAAGGTCTGAGAGGATGGCAGGCCCTCAGCAGAAAAACGACACAAACAACCATGCCTTACCAGGGGCTCGAACCCAGGTCCCTTAGACCGTGGTTTTATTCCCGTCGAGTGGTTAGCGCGCTTGGCTACTCGACAATTTGATATTTGAACAGTTACATTATGCACCGGTTAATAGTTTTCAAATATCGGAAAAGATGTTTCAAGAATTAAACTCCTTTCCTCCATCATCACGGAATTCTCACCCAAAAGTATCTTGTAAATAGACGAGATTATTACGAATAATGCTAAATCACCATTTATTGGTTAGGACTACAATAATGTTCAGGTAACAACAGTGGTTTCTATCAAATCAACTCTACTACAAACGTTACACACATACAACAGCGTAAAAATTCAAGTAGCGGTAAATTATTAACTGGTATAGATTGACTGTTCAAATATTAACGTATGTTACTAACCACTGAAATTCATAAAAAAAATGCCAAATTACATTAATCATTATAGTTCGTAATATAACATTCTCAGATGCATTGACTCGCTGCACATTTCCATCACATTCACACATCTAAAATATAAAACTTTGCCAGCGCATGGGGCGGGGGTGGCTCAGTCGGTAGCGCGCCAGGCTCGTAATCTGTAGTTCCCAGGTTCGAGTCCCAGCTGGGTCAGCGTTGAGATTTATCTCCGCAAAATTCCCCGCCCTGCCCACGGTCAGTAGGGGACACCGATGGGCTTGGAAAGGCCGCCGTCCGTCGGATGGGACGTTAAGCCGTGGCCCCGTGTGCGGGAGAGCCATACCCTGTGCACGTTAAAGAACACGCTGGATGGCCTTGACGGGAGGCTACCATCTGTCTCCCAACAGCTGTTCCAGTGGGTCCCCTCCCCCAACCTTCTCTGAGCCTTCGGGGTCCATGTGACCTGGCCATTTAGCCCATGGTGTGCAAAAAAGTACCGCTTAGAGGTAAAACAACCCAACCCAACTTTGCCAGCGCAATCAGGGCCTACGAGTTTCATAAACCATCACGTCCCCAGTGGCCGAGTGGTTCGCATGCTTGGCTACTGATCAAAAGGACCTCGGTTCGAATCCCGGATAACGTATGTATGTGTTCTTTCTTGTGTTGCATTTCCGCTGAGGTCACAGATCAACTCTATGAAGTATTATATTGACACTTCCCAGACCTCTGTGGCAAGCAGCTGCTTGAGAGGTAATTTTTTTCTTACATTTAGCAGCATTGTTATATTTTTTCGTTTCCTTCATTATATATAAAGAAACATCTTTATAAATTTTTTCTGTTGTTCATTTCTACTTTTTCAGCGCGATCACCTTAACATCTTCAAACACAGAAAGGATAAATAATAAGCACTGTTCTCTGAAAGGAAAAAAATAATGCCTCATTAATACGTCGTAAATTTTCAGAGGAAGCAGAAACTTCATATTTTACATGTAGGTAAATCTTCAGGAAAAATGTCAGTTGAAATTGTTGTTGAAAAAAATTGTTAGCAAAACTGTCGGGTTTATCTGAACTCGCGATTCAAATAGATACAATGCATTAGTTATGTGAGGATTTCGTTGTACTGACAATTTTTTTAAAACAAATTATAATATATTTTCTAGGATAGTTAGACGTAAAATTCATTTGGATTATGTCTTTCGAGTTTTATTGCATGTTTCGAAAATTATTTACCAAATTCGAAGTACAGAAACATCTTGATTTAATAAAATAGTACAATTGAATTGCTGATAAAGCATTTCCAAATTTATTAGCTTGCTTTTTTCAAGATCAAACACTTTGGAAAAGTTTCCTTCGTATTGCTTGCACCACAATAGTCGATGAAATTATAAAATATAATAGAAGTGAAAACCTTTCATTGAAGAATATCAAATCCAAGCTAACGAAATAGAATTTGGATCAGCGGTGGAGAGCCCAAACTAGCGAAAAGCCATTAGAAAAAACAATATATATTTTTAAAGGTTGGGTTGTTTTACCTCTGAGCGGCACGTTTTTGCACACCATGGGCTAAATGGCCAGGTCACATGGACCCCGAAGGCTCAGAGAAGGTTGGGGGAGGGGAAGGCTCAGAGAAGTTTGGGGGAGAAGGTTGGGAGAGGGTTTGGGGGAGGCTCAGAGAAGGTTGGGGGAGCTGGAACAGCTGTTGGGAGACAGATGGTAGCCTCCCATCAAGGCCATCCAGCGTGTTCTTTAACGTGCGCAGGGTATGGCTCTCCCGCACACGGGGCCACGGCTTAACGTCCCATCCGACGGACGGCGGCCTTTCCAAGCCCATCGGTGTCCCCTACTGACCGTGGGCAGGGCGGGGAATTTTGCTGAGATAAATCTCAACGCTGACCCAACTGTGTCTCGAACCTGGGAACTACAGATTACGAGCCTGGCGCGCTACCGACTGAGCCCCCCCCGCCCCCCGATGGACGGCAATTTTTGCAACTTATCGGTGTCTCCTACTGGCCAAAGTGGGATTCGAACCTGGGAACCACAGATTTCGAGCCTGGCGCGCTACCGATCGACTGAATCAACCCTCGCCGCATATTCTTAAACAGCCACAGGAAAATGTCCCTACTGAAAGATGAGAACATACATTTTTAACGAGTAATGAATTGGAAGCAAACTATATATTTTAGGTATCAAGAAAATATACTTTTAATGAGTACCTTGAATTGGTAAGATCGTTTAGTTATGCACCTAAAAATATTTGGTGAAACAAATTGGAAGAAATGAGCCAGATTCAGATAGTGTTGAGCTTGTTTTATTTCGGCCGGGAGTTGGTCAGGCCTGATTTAGCCATTGAACGATTGTATTTCAGCTGTTAGTTTTCAAAGTTTTTTTTCGCTTCAACGTTTTTTTTTATCGCGAATCCCACCAGTTTTCATTTTAGAAACTCTATACTGCTGCATCTGTGTCTGAGTTTTTCGTGCTAAATACGAGCACCAATAAAAAATATATATTAAAAAATTACCTAACTTTCTATACGGCCACAAAAAGTAGAAAATAAACCTAAAGCATATAGATGGTGCAATTAATCACTGAGTTCGTATTCATTTCAAAGATGATAGGGCGCCGGCAATCTTGTTGAGTAGGTAAATCGGCGCCCTATCTTCCTTCGAAGCGATTACGAACTCAGTGATCGATTGCACCATCGATATGCTTTAGGTTTATTTTTTACTTTTTAGGGCCCTATAGGAAGATATGTACTTTTTTTAGTTTTTTTAATTTATAATTTTTTTGTTGTCACTAAAAACACATACCTTCAAAAATTTTGAAATATGACTCATAAACATCGAGCACATTTACCATCCTTTTAGATTCAGGTTTGAGGTAGCCCATGACATTGGAGAGGTCACAAGTTTTAATTTGAGATAAGACTTGTTAAAGTCGAACCCCGCGAAAATCTGCCCCCCACATTTTATCAGGGGGAATAGTGTGAACAAAATTCGAAATAGTTTACGACCGTCTTTATACTACCTTTCATTTGACATCTAACTCGTAACTGTAGGCCCTCGCGTTTGGAAGATATACTAGAACGATTTTTGATATTTCATATTTTTAAGTGGGAAGAAAGCACGGGAGTCATTCTTTTATAACTTCTTTTATAGCCTATGACACTTCCCGCGTCACAAGCTTTCATTTGGCACATAAATCATTAAGTTCCTCCATTGCGTTCGAAAGATATGGTGGAACAACGTTTTGTCAAATGCACAAACCGGCAAATGTCAAAGTCAAAAGCAATAGGAAGATAGGTAAAAAAGTTTTTTTCACACTTTGTATGTGTAATTAGCCACATTACCTACGAGCATTAAATGAAAAACAGTTACAGGCAGGGCCGGATCTAGGGGTGGGCACCCCCCCAGAATGTTAGTAAGGGTAATAGAGGCAAAATGTTTTTAATAATCTGTAAAAAGAAGGGGGAAAATGTTATACTGCATTGGAAATCCAGCCTCTTCCCCCCTCCCCCCCCAATCGCACCCTCTGGTAGAGGTGAGACATTTGAACTACTGTTTAAAATTTAGGAAAATTTCGCAAAATAATAACTTTTAATAATAAAAAATATAATTAAAATATCCATAAAAAAGTATATTCTCAGTCTGCTTTGCTTGACAACGTTTAGCTGAAGGAAAAGGATTATTCAGAACAAAATATAGGAAAGAGCGGATGGATAACAAGAGCTAACTCATTATCTCGTAGAAACACGAGGCACATACATCTTCGTCGACAAACTGATAAACGTTGCCTCTTGCTCCTTTTGCGCGACTCTTAGATGAGCCGCATTGTTACTACGGCAACAAAAGAGTCTGTCTCTCATCCACTTCTGAGTCGCACCGTGTTCCTCGTCCATATACAATATATTCCATGGGGACGTCATACATTTTGCGTTCTAGGAGAAACACGATTAATTCTAAGTATACATCGCGAATGAGTTATTCAAACAATCATGTAGTATTTCTCAATTTATACACTTTCATTATTTCAGATATTTTAAACGTTCTCTGGTGATGTATCTAGGTGGGGGGGGGGAGGCACGAAGAAGAGCATGCCTCATCCTTGAGAAAGCTAATAACCCAGCAAACAGAAACTAAAATGACCTATTAAAACACTCATAAAAAAATCCGTAGTTATGGAAGGCAAAGTTTACATTTTAGCTTAGTGTGAATCAGGCCCATATTTAGAAAAAGATTAAGAGAGAGGTGAGGAAGAAACAAGTGAAGCTCGAGCAGAAAAAGAGCGGAACGCTATTCCAGCATGTAAATTTTCCTTACGTTTTAGTGTTCCTAAATATACATTTTTAAAAATATACATGCATATGTTTAATTTTCTTTCTCCTCCGGTGGGGCGGGGGTGGCTCAGTCGGTAGCGCGCCAGGCTCGTAATCTGTAGTTTCCAGGTTCGAGTTCCAGCTGGGTCAGCATTTAGATTTATCTCCGCAAAATTCCCCGCCCTACCCACGGTCAGTAGGGGATACCGATGGACTTGAAAAGGCCGCCGTCCGTCGGATGGGACGTTAAGCCGTGGCCCCGTGTGCGGGAGAGCCATACCCTGTGCACGTTAAAGAAAACGCTGGATGGCCTTGACGGGAGGCTACCATCTGTCTCCCAACAGCTGTTCCAGTGGGTCCCCTCCCCCAACCTTCTCTGAGCCTTCAGGGTCCATGTGACCTGACCATTTAGCCCACGGTGTGCAAAAAAGTGCCGCTCAGAGGTAAAACAACCCAACGTTAAAGAACACGCTGGATGGCCTTGACGGGAGGCTACCATCTGTCTCCCAACAGCTGTTCCAGTGGGTCCCCTCCCCCAACCTTCTCTGGGCCTTCGGGGTCCATGTAACCTGGCCATTTAGCCCATGGTGTGTAAAAAAGTGCCGCTCAGAGGTAAAACAACCCAACCCTTCTCCTCCGGTTATTAGCGTTTTCAAGAAGGAGGCACGGCCTTCTTCTTGCCTCCTCCTCCCCACCTAGATACATCACCGATGGTGTTTGCAATGCCGTGGCAAGGATGTTTAAAAATATCTAAAATAATGAAAGTGTAAAAATTCAGAACTACTGAACGATTATTTGAATAAAGTATTCGCGACGTATGGTTAAAATTATTCGTGTTTCTCTTAGATTGGTGATCTTAGGTTGGTGACATGTTTACCCATCCCTTTGGAAATTCGAAATTTCCAAAGGGATGAAATTTCGAAATTCGAAATTCGAAAAAAAAGATTCCTTTGACCTGGATATCACCTCCTGCATCGAAATACGTAAAGGGAACTTATTATTCCTGAATTTTATCCGGGAAAGTCGTGTCTATGATAGATTTGACATATGCGTTCTAGGAGAAACACAGAAAAAAAAAGTAAAACTTTTCTGCTTTGACCACATGGAAATGAAGCCCAGCTGAACGTAACTGCCTTGTCAAAACAATACGGAATGATTATCTCTGGCCATGTGATCAACCTTTGTTTATGGAACGGTAAATATCCTCTCCACCTGATAATTTATGCGGAACTTTAGGTCTACATAGGCAGCACACTGTGCATATAGAGTTGTATTTCACTATAAGTGTGCAGGACGAAGTTACTGAGTGTACGAGAGTTCTACTCCACCTACCTATCTGCCAAGAAATCAATAATGTCGGTGCAGAAGTTCAACAAGAAAGATTTCCAGTAGTGAGAGGTGAATCAATACATTTAAATATCAGTATAATGTAGTCGTATTGGCGACCAAAATACAGGATGTCCCTGAATTCATGGCCCAAACGTGAGGGGATGGTAGTACACACCGAACCCACCAATATTCGTCATAGAATACGAGGCCGTAAACGCAGTGAGGAGTCGGAAATGAAGGACAGACATAGAGATTTCCAGAGTGACATTTATTGGAGATGATTACAACGATCGCCCACCAACGTTGATACAGGAAGCACAATGGCGGAGTAGTGATCAGCATACCTGCTCGTAAACACCGGGCTTGTTGCGCACATCGGCGGCTGCGATGGACAGTCGGGCTAACAGATCCTCTGCAGACTGCACGGGCGTCTCATACACGACACTCTTCAAATGTTCCCACAGAAAGAAATCGATACAAGAAAGATCGGGTGATCTGGGGGGGGGGGGGGCACGGGATTGGAACACCGCGTCCAATCCATCAGTTCCCAAATGTGGTATGAAGATGCTGATACACGTCCATGCTGAAATGGGTGGGTGCCCCATCGTGCTGGAACCACATACTGGTGCGGATTGCGGTTGGAACATCCTGAAGCAATTCCGGCAAAACCTGTTGCAGAAAAATACGGTACGTTAGCCCATCGAGGTGGTCTAGCAGTAGGTAGGGTCCAAATAGGTAGTCATGTTGATCCCCGCCCAGACATTGATGGCGAACCATTGCTGGTTCGAATTTGGACATGTACCATGGGGGTTCTGGGCCGCCCACAAATGCGCATTATGGACATTCACTACGTCTTCACGTGAGAATATTGATTCATCCATAAAGAGCACATGCGTGGGGAAATCGGGATGTGTGGTACTTTGCTGCAGGAACCACTGGGCGAAATCCATGCACAGGGAATAATCAACAGCTGTCAATGCCTGCACTCGCTGAAGTGATAGGGATGTAGCCCTTCTTCATGCAGTACTCGCCAGACACTGTTCCGATGCACACCCAGGCTCCGGGCGGCAGATCGTGTGCTCGTACCTGGGTTATTTGTCACCATACGCAAGATGTCCTCGCTCATAGCTAGCATTCTCACCGTCCATGCTCGTCTGGCATCATGTCAACTGACGTGGAGGGTGCCTGCCTCAGACAGCTGGCGGTGCAGTCGCACAAACATTTTATGATCGGGCACGGCGCATAGGATATCGTCACTGTAGAGTCTTTGTGCCTCTCTACCATTGCCCTCAGCTATGCCGTACATCAGGTGCATATAGGCTTTCTCTGCATTCGTAAACTGCTCCATCTCGTGTCCGGTCAACGCTGAGAATTCTGGGGTTTGGCCGATCCAGTGTTTTAAGCCATGCCACCTCGTCTGCGCCCCCTACTGGCACCGGGCTGCGTTTGCAGTCGCATATTCTATGACAATTATTGGTGGGTTCGGTGTGTACTACCATACCCTCACGTTTGGGCCATGAATTCAGGGACACCCTGTATATTCGTTACAGTGAACCACAATAAAAAAATGTCAGAACTGTAGTTTCATATCCAAAAATAATTATAACGGAAGAAACTTACTATGAATCAGACGACTCGATTCGGATCTATATATCCTTGTTGTGGCTAACCGGGGAACAGAGTAAATTTAGGTTTTGACCAATGGATGAGCTTTCCTTTTACAGGTCTGCTCGCCATAGGATAGTCGGCGATGAGCTGCATCTATATGGTTCAGTCTTGCCCCTGACCGTAGTTAGTGGTGAAAAGGGCATTTCCCAATATGCTGGTAGTGCTGTGAAGGCGGAACCGGTGGGTCTTGCTTTAAATTTTTCCTCCCTTAAAGAATGTAATGGTAAGTTTCCCTCAAAGAGTTTTTTGTCCAATCGTGGCTTATTACGTTTAACGGCGAAAGCCAATGAAAGGCATGAGGCAATACCAGAAAATGAATCAATTTTCCGTCCTTAGGAAGCTTCTACGCAAATATCCCATTGCAAAAAAACTATGTGTCATCGTGTACTTCAGAATATTGCAAAATAAAAAAAAAACGTTTCCATTGCTCACTTCCATAAACTATGCTATATAATAATAATTTACATTGGGAAAAGTATTTATTACTTGCCGAAGGTATGGAACTATTTGCTTCGGTGGGGCATTACACAGTCGTATCAGAATAATATGACCACCCACGGAAAGGCGTGTCACATAGAGCACATGATGTCACCTGTCAAGGCGCATCACAGAGTGCATATGACAAGGTCTACCACATGGAGATATAAGGAGCCTGTCAGGAGTGAGCCATAGTGTGTAACGTGAGCACAATGGGCAGAAGTATTGATTTGATTGAGGTTAAAAAGGAATGATCATAGGCTACTGCGGCAAGGGTGGAAGCATCTCGAAAACAGCAGACTTCATGGGCTGTTCGCGAGGTGCTGTAGTAAGGGTGTACCAAGAACGAACCGCTGGCACACTGAATACCTCCAGACATCATAACTGTGGAGCCCAAAGGCCATTGACCCCAGAAGAAAACGTCGCCTCCGTCGACTGATAAAGGGCATTTGATGCGCAACAGTGCAGCAATTGACCACTCAAATGAACCCTGGGGCACCAAGGTACGTGTCCCCGATAACAGTAGAGTGAACCCTGTTATGCATGGGTCCCCGGAGTTGACGCTGCGTAAAGGTACCCATGTTAACCAAGGTCTGTCGGCAACAATGCCTGCAGTTCGCATGGGACTACTGTCATTGGACAGCGAAAGAGTAGAAAAAGGTTGCCTTCTCTAACGAATCGAGGTTTCTACTTCAGAGAAGTGACAGGCGGTGATGGATACGGCATCAGACACATGAGAACCAACAGCCGGACACGCTTGTTGGTCAAGTATAGGACGGCGGTGGCATTGTGCATGTCTGGGGGATGTTTTCCTGGTATGACATGGGGCTGCTCGTACCTGTCCATCCTCGCTGGCCACATGCATCCCTTCATGTTGGACGTTTATCCTGGTGGTGATGGTGTCTACCAAGAGAACAATGCTCTTTGCCATGTCACTAAGGTGGTGTGTAATTGGTTCCAGGAACACAACAGCGATGTCTCCGTTCTCCCTTGGCCGGCAAAATCGCCAGACCTCAATCCCAAAGAGCACTTGTGGGACCATTTGGATCGACAGGTTCGGCATGCGGATCCACAACCACATCATCTCCGGAACATCCATGCTTTGCTGGAGTCCGAATGGGCATGTGTGTCTCTGGCAAACTTCCAGGGCCGCATTGCGTCTATGCCATGATGTCTCGTCACTGTCATCAGGGCCATGGATGGTTAATACCATTATTAGTTAGGTGGTCATATTATTCTGATACGACTGGGTATATTTGTAAGTTGTTCTTGAACTCATATGAACTCAGATGAGTGTGGCATCTTTTCATTGGTTATTGCTTTCTTTTACCTTCAGATTTTGCCGATCCATTCTTTATATGAAATAGAGTTTAGGGTGAACAAGTTGCCATGCCAACAGTCTATAGCAATGTCGTGAATGGCAGATTGGACTGTAGAACATTGCAAAGTGCATTAGTGCTCAGAATAAACGGAAAATGTTATATATCGAAAAGCGTAACAGGGAATGGCAAGAAATGTGATGTGCATATACATTTTAAAATGCGGAAGAATAATATGTGGGAATATTTAACCGAGGATTTAAATTAAGTGATTATAAAAGGGTGCATGGCTTTGGTCGACAATCATTTCTCTTTAAGTTAGTTCGCGTAAACCTGGGTAAAAATTTTATTTCACCATATCACAAAGACCACACATGGATGATTGTATATGGTTGATAGAATGGTTGGAAGGATTGATAGAATGGACTCGGGTCAATACCAGATCAAGGTATGCAGTGCCACTCTGACTGCTCAGCGATATAATGAGGAGAATCGTAGGTTTTACGTGAGATTTTTCAGGGGTGTTCATCTCAGGGGGTTGATTTCATCTTTCAGGACGATAATGCCCGTATCCTTAGGATTCATATGATTGACGATTTCCTTGAAAGTGGGGATAGTGAGAGGATGGAGTGGCCAGCCAGATCCCTGAACCCGAATCCATTTGAATATATATATATGGGATGACTTGTAGAAGATGTCAGCCCCCATCTAGAACTATCCAAGAGCTCAGATCTGCGGTTGTGGATGAATTGACTTTATTAATACGAAACTGCATCAACAGGTATGAGAAAGCGTTGCGTGAGCTGTATGCTGTCAGGAATGAACTGTTGCAAATATTGTATGCTGTTATGATTTACATTTTCATAATAACTAATCATAATAATGAAAAATTTATATATAAAACACAATGTCCTGTTTTCTCATATTAAGAGTTTTAGATATAATATCGATGATTTCAGTTACATTTCCTCCCACAGATTCTGGTATTCCATTAACTTCAAGATTTATTTGGCATAGTAGTTTTCTAGTTATTAATTTGATATTTCTCTTTTCTTTTGCTAATTTCATGCTATCAGATTTTCTAAGCAAGTTAGTGTTTTTCTTTCTTAATTCGTATATTTCCTTTTGAAGATTTTTTACCTTATTTGTTGGAGATGTTTCATTCAGAGATGATTTCTGAATTATACTGAAGGGATTACACAATTTATGAAATTCACTCTTTACAGTTGCCATATTTTTTTCCTGATGTTTTCATAGAAGATATCCATATGTTGTTTTGTGATCAAATGTTCAATTGATCCCAAAGGTAGATTTTCTTTGCTGACTTTGGAATTCATATTTTTAGTAGAAGATTGTTCGCTACTTTGATTCCGTATTAGGCCTCCCATTTTGATTTTTTTTCCTTATTTAACTCACCATAGTTCCTTTCGGAGAATCCAGCACAAAAATAGTGGAAATGTTTGTTACACATTCCATTACATCTATTACACTTCATCATTACTAAGAACTTTTATATTCATTCGATACTGATTACAAAATATGCAAAAACAATTTATGCATTCAGAGTTATTTCACTGTAATATTGAAACTGATAAAGTTTTAAGAGTAGTCATAGAACTTTATATTTAAGCAAATTAGTAAGAATTGAAATTAGTTAGAAGAATGCAGATGAAACTGAATACATTAAACAATTCTATATATAGGACAATAAATAGAGTTACGTATGGAACACTGCGTGATGTAACAGCCGTATTGTACAGATAATTAGAATAGGCTATATATTAATAGAATTATACAATATTTAAAAAAAGTCAACAAGTTATTGAAGGTTCAACATAACCACAAGCGACGTATGCCACAAAACACATTATCTCGGTTCTTAGTGAACCAAAAAATAAATTAAAAAACGTACAGACAACAAGCACAACTCACCACAACTAATACCTTGTTGCCAACCTCCTATTTGTGATATCTAGATATAGCTATATATTATAAATAATATCATTTATGACAATTTTAAAATCATTCCCAGCATTGCTTGATGATCGTCGGCAGAGATGATTGAACTGCTCGAAAGATTCTGTCAAATGGTTCCCTTGCTCTAAATTGCAGTTATAGTTCTCCGGTGCCACAGAAAGCGTTACCTACTTTCAAAAGCTTCATCAACAATTAACGTATAGGTAACGATTTCGACCAACAGAAACAAGATAACCTTTATAAATATTTTCCTAAAAACAGATCTGTCGTTAGAGGCATACTATATTGTTACACTTCAGTAGTTCTCACCATTACTCATCTCACAAAGGGGGAATTTCCACATGGTTTTAATACTACAATACAGTACTAGGTAAAATAGATATTATATTGATAGCTACCCCACGCTGGACTCAAAGTACATCGCGTTGTGCTTTTTTAAACTAATGCAACCAGCTGTGACATGTTGCATTTATATCATTAATTTCCTAGGCTGGTCTATATGCCAGCATTACCCAAAATACAGGATGAAAAGGGTCGAATACTTGAAGTATTCTAAATTGTAGAAAGCGACAAAGATTATCCAGATTTTAACAATGAAAAAAAGTTAACATTTATTTAGTTTCTTGGCCAACAAATACATTCTCTTAAAGCTTTAATCACTATCCGAGCAGTTTAGTACTGTTTTAGGGATTTTTTCGATCGGTGAATACAGGATAGTGGAGATGTTAGTCACTTCTTGTACAGCGGGCGAAGTAAATCCTTTCCTGTCACACAGATCACTCTTTTATATTTTGATCTCTGATTGGTTGATACCATCCAATGGAAAGAACAGATGATACACGGATCAATTATATTTTGACCACTGGCCAAATTGTAATTCAGAGATCCGTGTAGCAGGAAAGGACTTACTTCGTCCACTACACACGAAGTGTGTAACATCTCTGTCACCCTGTATTTACTGATAGAAAATGCTATTTTGAATTACCAAAACGATACTAAACAGCGCGTATAGCGATTAACGCTTTAATTCAGCTGTGTTAAATCTGTTATACATTCTATTGGATTTTGAGATTTTACAGACAATAATGACAAGACTTATATCAGACAATTTGTATTGGTAGCAAAGCATTTGGGGGCTCATAATTTCGACTGACGCAACTATGGCAAATTTTAATGCATTCTCTGATGGCTACCAATCGACTCCCCTCTCTCACGGCTACCAGCAGACTTCTGTCTGACGGACACAGAAGACTTACTTTTTCTCTGACGGGCACAAGCAGACTCCTCACTTGTCTGACGACCTGGTTTCTCTTCCACATGAAGGGTATCATCTGATCCTCCCATTGGTCGGCACCAACCAATCAGAAGGAGCAAACATCTTTATGGGGCTTACGAATTTCTTTCATCTCCCTTCTTCATACCACAAGGACACTTTTTCTTTCCCAAGAACGCTGTGACACCATGGTCCTGATTGCCTCTCTCAGGGGATCCATAGCAGAAGGAGCGCCTCTACACATAGAAGATGCCACTAATTTCTCTAGTCTCTGAGAGGGGTGGTGGTGTCATCACTGCTTGACAGAAGTTTTCTTTGTAGCAGCAACAGATGGGCTCTTGCTCAAACCATATTTTCCGCCGACATGAATGTACGATAGCGACTAAGATGCCGGCCACCCAAAATTTGCTGGAAATGGCACAGGTCACAGGACCCAAGCCTCACATTACTGGCCAAAGAGCAAAGAAACGTTTTTAATGTCATTCTGTGTAGATGGAAAAATCTACAGAGAACAGTAAATTACATAAATATATTCCTGCGGCCCTCTTCTTCTAGAATATTTTTTAACTTATTCCCCTTCAGTATATCCTAGAGAATCAATACATTGTTTCATCATGCATTGAATGCCTAAATGTAGGCTTCTGAAATTAAATGATAATGTCTACAATCAGCGGTGTGTTAGCCATAAGACATCCCTAGACATGACCTGGGGTGGAAAATTTTGGAAAGCGGCAAATTAATGGAAAAAAAATGAAGAAAAAAAAACAACAAAAGTACAATATAAAGCCAGAAATCAGCAATGTAAAGGATATTGGACGTGCCGACCGCGGGTAGGGTTGTCGTGGGAGTAGAACATCACATAATTATTGCCCGTTATCTCAGTAACTTCAAGACTCCCGTAGTCTAAATCAGTTAACCAAAATCGGTCATTTCCTATTTGCGTCGCTGAGCTTGCCATGTACTCGGGCCGTTGAGCCTTGAGAATAGTGCAAAGATTTGGGACTTATCGAAAAGCCATCTCGGGAATTTGCTGAACATTCCACGGGTTATAATAAAAGGTAGGGCATTTAACTCAGACAACAAGTTCTAGTTTCAGCCACAATTTAGCTCCGGACTTCCGCGCGTGATACAGCAACGTGTTTAACGTGATATAGCAACGTGTATTGATAACGTGACGTTTTGTAACGTTTGCAGTATACGTAGCTACGCTAAGGTTTCTTCCGCTTCATACTTCAAAACTTTAAGGTATGTATGAATTTATTTATTTCAACGTTAGACAATTGCTTAATTAAGCTGGACCAAGTTTTTTACATTTTACTATGAAAAGGGACAAAAATGAGATTTTTTCTGGTAGAACAACGTTACAGAACGTGGATATATTAATACAAAATCAGATAACCTATCTCTCTAACTTAACTAAATATAACCTAACCTCAACCAGATGTAGGGCAAATGGGAGATTCCATTTAACAAAGTTCATAATTTAATGTGACCTTCTTTAATCTATACCCTTTTTGCTATACAAGGTTAGGTTAGGTTAATTTCATAATGAGGCTATAACTTTTCATTTCTTAGTGTTATTAGAAGGGTGAGGAATATATTAGGACCGAAAAGGCATAACGTTGCGAAATATGCTAGGTTAGGATGTGTTAGGTAAGGTTATGTAAGGAAACTTAATTTGTGTTAATTTTTATTGCTTTGGTTACTTTTTTTGTAAATATGTCATTTGAAGGGAAAGGAACGTTTTAATACTCAAAAAGCGGGATTATTTGACCATATCTATAGTAATTATTGTGCAGAGGAAAATTCCCCCCTCCCAGACGTCTACGTGCATTTATTTTTTGAAAGTGGTTTATTTGAAGAGAATAGAACATTTAAAGAAAAACAAAGATGAGATCAATCAATCGTCGCACCGACTATCTGCCCATGAACGAACTCGCTTAGGTCGCCATATTTACCCATCATAACAGTTGCAGGTATGCTAGACAGCAGTTAGGTCTCTGACCTAATTATAGCCCGCAAGGGGTTTCGGCCGACTGCATTACTGTGAAGGAGTAGAGCAGGTTTGTGGATGGGTACGGTGTGTATAATAAATGGTGCTTCAGTGTATAAAAGGCTGACATATTTTTTCGATGAAATATTCATAGTTTGTTATTGTTGTTTTAACTGGTATATTGGGAATATACTAGTTAAATACTGGCAATATACCAGTTACATAATATATAAAAATTATTCTGCGCAATATATTATTGCTCAGAATATTATAATTTTTTCATCTGATATTATCATTTTTGCAGGCAGTGGATGAGTGTTCCGAGGAAGTGAATGTCTGGGTTAGAGTGCAGAAGACGTTATAAATTAAAGACACTGCAAAGGGAGGAAAGTGCTGGCTATTTGAAAAGTTAGCTTAAAAAGCGAAAGCGAGAACGGTGGAATTTTTCCCTGGGATCGAACTGATAGAAGACAGTCTCCATCTTAGAAAAAGAGGAAGCATCAGGCCAAAGTACTTCATTTCCTCGTATTGACGACCGAGCCAAGCCTTTGGAAGAGGAAGTACAGTTTTTAAGTACAGACGTCAAGTGAACTAAAGACTTGCTGTGAGTTTCGACACCAAAAGCCTGCCAATTGATAATTAAGGATGAACTTGTAGAATATGTCGACAAGAACGGCATAAAACAGATTGAAAATGTAGACTTGTAAATCAAAAAGGCAATATGGTACCCGAAGTTGGTTTTCTAGTGCTATTTATTTTGAAAGAAAATTGGCTAATGGAGTGATCTAAAATCGAACTTGGTTGATTTACTCCGAGAACACAGGATGTGCTTTTGGATTTGGCTGACTTTGTCGACCTTTTCACTGTGATTCAAAGACTGAAATTTCGTTTGTTAAGGATAGTTTTAACGATTGCAAAACTATTTCGTCTCGGATACGTCAACATGAAAATTCTCTCAACTATAGAACGAGTATGCTCATCCTGAAGAAAAGAGGGTTAAATTGACAAGATTGATAGACAGCTTACTGAGCACCTAAATGAATAGAGTGACTACTAGAAGAAAGTACTGTACCGAGTAGTAGTAGTTATCAAAGCTATTGCTTCTCGAGGTTTGTCATTCAGAGGGAGGAGGAAAAATTTTGTTCTGTAAACGATGGTAACTACTGACTTTGCTTGAGGTAATATCTGAATTGGATCTTTTTAGCTTAACACATTTTCTAAGTTCGGAAACTCAGGGAAAGGGAAGAGTTGGGTTGTTTTACCTCTGAGCGGCACTTTTTTGCACACCATGGGATAAATGGCCAGGTCACATGGACCCCGAAGGCTCAGAGAAGGTTGGGGGAGGGGACCCACTGGAACAGCTGTTGGGATTTGGGTTGTTTTACCTCTGAGCGGCACTTTTTTGCACACCATGGGCTAAATGGTCAGGTCACATGGACCCCGAAGGCTCAGAGAAGGTTGGGGGAGGGGACCCACTGGAACAGCTATTGGGAGACAGATGGTAGCCTCTCGTCAAGGCCATCCAGCGTGTTCTTTAACGTGCACAGGGTATGGCACTCCCGCACACCGGGCCACGGCTTAACGTCCCATCCGACGGACGGCGGCCTTTCCAAGCCCATCGGTGTCCCCTACTGACCGTGGGCAGAGCGGGGAATTTTGCGGAGATAAATCTCAACGCTGACCTAGCTGGGACTCGAACCTGGGAACTACAGATTACGAGCCTGGCGAGCTACCGACTGAGCCACCCCCGCCCCAAGGAAAGGGAAGACGTCGTAGTTGTCTTCAACTGTTTGTGATGAGTTCATAGAAGTGTTAGCCAAGAAGGTACTTCATATTTTGTCCGAGTGAAACATGGGAAATATTATTCGATTATAATGGATTCAACTTCAGATATCGCCCATGTGGACCAATTGGCTTTTGTTTTACGGTATGTCAAAGACAATGGTGATCCAGTAGAGCGGTTTATACAGTTTTTTACTGAATATCTGACATAAAGGTAAAGAATTATTTAAAGCTGTTATTGAGACGATTTCGTATCGAACTATTTCTGTATCGAACCTTTCGATCTCGATGTTCAAAGTTGTCGCTGGCATATAATATGATAATGCTTCGAAAATAATGGGAATATGTTAAGGTATCCAAGCTCGTAGCAAGGAAGTTAATCCTCACGGCATCGTATATTCCAAGTGCAGCTCACTCTCTTAATTTAGTGGGAATTAATGCTGTAGACAGTTGTGAGGAGTCTCTTGTCTCAAAAGAATTAAAAATCATTGAGGTCAACAATGAACCAGGACCGACTAACTCGATTGCCCTACTCCGCATTGAAGCAGAACTCATAAATCAATGGACTTCACTGAAACTATCGGACCTTTTTTCATGGGGGGAAAAGCAAGTCGTAAACAGCTGTATATGCAATAATGATAATATTATGATGTAAAGTGTTAATAGGCTAAATATTCTGTAATTCATAACTGACTGAGTGTCTAATAATTTAATTGGCTACCCAATCCCTACCAAAAGAATATAGTGTCAATCCGTCGGTTAAAGGTTAAATTACGTTTAAAAGTTCCGGTGAAAGGGGGGGGGGGGCTAATCGAACTCTGGCCTAGGGAGGCAAAGAAGGTTAATCCGGCCATATTAACAATATTTTAAGGCAATTAATATCATTAAAAAATGTACATTCAATATATTCTCAAAAATCGCAGCTGGTAGGAGGGAATAGCTTCAGAGGCACACACCTCTAGTTTCTCTTTTCTCCGCCGATCGGTGCCCTCTCGTTAAAAAAGAGGGCACCGATCGACTTGGAAAAGTCGCCATTCATTGGATGGGATATTTAAGCTGTAGCTCTTTGTGCAGGAGAGCCATACCTTGTGCACATTGCCAATTGTCTCTTGTTCAGTAGATACTTCTTTCCTGATCTGAGCCTTTGGCCTTAAATGTTACTTGGACATTTAGTCAATGTGTACTCAAAAGTGCCATAGGAGTGGGGTTCGCTCAGTCGACGGCGTGCCAGGCTTGTAATATGTAGTTCCCAGGTACTAGTTACACCTGGGGAGGAGTTTATATTTACTTCCGCTAAACTCTCACCTTGCCCTTGGTCAGAAAGGAGACACCGACGGGCTTGGAAAGGCCGCAGTCCTTTTAATGGGACGTAAAGCCGTGGCTCCGTATGCAGGAAAACCATATCCTGTGCAAGTTAAAGAACACGCTGGAGAGCATTGATGGGAGGCTTCCATCTGTCTCCTAACAGCTGTCTGGTGGGTCCTCTTCTCCCAATCTTCTCTGAGAATTTGGGCTCGTCGTGGCTTGGCTATTTAGGCCATTGTGTGCAAAATTGCTGTTTACAGGATAAACAATACTACCTAAAGGTAAAAAACATAGAATTTTCACAGCGTTAACAATATTGGTATTATGTACACTATATGGCTGTTAACAAACCCGGATGTACATCGGCGGATGGGGAACAAACAAGGATTGTTGACCTGCTACAAGGATTGTTGACCTGCAATCCCTACCAAAAGAATATATATAGTAAGTTCGTTCCATTGACTATAGTAAGTTCCATGACTATAGTAAGTTCGTTCCATTGACTACGAATGCTACTGTACAACTTTCTTCCGTTAAGGCACATGAATTTCTAAAAACATGAAAACTAAAATCTTATCGTTTATGCTTAACAGCCATATAATGTACACACACCGGCCACTGAATTAGAAACCTTTATCAATACCGAGATGGTCCTCCTTTAGCCCGAATTACAGCACGTATGCAGTTTGGCATAGATTACACAAGGTATTGGAGTGCCTTTAAATCTCCAGCAGACCAAACATTCACGACACAGTCCTTTAACTGGCTCAGATTTACGGAAGAGGACTTTGCTCCCGGATCTGTTTTTCTAACATGTCCCATACGTTGTCAATGGGGGTTCAGATCCAGGCTTTGTGGTGGCCAGGGAAGATGGTGGAAGCCGCTGTCATGCTCGCTGAACACATCTTGCGCGATGGACAATACTCTTTGTTACTGCACAACACAGCAACCACGGCAATCCCCGGTTCCGTCTTTCGACACTACCAAGTTATGGAAAGCCGCGACTATCTACTGTGTGGGGCAAGGCTACACCATATAGATGCATCTCATCCCCGACATCCTATGGCGAGCAGTCCTATAGAAGGAAAGCTCATCCATCGGTCAAAACCTGGAATTTACTCTGTTCCCCGGTTAGCCATGAACAAGGATATGCAGATCCAAGTTCGCTCAGCACCTGTAGCATTGTCGTCCATGAAACAGCCATCACCTGCTGGATAAAAAGTTTTCGAACAACGCCGTAACATGGATGAGGCAACTCTAGCCACTGCATGCCTGTTAGGAAAAATTTAGTTATTTAAAAATTATTATTGGCTGAAAGCCGAATTATTACTTTTGTTGTGTACTCAATACTCATAGAGATAGGTATGTCTTAAAATTTTAAGGATATTTGTCATAAGTTAGACATCTTGTAAATTTATTTTTAATTAAATATATACAGAATCTATATAAAAATCGTATATATAATAGTTATTATTTATGATTTTCCCTTTGTGATTTCTGTTTCATTATATAGATTTTTTTTATTTGTATATTATATGCTTCGTGGTTACGTTCTTTTTGTGGTAAATATACTTATCATAGTACAATTTTATTAGTTCATAAATCCATAATCGAAGATGGAGAGGAATTATTCAGAAATATCGCCTCGATTGCGAAATACGTAGTTCCGACACGGATTATGAAAATTAACGTTGGACATCTATAGTGACTTAAAGAGCATTTTTCACAACAGTTTATCTCATAGAATTTTTCAAGGCTTGTTGGTTGGATTATTGTTTCTGTATTCTGCATCTGACATACAATTTGTTACATTCTCGCATATCTTCCCTTTTTTTGGGGGGGGGAAGAAGGTATTGGGGAAGTTTATGATTTGTGACACTCCTTGCTTTCCGGGCGGAAAAAGGCGGGAAAATGGTTTTCATATTTTCCCTTTTTTAAGGGAGAAGAAAGAATAGGGGTTAAGTTTTTATATCCTGTGACATTTCTCGCTTCATAAGTCTTCATTTGACAAATAAATCATTTAGTTTGTCCGTTCGAAAGATATGGTTGAAGAACTATTTCGACAAACTGATAAATTGAGAAACCGACAAATGACGAGAGAAAAGGAATATGAAAATAGACAAAAATACATTTCGACTTATAGTAAATGGATAACTTTCTTTGACCACAGGCTAAAGAATTAATAATTATAACTATAGAAAACAACGTTATGAAACTGTTATTCAATTGTTAATTAAATAACAAACATTAACCTTAACTGGCATAGTGGTTAGGGAGCTAGCGACTGTTCTAACAAGGCAAACTTGTGTGTTGTGTTAGCTCTAACTGAGGCAGTGATCAGCAGTGACTACGGTCTTAGTAGTCACTGCCTGTCCTTGTATGAGAAGGCTATAAAAGCTAGGAGTAGCTTCTAGGATTCTTTTCTGTCCTATATGTCGCAAAAAATACAATTTTAAATGTTAATATGTAGGGGACGATACTGTTTCCGCCCCACTGAAGTATGACATCAGTCAATGTATATCATTTCTTTGGCAATCAACATTGATAGAGATAGCGTATTATTACGTAAGATAAATTTACTGAAAAATTTAAGCATATTTTGAATGTTTAAACCCCACGAAACTATATCTAAAAGTTTATATCTAGTTGAAATAAAAAGAAAAACTGTTGTATAGTAATAAAACAATTCGAATATTTTCACACAAAATATAATAATGAGCTAGTAACCAAAATCTATTTTTAAATGAAAATTCAGAATGGTCCAACCCGCGGCTCATAAGCGTTGGGCACAAAAGTCTTGTTCGGATGCGGCTCATGAGCCGTATGCGAATAAAGAGACATTTTATGCCCAAGGTTCTCTAGTACAGTGCGGTGGTGGTTGTAAAGTGCATAAAAGTGTGACGGTAAGGAAAAGCAGGATTCTTTAAAAAATGGTATTTTTCTTTAATTTTGACTGAGCATGTTGAATAAGAACTTCAATAACAAAAAAAAAATGTTCAGTGCCGTTGGAAGATATTACAAAACAAGAAATAAAGTCATACTATTAACAGATTAAAATTATTTTAATTATATAAAATCTACGGTTGTAACTGAAAATGCATCAAGAACCATTCTCAGTTGGGCGATATAAGCTTTCGTCTTTTTTTAAATATGAAATATATGAGAGGTATGCTTCATTGCAATTCCCCCTGGAATGTACGAAAAAAAAAAACGTAACGATGCTCAGCAGTGCACACGTTGCTTTTGGTTTGTGCATCCGCTGCAGAGAATGGCCCGGATGATGTGCAGCAAGGTGAAGAAGAGAGGAAATGCCAAGCTCGCTCTCACGAGGGAAGTTAATTAAGATGCTCGACATATTTAAGAATAATTGTTTGAAGTAGTTGCACATCGCAATGAAGTAGCGCGAAATTAACAACTCTGAAAAATATTCCATTACATGTCTCTATTCTCTTTCGCAAACAAATTACTTTTGGTAAAGAACAGAGTTAGAAATAAAACTGAAATGTAAGCGAGATCTTCGAAGAGTTTCTTATTTTAATTATGCCCAATGCAATGTAAAGTAAATTTTAAATCGTTCTCCTCTAGAAAACGCCGTTTTTTACGGTGGAGGAGACAAAACTATCCGGAGCTGTGAATTCACCTTTTTGTCTTAGCGCATTACTACAATGTATGTAAACTACTGTATTTATCGCGCCTCGAGATATCCTTTTTTTCGCCCACACACAAAACAAAGACAAATTTTGGAACCAATAGCGATGCTTTTTCTTGAGAGTACAGTTGCTTTCAAGATTTACAATTCAAAAACATTAACGTATTTTTATATTGATAGCATTAGTGTTTTAAATCTGTTACACGGTTTTGCTTTCATTATATTTCTTCAGTAACTCCAGTTCATTTCCAGCTCGTTAAAAATGCGAGCTAATGTTTCCACTTTGTCGTCTTTCTGTTAGTACGTCTGCAGACATTCCATATTTTTGTTTTTAGAGATAAATCAAAATTTCTCTTTGGACTGGATAGGTATGGTGAAATATTACGATTCGCATTTTCAGAATTTCCCAATAGCTATAATAGCGCCCTCTAACGGTTGAGAAAGTTGTAAAATAACAAAACTTTGAACAAATATTGCAAACTATCTATTTATCATTGAAATTTGGGTGGTAGAAAGCGATAGTCGAGAGCTTTTTACACTGGTAGCAATGATTTGTACTCCCCCGGGGGAATAGACAAACGCAGCATTTTCTTAGATATTAGTGTAAAATTTTTTTGTTGCGTAGGTAATACAAAAAATTACATTGTAAAATATTACTATTTGTATTTTTTTTATTCATCCATTAGTTTGAATTTCCACTGTTAGACAACGTTATAGGCAGAAAATAAAAAATTCCCAATAACTGTGGAAAAAGTTGGAAAATGCCAAAATTTTAATAAATTTTAACGATGTATTTATGATAGAAATTAAAAATTTTGGTGACAAAGTATTATGATAAAAAGGTTTATATTGGTAACAATCATTTTTCCCCTTACTTTTAGGTGGTAGGTAAGGAGAGCACCTTTTTTTCATTTTAAGATATAAATGAGAAATTATTTTTGTGTTGTATAGGCCGTCCCGTGGCCGAGTGGTTAGCGCGCTTGGCTACTGATCTACGGGACCTGAGTTCGATCCCCGGGTAAGGCATGGATGTTCGTGTTGTTTTCTGCTGAGGTCCTGCCATCCTCTCAGATCTTCTACTGTGGCATATAAACTGACAGGCTCCTGTCAGACCTCTGTGGCAAGCAGCTGCTTGAGGGGGTATTTATTTTATTTTATAGGCACTAATCAAATATTACTAATTACATTTTCCCCAATCATCCAATAGTTGGAATTTCCACTTGCTAAACGCGGAAAAACTTTATTCTCTTTGAAAATGAGAATCCCATATTCAAAAGAGGCGATACTAGTATTCTCCTAATTTATAGATTTGAAGGCCCTTTAGCTCGCTATTAATATATTGTCTTCTTTCTGACGAAAGGATTTATCTTAGGTATTGCAGGAGAACACTTTAAAAGTTTTGTCCCTATCACCACAGATTGTGCAGCAATTGGGTTTTAAAAGAAATATTCTATTATGTAACTGAATTTCAGAGCATTCTTTGGAAATATGTGGCATTCATAATTCCAAGTTGAAATTTTTGTCACAAATCAAATGATATTTTCAATTATTCCCGTTTGTGCGATAAAATATCTCTTCCTATGCAGATAGGATATTTACATAACGCACTAACTTCGTCCTAGGAAAAATATATTGAATCAACACGTGGACTTGAAATTCATTCTAAAATATCAACATTTAAATCCAAGATGCAACCAGAAGCAAGAAATACAAGTGTAAAGAGGAACGAGCATTCAGAGGATAAGGTCTATTAGTTAAGATGTTGTGAGCAAAATTAAACTATTAATTTTGCAACAAAGCGAATAACATTAACTATCCTTTAATAATTACTAATTCCTTAATCAGAATAGTGATTAGGGAGCTAGCTTACGTTTCTATAGGTATATTTCATGTGTTAGCTTGAACTGAGGCAGTGGTCAGTTAAATCTTACCTAGTCTTAGTAGAGCATGACTTGTACAGAAACGAATATATGACAAGAGTAGTGTTTAGGATTCATCTCTGCCCCAAGTATTCTAAACAAACAAAAACATTTGTTTAGCTGAAAATTATTTATTGGTATATTAATATAACATCTCTTCAAAAGAGTTCAACAGAAAGCAACTATGTTCGTTATTCACATTTTAAATTTTTGTAAAGTTCTTTAAAATTTATTTCGTGCAACAGACTTTTTTGTCCTTCACATTGGGTGTTTGTAAGTGCTAATTAAAATTTTATGAGATCTTCATTAATCCATTTCAAGGGCAGGTTAACATGTACCTTGTATTTCTTCTCGGACAAAGTGTTCTGTTCTCCGTAGCATGGTGACTGGTTCTGATGGAGAGTGAAACCACACACACAGAGTGTACTGCTGCCATCTTCGCCGAGCCTACAGTTATTCCATTTTTCGAACTGCCAGATGTGCAAATCTCGGAAAAATTGTTCAGTTTCCTAAAATCCCGATATCTCACAGAGATAAAAACGTCGGTTGATTCCTTCTCCCAAGGCGATAAAATAGGAATTAATTGCATCGAACTAAATATTAATTTTCTGTCTTCTTAGAGACTACTGCATCCATTTGGAAACTTCATTGTTGCATCTTTTTCCCAATTTACGTTTCGTCGCAACTTTTCATGTTTCAAGAACTAGGCCGTACGAGGTAGGCCGACGTACTGTAACCAGTGGCGGAACTAGGCCAGGACAACAAAGGCAACGAGGCAGTGCGCCGAGCCTGAGACCCATAGGGGCCCAGTGAGAGGGCCTGATTGGATTTCGAGAAAAATGTTTCTTAACGAAAAATGTTAGGCTACTAACATTTCCGTAAAATCTGAGAGCAAATATTAAGTTGAACTGGACTTTCAGTCCAACTGAACTTAATATTTTCTCTGCTATGATTTCAAGAGTCATCGCCTCTATTTTCCATATTCTTCCATTTTCTTCTACCATATTGTTTCGTTTATATATTTAAATAGCGGAAAACGTCATTGCTCATTTCTTTCGGTTCTTTAAACGCACGTTTTTGATTCTATGAAGATATTTCCGATTCTTTTGGATCATACAAAGGAAGTTGGTAGAAAAACATCACGAGAATGTTATTGAGGACGTTTGACATTCATTTAACAATATAAAGAGTAACATGTTTTCCACCATTAAATACTTAAAATCATATTTTAGAGTGCGTAATTTCTAATTTACATCATATTCCCAGATTACTATTTTACTTAACATCAGTCGTCAACAATTGAATCTTGACTGAAGGAATTTTGCGACGTAATAAATAAGCACACCAGACAAAAAAATAGTCACCCCCAATAGACAGTAGTGTTGGCTTGATACACCGATAGCTATTGCGCCTGAGTAATGCAGCAATAAACAGGGTGAATCTGAAAAAGTGGGCAAAACTTTACGGGGTGGTAGAACGCAGCTATACGAGCAATATTCGTCATAGAAAGTATGGGCGGAACGCAAACGGCGAGCCGCTAGGTGGCGTTGGAAATGGTATAAAAGGATCGGTCCTCGCACCCAACGGCATTTCTACCGTGGATTGCCGAGAGGATGGCTGGTTATACTAACCACGAAATGGCGGATATACACTTTGTGTACGGTGCGGCGGACGGGAATGCAAGTTACATTCCTGTTAATAAAATGTTTTCTGAAGTATCTCCTCTCCTTCTTGTGTTCATTCTTTAAATGTGACAGTGGAAAACTACCCTTTAACTTCTCACCGCTTGCGTTCCGACCATACATTCTATGACGAATATTGCTCGTATAGCTGCGTTCTACCACCCCGTAAAGTTTTGCCCACTTTTTCAGATTCACCCTGTCACCGTCATCATGTCACCGTCCATGTGCTCTGTAGGCCGCCTCGGTGGCTCCGTGGTATCGCGTTGATACTCCGACTGTCGAGGTCCGGTTCGAGTTCCAGGTATGGCATAGTCCTTTGCTCTGTCCTACATGCTGTGATTGTACCTCAGTAAAAGAATTCTTTAGTTCTAATTATGTCATAAAAAAAAGCTATGTTCTCACATTGGGGTTTAAAACGATAATAGGCTATAAATTCCATAAACAAAATTAAAAAAAATTGCTCTATAGCAGCGTGAGTCACAATGGAGTGCTGGTTACACGTTGTATTTGCGATGCATCAATGGGTACGAAGGCATGTTTAGTTGGTTGGCTGTTTAATGATTTTATGGCGCATCAACAACGACGGCTATTATGCGCCAAACAAAAGAAGGTAAAAGACAAAATAAATCACAACCAAAGTTAAAAGCACGCACAGGAAACATAACAAAAACACAAATAAGAATGTAAAAAGATAGAAATAACAGTAAAAAAAAAATCTATAGAACAATAAATTGGTATATGCAAAAGTAAGATACCCTGCTCAAAGTGGAAATAGTAACAACACGAAGGAAGTGAGTATACGCCCGAAACTGATAGGATGAAAGCTATGTAGATGTGCAAATGATCAAAAAAGGGAACATGAGGACGTAAGATACGTGAGTTTATTGCAGATTCATCAGTACATAGTAGGCCCACCTCGGCGGTTATAAAAGCCTGTAAACAGCTCGGCATTCCTTCAGCCATATGGTTAATGGTGTTCTGAGGTATGGCGTTCCAAACAGCATCCAATTGGACACTCACTTATACCAGGTTCGCCGCCAGAGGGTTGGGTTGTTTTACCTCTGAGCGGCACTTTTTTGCACACCATGGGCTAAATGGCCAGGTCACATGGACCCCGAAGGCTCAGAGAAGGTTGGGGCAGGGGACCCACTGGAACAGCTGTTGGGAGACAGATGGTAGCCTCCCGTCAAGGCCATCCAGCGTGTTCTTTAACGTGCACAGGGTATGGCTCTCCCACACACGGGGCCACGGCTTAACGTCCCATCCGACGGACGGCGGCCTTTCCAAGCCCATCGGTGTCCCCTACTGACCGTGGGCAGGGCGGGGAATTTTGCGGAGATAAATCTCAACGCTGACCCAGCTGGGACTCGAACCTGGGAACTACAGATTACGAGCCTGGCGCGCTACCGACTGAGCCACCCCCGCCCCCACCGCCGCCAGAGGGAGTTGGCGAAGAAGGCGATCCATAAGGTACCACACATGCTCAATGGGCGACAAGTCCGTGGGAAAATATCCACACCTTGGAGACTGTCCATGGTTGCACGTGCAGTGTGTGGGGTGGCGTTGTCCTGCTGCAGAATCAGGTGGTAAGGAAGGGGTAAGGAAGGTTGTGCCACAGGATTAATGATGTCATCAATGTAACGATTCGCTGTTAGTGCACCAGAAACATGGAGCAGAAGTTTCCAGCAGCCATATGTGATGCCACCCCATCCATTGTACCATGGTGGGGAGCCTTGAGACGGCTAATGGAATAGGTGTCCTCCTGTTGCTGATGATGCGGGAAAATTCTCGTCTGGCATGCCAAAACAGAATTGGGACTCGTGTGTGAACAACACTCTCCTCCATTTCGTAGTCTAATACGTTTCCTCGCTCGACACCAGTGGAGATGGTGCAACAGGTCATATCTCTGCAATGGCAGATGTCGGACTGGATGTCTCATCCTCATTGCTGTGTGATGCAAACATTGTCTAATGGTTTGCATGGAGACGACGGCACCTGTAGCGGTCCGCAAATCACTCTGCAGCACAGTTGCTGTGGTGAAAGGGTCGTGAATAGCCCTCCTACGGAGCATGCGATCTCCACAGCTGTGGTGCATCCTGTGGTGCAACGTGCTGGTTCCGTACCTGTCCTTCATGTCATTTGGTGTTCTATGATGTTGCGTGAGATGCACCATTTCACTATGCTGATATTGCATACCATGCGTGCAGTGATCACTCGAAGGCTGTATTTGAGCTCTCGCATATCGACGATTCGTCTTTTTTTTGTAAAGATATCAATTGTGCATAAGGGTTCGCCAGAATCTCCAAGGCATGTTCCGAACATTTTGGCAGCATGCACTCCAACCTAGCTGTTGGTCATGCTATGATACGAGCTCGTGGGTGCCCATATTTATCCATGACTTGACTGGGTATCACGTGTTCATTCGCTGCGGAACTTTGATCATTTGAATATCTCCGATGGCCGATTGCTTCCAGCAATTTACATATTTCTACTTCCATTCCTTCTTGGTGTTGCGATTTCCACTTTGAGCAGTGTAAAACCAAACCAGGTGTAACAGACCCAAGTCAGAGAAAATAAATACATCGCCATAAAATCAAAATCAGCAGTTAAAAAAAATATAAAAAAATACCTATCTTCCTATATGGGTCCAGAAAAGTAGGAAATGAATGAAGAATATCGATACTGCAATCAGTCACTGAGTAGCTATTCACTTCAAAGGAATATTGTGAAAGCTGTTCTAGTAGTTGTTTAGCACACCTGCCTTTATACCCAAATAAACCGTGCATTGTATGTTAAGTAGAAAGTACGTCCTTTCATTCCTATTCATTAGCACATGTTTCAACTATATGTACACAAAATGCCGCTCCATTCTGATCATTAGGTGGAGCTCCAGATAATTTTGACAAAACGTTCTACAGAACGGCACTTCTCTCCTGGTGTCAGAAATGTGAATTAAATTATTTTTATAGCTATCCCTAGCCCATGTTCTGGACTTTATGAACACCAATTTCACTCCTTTCTAATTATTAGTGGGTGATCCAGAACGTTCTAAATGAGTATCTTTTAATTGTAACCATCCTGTACTTATTTTTATTTAGGTCTTTTACTTCGAAAAAATAATTTTTAAACACAATGAATAGAAGACAACTGCAATATCTGACTACACTTTATCATATGCTTGTTAATCCAACTATAAATTGAAGATAAATCTTCCCTAATTTAACAGTCTTCAAGAAATGGATGGAAAGTTATTTTAAGATATACGTTTAAAATTAAAAGATGGCAGAATCTTGAAAAAAAAAATTATTCAGCAATATTACATCTTATTTTCGAGTTGATACGAAGAAGAACAATCGAAATTATCTGATGAGTTACAGGCAAAGGTGAGATCGATATTTCGTTTCGCATGTTAACTGAGTCATTGAACCTTCAGGTGAGAGCGTTAGAGAAGATGTTGGCGACGTTACATAAAGGAGAATAAGGAAATGATAATCCCTCATCCGCTTCCGCGATAGAAATTGTTTTTTCGAAATGAGCGCAGCTCTCTTTTTCGGGCTTAGTAAGAACTCAAAGAGAAACATTCTGACAATCTACTTTGAGGATGACATCGCGTTGAGAGCAAATCTATTTTGTAAACGTATCAGGAGATGCAATTCCATTCGAGAACGGAAGTCCTTTAACGGAGAAATAGAAAACAGAAAAACTATTAAATTCAGATGCTTTCAGCGGAGATAAAAGGCAAACATGGAACGGTAGTGACGACACACTAAGACAAATATTTTTTATAGAATTATAAAATTCGTAGAATTTCAATGAAACGTTGTTAAAGTATTAAATACCTGTGGGAAAAGGCGAAATACCTAAAAGTTAATAATATTTTGTATGTGTCCAGACTACAAAAGATCAGCAAAATTATTTCGTAAAAAAATAAATATCATGAATAACGTTTCAATCGCTTCATATACACTGTAGAGAAACAGACAATTTCCATTATTGTATGGGCTGATAGCCAAATTGGAAGATCTGAAATTTCTAAAATAAGATTTTTATGCAAAATTAGTCCGATCTCATAGATTGCTGAACAGAAATAAAAAGTCTCCCAGAATAGTTAATTTAAGTCAGTAACTCAAGTGACCAATGGCTGACAAAATGGAACATTACGGCGAATGTCGTTAATATAGAGTTACACAAGTTCTTTTTTCATGAACAAAAAGTTTAACGTTTTCAACAGAAACTGTTTAGAAGGGAAAGGTGTAAAAAGAATTATAACTACATTTAGTATCCAATGAATTTTGATCGCCTCCTATTGCCTTGCTGAAAGATCCAAACACCATTTAGGAAAGACATTAACCATGCACGGTGCACTTGATCTGTGACAATTTTCAACTTTGATTTGTTCAAGTGGTCCAAATCTTTCATACGTTTTCGTAACTGTATCATATTCCAAGAGAACATCCCTTAGACCACAACATAACTGTCATTGGCCTACAGCAGGCTTGGGCAAACTTTTTAGCCGTGTAGGAAACTGAAAATGCCAGAGAGGGCCGCCAAAGAAATATATAATCAATAACGTATTGCAACCAAAAAACATGCGAAACAAAAGAATATAATTTCATTAAAATTAATTATTTTAAGGAAAATCTGCTTCCCTGAAGTAGGAGTTCTGGTCCTTTATACATTCTTTTTCTCTTTTATAAATTTAATTGTCATCAGTAGCTCACGGGCTGCTCAGAAAGAAGAGGAGGGCCGTAGTTTGTCCAGCCCTTGCCTAGAGTAACAGTACAATGAACATGAGATTCATTATGTAATGCTGCTTTGGCCATAAGTCTATTCGTCCATCTCCATGGTGCAAAAGGACAGAATTCGTCGGAATAGTATAGCTTTTTCAAAACGTTCATACAAGTCACAGCTTCCGAAGTTGTGATATTAGAAGCAGAAGTCGTTGGGGGAATCTACTATGACACTCCAAATGATGAAGAGTTTAATTCATTGTGCTATTGGATATCTGCTGTGGCTGTTGACTTTGCATCAGCAGGTGAGTGTTCCTGCAAACTGCATGCAGGCGCGGACTGGTAAGGGCCATTGAGCGCTGTAGCGTCTTGGGCCCTTGGTACCTCATAGGAGCAGGATTTTCTAAGAATAATAATTGCTATTTTGCAGAAACTCCACAGAATTATGGAAAACCTATTTTAAGCTTAACGTATGAACTCTGAAAAAAAAATGTATTGTGTATGTGCTATATCTGTGTCCCTGAAAATAAGTGTCAGTCCGCCCCTGCCTGCATATTATATTGCAGAAGATGATAGACCATTTCTCACTTCACAAACAGAATTGGGGGCGTCTACTCTGATACCCTAAATGATGGAGAGGAGAGTTTAACTCATTGTGGTATTGGAAATATTTTGTGGCTGTTGACTTTGTATCAGAGAGTGAGTGTTTCCGCAACGTGCCTGTTATATTGCAGAAAGCGTTGGTCCATTTCTCACCTCCTACCCTCCCTTTGTGCTTACCTGTTGTTTTTCCTTCAGTGTTTGTCCCCATACACCACTGATGGGGAAACTACGGCTGTCGGAAACATTTTATCTGGCTTTGCTAAGATTTTCATAGGAATAGCTTCTGAACTTGCATTTTATTTTTGGGAATTTTTACGAACAGTGTTGATCGTGGTTGATTGCGAGTTGAACGACTGCTGCAAGTTCAAACCTGGTATTGTTTTATTGGCACTTCTTGCAACGACAGAAAGATGGCAGTACCAATTTTTGGCCTGTGGAACTTCAGAGTTTGTCCCAAGAGTCCCGCATTCGAAAAACGTTCCCCCCCGCTATCATACACCTTTACGTCAAATGCGCTGTAAAAGCCAACGAAACGTTATATTTCTGAGATAGTGTCACCCGTACACTCGTAAACAACAATCATACTTCTTTCAAATTCTCATAAATTCAGTCGTTTTCCCATTAGTCTTGCCCCTTTTAAATTCATGTCTCACAAAATTCACCATAAACTGAATGCTTCCACTGTTAGATCAGGGTTCGAAGATACACATTATATTAATAAAAGTGGGATGGGTGGATCAGTCGATAGCACGGCAGGCTCGTAATCTGAAGTTCCCTGGTTTGAGCCTCACCTGGGCCAGCATTGAGATTCATCTGCGCAAAACTCTCTGCGCTGTCTGTCATATGGGACATTTCATATAGGCTATGTCATATAGGCCGCTGTCCGTCATATGGGACATAATGCAATGGCCCCGTGTGCGGGAAAGACGCCCTGTGCACGTTAAAAGAACACGCTGGATGGCCTTGACGGGGAGGGGGGGGTGTCTATCATCTCTCCTAACAGCAACCCAGTGGGTTCTCATCTCCCAGCCTTCTCTGAGCTGTCAAGGGTTGGGTTGTTTTACCTCTGAGCGGCACTTTTTTTGCACACCATGGGCTAAATGGCCAGGTCACATGGACCCCGAAGGCTCAGAGAAGGTTGGGGGAGGGGGCCCACTGGAACAGCTGTTGGGAGACAGATGGTAGCCTCCCGTCAAGGCCATCCAGCGTGTTCTTTAACGTGCACAGGGTATGGTTCTCTCCCGCACACGGGGCCACGGCTTAACGTCCCATCCGACGGACGGCGGCCTTTCCAAGCCCATCGGTGTCCCCTACTGACCGTGGGCAAGGCGGGTAAGAGCTGTCGAGGTCCTTCTGACCTGGCCATTTAGCCCAATGTGTGCAAAAAAGTAACAGTCAGAGCTAAAACAACCCAACCAAGAGTGTTCGGATGCTCCCATGTTATTTTAGTAGAAACCCACACTTGAAGCTCCCTAACTTTGAAAACAATCTTTTTAAAGCAAACATATGATTGAAAATAAATTGATGATCTCACTGAAATGTTTCTAATCTCGTTTTTCAAAAATATTCGTTTATTAATTAAAGTTAATGACGTTGGAAACATTTAACAGCAGATGCTTCTCGTAAATGCTCGTCCAAATTATTTTCCTAGCATATCAGAGGAAAACACTTTATTTTGTCAGATTTATTGACACATGGCTAAAAGTTAAGCAGAAAAATGTGTTTGATGCAGGAATACCAACACATGGCTAACATATTAGACATTTTTGTACTTGTTGACCAATAATAAAATCTAACCGGCCAAATAAAGCATTTCTTCTAATATACGTAGAATACAATGCCATGAAATCGTTTATCACTTCTTTTTCTACTAAATATTTTTTTTCAAAATTATCAAAAACTGAAAAATATTATAAAAAAACTTCCAATGTTATTTTTATTTCAGTAAGCGATTTGTTGTAACAATTATGAAATGATCTGCAGTTTGAGGTATTATTATTTGTGTTTTATTTAACTGTTGAGGTAAATGTTACGATCAGTGAAGCGCGGTTTGAATTTAATGATACTGGTTCATTTTTTGGTGGTGTTTCTGGCACCACATATTGGTTATCACGAGACCCATTAGCTGAGAACTGAAGTAGGTGGTATAGTTTAATTGGTTAGATCATCTGATGTGTTCTCAGCCGATGTGGGTTCGGATTGCACATCAGTGAATATTAATTTGTTTTCAACCAACTCTTCATGACATTTTAATTGAACATTAAATAATAATTAGAGGTTTTACTAGGCAGAACATTTTAAGAAATATTACTCCAATATGCACTGAGCACATTAATGTAAAAATTCGGGAAAAAAAGTGAAAAGTGATGCATTAATACTCATAACTAAAGGATAATATTGTATCTCAAATGGTGTATAATGGAATGACATGCAATGCATTGTACATGACAGTTTTGCAAAGCAGAAGAAAATGCTTGCACATTTAATCACCATGAGCATGGATTGGGTTACCTCTGAGCAGCACTTTTTTGCACACAATGGGCTAAGTGGCCAGGTCATAAGTACCCCGAGGGAGCAGATAACGCTGGGGGAGGGAACTCACTGAAACAGCTGTTGGGAGACATATGGTAGCCTTTCGTCAAGGCCATCCAGGTATTAGTACTAATATTAATACCAAATCATTTTCCTCTCTGTACAAGGAGCTGCCTGGTACGAGCCATTGCTGAAGTCTTTGTTGGTTTTTGGGGAAATCGAATGACATTGCCAATCACAGTGCCTCCTGGAAGTGGTTGCCTGCAGGGGCCACCCTTGATGAGCATACGAGATTGCAAAGGAAAGAAAAGAATGGAAGAGAAAAAAATGGCGTGAGCATGAGGGATTTCCGGCCATGTTAGGTCAACATTCAAAAGGAATGTGGGTATGGCAGTAAACCTTAATTAAAGCTTTCTTAGATAAGTTTATAAATTGAAAATAATGATTCATTTAGACATAAATTGAATATTTGAAGATGAACTCAACACTTTCATTACAGGAATAAACATTTTTTGCTGGTTGGTTTGCTGTTTGGGAGTTTATGACGTATAACCAGCTCAGGCTATAATGCGTCATCTGAAATAAATTAGAGG
Organism: Ryuthela nishihirai; assembly: GCA_038380435.1. Taxonomy (NCBI): domain Eukaryota; kingdom Metazoa; phylum Arthropoda; class Arachnida; order Araneae; family Heptathelidae; genus Ryuthela; species Ryuthela nishihirai. The sequence continues at coordinate 87,832,745 of JAWZYU010000017.1, read as the reverse complement.
GTAAAAAGACACAGTCTCACAAATAAGGTTAAAAGCAAATAGGAAAAGGATGTAAAAGACAAAAGCGAGCAGCATAAATAACAATAAATATACATATACAAAAGGAAGATAAAACCGATCCCAGTGTAAAAGTCCCAGGTCAGATAGAAAGAATATAAACAACAAAGTTTAAGTTGGGTTGTTTTACCTCTGAGCGGACCTTTTTTGCATGCAATGGTCTAAATGGCCGGATCACAACAACCTCGAAGGCTCAGAGAAAGTTGAGGGAGGTGACCCATTGGAACAGTTGTTGGGAAACAGATGGTAGCCTTCCGTCAAGGCCATCAAGCGCGTTCTTTAACGTCCACAGGGTGTGGGCTCTCCCACACACGGAGCCACGGCTTAGCGCCCATCCGACGAACAGTGGCTGTTCCAAACCGGTCGGTGTCTTCTACTAACCGTGGACAGGGCAGAAGTTTGAGGAGATAAATCTCAACGCTGACTCAGTTGGGACTCGAACCTGGAAACTGCAGATACGAGCCATGCACGCTACTGACTGAGCCCTATAAAGCCTAAAAATTAGATACCCAGTAAAACGTAAATAGGCAAAGACAGGTGGTAAAAAGGAGTAGTCAGATAAAAGAGGTTCGAGAGTAAGAGGCTCAGACGTAAAATGGTGAAAGCTAAAATACATACGCCATTCGAAGGTCAAACAGGAAAAAATAAATTATATTAAACGGTTAAAACGTGTCACAAAACACACATTTAAGTTCGTTATCCTCCCGTAGAAGAATGCGCAATAAAGGAATGACCTAAGCGGAGCCAAGCATGTACAACTTCTTTCTTGCGATTCTTGCGAAAAGAGACTGCTATGGTTTGAGAATAGGCTTATACTTAAATCTACCGAATGAATGTATGTACATAGTATACAGGTACTTACTTGTGGTTGTTAATTATTAATCTCAAAGTGTTTATGAGCAATATGTTCTGATCAAGACCTTCGCCACTGTGCCCAGAGCTCAATAGAAAAATACTGACGGAATTCCACATAGGTAACCGGCAATGGACAGCCAGACAGGGGTAGGGCCGACTTGGCAACAGCATCTGCCAAGTCATTGCTTCTGATCGAGCACCAAACAGAAAAGAATGGTCGATTTGGCGGCTAGACGATGGAACTGCAACTGATCATGGAGGTAATAAGGTGAGTATCGGGATCGAAGCTTGTAGCGAGCTAAGCGAGTCGGTGTAAAGCACACACCGACGATGATGATTAGCTGCTATGATTTCTTTAAAAATCCTACTAATCATTTTCTCTCTGCAGGAACGTGGAACGTGAGGACATTACATAGAGAATATTCTCTGATGTCCTCATGCAGGAATTCCAGCGCAGACCTAGATATTCTAGGCTTGCAAGAGACCAGATTGACAGGTAAAGGTGAGACACTTAAAAATAACTTTAAATTTCTCTTTACAGGGAGGGAGGATGGAAAGCATCACCAAGGCGTGGGTCTGCTGCTCAGCAGACATGCTAGTGATGCTCTTCTAGAATTTATGTGCATTAATGAAAGGTTTCTTACAGCAAAATTTCAGACAAGAATTAAAGACTTGAATGTTATCTGCTGTTATGCCCCCACTGAGGATGCTGATGAAGATGAGAAGGATAGGTTTTACGGACAACTTCAGGATATTTTGAATTCTGTCAAGGAAGGAGATATTACCCTTGTTCTAGGTGACTTCAATGACAAAGTTGGTACTGACTCTGATCTTTGGGGAGGGGTGATAGGCCCTTTTGGTATTGGTAACTGCAATGGCAATGGGCAACGTCTCCTACAGGTAAGTAAACTCAATGGTTTCAGAATAACTAACACATATTACAAACACCGCGACATAAATACACATGGGTTTCACCTGATGGGCTGCATAGGAATATGATTGATTATATATTAATTAACAGCAAATGGGCTAGTTCTGTTAGAAATACCAGGGCATATAGGGGAGCTGAAATTGGATCTGACCATTACCTTGTTAAAAGTGTCTTGCAACTTAAACTTAAGAAGTGTTGTGCTAAGGTTAAAAAATTTACCTTTAATACTGAAGCTCTGAAAGATCCAGTTATCGCTAAAGCTTACCATGATAGGTTACTTAGTCATTATGACAATCATGGTTTGCTTAATACTGAAGTTGAGGAAGAATGGGGCCATTTTAAACAGGCTTTTTTGGAAACTAATAGTACTCTATTAGGAAAAAAGGAGCAGAAGAGCCAGAATTATCTGAGTGATAAGGCACTTGAGCTAATTTCGGAAAGAAAGAACTGCAAGAATGTCCTTAATCAATACCTTACTATTCCTAATAGAAAGCATTACAGAGAATTTAATAAACGAGTAAAAGATCAGTTAGCTGCTGATAAGAATCTTTGGCTTGATGGTTTGGCTGACAAAGCCGAGGAAGTAGTTAGACAGCACAACAGCAGAGAGCTGTACCAGATAGTTAATGTTTTATGTGGTAGAAAACGGACAGGCATACAAGGATTGCAGGATAAACAAGGCAAGGTTATATAAGGGGAGGATTCTGTCATGGCTAGGTGGGCTGAGCATTTCAGTGATGTTCTAAACAATGTTATTAGTTCTACTCCCATTGTTTGCAATGATGATAGATGCATTGGTGGCTTTAATGTTGGCCCTATAACACAATCTGAAGTTATTTTGGCTGTTTCTAAACTTAAACTACATAAATCCCCAGGGGTAGATGAATTTACTACGGAAATGCTTAGAGCTGGAAATGTTTCGGTTACCACTTGGATGACTGAAATTTTGAATATCTTTTATGATAAAGGCATGGTTCCTAAGGATTTTACCAGAGCTATTGTTATCCCTATTTTCAAAAAAGGTGATCGCAATTCTTGTGATAACTATAGGGGTACTACTCTCTGTTCCAGGTAAAGTTCTTTCCATGATTGTGCTTAATAGAATTAAGAATCTGATTGAGAGGCAATTGCATGATGCGCAATGTGGATTCAGAAGTGGTAGGTGATGCGTAGATCAGATATTTTCACTTAGGCAGATTCTTGAGAAATGTTTAGAGTTTCAGAAACCTTTGGTTGCTAGCTTTGTAGATTTCAAAAAGGCTTTCGACTCTGTTGATCGTCATAATTTGTGGTTGATCGTGAGATCATATGGTATACCAGACAAGTTAGTTAACATAATGAAAGCTCTCTATAATAACACTGAGTCATGTGTGAGAGTTGGTAAGTCTTGTAGCAATTGGTTTAGCATTACATCTGGTGTTCGACAAGGGTGCATTTTGTCTCCTTTTCTCTTTAGTTTGGTTGTTGATTATGTTATGCGAAATTCACTTCAAGGGAAAGATTTTGGTCTTAAATGGGCTGGAGATACGAAAATGTCTGATTTAGATTATGCTGATGATTTATCCCTTTTGGTAAATGATGTTGACGAGATGAACTCTTTCATTCGAGCTGTTGATGAGACTGGTAGTAGAGTAGGTTTGGTTATAAACAGAGAGAAAACTAAAGTGATGAAAATTGGTCAGGCAGGTTGTGATTCAGTTCATCTGAATGGTTGCAGTCTTGAGCAGGTGTCACAGTTTAATTATCTTGGGAGCTATGTAACAGATACTGGTGATGTGCGGCATGAGATTAACAGACGAATAGGGATTGCTGCCGGGACGTTTAAGAATCTATGGAGATTGTGGAGAAATAGGCGTATACACCTAAAGACTAAAATTAGACTGTATAATAGTTTGGTTCTTTCTAGGGTTAGTTATGGTAGTGAAACCTGGACACTTTGTAAACAAGATAACAGGAAACTTGATGCTTTTGATTCTAGATGCTTACGCAGTATCTTGGGTATTAGGTGTTTTAACTTTGTAACTAATGATGAGGTTAGGAAAAGGAGTTTGCAACCTCCTTTAAGCAGCATATTGTGCCGAGAGAGACTCCGCTAGTTTGGCCATGTTGCCCGTATGGATAATTATAGATTGGCGAATAGGGTTATGAACAGTGTGCCTAGAGGCCTCAGAAAGAGAGAGAGAGACCTAGGATGCGGTGGGCAGACAATGTCAAACAGGACCTTGTTAGAATTGGTGTGCAGTGGCCGGATGCAGTAGATGTAGCTCAGGACAGATATGCTTGGAGAACTAAACTGCGCGGTCTGGATGGACCTCCGTAGCCCATGGCTGCTTGAGGATGATGATGATGGTCCAAGGCAAAGCTTACAGCGTGCAGCTCTGCAGCAAAAATGGAACACTGCGGCGAAATCTGGTTTGAAATGATGACATCACAGCAGACGCCGATCCCACCGACGTGACAGATTTCGAATCATCGATGAAGATGGCCAAGAAGATGAAGTGGCTGAAGTTGCAGCCACCGTGCTATGTTCAGCACGGTGGATGCAAACAATTGCCGGTATACGCAGTCAAAGCATTTTTGCAACAATACGTTAATCTATTATGAATTGAACCAAATATTTAAACAGCAGCAAAGTATGTATTTTTTGAAATTCACCATCAACGAAGTTAAATTTAATTGCTGTAAATTTTTGAGCTCTGTTGAACACAATGCTCAACCTGACGCAATGTAAAATCGCAATAACGATCAAATATTTATGCATTACTGATAATTAATATTTTGGCATTGAATTTCGCAGTCGAATAAATGAGTCATTCATTTATCCATTTCATCCAAGAGGTTAGAAAATTAAATGCTTTCTTTTCGAACTATTTTGAAAACTAAACTTTTTTAAAGTTATCTGGTGATTAAATAAATTCGTCACAATGCAAATTTTTCAAGCTACATAAATGTCGTCACTGCATGCAAGTAAGGCTATTTCATCCTGAATAAGAATGATTAATAGAAATGCTAAAGAATTAAAAAGAAAATCAGCCGCTACGGTTTACAAGGACTTGAAGTAGACAGTTTCCAACTTAAAAAACTTATCTTGGTCACTTGTTGCCATCCTATTCACTGTGATGGACTTGTGCCATGCTCGTGGTGAAGTACCTCGTTTAGAAAAGAAGATAGAAGAGGTTCTGGCACTCGAGATTTGTGTTCCAGGAAGAAAAAAAGTTATGACAAGACTGATTTATGTGGTGCATCTAATTTGAGCGAATGAGATTAAAGCTCTTTTGTTCTTTCAGCTTTCATGTTTTTATACTGATGCGAAATACATGTTGTATTGGAACATCAACAACCCCATTATTCCTGCAAGCAAAGTCTTATTGTCAACTATTGTAATAAATACCTCGCTGGACATCAAATTCTTTTTTCGTTAAACTGATTACAATGTAAATAGATGCAAAATTTAGTGGCAGATTTCTTTCAAATATGAACAGTCTGTATAACATTATTCAATTACTTGTTTTCCGTAAACGTATTAGATACATATTTAAATTTGTAAATTACAAAAATATCACTAAAGTGTAAGAATGGCTCACGTTGAAAAAAGTGTTGCATTTCTTTTAACTGTGTTACTGAGTGGTGAATCGTGGTTTGGGTTAATTTACAGAATGAGGTGGAAGACAATGTCAAACTGAACCTTAGAATTGGAGTAGTATGTCAGTAGCCGAATGTAATAAATCTTGTTCAGTAGGGTTGAATTACAAAAATGAACTATATGGTTGGAATATCGTAGCATTTAGCATGGGATTCTGTTTCTATGGTTATTACTTTGGGGAAGTCACAGCTGGTTTGGCTCTTTTTGCTGACTGATTATATTATTTATTTATTTTGTCCCTCTACAGCGTTTGCAATGTTTTGAAAGCGGAATAAGAGAGGAATTTTCATCCACACTATTTTCAAACTATTAATATTCAGTCGATGAATAAAATAAAAGTATGATTAAACTATTTTACATGTAACGGAAGCATGTGATACCGTCGAAAGGATGAAAATACCCGCAGCTACTGGTGATCATCGACTGTGCTTATTAGAATCAAATAAGTATGCCCTAGAACGATAAAAAAGAGCAGAAAGCAAAAAACTACTGACAATGTTTGATAGCGAAGCAACCAATTTGTTTCAGGAATAAGCATGGATATTTTGTAATGAAATGTATTGACGTAATATTATTCCACCAAGAAAGTGGTCGCTGTATTCAATTCACTTGATCAGAATGAAAATAAGAAGGCAGAAAAAAAGATTTCGATTGATGACGTTCCCTGTTATCGGTGCCGCTCTCGTCTTCTATCTCGCAACTCAAAATCAAGTGGGAGCTCTTCCAACACAAAGAGATAAAGCTAAAACAAAGCTGTATGCGAGCAAAATGATTGGATAGAAGTAAAATGGCTGACAAATCATATTTAAGAGCACTGGCGCCGGTATATTTCTTCAGAATAGTAATGTTAGTTCGACTCTTTCACAAAGGTTTTCGGATTTTATAGATTAAAGAGTTATCTCTATACACTGAAAGCACTTATTTATTATACACAATGTACCCATATACAAACCTGCTTAACTCAGCCACAGCAATGCGGCCAGCCAAAACCCCCTGCGGACTATAGATAGGACAGATACCTACCTACTGTATAGCACACCTGCGATTGTTATGATGGCTAACCAAGACGACCTAAGCGAGTTCGTTCGTGAGAAGATAGTCGGTGCGAGGAAGATGGGTTGCTCTATCTGTGACTGCAGAATTTCTGGGATTTCTGCGGGCGACCATCAGACGCATGTACCAGTACTACATCAAAAACGACAAAACCAGCAACCATAAGGAAAAATGTGGCCGTGACGTTCGAGGTGAGCACAGTCTCTCCCATATTATAGTGATGGAATGAAAGACAACAGTGCAGATGATAACATTGGTATTCAATGACGAGCGACGAAAGTTTGTGTAAAGACCATTTGACGTACGATCCGCTGACGCCCACATCGAGTACCCATGTTAATAGCATCATCAACTATGAGGCTGCATTGGGAGAAGAAACATCACTAATGGATTGTGGAAGACTGGGTGGCTTGGTTCGATGAATCGAAGTTCCAACTACGACATGCGGAAGGGGGCTTGCGTGTATGGCATATACCACATGAGGCCATGGATCTCAAGTGTCAAGTCAGGGTTGGGTTGTTTTACATCTGAGCGGCACTTTTTTGCACACCATGGGCTAAATGGCCAGGTCACATGGACCCCAAAGGCTCAGAGAAGGTTGGGGGAGGGGAGCCACTGGAACAGCTGTTGGAAGACAGATGGTAGCCTCCCGTCAAGGCCATCCAGCGTGTTCTTTAACGTGCACAGGGTATGGCTCTTCCGCACACGGGGCCACGGCTTAACGCCCCATCCGACGGACGGCAGCCTTTCCAAGTCTATCGGTGTCCCCTACTGACCGTGGGCAGGGCGGGGAATTTTGCGGAGATAAATCTCAAGTCAGGGTGTTGCAGGCTGGTACAGGCAGTGTAATGTTCTGGGGCATGTTTACTTGGGCCACCGTGGAGCCACTTGTACCTATTAAAATCACCATTAACGCACAAGACTATGTTGATGTACTCGCCGACCACTTAGGTCCGTTCATGGCTATCCATTTCCAACAACAGTATCCTTTCTTTCAACAAGAAAATGCCTCGTCTGATCGCTCCTGTTTGGCGAAGGAAGGAGTTGGAGGAGCATTCCAGTGAGTTCAAAACCCACGAATGGCCCTCTCATTCATTTTCCTCTCATTCATTTGAAACTCATTCATTCTCTCATTCATTTGAACATTATTCAGTATCTGTGGCATGAAGTGAAGCTATGCATTCGAGCCCGAAACCCATCAGCAGCAACTCTCGGCACTTTATAGATGGCTGTCATGGAATCATGGGCCGCAATACCCCTGGAACACTTTGCAACTTTGCAACACTTTGCAGAGTCCGTGCCACGATGTGTTGCTTCTGTTGTGAGGGCGAAAGTGGAACCATACGCTATTAGGTGGTGTATAGAATAAACTCTCCTTTCTGCCTATTTTCTCAGTATTTATTTACAAGGAAAAAATTATTAAACTAATACAAAAATAATAATATGTTGACTTAGATATGACAAATATGAATACTACATATGAAATTCGTAATTTTTTGTGATTATATTTGGTGAGGGGAGTGCCCCAGGTAAGCTAATGGACTAGCTTCCTCTGTCAGTTGCCCTATAATATACACTGAGATGCCAGGTATTGGGGAGGCTCCCCTCCCAAGGTAAATCGGAGTTGGCAAAATTCAAAGCGACTTGGTAAAATCCAGGTGAGCTTTGAAAATTGAAATATTTTTTGTAAAATTTAGGGGAGTTGGCAAAATCTAGGCGACTTCACAAATCTAGGGAGTTGGCAAAATTCAAAGCTACTTGGTAAAATATTTAATTAAGAGGAAAATTATATAAATTAAAGCGGAAAATAATATTCCATTTTCTTTGTAAACGAGAATCTCATATTCGCCAGAGGTGATATGTTATTCTTCTAGTTCTGTTACGTTAAATGTTGTGTTTTGGACTTCGTATGAAAGTGTACATAGCCATGGTGATCAAGCTCACATATATAATCATGTCTCGGTATACAGTAAGAGATTTTATCTATAATGATGTGGGAGTTCGGCTCTCCCTACTTCTAGTCTTTCTCTTTGAAATAGTAGTATCGGAAATGTTGGATATAGGAAAATGGAACCAGGGGGCTGTTTCAAAATATTAATACCCGGAAAGGCATCAAAAATATAATTAATGATAAATATCAATATATACTTTATAGATTATGAAAGAGCACTAAAACAGAAAGAAAAAAAATCATATACTGTAAATGGGTTTCATTTCGTTCTGGCTCGATCTGATCACTTGGTCTTCTCCCAAAATATTTATCGATTTAATTTTTTGAGACGAAAAAGAATGAGATGATTTTAAATCATTGTAATATAGCGAGAAAGCGCTCTACATGGCTAATATTTTAAAGATAATCCTTCAGTAGACATTTCAAATGATAGGCATTCGATTCATTTCGCATATGTATAAAGGTAATGAATTAAAAAACTTTGGTACAAGAAAGTAGAAGTGTTTATGCATAATTTCTTTTTCCACAATTGGAATTAGGTATCTTATGCGACTAAATTTACTATTACAATATAATTATTTTTCAGTCGCCAATGAACTGCAAGAGAAGAAAAATTTAGCATTCTAAAAATGTAGAAATGTCTAAGCTGGAAAATGCCTAAATTACAAATTTTTCAAATTGCATTAAATTTTTGTCGTTACTCTTTATTATAACATCAATTATTCTGTTTTGAACAGAAACAATACTTCTTAAATTTGTAATATAAATACCTCCCCAACTTAAAATATCATTTGAAAAAATTAGTTGAAAAATATTGCTGTCCTGAGTGGGTAACGCAGAAGCATGCCATACTCTGACTTCAAATACCATATTGGATAACTAACAGAATGTATCCATGAAAAATAAAGTATTTTACACACATCATTATCAATAATATATTTCAAGATGTAAAACCTTTTTAACATTAATCTTAGTTTATCAGTAAGATATTTTATGTGCGGTTTCCACGTTTCATTACGAGCAATTAAAACACCTATATCGAAAACTGCAAACTTTCTCAATTTTAGGACAGCGACAAAAAATTTTATCTTTACATTTTGATTTATGTATCTGTAGTTGAAACTTATCAGAATTTGCATCTATTGAATTTTTTAAATGGTATAGGATATATTTAGTTTTGTAAACATTAGTTCATTATTATAGAACCATTTTGCAATTTTTTTCAAGTTCCGAAATTACCAAAAATTGCAATTCTTCATAAATATTAGCATTAAAAGTCAAAATCATATCATCAGCATAGATGTTTATATGGCAATTTAGTTTTTATTACAAAAATCATTGATATGCAGTAGACACAATATCGGTCCTAAAACAGATCCCTGAGAAACACCATTTTTAACTGATATAGGATCATTAATAATATTACGCAATTTTACAGCTTGTGATCTTTTTGAAATATAATCTCGATATATCCAAAACAATACCTCCAATCCCAATACATTTCATTTATGGAAATTTTACACACATCATTATCAATAATATTTTTCAATTCCATTTTTGAAATATCCATTTTTTGAAGGTTCCATTTTTGAAATAAGAAAACAAATCTGGTTAACTATATTGTGACGTACAGTATCAAATGTACATGTTCTGTACATGAGACTGTACATGTTCGAAAGATAAATTAATAATATACACCAGCGGTTCACGTATGTAATCCTGACACTGCTTAATTGTATTAGCACCAATGCCAGCAAAACCAAGAGAACTATTAAGATTCAAACCGGAAATAATACTTTTAATTTCTGTACTACAAGTGGGAAGTAAAAACACAGCATTATTACTCCAAGTAATATCATGATTTGTCACATCTTTTTCATTTCTCTTACTTATATTTTCTGCCACATTTGCAAAAAATAAATTTAAATTATTAGCTGTTATTTTTAACTACTTTATTACTATAATTATTAGGTGGATCAAGGCTAATAGGCTCAATATTCTTTTTCATAGAAATATCGATGAATCTATTAAGAAATTTCCATTGTTTTCTGATACGATTAAAGCATTTAAGGAATTCAGATTTAAAATAATTATTTTTGTCTTCACGAATCTCTGAATTAATACGATTTCTTATGTTTTTAAAGTTATCTTCATATAACTGATTATGTGCATATTTTTTATATTTCTTGTACAATTTATCTCTTAATTGTAACATATTAACCAACTCCCTAGTAATCCAAGGCATTTTAAAGTTTCAGTTTTTTCCTTATTAATTTTTATTGTTGATTCGCGGATTATTTGATCAAACACTTTCATAAATCACTATATGCAATTTTGAAATCCTTTTAGATCATAATATTTTTCCAGGAGCATTTATTTAATTTCTCCTTTAATAATTTATAATTTATTCTAGAAGAAAACTGATCTGTATTATTTATATCTTGCTAATTTTTTATTTGTCTACTGCAGATTTTTAAACCCGATGGATAATAATCGAATATTGTAATTTTTGCAATTAATTTTAATAACTATTTAGCTTAATATCAGTCTTATATTCATGCTTCAATTTAACAAAAATATGATCAAGGCAAGACTCTACATTATTAAATTCTCTAGTTGGATTATTAATAAATGACCTAAAACCATACGTTGCCAAAACACTTAAATATTAATTTACATAATCGTATGTACAAAATAGCTGTAGAATATCAATATTTATATCTCCAATTAAATTTACCTCATGCCTTTTTAATGACAAAAGAATATTCTGAAACTCAATCAAAAATGTTAATGGTGAATAGCAATATGATCTATATACACACGACAAATTTAAATAGTTTCTTATGTGAATGATTACGTATTCTGCAATAATCATATTATTACTAATAATCTGGTTAACTATTAAGTTATATTTTACAAAATACATTACCCCCCCCCCTCAGATTTACTGAACTCTCTAGATTCGTAAAATAAATAATAATTCTCTAAATCAGTGGTTCTCAACCTTTTATGCTTCACGTACCTCCTGGAAATGTCTATGTAACTGGCGTACTCCTTATATAGATAGATAAAACTGTAGTTATAGTATAACAATGGGAATAAAATAAAACATATAACATACATATTAAATTTTGTATTCATAAATTACATATATCGATAAACACAAAAAAAAAAACATTTTTTGCACAGCAGTGTTACCAACTTGGAGACTTTGTTACTAGATCTAGCGACTTTTGAGCTCTCATGGCGTACCCCACGTTGAGAACCCTTGTTCTAAATGATACCAATTCCTTTCATCCATATTTCAATTGATATTAATATATCAATTTGGTTATTTAAGCCCTTAAGCAAAACCTCTAATTGACTTAATTTTTTTCGCAGGCTTCTAATATTAATTAAATTTGAATATTCCCGACAATTCTGGTTCACAGATTGGGGAAATACCACTCTTACGTCGATCCAATTTTTTTTATGGACTCTAAAAAAATTCGGAAAAATAACAATAACTGAAATTAACGACTCAATTTTAAAATTATTCCGATACAGCTGACATATAAGAAAGTTTTTTTCATTAATAAATGAATCTGTCTAATAAAAATGTGATTATGACGTGATGATCATTACGTAAGCTTCCTTAGCTGGTCCAGTTTCTCAAACAATAACAATACTTATACGGAGCCAAATGAAACCATCTATACCATTTTCGGGAAGAGAAACCTTTGGCTTTAAAATATTTTAGTCATTTTCAATAGAAGAGAAGGGCTAAAGGAAAAAAAAAACGTGATCCGGATAGTGTTAATAAATCTTCTAGCGACAAATTTCACTAATATTAAGTGAATAAAACTGATACAAGGAGAAGTATTTTAACCTGCAAAGTTACCTGCCAAAAGAATAGAGTCAGTATCTGAACACGTGTCTGTCACAAATGCAGAATTGCTATCACTTACCTGGATAATATTTGAGAACTACTTCTGGCGTAGGTCCAGTGTGGTTGGCGGGATTTCGAACAGGATCCATGACCTGCAGCATCGCACAACGGAGCAAGCGTCCGGACCCCACTGATGCTGGTTCTAAGAGTGGCGTAAGGCCTGGTTCACAGTAGCATTGGCCGAGGGCTGGGTCACATCGTGCCTGCCGTTCCTCGCACGCTGGGTAACAGGGGCGGGGCTTGTCCTTGCAGCCACCTGTCGGACAAAGTGCACACTGTGAATTGTCAACTACAGGAGTTACTTACAGGGAGGGGAAACAGTTTAAAAAATCGCAGTCATACTATACTAAGGGCAGTCCCACAAACAAATAAGTGGGCAAGTTCATCAAATTTAAGTGGAATGGAACTGAGGGGGAAAGTGTAAATGCCATTCCGGTTCGGAAAAAAGAAATACCAAGAGCATTGGTAAATTGAGATTCAAATGATAAAATCTAAAAAAAAAAGCTAATACTAAAGTTACATGTCGTACTTAAAGTTACAGTCGCGCCCAGAAGGGCGCGATTGCCTTAGACAAGGTGACCTGAAATGGTTAAAGCAGAAAATGCTCGTCCAATTTTAAGACAGATTATTTGAAGCCATTATCTTCACTGTTGTATTCCGCTAATACTGGGTGGAGGAGAAAAATTATCTTGAGCACAGTGGGATACGAACCCACGACCTCTTGACAACATGTCAGGTGGTCTGACCGCTAAGCTACCGGCCGCTGATCAAGATTTTCCCTGTTGTTGTTGTTATTAAGTCTCATACCCTAGTGTCAAGTAACTGTTATGAATGCAGATAAAGTCTGCATTCAGAAGAGCTATTTCAGGTTCATGAACAACGCCAAAAGCTCACTAAGGCTATCCAGCAGTTATGCTTTTTGAACGTCTCTCCATGCATTGTGCATGTTGGTATGTATATGTTAGTAATCCATGGTCATCAGAGCGGTCCAAATTTTTTATAGGAAAATATTCAATTTATTAATATAAGATTTATTCTCAGTTTTCTTCGAAAATATACATATACAAAAATTATGAAATCAACATAAAAATAACACATAAGTATAATAATTCCGTTTAACAATAATTTAATAATAGAATGAAAATAATAGGGCAAAGAATAATATTACAATTTCAACATCAAGGGACAAAAATGTACGAAACCAAGTAAAACAAAACTGTTTAGCCTTTTTAAAATCTACTGAAACGTTTCTCATTCTTGTTATGAAAGTAGCGTGCTAGAAATGCTTTGTGCTAAATATATAAAATGTCGTTTCAATAAAATCACTCTATGATAGTTTCAGTGCCCAGAATGTGTACCAGGGGAGTGTGTCTGTCATATGTGATTCGTATGGCTTCATATCAATCATATATCAATATATATATCAATTATATTGACGTAATTTGTTCGAGGGAAACTTGTTCAAAACTGAAATTGGTTAGACAAGCATTTTGTGGAAAAACTGATCGATAAAGAGAATATCTGAAAGGTAGGCGAGAACAGCAGAAAATAAAAACTCAAGAAAGAAAACATCCACGCTTTCTTGAGTTTCAAAGCACCGGGTTCGAGACCCAGATAAAGGGTCTCGAACCCGGTGCTTTGATCAGAAAAAGCAATTCTTTTGCATTTAATAGTTACTAATAAAATATTACTATCTGCATTTACCAATTCTCAATTAGTTCGGAATTCTACTGTTAGAGAGTGCTAAAGGCGGAAAATAATAAACTTCATTATTTTTGAAAACGAACATCCCATGATCTCCAGAGGCGATACGTTATTCTTCCAGTTCTGTTGTTTGAATGGTGGATATTGTGTACATTGTTTATACTGTGCACTGGTATACATTGAAGCGGGGTTGCCTCAGTCGGCAGCGCACCAGGCTCGAAATCTGCAGTTTCCAGGTTGGAGTCCCAACTGAATAAGCGTTGAGATTTATCTCCGCAAAATTCCCCGTTCTGCCCACGGTTAGTAGGGGACACCGACGGACTTGAAACGGCCACCGTCCGTCAGATGGGGCGTTAAGCCGTGGCGTCGTATGCGGGAGAGCCAAACCCTGTGCACGTTAAAGAATATGCTGGATGGCCTTGACGGGAGGCTACCATCTGTCTCCCAACAGCTGTTCCAGTGGATCCCCTCCCCCAACCTTCCCTGAGCCTTCGGGGTCTTTGTGACCTGGCCATTTAGCCCATTGTGTGCAACAAAAGTGCCGCTCAGAGGTAAAACAACCAACCAACTGGTATACATTGTGAGAAATGTACTTCATATGAAAACGTGGGGTGTAGAGACGAATTCGGGTTCTAATTTTGGAGCCCGAGATGAAAATTACTGAGCATAGACCCGAACCATTTTGATAATTATAAAGTCTGATCTCGCCCACACCAGATTAGGAAAATCCAAGGGTAAAAGTTTCTCTGACACATAATAAATCATACGAGGGACGTTCAAAAAAGTTCTTGACATTCCTCTACAGAACAAAAACCATTGCACTTACCTCAACAAAACTTTTCCTGTTCTTAAAGTACCCCCCCACCTCTCCAGCATCTATGCCAAGTTTCATACGTCTATTCCATTTACGGGAGAACGCCTGGTTGTACTCCTGTTCCGGAATACTTCATAACTCTGAATGAATGCATTTGTAAAATCTTGCTGGGAAGCCTTTTTCAAGGGTGCAAGATTTTTTTTAATTTTGGAAACAATCAAAAATCGCGTGGTGCAAGATCCTGCTCCCGATAGGCCGTAATTTGCCGGGTTTTGTGAGCACTGGCATTATCATGAAGAAGGAGAACCTTTGACATGGTTGTTATTGGACGCCGCTCTTTTATCTCTTTAACCACTTTCGACAAAACAATGTTCGTGTAGTATTGGTCTATTATAGTCATTTTCTCAGGTAAGGTGTCCATGGCTACCACTCCTTGGGAATTGAAAAAAATTGTGAACATTGTCTTCCTTGAGTGAAAGTGTTGTGGGAGGATTTGGCGATGCGGTTCATCTTCCAAAACCCAAACAGTTGTCGATCTTCCCGGGAATTGTATAGTAAAAAAACCTATGAAAATGCCTGTTAACTGTTTCGGGCCAATAGGTTCATAGCCAACATCTCCTTGCACGATTCGAATTAATCCTATTACTGGTTATTACATACTTAAAAAAAAAGATCAAAATTATTTAATAGCTAAATTTAAATCTTGAGGTTATTTGGAACAAAAAAATATTATAAAAAATTAGTTTAGAGTTACTTTAGGAAAAGTGTCGGGATAATTGCTTCTCTCCATTGCGAAAGGTTTTGTGTAGTTTTGAATTGGGATAAGCTCACTTTCCTTTCCTTCTGTCGCTTTTTTTTTTCTCAGTTGTATTGAATGGTATGTATTTGACTTCGATGAAAGTGTGGATAACCATGGCGATAAATCTCACATACATACATGATTATATATAATATATATATAATCATGGAAGCATATACAATAAGGTATTTTTCTAGACGAGTGCGGGTTCGACTCTCCCTACTACTAGTTTTTATCTTTGCTTTTTACAAACTAGTGTCTCGTGGCGTGGGATCATAAATATTTGTTGATTCATTTTGTATAAATGACCTAATTTTCCTAAAAAATAAGGTATTGATATTTTTTATGAAATCCTTCAGGTTTTCCGTGCAGTACTTGGTTGTGGTATATCGGTGTTACAATAATCGTTTCGGTTGATGAAAATAAAAATATTTTCTGTAAATGATAACTTGAAGTAAGAAGATGGACTTATAATGACAAATGCTTTGTTGAACTCTAGTTTTTGTCCGTGTCATATGGCAGCAGTTGAAAGAGCTCCTCTAGTAGATTAATTCAGTCAGATATTTCGATTGATTCTTTTGATTTTTCCTATGTAGAGAAGAGGATTCGCTGAATTATCAGATTCTGTGTTTTAATTTACGATGGGTGCTACTGGTAATGGACAGAAAAATGGAAACACCAATGTTTTCAGAAAGCCTTCGGTTTATATTAAACAGCGGCGTCTACGTACCATTCGATGATATGGTACCATGTCGTCGAGAGAAGACCTTAGCGATTTTGAAAGGGGCATGATTGTTGGAGCGCATCTGGCAGGAGCTTCGGTGACTAAAACAGCTAAGCTAATGTTTAATGAGGAACAGTAGCCGTGGCCCTGTGTGCGGAAGAGCCATACCCTGTGCACGTTAAACAACACGCTAGATGGCCTGGACGGAACACTACCATCTGTGTCCCAACAATTCTCAAGTGGGTCCCCTCTCGCAACATTCTCTGAGCCTTCAGGGTCCTTGTGATCTGGCCGTTTATTCCATTGTGTGCAAAAAGTGCCGCTGAGGTAAAGCAACCCATCCCACGAGGAACAGTTTCCAAGGCCATGTCTGCATGGGAATCTAAAAAGAAGACATCTGCAAAAGCTAACAGTAGACGTTCGAGGGTTAGGGCGATATGCAAAACTAAACCGACGAGTTGCAGCTGATCAGTGGTGTATGGTTTTCAACGTAGGATGCGAGAGGTCAGTTTCGTCAAAAATAGTACTTCGAGAACTCCATTGAGCTGGATATCATGATTTAGTTGCACTTCACAAGCCACTCATAGCATCTGTCAACGCACATCGTCCTGTCCATTGGTGCAAAGGCCACAAGCTGTGGAGGAATGTGATATTGTCTGACGAATCATCCTACATCTTGTTTCTGACAAATGGACGAGTGCATGCGTAGTGCCAACTGAAAGAAATTTACTACTCTGATTGCTTGTTTCCTACTGTTAAGGGTTCTGATAGTTCTATAGTAGTGTGGAATGCTTTCTCGTGGTATGGTTTGGGCTTGTTTTGTGTGCACAGATTCCGTTAAAAGGCAAGATTATTGCTAATAGATTCGTGACAGTCCTGAGTGATCATTTTTATCCAATGGTACATCATTTATTTCATTAAGAGAGAGAGAGAGCTGCCTTGCATGATGATCATGATACAGTCACCAGATATTAATCCGTTGAAAAATATTTGGGAATTTCTTGAACAACATTTAAGGCAGCGTTTTGCAATGCCATCGAACAAGCAGAAATTGATCACGTTCCTTGTGGATGAATGATGTCGTAATACGTCCTGCTGATGTTCAGACACTGGTAGACTCTATGCTACAAGGTACAGGCTGTACTGCACTCACGTAGCGGCCCAACACTGTAATAGTTATTTTACTTCATTGCTTCCGTTTTTTTGTCCATTACTTCTAACTATACTCCACCAACATGGGATGTTATGTCTCTATAGAGCTTTATGGAAGATAAAATGGCTACAACTTGCAAATTACAATATAGTAAAACGCAGTAAGAGGTTTAATAGGAAAGAATTATAAAATTCCTACGAAATCTCTTACCATGTTTAAAATTTTTTTACTCTAACCATATAACTTTTCAATTTATTGTTGATAGCATTTCTGATTACTGGAAAGTGCATAATACATGAGGTATATTTAGTATCTTGAGGTTTGTTATATCGAAGATACATGCTGTTAAGTTCATTTTTGCTGATAAGTGCGTTTTCATTTTGAAGTGATATGGAGAGAGTGCATCCTAATGAAATGAATGTATGACTGAGAGTTCTTTGTTCGCAAAATATTGGTTACTGCAAAAACGATATGTTCTGAAGAATAAAGATGACACAGTTGAGATAAGTGAAATGCTATTGTGAACTGAGTTAAAAGGTATTAATTTGTTAATTAATGAAGGTTTTCTGTAAACAAACTTGAGTCGTAACGATATATTAAAACATCATGGAATGATAATTTTTTATTGTTTTCAAAGGAAGCTGTAAATTTTGTGGATTGGCAGGCTGGATTTATTTCGTTTAATAATTCATTTAGTGCAACTGTTGAACACTGCCACATAATAAATTTATCGCCGATATATCGTTTACATGGTATTTGTTTTCAGTGTTCTTCTGATCATTATTTCATCTTCGATGTTTCGCATAATTATATTTTACAGAAGTCCCGATAAAGGTAAACCCATTGGCGTGCCTTTTGAGTTTTTATAATTTTTTTATTGGATAAAAATTAACTCTTATTGGTTATTAAGGCTGTAGCATCAGTAATAGCAGTAAGTTGATTAGGTTGGTACTTGTTCCTATTTTCAGTTCCTTTTTTATTACAAGTTCGATGGTTTTTTGAACAGAAGTATTGGGATAAAGGCTGGCAACATCAAGTGATAACACGAAACAATTTTTTTGGAACTTTTATGCTGTGAATACTTTTTAATTTCGATACAATTAAGTTCTTGAATGATTTTTGTGTATTTTTCTTCAGATTGCTCGCTGTTAATGATTAAAAATGACATGTTTTGTCAGCTAATAATATTTATACATTGGAGTATCTTTTTAATTTCTGAAGATAATTTATTTCTTGAGCATATCTGTTATGTATTTTAATTGGATGATTATAGCAATTATTTATAGTTCTATATAATCGAAATATCTCTTTATCATGTTATTTTAGAATAATATATTGGATAATCTCTTCTAGATCACGTATAAGTGAATGTATATTTTTAATGTAATTTTTTATACATATATAATTTTGGAAAAACTCTAGTTGAAATTTCAAATACACTCCCTTTGAACAATACTGAAAACTGAAATGAACTAAACGGTTTCTAGATTGTCTGGAAAACAAGCGTTACTAATCTAAAACTGAACCTTCTATCGTTTCTGTACATCCTAGACACCCTCTCATCCACAGGATTCCCAAATGACAAACCAGAAGAGAAAATGGTATCGAAGGGAACGCCCTTTAGAGGTCTCTCAATCTTTTGACAAAATGTTACTGAACAAATGTCGAAGAAATTTCCGCATACCTATCAAGGGCTAGATTGAGATGTCATTGAATGATGATACACACGACTCTACACCGACTACACACATTTCAGATGACTGGTTCTATGATGTGCAGTAGTGGTGGCATTGGACTGGTCTATGCACATGGATAAATAGGTTGTGTACACGCACCAGATCATTTGGGTAGACGTGGCCAAGTGGCTAGCGTGCTTTGCTACTAATAAAAGGGATCCAGGTTTGATCCCCGAGTAAGGGATGGATATTAATTTATGTTGTGTTTCTGCTTTCATCACAGAACTTCTCTATGACGTATTAAACTGAAAGGCTCATGTCAGATCTCCGTGGTAAGCAACTGCTTGAGGGGTGTCTCTATTTGTTTTTAACATAAGACTGACTCTCTGGAGGTCAACCCTCAGTTGGTTACCTGTAACAAAGCAGTTCCACAAAGCCATTTACCAGAGTTGATGATTTTCGCGTGCTGTGATCCTGTATTGTGGCCCACTTCCTGGCTACCATATTTAGGTGTGCTTCAACACAACGACAAAAATAGCACTGTACACTGCCGACATGATGAACATCCCTTGCAGTAATACTACCTATCGCAATCCTACCTATTCGTGGTATTGCAATTTTTAGTTTCGTTGTCTTTTGAAAATCAACGAGAAGTAAATATACACTCGAAAACAATTTATTAAAACATATTAACAGTTGGGTTGTTTTACCTCTGAGCCGCACTCTTTTGCACACCATGGGCTAAATGGCAGGTCACATGGACTCCGAAGGCTCAGAGAAGATTGGGGAGGGGACCCACTGGAACAGCTGTTGGGAGACAGATGGTAGCCTCCCATCAAGGTCATCCAACGTGTTCTTTAACGTGCACAGGGTATGGCTCTCCCGCACACGGGGCCACGGCTTAACTTCCCATCTGACGGACGGCGGCCTTTCCAACATATTAACAGTAATTATGTAAATAGATATATTTTTTGGTCTGTAAATGGCACTGTCTTGTCCCTCTACTTTATTTTTATTACTTTGCCTTTGCTATTGTATATATTTATGTTCACTGTATTTTCTGAAGTATCCGAAATAGGAATGTGGCTCATTAGTTATCATTCTTGTTCAGTTGTGCTGTGCTCGGGAACCGTGCATCGGGGTAGTGATTTGATGGCACTGCGCGCCACTTGTAGCCGTAGGGCTGTTGCTGTGATGGAGAGGAGCGGCGAACAATAAACGAGCAGACTGAGTGTTGCTGACAAACAGAGCGTCGTTTGTTTAGCGCGTCAAAAGGACGTAGCTCCTTCTCGGGAACCCTAAAGGAGAGGGTTCAGTTCTGTGTGAACTAGGTACTGCAGGCAAGGATTGAAATATCCTCTCGCCGAGTTTTGAGGTCGGTAAAGAGATTTCTGTGAAGTACAGATTTCCACCTCCTTATATGAATGCTTGCAGTAGTGAAGCAGCATTTAGGTTAAGTTAAGCTGTTTGGAGAAAGTCCGCAAGAGCATCTGTAAAGCCATTAACTTCTATGAGAATTTGGGCACAGCTAAAGAACTCCACAAACGTTAATTTTGCCTTCAGTTTCTAACGGGAAATTTCAGGACTGAACATTTTGGCCTGAAGGCTAATTACCCCACACACGGCTCAGGTAAGCCTGAAGGCATTTGCCGTTCTCTCGTGTCTTCGATGTGATGTGAACGGTTCTAAGTAGTGCGAACCTTGATGAATTATTATGTAACGTTGCCATAGTTTGTGCTATCGACGAAAATAAGAAATCGAAAAATGTAAATTGCACAAGCCTAGTTATTAATTAAGAAACACCAAATGTACCTTATAAATTCATATGTAATTCTTAACTTATGAAAAACTAAAGTATTATACATTAAAATCACTGGATATTTACAGAGTTCAGGTAAACAATTAATGAAATGTTTATTACGACAAAAGAGAATAAACTTCATTATAAAATGACTTCACGTAAAACTGACAAATATGAGATTAATTTTTCAATTTGCACTCTGACCTGCATTATTTGAAATTTTATTGTCTGACTGTATGGATTCTAGCCCTTTTCTTACGTTGTTATGCCATCTACATAACTATCAAGAACACAAACACTTCAGCGATATAGGAGCTTTCAAAGAGAAGGAAGTTTACATTTTTGCGACTTTAATATCCACTAATAAGAGTAATTTCAATTAATCGGAAATACAAATCGCAATATATTATTATTATCCATAAACCATAAAAACAATGTTTTATTTCTTAAAACAAAAAGAAGCGAAATATCTGCAGAGGAAGATGCAAAAGTGGAAATAATAACATTTTAATAAAATTAACTATATGAACCTCGCTGTTTGCCTACACCAGTGTCAACAGTTTAAGAGATCGTTTGCTATCAGCGCCACTGAAATTATAACTTAATTCACGCACTTTTGGCAGATTTTGGGGACCCAGAACTTCCCAGAAAATTGTCTGATCGACCCAAAAATTTCCGTACGGGGTTCATTGGGCAATACCGTATTCCGTTCGAAAATCAAGTCTCCATTTTTAACAGAATCGGAGATAGAATTTCAGAGAGCATTTTTTTTTACCATTCTCCTGTCGACAGCGATAATAGAAAAACGAGTTCAATTTTAAGACTGCCGAATGAAACATGCATTTCCATCCCCTCCAAACGTTGGTGGGGATATCTGCTAATTAGATACGTAATTTACAATCCAATCGTTTTAAATGAAAAAAAAAAACATTAACTTATTAGCTTCGTTTTTACTTACTTCGCTTTCACTATCACGCATACTAGACGACGAACTCATAAGAACACTCTGATCGACGAGAAACAATAAATTATCATTGTACTCTAATTTAGCTATGTAAAGGTCGTCTATACCAGTACCAGACACTCTAGATTTCAAAACTTTCTTCTGCTCTTTTTGGAAAGCTCTTCGCAGATTATTTATTATTTTGGTGAGTTTTCCGATTGGCAGTAGGATTCACTTCCTTCATCTTTGTTGTAACCAGCACATTGTACGATTGAATTTTTTTATTCTGTTATGATAATCTTTACACGTTATCTTCCATGAACACTCATTGTCGCAAAATAGTTCAATAAATAAATCTTTCCCAAACTGGTTCATCTTCACAAAATCGCAAACCACTGGATATAGACAGCAGCACCCAGACCGATGTTTACGCTACGAAAACTTTGAGCGAACTGAGGATTGGCTGCAGGCAGCGCCACAAACGTCAGGTGACACTTCAGATCAAGCGACCTGACCTGTCGATCTTCTGCCATTCCAAAAGTTCTTCAGGCCAATTTTTTGGCCTGAGCAACCACACACAGGTACGGTAAACCGGATCAAAAATGGACAGTTCAGATAGACCTGAAGACCAAACTAAATATTTGTGGGGGGCCTTAAGACCCACAGAATCAAGCATATTCCTTTATGGGTTGGGTTGTTTTACCTCTGAGCGGCACTTTTTTGCACACCATGGGCTAAATGGCCAGGTCACATGGACCCCGAAGGCTCAGAGAAGGTTGGTGAGGGGACCCACTGGAACAGCTGTTGGATATTCCCATATGTACATACTGTATCTGTGTGAATGTAAATAAACAGTGTCGTCCTCTACTACTGAGCATTCTTTTATTTCATCTTCCTACATGACATTTAGCAAAGCACGTCTGAAGCACACTTTAGTACGGGTTTTTACACCCGTACTAAGCGACCTGAAAGTACCCTCGAATCGTGGTTTCACCTACGATAACGGGTGAATATTATTTAAGTGGAATTAAGTTATTTAATCGGAAAGGTTTTACATCTCTCCCCTCAAGGCCATGACAGGCAACTAGTCATACACTTGAAGGAGCGCTGCGTACTAATCCTCTTTGAAAAGAAACAGCCATGCCTAGCACTTAAAGTCTGAACCCGCCTTCTTGTGCATGCTGTTAATACCTTTCAAAATAGATATTCTCTACTGGAAAGTGAGAGCTGATAGATATGTGTGACCTGCTGGTCTGGTCACCTATGGTCACATTTTTTTTCTGCAATGCTGAGGAGTGGTCAACTTCACAGGGTCCTGGGGCTAACAATTTAAACCCAATGGAATGGCCTATGGCTTTGAGCTTGATTACGGATCCCGACTGATCCTGGTAGGCTTCTATGGAGGGGAAACTTACTGCTGTGCTTATGGGTTGCAAGGCCGAAGTGAACAGATGCATATGATATCTTATATCAGCTGGTTGAAAAACCTTATCAGAAGCTATCGCAGTTATCTGAGTCCTTATTTTTATGGGCATCACCAACCCCTGGAGCAATGTGTCTCTGACAGGTCAGTTTCGATTTTCATTCTGGTCCTTGAAAAGACCCATTTGTAAAGGTGGTGCCTGAATTCCTACCAGCGTTGGTGGATTAAGATTTCAAGGGTGGGGGAATCGGTGTTTGACCCATGCCTGAGATTAGGGAGCTGTTTGATATTGTTGGCGCTACTTTTCTCAATAAACCTAGTTTCTTCAATATTCATACTAATCATTTTCTTTCCATAAGAACATGGAACGTAAGGGACGTTGCACAGAGGTTATTCTCTTGACATCCTCACACAAGAATTCCAGCAATTATAACTTAGATATTCTGGGTTTTCAAGAGACCAAATAGGCAGGTAAAGGTCAGATATTTTGAAAAAAAATAAGTTTGTCTCTTCAGGGAGGAAGGATGGAAAGCATCTCCAAGGCGTAAGTTTGCTTCTCAGCAGACACACTGGTGATGCTCTTCTAGGATATAACTGCATTAATTAAAGATTTCTTACAGCTAAATTGAAAACTAAGATTACAGACTTGAATATGTTCTGTTGTTATGCCCCCACAGAGGACTCTGACGAGAATGAGAAGGATGACCTTCGGCGAAGAGTAATAGGTATCGTTTAGCATTGTTATTTGCAATGACAGTGAAGAACATCTTTTACAGGTCTATTAAAAACTTAATGGTTTTTAAATAACTACCGCATTCCACAAACATTGGAACATTTATAAATACACGTATATTTTAACTAATGGGTTGCACAGGAATATGATTGATTACGTATTAATTAACAGTAAATGGTCCAGTTTGTTAACAATGCCAAATCATATAAGGGAGCAGAAATTGGGTCTGACCTTAATTACATAGTCAAAAGTGTCTTATAAGTGAAGTTTTAAGAATTGCTGTGCTAAGGTTAAAAGAATTATCTTAAACACTGAAGCTTTGAAAGTTCCAGATTTAGCCAAAGCATACCATAATAGGCTACTTAGTCATTATGACAATTGTGGTTTACTTACTACTGAAGTTGAGGAAGAATGGGAACAGTATAAACAGGCTTTTCTTGAAACTAACAGTAATCTGTTGGATAAAAAGGCGCAGAAAAAACAACATTTGAGTGATAAGGCTTTAGAGCTTATTTCAGAAAGTAGGAATTGAAGGAATAATCTGAATAAACACCCTGTTAGTCCTAACAGAGAGCATTATAAAGAGCTAAATCAACGTGTAAAGGATTAGTTAACAGCTGATAAGAATATTAAGCTGGATAGCTTGGGTCAGCTAGACAGCACAATAACATGGATTTGTACCAGGTAGTTAATATTTTGTTTGGGAAGAAACAGGCTGGCATACAAGGATTGAGAGATAAACATGGTAAGGTTATTGAAGATGAGGATTCTGTCGTAGCTAGGTGGGCTGAGAATTTCAGAGAAGTTTTAAACAATGGGGTTAGTTAGATGCATTACTGGCTGTAATGTTGGTTCTATACAACATTCTGAAGTTATTTTGGCTGCATAATGAAAACTGCATAAAACCCCCAGAGGTAGATGAAAAAACTACTGAAAGAGAGTTGTATGTTAATGGAACATATATGTTGCCACATGGCTGACGAAATATTGAATATCTTTTATGATAAAGTGTTGCTTCTAAGGATTTTACTACAACTATTATTATTTCCATTTAAAATAAATGTGATTGTAATTTTTATGATAATTATAAGGGACTCAGTCTGCTTTCTACTCCAGGTAAAGTTCTTTACATTATTTTTCTTAATAGAATTAGGAATCTGGTTAATCGACAACTGTGTGATGAACAGTGTGGTGAACTAAGTGGTAGGAGATGTATAAATAAAATATTTTCATTTTGATTCTTGAGAAATTAGAGTTTCACAAACATGTAGTTACTAAAATCCATCCATAGTAAATACACAGATTATCTGTAGAAATAGACTTCAACAATTATTAAAACCATCTGAAAAAAATTATCGCTGACGCGGCGAGAATCGCACCCGCAACTCTCTAGAAACATGCCAGAGCTCTCTGCCTGTTAAACCACGCATCGGACGCTAAACACTTCCTGAATAAGATCTAAAAATCTTTCACTAAAATGTGGCGGATCTTGCGCCATTTCAGTGAAAGATTTATAGATCTTATTATGGAAGATTTTAGCGTTTGGAGATCTAGAGGATTGCGGGTTCGATTCCCGCCGCGTCAGCGATAATTTTTTTCAGATGGTTTCAATAAATGTAGTTACTAGCTTTGTAGATTTCAAAAAGGCTTTTGACCGTTAGATCATATGTAATATCAGGCAAGTTAGTTAGCATAATGAAAGCTCTCTATAATAATAGTGAGTATTATGTGAGAGTTGCTAAGGCTTGGAGCAATTGATTTATCATTGCGAGGTATTCGGCAAGGATGCATTTTGTCTCCTTTTCACTTTAGTTTGGTTATTGACTACATTATGCGGAATTCTGTGAAAGGGAAAGATTTTGGCTATAAATGGTGTAGATATTTCAAAATTTCTTATTTAGATTATGCGAATGATTTGGCCATGTTGGCTAATAATCCTGATAAGATTAATTCTTTCAATAGGGCTGTTGATGAGACTGGTAATAGAGTAGGTTTGATGATAAACAAAGAGAAAACTAAAGTGATGAAAATTGGTCAGTCAGATGTGCTTCCGTTGCTTTGTACGATTGCACTCTTGAGCAAGTATCGCAGTTTAGTTATCACGGAAGCTGTGTAACAAATACTGGCGATGTGCAGCTTGAGATAAGCAAAATAACTGTGATTTCTGCTGGAAATTTTAAAAATCTATAGAGAGTATGGAAAATAGGCGTATACATCTAAAAACTAAAATTATGCTGTATAATAGTTTGTAGGGTTAGTTATGGTATAGCGACCAGTGTTTCTGTGCAATTGAAGAATCTGTAGATTTTGAGTAAAATATTTAGCGCCTCCTAAATACAAATAAATCGAAATGTATGTACTTTTTTCATCTCTTTGAACTGTCAGAAATTACTAAGCACTACACTCACTAAAATCACTCTCTAGGTGCCATATCTTAGTAGGACATTAGTGATCATGGTCTTCCATAAATCTCTTTCTTCACGGCAAAAAGAATATCAATTGTAGATTGTTCATCCATTTTGATAGATTCTTTATAAAAGCTAATTTTTGTCTTCCTCAGTGTTTCTTTTCTTCAATCATTCTAATTTGAACAATATTTCCAATTGCTTCTTTTCTCGAAATGTGTTCAAAGAAATCTGTCTCCTTCTGATAGACATTAGCATATAAGTCTTCCAAATTGCTCTAAAGAGAACATCTTCATTTGAGGTGTGGTTTGTTCAAAACTTTCAACACGCGTCTCAAGAACCACATCTCAGTTGCTTCAATTTCCATTTTTTTAAAAGTTAGTGACTTGGTCAGCATTCTGATGCATCTGCCAAAACTGCCATTATAAACTGTCCAAAACTCCGAGTTTTGTCTTCACAGAAATTTTGATATTTTTTAAGGATACTCTTCATTTTCATTTTCCTAACCCTATTCTTTGATTTATTTCTTTATTACATCTGATGTAAAGGAGATTCCCAGGTTGTTAAATATATCTACTTGCTTTAGTTGTTATGCATTTACTCTAGTCTGCATTTAGGAATAATTTTACTATTGGAGTTTTCATATCCTCTTTTCTTGACAGTTGATATTTAGGCCCATCGTTTTGCTTTCTTTAACAATATCCATATTTTGCAATTTTCGTCTGAATCAGCCATTAATAGAGAGTCGTCTGCATACTTAAAGTGTTCAGATTCTGTCCACGAATAACGAGTCTTAGACGTTTTACACAATTAAACGAAGCAAGCGAAAAGAGATACATCCTTGCCTTACGACTTTTATAATTGAAATGAAATCGCTTAATTCATTGCAATAAGAATAATTATTGTAGTAGTTTAATCCCAAAAGATATTTTTTGTTATTCTCAGATGCTTCTCCGCTAATGCCGGATTTTTCTATTATTTTTAAGAAATCTTCAGATTTGATGTTATTAAGAGTTTTAGTGTAATCACTGAAACAAAGAAAGGGGATTTCTGTTCCTCCCTCTGACAGCATTTACCATAAACGCAGCATTCTTAGTTCTACGATCTTCCACAAAGCCACACTGAATATTTAATCTCTCTGGTTCTATTCTATTTCTGGCTTTGAAATCAAGACCTCATTAAAAAGAGCTAACCTAAATATAAGCCCTAAAAGTAGAGGACGAGCCCTTTAAAAGGTTTTAGAAAAATTACAAAAGTGCTTTAGAATATTATTTTAATGCTTTGTATCAGGTTCATATTTCGTCACTTTTTAGTAATACACAAGTCGAACTAGATTCATCAGTCATTCTATTTCTTAAACTGTCTTTTATGAAATTCATTTCGGAAAATAATGACTCGCAAGCATATGTAGAGGAGAAAATTGATAAAATAGTCGTCGCTAGTTTTTTTTAGACAACTAAAAGTTTCCGGGATGGTATTCCAAGTTCTCACCCAATAATCGATCATTTTCAATTATTTCCCAGTCATTTCTCAAATCGACAAACTTTTGTTTCCATATAGAACTGGATTGAAAATCGATTAATTGCATTTCTATATCTTCCAAATTCAGCTACTCAAAAATTTCAAAATTGAATTTATCTGCTGATGTTGTGTCCGGATGTAAAATAAATTTTAATGTTTCTGCAAATTGACTGAACTTCGTAAGTTTTGAAGAAATTTCGTTGATTATCGACTGAATAACTGCAGAAAACTCTTGTGTCAATTTAACTTGATCTTGTCAATTTAACTAAATGATTTAGTTAAATTAGTCAATTTGACTAAATCGGCAAAGAATATGTTTGTATTTGGAAAATAGTTGAAGGTGTTGGAAATAACGTCATGATTGAAAATTTGCAATTTAGCTTCGAATGCTGTGATTAAATCACACATGACAATAACTGTCTTGTTAACATCTTGCAGTTTAACATTAAATTCATTTAAATGTAAGCACAAATCAGTAAAAAAAATTAATTTGGAAAGCCATTCGACGTCCAATAATTGATTATACGTTTCAGTGATTTTCTCGTTATGTAAAAAATGTCTTAAGTTCATCTTAAACACTCAACAATTCTTTGAAGAACTTGTCAACGACTTACCCATCGGATGTTGTTGTACATAAGTATCGTTGATAAGTGAACCACTGTACACTGACTTCATTTAAAAATTCTAGAAATTTTCGTTTATTTAAAGTGCGTGCAGATATAAAATTGACCAATTTTGTTACAAGGCTCATAACATCTTCTAGAGCGACTTCAAACTGGCCTTTGCACATAAAACCTGCTGATGTATAATGCACTGAAAACTCAGAAACTGAATGTCCAATACGTTCGTAAATAAATGAAAAAACCATTTTCTTTTCCAGTCATACTGCGAGCACCATCAGTAGTTACTGATACAATTTTGGAAAAATCTATTTCTTTTTCAGCGAGTGCATTTACAACTTCGTTGCAAATATCTATTCCTTTAGCTGTTGCTAATGATGTTAAACTTACCAATTCTTCTGTGATATTATTTCCAACACAATAGCGAATAAAAATTGCTAAACGAGCTGATCCAGTTATGTCAGTACTCTCATCAAGGCAGAGAGAAATTAACCAGAAGAGTTTATATATATTTTTTCTGATGAGTTACATTTTTAGCCATTTCCAAGATTCTATCTTTCACCGTGTTTCTTAGCCAAAGGAATATCTTTTACTCTTTGAATAATTTTTTCCTTTTTTCAAAATCTTCAAAGAGAACTGGTGCGCATTTTAACCATGCTTCTATCATATATTCCCCATCTCTAAAAGGTTTCCCCGTGTTTGGCAATTACGTTTGAGGCAAAAAAACTAGCAGCAGTTACATTTGAACGACTGCCGATAAATTTCATTAGGGATGTTGACTCAATATTTCTATTTTTAATTGCCCGAACAATAAATTCTTTTTGTTCGTCCTTGCTTTTCTCAAGGAGCGATTTTTAGTTTGTCTCATAATGCAGTTTTACTGACGACGGTCTGGATACACTGTCCCGGAACATAAAACACATACTGCTTTATTGCCTTTGTTAATCATGCCATACTGTTCAGTCCACCAACTTTGGCTGCTTGATTCTGATAATTTTTGTTTTTTATTTTCACTAGCCATGGTAAGTAGAACTGTAACAAATTTATTCAAAAATAAAATCAAAAGTTTTATTAAATTCCTAAATTAAATTTAGTTTATAATAACACATACAGCAAAAACAGTGCATATACGCAACAATAATACACTTGCCGCTGCTTTCTGCTTACTTCCGGATGCGCAGCGTGAAGGCGAAATGCATAAGAACGTACGTTGCGATTAGAGACGAGAAAAGTCCGGGAATTCTACGCATGAGTTAGTCGCCGCTAGTTATCTACAATGTGTCGATCACAAAAATAGAGAAGGGGACAGAAGGTGAAAGTACGCTTTGCGCAGCTTATCGCACACGATTTCTTGAGGGCAGCCATTTGTACGCATTGTTTAAGTTGGCATTACGATAATTTTACATTATGGATAATGTTGCCAACTATATCAAACAAAAAAAGTAAATTAAAAAAATTGAATTATTTATATTACCACTTTATTGGTCTGTAAATGGTAGCTAGGTAGTCACTGGAAGGAGAGCTATGCACCAATCTCCTGTGATGATGCAAAGAACCGGCCAGGCCTAGCACCTAATGTCCTACCCCGCCTTCTCGTGGTGCAGACCGTTAGTACCTTTCAAAAGAGATACTCTCTTGTGGAAGTGAACGGAAGGGGAGGCTGCCAGATTAGTGTGGCCTACTGATCTGGACAACTATGGCTACTTTTCTTTTTTTTCTTCCCTGCTGAGCAGTGGTCAACCACACAGGGTCCTGGGTTGGGTTGGGTTGTTTTACCTCTGAGCGGCACTTTTTTGCACACCATGGGCTAAATGGCCAGGTCACATGGACCCCGAAGTCTCAGAGAAGGTTGGGGGAGGGGACCCACTGGAACAGCTGTTGGGAGACAGATGGTAGCCTCCCGTCAAGGCCATCCAGCGTGTTCTTTAACGTGCACAGGGTATGGCTCTCCCACACACGGGGCCACGGCTTAACGTCCCATCCGACGGACGGCGGCCTTTCCAAGCCCATCGGTGTCCCCTACTGACCGTGGGCAGGACGGGGAATTTTGCGGAGATAAATCTCAACGCTGACCCAGCTGGGACTCGAACCTGGGAACTACAGATTACGAGCCTGACGCGCTACCGACTGAGCCACCCCCGCCCCCAGGGTCCTGGTGCTGACCATATATACCCACTGGACTGAATTATGGCTCTGAGCTTGATTATGGATCCTGAATTTGCTGCACTGGTGGGCTTCTGTGGAGGGAAAATCTTCCGTTGTGTTTTCTGTTTGTTTGTGGGTTGACAGCCCCAAGTTAATAGATTCACAGGATATGTTTATCAGCTGGTGGATAATCCTGAGCAGAAGTCATCGCAGGCACCTGAACTCTTTGCTTCTATTGTCATCGTCAAATTCTACATTGGAGGAAGTCTTCCAGTGTAGATGGCTTCAGCCTTTAGTAGTGGGGAAACGGGTCTTTGCCCCATGTCTGCGATTAGGGGGCTGTTTGATATTGTTGGCATTCCCTCTCTCAATAAACATAGTTTCTTTAAACATCCCACTAACCATTTTCTCTCCATAGGTAGTTGGAATGTGAGGACCCTGCACAGAGCTTTTTCTCTTGATGTCCTCACACAAGAATTCCACCATTATAATTTAGATATTCTCAGCTTGCAAGAGCCAGATGGACAGATAAAGGTCAGATTCTTAAAAATAATCTTAAATTTCTCTTTTCAGGGAGGGACGACAATACGCATCACAAGGCGTAATTCTGCTTCTCAGCAGACACGCTAGTGATGCTCTTCTAGGATATGAGTGCATTAATGAAAGGTTTCTTACAGCAAAAGTTCAGACAAGCATTAAAGACTTGAATGTTATCTGCTGTTATGCTCCCACTGAGGATGCCGATGAGGATGAGAAGGAAAGGTTTTATGAACAACTTCAGGATATTTTGAATTCTCTCAAGAAAGGAGATATTACCCTTGTTCTTGGTGAATTCAATGCCAAAGTTGGTACTGACTCTACCCTTTGGGGAGGAGTAATAGGCCCTTTTAGTATTGGTAGCTGCAATGGGCAACGTCTCCTACAGGTAAGTAAACTCAATGGATTCTGAATAACTAACACTTATTACAAACACCGCGACATACACAAGTACACATGGGTTTCACCTGATGGGCTGCATAAGAATATGATTGATTACATATTAATTAACAGCAAATGGGCTAGTTCTGTTAGGAATACCAGGGCATATAGGGGAGCTGAAATTGGATCTGACCATTACCATGTTAAAAGTGTCTTGCAACTTAAACTTAAAAAGTGTTGTGCTAGGGTTAAAAAATTTACTCTTAATACTGAAGCTCTGAAAGATCCAGTTATAGCCAAAGCTTACCATGATAGGTTACTTAGTCATTATGACAGTCATGGTTTGCTTACTACTGAAGTTGAGGAAGAATGGGATCATTTTAAACAGGCTTTTTTGGACACTAACAGTACTCTTTTAGGAAAAAATGAGCAGAAGAGCCAGAATTATCTGTGTGATAAGGCACCTGAGCTTATTTCGGAAAGAAAGAACTGCAGGAATGTCCTTAATCAATACCCTACTAGTCCTAATAGAAAGCATTACAGAGAACTTAATAAACATGTAAAAGATCAGTTAGTTGCTGATAAGAATCTTTGGCTTGATGGTCTGGCTGACAAAGCCGAGGAAGCAGTTAGACAGC
The DNA here is from genome assembly GCA_038380435.1 of Ryuthela nishihirai. Taxonomy (NCBI): domain Eukaryota; kingdom Metazoa; phylum Arthropoda; class Arachnida; order Araneae; family Heptathelidae; genus Ryuthela; species Ryuthela nishihirai. Next base: position 87,800,310 of record JAWZYU010000017.1, on the reverse strand, counting down.
ACAACATCAGAGAGCTGTACCAGATAGTTAATGTTTTGTGTGGTAGAAAACGGACAGGTATACAAGGATTGAAGGATAAACAAGGTAAGGTTATAGAAGGGGAGGATTCTGTCATGGCTAGGTGGGCTGAGCATTTCAATGATGTTGTAAACAATGTAGTTAGTTCTACTCCCATTGTTTGCAATGATGATAGATGCATTGGTAGCTTTAATGTTGGCCCTATAACACAATCTGAAGTTATTTTGGCTGTTTCTAAACTTAAACTACATAAATCCCCAGGGGGTAGATGAAATTACTACGGAAATGCTTAGAGCTGGGAATGTTTTGGTTACCACTTGGATGACTGAAATTCTGAATATCTTTTATGATAAAGGCATGGTTCTTAAGGATTTTACTAGAGCTATTGTTATCCCTATTTTCAAAAAAGGTGATCGCAGTTCTTGTGATAAATATAGGGGTATTAGCCTACTTTCTGTTCCAGGTAAAGTTCTTTCCATGATTGTGCTTAATAGATTAAGAATCTGGTTGACAGTCAATTGCGTGATGAGCAATGTGGATTCAGAAGTGGTAGGGGATGTGTGGATCAGACATTTTCACTTAGGCAGATTCTTGGGAAATGTTTAGAGTTTCAGAAACCTTTGGTTGTTAGCTTTGTTGATTTCAAAAAGGCTTTCGACTCTGTTGATCGTCATAATTTGTGGTTGATTGTGAAATCATATGGTATACCTGACAAGTTAGTTAACATAATGAAAGCTCTCTATAATAACACTGAGTCGTGTGTGAGAGTTGGTAAGGCTTGTAGCAATTGGTTTAGCATTACTTCTGGTGTTCGACAAGGGTGCATTTTGTCTCCTTTTCTCTTTAGCTTGGTTATTGATTATGTTATGCGAAATTCACTTCAAGGGAAAGATTGTGGCCTTAAACGGACTGGAGATACGAAAATTTCTGATTTAGATTATGCTGATGATTTAGCCCTTTTGGCAAATGATGTTGATGAGATGAACTCTTTCATTCGACCTGTTGATGAGACTGGTAGTAGAGTAGGTTTGGTTATAAACGGAGAGAAAACTAAAGTGATGAAAATTGGTCAGGCAGGCTGTGATTCAGTTAATCTGAATGGTTGCAGTCTTGAGCAGGTGTCACAGTTTAATTATCTTGGGAGCTATGTAACAGATAATGGTGATGTGCGGCATGAGATTAACAGACGAATAGGGATTGCTGCCGGGACTTTTAAGAATCTATGGAGAGTGTGGAGAAATAGGCGTATACACCTAAAGACTAAAATTAGACTGTATAATAGTTTGGTTCTTTCTAGGGTTAGTTATAGTAGTGAAACTTGGACACTTTGTAAACAAGATAACAGGAAACTAGATGCTTTTGATTCCAGATGCTTACGCAGTATCTTGTGCATTAGGTGGTTCAACTTTGTAACTAATGATGAGGTTAGGCAAAGGAGTTTGCAACATCCTTTAAGCAGCATATTGTGCAGAGAGAGACTCCGTTGGTTTGGCCATGTTGCCCGTATGAATAATTATAGATTGGCGAATAGGGTTATGAACAGTGTGCCTAAAGACCTCAGAAAGAAGGGGAGACCTAGGGTGCGATGGGCAGCAATGTCAAACAGGACCTTGTTAGAATTGGTGTGCAGTGGCCAGATGCAGTAGATGTAGCTCAGGATAGACTTGCTTGGAGAACTAAATTGCATGGTCTGGTTGGACCTCCGTAGCCCATGGCTGCTTGAGGATGAGGATGATGATGATTAAAATTGTTATAATTTGCAATATTTAAAACTGGCGTCTCAATCGGAAATCAAAAACATACAAGTTGTCAAAATTCATGAGCTGTCAGAAAACGGGTATTTAATATTAGAAACACTGAATCTCCGTACGGTCGCAAATGTAACAAAACAATCAACCGGCCGCACCAACACTATCACAAATTTTGCAATCGCGTACACACACGCGCTAACGATGCGTAAAAAATGGCAACATTCAATTTTAGACGCATCACGTGATCAGATTCAGCTTCTGTCACCTTCCCTATTTCTGTGGTGTCGAATGACGCGAGGAAAAATCGTATTTGTTTCTTTCGTGCAAAACAAAATTTTACTTGTACATATTGTAACAATTAAAAAAAATGCATAATTTGTAAGCGCATAAAATGATATAATCTGTAAATCGTTCACGTGCCAGCAAAAGTTTCGAACGTCACCTCTGGCACGCGTGCCATAGGTTCGCCACCACGGATTTAGTCCATTGGAACTGCTGCTAGAATTTTAAAAGAATCTATGAAGAGTGAAAAAAAATAGGTAAATACACCCTACTGCTAAACTTGGGCTTTAAACTAATTGGTCCTTTTAAAAATTACTATGGTACTTAACTTGCTACCTTCTGACTCTACACTGGATGGCCAAATTATTATAAACACTGCACCGTAAGGGAAGGGGGAGGGACGCCAGGAACATAATCTCCTGTCTATCGCGCTCCGACCATGAGCTCCATTTCGAAATCAGTCAGATCAGCCTTTTTACTCTTGTCCCACTTGACTTTGCTTTCCACCATGCCTTTTCCGCTTTTATAGGACTTGGTACAGTCGGTCAAAAAAGTATCCGAACGCTATGGTTGTATACAAAGTTCAGAAAAAACAACTGGCAACGATTTTTTTAGAAATTAATGATCTGGCAACCTTCGTGTACCGTACACGAAGGTTGCCAGATCATTAATTTCTAAAAAAAATCGTTGCCAGATTTTTTTCTGAATTTTGTATGCAACCATAGCGTTCGGATACTTGTTTGAGCGACTGTACTGACGTAGAATACTTTCGTCAGTAAGAAATTTAACTCCTAACTTTCTCTGAGCCCTGGGGTCCTTTTGACTGGCCATTTAGCCCATTGTGTTCAAAGAAAGTGCCGCTTAGAGGTAAAACCACCCAACTGTATTGTGCGCAAAGCATTATGAAACATGCAAAAGCATGCAAAATTTCTTACTGACGAAAGTATTCTACGTCAGTACCAAGTCCTATAAAAGCGGAAAAGGCATGGTGGAAAGCAAAGTCAAGTGGGACAAGAGTAAAAAGGCTGATCTGACTGATTTCGAAATGGAGCTCATGGTTGGAGCGCGATGGACAGGAGCATCTGTAACGGAAGTAACGGAACTAAATGGAAAATAATATGGCATTCCGTAGGGCTCTGTTCTTGGATTCCTATTGTTTAATATTTATATTAATGACCTCTGTGAAATGAACATTAATTGTAATATTACTACTTTTGCAGATGACATTGCATTGACGTTTAGTAACCAAACTATTACAGATTTATTGTCCAATGCCAATAATGTTCTTGAGAAAGTAAATATGTGGTTCGAAAACAATAAACTCCCAATTAATAAGAATAAAACTAAATTTGTTTCATACAAGTTGAAAAATAACCAAAATGCTGTAAATACCTTTGTCATTAAACTGCATTTACCTGAAATTTATAAACATATTGATTGCCATTGTGATGACATAGAACAGGTTGAGAGCATTAAATATTTAGGTATTTTCATAGATAATAATCTAAAATGGAAGAAACATATTGACTACATCACAGATAAAGCATGCTACAAACTATTCAAATTACAACACTTGAAATGCAAAGTTAATCTTAATATGCTGCGAACATTGTACTTCTCATGGATACAAGCTGCATTTAAATACGGTATAGTTTGTTGGGTGGAACTTATGTCTCGGTTATTATCTGTAGGAGATTCATACGGCAGATATTAAATTTTGAACTACAACTACACATATATAAAGTAGAACTACATCTCAGTAATTCCTACAAAACATTCTTGGCCACGGAAATCAATAATATTAAAATAGGAACGTAAACATTTCCAAAAATACTTTACTGCAATAATGTTTCAAGCATTAAGTACCTTAGTCGATATTTTTGTACAATTATGCAATCTCTGATTAAGATTAAAGAATAATCCCTGTTTTTGAAATATCATAATTTACCAACTTATTTCAATGCTTAATTTTATTATTTGCTGATTTTGAACCCTCTTTATATGAAAACAAGATCTGATTTATGAAAAGGTTTGCGCAGTTTACTCAGGTATGTGAAAGCCCACCATCAAAATCACACGCCAGTGTTGAGCTTAGCAACTGTTTCTCCTTCGAGTAACGAGGGAAATTGACGGGATCAGAGTGGTGCAGTAAGCCGTCCGTAATTAGTGAGTCACGAGGTGAAATCCGATTGTACATACGATAAATTTGATGCGATCGAGGTACACGGTTGCCAATCAGTACTTTTAATCTCTGTTCGATCTTTTGGAAGACAAGAATTCTCTCCTAATTATACATATATGGCACAGATAAACCTGTTGCATGGAAATATGAAAGCTACCAGAACAATCGACGTATTTGTATATCGAGAATTTTCAACAGATTTCGTTCTGGGAAAGGTCATTTCTTGTACACTGTCCTACCAAAATTATTAGATAACTTCCACTTTTATGCCGCTTATTAATGCCGGTTTATAGTCAGTGACATATGAAAAAATAATAAAGGGACAATTTATTATACACACCCACCTAATAACCTGTGGGTCCACTTTTTGCCCTTACAACAGCAGCCACACGTCCTGGCATAGAGTCTACCAAAGTTCGGGTGATGTTGAAGACCATAATTCCAGGACAGCAATCCATAAAGCGACGACAGCTGCCGGTGCTGGTTTCGGGCTTAAATCTATCGCTCCACTTGGTCCCATAGATACTAAATAAGTTCAAATTCCGAAGAGTAAGAGGGCCATTCGAGGGTTGTGAACTCACTGGAATGCTTCTCAAACCAGTCTTTCGTCAAATGGGGGCGATGAGATGGGGTGTTGTCTTTTTGAAAGAAGGTATCCTGCTGTGGAAAATGGATAGCCATGAACAAGTGTAGGTGGTCGGTGAGTATTCCATCATAACCTTGTGCAATGATGGTAGTCTCAATAGGTACAAGGGACCCCAAGGTGGCCCCCATAAACACGCCCTAGAACATTACACTGCCTTTACCGGCCTGTGCATGGTTTCATGTCGTCTATGCCACACACACTCACACAACCTCCCGTTTGTGTGTTTTAGTTGGAACCTCGATTCGTCAGACCAAGCTACCCATTTCTAATCTTTCACAGTGTCGGATTTTAATCCATCGCTCCACTTTATCCTATAGATTAGGGGTTTTCAACATGGGGGAAGCGGTAAAAATGTTTGGTGTACGCTGTGAGAGCTCAAAGGTCGCTAGATAAATGCTATATATATATGTTTTATTTTATTCCCATTAACTATAGTTTTATCTGTCTATACAAGGGGTAAGCCAGTTACATACACATTTCCAGGGGGTACGTGAAGCATAAAAGGTTGAGACCCACTGCCATAGATGACTAATGTGGGCGACGTTACTTCGTTACCATTGGCGACGTTTCCTTCGCTCACTGCAGCCTCATAGTCCGGTGATGTGCTGTTAACTCGATGTGGACATCGGCATTGTCCATTTGTGCCCCTCCTCGACAGGGAACCACCTTGACGTGGTAGTGGTGGTGGTGGTGATGGGGGGGGGGGGGGGGGGCTTGTGGCCCAGTGCTGTCGTAGACTTTGCAGACTAGTTTGGGCCCCGGTTGGACAGAGTTAAGACCATCCAAGGTCGAAGGCACTGCTGACCGGTTTGGGTTGGGTTGTTTTACCTCTGAGCGGCACTTTTTTGCACACCATGGGCTAAATGGCCAGGTCACATGGACCCCGAAGGCTCAGAGAAGGTTGGGGGAGGGGACCCACTGGAATAGCTGTTGGGAGACAGATGGTAGCCTCCCGTCAAGGCCATCCAGCGTGTTCTTTAACGTGCACAGGGTATGGCTCTCCCGCACACGGGGCCACGGCTTAACGTCCCATCCGACGGACGGCGGCCTTTCCAAGCCCATCGGTGTCCCCTACTGACCGTGGGCAGGACGGGGAATTTTGCGGAGGTAAATCTCAACGCTGACTCAGCTGGGACTCGAACCTGGGAACTACAGATTACGAGTCTGGCGCGCTACCGACTGAGCCACCCCCGCCCCACCGGTTTGGGACCCGGTTGGACAGTGCTAAGACCTCAATCAGGTGCTCAGTGGAGCAAGTTCGGGGCCCTGCTGAACGACTTGGTACCTCTAGTAGGCTAGGACCCTTTTTCAAAATCTGGGTTCAAATAAGAGTTCCCACCCAGGGAGCCGATCCAACTTGGATCTATATATCCTTGTTGTGGCTAACCGGGGAACAGATTAAATCTAGGTTTTGACCGATGTTTTGACCCTTTCCTTCTATAGAACTGCTCGTCATAGGATCATCCGGGATGAGCTATATCTATATGGTATTTTCTTGCCCCTGACCATAGTTAGTGCTAACACGGCAATTCCCTATACTGGTAGTGCCTCCAGCGGAACTATTGGGTTTTGTAACGTGAATATTCTTATCTGTCCACTTGTGCCATCGTAAATTAAATGCGAAACTCTCATATATCGATATATAATTACGATATCATCATCGTAATTTTTGCGAAAACTCTGCTACCGCGTCATTGAACGCTGATGTTATCATCTGCACTGTGGCCCTCTGTTCCGACGTTACAATATGAAAGAGGTGGCACTCACCTCGAACATTAATTGCTGGGTTACAGCCACATTTTTCATGGTGGCTGTAGGTTTTGCCAGCTTTGATTTAGTACTGGTACACACGTGTAATAGTTGCATTTTGAAATCCCAGAATTCTCCAGTTGGAGATATGAAGTGGTTGGATATGTTATCTTCCTCGCACCAGCTATCTGCCCAGGATAGAACTCGTTCAGGTTGTAGTGTTTACCGATCATAACTGTCGCAGGTACATTATACAGCAAGTAGGTACCTGACCAATTTATAGGCCGCAAGGTGTTTTGGCTCGCCACATTATTATAGCGGAGTGAGGTTAAATTATTCCACAATGGTTGAGAACTGCTCAAGGTAAGTTAAAGGTTCATTGAGGTTCTTCACATTCAAAGTCTTTCGTTACCATCTATGTCTTCAGGTGATGCCTTATTTGCCTCTATCAGGACAATCAGATCTTCATTTCACATCGGCTCTGAATGAAATGCAATCAATTCATCCACATTTTCAGTACTGACTTCCAAATCGAGTTAATTCATAAGATGAACAACTTCTTTTGTGTTCAGCTTATGATGCTTCAGGGGTATCCTCAAAATCTTCAAAATTTGTAACTAATACAGGGCACAACTGCTTCTAGTTATGGTCGAACTTTGACCTGCCGAGTTCCTAAGATATGAAGTATGGAAAGTTAGTAAGTAAGCATATGGTAAATTTAAGAGGCCAAAAATTTCGGAAATTGGAATAGGGCAGGTTTGTGGATGGGTACAGTGTGTATAATGAATTGTGCTTTCAGTGTATTATATAGTATGGCAAGGTTATCGCCACATACGTGTACATATGTATACATGATAATTTCTAGATGTATAATATAGGTCAGTACAAAACTTTTAAAATAAACTGTTTAAGGAGCAATAAGTTTATGAATAAAACACGAATACCTTTGATATTACATCTCAATTAATGCAATCTTGGAAACTTATTAATTTTTCTTTCCACAGCTGTTAGAATGACCACAGGTGTGTGTGTCCAGGTATGCCCTTCCCACAACAACCCATTAGTATTAATCATAAAAGTGTTTTACCCAAAAACATCCAATGGGGTGCTGTTTATAACTTTCCCTTGGGTACGACACTGAATCTTAATATGTGAAATATTCTTTAAGTAAATAGATGGAAATAATATATATAAGAATAAGCATGCTGTTAATAAAAAGTGGTTTATTACAGAGATGCTCTTTTCTGGGAAGATTTGAATCACGAAACAATTAATTTTCATTATCATAAAATTCTGTTGTGATGTATGAAGATAATAAGTATCAATTGCTTAGAAACAGGTCCGGATCTAGAAATATTAAAGTGGTAGAGGCAAGTGACTCGATCGAGTCGAAAAACAGCAAAGGGTGGGTGGGGGAAAAAGACTAAAACTCCATTGCAGAAAAAACCTTTTCCGCTCCGTTTTAGTTGTCTTGAAAAAGTTCTTGAAAAAAGGGGCCCCTCCTCTAGATGCGGCCCTGCTCGGAATCGTACACAGAGGAGAATTTTCGAGTGAGAACAACGAGGAGACGAGCATAGAGAAGATTTTTGGGCTTTTAGAAACATTATGTTACAAATAAAATTTTAACGAAATGAAAAAACTATAATTTTTCCTGTATGGTATTTCTCTAAAATAAGTGTCCAACCAAACAATATCTTAATGTACCAAAAATTCATGAAAACGCTTCTCAAATAACTTGCAAATATCATTTTATTAGAAATAATAAGGAATTTATTTTTGAAAAATTTCTGTTTCGTCTATATAATGGTTCCATTATTAGTGTTGCCTTTCGGACGCTGTCCTAGGTCTTTGGGGATTTCGACGAACCAACGGAGGAACTTTGCAAGTCACCGCATATCGTACAGGAACTCTTGTGTTTGAGATAGAGAATCAACGACGAATAGTTGCTGGAAGCAAGGCCGGACTAACGCATTAACCAATTAAGAGGCTTCAAAAAATGTGAAGTGTATCACAAAATGTTTTGAATATTTAATTTATTATGCAAATACTGTTCATCTTGGCTTTACACAGTCATCATTGCATACCAATACTAGTGTAATGTTTTCACACATTGGCTTCATGTTTATTTTTTAAATGTTCCCTTCAATCAGAATAAAAAAGTATATTTCCACTTTAGAATTTTTGGGGCTTCTTAAATTTGCCATATGCTTATTAACTAATTTGTCATACACCATAGCTCAGGGACTCGTCAGGGCCAAATTTCGGCCATGACTAGAAGCAGTTGTGCCCAGTATTTGTTACAAATTTTGAAAGTTTTGAGGATACCAGTGAAGCATCATAAGCTGAACACAAAAGAAATTGTTCATCTTATGAATCAATTTGATTTGGAAGTCAGCATTGAAGATGTGGATGAATTGACTGCATTTCATTCAAAGCCAATGTTCAATGAAGAACTGATTGTGATAGAGGGAAATACGATCTGAAGAACTAGACGGCAAAGAAATCATCCAAAGTCCTCCCACAAAGACTTTGAATGTGAAGTACCTCAATGAACCCTTCACTTACCTTGAGCTATTCTCAACCATTGTGGAAGAATTTGACCTCAGTGTAGAAAGAAGTCAGTGATCCTCAGAGATGCTGACAGAGTTACATCTTATTATACTCTTCTTTACCAAGAAAAGAAGAAGGCACTTGTTCAACTTTCTCTTCACAAATGTTTCAAGAAAGCAGATGAGACATCATCAAAGTCAAAAGAAGAGCTTTCAACATCTACGTCTGCATCACAATCCACTGCAAAATCACCATCAGCAAGCCCTTCATGCAGCTGTTAAAATATGCTTCTTTTGTCTAATAAATGACATTACGAATAAGCTGAGACGAGTTGATTTTAAGATAAGAAAGTAGTATTTTGAGAGTAATTTTACACACTAACTTATATATTAATTTATTTACACATTATTATAAAAATAAACCTCAAGCAGCTGCATGCGTAGAGGTCTGACAGGAGCCTGTCAGTTTACACGCCATAGTAGAAGATCTGTAAGGATGGCGGGACCTCAGCAGAAAAACAAAAGAAACATCCATGCCTTACCTGGGGCTCGAACCCAGGTCCCTTTGATCAGCAACCAAGCGTGCTAACCACTCGGCCACGGGAGGACTACACACTATTTTATTTGATGTCAAATGTAGCTTTTAAACGCTTAAAATTACTCTGTATACATTGAATAACATTCCGTGATAACAAAAAAAAAAAACATATATACCTGGGGTGCCCATTGTAGTGCCCGTGGTCTAGCGAACTCCCTTTAGCAAGGTAGAAATCACCCACGTCATGGTAAAGAATAGAGTTAGTTTTTAAGATGTAGGTTTTCTTCTACTAAAAGCTTTTAGATTTATTTACTGCAAAAACAGACATGTGTTTTTAACATGTTAAACGCCTGTTAAATTATTTATTTCCAATTGTTTGCAACTCATGGTACCCCCTTTATTGTTTATATTCAAATGTAAATAAAAATTTAGTAGCTTTCAAAGAAATCCTAAATTAAAAGTATCCCCCCAGTGTGAAAACGTTTGGGCATCTCGAATTTATAACATAATTAGGGATTTTTACATTTTTTAGCTCTCTGAGAATAGAACCCTCGACTTTCGGGTACACTCCACCCGAATGGTATTTTTGGGTATATTGCTTGTATTTTACTACGTCCCGGTGGTCGCATGGTTAGTGTGTTTGGTTACCAAATAAAAAAACCTGGATTAGAGTCGCGGATGTGGAATGGATGTTTGTTTTCGTGTGTTGAGTCTCACAATCTTCTATATGCATATTATACTGACAGCCTACTGTCGCACCTCCATGGCAAGAGCTGTTTGAGGAATAATCTATTTATTATTTTTAACGTACAAGTTGATTGGGTTGTTCTACCTCTGAGTGGCACGTTTTTGCACACAATGGGCTAAATGGCCTGGCCACAAGAAACCCGAGGGTTCAGAAAAGATTCGGTATGTGGACCCACTTGACAGCTGTTAGGAGAGAGATGGTAACCTTCCGTTTGAACAATCCAGCATGTTCTTTAACGTCCACAGGGTATGGCGCTCGAGCACAAGAGGGCCACGTTTCCATATCCCATCCGGCTTTGTGATAGCAGTCGTGTTTTCTTAAGTGTCATACACTAATAAAGTAGCAAAATATATATTGCCTCTAGTGAATATGGGATGTCCGTTTTCAAGAAGATAGTTTTTACATTCTGCCTCTACCAAATTCTAACAGTGTAAATTCAACTAATGGATGATTATGGAAATATGAACGTTAATACTGCATTATGTTAGTACATAAAGACTTTTCATTTCACTTGAAAAAAAAACTCAAATTATTGCTCTAAGATTAAATGGGAAATCATTACTGACAATGTAAACTTTGACCAACTCAGAAACGTACCCATCCAAACCAAAAGTAAAATCTCGAAATATAAGGAAATTGAACGTGTGCAGCCAGATAATAAAGTGAAAACATTCGCTCGTTTTTTTCCTTGAAAACTAGCTAAAAGTTACGCATAATTAGGAAGAGTCTTGAAAAAATGTGGATCCCTCAAATAAATCACATAAAATGTATACAATATATAAACTTTTAAACTATTTTTAGTATAATTCATGACAAAAATATTAATATCCTTCAAAATTTAGTAATATTATATGAAGCGAGGCAGCGATTACAATGTTAGAGAGCTGCTCGCTGTTCTCACTCCAGGTCTGCTAGCTGGCCACGACAAGCGCCTTGGCTTTCTCTCTAGGTGGTGTTGTCGTGGCACCTGTAGATAGCATCTATGCCACGCAATGAGATCGGCAAAATTGCGCGCCGGACGATATACAATAACACGTAGTTCATAGCACTGTGATTGGTTAGATATTTCACAACGTTTATTGTATCGTTGCCAGAGGTTAAAATGTACATTTTACAAATAGTTAAAGGAATTTCTTTTTAACAATTTCGTTATACTAGTCTGTTTTTGCATCGGGATAAGTTTTTATTTCATTAAACTAATATTTTCATTATATTAGTATATTCATTAAAACGAAATATTTTTACATAGAGATACATATTGAATGGGACGGTGTTAGTAAAAAATTTCGTTATACTGAATATTTTCTGTATTCTGGTGTTCGTTATATTGAGATTTCACTGTAATAATTGTGTATTTAGATTAGATTGTTCTTCATAATTATTTCATTTATTTTCTTTAATATGAAGGAAATTTAAACCACGGTTGTAAAATACTTGTTGACCAGTGTGACTTCAAAGTAACAAAGCAAATTTGAAAAATATAAAAAGCAAAATTCGAATATTTTAATCTTTATCGAATTCTAGGTACATTTTATAAAAATGTACACATTTATCAATTTTTTATAAACAAGAAAAGAAAAATGGGTAGCAGAGGGTTAAGCTTGTAGTCAAAGTTCAGGTGGAATTACTCCATTGATGTGGGGCGGGGGTGGCTCAGTCAGTCGGTAGCGCGCCAGGCTCGTAATCTACAGTTCCCAGGTTCGAATCTCAGCTGGGTCACCGTTGAGATTTATCTCCGCAAAACTCTCCGCCCTTCCCACGGTCAGTAGGGGACACCGATGGGCTTGGAAAGACCGCCGTTCGTCGGATGGGACGTTAAGACGTGGCTCTGGGTGCGAGAGAGCCATCCCTGTGCACGTTACAGAAAACGCTGGATGGCCTTGACGGGAGGCTACCATCTGTCTCCCAATAGCCGTTCCAGTGGGTCCTCTCCCCCAACCTTCTCTGAGCTTTCGGGGTCCGTGTGACCTGGCCATTTAGCCAAGGTGTGCAAAAAAGTGCCGCTCAGAGGTAAAACAACCCAACCCCATTGATACCATGGGCTGTGTTACTAATGGCCTGTAGTACATGGGGGGCGGGGGTGGCTCAGTCGGTAGCGCGCCAGGCTCGTAATCCGTAGTTCCCAGGTTCGAGTCCCAGCTGGGTCAGCGTTGAGATTTATCTCCGCAAAATTCCCCGCCATACCCACGGTCAGTAGGGGACACCGATGCGCTTGGAAAGACCGCCGTCCGTCGGATGGGACGTTAAGCCGTGGCCCCGTGTGCGGGAGAGCCATACCCTGTGCACGTTAAAGAACACGCTGGATGGCTTTGACGGGAGGCTACCATCTGTCTCCCAATAGCTGTTCCAGTGGGTCCCCTCCCCCCAACCTTCTCTGAGCCTTCGGGGTCCATGTGACCTGGCCATTTAGCCCATGGTGTGCAAAAAAGTGCCGCTCAGAGGTAAAACAACCCAACCCTGTAGTACATGTACTAAACTTTGCCAGGGAGTTTACAAGAAAATTTATTGAATTTCGACTTGTTTCATACTAACTTATAAAATGACGGATGTAGTTGTTCAAGATTTTGTATCTATTATTGTAGGATTATCTTTTCTATACAGCCATTATTGCATTATAATTTTAAGGGCAGCATCAATACGACACTGTACATCAAAGATGAATCACTTTTTGTGGGTCGCGGGGCAATTCATGAGCTTTGAAAACTTCGAGGGCTACATACTTAATATAGATGCAAATGTTTAACGATGATATAAATGAAGTCATGCTTTTGTACATGGAGGGAAAAGAAACGATAAAATTTAAATTATATTTGGTATGAAAATTAGGTTAAATAAAAGAAAACATCGAGCAGAAATTTATTTAACATATTCGTTCAACATTTGAAATTCTCTTTTAGTTTCAATAGCTTGCAATGGGCAGAATCATTTGACGAGCTGCAGATTGCCCACTACTTCTGTAAGTAAACCAAAATTAATTCATCTTACTATTATAAAAGATTTATAACAGATATTTTGTCATATTTCGGAATAAAGTTATTTTATTTGCTATGAAAATAAATTGTTGGAGTCTTGAAGAGATTTTATTCGATTGCCTTGTGCTTAAGGGAGATTTGGTTTCCTGAAGGTAATAAAAATGATTGCTGAATTTCTGCTACCCGAGTTCTGACTTTCGCATATAGCGCACAACTTTTATATCCTCTGCAATGCGAAAGAAATCTCGGTGAAGGGGTTATTATATTGATCTGAACGTTGGCTTTGGCAGCTATCCGCTAACGTTGTTTACTTTAAGGCGAAGAGAAGTTCCAGATCATGAGGGTGAACACAAGCGAGCAAATACGATCTTCTGAATAATGGAGCAGCTGATGGTTCGACAGCGAAGCCAATTGAGAGAGCCTGGAGCATTTGTTGAGTTTTATACAGAATTCTTTATTTTCCATTTCCAAAAAATTGTGCGAAGTGAAAAATAAAATAGCGAAAAATACATTCCTAATAGGAAAGAAAACATAGTGCTATTGGTAAAAGTTGTTCCATTATGTACATTACGGTGCATAAGAATGACTTACTATAGTTAATTTAATCAGTTGAACACATATCCTTGCTAATGAAATATACAGAAAAGAGAAACACGCATAGGAAACTAAAGAGCATTTGCCATTATCTTGTCCGATCTATCTACAATGTTTGATAGGGTAAATATTTGCTGTAGCTTAGCTTAATTACACATGTTTTTCTTTTCAAAATATCCGCTGAATAATAGAGTAACAAAAATTCTTCACGAATATGATATCACTGGAGATGTATTTTAGCAGAAGCGTGAAAACGTTTTGCAAGTAGAGAAGAAAACGAAAGAAAATAATTACCTATTTTACTTTAAAACCGCAAAATTTCAAGGAAATAGTATGAAACGAAATAGTTTTAAATGTATATAAAATGAGTTACGTTTCAGTTTTTGAATGACAGGTGGTAAAATAATAGATGAATATTTCTGCTCTTTTAATGTTGTAGATGATTTCTAATCCGAATATGTGTCTGCCAGAAATTCGCAAACCGTAATACTTCAAGAATCAATTCGAGACGTAATCTGAATAGTACACATTGAGTTGAACTTATCCTAGATATTTTAAAGGTAAAGAAAATGTAGACAAAATGTAAATTTTATTACTACTAAAATAATGTTTTAAAAACTTCGATTGAAGAATATGGAATATACGATTGGCAGCAAAGAGATTCAGTGGTGTTTGGCTGAAGCGCAAGTAACAAATCAGCTGGGAAAAGAACGGGAATATAGTGCCCTGTGAAAGGCTTCCTATGTTTGGTTAGCTGAACAAGTATGATGCACTAATTATGAAATACTACCTTCCAACCTACCTACAGCTACATAATCCTCAAGCAGTCAATCAGACTGTTCTCCATACATATCTATCCTGAGCTTTGGCGAGCTTCTGGCTTTTGGCCATGCAGTTCAATTCTAAAAAGATCCTGTTTAAAATTGTCTATATTGTCCCACCAAACATTATAAGTTTCCTTTTTTCTATGAAATCTTTCGGCATCTCTTTCATAACTAACTCTATTCGATAATCTGCACTGTTGCATGCGGGCAACATGGCTCCCTAAACAAGATGCTGCTCAAAGGTGACTGACAATATTAGACAACAAATTGAAACCATTTTTTTTTATAACAGTGGTCAAATAGGATGTTTTTAACTCATTTTGGGGTGCTGAATTCAAATATGGCTGTGAAAAATCTGCAAACCGTAGTTTTTTTTTAAATTACGGATTGATGTATTTCAAATTTCAATGAAAACACATATCTGGGAAATGAAAATAAGTGTGACTATTTTATTAAATTGCAACTCATTAATTAATTACATGATTAGAGTGAAAAAAAATTAGAAACATCATAATTATAGACCACTGAATATAAAGCAACAAATGAAATAACATTGAAACGCAAAATAAGAAACATGGGTAAGAATCTTTTATATTTACAAGAAGTTCATTTTTGTATTTTATGTGCTGAGGTATCTTCCTTCTGCAAGAACGAGCAATAGTCACCCATCATTGTTGGGTCCAACCTGCCTTGGTATCTCTCCTCCATGGTTCGGATATCCTGATGAAATCTTTCCCTTTGCTCATCACCGACAGCTCCTAAGTTCTTGGGAAAGAAGTCGAGATGCGAGTGCAAGAAATGGATCTTCAAAGACATTCGGCAGCCAAGATTATCATAGTTTTTGAGAAGATCTTGATGAGCTGATGGTAGGTTTCCTCTTTGTAATTCCCCAGAAGGCCCTGGACCACAGACGTGAAGGATTTCCATGCAGCGCGCTCCTACATATTCAGTTTTTCTTCGAAGACAGTATTATCCAGCAGCTTTCTGATCTGAGGACCAACAAAGATCCCTTCCTTGAGTTTGGCTTCACTTAATTTTGGAAAATTTTCCTTCAAGTGTAAACACCCTTTACCAGTTTTGTCCATAGCCTTTACAAAGTTTTTCATAAGCTCCAGTTTGATGTGTAGTGGTGGGAGCAGAACAGCAGAGAGTCAACTAGAGGCTTATACGTCACATTACTCTTTCCAGAAAACAATAACATCTCTTTCGGGCCAGTCTTTTGTTTTGTAGTGTTCTTTTCTGGCCCTACTGTCCCACAAACACAGAAAACAACAAAATTTTGTGAAGCCTCCTTGCAGTTTGTTGAAGCCCGAGCAAGAGAGATATAACTTTTAGGTCACCATATATTGTCCACTTAATCATCATCATCATCCTCAAGCAGCCATGGGCTACGGAGGTCCAACCAGACCGTGCAATTTAGTTCTCCAAGCAAGTCTATCCTGAGCTACATCTACTGCATCTGGCCACTGCACACCAATTCTAACAAGGTCCTGTTTGACATTGTCTGCCCACCGCATCCTAGGTCTCCCCTTCCTTCTGAGGCCTCTAGGCACACTGTTCATAACCCTATTCGCCAATCTATAATTACTCATACGGGCAACATGGCCAAACCAACGGAGTCTCTCTCTGCACAATATGCTGCTTAAAGGAGGTTGCAAACTCCTTTGCCTAACCTCATCATTAGTTACAAAGTTGAACCATCTAATGCCCAAGATACTGCGTAAGCATCTGGAATCAAAAGCATCTAGTTTCCTGTTATCTTGTTTACAAAGTGTCCAAGTTTCACTACCATAAGTAACCCTAGAAAGAACCAAACTATTATTACAGTCTAATTTTAATCTTTAGGTGTATACGCCTATTTCTCCACACTCTCCATAGAATCTTAAAAGTCCCTGCAGCAATCCCTATTCGTCTGTTAATCTCATGCCGCACGTCACCATTATCTGTTACATAGCTCCCAAGATAATTAAACTGTGACACTTGTGCTCAAGACTGCAACCATTCAGATTAACTGAATCACAGCCTGCCTGACCAATTTTCATCACTTTAGTTTTCTCTCTGTTTATAACCAAACCTACTCTACTACCAGTCTCATCAACAGCTCGAATGAAAGAGTTCATCTCATCAACATCATTTGCCAGAAGGGCTAAATCATCAGCATAATCTAAATCAGAAATTTTTGTATCTCCAGCCCATTTAAGGCCAAAATCTTTCCCTTGAAGTGAATTTCGCATAACATAATCAATAACCAAACTAAAGAGAAAAGGAGACAAAATGCACCCTTGTCGAACACCAGAAGTAATGCTAAACCAATTGCTACAAGCCATACCAACTCTCACACATGACTCAGTGTTATTATAGAGAGCCTTCATTATGTTAACTAACTTGTCTGGTATACCATATGATTTCACAATCAACCACAAATTATGACGATCAACAGAGTCGAAAGCCTTTTTGAAATCAACAAAGCTAGCAACCAAAGGTTTCTGAAACTCTAAACATTTCTCAAGAATCTGCCTAAGTGAAAATATCTGATCCACACATCCCCTACCACTTCTGAACAAGATTCTACTCTTGAAGTCTTGAACATAAAACCTCAGCTTGTTGTTTGGAAAGTCCTAGGTTTCGAACAAGATAATTTAGTTCATTTTGTTGAATCAAATGAGGCTCGTCTAACCTTTTAGGGATATATGTAGGATTAGGATCTATATGTGCCTCAAAGTCTTCCTCTGATGAATGTGAATCCATCTCCTCCCTGTTGGTTGGAGGTGTTGGTATAGGAAGATCTTCTCCATGAGGAACTGGCCCTATGGTTGGAGGTACATTTGGATATTGTATTTTGCTTTTGTTCTTTTTCCAAAAGCCCGACACTTTAGTTAAACAAGAATAGGAATCATGCAAGTGCTAGTTGGCTCATGCCAAACCACTGGAACTATAGAGGGCATGAATTTTATCTTATCTTTCAACCATTCATTCAGGTCAACAAAGCACAAAATGCAGCACACATGTTTTGTCCTGATCTCCAACACGACATTCAAAATACAAGTCTTCACAATCTTTGTCAAGAAAGACCCTGGGATTTTAAAATATAATTTCCACACACATAACAAAACATATCTGGCACATTAACACATCCGCGACGCTGCCTTTGTGCCATTTAAATGCAAAAATTCATTCTTAAACGTACAGCACGTGTTCCTCCTACAATGAAAACAAGAAGAATGGCGGTCTGAGGTTAGGCTACTGTTACATGTTTTATACCACTTGGAAATCAGTGTTGCCAGCCACAAAAAGTAAAATACCTAGTATCCTCCAAGTTGACTGGAGGTGTTGGTATAGGAACACTTAACAGGAGTCAAAATGAGCAATAGCATAAAAACGTGACGTGATAGCCATTTTTTAAGGCCAGATCTGAAATCAGCACCTGAAAAATGGTTAAAGGCAGCTACAATTGTTCATGCTATAAAAACCTTGTAAACCAGTGTATTTTCTACGTGTAGTCTCATCATTGCTTACATGGTCAAATAATGTCCGTAAGAATATATCAATGAATATATCTATACTGCGTAAGAATCTACAATGGAATCAAAAGTATCAAACTTACTTTACTCTTGCTTACAAAGTGTTCAAATTTCGCAAGTACAGGAAACTTCAAAAAAGGAAATATCTCCACCCTAAGGACGGAGATAATCTAATACAAAGCCTAATTTTAGCCTTCAGCTTACATGCCTATTTTCCGACAATCTCGACAGATTCTTTATAATCCCAAGAACAATTTCTATTCTCTCGTTTATCTTGTCGCACATTACCAGTATATGTGACCATAACTCCCGAGGAAGCCAAACAGAAGTTTGCTCAATATCACAAACAATCAAAAATTATCACTCCAGCACTGCAGTGAGCAGAACTGCACCACCCCCCACCTGATCAATTTTCATCACTTCAGCTTCCTTTCGATGTACATTATAGTTTTAAAACTGCACTGAACTGAATTTTGGAAACTAACCATATTAGAGATGTTGAAAAGGTTTCTGCTCCTATGCGTAAAGGAAAACTGTTCCGTAAGGCATCGTATAAAGAAAGGGCTAATGCATTAAATTATAAAGTCTCACTCTACAATTTTGTATCAGTTATGCATAAGGTGGAGATGTGCACGAGTCACTACTAAGGCCAGCTCAAAGGACTGGATTGATGGTGGAATTAGTGCAACTGCACTCGGTCCCCACGATTATAGAGGCCCCCGTGTTCTTTAAAAAAACTTGTCCTACTTAAAAAATGCCTAAAATTTAAAACGAATTTCGGAGGAGAAAAATATAGAACACTGTTTTAGTGAGAGAAAAAAAAAGTTGGTTAATCTCTTCATTAATCTAAATTTTGTTGCAGGGGAGGCAGGTAGATTGTCTCTCCTTAGGTCATATCGATCGAGCTTAATTTGATTGATAACATTTATTTTTCATGAGTAATAGAAAAATTCGGTATTAAAAAAATGTTCGTTGCTATACAAACTGATAAATATTGTCATATCATTAATAGTAATACTTTTATTTATTGAGAGGAAGGTACAAAATATACGCTTACACCGCTCAAGACATCAAAAACAGAGAAATATTAAAATGTGATTAACACTTATTGTGGTTTACAATATGGTTAACACTTTGAAAAAATATAATTACATGCATAAAGAAGGTTAAAACTTAAAATATTTTAGAAACTTGGCCAAGTCGACTGCATTTAGGCGATCTTTGATAATACGCAAAAGTGGGGACAACACAACATCAGGAGGTACAGAGTTCCAAACACGACCAATTCGGCATATGAAGGAATGATATTTACAGTTTGTTCTAGCATGAGGAATATCTCTACATTGAGGGATGCCTCCTTGTTCTCACACTCGATGGCCTTGACGGGAGGCTATCATCTGTTTCCCTACAGCTGTTCCAGTGGGTCCCCTCCCTCAACCTTCTCTGAGCTTTCGGGGTCCTTGTGACCTGGCCATTTAGCCCATGGTGTGCAAAAAAGTGCCGCTCAGACGTAAAACAACCCAACCCTCCTTGTCCTGCTAGAGTCCAAGACATGAATTAATGGCTCGACCGGATTTGAATAGAGGAGGTTGTTAATGATTTTATAACAGATTTTTAGATCGTGAACCAACCTTCTCCATTCCAAGGAGTGAATATTGAGTACTTTCAATCGTTCCTCATAGATTTAATTGAAAAGTCCAGATAGTCTCTTACTAAACCATCTGAGTGGACGTTCAACCAGAGGGATGTCAGAGATCATGTGAGAAGACCAGACAGGAGATGCATATTCAAGAATAGACAAAACAAAAGTAGTGAATGTTGCAAACTCTATAATGAAGCAAACGTTTAGAAAATGGGAGAGAGTGGGCAAGGTAGAATAAAACAATTGTGGGATCTTTGTACTGCTGCTAGAAATGAATCGTAATAAAAAATAAATAAGAGTAATGATTTGCTTTAGGGAAACTTTATACCTTACATGTACCCTTCATTTTGAATATAATGTAAATTGCAATTTTTCCAAGATACTACTAATTGCAGAAAAATAAAATTTTTAGGCCTTACATATTGCAGCCTGAATGCAGACTTGACAGATCAAATGTTATTAGTAATCTAATTAGTATTATTCTAACCCTCCTGGCGGTCAAGTGGTCAGCACGCATGACTACTAATTGATAGCAACCTAGGTTAAAACAACAAAAAACGTTCCTAACCAAAAAAAAATGCTTCAGGAAGAAGACAATGTTTAGGTTTCAGAAGAATGGCATTTATTTTTTACTTATTAATGCACGATATGGGTGCTGCCTTTCTGCTGAGGTCTCGCCTTCTCAGAGAATGGTGCATATCATGAACGTAGAGGTGTGGGGGTGTGACAAAAGGGGCATATGCCAGCCCTAAAAAATTCGTCAAAAAATTTACTTCTATTGAATAATATCAGGTGTACCAAAAAATTAATGTGTTTTCTGTAACGAATTGCAATCTTAATTTCATTCATGTTTTTTTTTTATTTCGGAAGCATATCATTTATTTTCATTTATTAACAAGAAAAACAAACAACATTATTTTACATGTATTTTCAATAATAAATTTCTCTTTTTTCTGATGATGAGCTATAAAACCATAACCAATCTCTTTAGCTATCTTCCTATTGTTTTTAGCTCGTCCTTTGTCGGTTTGTGGATTTCTCAAAATAGTTGTTCCGTCATATCTTTCGAATGCGACGAGAAAACTTAATGATTTATGTGTCAAGTTTTACCGAATCGCGTTCAGTTGACAGTAGTAGAGAATCTAGCAAAAACAATTTGGGTGGGGTCGTAGGCAAGTGGTCAAATTCAGATATATAGGGGTAGAACGGAGTTCCAGTATAGTTTTTCGAAAATTATTCTTTCAAATAATGTGAAATATTCCCCCTCTATTCTAGTGGGTTGGGTTGCTTCAGCTCTGTGTGGCACTTTATTGCACAAAATGGACCAAATGGCGCGGTCAAAAGGATCTGAAGGGTTCAGAATTGAGTAAGAGAAAGGGATTCAGTGGAAAACTGTTAGGAGACAGATGGGAACCTCCGTTGAAGGCCATCCAACGTGTTCTTTAAAGTGCACTAGGTACAGCTTTCTCATCAGTACCTTGTGGCTCAAGGTGTCTGACACATCCATACGCAATTTAGACCTGAAGTGAACTGAATGTTGAAGTCGAAAATGTGAACTGAACCATCGACTATTGCGAGAATATTCTTTCGTCATGTTATTTTCGTCAATGAAAGGTCTGTGTGACAAATTCTTTCAATCATAGGAGCTGGGGAGGTGACATCAACTCACTCCATAATACGGTGCAACGATTAATTCCGTCAACAGTGAGAGGGAAGCGAAAAATTCCATCAGTGGTAAGGGATTGCCGCGATTGGAAAACTTTCAGAACCTCATTCATAATGCAATGCTAATAACATGTATCAAATATATTATATAGGAACAAAATACATTTGGAAGCTAAGTACATCGCTTTAATTTTCATTTTGAAAAGCATGTTTGAAAGATAACAAATGTTATAAACATGACTATGTACTCGTATCTTTAATAAGGATTATTCTTTCCATGCGTAATGATACGAGATACAAACTTTGCCTTTCTCGCATTTGTTTACAACTAGATTTCGAATTGATATCGAACATAAAGTATTAGTCAGTCATTGCAATTTAATCCCACTTAGGGAGAAACTAATTTTTTCAGCAGAAAACGTTTCTTGAATTCCATGTGTACAGGTAATCTGTATCTTTACTATTGATTAATAGTACATTAAATTAACCCCGTTTAAGCACATAATCTAACAGGAAATAATAAAATCAATTTTCCTCATTTCAAAGTTTCACAAACACACATACATATATATATTTGAGAAAGAAAAACAGCATCTGCAACATATATCCCAATGAAGTACGACAACAAAAAAGTGGTGAAAAGTTATTTACCTTCTACAAGGAGTCCATCTGATCGAATACACTGCCAAGTCCCGTTTTGTCCTTTCCAGTTGAACGTGTAACAAGAATTATCTAGAAAAACAGAAGCAGGTTATTATATCGAGTATTGAGATAGATTTTCTCATTAAAAATCTAGGTGTACAATGTTGGCAATTTTTTTTCTAAATAGAATAAAATACTTTTAAAAGCTAAATTTAACTAGACTAGGCTCCAATCCAATACGCAGGAAAATGTTTCCTCTTTTTATTCTTCATATTAATGTTTAAAAACAATACTTATATCAAAATTTTACGTTTATTTTATTTTTTATTATCATTCTATATTGCAAGCTATTATTTCTCGGAAAACGTTTAGTAAAAAACTTAAAAGGTGCCACCACAAGAAAAATAAATAGCAAAATTTAGAGGATTAAGGCAGAAACGATCTGAATGGTAGCCAAAAACTATATTCAAGAGCAAAAGTTACATATCGATTACCTCAATATTTTGAAAAATATATAAAAATATATGGAATCGAATATTGAATTACTTATGTGATACCGTGTGGTGAATATGTAAATCGGCGGTAAAACCGCTTCAGGATCCGGTCATGCAAATGAACTCAAAAGGTCTATGTATTGTTTGCCCACGAATTACATGAATGCTGCAAAATGTTATCGTTGTGTATTTTGAGCATGAATTACAAAACTGGAGATTGCAATTTCGTTAAAAGTGTCTGAAAGACTTCAAAAGTCTTCAGACTTTATAATGACCTTTTGACTTTGACATCGTTTAGGTGACTCATAAAGGTAGGTGCACATTTGTATGTAGCGGCAGCACTCATCGGAAACATTTTCAGCTTTCGAAATATTCTTCACTGTAGCCGTCCCGTGGCCGAGTGGTTAGCGCGCTTGGCTATGATCTAAGGAACCTGGGTTCGAGCCCCGGATAAGGCATGGATGTTCGTATTGTTTTCTGCTGAGGTCCTGCCATCCTCTCAGATATTCTACTGTGGCATATAAACTGACAGGCTCCTGTCAGACTTCTGTGGCAAGCAGCTGCTTGAGGGGGTATTTATTTATTTATTATTTATATTCTTTATGAATCAACGCACATCTGTTTGCAATGGACACATCGTCAATTCCGTGCAACACTCTCGGTAGAGTATCCCACACGGATATCACTGCTGCTGGCGACAGACCAAAATACTTTCACAGATCACAGTAAGTGCCATCTATCCAATAAAATATCTAGGGATTTACGTTGACAAAAACTTAAACTGGATTAATATAGATAGGGTTACCAAAATCATAGGAAGCCAAATACGGATATATTTTGGCACCATTGGTTGGGCTGAAGAAATGGGTGTTTTGTGTAATATTTAGCAACGTGAGGATATTTATTAGGATAAAAAATACAAATTTCAAAAAAATCGTGGGCTTACAGGATAAACTAATCAAAAATAGGGAGTAAATACATCTGAATATTAACAATCTCTGAAAAAACTGGTTTCCAATACTTATAATTTTGTCAAATTTCGAACGAATCTGATAGACAAGGGGAATGCAATATTTATTTTTATATTTTCGAAATATTCTGAGTTATATTACCTCCGTTTTGTCAATATACTCTATTTGATCAATATTTTCGGTAAGGCCGCAAATAAAAAAATATCTGCATAACTTGAAATAATATTAATGTTTTATTGTAAAATGGGAAAAAATATATAAAATGAAATATAAAATAATAAACGCAGAAATTAAATTTTTAATATATGTGACATTTTTTTTAATATATCTAAAATATGAGTAACATTGGAGATGTAAATAAGCAAATTTAGACACATGCAAAACCTAAAAAAAGTTGGTCGAAATCAAAAATAATAATTTAATAAAACGTTGATAATTGTTAATCTCCATTACCCTTTAATTTAATATGCAACTCATATTTTTCTGATGATATCGATTTTTTGCAGCAATGGAGCATTATCTTTGATTTTGTTGTAAAATAAATCAGCGTGCGACTCACCCAAGCGTAATTGTAGCCGAGCTAACCAGATAAACACTGCCATGCTTAGGAGAGTTTATTAAAATAAAGTTTGGAAATTTATATATATATATCATTTTTTTTAGTAAATATAAAGAATGGTTTTTTAAAAACGAACATTTTCTAAAGTACGGACCAGACAAAAGACAGATTTGTCAAATATGTATGGTCCGCAGAAAATAACGACTTATGGTAACCCTACATATATCAAAAACTGAAATCTGCTATTAATAAGTTTTGATTTTTAGGGAATTTCTGCATTTAGAAGTTTTTAAAAGATTTTATTATGACTGTATATAGTTTTATTTACAATATATACTTCCTGTGTGAGCTGGAACTGGCAAAACAATGTTAGATTAAATGCGTTGCAAAAATTTATTATTAGAATAATGAACTAAAGAATAGATTAGCACATACTGCGCCAATATTTTTGAAACTTCAGGTTTTACTTTCTTTTTAAAAATATTTTTTTTTAAATTTTAATCTACATTTTCCAGCATTTTGCTGATTACAATGTAATCACATCATCATACTGTATGAGAGATAATTATAACAAAATTATAGTACCCAGAGTATATAAAAGACATTTAAACAGAGTGTTATGCATAATACATTGGCCCTAGATTTTAAAATCAAATAAATCAGGCCCGGAGCTAGGGAGAAAGAGGCTAGATTTCTATTGCAGTATAATATTTTTTAAATGTATATATTACAGTTTTTTTATTTTTGCCTCCGTTAATTATACTTATTGACGTTCTCAAAAGGGCGCCAGGCAGGCATGGCACCCCTCCCAGGTTCGAATTTCACCTGGGCCAGCATTGAGATTTATTTCCGCCCTGCCCTCTGTCAGTAGGAGATATCGATGGGCTTGGAAAGTTCGCCGTCCGTTAGATGGGACGTTAAGCCATGGCGCCACGAGCAGGAGAGCCATACCACGTGCACGTTAAAGAACGTAATGATGGTCTTGACGTGAGGCTATCATCTGTTTCCCAATAGCTACCTAGTGGGTTCCCAACCTTCCAAGAGACCTCGGGGTCCTTGTGGCCTGGACATTTAGCCAATTGTGTGCCAAAAAAGTATCGTTCAGAAGTAAAACAATCAATACCCTTTGAAACCCCCCCCCCCCCCCCTACATATCCTCCCTGAATTAAATGATGAAATGAAAACAATGAATAATTTGGTAATTTCTGAAAATAAATTTTGAAACGATTGTTTAATATTGATGACCCTGATGAATTATTTAACAGAGCTAAGTTGAAACTTAAGTTGTTGAAATTTTGTTTATGTACATCCCTAAACAAAGTTCTTTAGCGGATGTAAGTTGATTACGTTATATTCATAAATTGATTTCAATAAATTTATTTTTATTGATGAAAAAAAATAGCAGTTCGTGGGTTTAGTGTTCATGCTTTATGCAAAACAATATGCACACATATTATATGAGGGAGTAATTTTCCGCAACAGCTTGCTTCTTGTCTGCTTGGGGATGTATCGACCCTGCGGGGTCAAGGTCAGCTCTTGTGGTTCGACTCTTTCTCCCCCTTGTGGGGAACTACTGTTCTACTGAGTTTCAAACTATGAAATATCCTGCGGCTCTGTCCGAAGGAAGTTTACCCTTAAAATGTTCAATGAAGCTAAACTTAAATATGAACACCGAGATGTTGATTTTTATTGGTAGATCAGGACGATTAAATTTATAACCTTAAAATGCTAATTATAGCAATGAAATGCGTAGAAATATTTGGGAAGAAATAGGTGAAGTTATGAGAGAGGCAGTTATAGGTTGAGTTCAATAACGGATTTAAATATCTGAAGGCCCCAGGAGCAAAAGATTTGAGAGACATCCAGCTCTCCGGAAGGGTTGTTACTCATTCTACGAAAATTTTTTCAACTTAAGAATAGAAAAAAATATATATATATACCCCCCTTTCCTCAGAGGAGATTGAGGAAAGACAAATACTTTTTTATGTTGCATAAGTACTAATAAATTACAATTATTTGCATTTTACCAATCATCCTTTAATTCGAATTAAAACTTTTGAAGATTGCAAAAGTATGTAAAGGAAAAACTTAATTCTCTTTGAAAACAAGATTCTCATATTCGCCAGAGGTGATAAAACTACCAGAGGTGACTAAATCGCTAAACATACTGTGGTATTTCCCAAACCTCATTCCTTTTCGACAAATAATATTGTATACTCAGAATATGTTTATTTTTTTCTTCTCTTTAACCTCTATTCTTCTTCAAACACTGAAGCGAAAACAAACAATTCTTCAGCAGAAGTATTAATTTTCAGTTAGTTTTCTACTCAACATTAAAAATTCAAGATTTCAACCAAACCCATTCTCTTTGAATGAAGTGAAACTGTTGCGACTACCTCTTTAGCAGCGCTTTTGATGCGCGCGCATCTAGAGAGATCTCAGATTGCAACTGCAAACCCTCACAAGTGTGCGAGGCAGCAGAATAAACTTCGATTCGTGCGGCTTCGTTGGCCAGTCACGCCAATATAGCCAAACGTGGCTCGAATGATGTCTCCAGGCTCTGGAAAATTTCAGGTTACAGGTGATGTCATTAGGATAAAATGCCGTCCAATCTCGAGATGACCGCTATCTAGGTTTAACTGTCAGGCGTAGTAGACCACTGACAGCTCCTCAATCTGATTCGTTCATGCTTTCAAGATTGACGATTTACAGAAGGTTCAGGAAATGGAGCTCAATGCAAGATGACCAATGGTACTCGTTTATGTTCCCTCTAACTTTCACCCAAAGAAAAGCCAATCTGAATTGGTTCTAGCAAAATATATATGATCCAGGAAACAGTGGGCGAGTGTTCTCTTCAGATGAGTCGGGATTCTGCTTATAGACTGATTCTTGACACCCATTCATCTAGAGAGAACATGGGACATGGTATCATAACCTTAATATCAGGGAGACGCGCAAAGATGAGGTAGTTTGATTGTCTGAGCAGGCATCAGCATCAATACCGCACCGATCTCATGTGTTTTGTGACTGCCGAGAGTTAAAAAACTTAAGTTTTAATAACTCTTTTGTTAAATATCATATCTTTAAACTGCGATCTGAGCTTCCATGAATATGGAAGAACTTGAATAATCATCACTAGTGAAATAGTCTACATTATCAGACCGTCATTAAAGTAACATTGAGCAGAATTTAAAATCTCTGTCGACTGCAACTTTACCAACAACAATGAAATTTAAGTGACGACAACATCTCCAGTTAAGTCAAAACAGCGAACTATGTACAACTACAGAAATAGTATTGCTGTAGTGCCATTAATCTGTAATAATTGACAAGTGAGAACTGGATTCGTTATTTCGTGTTTAATGGATTGTAATTCCTATGCTGCCATAGTATATATCAGTCATTATGTGGTAACTCAACTGTTAATAGCAATATGCACAGTATTAATTCTTTCATATCTATTGTTATTGTAATTTTTATCGTAGTCATACAGTTCATCTTCTTGGTTGTAGTTAGGTATCATTTGGGGATTCTCTTAGTGAAATGCTGACCAGTGAAATAAAAAATTGTGGGTGGAGTGACTTGTGTATTGAATTTCATGCACATGTTACCTTCTTGAAGTAGCTCTTTGCAATCCTAAGTTGGTAACGACTAGCTTTTGAGTTTGTGCCTTCGAATTAATATGGCTATTCTTTATGCATTTTTTTGACTATGCAGAAAGTAACTTTTTTCACCATTTCATGTATTTCCCCCCTGTATTTCTGGATCCACATATAGAAGCATGATTAGTACAAGTATGAAAGAATGCTCTGGATGGCCTTAGCAAGAGGTTACCATCTGTCTCTTGATGGTTGTCCATGGGATCCCATTACCTAACTTAAAACATAAAAATAATATAAATAAATTATAAAAACTCGAACCTATTGTTTGCCCATTTGAAGATATAGTGGGCTCGGAGTTCATTTCAATAGACTATAATGCCTTACCTGGTTAACCATTATCTTGAATGTAAGGGTAGTTAACATATAGAATGGTCTGCAAGATTCCTTGACCTCAATCCTATGGAGCATGTGTGGGATGTCTTAGAGAGATGGATCCTCTCAGAAGCTACATGATCTTATGATAACCCTTTGCACCAGTGGACTATATTTCTTCAGAATTAGGTTTGTCTATGATTAATATTAAAATGATATTTAACTAATTATTGGTTTCATTTCCTGTACAATGCCAGCTTTAAAAGTTTCGAATTTGCCTTTCTACTGGATTCACATTTGTTTCTACATGTAGCTGTTGGCATACTTTTTTTACATAATTGTGGCATTTTTATGTAGATCATTGGTGAGGCCACTTTATGTTTCAAATTTAATTAAAACTTCATGTAACATTATATAAGCAAGAAATTTCAATACCAGAGTACTTCATTATTTTAGAGGATAATTATTACAGTTTTCATTTGAAAACATGGACTCGAACGTGAATCTGACAGAATGAATCATTTTAATACTAATTGGTGGAAATCGCACAAAATGTGCTTATGTTAAAATACGCATTGTTCTTTATAGGTACCTTAGCACCACACATACCTGGGTTCTTGCTTCATTGCTGAGAGAATTCTGCTAGTACACAAGGATAAAGTGGGTTTGTCAAGTGAACAAAAACACAAGTCATACGGAAGGAAACAATAGATATGGATACAGTACGAGCTACCACATCGTTATCTTTTTCTTTGTGAAAAATTTCGAAAAATATCACGCAGGTTCACAAAAGAACTAAAGTTGCACCAGGAGAAAATGTCAATTGTCTTCTTCAAGTCAAAATAAGACAAAAGGTACTTTACATGCTTACACATGTAATAAAAATGTATTCTCTTCGCTTACGAGTAGCTACAGTTGTAGAAAAAATTTGAGGGGAAAGAGGGGGGGGGCAAGAAACACAATTGAAGAGGAAAAATGTAAAGGGAAGGGGGAGCGCAAGAGACTGGATTTTGGATGTTTCCGAGATGCTACCACCCTTGGCGCGGTAGCCGATGATCATTCCTTTTTGAACGTCCGTCAAATCAATACCTCTGCCCATTGTGCTCACGTTACACACTATGGCTCCTCTGTCCTGGCCGGCCGCTTATATCTCCGTGTGGTCGACCTTGTCATGTGCACTCTGTGACGCGTCTGGACGGGTACACTGTGATTCCGTGGGTGGTCATATTATTCTGATACGACTGTGTATAGTTAGATCTATATTTAAAGGGAACTATATTAATCTACAACAAGCCCAACATTGTTTCTTTTTGTCTTCTATAAAATGTGTAATTAGTGGGATAAGAACATTGTAGATCTCCAGAGACATGCAATTTTGCACACCAATTGATACATCAATCCTAAACAGTCGACCCGTTAAGTTGTTAAAGGCCAATTCTAATAAGCCCCCTTTCCTTAAGTCTTCAAGAACATTGTCAAGAAAAAGGTTCAAGACTGTTTAGTGATCAAAAGGCAACATTATCATTAGTTATCTCGATGGAAAGAATTATCATTAGTTATCTCACTGTTAATTATTTTGACTTTTTCCATTACTCTTGAGAGTAGTCTTGTTTTCCATACATAGTCAATGGTAAATTAGTCAAATAATTCAGAAACACGCATTCACCCACACTAAATGTCATAAAATATTTTCTACTAACCCCAACACGGCCGTGTCCTCCAGAGTCGATGAGGGCATCTGTCACCATCTTGCGTTGAAGGAAATGCAAGAATTGCTCGAGACTGTGTTTGATAGCCCACTGGAATATATTATAAAAAACGTATTTTATATTAAAAATTTACTTCAAATTATCACAAGAACAAACCAAAATATACATACAGGGTGATTCAAAACTTATCGTTCAAATTTCGTGGGGAGGTAGGGAATACGTCAGGAAACCGATTTCACATAGGAAAGTATGTCCGCAAACGTCATCTACATGAACAAAATGGACAAGTAAAGTGAACACAAGGAAACAGCACAGTTAAGTGGTAACGAATGTGACTTTTATTCCAACAAGGTAAAGTACAGGTTCACAGTAGGTGCTCAAAATTGCGACCATTTACACGGACACAGGATTCACAGCGCCGTTGCATTGACCGCCGAACATTTTCAAAAACGCCTGGCATATCACGGACAATGCCTGCGGCGGCCACTATTCGTGCAACAAGGTCCATTTCACTGTCGACGGGGGTCTCGTACACATGGTCTTTCATGGCCCCCCACAAAAAGAAATCCATGGGCGATAAATCAAGTGACCTGGGTGGCCAAGCGATCGGTCCACCTCTACCGATCCATCGAGCTCTGAATGTTCGATGGCTCCGAATGTTCGATGTGATTTTCAGCGAGTTCTTTCGTGACTCAATGGCGCAGTGCTAACGTCTCCAGCGTCTGCCAGACACGGTCAGTCGAATCGAATCCGAAGCGTGCATCAGACGTGACATGCATTTGTGGTGACTTGGCAAATAAAATAAAACACCTTTGTTGGTATTAATACAGCTATATGGTAAGTTTCCTCATTTGATTATTAAACTTTCTTTTGTTTATTTGCCTACCTAATAATTTTCATAGCGTTATAACAAACAATTTATGATAGGCTTATGGTGTTATTTGTTGAAATAATTTGAGAAGTTAAAGTAGTTCTTTAGCAGCTGTGGTATATGAAATACAAAAGTATATCAAATAGCATCTTGTTCATTATATTGTTATAATTACAACATCGCTAATACTAGAAAAATATGTGGTTGCTTATTTATCAATTTTTTTATTCCAGCATGGCTTCAACATCGTCTCAAAAGAAAACAGAACCAAAAAAAAAGAAAAATCGTAGATGAAGGAAGAGTGTTCAACGAAAAATGGACAGACGAGTACTTTTTTGTCGAGACAAATTTTAAGGCACTATGCTTAATTTGTAGGAAAATTGTGTCAGTTTTCAGGCATTATATGCAAAAACATGCTGCCAAATTCGATACGTATCAAGGAATGTGTCGTAAAGACAAAATAGTGGAAATGAAAAAAAGTCTGTCATCTCAACAAATTTTTTTAAAGAAAGTTACAATTCAAACAGACTCTATTACAAAAGCTAGTTATGTGGTAGCAAATCTGATTGCAAAAAAATCAAAACCATTTACTGATGGTGAGTTTATTAAGCAATGCATGGAAAGCGTGGCAGGTATAATTTGTCGTGATAAAAAAACGGATTTTTCTAAAATCAGTTGTCCCACCAGACTATAGTCAGGCGAATTGAAGAAATAGGAAAATCTATCGAAAGAGGTTTGATGAGTAAAGCTACTAATTTCAAATTTTATGCTTTGGCGATAGATGAAAGTATTGATGCTACAGATACGGCTCAACTTGCCATTTTTATTAGAGGTATTGATAAAGAATATAACGTCACTGAAGAAATGGCTTCTTCGGTGCCATTAAAAGACACGACTACATTTCTCGATTTGTACGATGCAGTAAAAATTACATTAAAGTGATTTTCTTTAACCATTATTGACATTTCTGATATAGCTACTGATGGCGCCCCAGCGATGGTTGGTAAAAGAGAGGGATTTATAAAATTAATAGAAGATGATGCAGTTGCCGTCGTGAACTCACGTTTGATAAAGCATCACTGCATTCTACATCAAGAAAATTTATGCGCGAAAGCTTTAAAAATGGATAATGTCATACAAATTGTCGTAAAAGCTGTGAATTTCATAAGGTCCAAGGGATTGAATCATCGCCAATTCCAGGAATTCCTTAAAAGTATGAATGCTAATTATGGCGACATCATTAACTTTACTGAAGTGAGGAGGTTAAGTCGAGGTAAAATGCTGAAAAGATTTTATGATTTGCGAAATGAAATTAAGTCATTTATGGAATCAAAAGGTACATTTGTGCCAGAACTTGAAGATGAAAAATGGCTCACAGATTTAGCATTTTTGGTGGGTTTGACAGCTCATTTAAATGAGTTATACATTCGTCTTCAAGGTAAAAACCAACTCATTAATGCTATGCTTCAAACCATAACAGTTTTCGAAATAAACTTAAATTATGGCAAATAAGTTTTGCATTTTGATACGTTGGCTAAACATAGTCCTATGAATAACAGCGAAAAATATGCAGGCTTACTTTCCGTTTTGATACAAGAATTTGAGAACAGGTTACAAGATTTCTGAAAAAATCATTAATATTTTGGTATATTTGCGACTCCATTTTCAGTCGACATAAATATATTACCTGAGAATTTTCAAATGGAATGCATAGAGTTTCAATCATACATTCAACTCAAAGAAAAATTTGATCAGCTCTCTTTACTGGACTTTTATAAGAACTATCTTCCGAGAGAAAAATATCCCTATCTTCACAATCACGCCTTATTTCATGTCATCGCTTTTTGGCAGCAGGTACATTTGTGAGAATTTATTTTCAAGGTCGAAGCACACTAAGAATAAAAGTAGGACAAAATTTCTGACGAGCACCTTGAGAACTCACTGAGAATTGCGGCCAACCGGACATTGATGCATTAGTTTCACAAAAACAGAGTCAAATATCCCAAAAGTTTCATGTTGTCCTTTTTTTAATTTTATAATAAAAAACATTAGAAAATAAATGAAGTGTTATCATTCATATACATTAACTATATATTTTATGGCAACACAATGTATGCACTAATGACAAAAGTATTACTGAAACAAGCAAAATTCCAATTAAAAACTTTTCTGGCTATTTTATGTGCGGCCCAAAACAATTCATCTTCACTCAACGTGGTTCAGGGAAGTCAAAAGGTTGAACACCCACATGCTCTAGACTAGGGGTCGGCAAACCTTTTTTTGTAAAGGGCCAAATAGTAAATATTTTAGGCACTGAGGGCCAAGAGGCAAACTTGAGGATATTTATAGAGGTAAACCTGCTTAAATAACAAGAAAAAAAAAGTTTTCATCAATTGCAAAAAGGGGCGGCGGGCAGTAGAAAAAAGGTTTGGCCCGCGGGCCGTAGTTTGCCGACCCCTGCTCTAGACCATTTAAGGCCAAACACAGATATAGAGAGCTTTCATTACACTAACTTATCTAGTACTCCATATGATCTAACAATCAACCACAAATTATGTCGATCAACAGAGTCAAAAGCCTTTTTGAAATCTATAAAGTTAGTAACCACAGGTTTCTGAAACTATAAACATTTCTCAAGAATCTGCTAAGTGAAAATACTTGATCAATACATCCCCTTCCACTTCTGAATCCACACTGTTCATCACGCAGTTGCCCATAGCCAAATTTTTAATTCTATTAAGTATAATCATGCAAAGAATTTTACCTGGAACAGAAAGTAAACTAATTTCTCTATAATTATCACAAGAACTGCGATCACCTTTTTTAAAAATTGAGACAATAGCTCTAGTAAAAGCCTTAGAAACACCTTTATCATACAAAATATTCAAAATTTCAGTCAGCTATGTGACAACACAAACGTTCCCAGCTCTAAGCATTTCAGTGGTGATTTCATCTACCCCTGGGGTTTTATGAAGTTTTAATTCAGAGATAGCCAATGCGACTTCGGAATGTGACATAGGGCCATCATTAAAGCCAGTAATGCAGCTATCCTTATTACAAACAATGGGAGTAGAACTATCACATTATTTAGAACATTTCTGAAATGCTCAGCCTACCTAGCCATAACAGAATCCTCACCTTCAACCACCTTGCCATGTTTATCCCTCAATCCCTGTGTACCTGTCTATTTCTTCCCAAATAGAACATTAACAATCTGGTAAACCCCCTGCTGTTGTGCTGTCTAACTACTTCCTCTGCTTTGTCAGCCAAGCAAACAAGCCAAAGATTCTTATCAGCTGTTAATTGATCCTTTACATGTATATTAATCCATTTCTTCCCAGTGTTGCGTGTACGCAACACTTGGGAAGAAATGGGTTAAGCTCGTTGTAATGCCTTCTGTTAGGACTAGTAGGGTGTTGATTCATATTAATTCTCCACTTCCTTCTTTCAGAAACAAGTTCTATAGCCTTATCACTCAAATAATTTTGTTTCCTCTGTTCCCTTTTACCCAAAAGAGTATTGTTGGTTTCAAGAAAAGCCTGTTTTATTGAACCCATTCTTTCACAACTTCAGCAGTAAGCAAACCACGATTGTAATAATGAATAAGTAGTCTATCATGGCTTTGGCAATATCTAGATCTTTCAGACCTTAAGTGTTGAAGACAATTTTCTTAACCTTAGCACAACATTTCTTAAGCTTCAGCTACAAGACACTTTTTACAAGGTAATGGTCAGACCTTGTTTCGGCTCCCCTGTATGATCTGGTATTCCTAACTGAACTGGCCCATTTGCTGTTAATTAAAAATAATCTGTCATATTCCTGTGCAACCCATCAAGTGAAACCCACGTATATTTATAAATGCCCTGGTGTTTGAAGTATTATTTATTCGTAAATCATTAAATTTACTTACCTACAGAAGACGCTTTCCATTGCCATTGCAACTACCAACACCAAAAGGGCTCATCACCCCTCGCCAAAGGTCAGAGCCAGTACCAGCTTTGGTATTGAAGTCACCAAGAACAAGGGTAATATCTCCTTTCTTGACAGAATTCAAAATATCCTGAAGCTGGCTGTAAAACGTATCATTCTCATCAGAGTCCTCTGTGGGAGTCTTAAAGATGATAATTCAAATTTTTAATTTTTGTTTTAAAATTTTCTGTAAGAAATCTTTCATTAATGCAGTCATAACTTGGAAGAGCATCACTGGCGTGTCTGCTGAGAAGAAAACCTACACCTTGGAGATGCTTTCCATCCTCCCTCCCTGAAAAGAGAAATTTAAAGTTATTTCTAAGTACCTCACCTTTACCTGTCTATCTGGTCTCTTGCAAGCCTAGAATATCTAGGTTATAGCGCTGGAATTCCTGCGTGAGTACATCAAGATAATATTATTTATGTAATGTCCTCACGTTCCAAGTTCCTGCAGAGAGAAAATGATTAGAAGGGTTTTTATAGAAACTAGGTTTATTGAGATAGGTAGGGCCAACAATATCAAATAGCCCCTGATAGCAGGCATGAGGCAAAGACCTGTTCTTCCCCCACTAAAGGCTGAAGTCACCGATGCCGGTAGGAACTTCAGGCACCACCTTTTCAAGTGGACTTTTTTAAATGCTATATGGCCTGCCTGAGACACATTACTCCAGTTTAGGATTGACGATGCCCAACTAGCAAAGTGAGGTTCAGATACCTGCGATGGCCTCTGATCAGGATTATCCACCAGCTGAAATAAGGTATACCATGCCTCTGTTTACTTAGGGCTGGCAACCCAGAAGCAAACAGAAAACACAGCGGCAGATTCTTACTCAACAGAGGCCCACCAACGCATCAAGTCCAGGATCAAAAATCAAGCTCAAATCCATACACCAGTCCAGTCTAGTAGGTATAATTGGTCAGTACCAGGACCCTGTGGAGTTAACCACTCCACAGCTGGATTGAAAAAAAAGAAAGAAAAAAAGTGGCCATAGATGACCAAATCAGTAGGTCACACTGAACTGGCTGCCCTCTCCTTCCAAAAGAGAATACTCTTTTGAAAGGTACTAACGGCCTGCACCACGAGAAAGCGGGGTCGGACATTAGGCCTAACCTTTCGGGAGGAGTAATAGTCCCTTTTGGTATTGGTAGCTGCAATGGCAATGGGCAACGTCTCCTACAGGTAAGTAATCTCAATGGTTTCAGAATAACTAACACTTATTACAAACACCGCGACATACATAAGTATACATGGGTTTCATCTGATGGGCTGCATAAGAATATGATTGATTATATATTAATTAACAGCAAATGGGCTAGTTCTGTTAGGAATACCAAGTCATGTAGGGGAGCTGAAATTGGATCTGACCATCACCTTGTTAAAAGTGTCTTGCAACTTATACTGAAAAAAGTGTTGTGCTAGGGTTAAAAAATTTACTTTTAATACTGAAGCTCTGAAAGACCCAGTTATAGCTAAAGCTTACCATGAGAGGTTACTTAGTCATTATGACAGTCATGGTTTGCTTACTACTGAAGTTGGGGAAGAATGGGACCATTTTAAACAGGCTTTTCTGGAAACTAACAGTACTCTTTTAGAAAAAAAAAAGGAGCAGAGGAGACAGAATTATTTGAGTGATAAGGTACTTGAGCTTATTTCAGAAAGAAGGAACTGCACGAATGTACTTAATCAATACCCTACTAGTCCTAATAGAAAGCATTACAGAGAGTTTAATAAACGTGTAAAGGATCAGTTAGCTGCTGATAAGAATCTTTGGCTTGATAGCTTGGCTGACAAAACCGAGGAAGCAGTTAGGCAGCACAACAGCAGAGAGCTGTACCAGATAGTTAATGTTTTATGTGGTAGAAAACGGACAGGCATACCAGGATTGAAGGATAAACAAGGTTATAGAAGGTGAGGATTCTGTCATGGCTAGGTGGGCTGAGCATTTCAGTGATATTCTAAACAATGCGGTTAGTTCCACTCTCATTGTTTGCAATGATGATAGATGCATTGGTGGCTTTAATGTTGGCCCTATAACACAGTCTGAAGTTATTTTGGCTATTTCTAAACTTAGACTTCAGAAATCCCCAGGGGTGGATGAAATTACTACTGAAATGCTTAGAGCTGGGAATGTTTCGGTTACCACTTGGATGACTGAAATTTTGAATATCTTTTATGATAAAGGCATGGTTCCTAAGGATTTTACCAGAGCTACTGTTATCCCTATTTTCAAAAAAGGTGATCGCAGTTCTTGTGATAACTATAGGGGTATCAGCTTACTTTCTCTTCCAAGTAAAGTTCTTTGCATGATTGTGCTTAATAGAATTAAGAATCTGGTTGACAGTCAATTGCGTGATGAGCAATGTGGATTCAGAAGTGGTAGGGAATGTGTGGATCAGATATTTTCACTTAGGCAGATTCTTGAGAAATGTTTAGAGTTTCAGAACCTTTGGTTGCTAGCTTTGTTGATTTCAAAAAGGCTTTCGACTCTATTGATCGTCATAATTTATGGTTGATTGTGTGATCATATGGTATACCAGACAAGTTAGTTAACATAATGAAAGCTCTCTATAATAACACTGAGTCGTGTGTGAGAGTTGGTAAGGCTTGTAGCACTTGGTGTAGCATTACTTCTGGTGTTCGACAAGGGTGCATTTTGTCTCCTTTTCTCTTTAGCTTGGTTATTGATTATGTTATGCGAAATTCACTTCAAGGGAAAGATTTTGGCCTTAAATGGGCTGAAGATACGAAAATTTCTGATTTAGATTATGCTGATGATTTAGCCCTTTTGGCAAATGATGTTGATGAGATGAACTCTTTCATTCGAGCTGTTGATGAAACTGGTAGTAGAATAGGTTTGGTTATAAACAGAGAGAAAACTAAAGTGATGAAAATTGGTCAGGCAGGTTGTGATTCAGTTCATCTGAATGGTTGCAGTCTTGAACAGGTATCACGGTTTAATTACCTTGGGAGCTATGTAATAGATACTGGTGATATGCAGCATGAGATTAACAGATGAATAGGGATTGCTGCCAGGACTTTTATGAATCTATAGAGATTGTCGAGAAATAGGCGTATACACCTAAAGACTAAAATTAGATTGTATAATAGCTTGGTTCTTTCTAGGGTTAGTTATGGTAGTGAAACTTGGACGCTGTGTAAGCAAGATAACAGGAAACTAGATGCTTTTGATTCTAGATGCTTACGCAGTATCTTGGGTATTAGGTGGTTTAACTTTGTAACTAATGATGAGGTTAGGTAAAGGAGTCTGCAACTCCTATAAACAGCATATTGTGCAGAGAGAGACTCCGCTGGTTTGGCCATGTTGCCCGTATGGTTAATTATAGATTGGCGAATAGAATAGAATAGGGTTATGAACAGTGTGCCTAGAGGCCTCAGAAGGAAGGGGAGACCTAGGATGCGGTGGACAGACAATGTCAAACAGGACCTTGTTAGAATTGGTGTGCAGTGGTTGGATGCAGCAGATGTAGCTCAGGATAAATATTCCTGGAGAATTAAACTGCACGGTCTAGTTTGAGCTCCGTAGCCCATGACTGCTTGAGGATGATGATGAGTTATTCATACGTAACTAAAATAATAGCATTAATCTAATCTTGATGAAGTATTGCATCAATTAACGAAGAGGCCTAAAGTGCGCAGAGAAACACTCAATATATGAGATATTCAAAATTTCAGTCATCCAAGTGGTAACCGAAACATTCCCAGCTCTAATCATTTCAGTTGTAATTTCATCTACCCCTGGGGATTTATGAAGTCTAAGTTTAGAAATAGCCAAAAGAACTTCAGACTGTGTTGCTGTAATAGATCGTACAGTCGCTCAAAAAAGTATCCGAACACTACGGTTGACTACAGAATTCAGAGAAAATATCTGGCAACGATTTTTTTAGAAATTAGTGATCTGGCAACCTTCGTGTCACGTGACACGAAGGTTGCCAGATCACTAATTTCTAAAAAAAATCGTTGCCATATATTTTTTCTGAATTCTGTAATCAACCGTAGTGTTCGGATACTTTTTTGAGCGACTGTACCTAAGGTTGTGTACTGAAATAGATGGTACCTTAGGTACATTAGGTAGTAGAAACCATAAAATACTTAGGTCTACACTTCGATAGCATATATTGTCGTTAACCTTTCAACTTTAAACTTAATTTTGTTGTAATTAATTTCTTTCAATTAATTTAATTAATTTCTTCTTCGAATAATATAGTAACACTGCACCATAACCACTTGGTAAGAGCTTTATGTACTATGCATCTAACACCAAAAAAATCTACTGATTGTATAACACTGATTAGGAGAAACCTAAAATTGTCTTTACTATCCTGTAATAGTGATTTGTTATGGACTTTCTTTCTTATTTCCGTCTCACAATAGATATATCCGTTGAAATCTGCGCGTTGACAGCTAATTTGATTCAGTTCTTATGGTTCTTGCCAAAAGTACTATATTATGAAAGAAATTAATTACAACAAAATTAAGTTTAAAGTTGAAAGGTTAACGACAAGTAAAATTCAAGTGACTCGAAGTTAACTTAATAATAATTTCTGTTCATATGCTGAATAATAACAACACACTAACAAATATATAACATTAATTGATTGGACACCACATTACTGCAGCATCAACAATGCTAATGATAGCGATTGTTCCACGTGGATTTTCATATCTACCTAGAACCGTTTCGACCTTGCCTTCAGTTTCATTGCTTGACATTCTGGAGCTACGTGGAAGATTATCTCGGCGGACAATTCCATTTGAGATGCCGCAGAGCAGGGCAATGCCATTACCTACCTTGATGGTTCTTATAATCCAAGTAACTTTTATAAAAGGAGGTTACCCTTTCCTTCATGCAAAGCCTCTGTCAGAGTGATTTGTCCAGCGCTGAGTCTGGGACTCAGAGAGTGGAACACAGGACGCCCCGAGGAAATACTTTGGACCGCTGCTCGACGGTTCCCAAGAATGGGAAGCCACGTGGTTTCGGGACAAGGATATTGCAGCAAGAACTATCCAGATTATCATCCCGTACCACACCATCCTCCCACCCTATTTTGCAGAAAGAATTGCGGGGGCCAATTAGACTCGAGATAGCTGCCCTTTGTGTTTTAGAGAGCGAGGAGCAGAGAGGATGGAGAGAGAAGACAATAGTCTAGGAAAGTGGTCAGTAACTTTTTAAAGTCAGGAGAGAAAGCAACAGTCTTAGAGAGTAGACTGAACGTTTCAGTAGTGTAGAGAGGCGACAACGGTTTTGAAGCGAGGAGAGATGAGAGCAGTTTTAGTGAGGAGAGAGGCAGGACGTTTTCTACTAAATTATGTAAGTTATTGTGTTAATCCCAATACAAAGTTGTTTAAAAGTTCCTGAGATGAAATGTGAAATGGTGATAACACTGTAAATAAATATCTATGTCTTTTTGTTCAAGAACCATTACCTGCCATTGTTTATTCCTATTTATGTGGGAGGTTATCTTTCCCCCCCCCCCGTATAACAATGGAGCTCTAAGTATTTAAAAAGGAACAACGTAATGCATTAAAAATGGATCACGGATAAAATAATTACGGAACGGGAGAATTATATTAATTTCATTTCATCCCACCTCCCCGTAAAACACGATAGATCTTACAAATCTTTCAAACCTAATTAAGAGGAAATTTTAAATAAAAACAAGAATTTCCGAAATGGAGACAAAAAAGTATCCGGGAAACGTAATAATAGTAAAGAATGAATTAAATCCAGAAATTTGTAACTTGATTAAACGTAGAGATAAAGCTCGAATCAATTACAAAAACAATACGAAGCCATGAAAAGGAACTTACAAAAACATGATGAAAGAAACTTACAAAAACCTACGAAGCCAAATTACTGCTGAAATTATAGTTCAAAAACAAAACTTTTATAGAAAACAACTAATATTGAATGGAAAAGATATTCGTCAAACCTGAGACTTAATTCACCAAGTATTAGATGATCAAGAGGCAAATTCTATTAATGATATCATTACTAAAAATATGCCGAAATCTTTATCAGCATTACAAAATCCCATTGTGGATGTTTGCAAATCCGTTAATGATCAACCTCACCTTATGCATATGTTGAAAAAAAATGTAGGGGTTCATTCTAACACTTCAAGTTTCTAATTGACGCTATTGGATATATATAAATAATAACAATGATAACATATATCTTTCATTATTTTGCATTTGTATTAAAAATATTTCTATATAACGTTAACGTAACGTTATAAAGAAATTTAAATTTTGCTATAATGATAAACGTAACGAAAAAAAAAAAACGTTTTTTATTTCGTTTGCCAACACTGTTCTAGACGTGATATCAAAGACGGTGTACCTCATTTATCTATTTTAGGGCCTTTAGTCTTTTTGATATATATATTAATGACCTAGTTGACACTAAAATAAAAAAGTCACTTATTTATGTATGCAGATGATATAGTAATCGCCACTTCGAATAAAAAACAGGAGACCATTACAAGAATTTATTATTATATTAGAGAAATTTACAAGATTACAATACTGTTATACGGTGGCTTAATTATAATAGAATTTATTTAAACGTTAAACAAAAATGGATGATATTTCACTCTCCAGGAACTCACATCAATAACCATATATATATAAAAACACATGAAATCGACTGCGTCTAAAAGCATTTGTAACGCTATAGACTGTACCTGTACTGAAATAGATCGTACCTAAGGTACCTTAGGTACATTAGGTAGTAGAAACCATAAAATACTTAGGTCTGCACTTCGATAGCATATTATGCTGGAAGACACATACGAAAAACATCTCCGAAGGTTAAGATTCTGCGCTTTGAAACTGCATAAATTAAGATATATTTTAAAAACCGAAACATACTTAATAATCTATAAAGTTATTTGTGAATCGATCATAAACTACGGTATAACAATTTATGGCAGAACAAACTCAACAAATATTAAAAAGATTGAGAGAATTCAATTCTCAAACTTCAAAATCTTAATACCTGTCAATGACCGCACACATCTAACCACAGCTAAAGAAAAATTTGATCATTTAGATATCTTATCCTTTCGAAATTTACATAAATACATCCTAACAGTACATAACGTTTTGAAAATAAACATAAAGTAAAAAATCCACCACGGAAAATACAAGACTGAAACATAAAAATTATTTTCGGTTACAAACTTTTAGAAACAACGGTGAAAATATTAAAACAATTACAAAATACCATATATTTTTAACCTCTTACCAAGAGAAATGTTTTCCATAAATTCTTTTACTTTATTGAAACCCAAATTAAAAGATGTCCTAAAATATAGATTCAAAGAAACAAACAAAAACATTCAT
This sequence comes from Ryuthela nishihirai, assembly GCA_038380435.1. NCBI lineage: Eukaryota > Metazoa > Arthropoda > Arachnida > Araneae > Heptathelidae > Ryuthela > Ryuthela nishihirai. The sequence continues at coordinate 87,758,074 of JAWZYU010000017.1, read as the reverse complement.
ATCACCAATTGCTCAACTAAAATAAACTTAATACATAACCGAAATAAAAAGAAAGAGATTTATTATATTATACCTGGAAAAGGTTTTCTACAGCGCAAAATAGATTAATGTTAAACGAGAAACACTGTAAATGTGAAATACCCTGCACATACACAATGATATTCGCTTTTCAATTAGAAATTTTATTTCACTATCAACGTTCTATGTCAGTGTCATTAATTTTTATATTAAATATTGTAAATGTTACATTTCAGTGTCAATATTATTACATTCATCATACATCAATGTCAAACAATATTAATGTCACATCAAATGAAAGAACACTATCATACTATTGTAACAAATTAAAAATGTAATTATTTTACATCCTGCAGATAAGCTTTAAGCTTCGCAGGCCACCTGCAATGATAAAATTTACTCATACTATATGATCAAAGAATAATAAACAAATTAAAAAAATGAACTTTACGAAGTAACTGGTAAACAAATCTACATAAAAGAAATATAAATTACGGGATTATTACGAAGTTTGCCTTCATGAACATCGTTCTCTTAAATATGAGAGTAAAGACGAAATATTATTTCCAGCAATAGAGAAATGCTCTGAGAGTGAAAGAAACGCCGCGGCAGTCAACTCATAACTCTTACCCACAGGGGGAGGGCAGCATTTTACGATGGTGTTACATTCCTGAATGCAGTCGTAAAGTGAAACGCCGTAAAATTAGTTTCTTTTATAATGCAATTAGGGGGGATACGTTTAAACTTAAACTCTTCTTCTATGGCCCATTTAAAGATAAAAATAAATTATTTATTATTTTTTGAATACTATAAATATATAAAAAAAATTCAAATATTTTATGCATGCATTTTTGTAAATACAAGGGCATAAAAGATAATTGAATGACAACGCCGAAAAGTAATCGCCACTGTGTGCCCCTGGACAATTTTTGACAGTGGCGAAAGGATGCAAGAAAAGTTCCATCAGTTACTTGACGAAGCCTTGGTGAGGATAAGCGATCTCTAGGAATCTTTGGCGATTTTGTTGGTGAAAGGAAGCGGTGTTGGCAGTTTTGTTTTATTCCTCCTCTCCTGTAGGAATTCATTCTATAGAATGTTCTGTAGGATCTAAAATATATCAGCAAAGGGGCTAATATTTTTTCCTCTAAACTTATAGATTTGCGTCCCCTTTTGGCAGCACTTTTAATAGGGCACTTTTACAACCAGACATGGGTTTACGTTTAAGTTTAAATTTGCACTCCTCAAAATAAAAAGGAAAAAACGCAAAAAATTCACACATTTAACTATTCAACACATTGATCAGCTTTACAATGTGGTTTACTATGCACGGACAACGATCGATTACCATGGTAACTAGCCTTTTAGCTTAGAGTGTGCATCCTAACAGACTAAATTACCATGGTAAGTAATAATCTTGGCTGTTAGAGCAAGAAACAGTATGTAAGTTTCATGGAACACCATCCACCGATTGTATAATACTGACAGTAAAAACCTAGAAACAGTTTTTTCGTTTCCATGGACACTAATTCTTAAGGAATTCTATTGACCTGTCATATAAGTGAATCGTCGTAAAACGCGAACCACTGTATACACTTCTTAAGCTTTAGCTTGAAGAATTATATATATATAAGTCTACAGCTATGACAGAGGATGATTCAAAGTCTTAATTTTCTTTCTATAATAATAGGTGATCATGGTAAATTTTAATTCTTTGAAATATTTATATTGTGCCATATTTTATTATTTTGCCTAAAATATATTCGAGTCCGAATAAATTTATATTGCAGCATGTTATGTGTTTGCCCACACTCTGATTTGTGTTTTAATTAATCTTCTTATATGCCAGTAGCAAATTATCAGGAGTCACTTATAGGCAAGAAATAATCTTTTTGGAACTGATCTTAACATTAAGTACGACCCTGCTGCAATGACCCCGTTGCAAATGATTAGCTGACTACTCTTCTCCAGTAATGCATCTTGAGTGTTCGGAGGGTTTATCACTGTACAGAGTTAAAATTCGGTATTGATAACATTGGTATTAGACCTGTCTAGTTCATTTGTTCGATTTGCAGATGCTTAGCACCCCCCAACCCCTTCAATTACTCAACTTGCTGGAAAGTTTATATTCTGTAAGGATTATAGTTGAACGTGTATAAGATGTGATGTGCCTCCTACCAAAGAAGCATCGAGAAGCCACCGAATGCGACACACAAAGGGCCATAAAACCGCACTTTGCAGGTAGCGTGGAAGATGTGTCACTTCGTGATTGGCTCCCGCATGAAAAATGTCTTTACTGCATGAAAAATTACCGAGGAGAAGAGCGAATTGAAATTCTTCTTCGGCTTCTGCGCTTTAGACTTGTGTGCAGCAGAGGTGTTAGGCTCCGCTTGGGTAAGACATAAGCTAAGAAACGATTTCAGTATTCGTCCAAGATGCGCTCGTAATTCGTCCAAATGCGACGTCGTTTGTACAAGGCCCTAATGAAGGGCCACAATCTTATGATTTACTGTAAAATTTGTATATGGCTGTAAATAGTAGATATTGTTATACATATACGTAAATATTTTACGCATTGTTTTTCTACCACTCAGCACGGCAACTTACTGATTAAAAGAACATTAAGCTAGATAACTTATCAACAATGTCCAGGATTTGTGGGATCGTTTGGTGGCATCGTCATAATCAGTGACATATTCGTTTTCAGCATTACTGTAGATGCACAAATGCTCCAGCAATAAAGAAATTCTTAGCAACTTAGCCTAATGATCTAAGGTTCTGAACGTACGTACGTAGTAAAGGTAAGGTACGTGGTAAAAATTTTTGGGGTACGCCGTGAGAACTTAAAAGTCGCTAGATCTAGTAACAAAATAAAAATAACCATTGTTATACTACGCATAACTATAGCTTTATCTATCTATACAAGGGGTAAGCCAGTTACATACACATTTCCAGGGGGTACGTGAAGCATAAAAGGTTGAGAACCACTGGTCTAAGGTAACACAATTACTATACCATTGCCGACATATTTATCTATATTGGGTTCCTTACTAACATTTTGCATTCTATATAAAATCTTAGCAAACGTTTGAGTATTTACAATGTGATCTATTACAAGAAATGTAATATACTGGTTTCCATAAATTAAGGAAAATCCCTATGTTAAGTCAATGGGAAGCTAACGTCAAAGTTCTATAATACTAAAACAAGTTTTTTTTGTTTTGAAAAATGTGATTGCAGATAAAGATCTCAATCAAATAAATCAATACCTCGATTTTCAACAATATTCGTTCAGTATTTAATAAGTTATGGAAGTTTGAAATTTTGCGATAACAATGCCAATCACAAAAATTGACTTCATAAGTTAATTAAAACTTATAATAAGTTTTAATTAACTTATGAATTAACTTATTAACTAAAAATAAAAAATTAGTCATAATATGAGTAATTAAAATTAGTAATAAGTATTGTATCAAAGTGTTTAATAAAATAAGTTTGTATTTTAGAACTTGTATAAAGAATTCTTTCACTATTCTTCAGATTTTGTATAAATTTCTTAAGTTTGGCATTGCTGTTGTTAAATATTCAAACTTTCATAACTCATTAAATCTGAAAAAATATTGTTGAAAATCGAGATATTGATTTATTTGATTGAGATTTTTATCTGTAATCACATTTTTCAAGACAAAAAAAAAACTTATTTTAGAAGCTATAGAGCTCTGGCGTTAGTTTCCCATTGACTTAACATAGGGATTTTCATTAATTTATGGAAACCATGTAGGTTTGAAAAATGTTTTTTGTTTTATAAGTATATTTCATGACAATTTCTAATGACATTTGAACGAAAAACTTAATGTTAATATATTACGCCAAGCAGTTTTCATGAACATCGTTTTCTTAAAATCAACCTCTCTCTCCACTGAAACGTTCTGGGCACGCTCTGTGACATTAATGCCATAGTGGGTAACAACTCCAATACTGATGCTTTACACGTTGCACAAAGTTGCTACTTTCTGTGCCCCCAGCTACATGCTGATCGTTGTCACCATTGTTCTTGATCACATTTTACAGCAATGCATTGTGTGAAAAATTTTGTAACATTTTAGACTACAATGTTATAACGATTGCGTGCTCTGGAGTCAATTTAAATATATGATTACTAAGAAATTCTTCGACACTGAAGTACATCTGATTGAATAATTTTCCAGCATGATAAATATGGTTGTCAAAGGTAGCGAGTGTTTTTTGAGTATAATTACGAATTCAGTCTAATAGTTTCTAGTAAGTGTATCCATTACAATGACCTTGCCTGTTCAAACTAGGATATGCATATTGTTTCGCCTTGCATTTCAAAAGGTGTTCCCATTTCAAATATGTTTTTCTGCTTACAAAAGATTAGGATTATGCAATAATAACTTAGTGTCCTGGTAGGGATCTCATTTACGGATGGAAACTGCACTTGCTGAAACTGGCATTATATAATTTTAAGTTAAAAACACTTTTACTACCTAAGCATTTTATATCGCAATAATAAATTTTATGACTGAATGCATTCATATGCACTTCTTGTGAAGAGCAAAATGAGGAACTCTTCCTTCTATTAACTCGGAAAACAAACAAAATCATTATTATATATAAATTGCCAAATTTAACTTCAATAAATGTATCGTATTTTCAGGTTAGACATAAGCAAGGAAAAACTATATTATTAAAATATGCACGCATACCATTGTTTTATTTGTTTTTCCTTTTTTTCCCTGAAAACTGTTTGCTATCATCCTTTAGTGTACTAATGTGGTTATCCTTTAACGCTTAGACAACACTTGGAAACATTGATGATTATATCTTTGCTGAAGAAATTTGGTAGGTTCGTGGGGAAGACATGATTCTTACTATCAAAGCAAATCGATTCGTGATATCCTCAACAGAAATTTAAGCAAATCATCACTTGAATCAATGAAAAAGAAGAATGAATACAAAATAATCTACTGGATAATTCAAAACGTATGAAAAAATATATTCAATTACGTCAAGAAAATACCCATTATATTCTGAAAATTATCTTGATAAAATGACAGTGCTTTATGTTCTGGAAGTCAAATGTGTGGAGGAAAAAAACAGTAAATTCCAGGTTTTTGGTCCACATTCGAAGTTTTGATTCCAGAATATGATAAAAGTAGCTGAAAAAGATCGTTGAAAATAAGGTAGAGTTTGGAATTAAAAAAATGTTTTCCTTAACAATTATAAAATGAATTAATCAACCTATCATAAATTCAATTTTTTTTAAAACTGTGGATAAGTACGGACTCTGAGAAAAAGGAAAAAAAAATTAAGCATGTCAACTGATGCTTGTTTCAATAATAATAATATGAAAGTAAACTTTTAAAAAGTACTATTTGAAAATACGAGAATAGCATTTATATTTATTAAACAATTTACACAACATAGTAGACACAGACATTCTCTTAAATCCTACACAAATTTACACCATTTAAAAAATAACTGTAAGTAAGAGACGAAGGCTCAGAGAGATAGATCAAATAGAATTTATTATTGTTGAAATATTAGGTAAAGAAATACACTGCGAAAATCAGAACACCAAGAAGGATCAATAAGAACACGCTTATATATGGGGCTCAATGTAGCTTTATTGTAGTAATAAATGATTACAATATGGAGGCTATTGGAGAGTTACATAATGAGTTATTTAATAATGACTGTGTGCACTCTTGCTTGTATGACCTGCTGTACACAGCGAGGCATGGAGTCAAACAAATGTTTGAGGCTGGATTGTGAAATAGCTGTCCAAGTACTATGCACCCGTACCCACAGGTCGTATACAATTGTCAGGATGTTCTGGTATAGCCGCAATCTCCGACTGACTATATCCCATACATTTTCGATCACAAATCAGGGGATCTAGCTGGCCACGGAAGAATATGCATATTATTTTGCCTTAGGTATTACACAATGGCAACTGCTGCATGACACATATATTGCACTGATTATTATATTACTGCATTATCTTGCTGAAATATGGTGTATGGGATAGTCTATAAGTATGGAAGAGCTATGACTCAACTGGTAATGGTGGTGTGGATCTGACTAGGGTGAATTTGCTTTCAGAATTCATTGCACCCCACACCATAATCCCACACGTTGGTGCTGTATTTTTCGTCCGAATACACTTCTCTCGGTGCCTCACCAACCCATTGACGGACGAGGATTTTGCCATCGGATTTGAACAGACAGAAATGGGATTCATCAGTAAAGACATGTTGTACCATTCATTTCGCCACTGCAGTTGTTCGACGCACCATTGTAATCGAGCTGCTTTCTGTTAGGGTGTTAGAGACAGTCTTAGCAATAGCCGGCGGGCGTGCAGTCCGAATTGCAATAAATCGCGTGGAACTGTTACTGCCGACATTAGAAGATATGTTAGTGACCTCTACTGCTGGACCAAGGCCGTAGATGGGGCAGATGGATCTATTACAGCCAACCCCCAAAGATCTTCCCAATGGGTTGTCTGCGAAATGAGGTCCAGAACCTTCCTGACGTATTAAATGCCCATCTTCTAGCCTTTTTTTGTATATTCTATGCACAACAGATAACTATATCCCATACGAGAAGCAATATCTCAATACAAAAGATTGTTTTCTTTTATGCGAATAATAAGCCCTCTGTCAAACTCGCTCATCTGAAAATATAGAGCTCGCACCGATCTGTGTGGCATATCTTAGCACCTGCACAAGAACTGAAGTTGAATACAGCTACCACCCCTTTAAATATCTATAGGTAGGGTATAGCCTCACTCTTTACAGAATGTTCTTTTTGGCTTGTATCAAACATGAGTGCACCAATGACCTTGAATTCTAATTACTTCTTCAGTAGTAGTAGCTAAGCATGCCCCATAGAAGCCAAGGACCTTACTCTATTCCTTTGGTGTTCTGATTTTTCGTCAACAGCAGTGTATTATTGTGGATATTATGTCTTAAATTAGTGTTTTAAATTAAATAACTTTTCTGCAGTCGAAACAATGCGTAAATACCGAATTTGAGCTCAATACATGCAAAAATGCAGACTTACATAGTAACTGGAAGTGGAAATCCACGAGGTGATAAAACAAATCTTTCTTTGTGGGTGTCATTAACATCATTAGTAAACCTTAAATCCCAAATTCCAATTCAATACTTGCTAAGTGTCTGAGACATTAGGCGTTATACACCAAGAGATAGAATAAGCGTTTTATATTTAAGTGATAATTAGAAAATGTGGACAAAACTTAGAACACTTTTCGGTACAATGACATATTAAGACAAAATTCGGTGAATGTAGCTTATATCTATCATTCTATATATCTACACTACTTTTCTTTATTGGTGTGAAGAACTACAAACTCAGTTTCTTACCTGATTGGCCCGTGTCACAGTCTTTGTGACAGTGACTCCATTCTGACCATTCCGTCAAGATGCAATCACCCTGGCAGTTGATGTAACAAGGCTCTTCATCCTGTAATAAAATGACGAAGCATTAGGACTGTATGCTCCAGTCGAAAGTGACAATTGTTTAATAAATAACCAGGTGATCATTTTTCATGGAGAGCTTATAATATTTTTGTTAATGTGATAACTAAATATTTGTGAGATGCGCAAACCAGAATTAAAGAGAATTGGATGGGGAGCACCCTTGTTTGTGTGACTTGGAGGTTTTGCAAAGCTTAAAATTAATAAGAGTTATAATTTTACTACTCGGCTTTTCGGCCAATGTAAATTGCAAATTTCATAAGTGTATTGAAAAAAGAAGACCTTCTTTCGTTGAATGAATTTTTGTGTTACATGGCAGAAGTCTGTGACAATCTCCTTTTCATGGCATTTTTTAGGAGTTCAACTATGTGAAAATTTAATGGTGGTAAGTGATACCAGGACTTCAGGGAGGATGTTACAGACATTTCCAATCACACCTGCTCAACGTTGTCTGTTCTGAAAATACACATGAAAATACACAAAATCTGAAAATACACATAGCTTTGGTCCTATTTTCAAACTTTCAATTTTACATGTAATTGCGAAAAATAAGTAAATTGCAAAGACAATTGCCTCTGGCAAATATGAAATGCTCGTTTGCAAAGAGAATGAAGTTTGTTATATTTCAACTTCAGCTAGGTGTAAATTCAAACTAATATACGATTCAGAAAATGGAAATAAATTTATGATTGAGCCAATATTAGAGAGCTTACGCAAAACTTCCAATTAGAGTTTTTAAGTTTCTTTCATAGGTTTACCCTATGGCATCGGTTTGTTCATGATGCAGAACAGAGCGCTTCCTTTTTATCGGGAGGTCGATAGTAGTTTATTCTTGTCTCCATACCGAGCTTCTGTGATCTGAACCTAAGACACATTTTATTGGTTTTGTACTTTGTCTGGCCTGTTTCCTCCCTTACTAAGAAAAGAATCGCCTGTCTAATGTTGATGGCGATCTGGTGAAAGAATAGGAATTGAAACATCTATGACAAGTAAACACCCAGCTTTGTTTCAAGTGAAATTAATTTTTTCGCAAAGTCTGACATCTTTACCGCTTGGAAATTCTCGACTCTTTTTGTTGCAAATGCGTGGACATCGCAGATTTTATTAGTCAACTCGAAAACAAGTACACTCTCGAAACGTCGGGCCATAGTACACACGTATAGAGTGAAGATACTCTTGCAAAACATCTGATAATGGAAAACAACACGACTTACGTTTTGGTCCTGCGCTGACTCCAGCCATCTTGGATCGATCCACGAGTTTATTTGAAACGTAACGTTTACAATGAGGCAGTGAATCTTGTCAACAACTATTCCGTCAGAACGAATGCACTGGATGCTGCGCCGACGGATGCCATAGCCACAGCTGGCTCCCTGAAAGAAGAATTCAAATAATTATTATATTACGTACATTGGTTATTCATAAAATGCATATCAAGCATGTATTATAGCTTATGATTTCTTTTATTTCTAGGATCAAATATGTTATATAAAGCAGAATATAACATAAATGCAAATACAGTCAGCTCTCGATTTACACGGATTTGAACTCAGGTATTTTGAATGAAAATAAAAGTCCCTCAAACGTCGTTTCTTTCAATTTATGATCCGACCTGCAAAGCTACTAGTTTATCTGCAGATTATTACAGAACAAACGGCTATGCCATCACATAGATCATACCATAAATTACCTTATTAAACAATAATTCTAGAATGTATGCAGATGTCCGCTGAAATCAAATATTCAGTGTGGACACTTCATCTCGAATACGCATCAGAGTTGGGTATTTTGTGACATAGCAGTGAATTTACCAAAACCTAATTTCGTGAGACCTGTAAAATAAGCGCAGCAAAGATAAGAAAATTATAATTTATGAAAATGTTTTATGACTGATTTCCGTGGAAAAAATTGAAGCGAAAATGCATAAGGAATTCTCATACAATTGAACCATATTTTAAAATATCTGCAATTTTACATTCAGATATCATTTTGTTTGAAAATCACTGTCATTCGCAATACAGAATTTTTCCAATTTCATTATTCTTTAATAATCTTTTGATTTTGAAAAGTTGTCTCTTATTCCCTCAACGGAATTTTGGCATTCTCTATTTCCTTCTTCATACTACCAGTTTTAATGCTATATAAAAACCTACTTCATACCTAATTTCACATTTTTTTATATATTCGTTTCATATTACAGAAAAAAAAATATTAACCAGCAACATTGCCTATTTCCAGATGAATATTCATTTCAGGTGATTTCAGCCAAATTTAATATTTCCTTTTTCGTATTTCGTTTTAATAATGTTTACCCTTATAATTATAATACCAGAACAATAGTCATCAGTTAATTTGCATCTGGGTGCAGCATTTTGTATAACATTCAGTATCAATCTCAAAATACTGAAAATGATGAGAGATGCCCATATGCTAATGATTACTATCAAAATATACGACTCAACAATTTTTGTGCTAAAGGAAAATTCTCTACTATCATCTTAAAAGAATCATTAACATACCTTTAGATCGCAGAAAGACCAGGAAGATGCTCTCCACCGATAACAAAGCTTGAACGCGCAGGGCTTCCGTTGAAGAAGCTCTGGAGAACATGGTTGTCCCGCATCACTTTGATATTGAAGAACTGCGCGAGATCTTGTCATCTCGCCTATGATGAAAAGAATGCAATTAACAAACAAGACACGTCTCAATTAATATTTGCTTTAAATACTGTTAAATTATTCAAATGAAAATGTATATAAAAATATTTCGCCTGGAGAACAGGAACGCTCGTTTCCAAAGAATGCCATTTTCCACCATTTGCAACCTATTACAGTAGAAATTCGAACTAATGGGTGATTGAGAAATGAGAACAATAGTATTTTGTCAGTATACCTATGAACAAGAAAATAATTTTCATCTAATTTTTAAAAAGAAAAAGTGATGTCGATGTAAACTACTTATCAGCACACGCTACTACCAAAATTTCGAATTTCTATAATAGATCGTTTGCAATATTCGTTTAAAGTTTTACCATTTTTCAAATTTAGGGTCCTCTAACGATGGAAATTAGCACTACCGGAGATTCAAAAATGTTAATCATAATATTTCATTAGTATCTAAATTAAAAATAATTTTTCATTTATCTCTAAAAACAAAACATTTACGTTCTAATCTCTTTCGGGGGTATGGGGACAAATCGTTGCTGTCAATGGACACCACTTCACAATCACTCTCCCATCAAAATGTTAAATTTCTAAACTTATATAGATCGTTAGAAATATCCGTTTCAAGTTTTGCCATTCCTAAATTTTTCCACCCTTAAAGGAAAAAAAAATAAACTAATGAGGGATTCTAAAAAAGAATTCTGATATTTCATCAATGCCGATCTAATCTAAAAAGAAATTTTAATTTACATTCAAAAACGTTGAATATCGACAAAGTAAAAAAAAATCCTTTAAACCTTCAGAACCTTTTTGATTTGCTATTTTGCAATATGGTTCTCTCTCTCTTACCCCTAAGATTGAAGGAAGAATATAAAAATTATCTTTTCATAACTTGTCACACTCTATAATATATTGTCTCTAGTCCATTTGACAGCAAATTTCCCGTAGAAATATTTGCCTCCCCATGCGAAAGTTAGATTTTTGTCACCAGCAGTGAAATTTATTTTTCTGTTGCCCCCCAATGAAATTTGTTCTTTCGTCGCTCCAAACATTTAAAGATTTATAACTTTTTTAACTTTAAAATACTTTCAAATATCTTAATCTAAACAAACGTTTTCCATTTTAAACGAAGTCTTAAATGTGGAACAAATAACAGGTGCCAGCATTTATCTCCGCCATGCCCTCGTTCAGTAGGGGACACCGATGGGCTCGGAAAGACTGCCGTCAGCCGGGTGGGACGTTACGACGGGGCTTAACGTCTTAAAGTATTATTATATGATGGTAAAATATTAAAGGATAAAAATATAAGTTTAAATAATAGTAGTAGTTAAATATATGTGATAACATGAAAAAAATATAAACGACAAAATTTAAAAAATATCTATCTTCCTATAGGGCCCTAAAAAGGAGAAATTAAACCTGAAGCATATCGATGATGCAATCAGTCATTCCATCGATATACTTTTAATTTATCTTCAAAATTCTGTGTTCTAATTTTTGCAATTTATGCATTTTTTTGCTACTAAAAACATCCACCTTCAAAAATTTTCATTTGATACGTTTATCAAATGAAAAGTTTTGCACATAATAAGCAAAAATAAAACATCAAGCACATTTTCCCCCTTTTGGAGTCTTGTTTGAGGTAGCCCACGACATTGGAGGCATCACAAGCTTTAATTTGAGATACGACTCGTTAAATCGACCGAAGAAAATCCGACTCCCCCTTTTACCAGGGGTAGGGGAATAGTGGGGGAAAATTCATTTGACACCTAACTCGTAACTGTAGACCGGTTACGTAGTTCGGAAGATATAGTAGAATGACTTTCACATTTCCTGTTGATGGGGAGGGGGAAGAAGTCATAGGGAGATCAATGTTTTATAGCCTATGACACTCCCGGAGTCACAAGCTGTCATTTGACACAAAACGTGTTACTTTCGGCATTTGCTTTCTGGAGATATAGCGGGAAAATAGTTTTCGCATTTCCTCTTTTTTAGTGGGGAAGAAGGTATTGGGGGTCAATTTTGTTATAGCCTATGACACTCCATGCGCAACAAGCTTTCATTTGACACATAGATTGTTATTTTTGGCATTCACGCTCTGAAGATATATCGGAACAATAGTTTTCATATTTCCACATTTTTAGGGGGAAAGAAGGCATGGGGGGTCAATTTTTGTTGCCTACGATATTCCCGTATCATAAGGTTTCATTTGACAGATAAAGCATTAAGTTTCTCCATCGCGTTCGAAAGATATGGTGGAACAACGTTCTGTCAAATATACAAACCGACCAACCGACAAACTGACCAACCGACAAATATCAAAGCCAAAACCAATAGGAAAACAGCTGTTTTTCAATTCATTATTTTACCTATCCTCCTATAGGGCCCTAAAATGTAGAAAATGAACCTAAATAATATCGATGGTGTAATCAGTCACTGAATTGATGTTCACTTCAAAGGAAGATAGGGTGCTCCCAATCTTGCTGTATAGGTAAATCGGATCCCCATCTTCCTTTGAAGCGAATACGAACTCAGTGACTGATTGCACCATCGATATGCTTTAGGTTTATTATCTACTTTCTAGGACCCTATAGGAAGATAATTTATATCTTTTGTTGTCAATTAAAACACTTATCTTCAAAAACTTTGATATGACTCATAAATATCGAGCACATTTACCCCCCCCCCCCTTTTGGAGTCATGTTAGAAGTATCCCACGACATTGGAGAGTCAAACGCTTTAATTTGAGATAAAACTCGTTTACGTCAAACCCCCCGAAAATCCCCCTCCCCGATTTTAGCAGGGGATAATAGTGGGGACATAATTCGAAATAATTTATGATCGTCATTATACGAGCTTTCATTTGACACCTAACTCTAGGCCCTCGCGTTCGGAAGGTATAGCAGAACGACTTTCATATTTCCCGTTTCTTAGAGGGGAAGAAAGCACGGGAGTCAGATTTTTATAGCCTGAGACATTCCCCGCGTCACAAGTTTTCATTCGACACACAGCTCGTTACTTTCAGCACTCGCGTTTAGAAGATATAGGGGGAACAATCATTTTCACATTTCACCCCCGTTTTAGGGGGAAGAAACCATGGAGGGGGTCAATTTTTCATAGCCTATGACATTCCCCGCGTCATAAGCTTTCATTTGGGACATAAATCCTTAAGTTTCTCCATCGCGTTCGAAAAATATGGTGGAACCACCGTTTTGTGAAATCCACAAAACGACCAGTCGACAAATGTCAAAGCCAAAAGCAATAGGAAGATAGGTAAAAATTACAAACCCATATGCTACAATCCAGACGTTAGGTTGCGGAATGACCACCACACCAAACGGCCAACAGTTGCCACCCTTCTCATCATTTCCTTTGTTTACCGAACTTTCTGGTACTGTACCGTATACTAGTCTCTGGAGCATTCTCTTGAGAAAATTCTTTCCTCAATTCAAGGTATTTTCGGTAATGGTAAAAGGATGTGTGCGACAAATTCATTAAATAGTAAAAAGGGGCAGTGAAAAATTCCGCCCATGGTAAGAGGGAGAGCAAAAAGAAGAGGGCCACGATCGGAAGAAATTTCCTACCACTTCTCTAAATGAGATTTGATTTCTGAGGATGAATTTTGGTGAATTTTAAGGAGTGAGAACATCCAGAAGACAAGTAAAAATCATGCCTGATAAAATGATAATAGTAAGCACGGAGAAACAAGGTTGCTCAAGCCCTTTTTAAAGTTTAATCCCTTTTAAAGTTTACAACCACTTAAAAATGGCAGGTGAAACAGTAGTCGAAATCACTAGGAGATGTAAGTACAGTTCGGCAATCGTTGATGTAACAGCCTTTGAACGGCCTGCCGAGTGCTGTCTCTTGCTTCTTGGATGAGATATTACAGAAGGGCGGCGCTATAGGCTGCAAGGAAAGGAGCCGAGGATGTTTTTAGCAAGGCAGATAAAGGAAAGAAAGGGGACGAAAATATAGGAGGAAAAAGTATTAACTATATACTACACGCATTTTGGAATAATGTTTTGAAATATCAGTGAAATAGGAAAAAAATTATACTGGGACGGCGTTCCAGTTCGATCCGGCTCTATTCAGTAATATGTCCTTGCACCATTTCATCTTTCTATATTCAGGCTGGGTTCTTAACTTCGGCTTCCGTAGTCAGACACCTGAATGTAACTGTTTTTCATTACTGTTGCTGTAATCTTTCGTCTACTACTGGTTAAAGGAAACAATCTTCAGATTTTGAAACACGTGGCATGACTCTAGGAACTACCTATTAACTGAAAATTAAGGAAGCTAAAAAGAACGATATTTTTATACATATTTCTTTAATGGTATCGAAACTGAATTAGAGAAATCGATTGACATCCCCAACAGAATTGAAATACTAAAGTCTAATCTGTAGTAAGAAATAATGAGAATGCTAAAAAAATTTAAATTCAGTTGTACTACTGATTACCTTAATTACCACTAGAGAAATAAATCAGAGTTATATTTTTAAAAATATCACATTTATTACGCTTAAAAATTGGGAAAGAAACCCTTACAAGTTGGCCCATTATTCATAACGTAATGGTTCAAACGTATCAGATGTAAAAGTAGGTTTCATTAAATATTGCATCTGCTTAAGTCCAAATGGTTAGAGTGCTTTACTACTGATCAAAGGGCCTGGGTTCGAGCCCCGGATAGAGCATGGATGTTTGTGTTGTCTTTCTGCTGAGATCCCGCCATCCTCACGTACCTTCTAATATGGCGTATATACTGACTCCTGACAGACCTCTGTGGAAAGCAGCTGCTTGAGGGGGTATTTATTTTTTAAGTAATTTAGATGATTTAGAGATCATTGCTGATGTGATAACGATTGGTTTAAAGCTACAAGAGAGAGACTTACCAATTTTACCATAGGTCCCACACTGACTGGTGTTCCATTCTGACCATTCACTCATTACGCAATCGATGGGACAGTCGACATAGCATGGCTTGGAAGTTGGTTTGATGAGGGATAAAGGCCTCTGAAGCTGAAAGGAAATCCCACTTGGTTTATTTAGGTAATGCCTTTTTTTAAAAAATCATTTACTTATTGAGACAAATTCAAATAAATCATTCCTTATTTACAGATGTCCCGCAAAGCTAACAGCTTATCTGCAGGAGAGAATAATACATTGGCATAAAACATAATATCTTTCTTCCTTAATCTGCTAATCTTAATACATTTATACCACATTGCATTTACTATGTGCTATCTTACTATTTCAGTTTAGAATTTCGATATTCAATAATTTTTTTACCTTTTTTCATTTAGAATATTTCAAAATAACAATCGGATTTTTATGTTTACATTCAACACCACATGATTTGTCAGTAGGTATTAATATTAATTATCTAATTTTTTTATAAAAAACTGTTTAATTCGTTTTATTTCTCTGAACGAATTTACGGCTAGCAGTTCCCTTGGTAAGTGATTGAAAATGTAATGGAATTTTGTAGCCGCTTGTGCATTTCCCATAGTTATTTGTAAAATTCGTTAGTTGTAAATAATTTTTTTCTTTAAATCTTGTGTTTTTATCATGCTGGACTTTATTTTTATGTGTGTTGTCGAAAAAAATTACGTGTGTTATATTTATATAGGCTCTGGTAAGATATCCAAGTAAATAACTCTATTTTGGGCTGTAATTAGATGTGTGCGGTCTTTAATTGGTATAATGTTTTTAGCTATTGAGGATTGAATGCGTTCTATTTTTCTAATATTTGTTAAGTTGGTTGTACCATGTATCGTTATGGCATAATTTAAGTGGGACTCACAGATTGCTTTATAAAACATGTGTTGGTATCCATATTATATCGTAATTTATTTAATTTCAAAGCACAGAGCCTTAATGTGCTGCAGATTTTCTCAGTATGAACGTTCCATCGGAGGGGACTGTAGAGATGTAATCCTAGATATTTTATTGTATGTACTATGTCAATTTTTATGCAGCCATAGTTATCTAGCTCAGAAATGGTTCCCTTTTTCCTGCAGTTTAATTTGTGTGTGTCATAATTAAGTTATTGTTAATTTTGAAACCAGGTGAATGAAAAGTCATCCATTTGGTTTTATTGCTATTTAGATACTTTATTTGAGTTTAACCATCGTTAAATAATATTAAAGTCTTTTTGCAAGTGTTAACAGCATCTTCTTCTAATTTGTTTATATTAACTAAAACTATATCATCGGCATATAAAAACATGGTACTATTTAGTTTCAATTTTGTTAAGTCGTTTATGTAAATCAGAAATAAAAGCGGGCCTAAATTGATCATATCCTTAAGGAACACCGAATTTAACTTCACACTTTTCGCTGTAGGTGTTGTTAATTTTAGTTACCGTAAATCTATTTGATAAGTAGTTTTGAAACCAGTGTAATGCAGTTACTCTAATTACATACTTTTCTAATTTCTGCAGAAGTATATCATGATCCAAAGTGTCAAAGGCTTTCTGTAAGTCGAAAAATACTACAAACGCCCTTTCACCTCTATTTAGTGTCATGTAGACTAAATCAGTAAATTTCGGTAGTAAGTTCACGGTACTTTTCCCCTTTTGAAACCCACATTGATTTTCACTGAGAATGTTGTTTACTAAGAAATTTATATAAAGTATTGTAAACATATTTTTCCAATATTTTATGTACAGAAGATAAAATGGCAATGGGTCTGTAATTAGTTATAATTGACTTTGTTCCTCCTTTGAATATTGGTTGCAGAATTGCCGTTTTAAGCTCAGTTGGTATTGTTCCAGTTGAAATACTTTCGTTAACTATTTCTTTTATGACATCAGCAAATACTCGACACAGTTTTTAATGTGTTTAATTTGTATATTGTCATATCCAGGGAATTTGTTCTCATTTAAAGTTTTGATTATATTCACAATATCTGTCCTGTTTGCAGGAGGTATATAAATTGAGTTTTTGTTTGTAGTGTTATTGATTGTTTCAAATTCAACATCAGGTTCTTGGTTGATTTCTCTTATGTGTAAAATTAACGAGCAATATTCACCGTTGAATTTATTTGTAATTTGCAAAGGTGTTAAACTTTTAGGCATGTTCTTAATGATAGTTTCGTCAATAGATCTTATTTTTTTATCCTCTAGTGCTCGATGGATTAATTCCCATGTTTTTCTCATGTCATTTTTTTTTATCTTTAATTGTTCTTTATAAAAATTTTTATTTCTGATTTGAGTATTAACTAAATTGCGCAAATTTTTATACTCAGTTTCATATCTACCAGTTTTTGTGTTATTTTTATATTTAATCCAAGCCTTATCTCTACGCTCCATTAAATTGATGATATCCACTGTGATCCATTGTTTGGAAACATTACGGTTATTTAAATGTTCTAAAATTTTATGCGGTTTATTATTTTTTTCTAAAATTTCATTGTATTTATTTTTAAAGAAATTATAAAAAACGGTATTTTTGTATGTGTTCGATGAGTTTTGTTATATTTAGACCAGTCCGTTAAGATTATTTCCCTTTCGATATTTTTATGCTCATAATACTAGTTAATATCCGTTGTTTTGATATCGGTTGAAACTTTCCACATGGTTCCTCATCTTTTGAGCCAAATATAGCTGCAATGAGATAATGATCAGCGATCTTACTCTGTGAAATCATAGTTTTTGACATAATTATTCTATCCAATTTTACATTTATATGATCGATACTTGTGCGGCATAAATTGTTACTTACAACTTCTTCTCTAGTTACGTCACTAATCAAGAGATCATATCCCATCTCTGTTAAAATATTTACATACATTTCGACACCGGGTTTTTTAACATTCAGTACATCAAGATTAAAATCTCCTACTAATATTTGATTAGGTGCATTAGTATGTTCTAAAAATTCATGGAAATTAATTAAGAAATGGTTTATATCTGTGCTTGGTGACCTGTATAGTGCTAATATATTGTAAATTGTTTCGCCTTTTATAACTCTCAGATATAGCGTTTCTGCAGGCAAAATATTAACACTCATTTTCTCAACCGATATTGTGTTTCTGTAGTAAACAATTATTCCCCGTTTCCCTTTCTTAAGAGTATCATCATAAATTTGTTCAAAGTTGTTTAATTTATAGGGATTGTTTTCAGCTTTAGTAATGTTAGTTTCGGTTAAAATTATTATGTCCAGGTATTTTATGAATTCAGAAATATTAACGTTAAAGACATCCCAGTGTTTTCTTAAGCTCCGTACGTGTATTAAAACCAGAAGGTTGCTGTTTTAAGTTTTTTTTTGTTTATAATGAAAACCAATTTTCTGTTTCAGTGAAATTGTTAACGTATACATTTCCTTTAGATTCAAAATCAACAAACATTTACGTTACGTATTAAGAGCAAATGATCACAGTGTAAAAAAACGGCATTTCCTGAAGTATACAATTTAGTTTACTTAATAGAAAACTATAATATCAGTTTTGTAATAATCACAAAAGAAACGTCATGACGCGAAAGGAGTTTTTTGTGTTATTATGAAGTAGTAAACAAAAATATAGATATAATATTATCCGCTGTTTAATATTGTGAACTTCGTTTGAATTTGAATTTTGAAGCTTTCAATAAAAATGCAAATTTAAAATGTCATTAATTAAAAAAATATTTAATATAATTTTATTACACGTAGTTTACTTTTAATCCTTCGTATATGTTGGCTTACATGAAGTTATTGTGGTGCCAAGCAACATATTACTTATTTTTGACAGTGGTCCACCATCATGAATAGTGGGGCCATGGGTTAAACTAAGACAATAAGACATTTGCAATTGATTTTAATAAACGGAACTTTAAGCTGGTATTGTACCATATATTATTTAAAAGTTCTTTAAAATACGAAGTGTTTGAACTTGTCCATGAGCAGTACAAGAGCTCGAAGGTACAAAGACTTGTCAATGAGCAGTACAAGAGCTCGAAGGTTCAGTACGATTTTATAGTGAAATCATACCATGGATGTTAAAATGCGTATAAATTACAATTCCAAATCACTCCATGATGTAATATCTAGCTAACCAGGATCACAGTCTTATGTGACTAGGTTCGAATCCTAACTAAGTCAGGATCAAAATTTATTCCACTCTGTCGGCTATGCCCTCGATGAGAAAGGTGATGCCATTGAGCATGGAAGGTCACATCTGTCTGAAAAGATGTTAAGCTGCGACACTGTATGCAAGAGAAGAAAATGGGTACCTCTCCCCGTAACCCTTGTCCATTGGGTCTCCATCTTTAACTTTTCCTGAGTTCTGGACACCAAGCAGTCTGGCCCATTGCTTGCACTGTGCAGCAAAACGTGTCACTCCGGGCAAAACAACTCAGAACATATGGATAATGTTTATGTTATGTGGTGAATACTTTTAACATAGAATTGGTTATAAACTTTCCATGTATAAAACTGAAACATTATTGAAAACACTCTCTAAAATATGGTTTAAAACCCCAAACAATTAAAATATGACATTTATTTCTGCTACATAACGAAAGATAATACCAATGAATATATTGTATATATAAGTATATATACATTATTGTGTGTATCTATTACATATATATATATCCATTATTGTATATATATATACTGAGATATCAGTTTATTAGGTACACTACCCCTCGTCATATAAATGGTTCATTGCAACACGTAATACATCACGTGACTGCGGAGTGCGATATAAATAAGGCAAGCTCTTCGAACATCAGTTAGAATTGGATTGCGCATAAGAATGGGAAAAACAAGCTACCCGAGCGATTTTGAAAGTGGTATGCTAGTTGGTGCTAGGCATGGCGTTCTAGCATTACCAAGTGGCCGTCCTCCTGGGCTTTTCATGCACAACCTGGAACTGCAGATTACAAGCCTAGCACGCTACTGACTGAGTCACCAACGCCCCTTATGTAATATGGCCGGATCAATGCAGCCTCTCTCTCTGCACAATATGCAACTCAGAGGTGATTGCTGACGCCCTTGCCTAACGACATCATTACAGAGAGCGTTCAAAAAAGTTAAATTGCTACGATTTATTTGAAAACTTTTTAATACGTGTTAAAGACAAAGGCCGTATCATGATTTTTCTCTTCTCTGGCGGCGCGTAAATTTCGGTCTGCTAAATATGTGCATTGTTGCTATGGAGCCTGCTAAAAACGGGGAAAGATTTTACATCTTTACAAGGATGTACCTTGGAGACGACTGGAAACAGATTTTTGCCAATTTCTCACAAGTATATGGGGATCATGCCTGTTCATATTGCAGTGTTACGGGATGGATGCGCAAATTCAGCAAAGGGCGGCAGAGCTTCGAAGACCCCCTTCGTGCAGGGAGACTGAAGGAAGCCGTGAACGATAGAACCATCGCTGCTGTTCGTGTACTCATTAGGAAAACACATGTATAACCCGTTCAGGTAATACGTTTAGATGCCAGCGTATCAAATTGCAGTGTGAAAATAATTATTCGTAAACATTAAAAGTTCCGAAAGGGTACCCAAGAAATTGACAGAACAGCAAAAAAGGGCTAGAGTCGGCTCGTGCAAGGATATGATACCAATGTTTGAACCTAATGGCCCCAAACGGTAACAGACATTGTTACAGGTGATGAGACGTGGCTTTATTACCATATAACTCCCAGAAAGATAGACATTTATGTTTGTGTTTCGGAAGATGAACCACGTCCCCAAATCATCCGACAAGACTTTCGCTCAAGGGAGAGGATATTCACAATTATTTTCAATTCCCAAGGAGCAGTAGCGTGGATACCTGAATAAATGACTATAACTGGCCAATACTACAGCAGTATTGTTCTCAAATGCTTAAGGAGATGAAGGAGCAGCGTCCAACAACAGGTCCGTCAAGGGTTCAAAAATAAAAATTTAAATTTTGGATTAGTTGGAATATTGTAAATATTCAGTTTCTTAAAGATTCCATGTGAAACTCTAAGCAGTCAATAATCTCTTATCTTTAGAAACGATGCATGCTCTAATATTCCTAAATATTTATGTATTACGGAGGGCTTTGAAAAAGTTTTGTAATACATACTGTCAGAATTACAGAGGCCGAAAAGTAAACTACAGTGTATTATTCCATTCTTCTTCAGCTACCATAATGACTAAATAACCTATCAAAGTAGGCTTTGGCTTTAATTTGGTCTTTGAGAGTTTTAGCGTTCTCGTGTCGTTGTAACGATGAAATTTGGCAATTCTCGTAACCTTAGCAGCTATCAATGAATTGTGATATGAAGGAAATAAATAGCTTATCGGAATGCATTTTGATATGAAAAGAAGGGGAAATACTCTTTTAATAAGTTGAGACACAACAAGTTGTTTTAAATAAAGGTATTGCATATATTAGCATAAAACAAATTTAATTAACGGCATGATTAGAAAACTTTGGTCATTGTACAGTAAATTAGATACAGCGTATTATTTTAAAGTTTCATCATGTAATCAGGCCAATGAAACGATATGCGAATCTTTCATAATCTAATGTAGTCAAAGGTTTAACAACTACAGAGCAATACTAGAACTTAGATATGTATTTAATTGGCAAATAATATTAATTGACATTTGTGATTCGCATTTTTGCAACATTTATTTGGCTATAGAGTTTTCTTTTTAAGGTGAGAATAAATGATAATTTAAACAACACCGCATATACTGAAGAATGGAATATTTTCTTCTTCATTTGATTCATTGGTTGTTTTACGTATGAGCGTTTCTTGTACATTAATTTTTAACTTTCTTTTTCAAATTTTTTGCTACTCATTAAAACGGTAACACGTAGTCTAAGAATCAGTGGAAGGTGGAGTAATGAGGTTAACTAGCCGTTAACATCCAGGGTGTTCCTTAATGAGTGCAGGAAACGTGAATGCAATCCCTTCTTGACATTCCCTCCGATGAATGGCTCATCGCTGTATCCTTTCAGAATGAGGGAAGTATTGAAAACAGGAAGAAAATCGCAAGTTAGAAAGAGCTCTGTGAACTAATTTAGCTTGTCTTTTTCAAGGCGTCTTCAAAGAGGTTTGTTAATGGCGATTCGAGATGTAACTGATATTATTACACATAATACTAGGCTTTAAAGCAACGTTTCCACGGTACTGACAAGTTATTTGTGACAACACCAATTTTTGTGAAACATCATTGAAGGGTGTTGAAGTTTGAAAACGAAAATTTATTAAAACTAAGTATGTTATATTTATCACAGATTATTATCATCTTTCCATTTGTATACAATTAAGATAATAATCCATGATGAAAGCTGAAAATCTAGAGAAAATTGTGTTTAAAAGCTTTACAGTTTAAATTTTAAAGATTTAAATAATTTATAAGCAAAACAGCATTTACTGATTTTTTTTTTTATAAAGCTGTTAATTTTTCCTGTCGAGGGTCTTTACACTAGTTCCACAGAACGGTGCCCAAAGCTTTTGACTTTAAAAGGCATTAGTGATCCATTAGAAAAATTAGGTTTTAAAAGCATTCGAAAATGATGACCCAAGTGTTGAAAAAAGGTCAACATTTTATACAGATGTTCTTAGAGAGCTAGCTTGCTATAGACTACTTTATAAAGGGAAAATATGTTCAACTTTTGTTGAAAGCATTCTTTTAGGAAATTGAGCAGCATATTTTCTTCATTATTAGTCTCTCTTATTTCTGGAAAATTTTTGTCGAAAGTTCTATGAAATCACTTAGAAATAGCTCTGCTAAACGCATAATTCTCCACAAATTCTTCCAATAGTAAAGCATCCAAAGCGCATTTTAAAAGCACAGTACGTACATGACTACTACATCTAACCAATTTATGTTTTTTGTTAAATAATATAAGGATTTATTCTAAACATCTACGTCTTTACTCCCTTTATACGAGGAAATTAAATTTTTTGGAAGAGATGAAGTAATGCATTAACGAATTTAATAACATCGTATTCAAATTCAAATATTCAATAACACCGTAACCCCAAATTCAAATCAACTGATCAAATCAATTCAACATTTGCAAATATAAACAATTTAACTTACAAACACCTATCAAGGTACCCATTACGTTCGTGTACCCTGTACTTGATTTGACATTTTTTGCACCACCAGAATGAAAACAAAACACTACTGTTATTAGCTACGGTTAATTCTTGAGTACTCATAAGGATATATAGCGATGTGACAAAAGAACCTAAATCATGCTTTACTTTTTCACAACGAGTCGAGTCGACCTGCCTTCCGTCGCCACGAAGACAAAGTAAGGGTCTCCGCTGCACACCTTCGCCACAAACTGCTCCTGCTGGCAGATTGCAAGAGCTCCACTTGCCTAAGCTCCAAATATGTTGAAAGCATGTCTTATTCATGACACAGGGCTCTTGCTCTATGAGATTCGGACATCTATGTAATAAGGCTGGACTGGGCTGACGCAAGATGTGCCTGACACGATGACGGATTTGGTGAAGAGAGCAGGGCTGAAACAACACAACAAAAATGCTCATCAGATAAAGAAAAATAATTATGCCTATTGAGAATCATAAAAGAAATTAGCATTTTTTAAAAGGAATAACATTATATTATTATATGAATTTATTACTGTTATATGATTAAATTATATTATTTGGATTTACTCCTTCATTTTTACTTCATTCACTCTTTGTTCATCTTGATATTATCATTTCTATATATATCATATATACAGGGTGTTTCAAAAATATAATATACTTCTGTAAATACGTCTATCTTGAGCTACAGCTGCTGCATTTGGCCACTGTATAGCAATTCTATTAAGGGTTTGTTTGACATTGTCTACCCATCAAATACTAGGTCTTCCCCTTTTCCGAGGCCTTTACCTTTTTTACATATATATGAAGGCACACTGTTCATAACTCTATTTTCTAATCTACAGTTATCCATACGGTTAGTATTGCTTACCTCTGAGTGGTACATTTTTTCACGCAATGGGCTAAACGGCTAGGTCAACATTTCTTGGGAATTGAAAGAAATTGTGAATATCCGAAGGCTCAGAGAAGGTTGGGGGAGGGGACCCATTGGAACAACTGTTGGGAGACAGATGGTAACCTACTAACAAGGCCATCGAGCGTGTTCTTTAACGTGTACAGAATATGGTTCTCTCGCACAGGTGGCCACGGCTTAATGTCCAATCTGATGGATGGTGGCCTTTTCAAGGCGCGCTACCGATTGAGCCGCTCCCACCTCTTATGCATAAGGGCAACATGGCCAAATCTATGCAGCCTCTCTCTGCACAATATGCAACTCAGAGGTGATTGCTGACTCTGACTCCTTTCCCTAACGACATCATTACATAGATCGTTCAAAAAGTTCTTGACACGTGTCTGTAGATTTGCACTCGTTTCTCCGAACTTAACTTACTCTGACTTGTTTGAAAGCTTGTTAAAATTTGCCAATACGTGTTAAAGACAAAGGCAGTATCATGATTTCTCTCTTCGCTGGCAGTGTGTAAATTTCGATCTGCGAAATCTGTGAGTTGTTGCTATGGAGCCTACTAAAACGGGGAAAGATTTTACATCTTTATAAGGATGCACCTTGGAGACGACTGGAAAAATTATGTCGATTTCTCACAAGTATGTGGAGATATGCCTGTTCATATGACAGTATTATGGGATGAATGTACAAATTCAGAGAAGGACGGCAGAGATTATCTAACATTTTTCTCGTGCAGGAAGACTGAAGGAGGCCGTGTGACGATAGAACCATCGCTGTGTTCGTGCACTCATTAAGGAAAGCTAATAAATTTAGTTATTAGTGTATCGATTTTCAATGTGGAAACAATTATTCATCAACATTTAAAGTTCTGAAAGATCTGTGACAAATGGGTATCCCATAAACTGACAGAACAGAAAAAAAGGGCTAGAGTCGACTCATGAAAAGGAGATAATGGACATGATTGAACCTATAATTGTCACAGGTGATGAGACGTGTTTTTATTACTATACAACTCCGGTTTGGGTTGTGGAAGATGAGAGTGAGATGGATGTGTCTCAAAATTCTCCGACAATACTTTCGCTCAAGGAAGAGGATATTCACAATTTCTTTCAATTCCCAAGAAATGTTAGCCATGGACATTTTACCTGAAAAAATGACTATAAATGGGCAATACTACAGCAGCACGGTTTTGCCCAAAGTGGTTAAGATGAAGTAGCATCATCCAACAACAGGCATGTCAAGGGTTCTCCTTTTTCATGACAATGCCAGTGCTCATAAAACCTGGCAAGTTATGGCATATCTGGAAGAGGAAAAAATCGAACAGCTATCCCATACTGCATATTCACAATCTTGAACCATGCGATATTTGGTTGTTCTCAAAACTTAAAATGGCACTTGCTGGGAAGCCTTTTTCAAGGGTGCAAAACCTTGCAAAATTCGTTCATTCAGAGTTGCAGAGTATTCCTCAACAGCAGTGCTACCAAGCATTCTAGAATTGGCATAGACATCTCCAATTTTGCATAGATTCTAGAGGGGAGTACGTTGAAGGGCAATAAAATTTAGTCGAGGTAAGTACAAGTTCCGCAGATGCATGTTAAGAACCTTTTGAATGCCCCTTGCCCCTCTCACAATGTCAAACCACCCAATGCCATGATATTGCATAAGCATCTAGAGTTAAAGGCATGAAGTTTCGTTATCTTGCTTACAAAAGGTCCATATTTCACTACAGAAACTAACCCGAGAAAGAACCGAATTACTATACAACCTAATTTTAGTCTTTAGGTGTATACGCCTATTTTTCCACACTCTCCACAGATTCCAATTCCTATTCTTTTGTGTATCTCATGCCGCACATCATCAGTATCTGTAACATAGCTCCCAAGACAAACAAATACCTGCTCAAGAGTTCTACCATTGAAAACCACTGAAGTACAACCTGCCTCACCAATTTGCACCACTTTAGTTTTCTCTGTTTATCATCATACCTACTTTATTACCAGTTTCATGAATAGCTCTAACGAAAAAGTTCATCTCATCAACATCATTTGCCAAATGTGCTGAATTATCAGCAAAATCTAACTCAGAAATTTTCAAATCTCTAGCCATTTAAGGCCAAAATTATTCCCTTTCAGAGAATTCCGCATAACCTAATCAATAATTAAACGAAACAGAAAAGGAGAGATAATTCACCATTGTCTAACTCCACTAGAGTACTGACCCAATTGCTACACGCCTTACCAACTCTGACACCTGACTCAGTGTCAGTCGATCGTATGTCAGGTATGCCATACGATCTCACGATCAAACACATATTATGATGATCAACAAAGTAGAGGCTTTTTCAAAAATCTTCGAAACTAATAACTACAAGTTTCTTAAACTGTAAACATTTTTGAAGAATTTGCAGAAGAAACAAAATCTGATATACACATCCTCTGCCGCTTCTGATTTAACACTGCTCATCACGCAGTTGTCCATGAACAAAATGTCCAATTCCATTAAGCAAACTAATGAAAATAATTTTAGCTAACACAGAAAGTAGACCGATTGCCTTGTAATAATCAGAAGAACTGCTGTCACTTAAAAATAGGGATAATAATAATTCTGATAAAGATCCTTATCAAAAAATAAATACCTTTATCAAAAAAATTCAATATTTCAGTCGGCCATGTGACAACAGAAACATTCTCAGCTTAGAAGTTCTGTGATAAATCTACCCCTGGATGTTAAATAGTTTTAATTTAAAGATGCCAATATAACTACAGAATGTGATTAAGGGTCAACATTAAAGCCAGTGATGCATCCATAATCAATATAAACAATGGTGCAGTGATAGTTCTTACCTTCAATAACCTTACCATTCTTATCCCTCAATCTCAATGTGTCTTTCGGTTTCTTCCCACACAAATTGTTAAATATCCGGTGAAGCTCTCTTGATGTTACGCTGTCTAACTGCTTCCTCTGCTTTTTCAGCCAAGCTATCAAGCCAAAGATTATTATCAGCCTTCAACTGATCATTTACACACCTATTAGTAACCCGTCTGCTAGGACTCCTAGGGTGTTGATATGGTATTCCTGATTCCTTTCTTTGAAAATAAAAAGCTCCAGTGCCTCATTACTGAAATAAATGATGAATTTATGACTCATTTGTGCTAGAAATTTGAAATTTTGTTGGTGGAATGTGAAGGCCATGAAGTTTTCATTTGCAGCAATGAGTTGACCTCTAACGCCCAGGGTGAGTGGTAAATACAATTGTTTTGTTTTAAAAGATAACTGGAAAACACCTTTTTAATTGGAAATGATATAATTAGCATTTTTTCAAATAATAAACATTTGAAAACGTTTTCAAATTAAAACTGCATAAGTGGTTTTAATTCACATTTTACAGTGATCATTAAACGTAGAAAAAACGAAACTTTTAATAAATGTTGCAAGTAATCTGTTTATAGTAGAAATTTTCGTGGTAGTGTGTCAAGACATATTCCATTGGCAGCAATAATTTGCCCACGTTTCTCAGAAGGGTGTGAAAAAAGAAACTTTTTAATTTTTTGAAAATTTTTTATCTCTAAGAAATAAAAGACAAATTCTCTTTATGTTGTATTATTGCTAATAAAATACTAGTATATGCACCCCTCGAACCATCCATTAGCTCAAATTAAAACTTTTTGGCGTGAAAAAGCAGGTAGAGGATAAAATTTATTCTCCTTGCAAACGAGATTCCTATATGCGCCAGAGGCGATATATATATTCTTCTAGTTACCAATTAAAATATTATTTTTCCCTCTCTTACGTCTGTACGTCGGGAAAATATGAGAGATTAAACAAAGAAAACGATTGCCACTCACATCAATACACTGAGTCCACTGTGACCATGCAGAAACGACACATTCCCCTGGACAATATAACCGGCACTGCCTGATCTGTTCTGGCAGGAACAAAGGGTCACAACGATGATCTTGGACGACTTCCTCCGATCTTTTGTCTATGCATCTGAAACAAAAGCAAACTATTTTCAGACTGCTTATAAACCTCTTTCGTTCAACACACTGCCTACCATTAATGTGAGATACTAATTTATTTGGGATTCAAAATAATAAAAACCAATATTTATTTCTTAAATTGTTATACAACGAAAGTCTAATATAACGAGTATGACCTTTAATAAGCATTTCACGAGTATTATTGAATGCATCGTCAATTTAACTACATATGTTAAATATATTGAAGTGGACTATGAACGTGCGGCAATGAAAGTGTGACCACACCAGATACAGCACATAATGTGACTTATGTCATGAATGGATTGGAACACGATTGATTTCAATCATCAATGGATGAGATACAGTAGAAAGTTGCACTAATGTGTAAAAGGACTTTCTGTGGTGCGCGCGCGGAGACGACTGAAAATTGTCGATATATGGTGGGAAAGACAGTTTTGTTTGGAAATAGATCAACAGTGCATCTTTAATCTGTGTAAAGAGTGTAATTTCTACCATTTATGATATATAACCAGTGGTACCTATGTAAGGTACTTACGGTAAAAGTTGTACCTATGCCTTGATTTCTGATTCAGTTTTTGAATGTTATATTAGTTTATCAGTTAGTATTTAATGAATGTCACGATCATTTAGTATAGTTGATTAGCATATTGGTGTTTCAAATGATAGATACTTAAATTTTCAAATTATTAATGTAAATTTGTTGCCTGTTATTAAATCTGTTCATTTACTGTCTATTTATTACGAATTCACGCATGGTTGTCAAATAAAAATATGCAACTAAAAATCTGTGACAATACACTAAAATATTCAGAACGACTGGTTTATCATTAGTGCTTTCGGTTTTTCGAGTACTTTTAATCACATGGGGTGGGGGTGGCTCAGTCGGTAGCGTGCCAGGCTCGTAATCTGTAGTTCCCAGGTTCGAGTCCCAGCTGGGTCAGCGTTGAGATTTATCTCCGCAAAATTCCCCGTCCTGCCCACGGTCAGTAGGGGACACCGATGGGGTTGGAAAGGCCGCCGTCCGTCGGATGGGACGTTAAGCCGTGGCCCCGTGTGTGGGAGAGCCATACCCTGTGCACGTTAAAGAACACGCTGGATGGCCTTGACGGGAGGCTACCATCTGTCTCCCAACAGCTGTTCCAGTGGGTCCCCTCCCCCAACCTTCTCCGAGCCTTCGGGGTCCATGTGACCTGGCCATTTAGCCCATGGTGTGCAAAAAAGTGCCGCTCAGAGGTAAAACAACCCAACCCAACTTTTAATCACATTAATATCCTTCTTTCGGGTTTATTATGTTCTTCTGGCTGTTGACAAAACCTTCTAACCCAGATGATATGACTTTAGGCTTTTGGCCTTGAAGAAGGGTTAGCATAGTTATTTTCCGTCATATCATAGATACTGCTGTCGGATGATATGTCAGATAATGAAATAACTGAGCTTGTAAATGATGAAAATGATAGTTTATACGATGAAGGTACATAACAAAAATGTCGCTCTCTCAGAAACTGATTTGATGGCAACTAAATTATATGAATATAATGGTGAGTTGTGATTAAAGGTCTACGTATGTGTACTCTGTGCAATTCTACTAATTCGGCAAATCAATTTTAAATTCTCTGTAGCATTTCTTAAAGATTTAGGGAATATAGAAATAGATCTTCAAATTGATATTTATATATGGGAAATATACCCTGCCGTACAAAATTATTAGAGAATTTCCATGTTATGCCAATGGCAATCTAACTTCGAAGATCTATAATTTATAAAATATGCATCTAATGGAAAATGTGACAAGATAAATTAAATATCATAATCATACCAAATTTAATCTCAATTTTCGCATAATAAATAATATTCGCTCAGCATTTAAAGTTATGGAAATTAGAATATTCTACAGTGCGTCTTTGGATTACCTCAGAAAATAAAGCTTAAAAGCATTCACAGATCTTCTCTATGACATATAAACTGACAGGCTCCTGTCAGACCTCTGTGGCAAGCAGCTGCTTGAGGGAGTATTTTTTATTTTTTAATAAGTAGTGTTTCAAACCATTCAATAAATATATATTTTAGAAGTTTACAAAATGATAATTTCAATATTAGATAACAATGAATGATTTTTATCAAACAAGATAATTTATTGCAAACTATTCTAGCTTCCCTAACTCTACTGCACGAATATTGTTGAAATTCAAGATTTAAATAGATTTGATAATGATCTTTAATTTATCTTTAGTCTCATTTTTTCTATTAAATGCGTATTTTAGAAGTTATGGAGGCTTCGAAATTATATTATCGTATGACATAATATGGAAATTCTGTAATATTTTGGTACAGCAGTGTATAAGGGTCGCTCAGATAAAAGTGCACAGGTCAGAAATGATTGGTGCACATTTCGTTTGATGCATAAATCGTTTATAGATCAATTAGAATCTGCCATGTCTATTGAGACATTGCCCTAACATGACATTTCCAACATGACATCATTTTTTCTTAGAGTGACTTTGGCTGTGCTTGAGGAAGTTTGTAATAATGAAATGCACCTCTTTTCCAACTTCAACTTCCTTCTGTTTATGGCGTTTTTCAGAGGTCCAGAAATATGATTATTTAATAGGAGGCTAGTTCAAAGTGTTACTGGGGCAACATGGGAATGACGTGCCATGCAACGAAACAACCATTTTAATAAAACGAAAAAGATTTAAAAGTGCTGGGCGCTTCGACTTTGTTTCCTGTCTTCATATGTTCACAGTTTGCAACATCGTTGCGACTTGATGGTGTCCTCATGGTCAAGAAACTCAATGAATAGCGTATCTTGAGAGTCAAATTGAAACATCAGGATACCGCACGTTGTTCAATTATGGATGTTTTCATGTAGGATTTATCTGGAATCCACAAAACGTCTATCACGTTCATGCTGATACTTTCCATTGATTTCGGCGTTCATGTGTTCTTTTATGCAGGGGGCCCCCAGAAACCATATTTGGAGGGGGGGGGGGTGCAGTTAGCAACTCTCAAACACGAAACTCAATGGAACTGCGCATTGGTTTTCTCTGATTCTTTCTCTTAGCTTTTGGGAAAGCAATCTCTCTTCATCCTGAGGTCATCAATGCGTTTATGAATACTCGTTCTCCGAGGGAAGCCCTTAGGCGAGTATACATAAACGCAGTGACAGGCTTCCTTGAGTATTTTTCATTTGAAGAAACTTTATTCTTTAATCTTCGTTTACAGCATGCAGTTTGTGTTGTATGGGTTGTTTTATCTCTGAGCGGCACATTTTTTGTGTACAATGTGCTAAATGGCCGGACCATAAGAACCCCGAAGGCTCAGAGAAGGTTGGGGGAGGGGACCCACTGGAACAACTATTGGGGGACAGATGGTAGCCTCCCGTTAAAGACAACCAGTGTTCTTTAACGTGCACAGGGTATAGCTTAACGTCCTATGCGGGGGACGTTAAGCTTTCCAAACCCATCGTTATCCCCTACTGACCGTGGACAGGGCGGGGAGTTTTGCGGAGATAAATCTCAATGCTGACACAGCTGGGACTCGAACCTGGGAACGCAGATTACGAGCCTGGCGCGCTACCGACTGAGCCACCCCCGCCCCATGAAGTTTGGCAACTTTCCTATTATGAACTATTCATCAGTGTTAAAATATTATCTGCATATCTACGAGGGGCGTTAGAAAAGTTCTTGACATATGTTTAGGCCATCAGTTCATCATACATCTGCAGAACAAACATTTTTGCACTTTCCTCAAAAAAATTGCTGTTCTTCAAAGTATTTCCCTCCAGCATCTATGCAAAGTTATAGATATCTACGCAAATTGTGGAACGCTTGGTGGTACTCCAGTTGAGAAATACTGCACAGCTCTGAATGCATGCATTTTCCAAGTCTTGCACCCTTCAGAAAGGTTTCCCAAAAAGTTCCTTTTTAATTGTTGGAAACAATCAAAAATCGCATGGTGCAAGAAGATCAGGTGAATATGCAGAATCGGCTAGCTTTTTGATTTTTTTCTCCTCCAGATAGGCCGTAACTTGTAAAGTTTTGTAAACATTTGCATTGTCCTAAGAAGGAGAACCTTTGACATGCTTGTTGTTGGACGACGTTCTTTCATCTCCTTAACCATTTTGGCCAAAAAAAGTTGGTGTAGTATTGGCGATTTATAATAATTTTTTCGCGTAAGGTGTCCAAGGCTACCATTTTTGGGAATTGAAAAAAATTGTGAACATCCTCTTCCTTTAGCAAAAGTTTTGTTAGAGGATTTGGGGACGCAGTTCATCTTCCACAGACGTGGTTTTACTACTACATAACTCCCGGAAAGATCGACACACTTGTCGATCTTTCTGGGAGTTATATAGTAGTAAAATCACGTCTTATCACCTGCAACAATGTCTGTTAACCATTTGGCGTAAGTAGGTTTTATGCACCTACTGGCCCCAAACGGCAAGGAGATCGCATTCTCCTCCAATGAGCAAGCATCTCATTGCACGAGCAGACTAGCCATTTTTTGCTGTTCTGCGAGTTTCTTCGGTACTCATTTGGCACAGATCTTTCAGAACTTTAAATGTTGATGAATAGTTGTTTCCACACTACCAAATCGATACACCGACATCTAAACGTATTACCTGAACGGTGATGCATGGGTTTTCCTTAAAGAGTTAACGAACAGCAGCGATAGTTCTCTCATTAACGGCCTCCTTCAGTCTTCCTGCATGAGGGAAGTCTTTACAGCTCTGCAGGCCTTCTCCGAATTTGCGTATTCATCCTATAACAGTGACATATAAGCAGGCGTGATCTCCATATACTTGTGATAAATTGGAATGAATTTTTTCGCATGGTCCCAAAGCTGCATCTTTATGAAATTACTTACACAATATTGTGTTACAGTTTGTGGCAGGTCGCCAAAGTAAGATTGTAATTAGTAGGTCTTAGACTTTTCCGGTGGATCACTGAGGGGAAAGGTCAACATAATATGAAGAATGGATTGTAATATCACTAGCTTATTGAGGAAGCCAAATGTATACATAAGCCAACATGAACCACAGAAGAACTTCAATCTATGTGCAATATTGTGTTTAGTCCCTGGAACTTAGCGGCTAAGCGGTATATATTTATGTGAAAATTCGATAACATAATCTCCGTTACAGGGGGAACTACGAGCAACATGACGGGACACAGGCATATGGTAATAGAACAGTCTATATGTGTATACTGTAACACAAATGACGATAGGGGAGGACCAGAACTGACACCTCGTTACTCTTGTTTTTATTCATATATTTGCTATCTGGAGCCTACCACCGAGAATTTCAGCGCACCCTAGATTCATGGTGGCTACTAGTCGCCCATGGCCATGGGAAGTCATGGACGTGACCAATCCATCCTTGTGCCAACAAAAGTACATGTTGGTATCTGGAGACTGCGCTTACCACAGGAAGGGCCAGCATTCGTCTTTTTGCCAGATAGATCTGCTGAAAGGACTTACTCCATATATACAGTATAGACTCTTCGTTAATGAAACTATTGGAGGATGCAGTACCCACCGCTCATGGGAATGGCCTAATGGAGGTCATGGCAACCGAAGTAATCGCAGGTTTTGAGAATTGGAACCGAGTATTCTTGAGCCCGGAGTAAAAATTCGGAATCACGCCTCCCTGCTTCTCACAATCAATCATTATGAATTTGATGACGAATATAATTGCACAGTGCTATGTATACATAATAAGAACAATGTAAAAGTACAGAAGAAAAAAATTATCCATATAATGAAATAAAAGTAACAAAAAGCAACAAATATAAATTCGTAATAACAATGACATAAACGAAAATATTGAGAAAAACTATTTTTATACATTTATAATATGAATTTTTTATATTACAAATTCTATATTAAAATAACATTACTACGAATTAAGCATAGGATCTAAGTAACACATGCTGCAAACCAGAACACTTATGGACAAAAGTTAAAAACATAAAAGTTGCCACAGAAACATACGACTAGAGAGAATTTTATGAAATTCCGTTGAGAGATACATCAGACCATCATAAAGAACATATGTAAACATGAAATGCATAGGAATGGATGGCCAGGAATAATGCTCATGCATTAAAAGAAGTCCTTCACTGGAGGTAGTAGAAATGCATTGTTCTAGTAATCATCCAATAGCCCTATCATAGTTCCAGCACTGCAGATTTTTGAAAAAAATATCAAAACATTTTTCAAGAATCTATATATATTAGAATGTATTTGATCTATGCATCCTCTACCATTTCAGAGCCGACAACATTCATCGAAGTTGTCCATCAACCAAATTCTTAATTCTATTCAGTACAATAATACAAAGAACCTTACCTGGGACATAGATCCCCTGTAATTATCGCAAGAACTGCGATCATCAATTTTGAATAATATCGCTATTTTAGGAGTGCCGTATGACAATTATTTCCACTTCGTTGCAAACACAAAATATACACATATATTTCGTGTCTTATATAAATGTTAAAATCATTGCCTCTCCTATTTCCAATATTGAAGTTTGAATGCAGATTTTTTTATGCGTGAACTCAGGTTCTCATCAAAATATTCCAATGTGCAGTTGGTGTCTCTCACTGAGAAGACATCTGCCGCTAGCATTCCTCTTTTTAATGCTCCGTTCCTATTTTTTTTATTTATAAAACACTATACACTTAAAACGTATTTAATTTTAAACTGTTTTCTATTCGCGAGTTTACCACAGAATAAATATTTAGAGCTCGAATGTGGTTTGATAATTTTATGTACGTCAATCAAAGACAGTAAATGTGATATATCAATTTAAATAATTCCATAGCAAATTAAATAAGTTAATAATACCGAATTTATATTGGACATAAATCTTATATAATAAATATACTTGAAAAATAAAAGCATATCTCTTATATATATTTTTAAGAAAGGAAGAAAGTACTTCCCTACACAAAGGATGGAGATAATTTAGACGCTATATTGAGTTTGTCCTGGTTTCTCATACAACATATAAACAGCTACACAAGGACATGCCCTTAGGTCTTAGTAGTGAGGTACACTAACCAGGTACGGTAGTTACATTTCTTCTTCACTTCTAAATTCATTGCGGGATTTTTCATTTTAAATATTTATCTATATGTGCATATTAATAAATGATTAATACTGAATATTTTTTGCTAATTAACTGCAGTCATGCCTATAATTTAATTTGATGGCATTTAGTAACAATTTTGCAATGATTATATTTCTGGTTCAAAGTATGTATATTTTGCCTCATTTTTACTTACTTTTAAGAAATTGCTATCAAATCAATTTTTCCCTGTTCATTTTCGTAATAATGTGTCAGGTTCAGAAATTTAAACACGTATTTTTTTAAATCTTCACTGCAGAATATTAAACTATGACGTCGACAACAATTTGAATTCAGAACTATTTTCTTCCTAAGCACAATATGCTACTTATACTGTTGTTGCTTTCCACATGATGATATTGCTGCAACCTGGTCACTGGATACAAAATTATCATCAACATTGATCTGATTGCGCTCTGATTTGGACTGAACGTGTACATTGTTAAAAACTTCAGATTTCAAGAAAGCAAGTGAGGGTTCTGAAAGTTCAAGAAGTTATTTAAGTAATGATAGCATTGAAAGCTTACTCTTCCTCGAAAAATCATACACGTTATATGACATCGATTACTAATTTTGAAAATATTAACAGTGTATTATTTTCGGGTCGACATCGTCGAAAACAAAATTGTGGCTACAGGAAATATGGAATAAATGCTATAAGTAGAACGCTAGGTATTGCACAGATAACAATGCAACCTAGTTGCAAATGCACAGCTATAAATTTTGTTGAAATTTCGTCTGTGTAATTATATGTGATCGGGTTATTGCTTGTTTGAATAGTCATAATATTTATAGTGTAATATATTTGTGTATAACCCTACACAAGTTGCTGGTATTGCTTAGTTAATGCAAATAGATTTGTAAATATGTTTTCACTCGACCTCTTGCTATGCTTGATAAATTCATATAATATTAATCTTTACCAACAAAAAATAATAATTAAAAGTAGTGGTGTGAATCATAAGTCTGTGCATTTTATCGTGTACTTGACATGGTTATTACAATATAAATAATGAATTTTACTCAGCAAAATATAAAATATCATTTTCAATACTTCGTAGCCATCTGTTGCCACGTTGGTCGATTACTTTTCTATATCCTGATTGTCGCTGGAGATGAAAATTCCTGAAAATGTTTTAAACCTCCTACTCAAAGAAAATGCGCCCTGGAGCGAAAGAGCTGATAGCCGAAAGGAGCTAGGTTTGGACTATACATTGGGCGAGAATAACCTCAAATGCCCGTTTTTTACGGTTTTCTTTGGTCCGAAGTGAGGTTTTGCGTTGTCTTTTTGGGGGAGTACCTGATGTCTGGTTGTGCTGAGTAGAGGACGACATTCATTGAACGTTCATTGCGAACCAATTCGAAGTGCACTACATCCTTAAAATTCAATCAAATACAAATCATTACTTTTGTTTTGAAACGCCTTCTCTTCAGATCAGGAAGTACGCGGTGGCCTGGGTCATGCCACTGCTTTTGAGTATTCGGATTGCTAAAAATGATGCATTTTTCGTCGAACGTAACAATTCGCTTAATGAAAAGGTGGTGGAGTGGATTAGGTAGGTTGGGTTCTTTTAGAGCGGCACGTTTGTTGCACACACTGGGCTAAATAGTCATGTCAGAAGGACCCCGAAGGCTCAGAGACGGTTGGGGGAGGGGACCCACTGGACAGCTGTTAGGAGACAGATGGTAACCTCCTGTAAAGGTCATCCAATAGGTTCTTTAACTTGCACAGTGTATGGCTCTCCTACACATGAGGCCGTGACTTAACGTCCCATCTTATGGACAGTGGTCTTTCCAAGCCCATCAGTACCCCCTACTGACTGTGGGCAGGGCGGGAAGTTTTGCAGAGATAAATCTCAACGCTGTCCCAGCTGGGACTCGAACTCGGGAACTGCAGATTATGAGTCTGATGCAATACCCACCGAGTCATCCCTATGCCAAGGATTTGCCAGGAATTTCCAGTAGATTTGGAAACGACTGTTTGCTTGATCAGTAGTCATGTTATTACTTTGAGGAGTAATTCGTATGGAACACTTCCGCAATTCCTGGCTACTTTACCAATGGTTTGGGTTGTTTTACCTCTGAGTGCACTTTTTTTAACACAATGGGCTAAATGGTCAGGTTACAAGGACCCCGAGACGATTGGAGGAGGGGACCCATTGGAACAGCTGTTGGGAGACAGATGGTAACCTCTCGTCATGGCCATCCAGTATGTTCTTTAACTTGCACAGTGCGTGGCTTAATGCAGTGCAAGGAGTTTTGCGCAGAAAAATCTCAATTCTGGACCAGTTGTGACTCGAACCTGGCAGCTGCAGAATACCTGCCTGGAGCGCTACTGACCGAGTCATCCCCCAATCCTCGGATACTTCTATATTACTTGAATGAAAAGCCACATTGAAGGTTTCCAGATTTTGAAATAAGCTTCTACGGAAAAATATCACTGTAGATAAACTGAAGATTTCATTCAAAAGTATCTGAACCTTAATTTTCAGCAATATTCGTTAAATATTTATATAGTTATTCAGGTTGGAAACATTTAACAATAAACACTGCTGTTACAATCGCCCAAAACACTTTTCGTCAAAATTAACATAAACTGAACGAATCATTATGCCAAATTCTAATATTATATTTATTTCAGTAAATGATTTGTTATAACAGTTATCATTTGTGTTTTAATAACTTTTGCTGTAAATTGTTAAAACCAGCAACACTGCTGTTAAATATTGCAGCCTCCATAATTCTTTAAGCATTAAACGAACATTGTTGAAAATCGAAGTTTTAGAGATTTGATATATTCATTTCATTTCAAAGGACATTCTTTTTCGTAAAAGGCCTATTTTCGAAATTAGAAAACTTTGAACATATAATATAGTGCAAATGCAAATAACTTCATGAAAAATTTCAACTGTTTCTAAACGAAAAAGTGGTATTTTGCATTCCTTTGGATACTCGCCCTTTGAAAGATACACACACGCGGAACCTCAGTATTAAGTAATCAAAAAGCATTAAAACCCTTCGCACTCTCAATGGACTACCGAAGAAAGATGGGGAAGCAGCTGGGTAAAGGACGTTTTCTGCTTATTTATGCAATTTATAACATATATGTATAATCTGAAACATATGTGTATGTATATTTAAAGTGTGTATTGGAGTAGGTGGAATATGTGCACCTACACTGAAGAATATTTTCTAGATAGAACTATGCACACACACCTATCGTATATTAATGGAGGGAGTTGATTGATTTATCATTATTATAAAAGAGTTGATTATTTTGAATCGCTTAAAATTCAGAATGCAACATTAATTAAAATGCGAGTTTAGATTTCAATATAACATAATGACTCTCTCCCGATTCATGTGAATCCAAGTGCTGCAAGTCAACGAAATGTGACGCATAAAGTGATTTTAAGAAAACAAATCCAGAGATTCTTGGCTATGGTTGCAATATTAAATCGTCTCTTTGAAAGCTACCGCTGAGAATCTATTGCTGCTTTTTTTTTAGCAGCAATAGATTCTATATATGTTTCAAAATATGAATAAATATTTTTTAAGCTTATAGTTTTATCTAGCGGCAAACATGCATACTTTGAGCCCACCTTACAGATCTGTGTTGTGTACCATTGCCACATCGGATGCTTGGATCTCCTCCTTTGCGCAAGTTACACTTGCTCCATCCGCCAACTGACCACCGGAAATCAGAGCACGGAACACTGCAGACATCGCTTTGGATTTCCTGAAACGATACGCATTGGAGGAGGTCAATTGTTTTCAATATAATTGGGTATCCAGCAGCATTGAAATATAGCAATATTCTTACTACAGAAATACTTTATAGCAAAATACTAACAAAAATATTAATTTCACTACTCTTTTCAAAGCGTAATATTTGTCAAAATATTATTTTCATAAATTATCACAGGTTAAAGATGAGCTTTTTCTCATTCTTAACAATTTATATTTTTACTCGAACTATACAATATACTTTAATTAAATGTGCAGTACTAACACACTGAACACAGAAAAACTGTAAGCTTGCATTTGGAAATTATCTCGTCCAATAATTAATATAATACACTCTGTGACACTGAAAATGCCCAAATAAGAAATGAGTGGAATCAGATGAAAATCACAGATAAGACAGATTGATAGATAAGTAAGACATGATTACAGTTACAGAGCAAAGGCACAACTTTATTTCACACACAGACGGATTATATGGCGGTAGTCAACACCTTCTAAATCCCCCATAGTTCACGGCATACCCAACTACACGTCGCAGCATGAAGGTGCACAGGCATCGAATGATGCCTCGAGACACAGCCCACTATGCCTATTGCAGCTAACCAGGTTGTGTTGTTTTGTGTTGTGTTACCTCTGAGCGGCACTTTTTTGCACACCATGGGCTAAATGGCCAGGTCACATGGACCCCGAAGGCTCAGAGAAGGTTGGGGGAGGGGACCCACTGGAACAGCTGTTGGGAGACAGATGATAGCCTCCCGTCAAGGCCATCCAGCGTGTTCTTTAACGTGCACAGGATATGGCCTCCCGCACACGGGGCCACGGCTTAACGTCCCATCCGACGGACGGCGGCCTTTCCAAGCCCATCGGTGTCCCCTACTGACCGTGGGCAGGGCGGGGAATTTTGCGGAGATAAATCTCAACGCTGACCCAGCTGGGACTCGAACCTGGGAACTACAGATTACGAGCCTGGTGCGCTACCGACTGAGCCACCCCCGCCGCCAGCTAACCAGGTGCAACATGCATAGTGCTTTTCGCGGTAGCATAGTAATAACGCATAGTTTCGTAATATGCATTGTAATAAGCAAAAGTCTTATTATTATGCATATTACTATCTAAGGGCCAGTCATGTTCGATGGGCGATAAATGCGGGGACCTGTCTGTCACGAAAGAGTGTCGACAAATGATAGACATTCCTAAGTAATAGTAGTATGTGGCCTGGCGTTATCTTGGTGAAACAGATCGCTAGACACTCCTGTAATGAAGGGGTGTTCTACAGGTTCCAGAACATATGGGGATATATGGGATGAGTATCCCTTAATAACAGGCAAACACAGGTAAATAAATACCTGTAGGCTTACCGTCTGGGAATCAATGGAAAACTGTCTTGAGCCAGATGGGATACGAATCCAGATATCATCAAAAGGTCGTGGGTTCATAACCCACCATATTCAAATCCATTTTTGCTCTATACCAAGGAGAGTATCCCTGCTGTCCAGAGTAAGACTGGGATTCACAGGCGAGTGTCCTTGTTACTGGCATTTTTAATTAGCGTGCGAAATCGAAGGTCTAGAATAGACTATATGTAGATATTTGTGCATAATAAATCGTGTAATATCTCAATTGTTCGTTAGTCCTTTCCGACCAATAGATAGCACATTTCCGGACATAGTTACTGTACCATTGATCAAAGCACGCAAGTCTAAAATCGTCTCTTACCAGCAGGTTTATATGCTAATACAGTGTGCGAAAATTGAGAAATTTATAGTAATTTATAAAACGCTTTGAATTAGATTTTCATGTGAGCCCTTGAGCTGCAATGTTGTTGGAGTGTTTATACTGGAAACAAAAAAGGAATATAAATTTATATACTTCATTTTCGGTGTTAATTTACAAGTACCAACCAGGGCCGCATTGTACGAGGGGCATTCAAAAAGTTCTTGACATGCATATGCAGAACAAAACCAATTACACGTACCCCAATAAAACTTTTACTGTCCTTCAAAGTACTCCACTCCAGCATCTATGCAAAGTTACAGACGTCTACGCCAATTCTGGAATGATGTTGGGAGTACTTCGCAACTATGAATGAAAGCATTTTGAAAGGTAAAAAAGGCTTACCAGCAAGTTTCTTTTTAATTTTTGGAAACAACCAAAAGTCGCATGGTGCAAGATAGGATGAATAAGTAGGATGGGGTAGCTGTTCGATTTTTTCCTGTTCCATATATGCCGTAATATGCGGGGTTCTCTGAACACTGGCATTGTCATGAAGAAAAAGAACTCTCGACACGTCTGTTGTTGAACGCTACTCTTTCGTTTCTTTACAATTTTGGGCAAAACAATGTTGGCGTAATATTGATCATTTATAGTCATTTTTCAGGTAATGTATCTACGGCTACCACTCCTTGGGAATTGAAAAAATTGTGCACATCCTCTTCCATGAACAAAAGTCCTATCGGAGAATTTGGGAACACAGTTCAACCTCCACATTCCAACATACTGGTATTCAGTATGATACATGATTACAGTTATATCTGGTCGATCTCTTTGGGAGTTGTATAGTAATAAAACCTTGCCTCGTCACCTGTAACGATGTCTGTTAACCGTTTGGGGCCACTAGGTTCAAACATTGCCAGCATCTCCTTGCACGAGTAGACTCTACCCCTTTTCTGTTGTTCTCTCAATTTGCGAGATACCCGTTTGGCACATATCTTTCGGAACTTAAACGTTGATGAATAATTGTTTCCACACTACAAAATCGATACACTGACATCTAAACTTATTACCTGAACAGTAACGTGTGGGTTTTCTTTAAAGAGTTCACGAACAGCAGCGATGGTTCTCTCGTTCACGGCCTCCTTTTGTCTTCCTGCACGAGAGAGGTCTTCTAAAATCTACCATCCTTTTCTAAATTTTTGCATCCATCTCGTAACAGTGTCATATGAACAGGCAGGATCCCCATATAATTGTAATAAATCGGTATGAATTTTTTCCGAGTAGTCCCCAAGCTGCATCTTTGTGAAGATGCAAAATCTTCCCCGTTTTTAGTAGACTCCATAGCAGCAATGCACAGATTTTGCAGACCAAATTCTCCCACCAGCAAAGAGAGAAATTATACGACCTTTGGTTTTAATACGTAAGTTTCGACACGCTTTCAAACAAATTATAGCTCGTTAACGTCGGAGGAACGAGTGCAAAACTACAGACACATGTCAATCACTTTTGAACGCCCTCCGTATATAGGGCTGAGGAATGGCAAGCCACTGGCCCTCGGAGGAAAATTATTTCATCTCAGGTTTTGTTTCTTTTCGCAAATTAAAATTTACCAAAATCTGGGAAAAAATTATGTAAGAAAAACTGTTACTTTTTCATAGTTACACAGATACACCTTGAAAAGTGATTTGTTTCAACACCACGATGACTTCCGAAATCAAATGGTCTTAAATTGAAAAGTTTTAACTAAGCAATAAAATAAACATATTACGCCAATAAATAAATGTAAAAAACGCTAGTTATTTATCAGTTGACAGTATTGAGGATTATAACTGACAATATGAGCACCCTTGAAAAACACCTGTATATTAAAAGTGTATATAAAAGCGATAAATCAAGTCATAAAGAACCATCAACTGAAAAATCTTTATGACTTGAAAATTCGCAAATATCCAGAAATAAATATAATATAAAAACCATTTTCCAAAATTGTGACCGCTACAGAAGCAATATTTTTGTTTTATCTAGATCTTCTGATTTCAAACAAGAGAAGTACGGTACATTTTCTGAACTGATAATGTCCTTCTTGGAAAAATGAAATTAAATATTTAATTGGATTGCACTAAATAATCTTGAAGTGGAATTAACTGAATTTCATACTGGATTAATTTTGAAAGAAAATTAAATTTTGTTGAATTAAGGAAGATTGAAAATATTTAATGTTAACGTTTTTCGTATGAGTATACGGTTTACGTCAAATGTAAAACTTGAGATTACATAATGCTTGAAACAGTTCGCTAATTTTTTACATTTGTGGTGGTAATTTACACTTGTGGTGGTAATTTTAATATTTTTTTCATCTATTCAGAACTATGAAAATTTGTTTTTCATATGAACCATATTACATGAAGTCTGATTTAACGATGAGACAGATGAAAGATAAGATTATGAATATTACTAAAATATTAAGCAATTAACTATTCAAAAATAATTTCCCACTTGCGCCATAAAACCCCAAACAACCAAAAACAATTTTCACTTCTGTAGGAAGTAGCAGCCCAACAGAATATTAATACTAATAAATACTTGAATTTATAATAGCTAAAATGGAATAAAACTTTTGGAGACACTGAGCATTTTATTCATGTTATTCGGCAGTTAGCCTTCAAAAATTTCGCCATCCTTGATTATCGGTAGTATCAGCTATGATGAATATCTATAGTGGCCTTGGGTGGGGGTAAATAATTTCGTCTATACTTCGTTTGTCATGCTGTCCTTATAAAAATCCAGTTCAAAGCTTAATATTTGAAAACTTCCACCTCGGTGGCGACAATGGGAACTAACGCTGAAGGTTTGGCACAAAAAATTCCACGCTTTTGTCGTTTTATAGGCAAAATCTGGTGTCCCAGCTAGATTGAATAGTTCTCTGAAGAGATTATTGATACCCACAGCAAATCTTTGGTATTTATTATGTACAGATAATCTGAATTTGGCTTCCTATTGCATAATCTCCCGTCCTAGTTAGCAAAGTTAATTACTGAGTCAGAAGGCATCATCATATTGTCTATTTATATGCTGTATGAAAAACCAAGACCACTACCTGAGATGAACCAAGACACACCGATATCCTGCTTCAATCATTCACAGATGGAGTAATGAAAATCTCTTGTAAGATATCTTGCCTTCTGTTGACATCCTCGTTTAAAGAATGATAAAATTTTGCCTTATCCTGAACCCCTTAGGGGTCAGGATAAGACACATTCTCACATGGAAAACATTTGCCAATTCACATTATTTCGTTACATAGTCTTTATTATATTATTATTAATGTCATTGTGTGTCTATGTACATTCCACCAGTCATATAACACTTTACAATGACACTAATTTCATTGAAAATTCTTAAGGTTATTATATTACACAATTTTATGCAATATGATACTCACTAATTTCTCTTCAGTTGGTGGGCATGGCCTTCCCAATTGATTGGCAGCAATTATAACTCTTCGTCTGCGATGCCTATAACCTTGCCCACAATGCACCTCGCAAGGCGACCATGAACTCCACTCGGACATTTGGCAGTCTAGGGGACAGTCGACGAAGCACATATCTCTTTCTGACCCTGGAAGTATTTGGAAAGAAAAACATATCTGAGTTTTTTTTAAGTGTTTATTGGTTTGAGAAAGATACAAAATCTTAAAGTTTCCTGAAACTGGAAAATAATAATGCTACAATATTCAAGATA
Organism: Ryuthela nishihirai; assembly: GCA_038380435.1. Classification (NCBI taxonomy): domain Eukaryota; kingdom Metazoa; phylum Arthropoda; class Arachnida; order Araneae; family Heptathelidae; genus Ryuthela; species Ryuthela nishihirai. The sequence goes on along the minus strand of JAWZYU010000017.1, from coordinate 87,713,596 downwards.
TTCACTAAACATTTTTCTTTAAATACAGATCTTGAACTTTCAACAGATCTTCATCCTTTTAAGAAATTTGGTTACGTTCAAAAGAAGGAATGAAATAAAATTGTTTCAGGAAAATATATTTGAAGAAAATTAGTTCGCAAGATAGAAAAACGAACTTTTCAAACTTCGCAATCTTCTTTTGCTGCGCTGTGACTCCACTTCAACAAGAACAATTGCCAAATCAATGGTTCTTCGTTCCTGCAAACTCGCATTAATAAAATCGTACTGATTTCCTGTTATCCCACGACGATAATTTAACAATTCCACTCTATTAATACAAAAAATTAATTTAATTATAATTCGAAAGATTAACGGTTTTCTGCTAGGTTAAAAATCAAGATTACTAATTCAGGGGAAAAAACTAATGAGAAGAAACGTTAAAATGAATGCTCAAATAATTCAAGTTATCCATATATTGATCTCAAAATAATAATAATTGATGAAATGATTAAAAAGAAAACGGTCTGATTTGAGATATGAATTCTGAATTACCTATCCTCTTTTTCCTGTATCTTCCTATTGCTTTTCTCTCGTCATTTGTCGGTTTCTTAGTTTGTGGATTTGCCAAAACAGTTGTTCCACCATATCTTTCGAAAACAACTGAATGATTTATGTGCGAAATGAAAGCTTGTGAAATAAGAGGGATGTCAGAGGCTATGAAAAATATACCCTCCCATGCTTTCTTCCCCCCTAAAAAGAAGAAATATGAAAACGATTGTTCCGCTATATCTTCGGAACGCGAAGGCCGAAAGTAATGGGATATGCGTCAAATGAAAGTTTGTGACATAGTGAATGTCACAGGTTATAAAACTTTTCCACGCATGACAAATAAAATGGGGTGAAGGGAATATTCGAAGAATTGTTGTACTATGTCTTTTGAAAGCGAGGGGCGAATGTAACACGTTGTATGTCAAATAAAAACTTGTGACGTGGGGAGTGTTGTGGGTAATAAAAATATACCCTCCTTGTTTCCCTCCCACCTAAAAAACGATAAATGTGAAAGTTGTTCTTTTACTATATATTAAGATCGCAAAGGACTACAAATACATGTTAGGTGTTAAATGAAAGTTAATAAGAGGACAGTTGTAGACTGCTTCGAATTATAGCCCCCCCCTCCCTCCCATCATTCTCCCCATTGAAATGGGACGAATATTTTTGGGGTTTAACCTTAACGAGTTATATCTCAAATTAAAGCTTCTGATGACTCCAATGTCATGGGGTTATGTCAAACACAACTCCAAAAAAAGGGGGAGGAAAAATGTGGACGATGTTAATGACTCATGTATCAAATGAAAGTTTCTGATAGTAGGTGTTTTTATTGATATAAAAATTAAAATAAAAACAAATAAATTAAAAAAATACGTATTTTCTTATTTGTGTCCTAAGAGGTAGAAAATAAACCTAAGCCAAATCAATGGTGTACTCAGTCACTGAATTCATATTCATTTCAACTGAAGATAGGATGCCAATTTACCAACTCAACAAGATTGCCGGCTCCCTATCTTCCTTTGAAGTGAATAGGAATTCAGTGACTGGTTGCACCAGACAGTTGATTTGCTTTAGGTTTATTTCCTGCTTTTTAGGGCGCATATAGGAAGTAGGTATTTTGAAAATTTTCAATTTATATTTCCATAAGTTGTTGGTCTCGATTTACACAGTACGATTTACACTCCGATTTACCATGTAGATCAAAGGGTGGATGTATAGGTTTATAAATCATAATTATATCATTGTAAGGAATATTATACAATAAAAGAAATACAAAAAATTTCATAAAGAAACTGAATGTCATTAGAAAAATGTGGTTTAGGTGAAAAAAAATCACATTTATTTCAGGAAAATATATTGTAAACAATTCATCATCATCATCATCATCATCATCCTCAAGCAGCCATGGGCTACGGAGGTCCAACCAGACCGTGCAATTTAGTTCTCCAAGCAAGTCTATCCTGAGCTACATCTACTGCATCTGGCCACTGCACACCAATTCTAACAAGGTCCTGTTTGACATTGTCTGCCCACCGCATCCTAGGTCTCCCCTTCTTTCTGAGGCCTTTAGGCACACTGTTCATAACCCTATTCGCCAATCTATAATTATTCATACGGGCAACATGGCCAAACCAACGGAGTCTCTCTCTGCATAATATGCTGCTTAAAGGAGGTTGCAAACTCCTTTTCCTAATCTCATCATTAGTTACAAAGTTGAACCACCTAATGCCCAAGATACTGCGTAAGCATCTGGAATCAAAAGCATCTAGTTTCCTGTTATCTTGTTTACAAAGTGTCCAAGTTTCACTACCATAACTAACCCTAGAAAGAACCAAACTATTATACAGTCTAATTTTAGTCTTTAGGTGTATACGCCTATTTCTCCACACTCTCCATAGATTCTTAAAAGTCCCAGCAGCAATCCCTATTCGTCTGTTAATCTCATGCCGCACATCACCATTATCTGTTACATAGCTCCCAAGATAATTAAACTGTGACACCTGCTCAAGACTGCAACCATTCAGATTAACTGAATCACAGCCTGCCTGACCAATTTTCATCACTTTAGTTTTCTCTCTGTTTATAACCAAACCTACTCTACTACCAGTCTCATCAACAGCTCGAATGAAAGAGTTCATCTCATCAACATCATTTGCCAAAAGGGCTAAATCATCAGCATAATCTAAATCAGAAATTTTCGTATCTCCAGCCCATTTAAGGCCAAAATCTTTCCCTTGAAGTGAATTTCGCATAACATAATCAATAACCAAGCTAAAGAGAAAAGGAGACAAAATGCACCCTTGTCGAACACCAGAAGTAATGTTAAACCAATTGCTACAAGCCTTACCAACTCTCACACACGACTCAGTGTTATTATAGAGAGCTTTCATAATGTTAACTAACTTGTCTGGTATACCATATGATCTCACAATCAACCACAAATTATGACGATCAACAGAGTCGAAAGCCTTTTTGAAATCAACAAAGCTAGCAACCAAAGGTTTCTGAAACTCTAAACATTTCTCAAGAATCTGCCTAAGTGAAAATATCTGATCTACACATCCCCTACCACTTCTGAATCCACATTGCTCATCACGCAATTGCCTGTCAACCAGATTCTTAATTCTATTAAGCACAATCATGGAAAGAACTTTACCTGGAACAGAGAGTAGGCTGATACCCCTATAGTTATCACAAGAACTGCGATCACCTTTTTTGAAAATAGGGATAACAATAGCTCTGGTAAAATCCTTAGGAACCATGCCTTTATCATAAAAGAGATTCAGAATTTCAGTCATCCAAGTGGTAACCGAAACATTCCCAGCTCTAAGCATTTCCGTAGTAATTTCATCTACCCCTGGGGATTTATGAAGTTTAAGTTTAGAAACAGCCAAACTAACTTCAGATTGTGTTATAGGGCCAACATTAAAGCCACCAATGCATCTATCATCATTGCAAACAATGGGAGTAGAACTAACTACATTGTTTAGAACATCACTGAAATGCTCAGCCCACCTAGCCATGACAGAATCCTCCCCTTCTATAACCTTACCTTGTTTATCCTTCAATCCTTGTATGCCTGTCCGTTTTCTACCACACAAAACATTAACTATCTGGTACAGCTCTCTGCTGTTGTGCTGTCTAACTGCTTCCTCGGCTTTGTCAGCCAAACCATCAAGCCAAAAATTTTTATCAGCAGCTAACTGATCCTTTACAAGTTTATTAAGGTCTCTGTAATGCTTTCTATTAGGACTAGTAGGGTATTGATTAAGGGCATTCCTGCAGTTCTTTCTTTCCGAAATAAGCTCAAGTGCCTTATCACTCAGATAATTTTGCCTCTTCTGCTCCTTTTTTCCTAAAAGAGTACTGTTAGTGTCCAAAAAAGCCTGTTTAAAATGATCCCATTCTTCCTCAACTTCAGTAGTAAGCAAACCATGACTGTCATAATGACTAAGTAACCTATCATGGTAAGCTTTGGCTATAACTGGATCTTTCAGAGCTTTAGTATTAAAAGTAAATTTTTTAACCCTAGCACAACACTTTTTAAGTTTAAGTTGCAACACACTTTTAACAAGGTAATGGTCAGATCCAATTTCAGCTCCCCTATATGCCCTGGTATTCCTAACAGAACTAGTCCATTTGCTGTTAATTAATATGTAATCAATCATATTCTTATGCAGCCCATCAGGTGAAACCCATGTGTACTTATGTATGTCGCGGTGTTTGTAATAAGTGTTAGTTATTCTGAATCCATTGAGTTTACTTACCTGTAGGAGACGTTGCCCATTGCTATTGCAGCTACCAATACCAAAAGGGCCTATTACTCCTCCCCAAAGGTCAGAGTCAGTACCAACTTTGGCATTGAAGTCACCAAGAACAAGGGTAATATCTCCTTTCTTGACAGAATTCAAAATATCCTGAAGTTGTTCATAAAACCTATCCTTCTCATCCTCATCGGCATCCTCAGTGGGGGCATAACAGCAGATAACATTCAAGTCTTTAACGCTTGTCTGAAATTTTGCTGTAAGAAACCTTTCATTAATGCACTCATATCCTAGAAGAGCATCACTAGCGTGTCTGCTGAGAAGCAGACCCACGCCTTGGTGATGCTTTTTGTCGTCCCTCCCTGAAAAGAGAAATTTAAGATTATTTTTAAGAATCTGACCTTTATCTGTCCATCTGGTCTCTTGCAAGCCGAGAATATCTAAATTATAACGGTGGAATTCTTGTGTGAGGACATCAAGAGAAAAAGCTCTGTGCAGAGTCCTCACATTCCAACTACCTATGGAGAGAAAATGGTTAGTGGGATGTTTAAAGAAACTATGTTTATTGAGAGAGGGAATGCCGACAATATCAAACAGCCCCCTAATCGCAGACATGGGGCAAAGACCCGTTCCCCCACTACTAAAGGCTGAAGCCATCTACACTGGAAGACTTCCTCCAATGTAGAATTTGACGATGCCAATAGAAGCAAAGAGTTCAGGTGCCTGCGATGACTTCTGCTCAGGATTATCCACCAGCTGATAAACATATCCTGTGGATCTTTCACTTGGGGCTGTCAACCCACAAACAAAAAGAAAACACAGCGGAAGATTTTCCCTCCACAGAAGCCCACCAGTGCAGCAAAATCAGAATCCATAATCAAGCTCAGAGCCATATATCTGTCCAGTCCAGTAGGTTTATATGGTCAGCACCAGGACCCTGTGTGGTTGACCACTCCTCAGCAGGGTAGAAAAAAAAGAAAAGTAGCCATAGTTGTCCAGATCAGTAGGCCACACTAATCTGGCAGCCCTCCCCTTCCGTTCACTTCCACAAGAGAGTATCTCTTTTGAAAGTTACTAACGGTCCGCACCACGAGAAGGCGGGGTTGGACATTAGGTGCTAGGCCTGGCCGGTTCTATGCATCATCACAGGGGATTGGTGCATAGCTCTCCTTCCAGTGACTACCTAGCTACCATTTACAGACCGTAAACAATTAACTGGAAATAAAAATAAATTTAAAATAGAATTTTTGAAAATTTTATAGACATATTTCCGTCCCATGGTAAGAGAGATTTTGCACTTAAACAGATCTAAAATAAGAAAAGTCTATAATTAGAAAGCCCATACTATTAGAAAAATGACAGTAGTAGAATCATTAGATTCGCAAGTATGGGTATGCCAGAGGACACAACTGCCCTTACTTGCTAATCTTCTGGAAAAAAATAAACTGATGGAATAAAAATAAGTGAAGGGCATGAAAAAAGTCCTACTTATTCTGTGAAATTGTAATCTTGCATGCAGGCCCATACCTAGGATTTAGTTTCGGGGAGGGTCAGAGAATAATATTTGAGTAGGGTTTTCTAAATATTAATATACTTCACCGGAAAGGAAAGGTTAAAATGATATTCTATAAAGAATAAAATTTGATATTTGTTTATTTTTTAAATCAATTTCTAGTGTCGCCCATATAAACACGAGACTAAAATAAAAATTAAATAAAAACACCTGTTTCGGATTTCAATGCAGTTGACCAGTCCGAGACAAAGTACAAGACGACTGGTTTTCGGGTGGCGAGGGTCAGGATCCTTCGGATCTCCCCCCCCCCCCCGGTACGTCCTTCCTTGTATGAGCTTGATTTCTGTAACATTTCTCCTATTTTAAAACTCGGTTGACATTGTTTCCCATTTATGAAAAAAACAAACAAACAAAACAAACAAACCCGAGAATAACGTAGAACTGTTATTAAAAGTATGATCAAAGAAGTTCGAGTAAGGGGAAAGGCAATAAAGTAAGTATAAAGGAAACAGAACTAACTAGTTAGATGCGGAACTGCAAGGCAAGGACTGGCTGCAAAGCAAGACGTCCAAAAAGTTTTAAAGTTGGCGGGAAAATGAGAATTAAGGTCGGCTGCTAAAGGTGACGCTGTAGGCAGTGGTGTTCAGTCGTCCATCTGTTCTAGCCAGTTAATAGGTGAAACGAACTGACTTTCACGATTTCCAGATCGAATCCTAATTAGCATTCTGGAATCAGTGGCATGAACAGAAAATTCCAATGAGCAACGGTTTGACAGGTGTGAAGCCCAGATTTCGTAACACTACTATTATTTACATTTTTTAAAGAAAATAGTGGAGAAATGAGTATCCGCTAGTAGGAACACCTATAGCCTGACTTGTTCCTCGACACCCTGCCCATACCTTACACAAACCAATGTTTCTTATTATTTTTTCCAGAAAAACGTATTGCATGACAGTGTGATCTAATTAATTTTGAAATGATATAATGCAAAATTTACGTACACTCTACAGTCAGTAAAATTTTACGCGTTTATCGCGTTAAATTCCGGACATTGTTCCGATTTCAGTTATTCCCCAGAATAACTGAAATCGGAAACATATGTAGGTATAATGACAAATTCTAAAGGAGAATAAATGAAATTTTATGCTTATGTTTCCCATAGAAGCTTTTTACACTGCTCAAACTGGAAATCGCAACACCAAGAAGGAATGGAAGTAGAGATATATAAATCGCAGGAGCCAATCGCCCATCGGAGATATGCAAATGATCAAAGTTCCGCAGCGAACGGACATGTGACACCCAGCTGAGCTGTGGTACTCGACGCCCACGAGCTCGTATCATAGCACAACCAACAGTCAGGTTGGAGTGCAGACTGCGAAAATGTTCAGAACATGCCTTTCGAGACGCTGGGACGACCCTTATGCGCAATTGACGCCTTCTGAGAGAGAGCGAATCGTTAATATGCGAGAGCTCGGATTGAGCCTTCGAGTGATTGCTACATGCATGGGGCACAAGTGAGCACAGTGCAAAGGTGCGTTTCACGCATCATGGAGCACCAAATGACACGAAGGACAGCCACAGGACCAGCATGCCACACCACAGGATGCTCAGGATCGCCTGCTCAGTTAAGTGGGCCGTTCGCGACCCTTTCTCCAGACCTAATCTGTGCTGCAGAGTAATTTGTGGACCGCTACGGGTACTGTGGTCTCCACATAAACTATTATACAACGCTTGCATGACGCAGGAATGAGGGCGTAACTGGTGATCTCACTGCAATAGCAGTGACATCAGCAGTTACGTCGTTTCCACTGGTGTTGAGCAAAGTAACATTGGACTGCGAAATGGAGGGGAGTACTGTTCACACACGAGTCCCAACTGTTTTGGCATGCCAGACGGCTGTTTGTCTGCATGGCGTCCGTGCCGTCAATGACATGAGGACGCCTATTCCATTAGCTGCCCACCGTGGTACAATGGTATGAGGTGGCATCACATATGGCGGTCGGACACCTCTGTCCCATGTTTCTGGCATGCTAACGGTGAGACATTACATTGATGGCATTGTTAATCCTGTGGCACCACTCTTCCTTACCATGCGGGGACTGATTCTGTGGCAGGACAACGCCACCCCACACACTACACGCGCAATAATGGACAGTCTCAAAGGTATGGATATTCTCCCATGGTCGCCATACTCCCCGGACTTGCCGCCCATTGAGCATGTGTGGGACCTTATGGGTAGTAACCTTCACCAGCTCTCTCCGACGGCGAACCTGGTGCAGATGTGTGCCCAATTGGATGCTGTTTGGAACGCCGTACCCGAGGACACCATTAACCATCTGATTGTTGGTATGCCGAGACGTCTACAGACGGAATGGATTGAGCCTTCGAGTGATTGCCACATGCATGGGGCACAAGTGAGCACATATACAAAATGAGCACAGTGCAAAGGTGCGTGAAACGCACCTTTGCACTGTGCTCATCAGTACGTAGTAGGTCCCGAAGTGGGCCTACTACGTACTGATGAATCTGCAAAACACATGTACTTTGCGTTCTCACGTTCCGTTTTCTGATCATTTGCACATCTGCCATCATAGCTTCCATCCTGTCAGTTTCGGGCATACAGCACTTCCTTCGCGGTGTTGAAATTTCTACTTTGAGCAGTGTACCTTCCTTTGTAAAAACAAGGAACTAGTTATAAAGCACAAGAAAAAAATTCAACGTCATACGAATTCGAAAGCATGATATCAGAATGTTCTTACCACAAAATACACAAAAAACAATAACCGTAAAGGTTTTCATCATTCTTAGAAGGGATTTAAGTGCGTAGTGAAAGAAATCATAATTTGACTGAAACACCTAAAATAATTTTCTAGAAATTTCAGAAGTAACCATTAAAATGGAATTTATATAATCCACAAACCTTTATGAAACTCAAGTTTCATCTTTGAAACAGATTAATCTTTTAATCGTAATAAAAGGAATGTTTGTATGGGATCCACAATAATTAGAATTATGTCGTTTAGACGTCGATGATACCTATCACTGTTCACACATGTTACTGACTGGAACTGAGGTGTAATTCCTGCATGTTTTAATTTGTTGAGATAGCTTGTTAAATCATAAGATATGAGTTAGCAGAATTATCGATGAGCTTCCGCAGTTGTACAATTGTTTCTAATTAAGAGCATTTAATTACCTTTAGAAACATTTACTTTGATGCCTCCACTAGATAAAATAGCAATTATTCGGGACTGTCATTGAAAGAAATGACTGGAATGAACACAGTATCAATAATTAAAGCGATAATAAAAGCTGAAACATTACAAAGATTCGTATTTTATTTATTGATTGAGAGGAAGGTATAAAAATATAGGCTAACACCGCTCATACATCAGAACAGAGATATATTTACAATGTAGTTAACTCTTGTTGTAGTATATATGATATAGTACACACATTGAGAACATATAATTACATACATAACGAAAGTTAAAACTTAAAACATTTTAGAAACTTGGCCAAGTCGACTGTATTTAGGCGATATTTGAAAATACGCAAAGTTGGGGACAACACAACATCAGGAGGTAGAGAGTTCCAAACACGACCAATTCGACATATGGAGGAATGATATTTACAGTCTGTTCTAACATGAGGAATATGAATACACTGAGGATGTCTCCTAGAGTCTAAGACATGAATTAATGGCTCGACCGGATTTGAATAGAGAAGGTTGTTAATGATTTTATAAGATATTTCTTCGAAGAGTGAAGAAATAAGTATGCTTCATAATGCTTATAGTATGCTTTATAATGTTTTCTACTCAATGATTTTTCATCTGATTATATTAAGATATAATATTAATATAATATAATATTAAGATATTATATTAAGAAGAAAAAGTTACACTTTTATATTCATTAGTCAATACAACGGAAATCTCTTATCAAAGGAAAAAAGAGACTGTTACAAGCTGTGGAGGAAAATATATACAGGTACTGGACAGGAGAAATGGAAACAGTTCCATATTATCGCAATAAAAAATCACATTCAGAGCTCAATAACTTCTTCATTATGCTTTTTAATGAAAATATATCTAAACATAAATTAAATATCTCAATCAAATCTAAATGAATCTCGATTTTAAGCAATATTTGTTCAGTATTCAAAGAGTTATATGAAAGCAGGAATATGTAACAAGCTACAAAAATTTTGACCTCAAAATGTAATTAAAACAGGTTGAGATCAATCTTTATACCTGTTTTAATGTTTTAATTAAATTTTTGGATCAATTTTTCGTAGTCTTTTTAATATTTCAGCGTTCAGAGATCCTTTTAGACATATTTCATATTAAAACTCATATTGAAGAAGTTATTGAGCTCTGAATGTGATTTTCTATTGAGATAACATGACAATGTTTCCATTTTTCTGTCCAGTACCTGTACATATAAATGCAACATGGACTGACCGTACAACAAACAATATGCTGGGTGTACCCATAAGACCTTATACATAGGCACGGGTGTCCGATACGTTCGAATACATGGTCGAAGTTAAAAAAAGCTATAATGTATTATTCTCCTTTGTTGTTTCAGGTGAGACGACACGTTGATGAATGACAGAGTAACGATGTGTCGCCTCGCACCCCAGGAGAAATTGGAATTGGTACTTATTCATGTTGCTGGAAAACGTCAGAGAGAAGCATGCGAGGAATTTCACAGGCTACATCCAGACAAGCCAAAGCCATGTCCGTCAGTATATTCTGAAGAGACTGGATCGGTGATAGATAAACGAGGCCAAGTCATCCGAGTAGTATACAGAGGAAGAGCACACTGTGGATGTTTTAATTAAAGTCGAAGTTAGCTCTCGCCGATCTGTAATAAAAATTGCACAGAAGGTGGGAATTAGAAAATCATCTGTATCCAGAATCCTGAGAAGAATTTCTATCCACCCATACTAATGGTACAGGAATTGCTGGTGGTACAGGAATGCTAATTGGCTGGTGGAATTGCTAATGGTACAGGACCGCAGAGAGCCGTTTTGTAATTGGGTATTAGAAAAACTTCAGGAAAAACGTTTCTCTTGGCTAACGTAATCTTCAGCGATGAATCAAACTTGCACTTGACTGGGGCAGTTAACTACCACAATTGCCGTTGTTGGGCACAACGATCCCCAGGTTATCCGTTTGGTGTTCAATTCATGGTGACATTATAGGACCTTACCTGTTTACCGACACAGTCACCGGCGGCTCTTATTAGCAAATATTAAATGCCAGTTTTGTACACTACTTAGAGGACATACGCTTAGTATGCTACCCAGTGTTTTTTCTTTGCTCAGCAGGATCCCCTCCCAATAGGGGACCACCTTGTCGTGGTGTGTGTGTGTGTGTGGGGGGGGGGGGGGGGGGGGGCTAGGGCCCAGCAACCCGGTCGTAGGCTGTGCCGACCGGACTGGTGCCCCGGTTGGACATAGCCAAGGCCAGCCGAGGCCGACGATGCCGCTGACCGATCGGAAGACTGGTTGGATGGTGACGGTGTCCGAGGCCTTAACCTCAGGTGCTCCTGGTGAGCAGTTCGAGGGCTCTGCTGAACGGTCTGAGCCCGCCTAGTAGGCACGAGCCCTCAAAAAAGTCTTACTAAGTCTTATTCTCAAAAAAATAAATTATTCAAAACTCCTAGATGCTGATCTTAAGAGCTCATTTCCAAATTCATTTAGGGTCTTACTAAGAGTCTCCACCCCGGGTGCTGATCGAACTTGGATCTACATATCCTTGTTCATGGCTAACCGGGGAACAGATTAAAGTTAGGTTTCTTCCGGTGGTCAGCTTTCCTTCTATAGGACTGCTGCCATGTGAGGCTGGGGTTGAGGTGCGCCTATAGGGCGTATTCCTTGCCCCCGGCTCTAGATAGCACGGCTTTTCGAAACTGGTAGTGCTGTACAAGGGGAATCGGGAATTGCCGTGGTTGCTTAAGATAGTAACACAAGAGAGGTGTGTTCAGCAGGATGAGGCACCGCCCCACTATGCTATAACGGTCCAAACTTGTTTGGATGAAACACTACCCAACAAATGGATAGGCTGACGTGGACGGTGAAATGGTCACCTCGAAGTCGAAATTAATTCCCTTAGATTTATTTTTATCTCTGGGGCCATGTGAAATCTTATGTGTACCAAAATCGCCCTGAAACACTAGATGAATTAATGGAGAACATTTGCAGTGACTGTCGCAAATGACCGTGCGTCGGTCATTCAACAGGATTGCCGTGTGCAAGCAACTAAGAGTGCTCAGTTTGAACATTTGATGTCTTAGTATGGCTTCGGTAGAGTTGAACATTATTTTCCTTATGTATAAGGAATATTAATAAATACACACATATATATATATTCACATATATTGCTCCTCTGAAGTCGCAGGCTCTCAGTCCGATTGCTGAATCGCCCCTCAATCTCAAGACCTTTCGAGATTTACCCACTTACCTTAGCATAGCAATACATTTCTCGTTATATTTGAATTATTTCAAGTTTTATGAAAAATTGGATCATCATGCGTCATATAATCACTAAAGATATCATAAAATATTCTGTAAGGCTGAAAACTTTAAATTTATTTTAATTATTCATATTTTAAAAGCAGAGTGTTAGAAATTGTGAAGTGGTATATGTCAGCCAAATAATTTATATAAATTTTACAAACATTAATGAAGTTAGAGAATAAGCGTGGGCAAAGTTCGGAATCAGATGGAAAACATATTTGTTGGCTAGGATATAAGGACACTTGAAACAAAAGAAGCATTTAATCATCCACGATAAAAAAGTCATCTAAACAAATATCTCCTCCCAATAAACCAGAATGGAAAAATTTTTGAACTTTTATTGCCATTGGTGAAAATAATAAAATTTGTTTGTGAATGTCCAATTGATTATTTATGAAACATTCAAAACTCCAAGATGCTGATCTTAAGAGCTCATTTCCAATTTCAAAAACGTTAAAGCAGTTAACTTGATAATTACTCAGGAAATGACAACACCTCATGCAAGGAAAATAAAAACAATTTATTTATGCACCTAATATTACAGACGATCTTGCTGAGAGAGTGAGAAGAGTAATATTTGAGACAGCATTATGCCTAGACAATTGTTCTTTTAGATATACAGTATGATGATAACCCCTATTTTTTTACTGTGTAGAAAGACGAAACTTATTATGAACCTTTAATTATTTATAAATGTTTAAGAACTGACCTGGACGTAACATCCTATTCAGAGAGATCTCTAGTCCGGCTTTATATCTGTATCCTTGGCCACAAGAGTGCAACATCAGTTGTCCATTGACTGCCACAGCTGTCATGTTCCCATCGCTAACGATGCACGACATCCAGTGCTCTCCCTCCTGCAGGTCACCCGTCTGTTGCAGTTGGCAATCTTCTTCCTCCAGAATAGAAAACTGAGATTCACAAGTCTCGTTTCCAGAAATTCCACCTGAAATGCAATGGCATTTGAAGGCAGTTTGATTTGATCTCTCACGTTTTAAACTCTAGGGAACACCAGTTTTAAAAACAAATTAAAACTGAAAAAAATCGAATTTCCTTTTGCACTATACTAGTTAATATTGAAGTATTAATCAAATTATATCTAATATTTCCCAAACCGTTGAATACAGAGAAATTTAAGCGAGGAAGTGATGAAATGAGTGACAATTATAGATTACAATATATATGGGTTTTCATTGAATTAAAAAATTCTAAACGCACAGGCAAACCTGCAATGAGAATTGCAGAATTGATTGCCTTGTTTTTTCCGTCTGAGTAGAACCTGTTTACTTAAAAATACTGTACCAAAATGTGTATCATGGGCAGGTCACAAGAATTTCTAAGTCATAGCAAAATGTCCCTTTGGTTGTGTGGGTGCACGGAAGAAGAAAAAGGAAAAATAGAGCTGGGAATATTAAGCAATTCCTGAAGATGAGGAAGAATTTCTTCAAAATTACTTTACTTAGTTTATTCTTTAATGTTCATAGGGTATGGAGTTTCCTGCATACTCTGAGTTCATCAAATTAGACATTAAGTCACCTCTTAACATCTAATTTGATGAACGGAAGGGAAGTTCTTCATGCTCTTTCTCACCGAGAGAAATCACAGGCAATTACAGAAAACTTCGCCATTGGGATGATTGCGGCTCAAGTTTCGGAACATCGTCTCCCATCCTGTAACACAGGAGGGGAAAAATGGCCATTAATAGCACTGTTCTAAAAAAAAAATTCTTTTTTCTAAGTAAGAGTTGCGTGATTCTTAAAGGTTTTTTAGTGCAGACTTCAGATCTGTGCTTAGATGTTTTCTGTCAGGGATAATTTTCGAGTAACACGATTTTTAATTTTTAATTTTATTCCTAGATTTACAATGAATAATAATAGGGAAAAAAAGAGATTATTCTTAGCTTCCTTGGTATTAAAATGATTATAGATTCATACAGAAAATTTTACAGAATATTATACAGAAATAAATTGAATGCAGAATAATTAAATAACAAAAATACCAAACGTAAATAATTTGTTTTCATGTTTATTTTTGCTGTCTCTTTTGCGATTCCAACAAAAATCAGCTAGCATTGTAAGCATCCACTTCCCTTCATATCGCCTTTCAATTGTCGAAATATCTTTGTGAAACCTCTCACCGTGTTCATCGGAGACGTCACTGCAGCTTCCCGGAAAGTAATCCAGATGTGAATGCAGGAAGTGCACTTTCAAAGACATGCTACATCCTAAATCCCGATATGCATCTAGCATCTGGTTTACTATTTCTTTGCAATCTTTAGACCTCTTTTTTCCAAGAAAATTGTTTGTAACTTTCTTAAAACATGCCCAAGCAATTTTATCTTTTAGAGATTCGTCAAATTTCACATCTTTCTTCAACTGTCTTATTTGAGGGCCAACAAACACGCCCTCTTTCATCTTTGTTTCTGAAAGACAAGAGAATTTTGTTGCTAGGTATGCAAATCCTCTAGCATATTTATCCATTGCCTTGACAAATTGCTTCATAAGTCCCAGTTTTATATGAAGGGGAGGAAGGATCACGTCCTCATAAGCTATAGGTCTCTGCTTCTGTAAATGTTTTGTTCCCACTTTCCAATTACGTATTGGCCAAGTTTTCTTCAAGTAATGGGATTTCTATCACGACTGTCTCATTCACAAAGGAAACAAGGAAATTTTATGTTCCCTTGTTGCATTTCCAATATCATGGCAATGATTAAAAAAACCCCACATATTTTCCAGTTGAAATCCGTATATTTAATGGATTTGAGCACTATGCACCAATCCCCTGTGATGATGCATAGAACCGGCCAGGCCTAGCACCTAATGTCCAACCCCGCCTTCTCGTGGTGCGGACCGTTAGTAACTTTCAAAAGAGATAGTCTCTTGTGGAAGTGAACGGAAGGGGAGGGCTGCCAGATTAGTGTGGCCTACTGATCTGGACAACTATGGCTACTTTTCTTTTTTTCTACCCTGCTGAGGAGTGGTCAACCACACAGGGTCCTGGTGCTGACCATATAAACCTACTGGACTGGACAGATATATGGCTCTGAGCTTGATTATGGATCCTGATTTTGCTGCACTGGTGGGCTTCTGTGGAGGGAAAATCTTCCGCTGTGTTTTCTTTTTGTTTGTGGGTTGACAGCCCCAAGTGAATAGATCCACAGGATATGTTGATCAGCTGGTGGATAATCCTGAGCAGAAGTCATCGCAGGCACCTGAACTCTTTGCTTCTATTGGCATCGTCAAATTCTACATTGGAGGAAGTCTTCCAGTGTAGATGGCTTCAGCCTTTAGTAGTGGGGGAACGGGTCTTTGCCCCATGTCTGCGATTAGGGGGCTGTTTGATATTGTCGGCATTCCCTCTCTCAATAAACATAGTTTCTTTAAACATCCCACTAACCATTTTCTCTCCATAGGTAGTTGGAATGTGAGGACTCTGCACAGAGCTTTTTCTCTTGATGTCCTCACACATGAATTCCACCGTTATAATTTAGATATTCTCGGCTTGCAAGAGACCAGATGGACAGATAAAGGTCAGATTCTTAAAAATAATCTTAAATTTCTCTTTTCAGGGAGGGACGACAAAAAGCATCACCAAGGCGTGGGTCTGCTTCTCAGCAGACACGCTAGTGATGCTCTTCTAGGATATGAGTGCATTAATGAAAGGTTTCTTACAGCAAAATTTCAGACAAGCGTTAAAGACTTGAATGTTATCTGCTGTTATGCCCCCACTGAGGATGCCGATGAGGATGAGAAGGATAGGTTTTATGAACAACTTCAGGATATTTTGAATTCTGTCAAGAAAGGAGATATTACCCTTGTTCTTGGTGACTTCAATGCCAAAGTTGGTACTGACTCTGACCTTTGGGGAGGAGTAATAGGCCCTTTTGGTATTGGTAGCTGCAATAGCAATGGGCAACGTCTCCTACAGGTAAGTAAACTCAATGGATTCAGAATAACTAACACTTATTACAAACACCGCGACATACATAAGTACACATGGGTTTCACCTGATGGGCTGCATAAGAATATGATTGATTACATATTAATTAACAGCAAATGGACTAGTTCTGTTAGGAATACCAGGGCATATAGGGGAGCTGAAATTGGATCTGACCATTACCTTGTTAAAAGTGTGTTGCAACTTAAACTTAAAAAGTGTTGTGCTAGGGTTAAAAAATTTACTTTTAATACTGAAGCTCTGAAAGATCCAGTTATAGCCAAAGCTTACCATGATAGGTTACTTAGTCATTATGACAGTCATGGTTTGCTTACTACTGAAGTTGAGGAAGAATGGGATCATTTTAAACAGGCTTTTTTGGACACTAACAGTACTCTTTTAGGAAAAAAGGAGCAGAAGAGGCAAAATTATCTCAGTGATAAGGCACTTGAGCTTATTTCGGAAAGAAAGAACTGCAGGAATGCCCTTAATCAATACCCTACTAGTCCTAATAGAAAGCATTACAGAGACCTTAATAAACTTGTAAAGGATCAGTTAGCTGCTGATAAAAATTTTTGGCTTGATGGTTTGGCTGACAAAGCCGAGGAAGCAGTTAGACAGCACAACAGCAGAGAGCTGTACCAGATAGTTAATGTTTTGTGTGGTAGAAAACGGACAGGCATACAAGGATTGAAGGATAAACAAGGTAAGGTTATAGAAGGGGAGGATTCTGTCATGGCTAGGTGGGCTGAGCATTTCAGTGATGTTCTAAACAATGTAGTTAGTTCTACTCCCATTGTTTGCAATGATGATAGATGCATTGGTGGCTTTAATGTTGGCCCTATAACACAATCTGAAGTTAGTTTGGCTGTTTCTAAACTTAAACTTCATAAATCCCCAGGGGTAGATGAAATTACTACGGAAATGCTTAGAGCTGGGAATGTTTCGGTTACCACTTGGATGACTGAAATTCTGAATCTCTTTTATGATAAAGGCATGGTTCCTAAGGATTTTACCAGAGCTATTGTTATCCCTATTTTCAAAAAAGGTGATTGCAGTTCTTGTGATAACTATAGGGGTATCAGCCTACTCTCTGTTCCAGGTAAAGTTCTTTCCATGATTGTGCTTAATAGAATTAAGAATCTGGTTGACAGGCAATTGCGTGATGAGCAATGTGGATTCAGAAGTGGTAGGGGATGTGTAGATCAGATATTTTCACTTAGGCAGATTCTTGAGAAATGTTTAGAGTTTCAGAAACCTTTGGTTGCTAGCTTTGTTGATTTCAAAAAGGCTTTCGACTCTGTTGATCGTCATAATTTGTGGTTGATTGTGAGATCATATGGTATACCAGACAAGTTAGTTAACATTATGAAAGCTCTCTATAATAACACTGAGTCGTGTGTGAGAGTTGGTAAGGCTTGTAGCAATTGGTTTAGCATTACTTCTGGTGTTCGACAAGGGTGCATTTTGTCTCCTTTTCTCTTTAGCTTGGTTATTGATTATGTTATGCGAAATTCACTTCAAGGGAAAGATTTTGGCCTTAAATGGGCTGGAGATAGGAAAATTTCTGATTTAGATTATGCTGATGATTTAGCCCTTCTGGCAAATGATGTTGATGAGATGAACTCTTTCATTCGAGCCGTTGATGAGACTGGTAGTAGAGTAGGTTTGGTTATAAACAGAGAGAAAACTAAAGTGATGAAAATTGGTCAGGCAGGCTGTGATTCAGTTAATCTGAATGGTTGCAGTCTTGAGCAGGTGTCACAGTTTAATTATCTTGGGAGCTATGTAACAGATAATGGTGATGTGCGGCATGAGATTAACAGACGAATAGGGATTGCTGCTGGGACTTTTAAGAATCTATGGAGAGTGTGGAGAAATAGGCGTATACACCTAAAGACTAAAATTAGGCTGTATAATAGTTTGGTTCTTTCTAGGGTTAGTTATGGTAGTGAAACTTGGACACTTTGTAAACAAGATAACAGGAAACTAGATGCTTTTGATTCCAGATGCTTACGCAGTATCTTGGGCATTAGGTGGTTCAACTTTGTAACTAATGATGAGATTAGGAAAAGGAGTTTGCAACCTCCTTTAAGCAGCATATTGTGCAGAGAGAGACTCCGTTGGTTTGGCCATGTTGCCCGTATGAATAATTATAGATTGGCGAATAGGGTTATGAACAGTGTGCCTAAAGGCCTCAGAAAGAAGGGGAGACCTAGGATGCGGTGGGCAGACAATGTCAAACAGGACCTTGTTAGAATTGGTGTGCAGTGGCCAGATGCAGTAGATGTAGCTCAGGATAGACTTGCTTGGAGAACTAAATTGCACGGTCTGGTTGGACCTCCGTAGCCCATGGCTGCTTGAGGATGATGATGATGATGATATAGAATCTCATATAATTCTTTTGCCATATTAGCATAGGCAACTGGAACAGAAGGCATTAAATTACCATTATGTAACAAAACTGCCTTCAAGCTAGTGTTGCATGCATCTATAACGAGCCTCCAATTTTGTGGTCATGAATAAAGCCTAAAGCTGTCATCAAACTGGCAATATCATTACAGAAAGTCAATCGGCCATCATGTGAGAAGAATGCAACAAAATTCCATTCTCTATTTCTATATAAAGTTATACTTGTACTAGGTCGGAGAAGATTCCATTCTTCCAACCTAGAGCCCAGCAGTTCAGCATTTTGTTTACTTAGCCCTAGACCATGAAACAAATCGTTGAAACTGGCAAAGTTTTAGAATGTGATACTGGTCGTATTGCAGAAGATAAGTTGGGATAATCAATATGTCTCTTCGATTTTCTGCTAGTAAAGCCCTGGATACTAGTCATACAAAAGCAGCAATCTGTGGAATGGTTTTTGGTTCCTTCCATATCATGGGTACAACAAATAACATGGCGCTACCTTTACCCTTCCACCAGTTTACTAATTTCACATAGCAAGTTGCACAACCTATGTAAGGAGTCTACTGCTTATCCTGATCTCATATTTTACATCCAAAGTAATGTTTGTATACTCTCTTTATTTAGGTGACATTTTTGTCTTGTAAATGTTGTCTTGCAAAGGTGAACTCTCCGCAAATATAACAAGAAGTTGTCTGCCTTATTTTGACATTTCCTAGAATACAAAAGAAAAAAAAAACAATAGAAGTATTCACAAACCTATCACATTAACTACACAAATATTGTCATATCTTTACATACCCTAGAATACAGTTTGAAAAAACTGATGTTTATTCCCCAAATATCTTGTCACTTATACGTTTTTAAAATAAACTTTACGGAGGCAGACTAGTAGTTATCTAAACTATGAATAGAAATAACATTGTTTCCTCATGTGAGTATAAACTATTGCAAACAAGTCAGTGTTGCCAACTTTTTTGATGTAACATTTCCTGATTTTTCATTCCCAAAGTAATATGTATGAAATTAATGTGTTATAGCTCCATAACTCTAAAACTAGCCCTGAAAGGCCAATTCTGATCTCAGATTTCAATTTCTCACACCAAAATACTTTAGGAACACATCAGTTAACCAAAGAAAATTTTCCCTTGTAGAACAGTGTAGTTTATCTGATGGAAATACTTCACAGTATCAGTGCATCCAACCAATGCTATTGTCATAGGAAGTAATTCATCGTCCTGTCAAATTCAACAGGAAGTAATGTCCACAGACACAAAACTACCTCAGCTATTGAATCAGGAAGAGGGCAATGTTCTTCTTCTTATTGAGGACGAAATTAAAGCCACTAATTGTGAAATATGTTGCATAAACTAAAGCAAATCGCTGTGTTATACGCAGTGGCGGCTTGTGACTAAAATAATTGGTGGGGCACTTTGACTAGCGCAGGTAGGACCAGATATAGGAAAAATTCTGGAGGGATCCCTAATATTGAATTGACCCGTACTGGATTGGAATGACGTTCCGTAAGGCATTTTGTTCAGCTATTGCCAAAATGCATTGTTTAGGTAAACATTTCGGGGGGAAAAACAAACTCGGAAAGATATTCCTGTCCTTTCCAGTTCAATTCAACATTTGCCCCTCCCTATTATAAATATATATATATTTTATCTCCGTTCCAGTAGAATTAAAAAACTATTCGTGAAAAATATGTGCCATATAAAGATTTACTAATTTTTTTCTACTCCCTACAGATTACAAATTTATAATCAATTATTTTAAACCGAATTACTCATCTAAATTATTACTTCAACAGCTGTCCTTTTTTGGTTATAATAATTTATTATATATATTATTGCATATATTTATTTACTGCAAAATTAATTGTAAAAAGGTGATTAAAACAAAACAGAGAAGTCCACTGGTGGATCGAATCACAAACCTTAGTATTTTAAGTCACATGACGTTGCACTGTGTTACGTGCTGCTAATGAAATGTTTTGTTAAATTAATTTATTCCATTATAAATCAAATGTTCAATACATTGTTTTATTTTTATATTTAAATGTGTTTCCTAAACTGTTCATAATAGAAAATAATAAATTGGCAGCTTTACCCGTACAATCTAGTAAAGATTTTTCCCTAAGGTAACAAGGTATTTGACTGTACATTGGTTGAATCAGCCAATCAAATGTAATAGGATAGTCTGAATAGCATGAATCAGCTAATCAAGTGCCAAGGCCTTTCTGAATCAGACTTACCAGCTGCCTTTCATTGCTGTGCATTTGTGTAATCGCTGTAATAAATAATGCTACGATTCTGGGCGTTGGCAGCAATGGATAATTTTGTATTTATAAATTAAAACAGATGTAGTACTGATTTACTAAGCGAATGCTGTGATTGTCTACAAAACATGGCAAAGTAATTTTTTTAAAGATATGACAAATAACGAAAACTGAATTTGAAATTCATTTGTTTCTTGTGATTAATTTTTAGTGGGGAAGGGCCAAGGGTGGTCTAACAAGCCATCCCTGAAAATACGCTTTTTAAGCATACACAAGTTATTTACTGAGTATTTACACCCTATTATACTGCATTTATTTATATGATGATAAAGGTATAGAGGAAAACTGTCTTTAACCAGGTGGGATCCAAACACACGAGCTCTTGATAATATGTCAGGTGCACTGACCGCTGAGTTACAGGCTGCTGAAAAACCATCCTCTATTGTTGTATTAAGCCTTACACCATAGGTTCAGTCTCAAGAAGCCGTATTAGACTGCATTTGGAGACTGTATCCTTAACAGCCATCCAAGCAAGTGCATATGACGATTATGGTCGAAGCACGACCCAACGGGCACTTTTTTGATCAAATCTCAATTCATATTTTAACGTGTGGCACATCCAGCTATATATATATAAGTTACCTTGAAGTTATTAATTATATCCACAGCTCCTCATCTTTTACTTATAGTAAAAGCTGATGAGCTGTGATATAATAAATACGTAAGTTAAACTGATTTGTTTTCGCTGCTATTAGGTACAATACTTTCATCGAAATGAGACTTTTAAAGATTTCCTTGATATACCTAATAGTTCCCTGGTTCGCATCCTTTTTTTTCTGTATCCATCTTCGCACGAACTCCATGATGTCCAAGTGGAAAAGGTGCAAATAGGACTGCATGTAATCTCGCACTTTCGGGAGGTATCAGGCATTAAAGATAACGAATGATCATTGCTGTGCAAGATTAATGGTTTCAGACATTTTGATGGCTCTACTGCGTTGTCGTCCCCATGGGTGCAAGTTACACCTGAAAAAAAAAATTGCGGCATTAGCAAAATTAATTCAAATCAGATAAAGGCTACACGATAGTCAAACTTATGTTGACAAATTGTTGCAAGGTCGTTTTATCTCTGATGAAAATTAAACAACCATTAAAATCGGGACTTGATCTTAACCCATCTAAAGTGCCGTCTATCATTGCAACCAAACAATTACTGTATAGTTAAGAAAGCATACACTATTTTTAGTACAGTAACGCACAAAATCCGTGTAATTTCAGAGTCGAATACTTGATGGGGTTGCTTGTTTTGCCTCTGAGCGGCACTTTTTTGCACACCATGGGCTAAATGGCCAGGTCACAAAGCCCCGAGGTCTCAGAGAAGGTTGGGGGAGGGGACTCACTGGAACAGCTGTTGGGAGACAGATGGTAGCCTCCCGTCAAGGCCATCCAGCGTGTTCTTTAACCTGCACAGGGTATGGCTCTCCCAAACACGGGACCACGTCTTAACGTCCCATCCGACGGACGGCGGCCTTTCCAAGCCCATCGGTGTCCCCTACTGACCGTGGGCAGGGAGAGGAGTTTTGCGGAGATAAATCTCAACGCTGACCCAGCTGGGACTCGAACCTGGGAACTGCAGTTTACGAGCCTGGCGCGCTACCGACTGAGAAACCCCAGCCCCAATACTCGATACAATATAGAACTTTATTAGCTACAAAGAGACTTCAAATTTTTGAAATTATTACAAATTGCATTTCATGGCAAAAATATTCAACATATACTTCTTTACGAAAACGACATATAAATGATTAATTGCTGCGACTTCAACGGAGTAACAGTGGCACGATCCATTCCAAGGAAAGAACTTTTCAAAACAAGTTTCAATTAATGGTACTCAAAAGTTCTTACATAATTAAATGAAGACCCATTTAAAAGAAAATGAAAAAATCATGCGAAGGCCACCAATTGATACTAAGATACATCGACAGCTCGTTGCAAAATACAAACTCGGGAAGAAATTTCATCGATTGAACACTCCAGTTCGAATTTTACAGGAGAATAACCTTTAGAGATATACAGTATGATAAATGAAAACGTAAAATTAATGTATGAATTAAGGAAGTGGTAAGTCTGCGATTTGATTTACCTGGTGTTAATTGAAAAGCTCCAGAATCATATTATTTTCCCAGAGTTGAGTCTTTTATTACTGCCTTCTTTCTTTCCGTCATTAATATCTCCAACTAACTCGAATATCATAACTACAGTCAGCACTACTTGCTTATAAAAGGTGCCGTAATATTAACATTACTTTGGAACGTTTGTTGAGGAGGCTTTTGTTTAATTATAACATTAGGTGTAACGAAGAAAATTGGCGCTTCGAGAGAAAACCAAAATACTGTTATAAATTTAATGGATGAAAACTGAGCGTGAGTTAAAAAAATGCTTACCAAATAAAATTGTAAATAAACTAATTTAATTACTTAAGCAAACAATACAAAAATATAATAATTCACACCAACCACAAATGCATTTCATGAAATTAAACTTGAAAGAATGTCTAACAATTTCTACCACACTTGAAACAGTCGTAATACAACTTTAACAGATTTTATTCAAAAAATAAAACGATTGTTAATTAACATTTAAATAGCGACACAGTCATCTTTGAAAATAAACTTATCGTTTAGATTTCTAATTCCGGTATATTACCTTTAACACCTTATTGACACTAAGCCGCTTTGGCTTTTCTACAAGAAGATTTCATGAACACATTACTATCATGTGAATTGGGTTTCTTCATGGTAACTGCGCTCGAATAAAGTAGAAACTAATAACTAAACTTTTTCTAAACAATAAACTATCAACCATTTCCAATAACCTTTTCGTAATTTATTTTATAATTTACTAAATGATTTTCACGACTCCCGCTCACACTTCAATAAAAACTCTTCTTTAAACTTAATTCACAAACCAAATCCATTTAGTTCTTCACAAATATCTCCTTAAATACACACCATTCTTATTTCCGAGTACCCCCGTTCCAAACGGTTAATGACGTAGTCTCACGCTGAACCACACACGAACGTCACAAATGACATACACCAAAGAGCCAAAACAACTCTTACCTGGCGAGGCATGGAAGCTACAAGATTTCTAAAGGTGTCTTGTGGCATATGGTACCAACACGTTACCAGCAAATCCTTTATTCTTTCCTGGTTGAACCGCCGCAGATCGGATATGCTGTTCCTACACTAAGCACAGATGCTCGATTGGATTGATGTCTGGGGAATTTGGAGGCATGGGCAATACCTGGAAGTCTTCCTCATGTTCTGCGAACCACTCTCGAACAATCCGGGCAGTGTGGCTGGATTATCATGCTGAAATAAGGCACTACTAGAGGGGAATACCGTTGCCATGAAAGGATGTACCTGGTCTGCAATGATGTTTAGGTAGGTGGTAGACGTCATAGTTTCCTGCACATGAATGACTGGACCCAGAGTTTCTCAGCAGAACATTTCCCAAAGCATTACACTTCCTCAAACGGCTTGTTTTTTCGTCCCATAGTGCATCCTGGTGCCAACACTTCCCCAGGTAAATGACGCACACGTACCCAGCCGTCGACATGGTGCAACAGGAAAAGAGATTCATCGGACCAGACGACCTTCTTCCAATCATTCAAGGTCCAGTTTTGATGCTCGTGTGCCCATTGTAGGCCATTTGTTGGCCATTGTTTTCCCTGCGTAGCCGCAGCCCGCACGAGTGTCCATGTTAACCTCAGTTCACTGTCGTTCACCATTTTCAGCAGGGTTCGATGTATTGTGTGTTGTGACACATTACTCCCGTCACCAGCATTCAAAATACGGGCGAGTTGCGCTACATATCCCTCTGTTGGCTCGTACCATATGGGATAACCTTCGCTCACTTTTAGCATCGATGAGCCGTGGTCATTACACACCTTGCCGACGGTTTGCGGTTTTCCCCTTCTGGGATCACTTTTTGAAGGTACTAACCACGGCTGACTGTGAGCACCCAACAAGCCTTGCCGTCTGGGAGATGCTCTGACCCACTTGTCTGGCCATTACAATTTGGTCTTTGTCAGACTCACTAAGTCCGCTGCCTTACCCATCTGAAAAACAAGAGTAACATTGATGAACAGAGCTCAGTATCAAGTGTTGTTTTACCGTTTCATGATCTTCACGCGTGCCGTGGTTTACCTGCAGTTGCTTCGATTTGCATAAAGTCACGCTGGTCATAATGTTTTGCCTCTTCGGTGTATCTATCATTGGTTCATTGTAGCACGTTCATCTGTCGTAACAATACAATGATAATTATAAATTTCTCCTTTTCTACAACTGCCGAAAACATGCAAATTACTCATAATTGTTAAATGGGCTGTAATTTATTTCTTTGAGTAAAATATGCAAATTATATGTAAACGGCAAAAAAATCCCATTTGTTGCGAACACATGCCACCACACTTAGCTTGTTCTGATACGAAAAGATCTTGATTTCAAGGCGTTTGTGAAAATCTCTTTATAGTAATTAATATACTAAATAATAGTAGTAATATAAATAGTAATATAAGTAGTAATTAATATACTAAATATAGTAATTAATATACTAAAAGTTAAGGTCTAAACAGGTCTTATCAGAGAAAGTGTGATATTCCTTTTTTTTGGGTGAACGTGAGTTTTTTCCAATTTACATATAATTTCTACATTTTGCTCAATGAGATAAATCACAGATCGTTTACCAATCTGGTTTCGTTGGCTGAAGGAAATTCTGAATATTTTTATGATTAAACTGCTGTTACTAAGGATTTTACTAAAGCTATTATGATCCTTATTTCCAAACTTGAAAAATACATATCGCCTCTGGGGAATATGAGAATTCCGTTTTAGAAGAGAATAAAGATTTTTCGTTTACCAACATTTGCATTCTTCAAAAGTTTTAATTCGAACTACTGCATAATTGTGAAATGCAAACAGTAGCATTTTATTAGTACTATAAACATAAAAGGGGTTTCTCTTTTTTTTCCTTAAAATACAAACAGTTGCTTTTCTCAGACCGCTCTTGAGAAAAGGGAGCAGCCAGCTACCAGCGAATCTTCAAATTTCTACCATAAACAGATCACTTGCAATTTAAAGAATAATGCATTTTCCATATATAGTATTCTCTAAAGATCCAAATTAAAACTAACTCAGGATTTAAAAAGTGGGAGTTATATTTCATTAATACCTATGCAACTAAAATATTTTTTCTATTATATCGGAATACAAAACGGTCGAGTTTCCCACACCTTCTGGGTATAAGAGGGCAACTTATTGTTATCAGGGCAAACCTCATCACTTTCACATTCAACCCCAAAAATTTCAAATTTCTAGCATTAAAATATCGTTTGAAATATTCATTTAAAATTTTGTAATTTTTAAATTTTTGCATCGTTAGAGGACGCAATTTAAATTTTGGAAGATTCGGAAAGTGCGAATCGTAATATTTCATCAACACCTACCAACCGCAAACAATAATTTTTAATTTATCACTGAAAACAAAATAAAGAGGTGATCATAACTCTTGCGATAATAAAGGGGAATCAGTCTACTTTCTTGCTCCAGGTAGTGTTCTTTTGTATTATATCTTTATGTATTATAGTGTTTAATAGAATTAAGAATTCGGTTCATGAACAACTTTATGATGAGCAGTGTGGGTTCAGGAGTGGTAGGGGATGAAAATATCAAATATTTTCGTTTAGGCAGATTTTTGAGAAGTGTTTAGAATAACTGTGCTTACTTTCTTTATAGATTTCTAAAAGGCTTTTGACTCATTTGATCATCATTGTGGTTGATTGTGACCTCGTGTGGAGTACTCGAAAATTTAATATAATGATGGCTCTATTGCACTGATCCTGATAAGGCATGTAGTGATAGTTTCAGCATTATCACTAGAGTTCCTCAAGAATGCATTTTGTCTCCTTTTCTCATTAGTTTGGTAATTGATTACGTTATGGGGAATTCATTGTAACGGAGAAATTATGCCCTTAAATGATCAAAAGATCTTACAATTTCTGATTTCGGTTATGCTGATGATTTGGCCTTTTTGGCAAATGATGTTAATGAAATAAACTCTTTAGTTAGGGTTGTTGATGAGACTGGTAATAAAGTAGGTTCGGTGATAAACAGAAAGAAACTAGAGTGATGAAAATTGATTAGGAAAATTTGTGCCTCAGTTCTTTTGAATGCTTGTTTCCCTGAACAGGTTTCTCAATTTAATTACCTCAGCAGTTGCACGTGATATGCCAAATGAGATAAACAGAAGAATAGATATTGCTGCTGGGACATTTCAGGATATTAGAGAGTACAGATACATCTGAAAACTAAAATTAGACTGTATAAAAATTTGGTCCATTTTTAATATGCACCAAATAATCTTTAATATGCACAATACACTTTGAACTTCTGTAAGCAAGATAACATGATATTTGATGCCTTTGATTCTAGATCCTTACGTAGTATCATGGAGATTAGATGATTTGGCTATGTAAATAATGATAAGGTTAGATGAAGTCAGCTACCGCTTTTGAGCGGCATCGTATGTAAGGAGAGACTGCATTAGTTTGGCCATGTTGCCCTATATAACTACAGATTAGCAAGTAGGGTTATGAATAATGTGCCTGAAGGCATCAGAAAAAAATAGTGGGGGAGGGAATTGAGAGAAGTGGGCAGAAAATGTCAAAGAACACCTTGCAAGAATCGGCCTCAGTAGCAAAGGAACACTGCAGTTCAGGATAGCTGTTGTGTAGTGCTGTAGATCAGGTCAGACGTATTTGGAGGGACTAAATTACACAGTCTTTGTTGGACCTCCATAGTCCATGGCTGTCTGAGGATTGTGTATGCATCTATGAAATATTTTTCCCATTTAGAGCAGTTTTAGTAAAGGAGAAATTTCAACTACTATTTATTTTTTTATTATTTATGTCCCAGTTATAGATTTGCAACTTTCAAACGCAATCTGTTTTCAGTAACTCGATTAGAATGAGAATGGGGTGCAAAATCATTTCAGTATTTTTACGCTGGGTTTATTCTTAAACATCTTGGTTAGGAATATATTGTCATTGCTTTACATTTTAGTTTACATGCAGCATTTTCGTACTACCTACAGCTCTTAGACCACTCGCATTTTAGAACTAATAATATATTGTAAGTATATTTAAAAGAAAACTGATAGAAGAGTGTGATATTTATTATTCTGGGTAATAAAGAAGTCTATCTTATCCGTTGATGGTTGGATAATTAAGTTGCATTTTCTAGAACAGTTCTTGAACTGATTTAGATCTCGACCCCTTTAAAAATTGTTGAACATACAACAGTGGTTTTCAAACTTATTCTTATACACCATTGTTACATATTGCTAGTAATAACATAAAAACATAATTGTGCAATATTTTAACTACTACGTGCAGAGTATTTAAAACCTGAAATAATTTTTAAATAATTAAACTTTCCCTAAAGGCTGGGTTGTTTTATTTCTAAGAGGCACATTTTGTGCACACTGTGGGCTAAATGACAATGTCACAAGAACTTCAAGGGCTCAGAGAAGGTATGGGGAATGATGGTGGTGGGGGGGGGGCAAGTTCACGAGAACTTCCAGGACTAAGAGAAGGTATGGGGAATGGTAGGGGGTGGCAAGGTCACAAGAACTTCAAGGGCTCAGAGAAGGTATGGGGAATGGTGGGGGGTGGCAAGTTCACAAGAACTTCTAGGGCTCAGAGAAGGTATGGGGAATGGTGGGGAGTGGCAAGGTCACAAGAACTTCAAGGGCTCAGAGAAGGTATGTGAAATGGTGGGGGGTTGCAAGGTTACAAGAACTTCAAGGGCTCAGAGAAGGTATGGGAAATGGTGGGGGTTGCAAGGTCACAAGAACTTCTAGGGTTCAGAGAAGGTATGGGGAATGGTGGGGGTAGCTAGGTCACAAGAACTTCAAGGGCTCAGAGAAGGTATGGGGAATGGTGGGGGGTGGCCAGGTCACAAGAACTTCAAGGGTTCAGAGAAGGTATGGGAAATGGTGGGGGTTGCAAGGTCACAAGAACTTCTAGGGCTCAGAGAAGGTATGGGGAATGGTGGGGGTAGCTAGGTCACAAGAACTTCAAGGGTTCAGAGAAGAAGGTATGGGGAATGGTGGGGGATGGCCAGGTCACAAGAACTTCAAGGGCTCAGAGAAGGTATGGGGGAATGGTGGGGGGTGGCTAGGTCACAAGAACTTCGAGGGCTCAGAGAAAGTATGGGAAATGGTGGGGAGTGGCTAGGTCACAAGAACTTCAAGGGCTCAGAGAAGGTATGGGAAATGGTGGGGGATGGCAAGGTCACAAGAACTTCAAGGGCTCAGAGAAGGTATGGGAAATGGTGGGGGATGGCAAGGTCACAAGAACTTCAAGGGCTCAGAGAAGGTATGGGAAATGGTGGGGGGTGGCAAGGTCACAAGAACTTCAAGGGCTCAGAGAAGGTATGGGAAATGGTGGGGGTGGCAAGGTCACAAGAACTTCAAGGGCTCAGAGAAGGTATGGGAAATGGTGGGGGTGGCAAGGTCACAAGAACTTCAAGGGCTCAGAGAAGGTATGGGGAACAGTGGTCAGCTGTTAGGAGACAGATGAAAGCCTCCCGTTATCATCTAGCGTGTTCTTTAATATGCACAGGACATATTTCTTCTCTACACAGGAACAAGAACTTCAAGGGCTCAGAGAAGGTATGGGAAATGGTGGGGGATGGCAAGGTCACAAGAACTTCAAGGGCTCAGAGAAGGTATGGGAAATGGTGGGGGATGGCAAGGTCACAAGAACTTCAAGGGCTCAGAGAAGGTATGGGAAATGGTGGGGGATGGCAAGGTCACAAGAACTTCAAGGGCTCAGAGAAGGTATGGGAAATGGTGGGGGTGGCAAGGTCACAAGAACTTCAAGGGCTCAGAGAAGGTATGGGAAATGGTGGGGGTGGCAAGGTCACAAGAACTTCAAGGGCTCAGAGAAGGTATGGGAAATGGTGGGGGTGGCAAGGTCAGAAGAACTTCAAGGGCTCAGAGAAGGTATGGGAAATGGTGGGGGTGGCAAGGTCACAAGAACTTCAAGGGCTCAGAGAAGGTATGGGAAATGGTGGGGGTGGCAAGGTCACAAGAACTTCAAGGGCTCAGAGAAGGTATGGGAAATGGTGGGGGTGGCAAGGTCACAAGAACTTCAAGAGCTCAGAGAAGGTATGGGGAACAGTGGTCAGCTGTTAGGAGACAGATGAAAGCCTCCCGTTATCATCTAGCGTGTTCTTTAATATGCACAGGACATATTTCTTCTCTACACAGGACCATGCTTTATATCCCATCCGACGGAGAGAGGCCTTTTCAAGCCAATTGGTGCCTGTTTTCTTACCAAAGTCAGGGAGGGTATTTAGCCTGGTTTAGCGGAAATAAATGTCAACGTTGGAAGAATGGGAATCGAACTTAAGAACTGCACATTACGAACAGCGTACAGACTGAGTCAACATAATTCTATATAACGTGGATAGTAACATAGTATGTGTTTATACCCAAGTCCCAGACTTCCCCTATTAAAAAAAAAATCACATATTCCTTTTAGGTGTCTGTCTTTGAACTTTATTATCAATGAACACAATCTTGTAATGGCTAAGCTTAAATAATTGGTAATATAATTGGTTAATAAATTGGTTAGAATGCTTCTGAAAACTTACTACGTAACTGAAAACCCATTCCACATGCTTCGTTTTTATAAGGCAATATACATTTATTCCAAGGTCCTAACATCCAGCGGAAAGTTTCCCAGTTCGGATTGGTCCTTTTAAGACAAAGCAGTTCATTCTTTGTGGAACAAGGCCGGGCTTCCTTCAGCGCTACAGGACAACTTTTGCCGCCATGTTGAGCTCGTTGCACGATGAACTGCTCCCTGTACTGGACATCATCTGAAGAGGAGAGATGAATCATTCAACTGCACATGCCTAATAAGCGATCGAGTCATTTCATAGTATACATTTAGAGTTGGTATCTGATTCCAAACAATTTTTAAGAAACTAAACTTTATTCAAACAGGTATAATTTCTCACAAAATTAAAATAAACCATCAAAAATAAGTAATTGACTTTTATTTAAACGATATAGGAGGGATGATTCGAAATATGTGATCATCACATGTAATGATAAGCCCAATCATAGCCAACTTGAAGGAAAGCAACACACCATTTCCCAGCGATATTCATGATACCAGCTAGGACTACCACATAATATCCTATTCATTCTTTATCCTGGTTGATGCCTTGGAGATACTTAGCAACTTCCAGAAGATATATTATTTCTCCAGAAGGGAAACGAAAAACAAATATTGACAGACTAACCTTACTTCTCTGACCTATGGCATTTTGTTTTGCACACTGATGAAGAGGGGTCCTCTTCATGAAGTTTCAGTACTGAACATCTACACAAACTGAAAAAAAAACGACGACAGAACTTCTGCACTAGCATGCAGCTGAGGAAAAACATAGAGATGCATTTTTCGTTTATATTGTGGTCTCTGTGAAAAAGAAGATGGAAATTCTCAAATGGATAGTTACAAAGGATGTTTTACATCCGTTGTCATTAAGGCAAGACACTTCTCATATAACAATGGATTTCGAGTGACGGCGTGGATGAGCAAGAGAATGCGTGGGCATCCTCCTGCTCATCTACCTGACGCTTCATAAATAAAGAAAAAAACTATTTGACAACACATTTATTGAAATGAGCACTAGCAATTAGTCAGAAGGAAAAGTTCTAACCTCTGTGTTGGAGATTTTTGTTTTATTTTTGTAATAAGTTGCAAATATGTAAATAAATTTTAAATTCCTTTGAAGTTAATATGAATTCACTGACTGACTGCATCTGATATGGATTAGTTTCATTTTGTATGTTTTAGACCGCATATTGAAGGAGAACAGGTATTTATTAATATATTTATATTTTTTGTCACTAAAAACATCTGCCTTCAGAAACATTCATTTCATATATGACTCATAAACATTGACAACTTTTTCCCTTCCCCTATTTTGGAGAAGTGTTTGAGGTAGTCCATAACATTGGAGACGTCACAAGCTTTAATTTCAGATATAACTCGTTACGGTTGACCCCACGAAATTTGTCCCCCTTTTCTTGAGAGGCATTTTTTATGCTGAGAAGCATAATTAGAAGTAGTCTACGACTGTCCTCATATGAACGTTTATTTAAGACTTAATCGCGTTCGGAAGATATAGAAAAAGAATGACTTTCCATTTTTTAGGGGGGAAGGAAGCAAGGCATTTGTAATACTCACAACATTCCCCACGCCAGAAGTTTTCATATGATATACAACTTGTTTCATTCGGCCTTAGCATTCGAAAGATACAGTCGAACAATTGTACATATATTTTCCCTTTTTTGGGGAGGAGAAAGAAGGAATGGGAGGGGGCAAAGTTTTATAACTATAACACTTTCCATTTAACAGGCATTCACGGTCTGTGTCCATAGTCATCCGAGGTACACGAATCTAAGAGCACTGCTCGAGGAGGGGGTCATCATTTTCTTTGGTCCTGGAGGGGGACCTTTCAGTTTGGAAGGTCAGGATGTCTTCCAGAGGTGTTAGTAGAAAGCACTGAAGCAGCATAGAAACTGATGTTGATGTCGAAGCCGACACTAACCACAATTTCACCTGCTTAAAGAGGTAGTAGACGAGAAAGATTCAGACAGTGGTACACTGATATCGTTCTGCACTATCACGGAAATCATTGAAATGGTGAGCTTTTCAATGACTGCACTGGCATAGGCTATGGCTACCTCTTCCCTGCACACAGACCATGTCTTAATATCAGATTCGACGTCATCTCCAAGCCCTTCGGTGTCCACGTTTTCACGAGGGCAGGGTAGTGATTAGCGGAGAAATTTGAGACGAGAACCTGGTAACTGCAGTATACGAGCCTGGTGTATTGGCGACAGAGCCAACCCCATCATACGTATGTATGTAGGTAGGTACATAGGTATTTGTTAAGAACGGATAAATATAAGCGCCTATCGAGATTTACATGTGGATGAATAAATTTCATCCGATGCTTGAAAGTCACATTATGAAGCAATTTATACTAATTTTGTTTTCCGTTCCATTGATCAACAACTCAAGCTTAAAATGAAAAATGTTAAGCCTTAAATTTATCAGTTTCACTTTCGTTTGCAGTTTACATACCTGAGTCACACTGAGATGGACAAGAAGTCCAATCAGAAAATTTTGTTACAATGCAATCCGCTGGACAAGGGATGTAGCAAGAGCGTTCCTTTGGAGGCTGCGGAATCCATGCACATCTAAATAAGGAAAGATGATCAAAATCACTAATTAATGAGAAATATAGTGCAACTCTCCTACTGATATATAATGCTTTTATTAAAAATGCAATTAATATAGTTAAGGAATACAATTTAGATTCGTCATATTTGACATGAGAGAAAACGTTATTTTCCATTGAAAATATCTAATAACTTACCAACTTTGACCTCAGAAATGAAATTCTCTTTAATAAACATTAAACATGGATGACTAAAATGTACATATTGCGAAACATATTGGGATAAATCAAATTTCACAAGATGATAGAAATATAATGTTGTAATAAGTCACGAAAATTATTTGCATACGAGTATATATCTTAAAATATACAAAGAAGGGAAGTATGACGAAGAGAAGTGGTTAAAATTCAAAATGTATAGTTAATATAGAGGATGTGGTTCCTCTAGAAATAATGCAGGCCTAACAACATCGATTCATACCCTCAATAAGAATACTTAATACCAGAAATTCAAATGCAGTTTAGAAAGCGGTAAGCAACTTTTTCGCATGAAAACTTAGAAGTCCACAAATTATCCCTCCTTTGGAACAACACTATGGTTCCATTGTTACTTCAAAGTATGAGAAGACTTCACTGCATGGAAGTAAGTTTGTAGCGTCTATGCTACTGATGTACATATAGGTAATATAATGTATAATATATGACAAAACCCAGTGCCCCGCAATTCAGAGATTGCACTACATCTATCGGGAGATGTCACGTTTACCACTCTCCACTGTCGGGGCTGAACAGTACTATAGAAGTAAAGTCCAGCACTCGCCGAAACTTAACTATAATCTTCATCCTGGGTCGCCACAAACAAGGATATTGAGAATCCAAGTTGATGCGGTGCCCGTGACGCCTACATATAGGTAATGGACAAAAACCGGAAACAGCAACATAAAATCACTAATACGGTGTTGGGCCACTATGCGAGTCCATTACTGCCTGTATACACCGTAGCCTAGAGTATCCAGTGTCTGAAATCCCATCTGTCCATTTGTCCACAAGGAACGTGATCAATTACTGTTTATTCGATGCAGCTGGAAAAATGTTGCTTGAGACGTCGTTACCGAAGTTCCCACAGATTTTTCAGTGGGTTGCCATCTGGTGACTGTGGTGGTCATGATATGTGAAAACGTTCAGTCTCATGCTCCTTTAAACACTGTCTGACCACATAGGTTGGGTTGTTTTACCTCTGAGCGGCACTTTTTTGCACACCATGGGCTAAATGGCCAGGTCACATTGACCCCGAAGGCTCAGAGAAGGTTGGGGGAGGGGACGCACTGGAACAGCTGTTGGGAGACAGATGGTAGCCTCCCGTTAAGGCCATCCAGCGTGTTCTTTAACGTGCACAGGGTATGGCTCTCCCACACACGGAGCCACGGCTTAACGTCCCATCCGACGGACGGCGGCCTTTCCAAGCCCATCCGGTGTCCCCTACTGACCGTGGGCAGGGCGGGGAATTTTGCGGAGATAAATCTCAACGCTGACCCAGCTGGGACTCGAACCTGGAAACTACAGATTACGAGCCTGGCGCGCTACCGACTGAGCCATCCCCGCCCCCTTCTGACCACATATGCTCTGTGGATAGGAGTATTGTCATCCTGATAGGCAGCTCTCTTCATGAAAGAAATGCGGTAGCATTGGATGAAGATGATTACTCAGGACCGTCAAATAGCAATTGGCATTAATTTTGCCTGCTAACGGAATGAGTGCAAACAAACCATGCCATGAGAAAGCACCCCACCAATTACAGAACCTTTAACAATAGGACACAGGCAATCAGAGTTGTACACTTCCTTTGATTGGCGCCACACCTGCAGTCGTCCATTTGTTAGAAACAAAGTGTAGGACGATTCGTCAGACCACATCACATTCCTCCACTGATTGTGTTCTTTACATCACTGGACACGACGACGTGCGTTGACAGGTGCGATGAGTGGCTTTTGAAGTGCAACTAAATCATGATATCCAGCTCTATGGAGTACTGTTTTGGTGAAGTTGGCCCTTTTGCGTCCTACGTTAAAATACGCGCACAACTGATCAGCTGCAGCTCGCCGGTTTTGCTTTGAAAATCGCACTAACACTCGAACATCAAGATTCTAGAGTATGGACTTTCTCCCACTGTTGTGGTTTATAGGTGATGTCTTCTATTGATACTCCCCTGCAGACATGACCTTGTAAACTCTTTCGCATGAAACCTTAGCGAGTTAAGCTTTCTTAGTGACCGAAGATTCTGACACATGCCCCTTTTGAAATCACTGAGATCTTCTCTTGACGACATGGTACCAATAATTACATGCAGTTAAGCAGGGTTTGTCTTTATAGACACGATGCTAAGAATGCTGGGATTAAATTTGCATGTTTCATGCCTTTGTCAGTGGCATGTAGACGCTGCTGTTTAATATAAACCGAAGGCTTTCCACAAACCTTGGTATTTCCGTTTTTCTACCATTACCTATACAATATTACTTCCTGTGACTAATAAATCAACCCTTTGTTCTCTAATATGCTCCATCCTCAAAATGTCAGCACTGCAATTTCATTAATTATTACGAAATCATCACCCGGACTATATAGAATATAACCAACTTTTTGTAAGTGGCTAAATTTGAGAAATATTATCTATCCTCTTTAAGTCCTGCCTAGAATTTGGTACGATTCCTCCTGATTGGACGCAAGCCATAATCATTCCAAATATTAAAGAGGAAAGGTGATCCCACTAATCCTACAAATTACGTCAAATCTCTCCTACGAACATCGTTACCAAAATAACGGAACATTGGATCCTGTTCAAGCATCTTCATTTCCTTCAGGTGCATAAGATTATTTCACATGAACATGGTTCAACACATGGTTTCATGGCAAGTCACTTCTTTTCACTGCAATTATTACTTCATTGTGTTAGTATATGGGCTACATAAATCGACGCTGGCATTCCAATTGATGGTATTTATATAGATTTTGAAAAGCATTCGATAAATAACGAGATCACTCGTCTTCGACGCACTTCTTACACTCGGAATCCCCCAGATCATTATAAGATTAATCTGGGTGTTATCATCCACCCGTTCTCACTCAACAATTAAGAGCTGATGATGTTCTTTCTTCAACCAAGAATCTCGGCAGTGCTGTCGTTCAAGGATCTGTTCTTTCGCCTCACTTTTTGCATTGTTCACCTCAGGCTTTTTGTACTACAAATAGTCGCTGCTACATATATTTACCGATGACATTAAATTTTATGCCACTTGTGCTTGTTTAGACAACTGTAATTCCATTCATCTTGCATGTGACACTACCGAAAACTGGAGTATATTCTCTGAGTTACCAATATCTGCAAGCAAGCAAAGCAACTCTCATGCCCTTGGTTCGTTGTAATCAGAACCAAACTAGCTTATCAGTGACTGCCCAAAAATTAGTGTATCATCTCAATTAGATTTGGGTGTTACCATTTCTCCCAACCTTTCATTGTCGCTACACTGCCAAAAACATCACCAAGAAAGCCAACCGCATCGCCGTCATGATTTTGCGTTGCTACAAAAAATGACATAGGCCAGCGTTTTTCAAGGTATTCTCTATTTTTGTTTTGCCTATTGTAGAAAATGCATCTCCTGTGGGACTCTCCACATCATCTCTGATATCACTTTAGTTGAACGCACTCAGATGTTTTAGTAAGAGACTACTGTGATTTTTCAATTCACGCTACGAGGAACGGTTGAAATTCTCACCATTCACTCTTTCGCATGGAGGAGATTGTAACGAACTAAAGGTCTGCTATCAAATCATTAACAATTTTATCTATTCTAATCCGGCGAATTTTTAATTAGTGACATGGAATTTAGCAGGACAAAGATGCATCAGCTGTGTATTCATATTCCTCATGCTAAAACACACTGCAAATATCATTCTTTCATATGCTGAGTCGTTCGTGTCTGGAACTCTACCTCCTGATGTTGTGATGTCCCCAACTTGCGGTTGATGATTCAAATATTTCGTGGGGCACTTTGACTAGCACAGGCAGAGTTCAGGTGTAGGAAAAAGATTTTGTTGTATAGATACTTTTTTTTCCCCTTTCATATATAGCGTTTATCATTTGGGGAGATCACTGACATTGAATTGAACCGAATCGGACAGGAGAGAAGTTCAATAATGAACATATTCTCTTATTTTCCAGCTATATTCAAAACACATTACTTAAAAAAAATTCGGGAAAAAAACAAACTCGTAAAAGCGTTTTGTGCTTTCTACCGTAATTTAATATTTCGCCCCTCGGCTGTAATAATTACATTATAGATGTACACTGGTGCTCAAAATTAAAAGATAATATATAAATTCGTACATAACTCGAATACTTTTAAGAGAACGTAATGAAATTTGGTATTATGGTGATTTATTATTACATTCTTAATGTAAATCAAGCAGAAGAAATTCATAAACTTATAATGTGCATGCGTTAAGATCATAATCATCAATTGACATGAAGGAGCAGTCCATGGAACAATAATTAAAGTCGGTTACGTACGACATGCGGTATTAATATGGAGTATGATCACCCCTGACAGCCATGCAACTCAAGCAACGACTCATACTATTTCTGAGGGTATTTATTAATGAAGTCTTGGGGGATTAATGACCACTCCTCGACAAGTGCTGTTCTGAGTTTGTGGAGTGTTCTTATAGGGGGCTGGCGAGCTCCAAAGCGTCTCCCTAGAGCTCAATGGGATTGAGGTCAGGAGATCATGGTGACCACTCCATTCAGCGAATATCTTCTTCTTCGAGAAATTCTTCGACCACATGAGCTTTGATGAGGTCGGGTGTTATCGTCCATAAGAATAAAATCTGGATCGACGGCTCCCCAGAATGGCCTGACATATGGGTTCAGGAACTCATTTCTGTACTTTCTGAGTGGCAATAGCAGAGCCACTCAGAAAGATGTGCAGATATGTATGTCCGTTTGACATCCAACCATCATACCACGGCAACCAGAGTAATCCCTTTTCTGATGTTCCAGGTTCTCTCCAGATGCGAATACGTCACGAATCAGTACTTAAGCTGAATCGCGATTCATCTGGGAACATAACATGCGCCCAGTGGTCTGAACTCAAAGTGGCGACTCCACGTTAAACAAGCCAACACCTCCTATAACACAAGACCAGTGGACCAAACTTATGACGCCTTATTAAGTAGTCCTACCATATAGGCAATTCTTATATTTTTGATTCTAATATTATTACTGGTGGCCTCTTGTGTTAATATTTATATTAATGTTTGTCCATAAATATATTTTATTTAGGAGAAATATTATTTATATTAATTAACATTATGA
The DNA here is from genome assembly GCA_038380435.1 of Ryuthela nishihirai. Lineage (NCBI taxonomy): Eukaryota > Metazoa > Arthropoda > Arachnida > Araneae > Heptathelidae > Ryuthela > Ryuthela nishihirai. The sequence continues at coordinate 87,674,940 of JAWZYU010000017.1, read as the reverse complement.
TATTTGATAATAAATACGAATAATTTTCTTTCTAAATAAAATTATGATTCGATAAACATTAGTAAGTAGATTGGCAAAAGAGCCTAGCAGTAATAACAGAAACTAAAATATAAGAATTATCTAGATGTTAGGATGATCTAGATGCTGGTCCAATGGGAGGTGTTCAACGAGTTCGCAGGGAAGTGGGAGTTAGAGGGACACAAATAACGAATCTCCAGGCATACAGGCATTGCTCAGGAAGTTTCCTGTAAACTGTTTCTTGAAATACTCTTTCCTGTAACTGCTGCAAGCTACAAAGACAGTTGCCTAGCCGTCATCACTCTGTTCCATCTGAGAGTAAGACTCATCTAGCGATTGTCTGCAGTAGCTGTGGCTCTGGGGCGGCCTTGTTGTGGTCGACGACGAAAATCTCCTGTCTGTTGAAACTGTCTCCAGAGTCTTGACAGGACAGGACATTTTGTGGAACATTCAATTTTTGGAAACCCGTTTGGGACTGATCTCATTCCATCCTTCCAATCGCTCTCCACCGCTGGAAATCATCCATACGATGTCTTCGGAACATAATCAGCTCGAAGTGCCACTGGAGTGAAACCAAGAGTTGCTTAGAACAGCAACAAGCTGAGAATAGACCCCCCCCCCCCCGCGTCTTTTTAACACATTCCTAATTTGCATGTTCCGGCTTACGTGTGACAACTACAAAGGCGAGATAGGTTTCCGTGTAGTGCATTTTCCATGTTCGCCCATTTTCAGTGCATTCTTTTACATATATTGGCAGCTGCATATGTTTTTGTCGATTACCCTTTAATTTTGAGCACCATTCTAGTGGTATTTTTCATTCCATTCTAGTGGTATTTTTTTAAATCCTCTCCATTCCTCTCCATTCTAGTGGTATTTTTTTAGAATATAATTTTTATTCATAAGGGTAAAGAATACAAATACATTTACCATTTGACCCGCAAAGCTAAATAGCTTATCTGCAGGAAAGTGAATAAATTAAATTAAACATAGGTCATTCAGCCACAAAAATGGTGTACATCAAATAAATCCACAAAACACAACACATAATAATCAGCCAAATAGAAAATCCCAAATGTTTATTTCCGTAATTATTTCGAAAAATTGGCAATTTGTAATAACCCTGGTTTTTGAAGTCTTGTATCTTTATTAGGTTGAATTTTTAGTTTGTAAGTATCGTCAAAATTTTTTTAAATTATTAAATTATATTTATGTAAATTGCTGTAGGATAAAAGGTTTAAAAATTTTAATCTTTCTGTGGAAGTTTTATAATTTTTTTGCAAATGAAACGGAATAATATTTTTAGCTATTATAGACTGCAGTTTTTCTACTTTAATTATGTTAGTTAAGTTAGTTGTTCCATGCACAATTATTCCATATTTTAAAACACTATTTGTGAAAAATATGTCTAATATATTGGTTTACAATTTTTTTCGACTACATTCCGATTATCTAATGTATAAAGAAGAAAGTTGGTGTGTTTGTGTATCTGTTCGCTTATGCACTCGGACCCCAGAGGAGCTAGAGGCATCAAACTTTGCATGAACGTTCCTTTCACCTAGAGTAAAAACATAGGCTATGTGCGGTGAGCGGGTTTGAATTTCTTATAATCTCCATAGACTTAACAGTAGCGGTAAAATATCGGTGTCTCTCATAGACTAGCATTAGCAGTTATTCAAGATCACGTGGGGAGTGACATCTGCAATACACTATAGAAGTTTCAGACCTACCCTAAAAGAGTAGGACAGAATTTGTACCACGGGGGGGGGGGGAACTATAGTAATGAGTTTTATGCTAAATGAAAGCTTGCGACATGGAGTGTTCCCCATATTGTATACTTTAGAGTTTCAGACTTCTCCTGGAAGAGGAGGATAAAAGTTTCATCAGGGGGGAGGGCGAAAGATCGTAATGAGTCTTATGCCAAATGAAAGCTTCCGGCGTGGGGATTTCAATTCACTCCATAATTTAGAGAGTTTCAGACCTCCACTAGGAGAGGGGGATAACAATTTCGTTATGGGGGGTAGTGTGGTAGGGAAATATCGCAACATCACCTTACAAGAGCTCTAAATCTCCTTTACGTTAGAACATACAGGTAATGGACAGAATATGGAAAGTTTCCCATGCTAAGTCAATGGAGAATAAAATTCTAAGATCCGTAATTTCTACAATAAGCATTTTACAGGAAAATAGATTAGATAAATTAAAATCATTTTCAACAGTATTTTGGGTATTTAAAGATCTATGGAAGCTTGAATATTTAACAGCAGCAGAGGCAGTGTTAAGTGACTTGCGAAAAACAGGCAATTTTTGAAGCAGTTATTCGCAGAAAATCCTGAAACATACAGTTACGTTATTATATAGTTTGTAATAATACTTTTTTTAAATGTTTCAATTAACTTCTGGGGTTAATTTTTATGACTGACATCGCTGTCGTTCAATAATCAAACTTCTAAGACTCTTTAAGTACTGAACGGATATTGTTTAAAATCGAGATTTAGGGAGATCTGAATGAGATGTTAATTTATTCAGCCCTATTTTCCTATAAAATGCTTATTTGTAGAAATTACGGATCTTCGAATTTGACTCTCCATTGTCTTAACATGGGAATGTTTTCATTTTTTTGTCCATTACCTGTAGTTCTCATTATGATCCCTTTCGTCCCCTCCCTCTCCCATAGATAGTGTTTGACTGACTTCTTTTTGGCGGAGAAATTTTTTAGAGCAAACTTCTATTACTCTTATGAACTTCAAAAGCATTTTTCAAAGTTTGGGCTGCAATTCCATAGTTTTCGTTCGCAGCCATTGTTCAGAAAATTGCCATGCTAAGTCAAGGGGAGGGGGGTGCTTAGGGTTGTAAAGCGCACCCTTTAAATCTTTGAAAGTTCTAAATTGGAAAATGATAAAACTGCGTGTTAACTGAAATTGAGTAAAAGTATACTAAAGCAATTTGCAATCAGAGGGTACAAATTGTGGATTTCCTATTCCTTATTTTTAATCTGCACCCACAAAAGAATAAACATGAAGAACGACACTAATTAGAAAGCGATGAATTTTGAGTGAATAGGGGATGTGTATTTTCTGCTCCATCAGTTATAATAAATAATCTTGAGCATGCTATTATGTGTGGTCCGCAAAGTTCTTTTTGGTGACTAACCAAAAATATCTTAGGTTCACTCCCTGAAAAAAAAATCCTGGATACGCGCCTGGTTGCTAATGACAATACTTCAATACATTATTTATTATAAAACCCTGCTCCAATTAGTATCGTAATCAAATAAATTACTAATTCAGTTGCAGTAAGTTCTACAGAATCGAAGTCGCATTTCAGGCAAGATTAGGAAACGTTAATGTAAGAACGTTACCTTCATCCAAAATGCTATTAGCACGAATGAACTTATACACGACAAAATTTATTTTAAAACGATCCTAAAAGTTGGAGCAATCCATAATTCTCTGTACCTTATGCTACAAGTAACTGTGCATATCTTAGAGCAGAAATGAAAGTGGGCCATGCCTCCTCTGTCCCTCTGAAAAGGCTAGTAACGAAAAGGAGGCATAAAAATATTAATCAAAATATATATTATATGCATTTTTCGAGAAATTTTAGACCACTAAAACGAGCGAAATGAGGAGGAAAATATTATACCAAAATGTCGTAACTGATCGAACAAGCACCCCCCACCTTTCACTCTGATCACTTTTCCTCCCCACCTTTCTTTTACAGATTAGGTCATGCCTTAGAATCAAAGTACAGATCTAGAAAATTTTTGGGAGAGGGGAAAGTGATTGGCTTGAGCAAGAGTTTAGACCGGAACACGGTTCTAGCATAATTTTTTCTCAACGTTTTGGTGGTCTTTGAAAACTTTCTTGCAAAATATGTGCAGAATATAATTATTTTGTTTGCAACTGTTCGGGTTATTAATCAATTATTATCAATCACATTTTGAACATGTTCCGGCATATTGTTGTTGAGTAGATCTATTTTGAGAATGCCTGACCTATAATTAAAAATAAAATAAATACCCCCTCAATCAGCTGCTTGCCACAGAGGTCTGACAGGAGCCTGTAAGTTTATATGTCACAGTACAAGATCTGAGGGGATGGCAGGACCTCAGCAGAAATACGACACATCACATCCATGCCTTACCCGGGGCTCGAACCCAGGTCCCTTAGATGTAAAGTCATATGCCCTGGATTCAAACTGGATAAGTTTACAAACATACTGGTTTGGTTTGTTTTACCTCTGAGCGGCACTTTTTTGCACACACCATGGGCTAAATGGCCAGGTCACAAAGACCCCGAAGGCTCAGAGAAGGTTGGGAGAGGGGACCCAATGGAACAGCTGTTGGGAAACAGATGGTAGCCTCCTGTCAAGGCCATCCAGCGTGTTCTTTAACGTGCACAGGGTATGGCTCTCCCACACACGGAGCCACGGCTTAACGTCCCATCCGACGGACGGCGGCCTTCCCAAGCCCATCGGTGTCCCCTACTGACCGTGGGCAGGGAATTTTGCGGAGACAAATTTCAACGCTGGTCCAGCTGGGACTCGAACCTGGGAACTGCAGATTACGAGCCTGGCGCGCTACCGACTGAGCCCCACCCGCCCCACAAATATACTGGTAACTGTAGTTTTAAGAAAGAGAGATAAATTTTTCATATTTTGAAAAAACTAGTTATTTTGCAAAATATGGTTTCAATAATCAATATAACTGAATGCAGAAAGTTTTCTGAAGTTATTACTTCCGTAATATCACGAGTGCATTTTAGAGAGTGTCTGTGCAATAAGCAAACTTTCGGCTTATTTTCCTTTTTTATTGTTGTACCATTGACATATTAAAATAAAACTTAAAGTTTAAGATTATATAATTAATAAATTACAATAAATAAAACATTCTAATTTTGGAATTTCAGCTGGTGGATGCAAGCAAGCATTGCGAGTTATTTACGGCCACGCTTAGCGAATAAATGGCCGAAACATTCTAGGAATAAAGAATTAAACGGCCATCTGAAGCTTAATTGCGAAAAACATGAAGCGGAAGCTTTACGGGTTTGGCAATAAAAACGCCTTATGAAGGTGCTGTATCGGGGCTCTCCAGAAAATAACTCTCTTAATATGTCCTCATCAAGAAATAAATGGATAAGCATAGTTCTCAGTGTAAGAATGATCTGCTCACACTCTATTAAGCTCATTCCTTGCTTTTATGTTCACTTTTATTTCTCTTCTGCCTTATAATAGACTAGAGGTGTGCATGCTTCGTCGAAATTCAAGATGACTTCGAGTTTTTTTTGTGTTCTGATTTAGGAGTGGAAGAGCACAATAGGCTTTTTCCGTGGCCATTTCTCGCTGATAGTTTTTGTTACCTTAACGTGCTGCTTTGAATCGCCTCAAAGAGAAGTTTTATTTTCGTCCCTCTTTTCTTTGTAAACTTGTTTTACTTTCTCCAACTGGTCCGTTTGGCTCATTTACAGTCTTGATTTCCAGCAATAAAAAACTTAACCCATATAGTGCTGATATAAAATGGACTTTACGAGATACATATCTCAATATACATAATGCAAAAGCATCTCTTTAAGTTTCAGTACAAATTATTACTATGCAGACAAAACACTGACTTTAAATTATCCCTTAAAAATAAAGAAATAATAGCTTAGTAGGCGAGCTTCTGTGACAAGAAAACTGCTGGTCTTGAAATTGGTGCTGCGAGTTAAGTGGGATGCTCAGCCACCCGAGGAAGACCTAAACTCCTTTTTAGGGAAATCTTCTAAGATTTCCCCTCCCTAAAATCTTTTCATTAGCTTTGGAGTTCTTTTTAGAATCATCATATTTGATGACCATTTAATCTATTAAGTCGAAAAAAAATGAGCAAGTAAAACATTTCCATTTAGCATTAACTTAGTGATTAGATTTTAATCTACTGTTGCAGCATGCGCAGTAGCTCTTGCGCTTGTGTTAGCTCTAAGGAAGACGTTCAGATAACCTGTTTTTTTAGTGGGGGCTGCCCTTGTGTGAGAAAGCATATATACACTACATGTTTTTGAGTTACTTTGCCTTCTCTTTTCTTTCGCATTCTGCATAGATACCAAAAAAAACAATAAAAAACTTATTCCAATAACGTAAGAGTAAGTTTCTATTTGAAACTTAAAACTAAATCAATATATTGGATAATGAGAAATTTTAAGGAATACTTGCATCAGTTGAACTGACTGAGCCAGTGCTCCAAGTGGCAAAATTAGTCCCTTGCTTCCACGGGCAAAAGCAGCTGAATTTTAGGGGTGAGGCATTAGACATACAAGTACTGGACTAGGAAGTGAAATCAGTACGGAAATAACTTAGCATCCATGCTATTCCAATAGAAAGTTATTTTCTGTGCTCAGTAACGTTTTTAAATAAAATTTTTATGGATAAGTGTGAAGATAAAGATTGCTCTATCTACATCTCGATTTTAAACAATGTTTGTTTAAATTTATAAAGTTATGGTAATTGGAATGTTCAACAATAACTAAGCTCTGGGCAGAAAAACGTTCAGAACTGTAAAAAAACTGAGCGGGACTTTTTTCACACAATGAGCTAAATGGCCAGGTTACAAGGACCCCGAAGGCTCAGAGAAGGTTGGGGGAGGGACCCACTGGAACAGCTGTTGGGAGACAGATGGTAGCCTCCCGTCAAGGCCATCCAGTGTGTTCTTTAACGTTCACAGGGTATGGCTCTTCCGCACACGGGGCCACGGCTTAACGTCTCATCCGACGGACGGTGGTATTTCCAAGCCCTTCGCTGTTCCCTACTGACCGTGGGCAGGGCGAGATTTCCCGGAGATAAATCTCAAAGCTGACCCAGCTGGGACTCGAACCTGGGAACTGCAAATTACGAGACTGGCGCGCTACCGACTGAACCATCCCCGCCCCATATATAACACTTACGAGTCTGTTAGGGTTTATAATAACACTGAGTCATGTGTGAGAGTTGGTAAAGCTTGCAGAGATTGGTTTAGCATTGCTAGTGGAGTTAGACAAGGATGCATTTTGTATCCTTTCCTCTTTAGTTTGGCTATTGATTATGTTACGCGAAATTCTATACAAGGGAAATAGCTTGGCCTTAAATGGTCTAGAGATTTCAAAATTTCCGATTTAGAGTATGCAGATGATTTGACCTGTTGACTAGTGATATGGATGAGATGAATTCTTTCATTAGGGCTGTTGATGAGAATGGTAATAGAGTAGGTTTGGTGATAAACAGAGATAAAACTAAATTGATGAAAACAGGTCAGGCAGGCTGTGGTTCAGTTAATCTGAATGGATGCACTCTTGAGCAAATGTCTCAGTTCGGGAGGAAGGGAGAGGGAGGGAGGGAGGGAGGGAGGGAGGGAGTGTATGTATATGTTTTACGTGATGCATTTCTTTCCTGGACAATACACTTATTATCTGGGTCGCAAAGACTCTAATAAAGTACGAAGTAAGGTTGGGAAGTGGCCTGTTTGAGCATGTCTAGGAAGATGATAGCAGCCGCACCATTAACCCATTCAGTTTATTTTATTTACTAACCGACATAAGACCACATTTCCGGACCAACTGGAAGAAGACGACCTTCCAAATCAACTGCTATCTTCATTCTTATCGAGGGCGGGAAGAATCTGTGTGCAGAAACGTATGCTGGCAGAATTGGGTTGGAACTTGACAGTTCGAGTCGTTCTATCAATTCAGCTGCTTCCACTCTATAACGTTTGATTGTTGCATTTCTGAGAGGCACTTTTTCGCACATAATGGGCTTAAATGGCCAGGTCACGAGGTGCCCAAGGCTCACAGAAGGCTGGTGAAGGAGATCCACTGGACAGATGTTAAGACACAGATGAAAGCCTCACATCAAGGCCATACAGAGTTTTCTTTAATGTGCATAGAGCATGGCTCTCACGTACACGGAATAGTGTACGAAGTGATCCATCCGAAGGACGACAACCTTTCCAAGCCCATTGGTGTTCCTTTTCTGACCAAGGTAGGGTGGTACTCGAACCGGGAGCTACAGATTAAAAGCCTAACCTATGAACTGAGACAATCTCCTCCTGTGCCGTGTAGCAACATGTCTGCAAAAGACAAGTGAATACATCACTCCCGTGTGAAAAAATAATTTATTTAGAACATTATGATACCGTCGTTATGAAGAGCGTAAGAAGTATTTTGTTTTTGGGAGGAGGTGGAGGTTCTGAATCTAAGAATCTTTTTAAGAACCTTGAAAAGTTATTGGTCCTCCACATACAATACCGTGGTCAAGATATTTGCAATGGGGGTGGAGGGTTTCGTTTTTTACATACCTTATATCATTCAAATCAGTTTATGTAATATTTTAACCACAAAACATGATTTGCCTGATTGAAAGCAATGCTATCTGTGCTGGGAGGAGCAAACCGAAACATCACAAAATGATTGTAATTTATCGCTTGCTGATTAATTTCTTATTTCCCGCTTATTGTTTCGCGGTTGCTGATAAAAAATAAGGGGTAATCATGCCGCATTTTCCAGATCCTGATAAGCTGCAACTGCTTTAATATCGTTTTACTTACATAATTTCAGAGTTAACATGGAGTTTTCCCTCAAATGTTTGAAACACGTGTATGCGTTATTATTTTTTGAAATTTCGGACTTTGATGCTGCAACATCCTAAGAACACTCCCCAAATACGCTCCTGGATTTTATTAAAGATTTTATATTTCTTTAGAATAATTAGCAAAATCTTACAGTTTGAAATCCTTGTACTTGTCATTGCCAGCAGTGCAGAACACTTGCCTCCACTGAGTGCCTTCACCGCAAGAGCTATTACTCCGAGAATTTTCGCACGGTTCCCATTCCGATGTCGTCCATTTGATGGTAGCACAATTTTGATGGTTGCAGGAATCTTCTTCAAGCATTTCTTCCTTATCACAAGGTCTACCTCCTGCAGAAAATAAAAATATTTTGAGCTCCTCAACTGACTGAACAGGAGACTGAGAAGAAGAAATTCTGTTAAAGCAGACGAAATCAGCATACACTTTTTCCCGGCAACTCTTTAATAAAAACACTATTTTTAGAAATATGCAATTACATTATGTTTGCTTTTGGGTTAGTGTTAAAAATATCTTTGGAAAATAGTAGTTAACTGAAAAAGAGTATGGGATAATAAAATTAGATAAAAAAAGTTAAAGAGTAATTTTTGTCTTATAATTATAATATAATCCTATATTATTGTTATAAAGTTAACGGATGAAAACTGACCGTGAGAATATAAAATTTAGCAACAATAATTCTAAAACAATGTAATTTATTACAAAAGTATGAATAAAAACATTTATATAAACAAAATTTAACGAAAACAAATCTTCATCTTCATCAATATGAAAATAAACCTTCAGAAAAATATAGCACCTTTTTACTATTCCTACAAAGAGTTGTTTCTCTATAATTCTTATAATCTGTACTCAAAGAAAAAAAATAAGGCTTTTTACAACACTTGATAGGTGGCACAATCATATTTGTGAACAAACCCGCAATCTATTAAGAATAACCTTACTAATTCCTAAACAAACTAAATAACTGAACACTAAACGACTTCCTTCTAAGGTTTTAGTCATCAGGTACTCCAAAACTGCGGCTAAGTATACTGGTCTCTCAGAACCAATTCTTTTCAGACGTTGATCACTACGCATCGACCCTTTTCTTACTAGTTTATTAACAAGATTCACATTAATAAACTCTTTTATCCTCCCGCGTTCACAACAAATAAAAACATTTCTTTTTTAGACTATCGTGCACAGACAGAGACAAACTACTTTTTTCTTCATACTAATTCTTTCTAGTTACAACTCTCTTATTCTTCATTTTTAAGTTATCGTTCAACGTGGTTAGTGACGCAATTCTCATACTGAAGTACATGCGAGCATTAAAATGATACATCACATTACGGTTTCACTATTGCTTGTTAATCTGTTGTAACATTATTGTAAAGTTCAGTGAATATTTTACTAGCGTGATTGATAATTGCATGAAAATACCTCTGCAAATACAAGAGAAACATCATTAAATATTTTTTCGCGAGTTATCTAAAATCACAACTATTAACAGGTCTGTAGGTGGAAAGTCATCACCTCAGGAGAATATGGAATTCTTATTTCAAAAGAGAAACGTTTTTTGATATTTTCCAAATTTATAGTCTTTAAAGCTGGAATACTAATGGATGATTCAAATAGTAACATTTTATTAGTAGGAATTCAACTCAGAAATAATTTTTTTCCTTTTCAAGCAGAAACAAAATGTATTTCCCCAACCCTTCCTGAGATAAGGAAGAAGCAGCTGGAGTCAATGTATAACATAAATAGACTGTTTATGATATTAGTTTTAAACTTTTGACATTTTTTGACTTCAGCTAAATATTTTCTTTTAATTGAAAGTATTAACTCGTGAAATTAAAACATTGGAATATTCAGAAAATATGAACGGCAATATTGTATTGGTACGTCTCCAGTCCAAAAACATTTTTGATACATCACAAAAATATTTAAACCCTTATTAAAATGAATAAGAAAAATCGCAATTCTACGATTGGTTGGTTGGCTGTTTTACCTCTGAGCGGCACTTTTTTGCACACAACGGGCTACGTGGCGAGGCCACAAAGGAACCCGAAGGCTCAGAGAAGGTTAGGGGAGGGGACCCACTGGAACAGCTGTTGGGAGACAGATGATAGCTTCCCGTCATGGCCATTCAGTGTGTTCTTTTTAACGTGTACAGGGTATGGCTCTCCCGCACACGGAGCCACGGCTTAATGTCCCAGCCGAAGGAGGGCGGCCTTTTAAAGCCCATCGGTGTGTCGTACTGACCGTGGGCAGGGCGAGGAGTTTTGAGGAGAAAAATCTGAAGCTCACCCAGCTGGGACTCGAACCTGGGAACTATAGATTACGAGCCTGGCGCGCTACCGAATGAGTCACCCCTGCACCCGCAATTGTACCAAAATTGAATTACAAATTTTTATGTATTCAACCAAAAACATATATTTTTTATTTTCTGAACAATTTTCCCACATTTAATACGTTTTTACTGAAGCATTACACTGAAAAGTGCTGTGATTCGCCTTCAAATATACCAACGGGCCAGCTCTATATGGGACCAGAAATCGATATCATTGACTGCGCTGAATAGTGTGAATCATTCGTTTCACAGTTTGCATCAACTTAAGAGTTAGGGCGTGTTTTGGGCCAGTCTGAAGTGGCCCTTGGCCAATCAATGATCTAGAATACAACAGGACTATATTCACTAATTTCAGAGCCACCAAAACGCGACGGGTTGAGACTTTTGATTCAGTGAAATTATAAGGAGTAATGAAAGAAAAATTTTATATGCAAATTATAAACAGTAAACCTTTTAGTCAGTTGTAAAGCGAAAGTTGCATTTTTGCAGCAATAGGAACTTAAAAAACTGAAGATTCCTTGGCTTGATAAATAATGATGCTTGATTTACATTACTGTTTAACCTTCCGTTTCTTAGGCTAAGTTCGGCTCTACGTACTGTTATAAACTTTGCTATAATTTTAATTGAAAGTATTTTCATGAGTTTAAATCAACTCCATTATATCATTAATGTTTATTGTGCCCAAGCTCGATTCGAGTATTTTTTTTTACATTGAAAGGTGAATTTTCCTCTTGTACATGACTGCAGTTGGAGTTTCAATTTGCAACAGTTCCGTAGATTAACCGTTTTATAGCAGGCTTCACGTTTGCATATGCATCTTTGCAAACTGTGTTTCTAATTCAGTTTAAACTACTTTCACGATAATAAGTTGTGCCATTTAATTCACTTAGCGTTAAATTTTATTACTACAAAGTTTGCTACATTTTTACTATGATTTTTTCCTACTTAAATATTAACTTTTACTCAATATTCTTAGAGTGCACGATTGCACTTTACTTTTTCAGTCCAAAAAATAGTACATTTTTGCTGCTGAGCACTATATTAACTAGAGTAACTTTGAGTTCTTTATTTAAAAAATTGAATTTGAACTATTTAAAATAAACTGGCGATTAAAAGTTTAGCATAATTTAAAAATTGTTAAATAGCTCATATTAGACTAAAATATTACATTTTGTGTGTCAATGAAATAGAATAATGGGCACGGTTTTACGCCTCGCAAAAATCACTTATAACAGGACAAAATTACATTTGTGACTACAAAAGCAAATTCGGGGGGCTATAAAAGCTGGCTCTGATTCTGCGCCACTCATTTCCTGTTGAGCAAACATTGTATTCATGTGCACAGAGAATATCATATGGATGATTTTACACGTGGTAGGACAATCGGTATGTTGGAGTTCGTCCAATCTCAGATATTAGGTAATAACGAAATATTAGGATTTGTGTTTCTCGAGTCTTCATCCGCTTAGGTCATTCCTTTATTGCATATTCATTTCGTCTTCGGGCGGACAGACCGTCGTCCGTCGGATGGAACGTTTAGTCGTGGCCTGGTGTGCGGGAGAGCCATACCCTGTGCATGTTAAGGATATGCTGTTAATATAATGTTAAGGAATGTGTTATGTTAAAGAATATGCTGGATGGCCTCGACGCGAGGCTACCATGTCTTTCATTAGCTGTCCAGTGAATCTCCCCCAACCTTCTCTGAGTCTTCAGGGTCCCTGTGACCTGGCCATTTAGCCCATTGCGTTCAAAACAAGAGCCGCTCAAAGGAAAAAAAAACCGACCTTCGGGCGGACGACGAACTTAAGTGCTATTTTCCTGACATTGTTTTATCCATTAAACATATTTTAATTAATAGCTCAGCTTTTAATCTTGAACGCCGATTTTAATTTTCACGATTTTACGTCCGAGCACATTACATTCGGACATCTTTTATTTGATGAGTCGCTTTTAACCCCTGTTTTCAAATTTTTACTGGTTATTTTACTCGTATTTATGTTTTTACCCATTTTATCTTTTGGCTTGTTGATTTTTACTTTACTGGGTCCTACACACCAGTTGTTGCTTTTGTTTTTTAAATTTATTATTTGTACATGGGGTCTTCAAATCATAAATATTTATTATTTGTAAATGGGGTCACATTGGTGGTTTTCAATCCCTCCAAAAACCAACCCATGTTTTCTTACAATGTTTTGCAATTTGTGTCTGTTGTTTTGTAGGTTTCCGTGGCTTTTATGCGTTTTCTTTTTATAGCTGTTTGGGACAAAATGGCCTCAGTCGCCCTAAACCACAACCAACCAACCGCACCTTCCCCCTCAAGCACCTACTTGCCACAGAGATCCGAGAGGGGTCTATCAGTTTAATACGCCATGGAGAAGGTCTGTGAGGAAAGCGAGACCTTGGCATAAATGAGAGTACATTCATGCCTTACTCAGGGTTTGAACCCAGGTCCCTTTCATCAGAAGTCAAGCACGCTAACCACCTTTTTTTACCTCTGAGCAGCAGTTTTCCACACAATGGGCTAAATGGCTAGGTCACAAGGGCTCAGAGAAGGTTAGGGGGCCCACTGGATTTCTATTAGGAGACAGATGGTAGCCTCCCGTCAAGGCCATCCAACGTGTATGGCTCTTCCGCAAAGGGGACCACGGCTTAACGTCTCATCCGACGGACGGCGGTCTTTCCAAGCCCATCGCTGTTCCCTACTGACCGTGGGGAATTTTGCGGAGATAAATATCAATGCTGACCCAGTTGGGACACGAACCTGGGAACTATATATTAAGTGTCTGGCGCGCTATCGACTGAACCACTCCCATCGCTCTACTATTTAGATAGCCCAAAGTTGGGAAACAAATTTTAAACTAATATTGTACATTATTCATTCATGCCAAATATATTAAATGTTTGCGCTAAAATGCGAAAATCAAGGGGTTTACAACTGCCAGATGCTGTTGGCTCCTTACACGAAGGTGAGTGGTAAAAAAACAACATTTTTATTTTAAGAGATAAATGAAAAATTCCTTTTATTTGGATAAGTACTGATTATTTAGGATTCTAATTTTACGAATTTTCCAATGTTTAATTTCCACTATTAGAGGACTTAAAGTTGAAAACTGCCAAAGTTTTTAACAATACTGTAAATGATCAACCATTAGAGTTTTGATACTTTAGTAGTAGAGTGTGATGGTCAAGGGGTTTAGATTGATATCAGCGATTTATCCGTACCCCCAAGGGGGAGGAGGTGGGAAATATAACAATTTTGTCCTAAGAGATACATGAAAAATTCTTTTTGTATTAGCTATTAATTCAATATTAATTTTTTTTTCAATTTTCAAATATCCAACGTTAAAGGCTGCTAGAGTCACAAAATGCGAAATTCATTATTTTTTAAAACAATTTTGGTTGCTTTACCTCTGAGCGGCACTTTTTTGAACACAATGGACCAAATGGCCAGGTTACAAGGATCCCGAAGGCTCAGAGAAGTTTGGGGGAGGGGACCCACCTGAACAGCTGTTGGGAGACAGATGGTAGCCTCCCGTCAAGGCTATCCAGTGTGTTCTTTAACGTGCATAGGGTATGGCACTCCCGTACACGGTGCCATGGCTTAACTTTCGATCCGACGGTCAGCTGCCTTTACAAGCCCATCGTGTCTCTTATTGACCGTGGGCAGGGCGGGATATTTTTCGGAGATAAATCTCAATGCTGGCCTAGCTGGGACTCGAACCTGGAAACTGCAGATTACGAGCCTGGCACGCTACCGACCATATTTGCCAGATGCAATATATTGTTTTTCAGTCAGTTTTATTTCTAGTTAAGGGCATCGCTACCCCAAACATATGAGGCATGCAAAAGCCGAAGAAATGTTTCGTGCTTTTCAACGTAATTATTTATTGAGTCTTTTGTTATGTGATCGAAAGAGAACTGGTCCAGTGACCGAGTGGTTAGCGTGCTTGGGATCAAACCCAGGCTAAAGGAACCTGTGTTCAAGCCCCGAAAAAGATATCAATGTGTCCGTTTTGTGAAGTTTTTCTGCTGAAATCTCGCCTTCCGTACAGAGCACCTGATAGACGTCTGTTACAAGCAGCTGCTTGAAAATAGATTTTTTTAGTTGTTACAGTCATCCCTGCCCTTGCATAGTTGGTTTCTCTAAATATATACCGGTCCCACCATTTTAGAAACTCATGAGCCGCCACTGCTATTGACAAAAAAGTAAAGGCCTAAGAAAAACGTCCCTGAAAATTGCAACTGTCAGTGTAAACCTACTAATCACTATATCTAATACTAAAATTTCACATTTCTAGCATGAATAGACCACAACATTCACTTAAATGTTTTGCCCCCTTTCAACCCTAGTGTCCTTTAAAGGGGTAAATTCGCTTACCGTGGATCGTGAAGAAGTCCACCGCGAAATATTTCGTAGTAAAATATACTGGTTTATTCTTATTTATTCATTAATTATCTATATTTTAATGTTATTGAAATATTAATTAATATGTATCGATAATTTTCAACTCCTTCCTCTTTAGTCATATATTTATAACGAACTTAGATCATACATTTTGTAGTGAACAAAGTATTGAGGTGATCATCGGCAGAAAGAATCAAAACATCGGAGCTCAATCTTACATTTGCCATTGTACTCGTTTATTTCATTAAGAAGCAAATATTAATTCCCTAATGCACCTACCAGATCCAGATGGAGCTATGATGGTCCTATTTCTCATCGTTTCTCCCCAGTGATGCCCCGATGAACATGGTAGACTGCAAGGGCTCCATTCAGACCATTCGGACATGACGCAGTCTTCAGGACAGGGGATAAAACAGACATCGGTGTTTTCCACATTTTGAAGATGATGATGGCATAGTGGGTCTCCAATTGGGCTCTGTATGTAAATACCATAAAAGCAAATGTTGAACACAAGAATAATTAAGAACATCTTAGTGGCTCAAAAATGGTTTTGTGCATATATATACATATAATGAATGGTATATTTACACCCATACCTACTTTAGTGTTATATAAGACCGAACGAGAGGTTTTTTTACAATAGTCATTGACAAATAAAAATAATAATAAATACCCCCTCAAGCAGCTGCTTGCCACAGAGGTCTGACAGGAACCTGTCAGTTTATATTCCAGAGTAGAAGGTCTGAGAGGATGGCAGGACCTCAGTCATTAATGATTTTTAAAACTTCAAAAATGAACATAGCATTGGAACAAATTATGTAATGTGAATGGTGCAGTGCGCAAATCATAGGAGAATTCTAAAAACTTTTATGTACAACTTAAGTATTTTCAATGCAGATCAAATGTGAGAATCGACAGGCATATCGAATAGCTAATCGAGTAACTCTCACACTCTCTACATGGTATCCCCCTCTTCTACCAGTTGCACAGCAGCTTCTTCAACATTCAGGATTCCAAGCAACAGAATTCCTGAATGCAGAGGGATTGATGATGCGATTTGTTGTAAAAGTCCAACAATAAACGTCAGGGAATGGCGATCAGCGAACGATGACACTTTGCAAAAAGTATGGGAGATATTTTATTATCAGTTCGATGTGTGTCGAGCCACACAAAATTTCAAACGTAATAATACACTATAAAAATGTGCACAGCTAACTAATTTATGGTGTTCCTTACACAATAAATTGCTGTAAGATCTATACGTTACACGGTTTTTTTAGGGTAACACCCACACAGTAGCATAAAAGAATCCCAATTCTCTGAGGTGATAGCTATCAACTCACTCTAGCACCTAATATCTGACCCCGCCTTCTCGTGGTGCAGACCGTTAGTACAGTCGCTCAAAAAAGTATCCGAACGCTATGGGTGATTACAGAATTCAGAAAAACTATCTGGCAAAGATTTTTTTAGAAAATAGTGATCTGGCAACCTTGGTGTACTGTACACGAAGGTTGCCAGATCATTAATTTCTAAAAAAATCGTTGCCAGATATTTTTTCTGAATTCTGTAATTAACCGTAGTGTTCGGATACTTTTTTGAGCGACTGTACCTTTCAAAAGATATACTTTCTTGTGGAAGTGAATGGAAGGGGAGGGCTGCCAGATTAGTGTGGCCAACTATTCTGGACAACTATGGCTACTTTTCTTTTTTTTCTACCCTGCTGAGGAGTGGTCAACCACACAGGGTTGACCATATATGTCAACTCTGTGTGGTTGACCACTCCTCAGCAGGGTAGAAAAAATGTGGTCAACCACACAGGTGCTGACCATATATACCAACCTGAACGGAATTATGGCTCTGAGCCTGATTATGGATCCTGAATTTGTTGCACTGGTGGGCTTCTGTGGAGAGAAAATCCCGCTGGGTTTTCCGTTTGTTTGTGGGTTAGCTCCAAGTGAATAGATTCACAGGATATGTTTATCAGCAGGTGGATAATCCTGAGCAGAAGTCATCACAGGCACCTGAACTCTTTTCTTCTATTGGCATCGTCAAATTCTACATTGGAAGAAGTCTTCAAGTGTAGTTGGCTTCAGCCTTTAGTGGTGGGGGAACGGGTCTTTGCCCCATGTCTGCGATTATGGGGCTGTTTGATATTGTCGGCATTCCCTCTCTCAATAAACATAGTTTCTTAAAACTAACCATTTTCTCTCCATAGGTAGTTGGAATGTGAGGACTCCGCACAGAGCGTTTTCTCTTGATGTCCTCACACAAGAACTCCACCATTATAATTTAGATATTCTCGACTTGCAAGAGACCAGATGGACAGATAAAGGTCAGATTCTTAAAAATAATCTTAAATTTCTCTTTTCAGGGAGGACGACAATAAGCATCACCAAGGCGTAGGTCTGCTCCTCAGCAGACACGCTAGTGATGCTCTTCTAGGAAACGAGTGCATTAATGAAAGGTTTCTTACAGCAACATTTCAGACAAGCGTTAAAGACTTGAATGTTATCTGCTGTTATGTCCCCACTGAGAATGCCGGTGAGGATGAGAAGGATAGGTTTTACGGACAACTTCAAGATATTTTGAATTATGTCAAGAAAGGAGATATTACCCTTGTTCTAGGTTACTTCAATACCAAAGTTGGTACTGACTCTGATCTTTGGGGAGGAGTGATAGGCCCTTTTTGGTATTGGTAGCTGCAATGGCAATGGGCAACGTTTCCTACAGGTAAGTAAACTCAATGGATTCAGAATAACTAACACTTATTACAAACACCGCGACCTACATAAGTACACATGGGTTTCACCCGATGGACTGCATAAGAATATGATTGATTATATATTAATTAACAGCAAATGGGCTAGTTCTGTTAGGAATACCAGGTCATATATAGGAGCTGAGATTGGATCTGACCATTACCTTGTTAAAAGTGTCTTGCAACTTAAACTTAAAAAGTGTTGTGCTAGGGTTAAAAAATTTACTTTTAATACTGAAGCTCTGAAAGATCCAGTTATAGCCAAAGCTTACCATTATAGGTTACTTAGTCATTATGACAGTTATGGTTTGCTTACTACTGAAGTTGAGGAAGAATGGGATCATTTTAAACAGGCTTTTTTGGACACTAACAGTACTCTTTTAGGAAAAAAGGAGCAGAAGAGGCAAAATTATCTGAGTGATAAGGCACTTGAGCTTATTTCGGAAAGAAAGAACTGCAGGAATGTCCTTAATCAATACCCTACTAGTCCTAATAGAAAGCATTACAGAGACCTTAATAAACTTGTAAAGGATCAGTTAGCTGCTGATAAGAATCTTTGGCTTGATGGTTTGGCTGACAAAGCCGAGGAAGCAGTTAGACAGCACAACAGCAGAGAGCTGTACCAGATAGTTAATGTTTTGTGTGGTAGAAAACGGACAGGTATACAGGGATTGAAGGATAAACAAGATAAGGTTATAGAAGGTGAGGATTGTGTCATGGCAAGGTGGGCTGAGCATTTCAGTGATGTTCTAAACAATGTGGTTAGTTCTACTCCCATTGTTTGCAATGATTATAGCTGCATTACTGGCTTTAATGTTGGCCCTATAACACAGTCTGAAGTTATTTTCGCTGTTTCTAAACATTAAACTACATAAAGACCCAAGGGTAGATGAAATTACTACGGAAATGCTTAGAACTGGGAATGTTTCGGTTACCACATGGATGGTTCCTAAGGATTTTACCAGAGCTATTGTTTTCCCTATTTTCAAAAAAGGTGATCGCAGTTCTTGTGATAACTATAGGGGTATCAGTCTACTCTCTGTTCGAGGTAAAGCTCTTTGCATGATTGTGCTTAATAGAATTAAGAATCTGGTTGACAGTAAATTGCGTGATGAGCAATGTGGATTCAGAAGTGGTAGGGGATGTGTGGATCACATATTTTCACTTAGGCATATTCTTGAGATATGTTTAGAGTTTCAGAAACCTTTGGTTGCTAGCTTTGTTGATTTCAAAAGGCTTTCGAGACTATGTTGATCGTCATAATTTGTGGTTGATTGTGAGATCATATGGTATACCAGACAAGTTAGGTAACATAATGAAAGCTCTCTATAATAACACTGAGTCGTGTGTGAGAGTTGGTAAGGCTTGTAGCAATTGGTTTAGCATTACTTCTGGTGTTCGACAAGGGTGCATTTTGTGTCATTTTCCCTTTAGTTTGGTTATTGATTGTGACATGCGAAATTCACTGCAAGGAAAAGATTTTGGCCTTAAATGGGCTGGAGATATGAAAATTTCTGATTTAGATTATGCTGATGATTTAGCCCTTTTGGCAAATGATGTTGATGAGATGAACTCTTTCATTCGAGCTGTTGATAAGACTGGTAGTAGAGTAGGTTTGGTTATAAACAGAGAGAAAACTAAAGCGATGAAAATTGGTCAGGCAGACTGTAATTCAGTTAATCTGAATGGTTGCAGTCTTGAGCAGGTGTCACAGTTTAATTATCTTGGGAGCTATGTAACAGAAAATGGTAATGTGCGGCATGAGATTAACAGTCGAATAGGGATTGCTGCCGAGACTTTTAAGAATCTATGGAGAGTATGGAGAAATAGGCGTATACACCTAAAGACTAAAATTAGACTGTATAATAGTTTGGTTCTTTCTAGGGTTAGTTATGGTAGTGAAACTTGGACACTTTGTAAACAAGATAACAAGAAACTAGATGCTTTTGATTCCAGATGCTTACGCAGTATCTTGGGCATTAGGTGGTTCAACTTTGTAACTAATGATGAGGTTAGGCAAAAGAGTTTGCAACCTCCTTTAAGCAGTATATTGTGCAGAGAGAGACTCCGCTGGTTTGGCCATGTTGCCTGTATGAATAATTATAGATTGGCGAATAGGTTTATGAACAGTGTGCCTAAAGGCCTCAGAAAGAAGGGGAGACCTAGGATGTGGTGGGCAGACAATGTCAAAAGGAACGTGTTAGAATTGGTGTGCAGTGGCCAGATGCAGTAGATGTAGCTCAGGACAGACGTGCTTGAAGAACTAAATTGCACGGTCTGGTTGGACCTCCGTAGCCCATGGCTGCTTGAGGATGATGATGAGTTTGAAGTAAGCTTGAGCAGTTAGTACTATTAGTGTGGTGATCTAGTGTGGTAGTTTCTAGTTCAAGTTTGCATTTTACAATGACTGCGAATTTATTTGGATAAGGACCGTCTGCCGTAAGATTCACTAGGCGGTGTCCAATAAGAGCCGGCCGAACGAATGGCTGAAGAAAAGAGACAGAACAAGCCTTAAAGGCAACCAGAATAGAAGGAGAAACTGATAACAGTTAGAATTTGTACTATATAGTAAAGCAACTTTTACGCAAACATACAGTTTCACACTAATCAAAAGTAAATGTTGTGTGCCGCATGCAGAGTAGTTCTGCACTATTATTTGAAAGCATCTTTACAAAGTAACAAATATATTTATTACTTTGTTCATCATTTTCATTTAGCCGACCATTTTAAAAATATTTGTATAAACTAGGCCTTTGCCCGCCGAAATTTGATGGGTTGGAAACGAAATTTTTTTCTAGTAAACTAAAAATGAGGTTCTCTTCTAGTTAGAAACGAATTTTTGTTAAAATATTAATTTTAGCACAACACTTGTGCTTAATGAATACGATGTAAAATAATTGAAGGGTATGAAAAGAGTAGGAAGGAGGAGGGGACAGGAATTTATAAGGGGCTGGAGATGTGTGGAACCGGTGGAGTCAGAGCTTGGTAGAAATAAATTTCTTTCTTGTGAGGTGGTATTATGTCCGGGATGCAATGTTGATTTTAGGTGTTCTAATTACATCTCCTGAAGACGCACTCCATAAGAATATAAACACGGATACCTCAGGAGAATAAAAGCGATATCGCTTGTGCTGTGTAATCATCTGAGGACAAGAAAGTACACTATGTGTTCTCCCTTGTCCCTGCATTGCAACACAAGCATTTTCAATTTTCTAGGATTAACCCGCATAGGTGTTTGATCTTGTAAGGCACCTTGTACGGGTAACAAAGCCCACAGAGTGGGGAAGATTATTTTTTACAGATGAATCGAGATTGCCATCCACACTGATTCGTGACATCAGTTGATATGAAGGGAAGCAGGAACACGCTATCACGGAGAAATATCCGTGAACGGGATAGTGTCAGAGTTTGGGGATAATTAATATAAATTATTTTGGGCAGTTGCATATATCTGTACGTGCTTTCAACACGTGCCACTGGTTGCAACTACGAAATCTTGAACCCCTTTATGTGACCATAGGCAGGTGCAAATAGATGATATCTTCCTGCTATAGGACAACTCCAGCTTGCACCGTTGTCACCTCGTTGATGGAATGTGTTCGGGAGATGGGTTGTTCCCTAGAATCCCGCTCCTGCAAGCCTCTCAGAGCTTCGACGTGCTTTGGAGGAGCAATTCAAATTACTACCCACAATACTGCTGGACAGTCTGCATAGGGGTAAGGGTGCCTTCCCACTTACCACTCGGTGTCACAACGCAGTACTGGACCAGTTTTCGAAGATTTCGCATCTTCTGGAATCGCTAGTCAAGCGTCATTTCCTGTACGCTAGATACTGCACGACCGCAGTAGGAATAGGTTTTATTTCTATTCTCGTAGCGTGGTACGAAAGCCAATCAAAATGGCCACTGACGAATAACATTGCTAGAACAGACGGGAACGCACATGATAGTGCGTTGGATTCATGGTGTATAGTCTATCATTCAATTTGATATGGCCACTTCTTAACCGGATGATTTTCACTAAGTCTTTTCTATTGTCCAAACAGCCGCATGCTTCAGAAATATGTGGGGATAGAAGTCTGTGGTTTAGGGAGTTGGAGGTTAGTTTATTGAAGGTATGCTGTAGCTCCTCTTTGGATATTGCAGACGGAAGATTTTCTTGAAATAATTCAACTGCAAAATATAACGGTAATTTAGATGATAATTTTAAATTAGGATTAACGAAAATTTATTTAAATCTGTTGACGAGTCGAAGGAAGTGGTCCAAGAATAAAAATTCAGATAGAATATTTTATAAAATTCATACTTTAAGACAATAAATATTTTACACAAATAAAGTTTATATACACATATATATGGCTTACAGAAGTTCGCGCAGTTTTACCTTAGTACAGGCCTGCCGTTTTAACGTATATTCGAAGATGAAAACGGATGAACGAAAAAACATTCAAATTTAAGGACTTTATTTTCAGTTTCAAGAACAAAAATATTTACAATCCAACAATGAGGGGAAAATGCAAAATATATCTGAAGAAATAGTGGCATGTTAACTAGTGGTCTGTTTTACATAGGAAGTTTTAGAAAATTACAGTGTTTACTAAATTATGCACTCTATTTTTTTATAAAGCAACAAATTTGAAGTAATATTGTCGATAACTTGGGTATTAGAGTATATATTTATTAATGGATGTGGAAATAAATGTTGACAACTTACCAATATTTGCAAGGCAGGAGCATTATTTTGGTAAGATTGATTTCTTAGTTGATTATTTTAACTCTGTGATTAAAATTAACATCAAAATATTGTTGCAAACTCCAATTTTATATGTTACAGGATTTTTAATGCCAGTTGTAGGATTTTGAAACTAATCTTGAGGTACCTTGCTATAGGAGTATAGGTACAATAGTTTGCTATAGGAAAACTCCAATTAACGCGAGTTCGTACTTACACAGAGGTACCAGGAACTTAACCTTCGTACTTGGAGACCCTATTGTATAAAATCAATATTTTTTTCCAGCTCAGTGAATGAGTGGTTAGAGCCATTAGGTTACGGATTAAAGGGGCCTAGGATCGAATCCTGGGTAAGGTATGGATGTTTCTTTTCCTTGTTGACTTTCTGCTGATGTCTCGCCTTCTTTACAGATCTTCTATCTGATGTATTAAACTGACAGGCTCTTGTCAGACCTCTGTGGTAGGCAGCTGCTTCAAGGGTTGAGTTGTTGCTTTACTTCTGAGCGGCACCTTTTTGAACACAATGGGCTGAATGGTCAGGTCACAAGAACCCTAAATTCTCAGAGAAGTTTGCGGAAGGGGACCCACTGGACAGTTGTTAGGAGACAGATGGAAGCCTCCCGTCAAAGCCATCCAGTGTGTTCTTTAACGCGCGTAGAGTGACTTTTCCGCACTTGGGTCCACGGTTTTACGTCCAATCAGACGGCCTTTTCAAGCTCATCAATGTTTTTTTTTCTGATCAAGGATACGGAGGGTATTTCGAGTAGATAAATTTCAACTCTGTCACAAGTCAGACTTGAATCTGGGAGTTACAGATTACGAGCCTGGCACACTTTCTTGAGGGGTAATTGTTTTTTATTTACTTATAAAACTAAATCCGAAAAACTTGATTTTTTGAAGATAAGAACTTTTCCTATACTTATGAATATGTTTTAATTTATTCGTGCCATCACTTATTTTACCTTCATTCAGTGGCGTATAACTATGCCAATACAGCCAATGCAATAAGATTAGAGCACTTGCCCGATGGAGCCCTTGAACTTTGAAAAAAGGATACTTTTCATTTCAGTAAACTTTAAAAAAATATATTTTCGTTGAGATGGAACCTTTAATGCAACAGTTATTACTCCATATTTTATGTATAAAAAATACAAATTCGAACATATCTATTTCAATTATATCTAAGTAAACATTGAGCTACGCAGACGCATGATTGATTCTGTTTTGATATCCGCAGGGCGATTTGTTCTGTTTCAAGCTTTAGTCTCTGTTACGGCTAGTATAGAAGAATATGCGGAGTGGAAAACCACCGATTTGAAAAACCACAAGAAAATTTCAAGATAAACATCTTCTACCGAACAGTTGACATTTTAATTATTCAGTTCCAGAACAGATTGAAAGGATTGTAAAATATAGGTGACTTATCTCTAATGCAGATAAATATATTAAAAACGGACTTAAAATGCAAAAAGCAATATTTTTATGATTTATCGGAATTTTTAACCATCAACTTCTGTTTTTTTTTGGTCAAAACGTTCAGACCAGAAATTGAAAAGATCAACACCATCAGGGAATTGGCTAAACTAATATTGACTTCTCCAATTATATTTATTTTGAATTTCCTTGTGTTTCATTAGTACCGCTTGATAAAAAAGGGAAAACTGCAGTAATATGCTAATTAAATTTTTGTATAAAGCTGTATAAGTATCATATAATAAGTTGGTTAAAATAGAGGACCCTTGATCTATGTTTGCATTGGGCCCATTTTCTATACTAACGCTAATTGTCATCACTTGATTTGCGACGTTCATTTATCTTGAAAAATTTTCTACAGTAAACTTTGGATATTAAGAATAGCCGAGCTTATGAAAGCTATTTCTGCTACATAAATGGAGTGCCAAGGGATAATTATTCCTGTTAATACAGTGAACAAGAAAGTTTCAGTAAAGTTCATACAGAAGTGCTGCCATCTGTTGAACAAATCGACAAGTTGTATAATTTTAATTAAAATTGAAGTACATATATATAAATCCGATTACATTGAGTAATTATTTATAATAAATATGAATAGAAATAAAAATGGTATTTCAAAACTTATTAATATTGTTACAATGATTCTATTTATTCAACTACAATTTACTACCACTAATATTAATTATACTTAGATTGGCTATAGTTTAGAAACACAAGATCAGAGGCATCTAAACTATAGCCTGTCGAGTGAATGCAAATTTCGGCTGAAGTTTCTGACCTTCTAATTGAAATTTAAATCAGAGTATTTAATACACTACGATGAATATCGTTGTAATAACATCCATATCCTTAACGTTTAGTTTCAAATATTTTTGATATCATTGAAAATTGCATTAACATTTTGTGCTGTTTAATTTCGCATTGCTAAAAAATACCTTCTCTTGCACTAGACTATAGTTTCATAAAGTAGCATGTGAAACCTCCCTAAAATATTAGTAACTGGAAGAAAGTAAAAAAAAATGTTAAACTTCTCTATATCTCCAGAAACTGAGTACCGAAAATAACAAGCTATATGTCAAATGAAAGCTCGTGACAGGCGGAAGGTTAAGAAAATAAACACCCCCTTCCTTCTGTTCCCCTTCCCTAAAAAAGGGGAAATATGAAAACGATTGTTCAGCTATATCTTCGGAACGCGAGGGTCGAAGGTCACAAACTATGCGATAAATGAAAACCTGTGACATGGGGAATGCTAAAGGTTAAAAAAGAAATCCCCTCCTATGCCTTCCCCAAAGGGGGAAATATGAAACGATTGCTCCGCTACATCTTCTGAAAGGAGGGCCAACAATTAGTGGTGTTAGGTGTCAAATGAAAGCTTATATAACAACCGCCGTACACTTTTAGAAATTTACCCCCTCCCCATTCTCCCCCTCCCAAAAAAAGAAAAGGACCGTATTTCCGCTGGGGTGGACCTTAACGAGTTATATCTGAAATTAAGGTTTATCACGTCTCCAATGTCATGGGCTACCTTAAACAAAGTGGAGGAAAAACGTAGTCGATGTTTATGAGTCATATATCAAATGAAAGTTTCTGTTTTGAGTTTTAGTGAGAGTTTTAGCGAAAAAGAAAAATATTATATGTGCCCTATCTTCTTATATGCACTCCAAAAAGTAGAAAATAACACTAAAGGAGGATATTGATTGTGCGACCAGTCACTGAATTCGTATTCACTTCAAAGGAAGATAGGGTGCCGATTTACATACTCAACAAGATGACCGGCGCCTACCTTCTTTTGAGGTGAATACGAATTCATTGATTGATTGCACCATCAATATGATTTAGGTTTATTTTCTAATTTTTAGAGCGCATATGGGAAGATAGATATTTTACAATTTTTACAATTACATATCTTCCTATTACATTTCGCTCGTCATTTGTCGAAACAGTTGGTCCACCATATCTTTCGAACGCGACGGACAAACTTAACTATTTATGTTAAATATGAAAGATTATGAAACGGGGAGTATCATAGGCTATAAAAAATGACCCACGCGTATTCTTTTCCCCTATAAAGGGGGGAAATAAAAGCGGTTGTTCTTCTATACTCCGAGAACATGAATGCCAAAAGTAACAAGCTACGCGTCAAACGAAAACTTGTGACGCGGAGGGTGTCATAGACGACCCACCATGCTTTATTCCTCCACCTAAAAAAAAATAGGAATATAAAAACGATTGTTCCGCTATATCTTCAACGCGATGGCCGAATGTAACAAACTATGCTCAAATAAAAGTTTGAGATATGGGGAATGTTACATATTAAAACAATTCCACTCACCTCTGTCTTCCCTCCTAAATAAGGGGAAATTGGAAAAGATTGTTCTATCTTCCGAAAGGGACGATCTACAATTACGAGTTAGATATCAAATGAAAGGTCATATGAGAAGACTGTTTCTAATTTTGTCACCAATAATTCTCTACTCTCCTACAGAAAAAAAAGGGGCGGATTTTCGCTGGGGTCCATATTAACGCGTTATATTTCAAATTAAAGCTTGTAGGTCTCCAAGGTAATCGGCTAATCTTAGACTCGATTCTAAAAGCAGGGGGAGGGTTTATGATGCGATATATCGAATCAAAGTTTATGAAGGTTGATATTTTTAGTGAGAAAGAAAAAATATAAATAAATTTAAAATATGCTATCTTCTAAATCTGTACTAAAAAGTAAAAAGCAAAACTAAAGTATATCTATGGTGTAATTAGTCACTGAATTCGCATTCACTTCAAAGGAAGATGGAGGCGCCGATTTTCCTATTATACTATTGCCAAATTTAGATATTGACAAATTTGTTACTACCGATTCTTACAAACTGATAAACATACTCGTATTTCATAACAATTTTTTGAGAATATTTCGATAGATATGCATCATACAACCTTCAGGGTGACGAATCGAGAGTGAAATTCAGGTGACACCAAAGACATAGCCAACTCGCACAAGTGCCTTCGGACACTCGAATAACGAAAAATAACAAAAAAGTTGCCAAAATTCTCTAACACCTGATTTCCATATTTCCGGTTCATTGAAATCTTAACTGATGATATTTTGTGCACTGGGAAAAAGAAATAAATCCAGGCTCTTAATTCAAAGAAAGTAAAAAGTTTATGTTTTTAAGAATTGCTGGCTAAAGAAATTCGAGATACAAATGAGTCAAATTATATTTTATATTTAAAATATACATTAAACTGCAAATATTACACTTATCGTGTGTGTTTAGCAATTTTTCTTCCTTCTCTGATCTTAGGCTGTATTTGAAACAGGATTTACCCTTTCCTCATGCTGCAGTTGCGGGTATGAACATGATCGTCATTCTACTTGAGTATGCTTCGTTCTCTCAGTGACATTTTAGAATAAAGCGCATGAGTTCGCAGTTGTAGGGGTTAATGGTTTTAAATAGGGTGCTCTCTATGGTAAACATCTAACTTTGCATAAATAATATAATAATAGGAAGCTCACAAACCTTTGAATTTCAAATTATCATTCCAATTGGCCTGTAATAAAACCGCCCCCGGTTGAAAGAATCAAAAACATTAGTCACGGAACGAAACAAATATCATTTTTGGCAAATAATGTTTTCTTAATGAAAATCAGTAATTAAAAAAAAAACACTCCAAACAGCGGCCCTTTAGAGGTGTGAATTTCCATAGTAACCATGCAAACAAAACACATTTCAACACGCATTCATTAGATTTATTCATTCATTTCCCTGAATTGTGAGTCTCCAGAAGTTGCACGGTTTGCCCTACCATAAGATCACTACTGCTCGAAAGAATAATCCAAAATTTGAGGTTGTCAAAAAGAGACTACATCATCTTAATATTACTAAAAAAAGGTAGTAGGCAATGTAATACTAAAACACATGTTATTTCCAGATAATCAAATATTATCATTTCACAAATTACTAATTTCACTTTGTAAAAAATTTCCGCTCTATGAGTAAATTTTTTAATAAATATCTCAATGTACAATAAAATAGGAGTTGGGGGAGGACGAAATTACCGAAGCAAATACAACATTTAAAAGTCTACTGAAAGAATGCTAATATAAGAAAATTCGTTGCCAGATTTACTGATTTATTCCCTTATTATAAGAGACCAACAACACTACTCCATCTTAGTTAAAAATTGTAGAAAGAAGTCAGTACGTTGCTGAAAGTCGGGATGCGGCAGAGGCTGATTAGGGATGAAAAATTATTCTGCGGTTCGTAAAACATTCATAGCAATAATGGCAATAAATATCCCTTCAAGCAGCTGCTTGCCACAGAGGTCTGACAGAAGCCTGTCAGTTTAATACGCCATAGTATCTGTGAGGATGTCGGGAGCTCAACTTACTCGGGCTCTTTGATTAGTAGCCAAAGGCACTAGCCACTCGGCCATGGAACTGTTCATAACAGTTATCTTAAAATAATTACCATTATTTGATAACATTAAATTCCCATGTCATTCGGTACAAAAAATATTTAAATAGTTCGTAGCAACCGAAAATTATTAAATAACAACATACGAATACACAAACCGGCAAATGACGAGCGAAAGCAATAGGAAGGTAGGTAATAACTGAAGCAGCAAACATTTCATAAGATACAATACAGAGCTTATGCAACAATGCCCCTAAAAGTATAAAAACTATTTTTAAAGTATTCTTTGCAAATGTCTGACGAGCTTCGATAGCATCTGCAATTATTTAGTTCAGAAGCAAACTTTAAAGCAAAGTTTCTTTGAAAGCATTGTCCTTATCTTTAAAGCATCATGCTTATGAGTTTCCATCCAATATTGCATTTCATATACAGCTTTTTCTAGCATTAATACTTCTTCAGGTCGATGACATCAGTAGCATAAATTGGTTAGCATAGGCGGTAAAATGCCAAGGGTTTAGGGCTTTTGGGGCCTATTCAACTAAATTCACACCAACATCAAAAAAGATAGAAATTATCACGATTATTTAGTAAGACTGATTTTGAATGTATATTTTAACAAATTACATACTACCCCTATAGCTAATTTTTTTCTCTTCAATGAAAAAATGTGTATTTAATTGGATAAAAATATTTTAAGTCTCCATACTAATAACTAAAGTAGCGAAGGTAGAGGGCCCATAAGTTTCGCCTTGGGCCCTTCAGCTCCTAGTTAGGCAAATGGATGGTACTATTACTGTCAAGAGCATTTGAATTTTCTAAAATATCGTACACGAAATCAAACACTAGACGCTAGTTGATACGTACATTTGTGCAACGTGTTAGAAATTTTAGATTCGTTTATTAGGCAGCATATTCTGTAGCATGTTCTGTTTCTCTGAGCTTCACTATTAAATGGCCAGGAAACAAGGATCCCAGGGCTCACAGAAGATTAGGGAAAGGGACACAGGGAACAGCTGTTAGCTGACAGATGGAAGCATCCCGTGAACAGGATTTGATTCTCCTGCACAAGGAGATATGGCTTAACGTCCCATACGAAGGACGGCGGACTCTCTAGGACTGACGGCAGGGTCAGGTTAGTGATGATAAATCGCAAGGCTAGCACAGTTGGGACTCGAGCCTGGGAACTGCAGATTACGAACCAGGCTCGTGACCAATCCCAGCTCAAAACATTTTGAATTCAAAGATGAAACTAACTATCGTAGCACTAATATAAAAGAATTTACTTAATTCGGTCGAAATAATACTTCTCATTGATCTGCAATTTATAGCAAACGTATAGGTTGATTGGTTGTTTTACCTCTGAGCGGCACGTTTTTGCACACAATGGGTGTGTGCGGGAGAGCCATACCCTGTGCACGTTAAAGAACACGCTGGATGGCCTTGACGGGAGGCTACCATCTGTCTCCCAACAGCTGTTCCAGTGGGTCCCCTCCCCCAACCTTCTCTGAGTCTTCGGGGTCCATGTGACCTGGCCATTTAGCCCATGGTGTGCAAAAAAGTGCCGCTCAGAGGTAAAACAACCCAACCCAACAACACACAATGGGTTAAATTGCCAGGTCAGAAGGACCCCGAAGGCTCAGAGAAGGCTGGGAGACAGATGGTAGCCTCCCGTTAAGGCTATCCAGGGAGTTCTTTGGCGTGTACAGGGTATGGCTCTGCTGCACACCGAGCCACGACTTAACGTCCCTTCCGAAGGCCTTTCCAAGCCCATCGGTGTCCCCTATTGACTGAGCAGAGCGGGGAGTTTTGCGGAGACAAATCTCAACGCTGGCTCAGCTGGGACTCAAACCTGGGAACTGCAGATTACGATCCTGGTGCGCCACCGACTGAGCCACCCCCAAACGTCTAGTATTTCATACTGCTTCAAAACTCCTGAAGTATCACTCCACCCCTTTACGGCGGGTTTGAGATATGGAGAGTTACGTTATTAATGAAAAGCATGCGACTAAAACTGTTCTAGAGCAGTGTTTTAAAAACGTTTTTTGCCGAAGAACAGTTTCTTTACGTATTTTCCAATTGCTTTTTCACTTGTCGGTTTGTCATTTTGTATGATTGTCAAAACAATTATTTCACAAATAGCTTTTGAACGCGATGAAAAACGTAACGCTTTATGTGCTAAGTAAAAGCTTGTGACGCGGGAGTATCATAGATAGCATATAAAAATAAGTTTACCTGCATAATTTCCTCCCCCCCCCCTTAAAATGGTGAAAGTTGTTCTTATCTTCCGAATGCGAGGGACAACAGTTACGACTTAGTTGTGAAATAAAAGCTCTTGTGAAGGCCGACGTAGGTTACTTCGAATTATACTCCTCGACATTCTTCTTCCCCTCCTAAAAGGTGACGAAAACTTTGCTGGGGTCATCTTAAATAAATAAAATCTTAATGAGATATATCTCAAATAAAATTTGTGATATCTGCACTGTAGTGGGTTACCTCAAACACGACCCTTCCACTTCCTCAAAAAGGAGGAGGAGAAATGTGGTCGATGTTTATAATTCATATATCAAAGTTTCTAAAAATAGGTATTTTTATTGACAAATGAAAAATATAAATTAAAAAATACAGTCTGTAAATAACAGCTAGGTAGTTACTGGAAGGAGAGATACGCACCAATCCCTTGTAATGACGCACAGAACAAGACAAGCCTAGCACCTAAAGTCCGGCCCCTCCTCGTAGTGCACACTGACAGTACCACTCTACAGAGATACTCTCTTATGGAATGGAACAGAAGGAGGAGGCTGCCAGATCAGTATAGCCTACTGATGTGGACTACTATGGCTATATTTTTATACCCTCAAGAGTAGTCAACCACATAGGGTCCTGGAGCTGACTAAATACACCAATAGGAAAGGAATAATGGCTCTGAGCTTGATCTTGGATTCGAAGTCTTCCAGTGCAGATGGATTCAGCCTTTAATAGTTGGGAAACTGGAGATGAAATTGGATCTGACCATTACCTGTTAAAAGTATCTTGCAACTTAAACTTAAATGTTGGCTAGAGATAAAAAGTTACTTTTAACAATGGAGCCCTGAAAGACTCAGTTATAGCTAAAGCTTACAATACTACGTTACTAGTCATTATGGCAGTCATGGTTTGCTTTACTACGGAAGTTGAGGAAGAATGGGACCATTTTAAACAGGCTTTTGTTTGGAAACTAACAGTACTCTTTTAGGAAAAAAGGAGCAGAGGAGACAGAATTATTTGAGTGATAAGGCACTTGAGCTTGTTTCAGAAAGAAAGAACTGCAGGAATGTCCTTAATCAATAACCTACTAGTCCTAATAAAAAGCATTATAGATAGCTTAATAAACGTGTAAAGGATCAGTTATCTGCTGATAAGAATCTTTGGCTTGATAGGTTGGCTGACAAAGCCGAGGAAGCAGTTAGACAGCACAACAGCAGAGAGATGTACCAGATAGCTAATGTTTTATGTGGTAGAAAACTGACAGGTATACAGGGATTGAAGGATAAACGAGGTAAGGTTACAGAAGGTGAGGATTCTGTCATGGCTAGGTGGGCTGAGCATTTCAGTGACGTTCTAAACAATGTGGTTAGTTCAACTCGTAATGATAATAGATGCATTACTGCTTTTAATGTTGGCCCTATAATACAGTCTGAAGTTATTTTGGCTGTTTCTAAACATAAACTACATAAATTCCACGGTGTAGATGAAATTACCACTGAAATACGTAGAGCTGGGAATGATTCGGTTACGTCATGGATGACTGAAATTTTCAATATCTTTTATGATAAAGGCATTGTTCCTAAGTATTTTACCGGAGGTATTACTATTCCAATTTTCAAAAAAAATAATCGCAGTTTTTGTGATAACTATAGAGGTATCGGCCTACTTTCTGTTCTAGATAAAGTTCTTTACATGATTGTGCTTAATAGAATTACACTAGTGGTTGACGGACAGTTGCGTGATGAGCAATGAGGATTAAGAAGTGGAAGGGAATGTGTAAATTAGATATTTTCATTCAGGCAGATTCTTGAGAAATGTTTAGAGTTTCAGAAATCTTTGGTTATTAACTGTGTTGATTTCGAAAAGACTTTTGATTCTGTTGACCTTCATAATTTGTGGGTGATCGTTAGATATTATGCAATACCAGACTAGTTAGTTAACATAATGAAATCTCTCTATCATAACACCGAATCGTGTGTGTGAGTTGGTCAAGCTTGTAGTAATTGGTTTAGCATTGTTTCTGGTGTTAGACAAGGGTGCATTTTGTTTCCTTCCTCCTGTTATTTGGTGATTGGTTATGTATGCGAAATTCACCTCATGGGAAAGATTTTGGGCTTAAATTGTCTAGAGATCTGAAAAATTCTGATTTAGATTATGCTGATGATTTGGCCCATTTGGCAAATTATGTAGATGAGTGGAATTCTTTCATTAAAGCTGTTGATGAGACTAGTAGTAGAGTAAGTTTGAGAAGATGAAAATTGGTCAGGGAGGCAGTTAATCTGAATGGTTGCACTCTTAAGCAAGTGTCTCAGCTTAATTATCTTGGGAGCTATGTAACATATACTGGTGATGTGACATGAGATAAACAGACGAATAGGGATTGCTGCCGGAACTTTTAAGAAATTATGGACAGTGTTTAGAAATAGGCGTATACATTTAAAGACTAAAATTAGACTGTATAATACTTTGGTTCTTTCCAGGGTCATTATGGTAGTTAAACTTGGGCCTTTTGTAAACAAGATAATAGGGAACTTGATATCTTTAATTCTACATGCTTACGCAGTAACTTGGGCATTTGTTTGTAAGTAACGATGATATTAGATAA
This sequence comes from Ryuthela nishihirai, assembly GCA_038380435.1. NCBI lineage: Eukaryota > Metazoa > Arthropoda > Arachnida > Araneae > Heptathelidae > Ryuthela > Ryuthela nishihirai. The sequence goes on along the minus strand of JAWZYU010000017.1, from coordinate 87,641,376 downwards.
AGGTGTCGGCAACCTCCTTTGACAACTTTCCTTCATATTGTGCAGAGAGAAACTCCGTTTTCTTGGCCATGTTCCCATATGCATAATTTTAGATTAGCGAATGAGGTTATGAACAGTGTATCTAAAGGCCTCAAAAAGAGAGAGTGACCTAGGATGCTGTGGGCAGACGTCAAACAGGACTTTGTTAGTATTGGTCTACAGTGGCCAAATGCAGCAGATGTACCTCAGGGCAGATATGCTTGGAGAACTAAATTGCACGATCTGGTTGGACTTCTGTAGCCCAGGGTGCCTAAGAATGATGATGATGAAGAAAAAAAATCTATCTTTTCCGTACCACCTAAAAAAGTAGAAAAAAAAAACCTAAGGCATATCGATGGCAGTAGTTTGTTGCCATTCTACGGATCCCCCTTTGCACAGTGCTTTCCCCCCCTATGACGTCATCGACCACGCCCCCTATGACGTAACAGGCCACGCCCCTATGACGTAACATTACGTAACATGACGTAATCATTACATAATCATTACGTAACAGGCCACGCCCCCTTTATTAATAATTAATAATTCCTCCCCCTTTATTAAACCCCCTTTCCCCCTCAGTGGCGCCATCTGTTGACAGTGAGAAGTACTATTTTCCCAAAAACCCTTTATTTTCACTCTAATTTCTCGTTTTCGGACCCCCCGGTCGACCTACCTATATTTTAAGCCCTCCCCCTTATTAAAAACCCTCCTGGCGCCATCTGTTGACAGGGAGAAGTACTATTTTCCCAAAAACCCCTTTATTTTAAGTCTAATTTCTCGTTTTCGGACCCCCCCGGTCGACCTACCTATATTTTAAGCCCTCCCCCTTATGAAAAACCCTCTGGTTGACCATTTTAAGGCCCCACTCGGCTGATGCAGGTCTCAGAATAATTGCATGGAACGATTGACTGGTCTTAGAATAATTGTACAGAAAGGAATGATACAAAATTCCCTTACCTCTATTAAAAATCATCCTACAGTTGAAACTCATTTTACTCTTACTGTTTCCATAGAAAATACCATAGGGTGAAATTAATAATGGTTTAAATTATTCGTAGGGCATGTTAAATCTGCTTTTAGAACACACGTCTGCAGCGGAAAAATTTTCAAACTCCGTTAATCAACTCCCTAGTAATTAAACACTCGTCAAAATATTCCTCACCTTTATTAAAATCACTCCACGGTCGAAATAATTTCACCGGAAAAAAAAAAATCGTCCCTCGCTCTGTGGATTCCAGGACTATGCCGTGTACTTGCTGTGGCTTAGATGCGTGTCGAACGGGTCAGATATTAACCTAGCATTCTTTATAACTAGCTTTTTCTATGTATTTCTTACATCAAAATCAGCACTACCACTGAACTCTTTTGAATGAGGATCTCAAATTGTAAATCAAACTCGCAAAGTTGTATTTATTCCACCAAGACGGTTAAACGATTTTCTTATAATTAAAATTCCCAGCTATTAAACTCCCTAGTAATTAACCACTGGTTAAAACTCCCACATTAAAAATCGTCCTATAGTCCGGGGTGAATGGTTTAAATTATTCGTAATAGCTGTCGAATAGTGCCGTGTTATGATCGGCTCTCAGAAAATTCAAACTCCTTATCGCAAGCGGTATTCCTTTCAAGTGCTTATCGGGGGTAGCAACAAGACTTTCAAAAACATCACGCGACGTGGTCCGATCGGTGAGGGTTCAAGAGGGCAGTGTCCAGCACCACACTTTGTTTACATATGATGCTGATAAGGTTTCAAAATAGAAATTGTTGTTGTTGTCTCGATCGCGTGATGTTAGTTTGACCTCTTGTAATACGTGTCAGTCGGCCTGGCTGTGTGTATAAAATGCGGAGGACAGCATCCTCCAATGTCATTCAACTGTCAACGCTGATACTCTGACACCTGATTGTCAAACTCCTCAAGATGTCTGGTGAACGAGCCTTCAACATTCCTTCGGCTGGATCATCATCTGCTAACAGGTAACTAAAATTTTATTTAATGCTGTCCTTAAGACGTTTTACTTTCTGTATTCTACTTATAAATTATTTAATGCTGTCCTTAAGACGTTTTACTTTCTGTATTCTACTTATAAATTATTTGATGCGGCCCTTAAGACGTTTTTACTTTCTGTATTCTACTTATAAATTATTTAATGCTGTCCTTAAGACGTTTTACTTTCTGTATTCTACTTATAAATTATTTAATGCTGTGTTGCCCTTAAGACGTTTTTACTTTCTGTATTCTACTTATAAATTATTTAATGCTGTGTTGCACTTAAGAATTATTTAATACTGTGTTGACTTATAAATTATTTAATGCTGTGTTGCCCTTAAGGTACTCAACCATTTATCCAGTAAAGTCATTTTATTCTAAAACTTAATTTTCAAACCTTTAGTTACTTAGATATTTTTGATTGCGCTAGTAAATGTACTGCATATTCTGAGACCGTATTATCTATCTATCTAGGAACACCACGCAGTGCTTTGAGAAACTTCTCGCAGCAGTCCAGAACCTCTCCGATGTCTCCAAAAGAAGCACGGAGACAGATGACAGAAGTGTTAAGCGTGTCTGTCGTCAGATGGAGGCCGGGGAAATACTACGACCGAGGACAATGAAGCTTTCTCTAACACACCGCAAGCGCATCGCTGCAGCAAAAGCAGCAGCGGAGATGAGGACTTCACCCGTCCCGGGTGCTTCAACGGCTAGCAGGTGAATAAACCTTTATTTAATGCTATGTTGTCATTAAGACACATAATCATTTACTGACGTGCATAGAGTTTTATATTTGTTTCTATCCAGTAAAGTCATTTTTACTTACTTTATTCTACTTATAAATTAGCTAAATATTTTCTTGGATTTTTTTTTTTTTGCTCAGGCTAGTAAACTGTGGTGTATGTTGTCTTTTATCACAACATAGAGTTTTATATTTGTTTCTATCTAGTAAAGTCTAAATGATAAATTTCAAACTTTAGTTACTTAGATTTTTTGCTCATGCTAGCAAACTGTGCTGTCTTTTATTCTAAAACCTAATTTTCAAACTTTAGTTACTTAGATTTTTGCTCAGACTAGTAAATGTACTGCATATTGCCTTTTCTGTTCTAAGATGAAAAAACATGTAAATGTACAGCATATTCTGAGACTGAATTATCTATCAATGTAGGGCCCCCACGGAGAGTGTGCTAACCAAGCCTCAGCCACCCACGACCCGTTCGTCATTGACAGTGCCGGCTACGCCCCTCAACGACCCCGTCAGTGCTGACGGCACCACGGCAATCTTCACAGGCGCTGGGTCTTCAGCTGCAGTCAGGTAAATGAAATTTCATTTGATGTTGAGCAGGTCTTAAACGGCTCAATCATTTACTAAAGCATATATAGTTTTATAGCCTGTAAAGCCATTTTACTTTCTTTATTCTGCTTATAAATTAATTAAATTTTAATTAGGTCTTTTGCTTGAGCTAGCAACGGTTAAATTCTTCCACAATCGAGTGTTTACTCTCGTGGAACATTTTTTCTCAGACTTGTACTGTAGGCAAAATTATACTAGCAGTGTGTGTGTGTTGTCTTTTATTACAACTGTTAAATTTTTCCACAATCGAGTGTTTACTCACGTGGAACATTTTTTTTTTTTCTCAGACTTGTACTGTAGGTAAAATTTCTATATATATACATATGTGAATAAATATATGATTTTTATTGGACAAACTATGTATAAAGAAGAATATTAGTAATACTTTAAAAGTGTGTATCTGGGGAAAATGTGATACTTTAAAAATGTAATACTTTAAAAGTATGTATCAGGGGAAAATGTAATACTTTAAAAGTATGTATCTGAGCAATACAGCATTATAACTTCAGTTCTAAGATAAAAAACGCGTAAAGTACTGCATATTCTGAGAATAAATTATCTATCTAGGTCTGTCGAGTCCTTCAACGTTCCAGGACCATCCACAGTCAGACCTGCTGCAGCACCTTACTACACCATTGTGAACACACGCCACTACAACTCCGCCAAGTTTCGCACACAATTTGTTTCAATGAGTGTGCGGCTTGGCGGAATGGAGGATGTACAGCCCCATAATTTCATTCCGGTCCTGCACGACTTGCACGAGCGGATGCTAGCCGACATTGTCCCCACAGGCGAATATAGCCACGTACGGCTATGCTTGCGCTCCCGGGATTTGAAAAACCCCGTCAACCTGTCCCTAATTCGGCGTAATGCCCTGACGGGTGAGAGATTCATGACGGCATTAGACAAAGTAGTGCAGTCAAATGAATCTCTCGGTCCTGGGAGCGAACTAGAATTTGACTTCGTCTGTGCGGACTTGGACAGGGTCGGCAGCGGCAATGATGGGAGACGTGCAGGGCCAAAGAAACGCAGCCTTGTTGACGTGCAGTCATTCGTTGCCAAGAAGGGGAGTGTAACGAAAATTGTAAATAGAGACGGAATCTGTCTTGCAAGGGCTCTTGTCGTCGCACGAGAGCTTTGCTTAAAAAATAAAGGGCTGGTGAACACGTATGTCCGAATCCGGGACTACCGCTGTCCTTTGCAGCGGCAAGAAGCCCATCAACTACATCAGGATGCAGCCGTACCAGAGGGTCCCTGTGGACTCCCGGAAGTACGTCTCTTTCAAGCTCACCTGACACAATTCAGGATTGTTGTGTATTCTGCTGATGACGCCTTCCTCCCCATCTTCATTGGTCCCGAAGGAGGGGACAACCTTTATTTGTTGTTTAGTGCAGGGCATTATGATGTGATTACCAAACCATCAGGGTTTTTTGGGGTTAGACAATTCTGCCACATTTGCTTAAAGGGGTTAAATACAGAGGGCCACGTTTGCAAGGGAACCTGCAACAGGTGCCTGTCAGTCGATGTGCTTCATACAGGGGAGCTGTTGCTTTGCACGGTGTGCTGTGTGTATTTGCGCGGGGCTGAATGCTTTCAGGCGCACCTGCTGAAGGCATGTCAGACACGGCGTCGCTGTGTTAAGTGCATTAGCATTTACGATCCCCTGAAAAAGCACGTTTGTAAGGCTGACACCTTAAAATTCGTCGAGCCCTGCAAAATTGATCCTGTCGGTCAGACCTACCTCTACTTTGACGTAGAGACTGTGCAGTGTGCCGACGGGTTGCTAAAACCGATACTATGTGTGGTCACATATCAAGTGGACGACGAGTGGGTCTATGCTTCATTCTCGGAAACGGACGCCTTTATGGATTGGATTCTGGCTGAAGAACGTCCTGGGGTTCAACGATTCAAGGACGCCACAGTCCTCGCACATAATCTGAAAGGCTTTGACGGCATGTTCATCATTAGTTACCTGTACAGAAAATTTTTAAAACCGGATCTCGTGTTCGATGGATCCAAGATTTTAGGTATATTTTTACCTGGCCTTAAAATAAGGTTCATCGACACGTTGTCCTTTATTCAGGCTCCTCTTCGATCATTCACGAAGACCTTCAACTTGGAGACGGTGAAAGGCTTTTTCCCCTTTAAATTCGTGAAGGAGGAAAATCTACAGTATGCAGGACCCATCCCTGATCGGCTTTTTTTCCAGCCGGAAGACATGGAGCCTGAAACTCTGTCAGTATTCAACGAGTGGTATGTCGCAGCAAGCCTTGAACCCTGGGATTTTCAACAGCAGCTTCTGTATTACTGCAAGGCAGATACAGAGTTGTTGCGGCGAGGCGCCCAAGCTTTCCGCGAGGAATTTTTAAATCTCACAGGCGTAGACCCATTTGCGCGTGACCTGACTATTGCCGGCGCTTGTCTTCGAATTTTCCGTGGGAAGTTTCTGCAAAAGAATACCCTCGGTGTGTGTCCCGCCCAAGGGTATTCGGCGAGTAACGACCGGCAGTCCTTGAAAGCTCTCGCATGGTTAGAGTATGAGGCTTCCAAGGACAACATCGTAATTCAAACTGCGCGATCACCCGGAGGTGAGTATAAGATAGGGCAGTACAAATTGGATGGCGTGTGCCACAGTACCCGTTGTTATTACGAATTTTTAGGTTGTTACTATCATTGCTGCTTGAAATGTTTCAACCCTGAAAAAATAGATCAGCGCACGAGAAAGCCATTTGGTCTGCTAAACACCCGGACCATGGATCGTCTTGAGACCTTGAAAGTGCTGATGAACGGGTACACATGCAAAATTATGTGGGAGCACGAATTCGACGAGTTGATGCGCAAAAACCAGTCCGTCGCATTAATTTATAAATCCGTCGAGCCTATCAGGCGTATAGGGGCCCGTGACTACCTCTACGGAGGGCGCGTGGAGGTGTTCTCCATCTTTGCATCGGTTGACTTAGGATGTAGCCTTAACTACGTTGATTACAACAGCCTGTACCCTTATGTTTGCAAGAAGGCTCCATTCGGTAAAGGTCACCCGGTTCGGATCACCTCCGATTTCGCCACGGACCTCGACCACTATTTTGGCATTGCACACGCCACACTGTTACCCCCCGACGGTTTATTCATCCCTGTACTGCCCTATAGGTGTAATGGGAAGCTGCTTTTTCCCCTTTGTAGGATCTGTGCGGATGGACAGCTGGCACCCCCTTGTCGGCACACCGTGAACCAGCGCGCATTGACAGGATCTTGGCCTACGTTCGAAATTTATGCTGCGATGCGTGCTGGCTACAAACTTCTCCAGTTCCACGATGTGTGGCACTTTAATACCATCCTGCAATACGATCCTACAACAAAAAAGGGAGGTGTCTATGCTGGGTACATAGACACTTTTCTGGGACTGAAGCAGCGCTACTCCGGGTTTCCCCCTGACGTGCAGACCGAGGAGCAAAAGGAAGCCTTCTGTGAGGCCTTCTTCCAGGCGGAGGGGGTTCGGATCCTCCCCTCGGAAGTTGAGAAAAACAACCTTAAGCGAACTCTTTCCAAGGTCTCGCTTAATTCGTCATGGGGGAAGCATGCGCAGAACATGAGTCGAACCCAGACGACCATTGTGAGTTGTCCTGTCAAGTACATGGAGCTCTTGACGGACGCATCGCTAGTCATCACTGACGTCGCTGTTATCAGTGATCAGGCCGTGCTTGTCACGCACAAGCCGGCGGAGTCTGCCACTCCAGCGAACACCCGTGGAAGCCTGATTCTCGCCGCAATGGTGACGAGTCACGCCCGACTAAAGCTGTACGAGCTTCTATCGAAATTAGATAGCCGTGCATTGTACTCGGATACTGACTCAGTAATTTATACAACGTCTCCTCGCGACACCTACACACCACCACAACATCCCTTTCTCGGAGGTCTCGTAGATGAAATTTCTTCAAAGTACGGCTCCGGTGTACACATCACTGACTATGTCAGCGCCGGGGCCAAAAGTTATGCCCTTCGGCTGAGCAACGGGGATGAAATTCTTCGCGCCAAGGGCATATCACTCACGAAGAAAAACCGGTGCACATACAATTTTGAACTTCTAAAATCCATGGTGCTAGGGAACTCCCCAACCAGCGAGACCTTCGAAGTCCCTTTCAATGTAATTCGTAATAAAGTGGATGGGTCACTTACGAATAAGCCCATGGTGAAAAGGTTTAAGGCTAACCTCGATAAGCGGTATCTCAGCCCGGGTTCGACTCTCACTGTACCTTATGGTTACAATGACCTGGGCCTGGATACCCTTATCCAACTCATGGATGAGTAAATGCACAGTTTTTATTTATTATTGCACACTAATGTATTATTGTAAACTAATTTATTATTTATTATTGTAAACTAATTTATTATTTATTATTGCATCTTCATTTATTATTTATTTATTATTGCATCTTCATTTATTATTTCAGTGTGCATAGTATTACAACTTTATTTCGTTGCTCACTTTATTTCGTTGCTCACCAATGTACATATTATTTCATTACACGCTTTATTTATTTCACTGCACACTTTATTTCAATGTTCCTAGTGAACCTTAGTATTTCACACGTAATGACCCAGCACTGAGGCGTCGTCAGCTTTTGAATTATTGTATTTAACTTATTGTATTTAAAACTACAGCGGATCTGTCATTGTTTTACTGTCCAGCATTGGATCTGTCATGTAAATTATTGTCTGTGAATTGTTTCAATAAAAAAGGTTTCAAAAAATCTGCCTCTTTATTACCTAGCTGAAACACACTACGGCAGGGGGGAAAGTTTTATCAATGACGTGTTCCGCCGTGCGAGAGCGGCGCATGCTGCCGCCATCCAATAAAAACCACCGGTGCATCCAAGCTTAGAGCGGTCCGAAGAAGGACCAATGAGAAGCCTGGATGCATCCGTGCTTAGAGAACTGCTCCAGCGAGACTGTGGAGCGCGGCACTGATAAAACTAATTAACTGAATGGAGTAGAAGAGTGAATGAAGCAAGAGACGCAAATATCAGTTTTACTTTCTTTTATTGGATATTTTGTAATGCACATTTTAAATACATGGGTTTTTTAACACAAATCTTCAAGCGCACAGGGCTTGGATTTTACAGAAGGTTTCAATATGCTGACCACTCGGATAATTTTCTTTTCTTACGTCGGATGGGTACAGCAATGTCTTTTGGCGGGCGCTCTTCAGCTATATGATTTCTGGGAATGTTGACTTTTAGTTCATGTGGAGTGTCAAGCTGTTTTGAGAATAACAAATAATTTTTCAAAGCAGTCAGATACTTTTCAGACTTATCGTCAGCATCACCAGACTCTAATATTTTCTTCATCTCTGAGTCCAAATCACATACTTTTTTTCTTATGTTTTTTCTCTGCACTGCTTTCACTGAAATCATTTTTTTCTAAATAACGAAACCAACAGGGGGAGGGCGGCAGTCAGCAGGGGTATAATGAACCCTGAACCACGCTGCAGGAGATGCTTCTTGTGGCGTAAAGATGCACGTTTGGACGCTAGACTCCTTATGACCGTCTTGTGCTGGCGTAAATTCTTTAATACTCGATGGGAGACAGGTATATTTCCTTTTAAGAAATTGGAACACACTTCACATAGAGCATACATCTGGGGGTCGGAGATGTGCTTCATCAGAGCTGTACGCTGCTTTCCCCCTAGCTTTGGTAAGCACTGAAGGAACGGACCTTGAGATTTAACTTTCATTTGGAACGTAAAGTATTTCGGGTTCTTCTGATGGAAGAATCTTTGCACGGAGCCTTTCACTGTCCAACGTTCTGGGATGAAGGTCAACACACAAATAACCGCAGGTTACCTGTGTAGCCAGTCTATAGGCATCCGTCAGGAGTTTAGATTGATGGGGGTACACTTGTCTCGCCAGGTGGGTTATTTGTGATGCATCCCGACAATTGCGAAATAAAAACATGTAGTGAGCGTTGAGCGATATAGTCCTCGAATGTCTTCCCTTTAAAAACAGATTTTGTAAGATCAGGACAATCGTGATATTTTTATGATGACCCCCTCGAATAAACAATTGTGATATGCGCTCACTGGCTACAGACTGTTCCATCAAGTCATCCAGTACCAGAAGTGTAGGTCTGTGAGGATCAAATTCCAGATCCGTAGGTAGTCCTTCATAAAATTCCACCGTTTTCTTGAAGGGTTCAAAGGCAGGCTGCCACTCACCGTAGCAGTAAACGACACGCTGGGGTGGGGGTTCGAATACTTGAGCTGCTTCTTTGATGAGTTTCAGAGTGAAAGTCGTCTTCCCACACTGTGAAGGTGCTGCAATTATAATATCTGAAGGAGTGCGGAGAGCCATCGCACCACCATGCAGTCGTTAAAGTCTACTCGACACGTGTAATCACGATGCAGTACTGTGGGAAGAGTCGAACCACACGATCTTTTAAACAGGAAATACAGACAGTGAGCCCCACAAGTGTCTCCCAGGGGGTCCTGCAGAGGTATCGAGGGGTGTAAGACGTGACGTATGCCTAGTCGACTATAGTATTCTTGCATGGAGGCATCGGGACTCGTACCCAGGGGATCAAAGTGATCCACTTGCACTCCTTTCTTGTAAACCGCTATCCAGTGGGTTCCAGGCAGGGAGGACGGATCGGTATTGTAGATAAACAAGGCTTCTGACTGATTGATTCTGTGAGGTAGTCTGTCACGGGGGAACACTCCGAGACTTGTGGGTAACATCGAAAGGATGGATTCTAGCTGATAGGAATTCATGAGCTGTAGTCAAACAGGACTTTACGATCCAATGGGATTTCCAACAAATTCTGGTACTCGGCATACAGGATCACAGTGACCGATGCGGGTAGCGGCTTGGCAAACTTTAATTCGACTCTCACACTCCCACTCTTTATTAAAGAAAATACTTGATTGCATTCACGCTGCTCGGGGGTCAATTGGAATCCGAATAATGTAAAACCTTCTCCATAGGCTTTTCGCGATAAGTTAATACCGCTATCGGATTTCCAGGCGTCCACAGCTTCCAATAATCCTTGGTAACAGCGGAGATAGCGCCCATTCGCAAAGTCGGGGGTGTAGGACTGATGATCACTGTCTATGTGAAGACTGATGTAGTTTAAGTCGAAATGTTGGAAGTTGAAGGGATTTTTTTCGTACGATCCATTCAGGCTGGTACTTTCCAGCATACCCAGTACAAGCCGTACAGGGAGCTGGCCGAGAAATAAATTGTCACGGTTCACACTCGTCAGGCCCGAAGCGATGGAAAACATACGTAAATCCGTTCTTCGCAGAGGGTACTTGGCACTCTCCGTACCCAGCAGGCGAGCGTGTGCAAGGATGACACCCGAAGTGGGTTTGACTTTACGCACGAAAAATTCAGCTTCGTGTATCTGTACTTTGTAAGAGGGGTCTGCTTCACCTGTCATGAGGCAGAATTCGGGTTTGGATCTCAGCAAACGCAGTCTCAGGTCGACTTGATTGAGTAGGTAACGATCTTGATTAAACAGGTCGGCGTGGATCCACGAGATGAGTTCGATACCTGTTGGTTTGACGTACCCCTTGCGTTGATGCCACCCCTCGTTCTCCCTGCTGGTCAGTTCCATTTTACCTGGGGTGTCGAGGTACCAGAGCGAGGTGCCTAGCTGACTTCGTGTGGCATCGGTCCCGTAATTCAATAGAGTCTCTAGATACGCCCTGTAGGGGTACAGGGTGTGAGAAGCACTCACTAGGTGATCATTGAGGAAGACGTCTACCTGGCTGAAGAGGGCATGGAAGAAATGATTGCAAGGGGCAATCACTTCCGACGGTGCTGTACCATCGGATTTTACAATTTTCAAGACGAGACGTAGGTGACATCGAGATAGATCGATGTAATCGTCCGTCCCCTTCACGATGAATTCGAGTGGTGCATTACCTTCCAGGGAAGCCACAGGTAAATAATTGACATAACAGCCTCTTTCTAATTGTGAGACAGTGGGTGGAACCAGAAACAGATCCAGTTCTGAATTGGCACAGTCGCCAGAATCAGCGTGAATTTTCTGAATGCTCATGATGAAAACACGTCCTGCACAGTACAGTGTCTCTTCACTTTATGAACCTTGGGATGCTGACGACGACGTTTTATTCCTTTCCCTCCCTGCAGCTTTGAACTGGCACGCTGCAAGAGGTCGGCACCCGCTTCACGGAGCCCCGCTTTGGCTGCAGATTTGAAGTTTTGCCCCTGGGATATCTCTGAAACGAACCGTAGCCCTCCCTTACGCAGGGTGGACAGCGCAGGTCGTACGAGAGGGCGTACGAGAGGGCTGATGAAACGTCCGATCCTAGCAAAGATGCTTCCTAGCCCGTCGCCTCTCTGATAACGAGGACCACGGAACACACCCTTCCCCGTTTGGCTCTTGTAGTAACTCACATAGGCATCTGCAGAAGGGGGAACGAATTTAACCCTCATGGCGGAAATGTAGCTTGACTAAAACTTTACCGAATTTAAAATGCAGCGGTTCTCCGGTGTCGGTACGAAGGAAGATTCTCACACTCTCGAAACTGTTCCTTGCAAGGGGGTAGTAATCAGGTTGCTGATACACTGCAACAATGGCTTCGTTATTACTGGTTCTGACGGCGGGGTTCACGACACGCAACAGTTCACCGTGAGTATCACCTAACAACTGAGGCGCAATCAGGTCTGAATACAAATAAATACCATACATTCCTCTGTTCATATCGATGGGATAGTCACCCAGGACTTTATTCAGTGGTATATCTAATTTAGTAATTCCTAGCATTTCTCCTAATCCAGGGTTCGATCGAGGAAATTTAATGTAATGCGACTTGTCTGTATCCATCAATACGGTGTGATCTGCCTGTTGCTTGAAACGGTAAGCTTTTCTCAGCCTGTAGGGTAGCATCTGGTTCATTGCATCGAATAACGATTCGGCAGTTTCGTATCGTCCGTGGGGTACCTTTCGTTCTTGGAAACTACCTGACGGGATCACGTAGAAATAACACTCGTCATCTATGTCGAAAGTTGGTGTATTGCAAAGTTTGCTGGCAAATCGTTGGTGGAAGGGTTTGTCAACTTCTCCCTCGCCGATACACAGAAGTTTACCGAAATTCGTTTTAGGAAACATCAGTCCGTACCCCTCACTCGGTTTGAATACCCAGTAACCGCCGTTATAGGAAACTATTATTTCTTTGGGGAGCTGTGTGGTGAGGACAGACAACAGCTCCATTCGAGTTATTTTACCCGGTTTAAGTTTGATTTTCCTGTATTCTTCGGGGGTGGAAGGAGAGTAATATTCATACGTGTCGTTAGAACCGTCCACATTGTACCAGCTCACAGGTAAGTGAACTTCTGCTAGTCCCACTTTCCATTTTCCGCTCAGTCTTAGGGGTTGTGCCAGACGGACTGTGAAATCGGTCTGCGAATTGTTCGGATAAATATTCTGACTAGCCGTGGAGGGGAGAGTCAGGTAGAAACTATCCATTTTTTAGGGATCCAGGAAGGCTTGGGGTATCCACGAAATTTAACCAGTGCCTTTTGACCTTTTCTCTCGATTATTTTCTCGACCGTGTAAAGTTCGGGTTCTGTCACTTTTTGAAGCTCCGATTTATAGAATGTGCCTTTCAACACTTCTCCCTCGGAATCCCTTATGACGTACACAGGGGGCTGTCGTTGTAATACCTTGTCGACTATAAATATTTCTTCGGTCCACAAATGTGTGCCTGCCTTCTTGAAAGGTGCTTTTACACTGGCTAGTCGAACTGTGTCACCCACTTTAAATGCTGGTTTTTCTTTTACTACAGTCGGATTGCGATAGAGTCGAACCCACACGACGTCTTCGTTGCGTAAGGTCACGTCCTTGGGGGCCATATCGTGTGCACTGTGAACGGTGGCATTGTATCCCCTTACAACACGCTGTAGCACATCCAGGTAGCGGTAGGTATTATTGCGTGTATAATATCTCCCCAGTCTCTCGCGTAGGGTACGATTCCATCTCTCCACCAAAGCTGCTTTTTTGTCGGAGTATGTAGCAAAGAACCGAATACCTTTCTTTTTCAGGAATTTCTGGAACACTCTGTTGGTAAATTCCGTACCCTGATCCGTATTTAAATTCATTGGGGATCGACCCTTGGAAAGGATTTTTTTGAAAACTGAGACCATTTCTTTCCCCGTTTTAGCCTTCATGGCCACCGCCCACCCGTATCTCGAGAACACATCGATGACTGTTAATATGTAGCGATACCCGTCATTGAAGCGAGTTAGATTTTTCACGACCATGAGATCGGCTTGCCATTGTTCGTCTAGCCCTGTGACGTAAACTTTGTTACGAGGGAACTTTCTGCGAACAGGTTTATGTAACGTGTAGGCAGGCTGCTTTTCTAACCATTCTCGGACGAGTTTGAGTGGTAGTCCCGTATTCTGTGCTAACTTTTTTACACTACCGAATCCTCTTTCGGGGTCGAAATAATGGGACTCCAAAGTTTTGTTTTCTGCTGCACCCAGACGTCGTACCCCACCAGGTTTTGCCATTGATGTAGTGAAAGTGTAACACCTGTCACTGTAGGAACGTCACCTATAAACTGTCTGATATCCACTGTTAAGTTGCACACACGAATTTTGTATTCACCGTCCAAGGCTTTTGACTCCCCACACTGAATATTTTTACTAGGAGCTACAAGTTCTAATACAAGTACGGCTATCGTTAACAATGTCACGATTACACTACCCACACTAGCTAACACCTTCTTTCTCCTATCCATACCAAGACTAAAATGACATAGGATGAAAAAGACAGACACATTATATAAGGTTACAATTATTTATTTAATTTATACATTTCATTTTTTGCCTCGTCGACAATAGCATTATATTTTAGATTGCAAACAAAACCAGAATCTACAAAATTCAATAGACCTCGCTTCCAGGCCGTATCCACAAATACCTGCGCTAAGGCATTAATGTCCAAGTCACCAGACCACCCTACGATAGTCGGTATTTTTTCTTCGGGTTGCAGTCCATCTAACGGTATCACACGCATAAGTTCTTGCTGAAAAATATTCACCAGCAGCAGGTAAACACAATCGGGACCATCGAAAACAGGACTCAGTAGGAAAGGACGAATGGATTCAGAATGTTCCATAACGGCTGTACGGAGTTGGTGATCTTTGGGGGTCCCGCACACGTTGTGCACAATGCGCATCACCTCGTCTAAGTGAATAGCCAGCGTGAACAACTGCGAAGCGTTCAATGTTATACAGCGTCTCACCACACGGAACTGTAGAGTTCTCTGGTCTGCAGATTCTTTGATGAAGTCGACACAGCGTTCACCACCTCCAGTGCGATACATGTAGGCACGTAAACCGTGCATCACGTACCATGTCTGTTGATCGGGACCGATTTTCACTTGGTCCTCTATGTGGGGTACCGCGGCACACAAAGCCTCCCATTCAGGTATGGAGAGGGTAACCCCTGCTGGTGTAGGGTAGATGAGTTCACCATTTTCATATTTCTTGTAGCGGCGTACGTGCACAGAAAACTTATTTTTGAACAGTGAGGGCACGACGTATACATCTTCACCGAGACACCACGCATCAGGATTGCTAGGCTGCATCGTGAACAATGCGGCACAGAGCACTCGCTCCCTATTTAACTAGAGAACCGCACCACCTGAGACGACCAATCAGGAACGAGCTGATAAGTAGGTGTTTGTTGAGACATGCTCTCGACGATCGATCCATCCGAAGAAAGCAGCTGTTTCTGCTAAAGAGCAATGGACGTCCTCTCCGGTGTGATATCCACATTCGAACTCAGAAACTTTGGGGAGATCACAATATTTGGGACAGCCGTAAAGTTCGAGATTAACACTGGGAAGATTTAATTGTTCCAAGAGAATTCTTTCCACAGTACCTCCTTTGTAACCCACCACAGTAGCTTCTTCAGTACGTGCAAGTTTGTAAACATATTTCACGATGTTAGGAACGTGATCTAACGACCACACCTTTTCTCGAGGCAGAGGATGAAAGGGTAGACCTATCACATATTTAGACACGTAGCTGGCTGTCCTTCTGTCTTTTACTGACAAAGGTTGGTGCTGTCGAAGATTGAAACGATAGACACCACATTTCCCATTCCGAGTTGCATATCCAAGTTCACGCACTAGGAAACGACCATTTACACGGAAACCGTCGAGGTCTAGAACCATACAGATGTTTTGCATAGTTGTACTAGTTCAAGTATCTGGAGATGAAAACACTTGACGTCTTCACACTGGCAGGGTCTACAGACGTCTCTGTCGTTTACGCCTCAGAGCCTGCACAACACTCTGCGGTAGTCCCGGGGGCCAGGTTTCGGGCGGCTTCATCACCAGAGGTCGTCGCAGCCTTCGAGGTGGTGGCGGCGTAGTGTCCTCCACGACAACAGCCCGTAGCATCGGACCACCAATCCCAGGTCGCGGCAACATCTTAATAGTGACGGCCGGAGGTGGTGGTGGCGGCGGAGGAGGTGGCACAATCACAGGTCGACGTAGCAATCGACGAATACGCGTTCGAAAGTGTTGTGGATCGCTCTCGTAGCCGGAGTCTACATCACTCGTCCAATTATGACCAAAATCCAAGTCGTCGTCGTCGTCCATAACGTGTAGCTCAAAATAAAAGGCCAAACCTTTTTTCAGCGGTTATATACAGCCAGAACCGTGACCTTTACACATCACCCCATCGGGTAAACGCGTGACACGTAGCAAAGTACACAGTCAATCGTTCCATGCAATTATTCTGAGACTTGCATCAGCCGAG
Source organism: Ryuthela nishihirai (assembly GCA_038380435.1). Taxonomy (NCBI): domain Eukaryota; kingdom Metazoa; phylum Arthropoda; class Arachnida; order Araneae; family Heptathelidae; genus Ryuthela; species Ryuthela nishihirai. The sequence goes on along the minus strand of JAWZYU010000017.1, from coordinate 87,625,224 downwards.
TGGGGCCTTAAAATGGTCAACCAGAGGGTTTTTCATAAGGGGGAGGGCTTAAAATATAGGTAGGTCGACCGTGGGGTCCGAAAACGAGAAATTAGACTTAAAATAAAGGGTTTTTTGGGAAAATAGTACTTCTCCCTGTCAACAGATGGCGCCAGGAGGGTTTTTAATAAGGGGGAGGGCTTAAAATATAGGTAGGTCGACCGGGGGGTCCGAAAACGAGAAATTAGAGTGAAAATAAAGGGTTTTTGGGAAAATAGTACTTCTCACTGTCAACAGATGGCGCCACTGAGGGGGAAAAGGGGGGTGAAAGGGGGGTTTAATAAAGGGGGAGGAATTATTAATTATTAATAAAGGGGGCGTGGCCTGTTACGTAATGATTATGTAATAATTACGTCATGTTACGTAATGTTACGTCATAGGGGCGTGGCCTGTTACGTCATAGGGGGTGTGGTCGATGACGTCATAGGGGGGGGAAAGCACTGTGCAAAGGGGGATCCGTAGAATGGCAACAAACTACTGATGGCGCACTTGTCACAGAATTCGTATTCACTTCAAAGGAAGATAAGGGCGCTAATTTACCTACTCAACAACATTGCCGCATTCCTATCTTCCTTTGAAGCGAACACGAATTCAGTGACTGATTGCACCATCGATATGCCTTACTTTTATTTTCTACTGACCCTACCTGGTCTAGTATACCTCACTACTAAGAGCAGCGGGACATGTCTTTGTGTAAGTGTAAGTTGTCTGTTTGTGCTGTGTAAGTGTCTTTGTGTAAGTTGTCTGAGAAACCAGGACAAACATAAAGTAACTTCTAGGCTATCTCCGTACCTTGCGTAGAGAAGTGCCTTGTTCGTTTTTACCAAAAAAAATACATTTTACGACACATATAGGAAAAATCGGCATTTTTAAATTTTAAGATTTATGTTTTTCTAAATGCGAATGTTTTGCAGAAAGCCAAAGTTTTTACCAAATTTGTAATACATACAAATATAAATAAAAACAACAATAAAAATTTTGCATTTACTTTTGTTACATTATATCGAGAAAATCTGATTTTCTCGATATAATGTAACATCTGATCCCATTAGCAGAAATTTTTTAACAGCGCGCCTAGAAATCTCACTATACCCTTCTGTTAAGTTGGCCTAAAGCATGTTAAAAAATAATAGCAAATGTTCGTTTTAAAGTTGAATCACTACCAATATCTATAACAGTGAAGTTTTCCGCAACATTTAACGAAATCTAGTTTGAAAACCACTATTCTACAAGATTACTTCTGTGTCTTATTATTTCCCATTAGTAATATTTCGATTAACGAAATAGTGGTTTGAAACAAGATTACATTTTCCGAATCCGAGTACCACTTCGAGCAAGCTGTACTATATTTCTGGTTGTTGTTCTCTATATTTTATGGTCACCAAGTATGTATTTTCGGAAAATAATATACTTTACCGATAACGTTTCCCCAGAAGGAAATCTGCAATGCAAAGCTGACGTTTTGTCACGTAAAATTACTTATCATTGTGTAACATTAGCTTTGGCCTTACTTTAAAGTTTATTGCAGAGCGATTACAATAACTTTAGATTTAGCTCTGGAAAATAGTCTTGCGTGAAAACTGTTGGAAAATACATCCTTTTACATGTCACGTACGAAGGAGCGAAAACCTTATACTGCTGGTCTAAATTAGCATTTCTTAAATCGTCGCTCGAAGGTGTTTGGGAGAAAAAATTCTTATTTGATTTAAAAAACATTTTTCGATCGTATTGGCAGGCTTCGCGAAAACTGTTAAGCCTAAAGGAGGATCACAATCTAAAATGTTTGCGAAGACGCCTATGTAAATATTTAAATGCAAATATAAATTTCAGTGTAAATATTTATGCTTTTTTTTCATTGCTCTGGCTGCTTTAGAGGTGACGTAAGTGCGATTCAAAAGAAATATCACTAAATTTAATTGTTTTTAATACTTAAATCTAGTCATGTTTCTTTCAGTTCATAAAATGGTATTTTCAAAAAATTTAAGCATTAATATAAAAGAGTAAAATATTCAGTAATACTTGGCACATCCATGTTCTCTTTTTTTTTCTCGATCACATACGAATAATGAATTTGGACTAGGAGACAGTGTTTTTTTTACATTGCCACAGTATAATATCATAAGATCACAGTAACAAGTATAGAAATTTTGATATTTAAAAAAAAATAACCAATTGGTACCTACAAATCACAAAAGAAAACACACAAAAGTAGGTGCCATCCTTTTCGACTAGAACACGCTGAGAACAGAAACTCGGATTGTGTGAGCTTTTCTACGGGCCCGAATTCGGAAAACTGTATATATTTCACATAGTCACACTATTCACATTCATTTTCTTCAACCAAAAAAAGTTGGAGAGCGCACTACGTTTGCAACTATGCATAATGTGTCGTATACGGGAATCTCCACAGAGAGCAATTGCTTTGTTGCTATGGCGACACAGCTGCTTTGTGGAATCCCAAGGACATTCAAGATAGAAGAGAGCGATGCATAGATTAAAACCAATGATTCTCTTTATATTATCTGTTTTCGGTGTAAATAACTGTGGAATAAAACTAAAGAAAAATATGCATATATTTTTTAGAAATATATTAAAGTACTATTTTAAACTAGAAAGTAAATTTACCTCTGGTGAATGTGGATCGAGTGATTGTTTTAAATAAAAGGATTGAATCATTTTATTCAATTAAACATTAAGATTACATTAAAGCCACTTGTGTAAACCACTGTGATGTGCTTACTATAACTCCTATATCTGCCCTAAAAGACTGAAATGCATTTCCAATGACGATATCACTTTCTCAATTCAAGTTTGAAACGTATATAGGGCGTGAAAGCAGATTTATTTTACCAACTGATAAAACTGCTGACTATACATTACTTCGAAATTAATGTGAAATTAGTAATTGCATTATTCCTAATTTTCAAACTTCTTTTTGAAAAATCTCCTAGAAAGATGGAAGTTTATGAAAAATAACCATTTATTCCCTGACAAACTGCACTATCAATAATTTGCAGTTTTCCTTACGTCATAAAATACACTGCTTGTCAAAAGGTCTGTAGATGGTAGATAAGTAGTCACTGGAAAGAGAGCTATGCTCCAATCCCCTGTGATGATGCATAGAACCGGTCAGACCCAGCACCTAATATCCGACCCCGCCTTCTCGTGGTGCAGGCCGTTAGTACCTTTCAAAAGAGAAACTGTCTTGTTGAAGTAAAGGAAGAGGAGAGCTGCCAGATTATTGTGGCCTACTGTTCTGGACAACTATGGCTACTTTTCTTTTTTTTTTCTGCCCTGCTGAGGAGTGGTCAACTACACAGGGTCCTGGTGCTGACCATATAAACCTATTGGAATGGACTGATATAAGGCTCTGAGCTTGATTATGAATCCTGAATTTTCTGCACTGCTGTGTTTCTGTGGAGAGAAAAACTTCCGCTATGTTTTATGTTTGTTTGTGGGTTGATAGCCCAGAGTGAATAGATTCACAGGATATGTTTATCAGATGGTGGATAATCCTGAGCAGAGGTCATCGCATGCACCTGAACTCTTTGTTTCTACGGGTATCGTCAAATTCTACATTGGTGGAAGTCTTCCACTGTAGATGGCTTCAGCCTTTAGTGGTGGGGGAACGGGTCTTTGCCCCATGTCTGCGATTAGGAGACTGTTTGATATTGTGGGCATTTCCTCTCTCAATAAACATAGTTTCTTTAAACATCCCACTAACCATTTTCTCTCCAAAGGTAGTTGGAATGTCAGGCATCTGCACAGTGTATATTCTCTTGATGTCCTCACAAAAGAATTCCACCATTATAATTTAGATATTCTCGGCTTGCAAGAAACCAGATGGACAGATAAAGGTCAGATTCAGAAAAATAATCTTAAATTTCTCTTTTCATGGAGGAACGATAATAAGCATCACCAAGGCGTGGGTCTGCTTCTCAGCAGACACGTTAGTGATGCTCTTCTAGGATATGAGTGCATTAATGAAAGGTATCTTACAGCAAAATTTCAAACAAGCATTAAAGACTGGAATGTTATCTGCTGTTATGCCTCCACTGAGGATGCTGATAAGGATGAGAAGGATAGGTTTTACGGACAACTTCAGGATATTTTGATTCTGTCAAGAAAGGAGATATTACCCTTGTTCTAGGTGACTTCAATGCCAAAGTTGGTACTGACTCTGACTTTTAGGGAGGAGTGATAGGCCCTTTTGGTATTGGTAGCTGCAATGGGCAACGTCTCCTACAGTTAAGTAAACTCAATGGTTTCAGAATAACTAACACTTATTACAAACATCGCAACATACATAAGTACACATGGGTTTCACCAGATGGGCTGCATAAGAATATGATTGATTACATGTTAATTAATAGCAAATGGGCTAGTTCTGGTAAGAATACCAGGTCATATAGGGAAGCTGAAATTGGATCTGATCATTACCTTGTTAAAAGTGTCTTGCAACTTAAACTTAAGTGTTGTGCTAGGATTAAAAAATTTACCTTTAATACTAAAGCTCTGAAAGACAGTCATGATTTGCTTACTACTAAAGTTGCGGAAGAATGGGATCATTTTAAACAAGCTTTTTTGGAAACTAACAGTATTCTTTTAGGAAAAAAGGAGCAGAGGAGACAGAATTATTTGAGTGATAAGGCACTTGAGCTTATTTCGGAAATGAAGAATTGCAGGAATGTCCTTAATGAATATCCAGTAGTCCTAATAGAAAGCATTACAGAGAACTTAATAAACGTGTAAAGGGTCAGTTAGCTGCTGATAAGAATCTTTCGCTTGATGGCTTGGCTGACAAAGCTGACGAAGCAATTAGACAGCCCAACAGCAGAGAGCTGTACCATTTAGTTAATGTTTTGTGTGGTAGAAAAGGGACAGGTATACAGGGATTGAAGAATAATGAAGGTAAGGTTATAGAAAGTGAGGATTCTGTCATGGCTAGGTGGGCTGAATATTTCAGTGATGTTCTAAATAATGTGGTTAGTTCTACTCCCATTGTTTGTAATGATGATAGATGCATTGGCGGCTTTAATGTTGGCCCTATAACACAATCTAAAGTTATTTTGGCTATTTATAAACTTAAACTACATAAATCCCCAGGGGTAGATGAAATCACTACAGAAATGCTCAGAGCTGGGAATGTTTCGGTTCCACCTTGGATAAATGAAATTTTGAATAAATTTTATGATAAAGACATGGTTCCTAAGGATTTTACCAGAGCTATTGTTATCCCTATTTTCAAAAAAGGTGATCGCATGGTAACTATAGGGGTATCAGCCTACTCTTTGTTCCAGGTAAAGTTCTTTCCATGATTGTGCTTAATAGAATTAAGAATCTGGTTGACAGTCAATTGCGTGATGAGCAATGTGGATTCAGAAGTGGTAGGGGATGTGTGGATCAGATATTTTCACTTAGGCAGATTCTTGAGAAATGTTTAGAGTTTCAGAACCTTTGGTTGCTAGCTTTGTTGATTTCAAAAAGGCTTTCGACTCTGTTGATCGTCACAATTTATGGTTGATTGTGAAATTATATGGTATATCAGACAAGTGAGTTAACATAATGAAAGCTCTCTATAATAACACTAAATCATGTGTGAGAGTTGGTAAGGCTTGTAACAATTGGTTTAGCATTACTTCTGAAGTTCGACAAGGGTGCATTTTGTCTCCTGTTCTCTTTAGTTTGGTTATTGTTTTGTATTGTATTGTTATATGTTATGCGAAATTCACTGCAAAGGAAAGACTTTGGCCTTAAATGGTCTGGAGATACCAAAATTTCTGATTTGATTATGCTGATGATTTAGCCCTTTTGGCAAATGATGTTAATGAGATGAACTATTTCATTCGAGCTGTTGATGAGACTGGTAGTAGAGTAGGTTTCGTTAAAAACAGAGAGAAAACTAAAGTGATGAAAATTGATCAGGCAGGCTGTGATTCAGTTAATTTGAACGGTTGCAGTTTTGAGCAGGTGTCACAGTTTAATTATCTTGGGAGCTATGTAACAGATACTGGTGGTGTGCGGCATGAGATTAACAGACGGATAGGGATTGCTGCCGGGACTTTTAAGAATCTGAGAGTGTAGAGAAATAGGCGTATACACCTAAAGGCTAAACGTGAACTGTATAATAGTTTGGTTTTTTCTAGGTTTAGTTATGGTAAAGTGGACGCTTTGTAAACAAGATAACAAGAAACTAGATGCTTTTGATGCTAGATGTTTGCGCAGATCTTGGACATTAGATGGTTCAACTTTGTAAGTAATGATGAGGTTTGGCAAAGGAGTTTGCAACCTCCTTTAAGCAGCATATTGTGCAGAGAGAGACTCCGTTGGTTTGGTCATGTTGCCCGTATGGATAATTTTTGATTGGCGAATAGGGTTATGGACAGTGTGCCTAAAGGCCTCAGAAAGAGGGGGAGACCTAGGATGCGGTGGACAGACAATGTCAAACAGGACCTTGTTAGAATTGGTATGCAGTTGCCAGATGCAGTACATGTAGCCCAGGACAGATATGCTTGGAAAACTAAATTGCACGGTCTGGTTGGACCTCTGTAGCCCATGGCCGCTTGAGGATGATGATGATGGTGTCAAAAGTTAAGCAAGGATAAAAAAAAAACTTTTCCTAGAGATAAATATATTAACGTACAGAGGTACTCTAATGTGAAATTTCGAAACACCTACATGTAGATCCCGTATAATGTCACGGAATATGCAAAACGAATGCCTTATGAATGGAGTACTTTTATAGACGATCGATCATTTCAAACCGAAATGTGCATTGTCAGTCTGAAATAGCCGATTGTTTCATGATGCCTGAAAGAAAACGTTTGGACGCCTCAAAAAGATGTTGAGCATTTGGAAGATTGAGGTCCGTCAAACAATCACGGAGGTGGCCATATTCTTTGGTGTCCACTAATTAGTTATCTCAAGGTTATGAGAGCAATGCCAAGAAATCGAAACCGTTATCATAAGACAAAAAGTGTTCAAGAGCGTCCTAGAGATACAACCCTTCAAGACAATCACTATATTGGACTACTGTCCCGACGAGATCAACGACATAACTCGTACGTTAAAACTTAAATACAACAACAAGAAGGAAAGTATTTGTCTGAACTGTGACCAGAAGGCTTTGGGTTGGGTTATTTTACCTCTGAGCGACACTTTTTTTGCAGACCATGGCCTAAATGGCCAGGTCACAAGGATCCCGAAGGCTCAGAGAAGGTTGGGGAAGGGAACCCATGGAACAGCTGTTGGGAGACAGATGGTAGCCTCCCGTCAAGGCCATCCAGCGTGTTCTTTAACGTGCACAGGGTATGGCTCTCCCGCACACGGTACCACGGCTTAACGTCCCATCCGACGGACGGCGGCCTTTCCAAGCCCATCGGTGTCCCCTACTGACTATGGGCAGGGCAGGGAGTTTTGTGGAGATAAATCTCAACGTTGATCCAGCTGGGACTCGAACCTGGGAATTGCAAATTACGAGTCTGACTCGCTACCAACTGACATGTATATAGTCTGGACCAGAGAACAATGCAATCATATCCTGTTTACACACGAATCTAGATTTTCTGGAAAAACGGGAGCAGAAGTGTACTGATAGGGAGAGAGGTGGGAACCCACAACCAGCCCCATGAATCGTGGTGGAGGTCTGACTGTGTGGATGGGTTTTCATTCGGTGCCTTTATTGACTTCCATGTGTTTGATGGAGGTTTGGTAAATACTCCGATATATCTGGATGAGATTTTTGTTATCTATGTCAAGCCGTATGCTCCCGCAATAGGTGATGATCTCCTCCCAATAGATTATAATGCCCACCCTCACAGAGCAAAACTAACCAGCCAATGTCTTCAAAAAGAAGGTATTCAACAAATGTACTATCTGTATTTCTTCCAGATCTCAAAGTATGATGTATTGCCACCCTTCAACCCCTTCCCCAAACTCTCCAACTGCTCTTATTGCTCAGTAAGATTTATTCCCTCCCATTTGCCTGATATTTTTATTGCGGGCATTAAGCGATAGTGTTAGGCCTCCATTACTGATAGAAGGGAGGTCACATTTCCCACTGACTATATATATTTTGCATCGAAAACCACTCTTTCGTCAGTACTTTCCTTTTTTCGTTGCGTTAGGGTATATTCGTATATAAAGAATTCGGGCCCTAATTTTCATGACTTAACACTATATATATATTTCTGTGAAATTCGTATGCATTTGTGCAAATATTTTAGTAGATATGCCTATTTTATTGATCCGTGCTTAACCTTTGAGGAGTAACTGATAAACAAAAACCGAAGATTATGTATTATCTTTCACATACACAGTCGTATCAGAATAATATGACCACCTACCATACATATACTATGGTAGGTGATCATATTATTCTGATACGACTGTATATTTCGTAGTAGCTGTGGGCTACCACATAATATTTTCATGTGATTATCAATAGGATACGGTCGTCCATAAAGAACGTAATGCTCTTCCAGGCGAATACCTTCATCCCTCTTAGGCCAAGTAACGCTTTCCTCCCCTCCTCCTATTATATAACGCTTATTTTTTTTTGTGAAAGTCTAAATTTTTTCATGATAATAAGCATAACAGGTGAGTGTTACGATAATGGTAGTTTATTACACATTATAATAAATCAGTTTATATTTGTGATCAGAAAACGTTAAAAAATAATATTTCAATAAAGACAGCATTTTATCTTTATTTAACGCCTCCTACGAAAAATCCACTCCCATATATATAGAAATCTAACAAAATCACTACATCACCTATTCCTCATCTACCTATTATTATTACTATGGGCGAAGTCTAGATAAAATATTATGCATATTATGGAGCACACTGAAAATATTGACTGCGGACAATTGTATCTTCAGAAAGAATAAAATCAGACCATGAAATGCTTTATTTACAGATGCCTTTAAAACTTAAGTTTTTTGGAAACCAAAAGACAGAATTATAATCTAATATGCTATCATAATTTGATTTACACTATGCAGAGCCCTAGGATAGCGTGCAATATATATATACTGGCGGAAATTGAAAAAAAGAACACCATTAACAATTGAAGCGTAATCTATGAGATTTATTTAGTAGAAATAACTTGTTGAGAAAGGGCAGTGATCACACGTGTGAAGTGATTCAATGTTTATTTTACCTTTTAATGAGTATTACATTTTAATGAGGCACATTTTGATAAAGTGTTGAACCTCTTCGAGCAGCAATACAAGCTTCCAACCTGGCATGCAATCGGTCGTACAAATGCTGGATATCACGCTGGGGGACACCATTTCATATGCTTTCAACTTGGATGCGTAATTCACCGATGGTCGTTGCCTGCCGCGGCCCACGGAAGAGTCTTTGTCCAATTCAGTCCCAAACATGCTCGATTGAGACAGTCCGGAGAGCATGCTGACTAAGGGAGTTGGTGAACAGCCTAAAGAGCATGTTGGCGGAGAGCATGTTGGCGGGCATTATCCTGCTCGAATATCGTATTTGGGATTACACTCAAATATGGCAGGACAACCGGTTGTAAGATGTCGCTGACGTGCGCATTGCTATTCAGTGTACCCTGTACAAACACCAGACACGTACGAGAGTGATAGCTAATCTCTCCCCACACCATGATGCCCGGCGTGGGCCCTGTGTGTCGCTGGCAAATGCACGACGGAAGAAGCCGCTCACCTTGTCGACTTCGGATGCGTAAACGACCATCAGACGCTCCTAAACAGAATCGGCTTTCATCACTGAAGACCACAGACTGCCATTCTTCCCTCCAATTAACTCGTTCTTGACACCACTGCAAACGTGCTCGACAGTGATGAGGTGACAGTGGTAACCATGCTCGTAGTCCTGCTTCCAAAAGACGATTGCGTATCGTTCTTGTAGACACCCTTGGTATGACAGAGGATCGAATTTGTGATGCCCTTGCCATCCGCTTTGCCACCGTCGCCCTCCTGATACGCCGATCCTCTCGTGCGTCCGTAATTCTGTGTTGCCCTGAACCATGTCTGCAATATGCGAATGCTCTTCTGACCATTGAGGCTACCATTGATACTACTGCCGATACCTCTCGTCCAACGCGGTGTGCAATTTGACGAAAAGACCAACCTGCTTCCTGAAGACCCGCTATACGACCTTGCTCAAACTACGCTAACTGAACAAAAGTTGTGTGCCTGTGTCGTCCAGGCATAGCTTCTCCAAAGAGCGCTGAACAACACGAAACAAGACGAATAACTTCTTTTTTCACGCTCTAGTCCTTAAATACGCGCTGCATGTTTTCGTCCTTAGTGACGTCTTATTTTAAAAGTGACTATTTATTTTAAAATCAGTTTAAACAAAATTATTTATTCATAAGAATATTTTTAAAATAATTGAGAATAATTTAAAAATTACAAGATTTTTAAAATTGAGTAACTACCAGATGAATTTTCAGGAATTTAACTATAATAAAAACCTCTAATATTTTTCAAAATAAGGGCTTTCCGTACTGCAGTGTCCAGGCCTGTTGTATTGAAGTGGACTTGGCCATACCTAGCCTTTAAATAGTTCGTTTCATTGTATAAAAAATTGATCCTCACTATTTAGAACCTCACGAGCTGTCACTGCCTATAACAGAAGAATAATGCGCTGAAGTTTGAAAATTTTAAGTTCTCCTGTATTAATTTTATGTTGAACAGTTTTATTATTTACTTTCTTTGTAACTGTAACTTCTACATTCATCCTAGTGAACGAATGACCAAAAATATTTACAAAGTACATATGTATGTTCATTGTTAATTGGGGAAACCAAATTCCTATAAGTTCAAGGATTGGCAATACCGATTTGCAGCCACACGTAATTTCGTAGTAATTACCTGTTTACCTGTCGTTTTTTCCAAGTGACATTTCATATTCGATGACTTCTCATTCTCTAAAATCACGACCAATGCAATCGTATAAGCAACATACGAAAGGAATCAATCTAATCCATCAACTACTAAATCTATCAAAGCCGGTGCATAACACTTAAATACAGTTTACAATTGACATTATTATATCGAAAAAAATTCTATAACTCAAGCAATAAGGTAGATATTGGGAGGAATGGTTAAAAAAATTTAAAGGGCCGAGATTGATGTAAAAATTTTGCCATTTTAAGCAAAAAACGTTTGCTTAGGATAAAAAAAAATCTTTACACCAGTCTCGTTTAACGTTGAAAAAATGAGCTTATTTTTTGCATTCTTAGTACGAGTTTGTTGCTGTTCTTGAAGTAGTAAATAAGGACAAAGAAAATAAATTTCTTTGACATTTGAAATGCAATGTAGTTGGGACAAAACGTCATGTTCTTTAGAGCAACTGACAAAAGAGCACAAGAATAAAAGCGGTGCAAGAATGGCGCAGGCTCAACAGAAAACATTTCATTCATTTATTGTATATATTAGCCGTTCCATGGCGGAGTGGTTAGCACGCTTGGCTAGTGATCTAATGGACCTGGGTTCGAGCCCCGGGGGTAAGGCATGGATGTGTGTGTTGTTTTTCTGCTGAGGTCCTGCCATCCTCACAGACCTTCTACTATGGCATATAAACTGACAGGCTCCTGTCAAACCTCTATGGCAAGCAGCTGCTTGAGGGGGTATTCATTTTTATTTTATTGTATATATTGCTTTCTAAGCAAATTTTTGCCATTCTAAACAAACGTTTTTTGCTTAAAATGACAAAATTTTTACATCACGTCTTAAGTGATATTGATTCATTTTTTTCTCATTCATGCATATAAAGATGGGTTTGAGGACGAAATATTTCTTCAAAGCAGCAGAATTCGCAGATTGTGAAAAAATATCTTTCTTCTTTCAACACTGAGAAACCAGTTCATTACATCAGATTCTATATTTTTAATTCATTGTAATAAATACTAATAAATTAAGATAATCATATTCTAAAATGTGTTTAGGGATGGATCCTTTTAATTTTAGAGCATTTGATAATCCGTTTTCGATTACTGGCATCACTGCGAAGTTACAATGTCTTCGTAATGGAATAATTTTTGGTTCTGTACTTTTGCCAATAAATATGATATACAGTAATATATATATAAGTATATGCCATATGATACTACAAGACTGAACGGATTCTAAGGGTGGAGAAAGGGAGTTATGCTCCCCGCTTTGAGAATGCTAGTAGGGTTAACGAAGCCCAAAGGATTATTAAACTTCTCAGTTGTACATATTGCACTTATTTTTCATGAAGTTTTTTTAAAAACCTATGAAAAGTGGAAAATGTTGCACTTCTATGGAAATATAGTCTCTTGCACCCCCACCCTTTATTTGTTTCAATATCTGGAGTTGTTGGGTTGTTTTACCTCTGAGGGGCACTTTTTTTTTTGCACACCATGGGCTAAATGGCCAGGTCACATGGACCCCGAAGACTCAGAGAAGGTTGGGGGAGGGGACCCACTGGAACAGCTGTTGGGAGACAGATGGTAGCCTCCCGTCAAGGCCATCCAGCGTGTTCTTTAACGTGCACAGGGTATGGCTCTCCCGCACACGGGGCCACGGCTTAACGTCCCATCCGACGGACGGCGGCCTTTCCCAGCCCATCGGTGTCCCCTAATGACCGTGGGCAGGGCGGGGAATTTTGCGGAGATAAATCTCAACGCTGTCGCAGCTGAAACTCGAACCTGGGAACTACAGATTATGAGCCTGGCGCGCTACCGACTGAGCCACCCCCGCCCCCAATATCTGGGGCTGATATACGATATTACTGTACAAAATAGAACCATTACTGCTTTTCCTATAAGCATTAGAACTACTATGCATTCATCGAATACTCTCTAATGGCTGAAGATTATTGAGAGTCCGTTTTTTCGAGGCAATAAAGTTAGATTAATCCCTTCAGCCCGGTCACATTACAATGTACACTATATTTTAGATTTTTTTTAAACACAGGAAGAGATGTCTGTGGTCTTGCAATGTTTCAAAAGTGTAGACCAGTTTTTAGTCTACAAGAATGGACTGGAATCTGGCGACACCTATGGATGTAATAGAAACTACATACAAAACATTGAAGAAAACTGTGCCTGACACGTAATATGAACTGTTTTGCTACATTTCACAGGGTCAGTCATCTGATGTGTTTATCCTAAAAAGTGCATAAAAATTACAATTCTTTTCTTTTCTTTTCCATTTTACTCCTTTGTGAGAATTCACAGAGATCAGAATTTCGCAACTTGATTCAGTATTTATATTAAATGTTAATGATGAATTTCAGTGAAATGATATTTAAAATAATTTTTATATATTAAAATAATATTCTTGTTCTTTTGATCAAACCCACATTTAAACGGAAACATTTTTTCATCTATAAATAACAATTCGGGTCTGAAGGGATTAAGATCAGAGGGGATTATACATTTGTACCATAGTTACCAGAGATAATTACTTTAAAAGGAACTTTCTTTCACATCCTGTTATTTGGTGATTCTACAATTTCAGTTCTAATGGGGAGGGAATAGGAAACTCACCCCGTTGTATTTAACGCAGGTGGAGTCTCTTGCCATCTCTCCTTTGCCGCATTTCCTTTCGGGTCTGTGCAGTTTGCATTCGCTCCAATTACCGTATTGCCACGCGAACATTTCTAAGTCTTCACATTGGACGACCTCTTGCAAATGGGGACATGGTCTACCATCGACGCTTGGTTCTACCAAAAGATTCCTTTCTCGCTTTCTGAAGCCTAAAAGGAAAAAAACTGCCGTCAGCTGATGAAGCAAAATTATAAAAGAAAACCAACATCAGAAAAATCTACGGTTATTTAGAAAATACAAAACGTATAAAAATCATTCACAGAGAACAAACTATAGCGGAATGCATTAGTAGAGTACTATTCAATTTTGTGGTCTGAATTTAAACATTAAATGATTACTCTGCAATGCAGTATAAGACATCACATATAAGGATACACATCTGCAGTGAACTCATAATGGAATGATAATCCCTTACACCTTCGGAATTCGTTTGCTTGTAGTAGGGCTTCGTGTTAATCAGCCACTTTGCAGTGCTGCACTCCAGTTTGTCTGCATTTCGTTCCTAAGCATCCCTCCACTGGTCTTCTGTTCAGTGGTGTTTTGCGTTGTTCGAAGACGAGTCTACGAAGTTTCGCCCCTTATTTCGTCCCGACGACGTTTCGTTCCAGTGATCTATGTCACTTCGTCCCAAAGTTCGTATTTTCGTATATATATTATTTAATAGATAACTTTAAAATTAAATAAAGTTTCCCATTTATACGTTGGGTATTAAGTACAAATTTTTTTGTATTTTCATTTTGACCGAATATAAAGGTGAGAAAAGAATCAGAATAGATTTACAGTTTCAATAATTAGAAATCCGTTGCGAATTGTTAAATTACAGAACTATACAGAATCCGACTTCATGTAATTCCACTTTAATAACTCGTCTTCTATTCAAGTAACATAACTCATTAAATTACTGAATAAATCACACAGCGGTCTAGTAGAACTGTAATTAGCTTCGTACACTCAGAAACAAGTCGAACTGCTAAATTTTGATGCTTACTAGCTCTTGTGTAATTAAGCAAGAATCTGCATATTCACCACATCTTGCACTATGCGATTTTCGGTCAGTTCCAAAAATTAAAAAGGAAGTTACTGAAAAGCCTTTTTCAATTTTGACCTTGAAAAATGAGTTCATTCAGATTTGCGGAGTATTCCCCAACAGGAACAAAGCTTTCCTGAATTGGCGTATACTTATGAAACTTTGCATAGATGCTGGAGTGGAGTACTTTGAAGGACAGTAAAAGTTTCGTTGAGGAAAGTGCAATGGTTTTTGCTCTGCCGATGATCCATGTCAAGAACTTTTTTGAACGTGCCTCGTAATTTTATATTTTCCAGGGAAGCTTTACGCTCTGTGGGTCACTATAGAGATATAATTGTACCTTAATCTATGAATAAAAAAATTCAAATTATCCATTGGATCATGTATTACGAAACTACGAACTTTGGGACTAAACGTCATTGGGGATAAAAGTCATATGGCCGAACTGGCCAAGATGAAATGTCGTGACCCCTTCTCGTTTCGACTACTCTGCGCACACTTGTCTCGGAGTGTTAAGGCAATGCACACATAGAGGCGTTGAGTTGGGTTGTTTTACCTCTGAATGGCACTTTTTTGCACACTATGGGCTAAATGGCCAGGTCACAAGAACCCCGAAGACTCAGAGAAGGTTGGGGGAGGGAACCCACTGAAACAGCTGTTGGAAGACAGATGGTAGCCTCCTGTCAAGACCATCCAGCGTGTTCTTTAACGTGCGCAGGGTATGGCTCTCCCGCACACGGGATCACGGCTTAACATCCCATCCGACGGACGGCGGCCTTTCCAAAGCTATCGGTGCACACATAGAGGCGAGTCAACCAATGAATGCTAGAACTAACACTAACTCAGGAAAGTCCAGCAACACTCTGATGACAATGATCATCTAGATGAGCCCTTTGGGAGTATAATCCCGTTTATTTATTTAACATTACATGCTTCTGGGGTGTTTAGTTGAACACTTCTACCTCAAAGCAATTAGGAAAAAAATAATACTTAGAAAATGTTAATGCAATAATATTACAAAAACACTCAGAAAAACACACAATGTAAAAAAAAAACCTAGTATATATGACAAAAATATACCAAGGAAGAAAATTCTTATATATGCATATGACAGAAAATTAGAAAACGTTCTTTGGCTGAATCAGATATTTATATCCTTTAGACATAAAAACGAAATCGAAGTCCAAAGAGTATAATCCCAGCAGTACTACAAAAAAGTTATATTATTTCAAAACAAATTAAAATTATAACCAATTACACTCAACCTCAGCAAATTTATTATGCTATCATTTATTAATAACTAATATTGAGGTAAATTGAAAATAAATCGTGCAAAAGTGAAGAATCTTGAAAAAAAAAAAAAGAAAAGTGTGACATAACACGGAGGGGATCACCAAAGCATTAGGCGCTTCGTGATGTTACGTAACCAACGTCTCCCATATGGGAGAAACCTTAGTAATATCAAGATATTGCAGTTCAGTTAAACTTGTTACGCAATTTATGAACGAATTTTATCATTCTAGAATTTCATCAGAATATCATAGGCTTAACACACAAAAAATATTCACTAATAGCAAATGGAAAAATGGCAATAACACAAAGTGAGCAAAACACCTTATAGAATAATATTTTGCAGAAGAGTGAGCAAAATATAATTCTATAAGGACAACTCTGGATACTTCTTGACTCGGGTATAGGATTTTGCTCTTTGTAGACGCATACTTTCTCATATATGACACAAATCAAGAATGAAAATAAAACAGTTTTTGCATCGTCATAGGCATGGCATAGTCAGGATTAAGTAACCCACATTCATGAATAAGGTTGGGCCCCTTGTCTTCCGTCTCCTTCCTATATAACAAAATACAATAAAAATATTTAACCTACCTTGTACTTCTGAGGGTAACTGCATAGAAGCGGAAAATGATACACATTTTTTTATTTGTTTTAAACAGATATAACAAGGTCCCAAGCTCTAAGCACAATATCTTGTTTTGTTGCTCACAAACGTCATGCTGGGAATGGCCGAAATGGCAATAGGACAATTTCGGTAATTATTTTCAGTGTAATTGAATTATGTCGAATCCGATTTTTTTAGTGATGCTTGGTGGTCACGTGTAATTTTGTTGCACCTATCGTAATAGGATATCAAACTGGATTTTACTATGACAAGAAAAGTTTATTTAATTAATTAATGTAATTAGTTAATTAAACAAGAATAAGTTCCTGACACTATAATGGAGAGGAAAATAAAATAATTTAATTCCCATCATTATTATTATTCACATCATTTACACATAGAGTGAGTTTAGTCTATGGGAATATTGGTAGTTCTGACCAGGTGTAAAATGGGAATTCCTGCAGGTGCAGTATAAACAAAAGTATCTCACTCAAAATGACAAATCTACCAGTTGCCTATTCTCCATGAATGCAAAGTGTACACAGCATGTCCTATTCGAGCTATTAATGAAGTTTATTTATTAATATTTAGAATAAATCATTTAAAATAAATAAATAAACACAATTCGAATAGGATAAACAGTGCACACTTTGCATTCATTGAGACGATTCCACTGGTCGGTTTGCCATTTTTAATGTGAAAAATGTTCTCGACTGATTTATTCCCATCTCCAGGAATTCCCGTTATTTAACGTTTTAGTTCTTTTCAAAACCATACTGATTTAAATTTAGAAAAGAAAAAAACCCAACTAAAATTGAGCTTTTTTAACAAGTTTATTATAATTTTTATTGCAATTATTTTCATTATAATTTCAATAACTTTAAGAAATATAGACAATATTGAAATGGATCTACAGCTTGAAAAATCATTCAAAAGATAACCGATACGCAAGTAAGCCAACCATGGAGAAAAAAAATACGATCATTATAGTTTCCTCATTCTCTCAGCGTGGGCATGGTTAATGGGGAAGGATAAAACAGGACTACGTTTATTTATTGTACTGGATGCGACGGATTTATAGCCACATTAATTTGCTATAAGTATATATACTGCTCACAAAAATTAGGGGATATTTCAAAATGAATATGAAGCGATAACATATCCCCTAATTTTTGTGAGCAGTATATATATATGACTTATTGCATTTCAGAAGTGTCAGAGCAAACAAACACAGATGCCATTATGCAGGAGTTCAACAACACCTAATTTCAGAGCGACCAAATTTCCGGACAATACTCCCACTACCATCAAGAAATATGGTCAATGTTATGTTAAAATTATTGATCTATTTATGTGGGAATCATGCTTTGTGCTGAAGCACGAGTTTTGAAGGAATAATAACAACGAGGGTCACCGATACACGCCAAATTAATAGTAAGTCAAACAAAATGCCGTGGAAGAATTTATAGTTTCAGCAATAGCAACTATCTCAGGATAAGCTAGTATCTACATTAAAATTAGTTACACTAATTTGAATATATATATAATTAACTTTCCATGTCTAAAATATATAATTAACTTTCCATGAACTCATGTCTAAAATATATATTTTGGAAAGGCAATTACTTTGGCAACATTATATCTCGCAGTAAATGTACCACATACATTTTCGCGACATACACAATCATATGTTTATATAGCGAAATGGAAATTTCTGTTAAGTGTTGTGGAAACAACAATTCCGCTGGGGCTATTATGGGGTCGAGGGAATGACACAAACCACCGATGAGATTTATCAATTTCTATCCGATAGCAACTTTATTCGTGCTATTTATTATATGCTGCAATATAAAATGATATTAGATATATACTAATAATTAAAATATAATAATAAATAAAATATTAGAATGATAACGGATAATTGTAGTATCTCTATTTCTCGTTCCTTGAGCTGAAGATGGTTGCAAAATGTTAATCAATATACTTTACCTATTAAATTTTACCTGTACTAAAACTCCCACCATATACGTTTCGCAAACCTAACCGGCCATTTCATTTCGCTCACTGTTTAATAATAAAAGGCGATTTTATTAACAATCTCTTCCTTTTAACTTAGTTACATTTTAGGTGACAGGCTACGAAAATAATGACTGTCAGGAATCTGTTCTCATTAACCCGAGAAAGGCTGACAACTTGGAGAAACATTGGAGTCTACACTTCTGTCGACAATTGCTCTTCTTAAAGAGCAGCGCAACCTTTACTTTCTGAAAAAATCATCAGTGAACACGATTCCTGCATTTGTCTCTTTTCATTTATCACTTTTTTTCTAGGTTCAATATCGGAAACTGGATTACAAGAAATTTTAACTTCGCTGCAATCGGCCCCTGCGAATCAATTAGTAAAGAAAGCTTAAACGCTTTTCGATGTCATGTGTACGTGGGGAAAGAGCAGAAGAAGCGAAGGGGCAAGAAATACCATTTGATTTAGTGATTCGGTAATAGGATATTTCTTTCTATCACCTAGTATCCTTCCAAACTGCCCACCGCAGAAGCAAAACCGTCATTTACGGTTATTTATAAGTTTCGCTTCGCTGCATTTTGTAGAAAGAAATTATCCGAGATGAAAATCAGTTGCATTTTTGGTGAGGTGTTTTGAGATGACAGTGCTGATGGGTTTCATGCTATCTGTTTTTGCTTTTAGCGAAGAGTACAAGCTAGGAGGATCTGGTTTTTCTATAAGAAATATGGCTACAGATATAAAAAAGTGTCGTGACATTGTAATCTATGCTAAAAGTACACACGCTAATTTTAAATGCACTTAATACTTCATGGTTTTCTTTAATATATTTAGCATGTGTATTATCATATCGGGGTGATTTATCTAATGAATAAATTTATAGTTTGCTTGTTATTTATTAAAGTCGCATTAACGATCGCATTATACACATTTAGACACAGTTAAGCTGGAATGTGCATTTACAATATTCACCAATAATAACAAGCAGTAATTATCAATTTTAGCTCACAAGGACATTTAAGAAAAATCTAATAAGTTTTGAAAAGTGAAGTGTTGCGTCTGGTTTTGAAGTCACTTCGCGAAAGCAGCAAAAGAAGTGACAAAGGCTAGTGAGGAGAGCATCAAAGCAAACAGGGAAAACATCTGCATAGCGTAACAACGAAAGGTTATCATGACTGCTACCCAATCAAATGGGTGGTGAGCAAACAGGGAAAGACCGTGGCAACCAAAGTAATTATGCGAATACTTCAACAGAGGACGATAGCAATTAGCGTCAATTAGGAGTCTATAAGCTGCGTGCATCATTAGCTGGAGTGCTACTGGCGATATGGATAATCATATACAGCATTTCCGAATGTAAGGAAAACGTTCATTTACATGCATATTGTCGAAAATATTAGGAAGTGAGGAGCGAGAGCTGAAATAACGCTGCTCGTCAAATGAATCATCGTTTGCTGTGTTTCCATGCATGGAAATTAAACGATGTTTTTTGTACGAGAAATTGTTCATCCTTTCTTCACATGAATGGACTTTAAAAATGCTTTGTTTCTCCAACTCTTCATTCCTTTATATTTTCCGAAAACTGTTGAAAACTATTATTTAGTTTTTATCTCGTTTAAAAAAGTAATAGCTACTTTAGGGAGGCGCACACTCTCAACCCCCTTTTGTCTTCACAGTGATCACGAATCAAGATTGATCCGAAACACATATGTAAATTTCTTAATACGAAGTAAACGTTTGTCTGCTTTGTTGTGTCTGTGGTGTATGACTTTTGTTAACTGATCATAACACCGACTGACGCGGAGCTGTACCAGGAACCATCGATAAAAACGGGCGTAGGAGACGATGGCCAAACAATAGCAACATCCTTAAGCCATGTGGATAGAGACCGGGAAGAAGATTCTAACTGTGGTGACAACAATGTAAGTAGGAGTGTCGCATAGCAGGTTTTCAACACTACGGGAGGATAGTGAACTTTATATTAATAAAAAATAACGTTTTCACTCTGTCGTCTGTCTGTCCATCTGTAGACATTCAACTTTTTTGTCTTTAGAGCTAAATTAAAATTCTTTTTGGGCTGGATAGGTAATGATGAATTATTATGAACAGATTTTCCGAATTTCACAAAACTTTAAATTGCGTTCTTTAACACTGGAAAAAGTCGAAAACTGCAAAATTTGGAACCACTATCGAAAACGATGTATATGTGCTAGAAATTTGAAATTTTGGTGGTGGAATATGAAAGCCACGAAGTTTGCATTGGCAACAATAAGTCGTTCCCTTACATCAGAATGGGCAACATTTTTAAGGAGATAACTGAAATATTCTCCTCAGTTGGATAGGTACTAATGAAATATTATTTTTAACGTTTTCCAAAATCCTTAAATAGTTTTAATTTATATCGTTTAGACGGCAGCGAATATGGGAAAATACGAAACTTATGAAGAATGTTGCACTTGATCTGTTTATGGTAGAAATTTCAAATTTCAGTGGGAGAGTGTCAAGATATAATCCCAATAACACCATCAATCAACCTCATTTTCTCAGAGAAGTGTGAGAAAAATAACTTTTTTTTCCGTTTTTAAAGAATAAAAGAGAAAACAAAATCCATTTCAGAGTAAATATACAGATTACCTGTAGCTACAGAATTAATTATATACCTCTCCTGAAGTATAGATTGCGCCGGGTCCATCTCATTCAATGAAACATTTATAAGTCACATCGTGGAAATAGGTTATCGTCCGATGCGTGGTTTAATGGTAGAGGCTCTGGCGTATATCTAGAGTTGCGAGTTCGATTCCCGCCGTGCGGTAACAATTTTTTGCTCAAGTATTTAATGAATTCTATATCTACATGTAATCTGCGTATTTACTATGGATGGATTTTTTTCATAAATAACGCTTAAGCTTGAGTGATTGCCTCATTAACATCTGAACCATTAGGAACAATTGGAAAATAAGTTGCCTCTCTTAAAGTATAGATGGCGCAAGGTCCGCCTCATTCAGTGAAAGATTTATAGATCACATCATGGAAGTAAGTTATGGTAAGATACATGGTTTAACGGTAGAACGCTCTGGCATTATCTAGAGTTGAGGGTTCGATTCCCGCCACGTCGGCAATAATAATTCTTTTCACATGGTTATTTCATAAAAGAAAAATACTTTTTTATGCTTTATAAGTACTAATAAAGCATTCCCATTTGTATTTTCCCAATCATTCATTAATTCGAATTAATGAATGATCTCACTTTACATTTTCCTATGTACTTCTTGGCAGACACTGCTAGCGTCATTCAGAAGTAATTTTCATAATGCTAATAAGATATTCTATAATGATTATCTGAGATGAAAAGCAACACGCTAAATATACCGTTATTAAACGATTGCAAATAATTCTCAAAATGTCTATTTCCGAGAAATACCGTTTACTATACAATACGATAAATATCTATGTCATAAACATCCCCAAGTTTAGGGCAAGTTCTGAGAATACAATACTCTAGTTTATTGTTAAGGGGGCAGATGGGGGTCTATTGTATTTTAGCGTGCTAAGTGCCAACACAAGGCACTTGACCATTTTAAACGAAATAGCAATTTTTAGTCTATCTTGTCCCAAAAAAGGCAACAAGTGGGCATTATGTGTTCAATTGGCTCGTGGGCCATGAAACTGCAAATCGAGCAATAGCTCAATACATCACGCAAGAAGGGAGGAAGACGCAACAAGAGCTTGTGCACTAATCGAGCTGGCGACTCACCTTTTCCTGGAAGACGCAACAAGAGCTTGTGCACTAATCGAGCTGGCGACTCACCTTTTCCTGGAAGACCGTTAGTTGAGGGGTACATCATATAACATAAATCTTCAAATTCCCTCACAGAATGATTCTGGGGTGATTGTGTAATAAGCGGGACAGATAGACTTCTCATCTTCGTTTGTGGCATTTTTTGCGGCTAATTTCATATTAGTCGATTCGGTCGAGTAATATGAAATTGTTAAGTATCTATTGTTAAGTATCTATAACTGGTATCTTGAATAGATGCGACCAAACCTGGTTGGTAAAAAGCCAGGTTTGCTCGCATCTATTCAAGATACCAGTTCATCTCTTTTACTGAGCTCCGGTAAAGGGCTTGGAAATGGTATTAAATTCGGATAAGTACCAGAGTAGCATAAGTTGTAGATCTAGTAAATTGTCATAAACTGATCAGGTTTGAATTCGATTGCTTTACTTCCAATGGCTGGGTTACAAGACCCCCAAGGGTTCAGAGAAGGTTAGGGAAGGGGGTCCATTTGACGGCTGTTAGGAAACATGGAAACCTCTCGTTAAAGCCATCCAGCACGTTCTTTAAAATGCAGAGAGTATGGATCACTTGCACATGGAGCAGGGCTTAATGACTCATTCGACGGATGGCGGTCTATCAAGTCCATAGATGTCTTCTTTCCCATTGAACGTCGGGTAAGGGGTCAGCAGAGATATATCTCAAAGTAGGCACAGTTGAATCTCGAACAGCTTAACTGCAGATTATGAGGCTGGCGAGCTACCGACTGAGCCCACATCTGTCCCAAGCTGATCTAGAATATAAACGAACTACTACTGTAATCAAATGGAAATCTATTAAATGGTTGCCAATAGATGTCATTTAAAGTGTCACAATTGTTCTTCCCATTTCTTGAAACAGTGCCAATATGCTTCCGACCCACAATCGTGTGGGAAGTTTATTAGTCATAAAATATGGTATGCATATTATATTGTAAAATTTCACATTGTACAAGAACGGTTTAATACCCATATAACATATCAAATACACATGTACTTCGAAAATTATTAAGATTATTATCCCCATTCAAGTCTCGTCTGTGACAAAGTCACACTAAATCG
Organism: Ryuthela nishihirai; assembly: GCA_038380435.1. Taxonomy (NCBI): domain Eukaryota; kingdom Metazoa; phylum Arthropoda; class Arachnida; order Araneae; family Heptathelidae; genus Ryuthela; species Ryuthela nishihirai. The sequence goes on along the minus strand of JAWZYU010000017.1, from coordinate 87,601,802 downwards.
CAACCACAAAAAAGTACAGAAAATAACACATGATACTAATTACAAATATCTCAGATATTTAAGAGTGCATCAATTTCTCTATTATCCATAACCCATTTTTTGAACACTTCGAATAAAATGCCTATGATTTATATTTCCTATGAACAGGGTAGGTCCGTAACGAGGGAAGGGCCAGCCCATGAATCCTCTATAGGTTCTGTAGTCTGAATTTTGAAACTCTTAACTTTTGTTACTTTACAACCTTCTTCTTCGAAGACGATGATGGGATTTTCAGCAAAGGGGCGTTATATATCCCAAATAATTCTTTACAAAATAATTTGAAATAGATAATAGTTCACAATAATAGAAATAGTTCACAATCAATGCTAATAAATCAAGAAAATAGAGTCACTTCTAAAGTCTAAACTGTGAAAAGTTTTAATGTGAAATTTCAGAGAAGGTATCAAAATTGGAATGGAAGTGAGAAGATGCCACTGCTGGAATATGGAACAAACTGTTAAAGGCCATTTTTACGTAATTTTTTTACGAAAATAGTCCTTGTATGATCTATATTGGGGCATCTTAATAAGTAACATAATATTGCTCCAGAACCCCGCAAAGAGGACAGTTCAGTGGAGTAACATTGAGTCTATGTCGTGTAATCAATATTTCTTAGGCTCTAGAACAAAAGACGAGTAATCGTAGTCTTGGAAATCTAGGCACATATGGATAAAAGGATGCCCATATAGAAGAATTCCATTGATCAATGAGTTGTTTTAAATTGTGTTTAATATAATGACGAATGTCTTCCAGTCCTGGAATTAAATGTTCAAGTACAATGCCATAGAGATGTGCCCGTTTATCAGTGAAATCACTGCCTTAACTGGCGTAGTGGTTAGGCAGCTAGCGACTGTTCCAGCAGGGCAAACTTTGTGTGTTGTATTAGCTCTAACTAAGGCAGTGGTCAGCAGTGACTTCGGTCTTAGTAGGGCATGTCCTTGTATGAGAAGGCCTGTGAAAGAAGAATCCTAGAAGCTAGGAGTAGCTTCTAGGATTCTTCTCTGTCCTATATGTCGCAAATCAAAAAAAATTCATTTAAAATTATTCCTTGATGGCCCGGCGTCCAGATAAGTGTCATGGATGCTCTTGCAATGGAAACTTTTACAAAAACGTATACTCGTGCTTGGACTGTAAAAACTGATGTTTAGATGGAAGTTGATAGGATGCTACGAAAAATTATCTGGACAAATGATTCCAATTCCCACATGAGTAAATGTTTTAGAGCATCCGTTCCGATCCAAGTTGCCGTTCGCCTACACTGTTGGTTTTTTTCTTGAAAAAATCGGAGTCTCATGTGTACTCGAAGGAATAGATTTAGTATCTTGAAAGCTCAATTCTTGTGTAATAACGACATATGGCGTTGAAAGCCATGGTGGTTGCAATGGAACATTTGTTGTGTTTGGAAAGTTTTTAAAATTTATTCTTCTCAGTGAATATTGGACTGCCAAGTGAAAATTTGTAGATTGGCACTTTACAGTCAAAGATTCGTTTACATTGAGGATAACTATAAAAAAATTCTTTAGTGGTTCAGAGGTCCAGTTCTTATTTTTTTCAAATTCTATGATATCAGTAAACATGTAAATTTTTTGGCACATAAAAACTCTACCAGTAATACTTGTACTGTCAGATTCGACCGACATTTCTTCCTGGTTGGTTTTCGTCGTATTTTCGACACCAATTTAAGGTTAAAATACACTAAATATTTGACAGCTGTCACTTTTAGTGTCAAACGAATATCTATTGATTTTTATATCTGTTATCAATACTCAACGTCAATTCATCAAGCTCAACAAAAATTTATCAAGCATAAATAAGCCTTTATCTTTTCACTGAAAGCTACTATGTAACTTTAATTTTGTTCTTTAGTAAAAGGCCAACCACTATTAGTCATATGTCACTATTGCTACCTGATTCGATGTCGTCAAAGTAATCTGTAACGTTGTAAGGCAAGCATGGTCCCCATCGTGACCACTGAGAGACTAGGCAGTCACGTCTGCAAAGAATATTGCATCGTTGAATCTCTTTGGGTCTCGTCTCTTTGCAGAAGTTGTGACTCACGGGAACTTGATCTGAAACAACAGAACAGAGGAGACACAATGAATACCATTCACTCTAGACTCACTACAGTAAACAAATATAAACGGGTCTTGACAGGAGGAATAAAATTATTTCATTTAATATTAAATTATTGTGACAAGTAACATCACAGGAACAAATTGCTTACACATAATGTTTTGAATATCACAATTTTTTTACAGTTTTACACTGACTAATCTTACGAGCTTGAATACCGGCTTCTCAGATGGATAAAAAATAATATTTCGAAAAACGGCCTGATAAATACACAATCCTGATTAGAGATAAATATTTTTATATTGTGATGCTAGTTAAAAATTATAAAAATAATATCTGAATAGTAAAAGCAAAAATTATCAGGTTACTGATAAATTAGAAAGTAGTCCTTCGTGAACAGGAATTAAATTCAGTTACGGGGTTGGGGGGGGGAGAAACCGGAACCCTGGACTCTCCCTTGTGCACAGTTCTGGTTCAGATAGGACACTTTGGAAACAAAACTATTGTTACTAATATGAAACCTAGAATGCTGTGCAAATTCGTTTGAAATGAAATTTGTTGTTTTGTTGTAATAGTAAATGCATCACAAAACCCATTTTAATTAATAAACTTTCATTTATAATCTTGTGCTTATCTTCTGCTGAAATGTAGAAACTTCAGAAATGGAGGAACATCGTCTAAAATTAAAGAGTTTAAATTTAAGTTCAAGAAATTCTTTTTGATCAAAACTAGTATTCTAATAACTGGTATTTTTAACGAATTGACAAATATTCTATCTGCGATGAATAAACATTACTTTCACAAAGGGAATAGTCCAGTATGAATAATTTGTGCAGACCTTTTGAGTCTTGGATTGGAATGCGAACTCTTCCGATTAAGCTCCAGTAACTCCAGGACTTGCATTACCAGAAAACCAGAGAGTTTGAATTTGCGAAAGTTTTTTTTTGTATTTTCGCATTTCCTATTTGAAATTCATTTTCTGTCATTTTCAGTGCGTTTCTTGCACTGTATTATTATTTCAATAATTTTGTATATTCCAGTCAGGTAGATGCTTATATCAAAGGATGCTTAGAGAGTATTATTAGACAGATTTCGTCGTTATTGAATAATCGATACAGACAGAGTTCAAGATGTTCAAGTGCAGCAACTTTTGGACTGAAACTGATTTACGACATATTTCAAAAGACTCGTTTTATTTTAGGTAACAGTTAGTACATGCAGTAAATTGTCTTGCGCTCAACAGTAACTGCTGGAAAAATAAAAGTGGTTTACTGCTTTATACAGCTTTATTGCAAGCTGAATTTCGACTAAAGGTAATATCTCTTGTACTTTATACGCTACGTTCATTTTTTGATAGCGACATTTTCTTTCCTTTAATCACAATCACTCACTGCAGTCACTATACGCCGATTTTAGCCGTGTAAACGGTACTGAAGGAATTTTGTGAAGGACTTAAGACTGCAGTAAAAGCGAAAAAATTGAACGCTGTATCTCACAGAGTTAATATATATATATTGAAGTTTTTTTTAAAAAGAAAGTCTTTTTTAGGAAACAGATCGTTTAGAGGATTAATAAAAAACGTTTCCAATATAGCTAAAATATTAAATGAATAAAAAAAGAAACCTTTAACGAAACAACGCTATTAGCAATAATATCAACCACTGCAGTTTACCTGAAATACGCAGGCAAGTGAGATTCCGCTTCTGAACCCCACCACCACAAGTGGGCTTTAGAATTTCGATGTTGCCTTGTCCGCTTTGCTCTATCACCATACAGTCTCCCCATTCCAAAGCCATCCATTTGTATCTGAGAACATTGGCAAAATATTTAAAAACAGCAGTTCTAATTAATCACAAAAAGACAATATCAGCAAAAAGACAATATCAGCATTCTAATTAATCACAAAAAGACAATATCAGCAGACAAAAACTATATTTTGATTCGCATAAATTGAAAATTCATCAGTAACATCCTTGTCAATGCTGAGAACGATGGATGATTGGGAATGATAATGGATGATTAGAAAAGCGCAAATAGCAATATTATTAGTACCTATAAAACACAAAAATTATTTTTTCATTTATCTCTTGAGACAAAAACGTGCGTCCTCCCCACTCACCTTCTCTGGGAGTAAGGGGGAAAATCATCACTGTCAATGCAAACATCTTAACCGGAACATTTTATCAACCAAATTTCAGAATAAAACGATCGTTTACAATATTCATTTAAAATTCTGCCATTTTTTAATTTTATTATTATTTGGGGGGCTATTAAAGTTTTTAATTTAGGTCTTTAGCAACCTTTAACAGTAGAAAATAGAACTAATGGATGACTAGGAAAATATAATTAATAACATTTTATTGGTACCTATACAACACAAATATAATTTTTCAATTTATCTCTTAAACCAAAAATAGGTGTGGTCTCCCACCCACCACGGGGTGGGTGGGTGGGAGACCATACCTATTTTTGTCTTTGCCGTCAATCTAAATCTCTTGACTTTTATCCTCTATCACCAAAATCTCAAATTTCTAGATACAATATTTGCAATATTCATTAAAGGTTTTGGCAGTTTCCAAACTTTTTGCCCCATTAGAGGGAGCTGATAAAGTTATTGGGAGATTCTGAAAATGCGAATTGTAACATTTTAGCGATACGTATCCAATTCAAAAACGAATTTTTAATTTATCTCTAAAAACAAAAAAAGTTGAATGTCTACATATGACAATGGCAGACAGACGACAAAGCGAAAACATTAGCTCGAGCTAAAAGTAATCAAAAGTTGGATTGTGTTTATTTGCAATTACTAATGACTGACTGAAATGTTAGAATTATAAAGTTTTTGTCTCCAAAGGAAAATTAGAAATTCAAATTCTGACTTCGCTATAAAGATCTATCTCCTGTAGTGTCTATTAAGTTCGTTACCTCTTAGAATAGTTCTGGCTGAAGAAGCCTTTTAGGAACGAACTAGAATTTGGAATTAAAACGATTAGGCTTATTAATTTAAAAAAATAATAAAAATCCATTGCGAATTCAAAATTCAGTATTAGAACTGTGAAGAAGTAGGGACTGAACCATACGAAGGAAATCGAAATACATTAACCGATGCCTTGTTTCAAAAGTGAAAATTAATCCCATTATCCCAAGTGCATAAGGTTTTAGGGCATAAGGAATATTGCTCATATTTATTAAACAGTTTACACAATAATTAACTTAGTAGGCATTGACATTCTCTTACATCTTAAAAAAAATTACGCCACCTAAGGGTATAAACACAAAATATCGGCGACAGCTAAAATAGAAATGAATTATTATTGATGAAATAACGTAAAAAACGTTTCCCTTATATTAGCATTTAAAATTCAATAACATCTTAGTACCCAAAAAAATAGCAAAATGCAGAATATGAACTCAATGTATGTAAAACAATGGCTACGAGGTGGATCAAAACTATTTAACTGAGTATCCCTATTGACATAGGAGTAAACCTTAGATATCAAATTTCAACTGAATACATTATTTGTATTGTTAAATGGTTTACACATGTTAAAATGGCTGAAGGGAGCATTAAGGACAGATTGATAGGTTAAGCCTTTTATATAAAGAAATCACATGGTAACTACAAGTGGGACTCCTCGAAGAGGTAGATCAAAATTCCCATTATTGGTAGTATCTTTAGTAAATCTTAAATACCAAGTTTATACTAAGAACATGATAAAAAAAAAGAGGCTGAAATAGTAAGCATTATTCGTCAAGTAGTAGAATAAGAATTTTTTATAATTGATTTATAAGAGAAAACGCAAACAAATTATATCACTTTTTTTATTATAACTGAACTTTTTCAACTTTTTCAGAATACCTTATTAATCTGTTATATTTTACGCTTTATGACTTACAAAGTTATACAGAATCTATAAAGTTTATTTTCTAAAAAGTTCAATTTAAAAAGAACACTCAAACGTTTTCTTCTACAACTATAATTTTTTTATGTAATTACAAATACTTTAACTCCATTCCAGAATAACTCCTAAAAAGACATTACTTGGTGTGCAATGCTCAATATTCAGTTATTTGTTCATATACTCTGTTGAATTTGGTTGCAATTAATAAGATATTATAAAACAGTTCAGATATAATAAAATATGTGATTTAATTTGTTTACATTTGATGTCATTCGCTTAACATTTCAAGCATTTTAGCTTATACTCTGTTGAAATTTGGTATTCAATCCGATTTCAATTTTTATAAGATTCTTAACCAAGAAAATGTATCATAAAATGCTGACATCACGTTTCTACAAGACCTAATGAGATTCTAATAGGAGCACTAAAAAGAGGTCCAAAGTTGTTATTCTAACAAAATATAGACTAGAGGTAAATTAATGTTATAAATGAAGAACATTATTAAAATTATATCATATACAGAACAATATAAACAAAGATTTATTATATACAGAAACAAACAGCATTATGGTCAAAGTCAACTCTACCAAAAGAATATAAAGGAAAACTATATGAACTTAACAAAATAATAATGATTGATATTATCACTGGCAAAAGTAAACAAATATTTATTTTGAATAATAATTGATATTTAAATTGGATACAAATATAAAAGATCTTAAGTGTACTGAAATTAAAATAAAAACCCCAATACTTCTATTATACGAAATTGCAAAATATTAAAAGTAATCTTTATCTCAATACCTTCAAAAATTCTGTAAATCATTAGAGTATTCCAAAATTATTTCTACAAATGAAACTACATAAAGCAAGCCAACTATCATGTCCATTTGTTTCCAAACGTAAAGCTGCTACTTACCAATTAGAAAACCTATTTGATGAACTAATCTCCTTCGCTCCCAATATATATGCAAATCACGTGTTGACTCCATTACAACCATTCAAAATATATAAATTCCCAAATATGCAAGATTCTATTTTCTGGATGTAATCAATTTATTCTCATTCTTTATTCTAATAAACAATAATGCTCATTCCAAAAAAACATTTAATATTAAACAAATGTTATAATGTATATATCGCATATAAATTTTGGCAAGTGTTGATATCTTGAATCTTGCAAGGAATTCTGTTTCAAAATAAACGATAAAATATACCAACAGTTGTTTTCATAAGATGTGGGTTCACCACTTTTTGGACCTTTCGTTGATGTAATTATAAGAGCCGTTGAAGAAAATGTTTTAAATAAAAGGACATTAAAACTTCTAATTTGAAAAACATATAAATGATCAAATTATGATATATGATTACTATGAAACATCATTAAAAATAAAAAAATACCCCTTCAAGCAGCTGCTTGCCACAGAGGTCTGACAGCAGACTATCGGTTTTATACGCTATAGAGATTTGTAAGGAAGGCGAGACCTCAGCAGAAAGACGACACAAAAATCCATGCCTTACCCGGGATTCCACCCAAGTCTCTTTGATCCGTAGGCATCGCCACCCGAACGGCATCATGGTATCGTTATTGGAATTTATACCAGAAATAAAATGTGTTTTGAAACCGAAAAAAAAATCCTTTATAAGCATATTGGTATAATGTTATAATAATGAATTTATCAGCAAATTCTGTAGAAATCTTGCATTCATCAATAATTTGATCTCATTCTAAATAATATAAAATTTATATTATTTAGAATTTCACGCATTTGAAATATTTCATTCTTCCGTACATATAGATTCTATAACAATAATCAGTTGCTTAAAAATAGAAAAGTTATATTTCTTAGGAAAAAAATGCAGGATACCGGACTCGTACAAAAATCCCAATAATGTACAACAGATAAATTCCACAAATGTGCTTCATTTGTCAACAAAGAAGAGTATACTATACTAATAGTTAAATACACACTTTTCAGTTTTCATCTTAAAATATCATTCGACAGAACTTTAATATACCTCTCAAGTCGTCAGTAGATTGCTGTTTTGGGTTGTTTTACCTCTGAGCGGTATTTTTCTACGCACAATGGGCTAAATGGCCAGGTCACTAGGACACAGAGAAGGTTGGGGGAGAGGAACCACTGACAGCTATTAGGAGCAAGATAGTAGACCCCATCAAGGTCATCCAGCGTGTTCTTTAACGAGCACAGGATATAGCTTTCCCTCACATGGGGACCCACGGCTAACAGCGACGGTTAACGTTCCATCCGGCTGACGGAACGTAACCTTTCGTAATACACATCAGTGTCCCCTACTAACCCAGAGCAGGGTGAGGGTTTTAAATAAAAAATAATATACCCTGTAGCAGCTGCTTGCAACAGAGGTCTAACAGAAGCCTGTCAGTTTAATACGCCACAGTAGAAGGTCTGTGGGGATGGCGGGACCTCAACAGAAAGCGGAGATAAATTTCAACGCTGGCCTAAGTGGGACTCGAACCTGGGGAACTACAAATTACGAGCCTGGCACTCTATCGACTAAGTCATCCCATCCCAAGTCTTCAGTACACATAAGATGTATAATTTGATAATCCAACAATAAGATAATATTTAATTCTTTTAAAACACCCAGCTGATAGGATACATTTCCAATTACCAACTTTCCATAATGCTATTGAGTAAAATATCGATATAACGAACGCCGGAATAATGAAATATTCAGTAGATAAAATTTTTTTTGTGACTCGCCAATTTACTCTGTAATCTGTACATTAAAATGTTCATTTCAACCAATACCATTCTAAGAAATACATCAGTTTAAAGTAATAAAATTTATCCTGATGCGAAAAAATATATTGCTAAAACGAAATTTGCAAAAAAAGAAAATCCCTAAACAATATGTACGAAGTTTATTTTTCGATCTTAAGGTGCTTCGGTTTTAGCATCTGGCAACTCTGTAATGATTTAAACACTTTAAAATGTCTATCCAATCATATCTATGCATCACATGCTATACACAGTCATATCAGAATAATATGACCACCTACCATACATATACTATGGTAGGTGGTCATATTATTCTGATACTACTGTGTATGTATGTCTGGCACGCATTTTGCCAATCTCACTACATTCCTGCGTTCAGCATGGTCGTATGCGGCAATATGGCAAACGCTGTTTTAAAGTATTGTGGCACATGCTGTCACAAAGCTTAAAACTGCGTTGTCACATTGCCCTAGCATAAAAAGGAATTTTCAAACTTCAAGATCGGTTTATGCGCGCTTGGGTACGGATCAAAGAGACTTGAGTGAGATTCTGATTGTAATGCAAGTAATGCATCTAGCGAAAAGTTCTTTCAAATCAGTTCCAGTCCACGTGTTGTATTTTATCATTCGTTAAATTCAAGTTATTGTGATATTTGTTCGTTACTTTTTATTATGTTAGTGATGTTCGTTAATTAGCTTAGTCCCGTTATTAGCAGCCAATATGGCAAAAGGTCTACCCCGATTCATAATGACACGGAAAGATGTTCCAGACAATGTGTTACGACATCGTTCAAGATTTCACAGAGAGATGTTTGTAGGAATAGGAAGTTAAAAAAACTGCCTAGTTTTTAAGAACATATTTTTTTAAGAAGATCGTTTTTTTCCATCTCTAAGAGATGGAAAATTTATTTCATTATTATTCTTTTATAGTATGGAGCTATCATAGTACCTTTTTTTATTGCATTTCACTATAACGAAATTTCAATGCGATAAATTCTAGAATTAGAATTTATCATCTGCGTACGTATAATATATATTATATATATTGCGTACGTATAATATAGCCCAATTACCAAAGGCTATTGGGCACAGTAGGATTCCTTCCAATTAAGAGATGATGTATGGTACAGAAGATGGGAGAATCCCACTGGCCGATTTATTTAATGGCAGATTATCCTTCCTCGCTCACTAATATAATTAGTGATGAAAGAATATCCATGATAGTGCCACACAAGGAGACTTCGGTGTCAATAAAAAAAAAATAAAATAAAATAAATACTCCCTCAAGCAGCTGCTTGCCACAGAAGTCTGACAGGAGCCTGTCAGTTTATATGCCAGAGTAGAAGGTCTGAGAGGATGGCAGGACCTCAGCAGAAAAAACGATACACGCATCCGTGCCTTACCCAGGGCTCGAACCCAGGTCCCTTAGATCAGTAGCCAAGCGTGCTAACCACTCAGCCATGGACAAAACATTAGCGAAAATCAGAGAAGGATTTCATTGGTTGAAAAGTAGGGCTGACGTTGAAAGATGGTGTAGGAAATGGGAAGCCCGTGCAGCAAAGAAAGTCCCTAAGACTAGGAGTTGAGGCAAGTTGCATACATATAACGTTGGTGCACCTTTGAAAGAATAGGTCTGCTTCCTACGACTATGATGGAACTCGATACTTATTGGTGGCAATGGATTGCTTTATGAGTGGCTTGAAGTTCATTCAATCAAGGATCAAGAGGCAAAAACAGTTACAGAAATGTTGGTGAACAGTCTGATTTGCAGGTATTTGCAACTCTACTCGGACCAAGAACGGAATTTCGAATCCAATGTATTTCAATGTTTTTGTTTTCAGCTGCTCGGCATTCAAAAGATTAGAACGACTCTCCTACACCCTCAGTCGGATGGTATGGTTGGAAGATTTAACTGAATGACTGCTCAACATCTAGCATTGTTTGTTGACGACCATCAACGTGACTGGGATCACCATAAAACACTTTTTATTGGCATACAGTATAGCAAAACGCAAAAAATTGGGCATACACCTTTCATGATGATCTTTGGAAGAGAATTACGTCTTCCCTGTGACCTCTTATATAGTCGGCCTGAAGAAAAGACTATATCCACACCGCAGTATATACAGGATCTACAACAATGGTAGAAGAACGCTCACAACAACCTTGCGAGCAAGAGAGCAAAAACGACATATGACAGTAAAGTAAACGGAACTGTCTTCAACGAAGGAGATGCCGTCTGACTGAATGTACAATTCACACAGAAGCAAGAGACTTTCACTAAAACTTCAGAAGTATTGGTAAGGTTGGTATACTATAGTTACCAGGATTAATGACGTAGTGTATTGCATTGGACGGTGTTGTTAAAACGTGCTTCAGTGAATATATTTGTTAACAGCATATTGATCTTAAAATAAAAAATAAAGTTCAAAAATGGAGAACTTTTAAAGAAATATTTAGGATATTTTAGCGGCTGAGAATATTCTCTTTCTGGTCCATATGTTCCAATAAATCATTTACTCTTCTTGCAGAGACGGTCTGTCAATGACAGCCTCTTTTGCAAGTAGATTCTTGATGTAGTATGCTCTTAGTAGTTTCTGAAACATCGCTACTTATTTTTCTTTATATAATTCTAAGAATAAAATTGCTGTCTGTGGACTTAATTTTATATTTGCATTTAGCGTGAAAATCTTACCTCATAAACGCTCATCGCAACGCCTAAAATTAAGTCTACAGACAGCAATTTTATTCTTAGAATTATATAAAGATATATAAGTAGCGATGCATCAAGAAAGAAATGAATTGGGTTGTTTTACCTCTGAGCGGCACTTTTTTGCACACCATGGTCTAAATGGCTAGGTCACAAAGGACCCCGAAGGCTCAGTGAAGGTTGGGGAAGGGGACCCACTGAAACAGCTGTTGGGAGACAGATGGTAGCCTCCTGTCAAAGCCATCCAGTGTGTTCATTAACGTGCACAGGGTATGGCTCTCCCGCACGCGGAGCCACGGCTTAAAGTCCCATCAGAAGGACGGCAGCCTTTCTAAACCCATCGGTGTTCCCTACTGACCGTGGGTAATTCGGGGAGTTTTGCCGAAATAAATCTCAACGCTGACCAGGAGGGACTCGAACCTGAAAACGATTACGAGCCTGGCGCACTACCAACTGAGCCACCCCCGCCCCAGAAAGAAATGAAGAGAAGCATATGTATATTTTGAGCAACTAATTTTAAAGTTCTACTCACTTATAACATGACTGCAAATCTTTCTCAATTAGTCTTGCCTCCCACAAAGGAGGACATGGCAAACCTTCACCTTCAGCAAATCGCAACACTCTTCGCATCCTCGTTCTTCTCTCTGGAAACACACGGCCTTCAGAATTGATGCAGCCTTCTTTCTCCACCTTCCATTCGCTCCAGGGAGAGACACTGCAGTCAACAGGGACGATGCAAAACTCTTCGACAGGTGGAAGCGACATTTTGTTGCTCTCACAGAAGCTAGCACAACAGAGGGCAAACATTCATTACCACTAAAACATAAATAATACATAGGTACTATATCTAAGCATAAAAAATGCAAGATTTATTCAACACCAGGACAAATAATTAAATACGATATACTTTCGATTATCCGCGGATAATTTTAAAAAAAGAATAAACTCCTTTTTAAAAAAAAAAGAAAAAAAAAGAAAAAATTCTTTATTTTTTAAAAATATTCTTTAAAAAAGAATAAAGAATTTAAAAAAGAATAAGTTAATAAACTTACCAGATAGGTTACAGATGTAGACACAATCGTTTGTGCTTTCCAAGTGGTATACGGAAACAGAGTGACAAAATCATTGTCGTATCCCTCTAATGTAATTTATTATTGTATCTATTATCATTGTGCATATATTCATGCTATAAGTGTATTTTCTGAAATATCTTAAATGGGAATGTGGCTCATTAGTTGTCCTTTGGGGTCAAGCCGGGATGTTCTCTATATGCTCGGAAACCGAACGCCAGCATACGATTTTATTGCACTTCCGTCACTAGCCAGAGGGGCTGGGTGAGTCACAGAGAGGAACGACGAGAAATGAACAGGCAGACTGGGTGTTGCTGACAAACGGAGAGGTCGTTTGCCTTAGCACGTCGAAGTGACGTAGCTCTTTCTCGAAAACCCTAAAGGAGCAGGGTTCGGTTCTGTGTGAACCAGGCTACGGTTATGTGTGAACCAAGTGTGTACGCAGGGATTAAGATATCCTGTCGCCGAGTTCTGAGGTCGTTAAAACCATTTCTGTAGTACAGATTTCCACTTCATCGAATGACTGCCTGTAGAAGTAACGCAGCTTTCAGATTAAATTACGCTGATTGGAGAAAGTCTACAAGAAAATCTATAAAGCCATTTCATTCTGAGAATTCTTGAGCGCAACTAAGGTCGAAAGAATCGAGCACATTCCCATATGTACATATATGTATGAATGTAAATAAACTGTATGTCGTCCTCTACTATGGTGCATTCGTTTAGTTAATCTTCCTACAAGACGTTTGATACAGCACATCTGAAGCACACCTATAAAGGGTGTAAAAACCCGCGAATCTGTGGTTTCATCTAGAACAGTGGTAGCGAACCTTTTTATGTGCACGTGCCAAAAACTTACAAATAATATTTATCGAGTTGCTTATAGTTTTTAGTAGAGGAAGATATTAATAAAGAATTAATTATACAGAATTTTATTGGGACAAATATAAAAACTAACATATAATTTAATAAAGGTGTACTCATAACTTGTCACAAAGTCGTCGTATAAAAATCAAAATCAATTATTTATTAATGAGATTTTTGCTGTTGTGTATTGGACGCCAAATGCTTTATATCAGGTTCATATTTCGTCACTTTTAGTAATACACACGTCGAACTAGATTCATCAGTCATTCTATAACTTCTTCTTAAACTGTCTTTTATGAAATTCATTTCGGAAAATAATGACTCGCAAGCATATGTAGAGGAGAAAATTGATAATATAGTCGTCGCTAGTTTTTTTAGACAACTAGAAATTTCGGGGATGGTATTCCAAGTTCTCACTATTTCCTCATCTGCATTCTTTTTATATACGCCCAATAATCGATCATTTTCAATTATTTCCAAGTCATTTCTCAAATCGACAAACTTTTGTTTCCATATAGAACTGGATTGAAAATCGATTAATTACATTTCTACATCTTCCAAATTCAGCCACTCAAAAATTTCAAAATTGAGTTTATCTGCTGATGTTGTGTCCGGATGTAAAATAAATTTTAATGTTTCTGAAAATTGCCTGAACTTCGTAAATCTTGAAGAAATTTCGTTGATTATCGACTGAATAACTGCAGAAAACTCTTGTGTCAATTTAACTTGATCTGGTTTATCATGAGATTCTAGATCTGCAAAGAATATGTTTGTATTTGGAAAATATTTGAAGGTGTTGGAAATAACGTCACGATTGAAAATTTGTAATTTAGCTTCGAATGCTATGATTAAATCAAACATGACAATAACTGTCTTGTTAACACCTTGCAGTTTAACATTGAATTTATTTAAATGTAAGAACAAATCAGTAAAAAACATTAATTTGGAAAGCCATTCGACGTCCAATAATTGATTATATTTTTCAATGATTTTCTCATTATGTAAAAAAAGTCTTAAGTTCATCTTAAACACTCAACGATTCTTTGAAGAACTTGTCAACGACTTACCCATCGGATGTTGTTGTACATAAGTATCGTTGATAAGTGAACCATTGTACTCTGATTTCATTTAATAATTCCAGAAATTTTCGTTTATTTAAAGTGCGTGCAGATATAAAATTGACCAATTTTGTTACAAGGCACATAACATCTTCCAGAGCGACTTCAAACTGGCCTTTGCACATAAAACCTGCTGATGTATAATGCACTGAAAACTCAGAAACTGAATGTCCAATACGTTCGTAAATAAATTGAAAAAACCATTTTCTTTTCCAGTCATACTGCGACCACCATCAGTAGTTACTGATACAATTTTGGAGAAATCTATTACTCTTTCAGCGAGTGCATTTACAACTGCGTTACAAATATCTATTATTTTAGTTGTTGCTAATGATGTTAAACTTACCAATTCTTCTGTGATATTATTTCCAACACGAATAACGAATAAAAATTGCTAAACGAGCTGATCCAGTTATGTCAGTACTCTCATCAAGGCAGAGAGAAATTAACCAGAAGAGTTTATATCCATTTTTTCTGATGAGTTATTTTTTTAGCCATTTCCAAGATTCTATCTTTCACCGTGTTTCTTAGCCAAAGGAATATCTTTTACTCTTTGAATAATTTTTTCCTTGTTTTCAAAATCTTCAAAGAGAACTGGGGCGCATTTTAACCAGGCTTCTATCATATATTCCCCATCTCTAAAAGGTTTCCCCGTGTTTGGCAATTACGTTTGAGGCAAAAAAACTAGCAGCAGTTATATTTGAACGACTGCCGATAAATTTCATTAGGGATGTTGACTCAATATTTCTATTTTTAATTGCCCCAACAATAAATTCTTTTTGTTCGTCCTTGCTTTTCTCAAGGAGCGATTTTTGGTTTGTCTCATAATGCAGTTTTACTGACGACGTTCTGGATACAACTGTCCCGGAACATAAAACACATACTGCTTTATTGCCTTTGTTAATCATGCCATACTGTTCAGTCCACCAACTTTGGCTGCTTGATTCTGATAATTTTTGTTTTTTATTTTCACTAGACATAGTAAGTAGAACTGTAACAAATTTATTCAAAAATAAAATCAAAAGTTTTATTAAATTCCTAAATTAAATTTAGTTTATAATAACACATACAGCAAAAACAGTGCATATACGCAACAATAATACACTTGCCGCTGCTTTCTGCTTACTTCCGGATGCGCAGCGTGAAGGCGAAATGCATAAGAACGTACGTGCGATTAGAGACGAGAAAAGTCCGGGAATCCTACGCATGAGTTAGTCGCCGCTAGTTATCTACAATGTGTCGATCACAAAAATAGAGAAGGGGATAGAAGGTGAAAGTACGCTTTGCGCAGCTTATAGCACACGATTTCTTGAGGGCAGAAAAATTTGTACGCATTGTTTAAGTTGGCATTACGATAATTTTATATTATGGCTAATGTTACCAACTATATCAAACAAAAAAGGTAAATTAAAAAAATTGAATTATTTATATTACCACTTTATTATGTATTAAAATTGTTATAATTTTCAATATTTAAAACTTGGCGTCTGAATCGGAAATCAAAAACATACAAGTTGTCAAAATTCATGAGCTGTCAGAAAACGGGTATTTAATATTAGAAACACTGAATCTCCGTACGGTCGCAAATGTACCAAAACAATCAACCGGCCGCACCAACACTATCACAAATTTTGCAATCGCGTACACACACGTGCTAACGATGCGTAAAAAATGGCAACATTCAATTTTACACGCATCACGTGATCAGATTCGTCTTCTGTCACCTTCTCTATTTCTGTGGTGTCGAATGACGCGAGGAAAAATCGCATTAGTAGTCTTTCGTGTAAAACAAAATTTTACTTGTACATATTGTAACAATTAAAAAAAATGCATAATTTGTAAGCGCATAAAATGATATCACCTGTAAATCGTTAACGTGACAGCAAAATTTTCGAAAGTGCCACCTATGGCACGTGTCTCTTGTGCCACCTATGGCACAATCTAGAATAATGGGTAAAGAGTAATTAATTGGACTAAATAATCGTCCTTTACTATAGTGCAACGGAAGAGTTTACTTATTTAGTCCTCCACGTCCACGACAATCGCATTAACTGCTTGCGAGCAAAAATATACGCTTAGAAAGAGTTACACTCAATCACATGATAAGAAATTTTTCCTCTGTAACAATCGGTATGATTACGGCTGAAATCAGAAATATCTCCGAAATTTGAATTTCAGACTTTCTTCAAGTTTATTCCAGATTGAAAGAGTTAACAGATATTTTACAAATACAAACACGTTGTTCAGAAATATATCGATGATGTGTTCCACGAAAAAACTTTTGCAACCACGTACCTTGAAATCCTTTTTCTCTTGGACATTTATATAATGATGGACAAGACGAGAATTTCACATAATACTTCGCTAAAAAATTAAATATACCTGTACATTTCCGTATATATCGTATTTTAAACATAAAACAATTGTTCATAAAAGTGGTGAAGCATGTATGGCAACTTCGGAAGAAACTGAGACAATGGGTAGTTGATTCATTGAATTTTCGCAGATCATTGGTTAATTAGGTAATCAATCAACCAATGATGTATGAATATTACCGATGCATCAACTTCTTAATCTCATTATCTCATCTGCTTCCAAAGCTACCATACGTTTTCCCACTAGTTAATAAACTAATTATTCACTATAGGCAGAAAAAAGATAAAAAAAACCCCTTAAAACGGCCAGTGCAAATTTCCTCCAGTAGAATGTGTGGAGATATACAAATGATAACGGTTGCACGGGAACAAATGAACCAATAACAAGTAACGTGAAGTCTCAAGGATATGAAACAAGGCCTACCGTCATGTAGAATAAAGTGGGGAGAAAGAGAAAGAAAATGTTTCCCGATAGTTTCGTTTAGAAGATGGCGACCCTGTTTGCTTATTTTTTATTTACTACAAATAGGATATAGAAAAATACTAGCAGCCTGCACATGTCTTTTCATAAAAGACATGCTCCATTAAGATCGAAGTCAATTTGCTACCACTGCATTAGAGCTAAGGGAAGAAAAACATGCTTCTTAACCCTGACAAACAGTAACCTGCCACTATGTCGTTAAAGTTAGTTTCAGTCAGTTTTCCTGAAAACAAGTTCGAA
Organism: Ryuthela nishihirai; assembly: GCA_038380435.1. NCBI lineage: Eukaryota > Metazoa > Arthropoda > Arachnida > Araneae > Heptathelidae > Ryuthela > Ryuthela nishihirai. The sequence goes on along the minus strand of JAWZYU010000017.1, from coordinate 87,584,169 downwards.
ATTGTTTTTTATGCGCACAAAGAAATGTTTTGCGAAGCTATTATGCGAAGGTTAATCATTTTAAACTGCGTTCAGTATTCACTTTGTGACAGTGAATATATTTTTTCTTTCTCTGATTAGACCTTCGTTACACTACATGAGTCGAGCCAAGCGAGAGTTAAAACCAGAAGAGTTACATGTCCAGTAATTTGGAGCACCGAGATTGATGAATGATCCAAGTTTTGCCTATGCATGACGATGCTATAAAGCTTTAGCTATGGGTTAGCCAACAAGAAGGTTTTAATTCTTCTTTCTACTTACCTATGCTTTAACCTACTTAGAGTTATTTCATGAATTTGCCATATGTAAGCAAATTTCATGTGACCATTGATCTTTCTAATGCCCCAAACACTGGGAAGATAATCTTCTGGTTTTCTCACTCGCGCTTGCGCCGACCAATATGGCGAAAGACTGATCAGACATAGAACAAATATACTCAATATCACGAAGAGTCAAATATATTCAATATCACGAAGAGTCAAATATACTCAATATCACGAAGATCTGTACGTATTTAAAATGGCTGTCATTTGCAGACTCAGGCAAAACTCAGGCAAAAGGCTCTTTGTCAAAATTCCTCCATTTCGCTTTTCCTCCTGTTATGTCATCTAAAGCAACATTTATTGACAAGAACCTGAACTGCCACTAGTGCTACACAGTACACAGAAAAACCATTTTCAGATTGTTTTCACGAAAACTGACTAAATTAGTCTTAACGGCATTGTGATCAGAGGCTACTGTTCCATGAGGCATGTTTCTTTTTATCCTGTGTTAGCATTGAGTCAGCGACAGGCAAACTTGACATCGGTCTCAGTGGAGTATACCCATATTTGAGAATGCTTGTATGGTTTCTAGGATCCTTCTTTATCCCTTTTGACTGTTTAGAAAAAACAAGCAAAGGTTGCATAGAGAATGTTAAAAACGTTCCATCCTATCAGGCAATATTATATTCGCAAAAGTATTCGGACAAATCCATAACATTTGAATGGAAAATCTCATTCAGAGTTGCATAACGTTGAAAATAGGGTTTTTAGGGAATTATGTCACTTGATATAAATTAAGATTTCACTCAAATTTCCCTAAATCTCGATTTTCAACAATGTATTTTCATATTTAAAATTATGGAGACTGAAGTATTTAATAATAACATCGCTGATCGTAACAGTGTGCCTTCAAAAGTTATAACCGAAGCATAATTACTACAATGAATCGCTTACAAAAATAAAAGCAATTTTAAAAGATGGCGGAATAGTTCATTTAGCTTTCGTTCTTAGATTGGGTTGTTTTACCTCTGAGCGGCACTTTTTTGCACACCATGGGCTAAATGGCCAGGTCACATGGACCCCGAAGGCTCAGAGAAGGTTGGGGGGAGGGGACCCACTGGAACAGCTGTTGGGAGACAGATGGTAGCCTTTCGTCAAGGTCATCAAGCGTGTTCTTTAACGTGCACAGGGTATGGCTCTCCCGCACACGGGGCCACGGCTTAACGTCCCATCCGACGGACGGCGGCCTTTCCAAGCCCATCGGTGTCCCCTACTGTCTGTGGGAGGGGGGGGGGGGGAATTTTGCGGAGATAAATCTCAACGCTGACCCAGCTGGGACTCGAACCTGGGAACTACAGATTACGAGCCTGGCGCGCTACCGACTGACTACCGTCAAAAGCTTATTTTCAAAGTTATGGAACTTAGAATATGACTGGTAATATAATATGTTATCATTTATACAGTATCAAGCCGAATATTTTGCCATTGGTAAGCTTTACAACATTTAACAGATGTAGTTATCATAACTGCTGACGAAAGATTGAATTTTTAGTTCGAAAATTTCTGAGCCATCCCCACCCCTTCGTTCTTAGACGTATAATAGCAGTGCCTGATGTAAAATATTTCCAACTTAAATAACGTTTTAACCATTAAACGAATATTGTTTAAAATAGAAAATTAAGGACATTTGAGTGAGATCAAATTCTCGTCAGTGACATTTTTTCGTCAAAAGCTTATTTCAAAGTTATGGAACTTAGAATATGACTGGTAATATAATATGTTATCATTTATACAGTATCAAGCCGAATATTTTGCCATTGGTAAGCTTTACAACATTTAACAGATGTAGTTATCATAACTGCTGACGAAAGATTGAATTTTTAGTTCGAAAATTTCGGTTATCAATAAAGTGAATAGCGCACTACACTTTTCATAGCCCACAAAAATGGAGATTATGCTTTGTTGACTTCAGTGGTAGAAATGTTGTTGAAATGAAGTGTACTTAGGTGAACCCAGGTCTTATAGTGAAGTGTACACTTTGCACCCAGGTCTTATACCACAATTGTTTCCCATGCCTATGTTCAGTGCTACTTAGGCTGTGATTTAACAATTTTTTTTATGTTTAATGTGATACACAAGGTTGTTACATTTAAAGTATCTCTATTCAAACTGGCTGGAGCTCCACTTACTGGAGCGAAATTTGATGTACATATAGTCCGCAACATGCGCTAGAGAATGACAACAAAAATAAATTAGTTCACATTTCTATCAGGGGCAGAAGTGTTTTGCAGTATGATTTGCATATTATACAAAGTTTCTAGGATAAAATGGCAGGCGTTTAACCATAACAGAGAGACAAGGTCATTAACCTTGACCTTGTCTCTCTGCTATACTATGATGTTCTACTACGAGAATAACAGTAATGCAATAGCAGTGATTTGAAATACAGATATCGAAGGAAACTGTGAAGATGCCCAATGCCATCATGTGCTCTATACATACTCAATGAAAAACAGGAAGTCTTGCAATTAGCCCAGGACGAGGAAGGAAATGAGTGCTAACAATTCAGCTTGAAAGTGTTGTGACAGCGGTTATGGAGTTAAAATCAAAATCCATGTGGAAGCACAAATGCAAATGTTGTTGAATGACAGGTAGATATAGGCCATATATATATACGCCATGATAAGGAAAGTGATGAGTAATGTCCTAGCTTCTTCACATTACACAAAAGCTGCAAACTGGAGACGCAGTGTCTCATGACATTTGTTCATAATTTCTTGGAAAGAATGGAGATCGACGACATTAGTCACTGAACTTTCTTTGCGTGATGAAGCCCATTTCTATTTGAATGGCCAAATGAATATTCAGAAGTGCAGTATTTGGACAACGGGAAATCCCCACGAGGTACAGGAGATTACTTTGCATTCACGTAAGGTCAAAGTTTGGTGTGGTTTCAGACCATATCATTGGTTCATTCTTCTTCGTACAGCTACAAGCTAAGGGATCTGTTCCTGGCTACGGCTGGCAGTATAGGGATATGCTGGCGACCTTCATGATGATGAAATTCAACACTAAGATACCTTGAGAAAACAGTTTTCATGAGATGGGGGCTCCTCCGCATATCACTCTCTTTATGGAACAGCAGTTGTCATAGCAGCTGTTCAATTTTATCAACGCTAATCATTTAATTCTTTTTTGTTGACCTTCTTCAGCACACTGTTTCCCAATCATTCTGAGACTATAGCACACTTTAGAGAATCCAAAATTATCGCGGTAAACCAGAAAAAAATATGTCAAATTGTTCTTTTAAATAATAATTAAGTTTAGTATTTAATACAATAGGCGATTATTTTAATCAATGCAGTTTTTGTTTTATATTAACCTGAGTAAGCCCACCAACTAAAACATATATAGATAATTCAACTATATAACAATTGAAAAATAAATTATTTTTGTGTTCAAGTATTTCAAACATTTTCAAAGCAATTTCTTTAACATTTTAATAAAGTTCGCAAAGGAATTAAATTTTTCTAATAAATCTTTTCGATTTTAAGATTAAAGGAACATTCCCAATTGCTTGGTAAAAATAAAACAAAAATCTAGATCAAAATTATTTGTGTAATAAAACAAAACTATTGAATGAAATTTTAAAAGTAAGTTAGAAGTTTTTATTAATAATGACTAAAAACATAAAAAAAGTTAGAAAACAATGCGTTTTCCTTTTTTTTAAATTGCACTTATTCATTTGGTGGGAAATGGTAGCAATCCTGATGTCACTGCGCCAATATGTAAAGTTTCCTTGCCACTTCTATAACTGAATGTTCTTTTATATGACTGTGCCAATTTGGTATTTTGTTCGATTTCCTCATTCCGCCGATATTCAGAGCATTAATAAATATAAAACAACAAAAATAAAGAATTTTTCCAATTGGTGGGACATTGCAGGAAATTTGGGTCTTTTGTAACACAACTGTTTGATATTTAGCTCGATGCTCGAAAGAGCCACAGGAAGTTTCTGATCAATATTTTTCAGACAGAATGTTTCTGATTTTTAATAAGTTCTCCTCGCTTGACTTTAACGTAAGCAAACAATTCACAGCACCCTAACGCAATGATACATATTTTCCTCTCATACAACTTTTACTTTGTCTAAATAAAATTCTATGCATGTATATACGTACAAAATCCTCATGCAGCCATGCATATGGAGATCCTACCAGACATCTCTCCTGAGATACAGCTACTGCATTTGTCCACTGTACGCCGATTCTAGCCAAGTCCTGTTTGACATTGTCCACCCATTGCATCCTAGGTCGTCCCCTTTTCCTGAGGCACTACAGTTTCCAGATACACTGTTCATAACCCTATTCGCTAATCTAAAATTATCCATACGGGCAACATGACCAAACCAAACGGAATCTCTCTCTGCACAATATGCTGCTTAAAGGAGTTTCACTATCATGTTTCACTATCATAACTAACCTTAGAAAGGACCAAACTATTATACAACCTAATTTTAATCTTTAGGTGTATATACTTATTTTTCTACTCTCCTTAAAAGTCCCTGCAGCTATCTTTATCCTCCCCTTTATGTCATGCTTCACATCACCAGTATCTATCAGTTACATAACTTCCAAGAAAATTGAACAGGGACACTTTCTGAAGAGTGCAACCATTCAAAACAACTGAAGCACCATCTGCTTGACCATTTTTCATCACTTTAGTTTCTGTCTTATCACCAAACCTACTCTATTACCAGTTTCATCAACAGCCTTAATGAAAGAATACATCTCATCAACATTATTAGCGAACAGCGCCAAATCATCGGTATAATTTAAATCAGAAATTGTGCAATTTCTAGATCATTTGAGGCCAAAATCTTCCCCTTATTATAATGGTAAGAATTCCGCATGACATAATAAATAATCAAACTAAAGAGAAAACGAAACAAACAGCACCCTTATTCAACTCTACTAGCAATGCTAAATCAATTGCTACAAGGTACTTAAATGCTTCGCAGCACACCTGAAGCTCTTTTACGGATTACCTTTAGCACATGTCGTGGTTTATCATTAAAATTTGCTTTGTTTATGACCATTAGATAGAGATCCACACATCTCTGAATAAATATTCCCTTATTCATGAAAACCCGGAACTTTAAAATGTAATAAAGAAAAAAATATAGAAATTTGCACTTTTGATATATACACACTATTCAGTTTCCTAACCACCCAATTAGTTTCTTCTCGAGAAATAAACGATTTCCAAAATACTCGCTTCACAAGAAATTATTTTTTCTCCATAAATTTACTATTCAGTTATTATTTTAACCTAATAAAAGTTATTTTAAAACATCATGTGTTTATGACGTTAATTTAACACGTGACAGATTCTATGTAGTGTAGAAGGTAACACCAAATATATGACTTCTTTTGCATAAGAACAACATCAGCACAAAAATGAAATTTATCTACTTCAGCAATTTTTATTTGAAACCAAGAAACAAGATTAGCAGATGAAGTGATCGATACCTTATGATTTTTAAATTATTACTTTAAACATAAATGCATAAGTAATCGTTTCAACTAAAATTTTTATATCATAAACTAAACATAAAACAAATAATAGTTTTGTTTAATAATAATTTCATTTTGTTTTTAGAAATATAATTAACATATAAATGCTTTATTTTACATAAATATAATAAAAATCCAAATGCTTGTTTTATAATTACAATTTTCTTGTTTAGTTAGTAAGTTGTTTTGTTAGTAATTTTAATTTGAGTTATTTTAATAAAACATGTGAGCAAATCTAAGGAAAAACAATTATTTTACATACTAGATGTTTCAGGAATTCTCGAGAATTCAGAAAATTGAGTCCCGATTCTCGAGAATTTAAATTTATTGAGAAATCAGAAACCCAACACAACCATACTTTCTAAACTATGTACGTTTCCATCGTGCAAATGGTTGACTTACTGTCGAGCGACATTTTGAAGTCTGCCCGTTGTAGAATGTATTAAAAGTACTGATTAGAAGAAGGATTATTCAAACGTTATGCAGCAGGCTTGGAGATCCCAATATCTAAAGCTTTAACTCAAAAATAAAATATCGAAAAGACTACGAAAAAACAGCTTTTTTAATCATTGGAATGAATATAAAGAGAGAATGACTATTTAGCACAGTGGTTACCAACCGGGGATTCTAGAAATTTGGGTTGGCGTTTTCTTGAGTTTTTCGATAGAAATATATTAAGCTGAATATCGAATTGTTCTTAGATTTAGCAAGTTATACATGCTTATTTTCCGACAGAAAAACCTTATAAATTTATGGATAGAGTATCGTAATACTCGTAAATTTGTATCTACTCACGCTACATACGATTTCAACTAGTTTCAAAAACGTTTTGAATTTCATGAAGAAAATTTGAATTTCATAGAGTAAAGGGGCATTAGAAAGAGTAAAGGGGCGCTGGAATAAAAAAAAGGTTGGGAACCACTGATTTAACGCAATGATTTGTCAAACAGATGATGATGTGTCAGTTACAGAAAATCAAGCAATGCAAAAACAGAAACTTTCTGCTCTACAGATAGGATTGCTTAGTGTATTCTGAAGCTGAGGGAAGTAAATAACTTAAGAAGTGTTCATCTTAACTGATTTTCATGTATAGAAATAAAAAAGTGGTAAGCTGTAATAATTGATTGTGCTAGTTCGAATCTTAGTAAGTTTATTTACTTATGCGTTTTGACGGTGGAAGCATTTAACAGATGTATTAGTGATAGAATGTCGCAAAGATCATTTCTTATGGGTGGTATAATACTAAGTATACTAAGCATGACTTTTGGTGAAGACCAAAGACTGGGTAGTTCATAATGGTGGCAACAATTACAATTCTCCAACCCAAAACCTAGGCATAGTAAAATATATCGATATGTTTCTGGAAGAACAAGGAGGGATAAAAACCACAGAAGACATAATGACTTTTTATCGAATGCATCATGGGTAAAAGAGGGAAAGACTTGTTTCGCTTCAGTTGAGTCGACTTTAACATCCAAAGGTGGTGCAATGAATGATCAAATGCACTTCAGGAATGAATCAAGCGGCTAAATAATATATGCTGCACCTTCCTCGAAGAATCTTGGCATTATGTCAAAATGAGTAACGATTGTTGCCATCTGATGGGCAAATAAGCATAAAGATGACAGCCGCGATTTAAAAAGTTTCTTTATTAGAGAGAAAGAGATACTGATGATGAATAGTGACGGATTTCGCGAAAGAACGCTAGATTTAATGGTGATTGGTGCGTGACAGTTGCTTTGCATCTTCATTTGGAAAATAATGGAGTGCACATTTGGTTTGATAAAATATTCTCTTCAATGAATATGACGTGAGATGGTTGGGTATTAGAAGAGAAGATGGAATCAGAAAGAAATAATGAAAAATATTCAAGCTGCAAAGATTATAAATATATGTGGTTGCTTGTTTTTTAAAAGTTACTTAATTTTTTTTCCTTGAAATGAAAAATAAAGCAGCTCAAAATAATCTTCACACAATTAGTTGCTAGATATATCTGGCTGGTGAATATAACTATCCTCAGAAAACCTATGAAGGAACTTGTTTGACCTACAGTTACAGACAACTCACAATTCACACGACATGCATAATTTCATGTTATTTACAATAAAAATTCACTTCTCCTTACTTTGAAACAACAAAACGAAATTACCGTGTTGGAATGCCACTCAAAAATATTTAAAAGGATGCGATATTCTTAACAGAATCTAAGAAAAAATATTATTTAAAATTTCAACGAATTATTTCAAGAGGATGAATACAAAAGGGGAATAATGGTATGAATTCATCTCTCCATTCAAATATTTTAATAGAAATTATCTACAGTGGTAAAAAAAGTCTTGGGAAATCTACAAAATTATCGAATGCATGTTTGCTTCTCGTAAATAATGCTCTGAAACAGGCTAAGACAAAGCAAACCAAGTTGGTAAGATGAGCCTTTGATCATTAAAGGTTCCAGGGCAGGAAGGATATAAGGATTAGAATGCTAGCCAGAAGGCCTCACCAACACGCATTACCTGAAGACACTACCAAGGTCAGATTAGATACAGATGGGACTCTATGAGAAACTTTAACCTTGGTCATTCTAGAAGAGCTTAAACTAGTACTGTGGAAAGTTCAGAAACTGCGAAAAGAAAATTAAAGGGAAAGAATCAAAAATAACACAGCAACTAAATAGCAAAATCTCTCCAACAGAAAATCTGTACGATAAAGATGCAGGATAGTAAAATAATATAATTAAGATAAATCCATATAAAAAAGGGAAACACAATGCAATGAAAATAAGGAGAATTTAATATTTTACAAATGTGATACACGGACTTAGAACAGTTAAATCTACTGAAGCGGTGAATAATGAAGAAAATTAAGATGAAAATCTCCCATTTTTTTCTTGGAATGGACTGGAAGATCAAAAGGCTTAACCTTTCTAATGAAGAATCGAGTAATAAATATCTATGAAGGAACCATGTACCACAAATATTTTAAGCTTTATAAATAGTAATTAAAAGAATCCTCAAAATTGCATGTTTAATATAATATTAGTAAATATAATCAATACATAAATGCAAAAAAAAACATTAGAATTGTATTTAAAGGAAATCAGCGAACAATTTATGAAAATCATTTAATTTAAATCAGAGAATTGAGAGTGTAAAGTTATCACTTAGCAAATGGCCCTGAAAGCTATCAATTACAGGTCCAAAGTAGTTTTAAACTGTTTCAAAGCTAGAGTTACCAGATATCCTAGAAATCCGATCCAGCTTAATATCACGATATAGAAAAACATTCTTTGGAATTGTTGGCCCGATCTAGCCTGAAGCGTTTATTCTATTTCAAGCCTAAGTCACACTCATTTTCAATACTTACTCTGTAGGAAATGTAAGTACTGAAACTTTATTTCCAGTGGTAAAAAAATAACCAGTGGAAACAAAATGATCTCACTAAACATTTACCACTCTCTAACGATGCTAAATTAAGTCCATTTGAAGGATTTGAACACTATGAATCAATACATTTCATTACTACTTATTCAACTCAAAAAGAATTTTTCATTAATCTCTCAAAACAAATAGTTGTGCTTTCCTACCCATCCTGGTGGTGAATGAACAAATTATTACTGCCAATGCAAAACTTTTGATCATCACATTCCATAACTAAAACATCAAATTTCTAGCCCAAATAAATAATTTCCAATATTCATTTAAAGTTTTTAAATTTTAAAAATTTCCTAGTTTTGGAGATTCTAAAAGTGTAAATCTATCCAACTAAAACAGAATATTCCATTTCTCTAAAAACATATAATTATCTCTTAAAATACAAAAATTGCATTTTCCCACCCCGTAAGATGAAAACCCTTACTGTCAATGCAAACTTCATAGCATTCACATTTCACAATCAAAAGTTTAAATTTCTAACTAAATTACATCTCTTGCTATATTACTTTGAAGTGTCGCAATTTTCAAAAATTTCCACAATTACAGGGGACAATTTTAGATTTTGGGCGATTCCGAATCGTGATATATCATCAATACCTGTCCAATTCAAAAAGAATTTTGAATTTATGTCTAAAAACAAAAAAGTTCGACGTCTATAGACAGACAGACCACAGAGCGAAAACATTAGTTCGTTTCTTTTGAAAACGAGCTAAAATGAAAATAAGAGCTGCAAAGGAATAGGGAAAATAAAACAAAAAAAAATAGTGGTAATATTGGAAACATTTCTAGTCTTAAGAATTAAATAGGAGGTTGAACTTATCACGAGAAATAGCTAGCCGGACGGAAAAATGACGTCACACACGATTGTCACAGACTTAGGTTAATGAAGTTCACGGCCAAGCTCAGGATATGAGATAATGAGTTCTGGTCCACAGGAAACAAGGAGAGGAATTTCTAGTACGGAAAACAAAGCTGATCGTTCACGGTATCTTATTATTCGTTGAAAGCTATAGGAAAAAATTCCGGGCAGTTCCTTTAAATAGTTTTATATAAAGTTTCACCATAAATTTTGAGTTTTTGGTAACCCTCGCATCACGGGGACCATCAGTACGCCTCTTATCTGTTGGAAAGTTCGTTTGGTTGTAAGTGGATGTGACGTCATCTTTTTAGACTCGTTGTATTCGGAAGCTATCGCTCATACTAGCATAGTTCTATCGGCATATTTGATCCTCTCACGAAGAGGAATATCACCATGCAGAGTTTACGCAATCGTTCAGTGAATGATAAAAAATGTTTGGAGGCATCCATGTTATTTTGAATGGAAAGTCACATTCAAAGTACAAAAAAAAATCACTGGAAATAAAATGATCTCACTCAAATCTCTCTTTAAATCTCGTTTTCAAACATCATTCGTTTAACATTTATAGAAAAAATGAAGCTTGAACATTTAATAATTGACGCTAGAAGTAACAGACTATCTCTCAGAAGCCAATTGAAACACATATTTTACCTTTTATAACAAGTCGTTTACTAAAATAAACGTAATTTTAATTTTGTGCAATAATTCTTTCAATTTTTCGCCAATTTTGAAGAAATGTATTCAGGACACAGTAATAGCTGCTTCTGAGTATTAAGTGTTCCAGCTTCGATGACTCTTGAAATATTACACAAATATTCTCTAAAAATCGATATTTAGCAGCTCATTTATCTCCAGAGATATTAATCTGTAAATGGATAACTTTAAAAGCTAGAGAACGTTGAATGTGGCTTTGCGTTCAAATAACATGGAAGTATCCGAATACTTTCGACCTTATAGTATATTTCTTTTTTCTTTTGTGATTACTAGATACGTTTATAATATTGGGTTACCTTCCCCCGAGGCGGAATCGTTAGCGAGCTTGTCTATTGATCAAAGGGACCCGAATTTGATCTCCGAGTAAGGCATGGCTATACGTTTCCTTAGGTTTTCCTTTTGCTCAGATCTCGCCTTCCTCACAGAACTCTAACTGATATTATCGTGGCAGGTTTCTCTGAAGACCTCTCTGACAAACATCTGCTTAAGAACTAATTTTTTATATCACAAGGCATATCAAATGTGCAACTTATTAACGAGTAAAACAGCGTGTTCTAACTAAATATAACTTTTCATATTTTCACACTATTGTGTTAGACAGACGAACTGATTCAGCAAGTATATTTGGCAACCATTTCCTTAACCTATCCAGTTTACTGAATACTGATAGTAGATTGCTGGTAAAGCAATATAACATTACAAGGGTTCAAATTTAAGGTAGTTACATAGATCAGTTATATTGGGGTTATTTATTTGTTCATAACCCACTAGTGTAATAATAGAGCAAAAAATATGATTGGCATTCATTTTTTCACCGTAAATAAAGCGCGAAAGAAACTGGAACTCGCAAATCTTGCAATATATTTTGAGTATATACACTGACGGAAATTGAAAAAAGAACACCCAGAAGGAATTCCTTCAGGAACGTCATATTATAACATGTTAATAGTTAAGGGCAGCAGAAACCGTGATCCAAGATTGATAGTCATTGGATGAAATAACGACGTCACTGAGGACGACAACACGTAAATGTACGCAGCGTGTATATAAGGACTTGGGCGTGAACAGAGAAGTTATTAGTCTTGTGTCGTGTTGTTCAGTGCTCTTTGAAGAAGCTACCATGCCTGGACGACGCAGGCGCACAACATTTGTTCAGTTAGAGGAGTTTGAGTGAGGTTGTATAATGGGTCTTTGGGAAGTAGATTTGTCTTTTCATCAAATTGCAGACCACGTTGGACGAGAGGTATCAGCAGTGGTACGATGGTGGCGCCGATGGTCAGAAGAGCATTCGCACACTCGCAGATGTGGTTCTGGGCAAACACAGAGTTACGGACGCACGAGAGGATCGGCGCATCAGGAGGGTGGTGGTGGCAGAGCGGACAGCTACGGCGTCACAAATTCGATCCTTTGTTGCACCAAACGTGTCTACAAGAATGATACATAATTGTCTTTTGGAAGCAGGACTATGGGCACGCATGCCGCTGGCACGGTTACCACTATCACCTTGTCACTGTCGAGCACGTTTGCAGTGGTGTCAAGAACGAGTTCTCGAGTGAAGAATGGCAGTCTGTGGTCCTCAGTGATGAAAGCTGATTCTGCTTAGGAGCGTCGGATGGCCGTTTAGGCGTCCGTAGGCAACAAGGTGAGCGGTTTCTATCATCATGCATCCGCCAGCGACACACAGAGTCCATGCCGGACATTATGGTGTGGGGAGCGATTAGCTATCACTCTCGTACGTGTCTGGTATGTTTTGACATGTACGTGTCAGATTTGTCTTTTCATCAAATTGCGCACCACGTTCGACGAGAGGTATCAGCACTGGTACGATGGTCGCACCGAGGGTCAGAAGAGTATTCGCAGATGTGGTTCTGGGCAACACAGAGTTTCGGACGCACGAGAGGATCGGCATATCAGGAGGGTGGTGATGGCAGAGCAGACAGCTACGGCGTCACACACTCTCCACACTTGCCAGCACGCTCTCTGGACTTGTCTCCAATCGAGCATGTCTGGGACTGGATCGGACAAAGCTCTTCCGCGGACACCAGCAGGCAACTACCATCGTTGAATCACGCGTCCAAGTTGAAAGCGCATCGAATGGTATCCCTCAGCGTGATATCCAGCATTTGTACGACCAACTGCATGCCAGATTGAAAACTTGTGTTGCTGCTCGAGTAGGTTCAATAACTTATTAAAATGTGCCTTCTGTAAAATGTAATACTCATTAAAAGGTAAAATAAACATTGAATTACTTTACACGTGTGATCACTGTCCTTTCTCAACAAGTTGTTTCTACTAAATAAATCACATAGATTACACTTCAATTGTTAATGGCGTTCTTTTTTCAATTTCCGCCAGTGTAGATACAAGAAAGGTTTTCTATAGGATATCAAGTGGCATAAATTTCAACCTCTAATTACTTTTTTTTACCGCAAGAATATAGATTACTAACACTTTTTTCGCTCACGGCTTTAAAGCATTCGATTATGAGGAATTTGCATCTTCCATCTCCAGCACCACGTAGGATGGGAAATATCTATCTTACTACGTGAGCTCATAGTGGGAAGAAAACTGTCGGTTAAGGGAAACATCCCTGCTTCACTTGCCAACAGTTGGCCATCTAGAATATTTCATCTGTGAGGCAATACCACGGAACTTATTCCTTGTAAATATGGATGACTGGTGCAGTTGTGCATCACATTGCTTGCTGAAGGTGACTTGTGCAGAGATGAATTGCTTTTCGAACTTTCGAATGGATTTCAGAGAGCAACTGCAGCTTTTATGTTTCTATAAGTTTGCCAGTAAATGATAATGTGTTTTTATTGTATTATCTTGTTGATTTGGCATAAATGATTCTTACGTTCGTATTCATTTCTTGTCTTATGAATTTCATAATTCTAATACTATATAGGAGTGCAAAACGTTTCGTATATGCATTGTACAATGACATTATTGTACCCCATTTACACGTATACTTTTCGCACATTTTTCGACGATTTTTTCCTTAAAATATCAATATGAAAAATGTGTCGATAAGTTTTTACGCGATGATTTATCAAAGTTCATCATTATCATCAACAAAGGTATTGAACCAGCAAGTTGGCCTGTAGAGCCATCTGCCTTGTGAAAATTTCAAACTCTGTTGAATATAATGCATTTCTTTTTTCCAGATTGCTGGGATAGTTTTTGTTTGGCAGAAAATAGTTTGCAGGTAGTCCCTCATAAACTGATTCTGTATAAATGAAGTAAAGGACCTAAAGTCCTTATATGATCTGGTTGTTGTGCAGATCCATCAAGAATAGCCGACAGTCATTAAATGATTTTCCAGTTCAGAATGCAGTGTAGGCCCAGAAGCCGTAAGAAAATATAGTGACAGAAAAGAGAGCAAGAAGGTATGGTTGTTTGTGATGTTTGGTTTATGTTTATTTAGTCCTTAGAAGTGGCTTTTAATGTCGTGTTGAAGGAATCTTGTCATGTGGTTTTTTGTCATCTTGTTTTTTATTTCATTTTTTTATTTTTCATTTTTTTCGGGGGAGGAGGGCTAGGTTAGGTTTAATGAGCTAAAGTTTCAATCTCTGATGTCCTAAGAAATTTTCCGCCTGTAGTTATTTGTCGGATAGGTAGGAGTTTGTAGAGGAGAACAGAATTTTTTTCCAATTTGCTATAGATTTTTTGGGGGGTCACGGTAAGATAAAAGGTTATTTAAGGTAAAGTTTGGCATTTGGGATTGTAGCTACAAAAGTATTTTCATTTTTTATTTTTCTAATTTTGGTTTTGAGTAGTTTGTTGTCATTTAATATACACCGAATTCTGTTTTTACAAGGATTGTTTTACACGATTTTGATTTAACACGGTTTAGAAAAAAAAATCCAATTCTCTTTTTACACGATTTATTTTGATCTAACACGGTTCAAACGGCGCCTTTTTAAAAATCTCCATTTGAATTTAATTCTTAAAAAATATTCATATTCAAGAAAACATTCCTAGAATTTACTTTTATAATAAAGATGCCGCTTTAATGGTCACATTTTTCGAAGTAGTTTTAACTTTGAAAATGTACTTTAGATACACATTTTGTGCACTAAAATCCCCAAAATAAAAACTACACTAACATAACTGTGCAACAAGTTTTCTCTGTTTTATTCTCTATTTTATGGAAAAATTGTACAAAACCTACTTCATTCGAAATAAAGTGGCAACATTGAGTTCCGGGAATTCCCCTCAATTTTATCTTCAACATATACGTTAGTCTTGGTCTCTCTTCATGTTTAAAGTTTTTAATAAAAAAAAAATCGAAAAAAAGTTTCTTTTGAAGTTTTTTGTGCGTAATATAAATTTATTAAATTTTGCTGATAGGTAATTTACAATTTTGAATCATCTGATTTATTAACTACAATTCAAATATTTTTCGTATGCTTTACCACGATATCGGATAATTCAACTATACAAAAGCAGAAAAGGAAAGATATCATTGGATACTAAGATACAAATTTTAGATCGTCTAGCAACTGGAAAAGGTTCAACATCCATAGGTAAATATGGTATTGTACTGGGTTTTGCAAGCATTTGTACTGGGTTTCCACATCTGGGACCAATCTTCTATTTTTTCACATGCAATGTAATTTTTTACACGGTTTTTTTTTTCACGTTTTTTGCGGGAACCTATCTACCGTGTAAAAACAGAATTGGTGTATTTTCCTTTATTGGGGTTGTCTTGGTGAACTTTTTTCTCTCTTTTTGAAATTGCATTAGGATAAATTTCGAAGTTGAAATAAATTTAGCCACTTCGTTATTTTGTGTATCTTAATTAGATTTGGCCTTGGAAGTTGGTTTTAAGCTTTACTCTCAGTAGGTTGGAATTTCTACCTTTAATAAATTTCATGTCCTTTTGCAGTTCTTTTGTATTTTCAATTTCAGTTTTTAGCATATTGTCGATTGTTATTTGCGTCTAATGTTAGTATAACATAACAGCTGCGGTTTTTATAGGAAATATAATATTTTAGTAATATATTTTATTATCAGTTCATTGTCTTAAGAAAGTGAGCAAATGGGAACAGTGAATGAAGGGTTGGGTGGAGGATGTGTAAGGACTGTCAATGATCATCAAGACAGCTTGTAGATAAAAAAAAACAGGGGGTTAGATATAATTATGCAGAGGAGAAACTATTACATCTTTGATTTTGTTTTTTAAAGAGACTCCTATATAAGGATCGAAAAAAGGATCCATTAGATGCGAAGGTAGACATCACCATCTTCTTAAGAAACGAAAGAAGTATGTCCAGATGTGTGTACAGAATGTAGGATGCTTTTGAGGGTTGGTTGTTGCATGTTAAAATTGGTCAGTGAAGAACTGTGCTCTAACTTCTATAACTTACATAAGCTTTAACTTAATAGGCTTGATCTCAAAGAGTTTGTTACCAATATGTTTAGATCAACATCTCTTCCACTGTGTCTGGAGCTCTATGGTAAAAAGCTAGAAATCCAGATATGGAACCAGCAATGGGGAGCCGAACAGGGCATACAGATTTAGCATCAGCTCTGCCAAGTCATTACCACTAATTCCGGCGTGACTGGACACCTAAAATAGAATGGTGGCAGTGACTGCCAGACGATGGAGCTGCTGACGGATCTTGAAAAGAACAGAACATTTGAGCCATCTGTGAAGGTGGGCTCAAATGTTCACCGACGGGCACGACGGACACGACTGGCACGATGTGTCACCGACGGGCACGACGGCTTGCATATTTGCTGGTACACATAGTTGGGTATAAAGGTCTTCCCCGTCCTGCAGAAAGAAAAGTAGCAGGAAGGGGAAACAGCAAGCAATGGCGGAAGTGGCTCGGCTGTCAATTGGGCAATGCTCTCAAGACTGAAATTGAAGTCTCTGACTTCAAAATTTCAGTCTTTTCCCACCGAGGGCTTAAAATGCAGTCCAAGTGGGATGGCCCAGCACAAATCGCAATTTAGATGCGTACTAGAGTGACAACTACTGACAGTGAATAAAGATGGTTCGTCGATCTCAACGTAAAGACTCTACTATATACCGGTGAGGTGCAGAAGGTCCCTGTACAAATTATGGAGGACCTGATGGTGGATAGGGTCAGCACCCTCACCACAGAATCTCGGACTGAATCTTAAATCAGAGATGCGTAATCCAGTTTCGACCAGACAAGTGCATGAAACAGGCATAGCATCGGTCAGCTCCCCAACAGAGGGAAGAGAGGACCTTGAGGATGTTCACTGTTCGCATGCAATTAGACCATAGATGACAAACTTGGTGATAAAATATTTCAATTTACTGTCGATGATGAGACTAAGAAATCTGGTCTCTACCACAACTGGGATGGTGGTACTCTCAAGCCGCATCTCGGGGTCCAAATAAAGATTAGACGTGCTGACAAAGTGCACGCAAGCCATCTTTTGTGGACAGAACCGAAACCCACTGATCATCGCCCAAAAGAGATTGTTCAGAGCAATTTGCAGTTGTCATTCAATGACCCTCGTGCTGGACGAAGAGCAAAGGATGTTAAAATCGTCAATATAGAGGGCATTGCCTACAATTGGAAGAAGTTGTTGAATAATGCAACTGATCTTGACAGCAAAAAGCTTAGTACTCATTATGAAGTTTTGTGGTACTCCCCGATCTTGGGGGAAAGGCTGCGATAGATTGTCACCGACATAGGCATGAAAGGAACGAGAAGATAAAAAGTTAGAAATGAAGATCGGCATGTTACCTCTCAAGCCAAAAGCATGGAGGTCATGAAGAATGCAGAATCTCCACACCATGTCACTGATATCTGGTACCAACATGTTACCAGCAGGTCCTTTAACTCTTGTAAGTTACGTGGTTGAGCTGCCGCAGATTGGATATACTGTTCCAACATAAGCCACAGATGCTCGATTGGATTGATGTCTGGGGAATTTGGAAGCCATGGAAATATCTGAAGAGTTTCCTCATGTTCCGTGAACCATCCTCGAACAATCTGGGCAGTGTGGCATGGCGCATTATCCTGTTGAGAGAACGCACTACTAGAGGGGTATACCGTTGCCATCAAAGGATTACCGTTTCTGCAATGATGTTTAGGTAAGTAGTAGATGTCATAGTTTCCTCTCATGAATTACTGGGCCCAGGGTTTCCCAGCAGAACATTGCCCAAAGCATTACACTTCCTCCACTGGTTTGCTTTCATCCCACGGTGCATCCTGGTATGGACATGTACCCAGGCATCCACATGGTACAACAGGAAGCGAGATTCATTGGACCAGACGACTTTCTTACAATCATTGAAGGTTTAGTTTTGATGCTCACGTGCTCATTGTTGACATTTTCGACGATCAATCGAGGTTAGCATTGGCACTCGTAGCAGCCTGTGGCTATACAGCCCCATTTTTAAGAGGGTTCGATGTACTTATGTTGTGACATATTACTCCCGTCACCAGCATTCAAATTACGGGCAAGTTGCACCACAGTATCCATTCTGTTGAATTGTACCATAAAGGATAGCCTTCGCTCACCTCTAGCATCAATGAGCCGTGGTCGGCTCACAACTTACTGGCGGTTCGTGGTTTTTCCCTCCTTGGGCCACTTTTTGAAGGTACTAACCACGGTTGACCATGAGCACCCCACAAGCCTTGCCATCTCGGAAATGCTCTGACCCAGTCGTTGTGGCCATTACAATTTGGTCTTTGTCAAACTCACTTAAGTCCGTTGACTTTCCCATCTGAAGAACAAGAATAAAACTGATTAACTGAGCTCAGTATCAGGGGTTATTTATACCGTTTCATGGACTTAAATGCATCATCGTTTACATACAGTTGTTTCGATTTGCATAAAGACGCGCTGGTCATAATGTTTTGGCTCTTCAGCGTATATTCCAGGTGCATTATATCACTTCATAGAAAAGAATGCTGATCGCTGTTTCAAGGCGGATCAGATGGTCTAAGGAAGGCCATTGCCTGCAAAAGACACACTGGTGTTAGAAAAAAAAAAGAAGGTTGTGATGTTCCAAATGCCAGACCAGTCTCAGAAGGGGACACTGATGGTCCTTGGAAAGACTGCGATCCATTGGATGGGACTTTAAGGTATGACTCTGTGTGAGAGAGAGACATACCTGTGCATGTTAAAGAACACACTGAATTGCCTTGACGGGAGACTACCATGTCTCCCAACAGCTTCCCAGTGTCAAACAGCTGCCTCTCCCCCAACCTTCTCTGAGACTTTGGAGTGCTTGCGTCCTGGCCATTTAACCCATGGTGTGCAAAAAAGTGCCGCTCAGAGGAAAACCACCCAATCCAGACCAGTGTGACATTTACCATTTTTTTAACACCTTGCACACACAACTCGTCAAAGCGATGGGACGATAATGTGAAGGAATCTTTGTTATTTCCCTGGCTTCGGGAAGGCCAAGACGATGGACTTACGGTTCGGAAACTGCTTCTCGAGAAAAATATAATAGAAAGGTCGAAGCAGCCGATCCTTACTCGATGGTGAGAGATGTTGGAGCATGACATAATGGAATTATCTGACTCTACAACTGGATGCACGAGAAGTATGCAGAGTAAGGCAAAGCTCCCTCGCTATGAATGTCTTGTTGTAAGGCTCCACGCCATTCGAGTGGAAAGACAGTGGACAGCATTCGGCCTTGCTCTTCAGTGTCAGAAGCTCAGGGGAGTATGAAGCGGAAGAGATTGAGGAGGACTCCCCCAGAGTTTTGGCAATTGCCTGTCCATTGTTCTCCAGGATCGATAATGAATAAGATGTATAATTTCCATCCATCTTCCGGACTTTATGCACACGACCTTACAACGGGTTGTGCAGCTGTAGAAGGCGTATATTTGATCTACGATTCCTTCTGGCTGCCAGAATGAAACAAATTTTCGTCCTGGCACATCTGAAAGCTTCAAGATTGGATGATGTTAGACATCTTTGAAACACCTCCTAAGCCTTATTCTGAACTTTACAAGCTGTGGTGAAGTCGGGATTCCAGCATGTTTTTGGAAATCGAAGAAACCGTGTTGAAGTTTCAGGAATTGTAGAGGCAGCTGCATGGACGATACAATCTGTCATCTCTGCTACTGCATCACTGATTGGCTCCTGGCCGAGTGTTCATCAGACTCACAAAGGAATTTGAAGCCACTCCAGAGCCTGATTAAGCCTCCACCATGATACACGTGAAAGGTTGGAAGGCCTCCTATGGTACGCAGAAAGAGGAGGTGATCGCTTCTGTAAGAATTGTCCTCGATCTCCTATATAAAGAATGGGAGGATCGAGGAGGAGCATATATTAAGATCAATGGCAGTGAATGTGCTGGTCGGGAAGTGGAAGTATGCAATGACACTGGTGTTCAACAGGAAGAGTGATGGATCCAAGAACCATTGCTCCAGGACCCCACTCCTTCAGTTGTGTCAGTACTGCCCCAAAGAGAATTGTATCTGTTGATAACACACTGGAGAAAAACATGATGAGCAAGGGTGATGGCAGCTACGTGATCATCAAAGTCTTCCTAGAAGATCATACTACCCAGTGATAGATAGACAGGTAAGACAGTCAACGAAAATTCCAGGAAGAGGTGAATGGAGACCGCCTCGAGAGTGGTGGTTAATTGGAATGACCTGGAATGGAGAATGGTTGTTAATAAAGATAGCGACACCTCCATGAGTCGGTCCATCTCCTTCCCTATCTCAGTGAATGAGGACGAAGTGCCTGATTGTACGATCATTGGCTGTCTGCAAGTATATCTTCTGCAGGCACATGCAGATGGGCTTGTGTGCTCTACGGAGGACCTTGATGGCTTCGTGTACCTCTGGAATCCACGACAATTCCATTGTTGGAGTGTGACCATTTCAGGTCTTAGGACAATGGGTGGACGACGATTTCCGACTTACTTTTACCATCAACAGCGATGGTTTTGGAAAATTGGGGTGGTCTGTATCCATGTCCTCTGAGTCATCCGAAGGACATGGACCAGAAACCGCCAAACAAGTAGGGGATAACGTCTCTTTCTTGAACCCTGATGGAGTCCCATTGGTTTGGTAGGTTTAGCTGTGTGCATTCGTGAAGGAGGGGGCCTTCCAGTAGTGAAAGTAGAAGGCACTACAGCAGGAATGGAAAGTGGAGTGGGTTGGTTGTTTTACCTGTGAGCAGCAGTTTTTTTGCACACGATGTATTAAATGGCAAGGTTACAAGGATCCCGTGGGCTCATAGAAGATTGGAGAGAGACCAACTAGACAGCGGCTGGAAGGCAAGATGGTAGACTCCTGTCAAGGTGATCCAGCATGTTCTTTAACGTGCACAAGAGGGTATGGCTCTCCCAAACAGAGAGTCACGGCTTAATGTCTCATCCAACGGATGACGGCCTTTTTAAGCCCATGGTGGTCCCCTACTGACCTAGGGCAGGCGAGGAGATTTGAAAAGATAAATCTCAATGCTGACCCACTTGGGGCTCGATCCTGGGAACTTCAGATTACGAGCCTGGCACCCTGGTGACCGAGTCACCCCCTCCCCAAAACTGGAGTGGATGTCGAGATGGACACCAACCTCGGTTTCGTCTGCTGTAAGAGATACTTCTCAGTGGGTGAGAAAAACTCAGATGGTGGGACATTAATATCAGTCTACCTTGTCACAGAAGCAACAATGGGCTTTCCGATGATCGCATTGGCATAGGAAACCTTTCGAGGTGGGGTGGGCGGTGCTGTGAGCTTTCTCACCTCAAGGTTGGGCATGTTATTTACCGTCTTAAGCCACTGCACCTCTTTATCCTCCTTCCATTTAAGACAGTCATACGAAAACGCCAGTTGGTCACCACTGCACTTGACACAGCTTACCTGTGTAGCTCGAATCAGCATGATCCACACTGCCACAGCGATAAAAAGTGGGCTTATCATGGCAAGCCATGTGGGCATGGCCATACCTCTGACACTGAAAACGACATAGGGGGTTGGGGATGTAAGATTTATAACTCACAATGCAGGTAATCTGCCTTAATGATAGCAGGCAGGCCAAGCATGTTAAAGGTGAGAATTAGTGTCTGGCTGGGCAATAATTTACCATTGTGAAGCACTGAAATCCACCTGACTGCAACAAGTGCCTGTGAGGCTAACTACGAGCAGATCTCCTCCTCAGAAACTTTGAGGAGTCCACACAACTCGCGTGATCACCACTCTGTGATCACCACGAGAAGAATTCAGGGGCTGATGAGGTGACACCGAAACGGGCACCCCACCATTCAAGTCACCAGATCTTAGGTGCTTAACGGATTTCAGAGATCCTGTAAGACCTTCCAAATTCTTCTAAAAAATAATGGGAACATATTCCCAACCACTTGATCATCTGTTGAAATGGATGTTGAAGAAAAGATGTGGTTCTGGCATATGATTCCCACCCACCACGGAGCGCAATAAGGAGACGCCCAATCGAATGCCAGGGCTGTACGGTCACTACAACCATACAGACAGTGAGCAAAGCCTTGAACAGTGAGCAAATAAATAAAAAGGAAAAGAGAAGGATGAGGAACCAACTGGTGTCCTCAAAAAATGAAATAAGAGAAAAAATATAAAAAAAGTGAAGAAACGAATCGTCCTCACAAAAGAAAAACAACTCCGAAAGGAAAATAATCTGTGGGAAAGCTCAAGAACCTGTACCAGGATATGGGCAAGGCATTCACTGTACTGCAGAGTTGGCCCTAGCAGGTCCAGCCCACCAGCCGATTAATCATGAGGGGACCCCAGGACTGAATCAGAGGTCAAACAGTGTGGAGCAGTTGACCTTGAATTCGTTGCCCAGCCCCGTGATGAACAGGCTCCCCAATGGCAAGACATGCCAAAGGAGACTGCACTAGTCATAAGTTGAGGAGAGCAGAGGAGGAGCAACCCCCCGAGCACAACCAGGATCCTACTTTCCAGGGAGACAAGGCACCATACATGGCAAACATGTGGGCGAGCATTTAGGACTCTGTGAAGGTATCTGAACCAGCATAACCTTCACAGGGTGGTCTTCTCACAACAGACAGAAGCTTGCACTGAGTAAGGGGTTAAGTTAGTACCTGCTGAGCGGGCAGATCAACTGGCCCGCTCAGCAGGTACTAACATCCAAACTGAGATAGCGGTAAAGACTTCTAAAAATACCCTGAAATCTATCCTAAGTCAAAGAGTTATGGACGAGTGGCAGAGGCTCTGGGATACGACCGACAATGGTCTTCAAACAAAGACATTCTTGCAAAGGGTCGGTCTATCACTGATGTCCTCAGACCACTATCTCACGCAGGTACTGACAGGACATGGGAGTTTCCCAGCATATCTGGAGCGTTATAAGATCGCTACCCACAGTTACTGCGACTGTGGGGCTCCAGATGCAGACGTCGGGCACTATATTCTCCGGTGTCCGATCACAGAAGGGTTCGCTAACGAACTCAGGAGCTCTCAGGCAATCAGCGAGGTAGTAAGCGGAGCGGTAACGGTGTCCATCAGGAGTGCCCGAGTTAAGACGCACCTCAGGGACATGGGCTGGCTCGTCTGCCAGTTCCGGGACTCACTTCTTTGAGACAGGAGCTGCTTTCGCTCTTTTACTTATCTTCCATTTCTCTCCCGGGCTGTGCTCCGCACCCCCTTTAACGCTACCCATACTCCACGTCCCTACTGGTCTCCTCAAGAGACAAACTTCATCTTCTACTTCCAGGCTTCTCATGCCAGTTGGTGTAGTGTCGAAAGACGGAATACGAGCTTTTCCCCATGGGGGCGGGTCCCGAAGGACCCGCCACCCACCTCTATTATTGAGAGGATGTTGCCATATGGCTTAATGTGAGTCATTCAACGGAGAATAGGCTTTAGAAAAGAATCCAAAAAAAGACAATGTGCATTTACAATTCAATAGTGGATGATGACGGGCAAGAACCCAAAGAGAGGACTACAATCTGGTGTTAGGTGCCTGGAGGTCCAGGATTGAATCATCACATCATCACGCGGTAGCAAATGGTATGGCAATATCTTCTACTCTCATACACCGAAGATTTCATGTCTGTATGCTACGAAGCATACAGACATGAAATCTTCGGCATATAATGCACCGATGTTTCGTGTCTGTATGCTACGAAGCAAATGGTGTGTGTGTGTGCCTCTGACCCACGCACAGACGGACGATCTAACTTGGTGCAAATATCATATCAACTGTACTAAAAGCAATGGCAGTCTGTATTCTTCATGGATGAATGGAGATTTGCTCTTCACAACGGTTCACGGCATCAGTTAATATGGTGCAAACAGGGAACACCCTTATCATGCCACAAATGTCTGTGAATGAGACACCTCCGGATAGCATTATAGTGTAAAGAGGGTAATTTTAGCAGGCCACACAGATATATATGTATGTCGTTCAGCAGGTTACATCACTGATCACAGGTACATAGGGTTGTGTTGTTTTACCTCTGAGCGGCACTTTTTTGCACACCATGGGCTAAATGACGAGGTCACATGGACCCCGAAGGCTTAGAGAAGGTTAAGGGAGGGGAGGGGACCCACTAATACAGCTTTTGGGAGATAGATGGTAGTCTCTCGTCAAGGCCATCCAGCGTGTTCTTTAATGTGCACAGGTTATGGCTCTCCCGCACACGGGGCCACGGCTTAACGTCCGATCCGACGGACGGCGGCCTTTCCAAGCCCATCGGTGTCCCCTACTGACCGTGGGCAGGGCGGGGAATTTTGCGGAGATAAATCTCAACGCTGACCCAGTTGGGACTCGAACCTGGGAACTACAGATTACGAGCTGGCACGCTACTGACCGAGCCATCTCCGCCCCATCACAGGTACAGCCTTACTGCGATAAGCTGTACCTGGTCGCAGGCACCATAGTTGAACACGTATTATGAAATCATTGACTCCTTTGTGCGAACATATGCAGGTGCAATAGGCGATACCTACCTTCTATATGACAATTAGGCCCCCCCCTAACTGTTTCCGTCTTATCGATTGCTATCTGGTGCACAGCAAAATTAACTGTATGGAGTGACCAGCCTATCTCCCGATTTAAATCCGATTGAGCATGCATGGGATACTCAGGGGAGAAGGGTGCTCCCCTGAATCCTACTCCAGAAAACCTTTTGGAGCTTTAACGTGCTCTGGAGGAGCAATAGAGATTGCATATAATAGAGCAATAGAATAGAGAATTGCAATAGAGCTCAGAGTGACCACTTAGCTATCTCAATTGACTTACAACTTTTTACCATGTAGCTACAGTATATTCATATACAAATTTGGGAATTAAAAGTTTTATACCATTTTTCAACTATTATTCTTATAGTATAATATACACCTATCTGCCGATTCGAACACAACATCGAGAAAAGCCAGGTTTTCAGGATGTTTTATAATTTATTGAAACCAGTATTAAATGTAACAATAAATTCTATGGTCGGTTAGAATTTTAAGGGTAGCACTGCTTTCCTTGCTTCTATGAGATCACTTCGCCACTGTGGTTGAACAACTGTTTTGACAAATTCAGAAACCGACAAAGGACGAGCGAAAAGCAAAAGGCAGGTAGTTAAAAAAGAAATCTTTGTAGCTTTACCTGAATTCAACTTTTCTCCCATGTTCGTTAATACAGGTAACATTCCTCTTTCTCAAACCAAGAGAGGGATGTATAGTGAACGTTGATGTATGCACCGTATGAATTCCAGAAAAGCGTTCTTGAAATATGCACGGGCCCCATTGGCTTATCTGGAAAAGAAAAACATATAACTAGTAAACAGTGTTTTTTACTGGATAAAGTTTGCCTTTTAAGAAAGAGTGAAAGTACTATATTATTGGTTCAATGCTAAGTTTTTATTAATGTAAATCTTAAGAGAAATGTATTGCAACCAAGCAAATATAAATTGAACTGCTGACCATTGTAATACTATGTATAATCGGCTATGAACACTAGACCACCAAAAGACCAACAAAAAATTCATAGCATTTTACCGTCCCTCTTGAATTTTCATATGCCTGTGCTGTCGGTGGCCATCCTATTTTTACCTCTGATATCCATCACCCTAATCGGAATATTCCTAGAAACAGCAAATCTACTCAGTCGTCTTCCTCTACTAGCTCCCAAAGGTTACTGCTAAAACCTATTCGGCCAATCCGAATTTATGGCCGAAAGGAACTTTCATCACTGAGTTCGAACCCAAGCTTCCTAGAAGCACGCCAACCGTCATAACCGCTAGACCATCAGGGTTCCATTCAAGACAATCAATATTTTTCAACTAATTATTTCCAGTGTTTCTTTTCTACAGGATGTTTTTCTGTGATACTTTTATTACTGAATCAAAAGCTTGTTGGTTCTAGTTCAGAATACGCCACAAAACTCCAAACAAACAACCAATCAAATTACAACAACCAATGTCTTTCAAATATTTTGAACACTGAAGAGCTGTTTTTATGAATGCATGCAGCATATGCAAGAAAATTCATTCTTTGGCCCTTTTACCTCTGCTCACAACTTGGATATAAGTATCGTGTCTCAGAAACTTGGCTCGATGATATGTACTCTGACGTTTGTGTCCTAAGGTTTTTCTATATTTGGTAAGGATAGACTGAATGTTAAAGGTAGTGGAGTGTGTATATTAATAAAACATCATATCACTGCAATGTAATAATATCAATGCACTCACTTCAGCGAGTATGAAAATATTGGTGCTGACATTCATTCATCTCGCAATCACATTAAGTCGTATATTCATAGCCTACATCCCTCTGTCTAATTCTGACAACCATACTTTTACGGATGGTTTCTTAATTGTATAGAATATGTTAAAAGTGTCAATATTGCTGTGGGTCTCACTGGTGATGTTAACTTTGCCTTCCACTAGACAATTCCACTCTCTAAAAATAATGCTCACGGGCTTGTTTTCTCACGGCTAAATTTCCTAGGATTTCAACAATTTCATCTAACATAAATTAGATTAAACAAAATTCAACAACTATCATAAATTAGATCTCCCACACGAGGAGAATTGACATTGAAAACTGAAGCATTCTGCCTTTTGTCCCACCAGTGATACACCTCCTCATATTCCTGTTGCTTTTAACCTCGACCTAAGAACTACTACACAAGCTTATCCTGAGTCACTGGATTTTACATATGCAGATTACGAGATTTTATCTGAGTTAGTCAGAAACATGTTCACTCATATTGTTTTTATATTCCTCAATGTCTTGATCAACTGGTAGGTGATTTCTCTGAAATACTATATATTCATATCTAGAGTCCTGCACGGATGCTGATACCGGCGGTACTATCCGCATCTAAAAGCTCTCGGCGGATAAAAGATTAACCTTAACGCGGATAGCGGATAAAACTGAGGATAAAAAAATTTGATGTTAACGCAGATGGCTGATAGTCTCCTATTATATGCAGAAAACCACAAGCAAACATTGTTGTATTATTGATGGCTGACATGAATGAAAACAATTACTTGAGATAATGTTAAAAGAAACCTGATCTAAAAATTCAATGAAGATATTCACTCTGAAAAAACAAAACAAAAAGTGGTTGAGATAAAGCCACAAGTTAGAAAAAAACTTATCCTATATGCAAAAAAAGATATTTCTGCTGGCGAAATAAAAAAAAAATAAATACCCCCTCAAGCAGCTGCTTGTCACAGAGGTCTGACAGGAGACTGTCAGTTTATATGCCAGAGTAAAATTACCCGGGGTATACGTAGAAAATAGAAAATAAATTGTTGCTCGAATAAAAATTTCAGTCGGAGAGAGATCACGTGTTATAGAGGAGAGTTACTAGTTAATGAAAAGGAGTATCTTCCTATAACCGCCGATAACTGCTTTTAAAACAGCAAAATCAATTCAGAAGAATTTGTAAAATTGGAATTAAATAAATTTTCATCTAAATTTAGTGAAGCATATTTTTACGAACAAAAGGCTTTTTATATTTCACAGAAATTTTTTCTGTTATTAATTAGTCATTAATATACCATTGGGCTAATTTCATTCACTCGCAAATACACATCGGATTTCAAGCATTTTCAAAATCTCGACTGTTGCTAAGTAGGCAATATATGCGGATGCTGATAAACGTTTGCGACTGCGGGTGCGGTTGAGACTTTGCGGATGCGGGTCCGGATAGGACTTTTGCCATCTGCGCAGGGCTCGATTCCTATCTGTAACTAATTCCACGAATTAATGTGGAAAATAAAACCTTCAATCGTTACCTACGAAAATTAGTCAAACTTAAATTACGAGCATGGAGAGTGCTACGACGCGATAATAATTTTATCAATAAAGCAAATTATAACGCGGCCCCAAAGAAATATTCAGATGCTTCACAAGAATGCTGTTTCAAGCATCTTCTCAAGCTTTCTTCAGCTTAAAAATTCAAATGTGTTTTAAAAATGTGCAAAGGTAACCTTAAGGGTCCATGAGCTATCCCTCCTTTGAAACACCACAATGGTCACAATGTCACTTCGAATTATGAACAAATATACATACAAATGCTTCATGAAGCCATGAGCTATGGAGGTTCTACCAGACTGTATAATTTTCCTCTCTCGACATGTCTATCCTGAGCTACAGCTGCTGCATTTGGACACTGTAGGTCAATCTAGAACGGTCATATTTGACATTGTTTGTCCATCACATTCAAGGTCTCCCTCTTTTCCTGAAGCATTTAGGCACACTGCTTATTCCTGTTTATGCCAATCTATAACTGTGCATACGGGCAACATGGCCAAACCAACGGTGTCTCCCTCTGCACAAAATATTGCTCAAAGGAATC
Source organism: Ryuthela nishihirai (assembly GCA_038380435.1). Lineage (NCBI taxonomy): Eukaryota > Metazoa > Arthropoda > Arachnida > Araneae > Heptathelidae > Ryuthela > Ryuthela nishihirai. The sequence continues at coordinate 87,555,530 of JAWZYU010000017.1, read as the reverse complement.
ATAATCATCATCAACATAATATTAATGTTGATGAGTCTTTCTTCTAACCTCATCATTACTTACAAAGTCAAACCAACTAATGCCCAAGATACTGCGTAAGCATCTAGAAACAAAGGCAGATAGTTTTTTGCTACTCTGCTTATAAAGGGTTCATGTTACACTACCATAACTTACCTTAGAAAGAACCAAAGTATAATACAGTCTAATTTGTCGTTAGGTGTATAAACCTATTCTTCCATACTTTCCATAGATTCTTTAAAGTTCCAGTGGCAATTCCTATTCTTCCATTTACCTCATGCAGTACATCACCAGTCACTGTCTAAGTCCTGCTGTGTTGTCCCTGCTGCGGAGTTTAACTGTTTCCTCTGTTTTGTTAACCAAGTCAAAGATTCTTATCAGTTGTTAAATTATCGTTCGCACGTTTATTAAGCTCACTGTAATCCTGTCTATTCGGACTAGTAGGATGTTGATTCATATTATTCCTGCATTTCCTTCTTTCAGAAATATGTTCCATAGTCTTATCATTCAAATAAGTTTGTTTTCTGTTCCTTTTTACCTAAAACAGTACTGTATGTTTGAAGAAAAGCCTATTTAAACTGATTTCATTCTTTCTCAACTTCAGCAGAAGTCAATACACGATTGTAATAATGAATAATAGCTTGTCATCGTATGCTTTGGCTATATTTGGACCTTTCAGACCTTCACAGTGTTCAAAATAATTATTTTAACTTTAATACAACTTTTCTTAAGCTTCAGTTTCAACTGACCAGGTAATGGTCAGACATAATTTCTACTCCCGTGTAAGATCTGGTATTCCTAACAGAACTAGTCCATTTGCTGTTAATTAAAATATACTCTATCATACTCCTGTCCAACCCATGTGTTTTTGTAAAGTCCTGGTGTCTGCAGTGCGTGTTATTTGCAAACAGTTAAGTTTACTTACTTGTAGGAGACGTTCCTCATTACCATTGGAACTACTAATGTGAAAGGGGGCCTAACATCGCTCCCAAAAGATCAGGATCAGTAAAAGTTTAGCATTGAAGTTAGAGCACAAGAGAAATATCTCCTTTCTTGATAGAATTCAAAATATCCTGAAGTTGTCTGTAAAACCCATCCTTCTCGTTCTCATCCGAGTCCTCTGTGAGTTTTTTTTAACAACAGATGACATTCAGGTCTTTAATTTTGTTTTAAATTTAGCTGTAGAAATCTTTTATTAATGTAGTTATATTCTAGAAGGGTATCACTGGCCGTGTCTGGTGAGAAGCAAGCGTACATCCTTCCTGACTGAAAAGAGAAACTTAAAATTATTTTTAAGAATCTAACCTTTTCCTGTCCATCTGGTCTCTTGTAAGCCTAGAATATCAACGTTATAATGCTGGAATTTATGTGTAAGGAAGTCAAGAGAATAATCTTTATGTAACGTCCTCACGTTCCAAGTACCCGCAGAAAGAAAATGATTAGTAGGATTTTTAAAGAAACTAGGTTTATTGAGAGAGGTAGGGACAACAAATATCAAATAGCCCCCTGATCGCAGGCATGGGGCAAAGACCCATTCGCCCACTGCTAAAAGCAGAAGCCACCGTTGCTAGTAGTAACTTCAGTCACTACTTTTTCAAGATCCAGAATCTAGATAGAAACTGGCCTGCCTGAGACCCATTACTCTAGCCAGGGCCGCCGTGTGCAAGGTAAAAAGTGCCGCTCTTTTATAATGATCATAGATGTATATTTCAGATAGCACATGAAACTTTTTAAAGGAATATGAATTACGTTTAAATCCTGATTAATTATAATAACTAATTATTTATTATAAAAATATTAATATATCAATTCTTTAAAATATCAATTTGAGGAATATTTTTTGTTGTTAAAACATAATGAGGATATTACAACATGAAAATATATTGTTCATAAAACTACCTTTATTCAAAAGAAATATTCATAGAGTCACACAGAAAGAAATCGCAATGAATGAAAATTAAAAAGCAATAAAATGTATACAATAAAAATTGCAAATTAGCAGTGCAATTAACTCAATAATACAAAATCAGTAATAAACAAAATCAATAATAATTTTGTATTCACTATAATTTTCCCATATCTTCAATGATACCTAACTGGACAGTTCAGCTATGTTACGTAAAAGAGTAAATAACACCTTATCATTGAAAGTCTACTAAAGTTCGGAGAATGATCTCTACCAGCTTTAAATGGGGTAATGTTTTGCTTAAAATAAAGCCGATCAGTAATAGTTTTGAAAATGGTGTGCAAAAGACATTCAATATATACTATAATTAGCAAACGTACTGTGAGTTGTTCATTTACAATACATAGGATTGAAAATAATCCTAGAAGCTACTCCTAGCTTTTATAGGCCTCCTCATACAATGGCATGCTCTACTAAGACCGAAGTTAGTGTTGACCACTGCCTTAGTTAGAGCTCACACAATAAATCACATTACCGTGTTATTTTAGTGGAAAGACACACTCGAAGCTCTTTGACTTTGAAAAATTGTTAACGGAAAAATGTCACTGGGGGTAAAATGAATATCCCAATCCAATTTACCCCCAACTCAGGATTTTAAACAATATCGGATAATACATAAGACCTATTAGTGGTGAAGAATTTAATAGCAACATTACTATCATAATAATTTACTCCAAAAGTCAATTGAAACACAAGACTCTGCGTGAGGGTGTCTGGCTACAGCTTATGCAGATGACATGCTGCTTGTAATAACGGCCTCCTCTAGAGAAAGACTGGAGATCGCTGGCAATGCAGCACTGTTGGTTCTTGAAGGATGGAGTCTTCGGTACAAGCTAGAGTTCAGCTATACGAAGACACTATCAATGACTGTGGCTACGCAGATAAAGTTACAGACAGGTTAACAAACGATATCCTGAATTTAAGATGAATGGCAGGAACATCCGCTATCAGACGATTATGAAGTATCTAGGGATCATGCTTGGACGAGCGGATGAGCTAGATCCCTCACTTGCAGGACTTGAAAGCCAAATGCACAAAGGTTATGTGCAAACTGGGGCGAATGACTCGCATCTCTTGGGGCCTCAGAGGAGAAGTTCTAAACTAAATTCATCTCAGGAGAACAGAGCGGATTCTAAGATATGGAGAGGGCGCCTTGCGGCGTCCAACAAGCCACTCTTTGATGTGCTGAAAACTGCTCGCAGCCTAAAGACTAGCTTTGCTGAGTGTCACCAGAGCTTTTAGAACTACATCTATGGATGCGCTCTTGGTGATCGCAGGGATTCCTCCTCTGTATTTGACAGTAGCTAAAGAAGCGACCATTTTCAGAGTCCTGCAGGCAAGGGAAAAGGCAATATTTCTCGGACTCCAGTATGACCCTGGGGAATATGAGACTGATACTGCAAAGTGGGATACACATCCCACAAAGCGACTGCCTGTGCCAAGGTCTATGGAGTTACCATGAGGAATAGGGTAGAAGTCAACACCGATGGTTCCAAGAGCGAGGATGGCGTGCGCTTAGCCTACACTCTCTATAATCAAGGAGCCAAAGTGTATGAGTTAAAGAGGAAGGTATCTATCAATGTGCCTTCCAAAAAGAGCTGCTTGCCATTAGAGAGGCACTGAAGTGGGCCCACCAATGACGGCAGTCAGTATAACGATATTAAGCTATATGATGAGAGTCGAGAAGCTCTGCAGGCGCTTGAGGATACAAACAACATGCATCAAACGGTAAACGAACGAGATCAAGCAGCTCTTGGGTAATAAGAACAGACTCAGTATCCTTTTCTCCTGGATAAAGGCGCATGTAGATAATGAAGGAAACGAGCGGGCAGACCAACTGGCCCGTTCAGCAGGTAATGATACCCAGCCAGAAATTGCGGTAAGGACTTCATGAAATACTCTGAAGCTGCTATTAGGCAAACAGGTCATGACAAAGGCTCTGGGACATAGTCATCCATGGTCTCAAAACGAAGATACTTATACAGACAGTCGGTTTATTCTTAGTATCCTCTGACTACTACCTAACGCAGATCCTAACAGGACACAAAAATTTTCCAGCATATCTGGAATGTTGTAAGATCTCTGCCCAGTTACTGTGGCTGTGGGGATCCAGACACCGATGTCGGGCACTATATCCTCCAGCACCCAATCACAGAGGGGTTTGCTAACGAACTTCAAAGAACTGAGGTTATCAGGGTGGTAGCAGGCAGGCTGATCAAAATATTGATTGGGAATGCCCAAGTCAGGCCTGAGAGATTTAGGTTGCCTTGTCTATTGGCTCCGGGAATCAATTCTTTGAGACAGGAGCTGCTTTCAATCTACTACTCGATTTCCTACTTTTCCCTGCCAGTCTGCTCTCTGCACCCCTTTAATGTCACCCATACTCCAAGTCTTTACAGGTCTCCCCTGAGACAACCCCTTGACTTCTATTTCCAGGCTCTGGCCACTTGTGTACTGCTTGAAAACGGAGCACGAGTAAGAGCAGAAAGTTTGAAAATGGAGCACTGAGAGGTTGTCTCAGTAGAGGCTAGGCCACTCGGTTCTGCCCATGGGGGTTGGGTCCAGAAGGACACGCCCCCCATCATATTTAAGAGGGCTTGTACCTACAATATTTATTTCCTGTGACTACTGAACCGATCCTTTGTTCTCTTAACATGTTTGACCCTAAAAATGTCAGCACTGCTATTTCATTAATTACTATCAAATCATTACCTGACTAGGCAAAATCTCATCAACTTTTTATAAGCGGCTAAACTGTGTTTACAAAAAATTATCTGTCCTGTTTAACTACTGCCTTTAATTCGGCCAGATTCCTCCTGACTTGTGTCAAGCCATAATCATTCTAATTTACAAGAAGAAAGGTGATCCCACTAATTCTACCAATTACCATACGATGTCTTTGACGAACACTGTCCCAAAATTGGAACGCTGCATCGTGTTTAATCTTCTTTATTTTCTTCTGGTGCATATTATTATTCCATATAAACAGTTTTGCATCATGACAAGTCTCTCCTCCTCAGTATATTTGGGCTCCATCAATTGATGCTGGCCTTGCAATCGATATTATTTATATAGATTTCGAAAATGTTTTCGATAAAGCAAAGGAATCGTTCGTCTTTGACACGCTTTTTAGACTCAGAATCCTCCAGATCATCGTAAGATTAATCTATGCATTATTTATCAACCACTCCCAACAAATAAACAGTGGTGTTCTTCTGAAATCTGTTCTTCGGCCTATATTTGTTTTGCAATGTTCACCTCAAACATGCTTTTTTTGTACCACGGCCAGTCGCCTGCTAGGTATTTGCCGACGACTTTAAATTTATACCATTGCTGCTTGCTTAGACAATTTGTCTTTCCATTCAGCTTGCATGCGACATCATCGAAAACTGAAGGATATCCTACCAGTTACTAATTTCTGCAGACTATCATGCACTTGGGTTGTAATTATCAGAAGCAGAATTATCTTACCAATGGCTCCCAAGTCATCAGTGTATCATCTCAATTAGATTTGGTTGTTACCATTTCTCCCAACCTCTCATTTCCTTTATACTCCCCAAACATCGCCCAGAAGGCCAACCGTGTCGCCTTCCTGATTTTGCGATGCTATAATAAGTGCAACAGGACTACACTTTTCAAGGCATTATCTACCTCTGTTTTGCCTATTCTTGAATATGCACTCCTGTCTTGTCTTCCAATATGGTCTCTGACAAGAGTCTAGTTGAACGTCCATTCAGATGGTTTAGTAAGAGACTACATGGACTTTCCAATTCAAGGTATGAGAAAAATTGGAAATTATCTTTTGGAGTTTCAATCCTTGGAATGGAGAAGGCTGGTTCACGATCTAAAACTTGTTATAAAATCATTAACAACCTTCTATATTCAAACATGGTCGAGTTTTTAATTCATGTCTTGGACACGAGCAGAATAAGGAGGCTCCTCTGTGTATTCATATTTCTCATACTGGAACAAACTGTAAATATCATTCTTTTATATGCCGAGTTAGTCGTGTTTGGAACTCTTTACCTCCTAATATTGTGTTGTCCCGAACTTTGCATATTTTTAGAGATCGATTAAAAAAACTCGATTTATTCAAATTTCTAAAATGTTTTAAGTTTTAACCTCTTTACATATATATAGTATTTATACATTGTCAAAGCGTTAAATGTTAGCTATACCGTACAGTACGTTTCATAAATCACAAGTGTTAACGATATTTTAAGTATTTCGTTGTTGTTGATGTCTCGAGCGGTGTTATCCGTACAGTACTTTCCGTAAATCACAAGTGTTAATGACATTGTAAATATTACGTTGTTGTTGATGTCTTGAGCAGTGTTTAACGTCTATTTTTGAACCTTCCGCTCTATAAATATTATACCATAGTTTGTTCTACGTATTATCTTAATTTATTAAATACAGTCTATGTTGCAGTTTAAAAAGGTGTTGGATGAATTCAGAAATGGTAGTTCACTTCATACTTTATATTTATGTGTTTCTCTTCTAAAATAAATGAAGTAGGAAAATATTATTTAGTCGGAATTTATTTCTAACCAAATAATATTTTATCTTCTTGTTTGTTTTAGAAGAGAATGTACAATAGTGTGGCTCGTAAGCTTCTAATAGGTGACAGTAATATACAGTATATAAATAATACATTTAAACCAACTACACGGTTAGAAACCATGGAGTTAAAATTTATGGAAGGACTAGTTAAATGGCAAAAACAATTAGTTGCTTCGATTTTATGCAACACGAGCAAATATTCCAAAGGGGCTCCAAACGAGAACAATTCTAGTAATTTCGTTTGGAGCCCTATAGGTTTGTGCTATAAGGACAACACTGCTGGCATCCTTGGTTGGAGAAAGAGCATCTTCAACTCTTATTTGTTGGGAGTGGTTAGAAAATAAAGCACAGATTAACTTACAATGATCTGGGGAATTCCGAGTCTAAGAAGCATGTCAAATAAGTGTTATACTGATATAGGTGTAATGGTATAGGTGTATGGTATATATAAAACATTGTTACAAAGGTTCTAACAGAATAGTATTTGTTATGTACGAAATATTACATTAATATCATGCATAAAATATTTATCAGCGTAACAACCATAATTTAATCTCTTTTTTAAATGTTATAGTATTAGTTATATTTGTTATATTTTTTGTAAAATATGAAACATTTTAGGAGCAGAAACACCAAAATATATTTCAAATAGTTCATTATTTGGTTCAGGTGCGAACAATTTTTCCTTTTCCATAGATCAGGTATATTATAAGAGATTTTCAACTCTGTTAAACATGTGAATATTTTTATGCATAAAAGTTAAAAGTTTTAATTCATATATTTATTCAATATTTAATAAATTTAGCTGCAAAAAACTTCGTTAAGAAGAATCATATTTCCTTTTAAATGTTATTAAACACATATTTATGCAATAATGAGCTGGCAAAATTGGTTTTGCCGTGAGTGGGATTCGAAACCACGTCTCCTGAAAACATGCCAATTATGCTAACCACTACATCATCATCGACTAACTGTTTTTCAGCCAGTGTGACATAAACTTTCCGGATTTATTTGATTCACACAGTGGCGCCATCTATCCGGGAAAGTGGAAAACTGTGTTCCAGGAAACATGGGTTCGAATCCCACTCACGGCAAAACCAATTTTTTCAGCTTATTATTTCTTGAGTTCCCTGTCTACATGAAACATCCTGTGATTCTTTACTATTAAAATGTTTATGTATTTGTTTCATTAATTTTAAGTGATTTTCATATGTAGATATTTATTCAGTATTGTATTCTAGAATAAATGAAAGCAAAATGAACTTTTTTCAATGCACATATATTTAACAATTCTCTCAATATATACATTTGAGGCATAATTCTTTTAAAACTTTAAACAATTTTATAAAAATTAAAAAGAACTTTCATATAAAAGAATTATTTAAATATATTTTAATAATAAAATATTCACACAATGTGATAAATATTTTTCGATATATTAATTAGTTTTACAAAATTAAAACAATTTTTACCGAAGAGCAAGACTCTAGGGGCATGAAACTTCTCCCGTAAATATCTTATTTCCAAAAGTTTTGCTTCAGGTTTATTAATCCACTGAGTAATTCTTTTTAACAACCTAGCGAGTTTTTTCGAATCGCTTTCCTTTAATTTTACTGCTAATAACTCGGGCGCTTTTGCTAAAATTAGAATGAAATTCAGAGAGAAGGATTATCTGATTCTGTTGAAGAATCAGCTGAAAAAATTTAGATTTGGAGAGGAACCTGAATGCAAGGCATCTTTAAAACATGCCAGTCTCTCTTCCTTTTGAGATATCTATCTCGCTCGTGTTATGAAAAACTATGAATATTAAAGGAGCCCACCGCAACGCTTAAGTTCCTTTAAACCTAAATCTTTCATTTCCTCTGAACCTTTATAAAATACTCAATAACTTGGTGAGTGTGTGGAACGGAAGAGCTGATGAGTATTTTGATGAGTATTCTTAGCATAACATTATTATTATTATTGCTGGTAAATGTATATTGTACGTTTCAATCCGTGCATTTATGTTCAGATATTAATTATAAGCATTAAAGAGCAGACTAAAATAACTATTTTGAGGTTTCGGAACTGATTATAATTCATAACGGGAAATTAGGGTTGGTTTAACGTTGTTTTGCTTAATTCCGAGGTTTTTCAGGAACGAATTCACTACCAGAGAAGCACTGTACTATCATACATCATACTTAGGTATCGGAACCTAATGAATTCTGGCAAATTCCTGTGATGTGGAAACTGAAAAACAAATGAAGAATTGTTATGACCTCAGAGAGATTTAAACCACTGTCACTATAAAGTTTTCCTTCAAAACTTCAGTAAAAACAATGATATACTAATAACGAATGTCTGTTTTATATTCTGATAGACCAGAGTGAGAAACATTGGTCTCTCAGACAGATGAAATATCACTGGTGAAGCACAAATTCGTAGATTGCATTTATGAATTCGACCACAACAGGTCTTTTTCAGTTTAATGAGTTTAAAACGTACAATAAGTAACGAACCGAAAAAAATATCTTTATCTACGAAAAGCTCTGCAAAGTGGAAAACCTCTAGCTATAGGAAACGACTCATTGTGTCGCGCAGACGGTGCACAGTAATTTAATTATTTCCGCCGTATTATATGAAAACCAAACAAGATAGCTCTGACAGTCAGATAAGTGCTTCTAATTAATGGAAACACAGTTTTTAATATAATCATTTATTACTAATAACTACATAAAACAAACAATAGATTTTAAAACAGATGAAACATCTGGTGAAAGATAAAACCAGTTCTAAAATGGGAAAAAGCGGCAGATATGTTCTTTGCTATGTATTGTGAGTCCCTTGTATGTTTTTTAACACAACTTCATTATATCCCCTCTCACAAATCGCACCAACGATGAAAAAAGTAATTACATTTATTACTTTAAAAGGAGAAACAAGCAAAAGTCAGAACGGAAGCAAATACAAGGTTTTGATAAATAACATCTGTACTTGATATCAACCAAATGTAAAGTCGAACATTTTTTCTTTTCCTGAATTCATATATTTGTTCATTTGTATCAAATCGGTTGAACAGTTATTTAACATGTTCTTTCAACCAACGTGCAAAAAAAAAGAAATATTCTTTCATAGAATTTTAACGATAATAAGGAGTTAAAAAGAGGGATTTTTCACTTTAATAATAGTTTTGTATAAGCATTTTGGTAAGAAATACGTAGAACATTATACTCAACTTATTACATAATAGCTGGGTTGTTCTACTTATGAGCGGAACGTTTTTTGCACACAAGGGGCTAAATGGCAAAGTCACAAGGCCCCCGAGGACTCAGAGAAGGTTGGAAGAAGGAGATCCACTGGACAGCTGTTAGGCCACAAATGGTTGTCTCCTGTCACAACCATCCAGCGTGTTATTTTAATGTGCACAGAGTGTGGCTCTCCCGCACATGGTCATGGCTTTACATCACATCCGACGGACGACGGTCTTCCTCCTTACTTTTTAAGACTTTTGCTAACCATCAATATTTCAAATTTATAAATCAGGCAAAACTGTAAGATTCCCGCTTTCTTTAACGAATGTTATTCAAACGAAAAAAAATGGTGTTTTGTGTATACAGATAAGCACTCCAAAGAGAGCGGAAAACTACGTCTAGAAGCTCCCATATTTCCTTTAATTGCTTTTAAGTATAATTCGTTCTATGTTATACTCTTACTTCAGTCATAGAAATTTCGAATTCTCCACAAAACAGATGTTGAGGATTTTAGTGTTTGCTGTTTAGCAATATTTTATATTAAACGTCAGAGTCTGTAATAGCTTAATAAAAAGTTGCTCACTTTTTCGAACACTGAAGAGGGAAGGCTTATTTTGTGAAAATAAACTGTATTGTAGTAAATAGTACTTTACATTTGTTATTTAAACTTTAAAAAATTAATTTGCGGATTTCGACTAGTAGCGAACTCAATTTGGAACGCTTAATATTTTTAATAGTTCGAAGCTTCTGTTAGGTTCGCCACTTTGGATATTGATACGAAACGTCCGAAACTCTCGGCACAAAGGAAGCACGCAGACAGTTTATTAGTGAAAAGCCATCTGTATGCCTCTGCCTTCGATTAACTTTCGATTGCTTTTCTTTCAACGGAAACATTAAGGAGTTACTTTGTACTCTTCAGTGACACTTCTAGAGTAACGAAAATGTTGAAATCAGTTTCCGAAGTTAAAATTCTATTTAAATATAAAAAATTCTCGTATCCATTTGTACAAATCCTACACTCCAAGGTACCCAGATTAAGTAATCTAAAGAGTTCATATTCAGTAAATGATGTGGTCATTTTTATTAAGAGACTAAATCAGGGAAATTTTATCTGACGCAATTTGAGTGTGATTCAAGCCTTGCGAAAAAATACTGAGAACTTCTCTAAGAGATGAATGTTCGAACTGACTCAGGAGGTTGTCATTTCTAGAAAACAAATTATCTTACTCTGTTTCCAACAAGGTGAATGTTCTTTTTCCTCGCATTGGTTTTGAAAATTATTAGTATTTTAAATAAAACTTTAACTTAGAAATATGACAGTAACTTTCCAATAACTGTATATGCTACATCATGAATCACAGGTCAGAAAGTCACGGGCACAGTAAGAGTTGGAGAAGAATGATCAACAGTTGTTAGAGGAAGATATAACACGCAATCGCCACATTTCAAACACCTTTAATATACAATTCTCTGCTTTTCGTCTTGCTTTCCGAGGGCAGGGCCTGGGGAGTGGAGTGAAATAGGACCTACTTTAATATATATAACGCATTGGCCAGAATATTTGAGTGGAAAAAAAAGTCCTTTATCATTTGACCAGAAACAAAAATATTTAATTTTTTTTTATTTCATTAACACGTTGCGATTACATTTGTTAATTTGTATTGTGGCTATAAATCAAGGACACGTTTCAGCAAAGAATAAACTGTAGTGCTATTTTTACCATTCTCCTTATTCACGAACAAAAATTTATAAACTGTACATCCAGTGATTAATGCTATAATAATATTCCGTAAATAAATGTTGTTTCTCGTCTACCAGTTCAATTACCCATCTGTCCGCTGCACCCGTTTAGGGTCGAACAACAAATGGCTTCAGGAACTAATTACCTGACACGCGTTAATCGAACCGTGTGATCGTAGCGCAGAGCCAAAAACAAGCTCAGCTTTAAGTGTCAAAAGGGCGTAATAAATCAATAGCTGTGGCGCCACAAGTGCCATGGAAAATTCACCACTCTTAATGATTATTGCTTTTCTTTACAAAAATATATTTAGTACATAATTTTTTATTCAAAACTTTTGCCGCAACGTTTTCCCGCACATAATTTTAACATGCGTTTCTAATATTTATGAATAAAATCTGCATACCAATGATTCAGCATATACCATGCCGACCTTGCTGACATCATCATGCATATATTCACCGTGGGATGATAGCTGTTTTATGAACTTGAAAACTTTAACATCAAGTTAATTACTTTATTGTTTTTAATACTATCGAATAGTATTTTCTTAACACAGTTCAAGTAACGTACATTAACATAACTTACATGGTATTATTTATGAGCATTGACGTAGAATGGTGACCAAGGGCCCTGGTACGAGATTTCTTTACCAAAAAAACTTTTTTGGGGGCAAAATTAGCAGTATAAAAAGGGTACGACTCTCGCGCCTTTTTTTTTTGTCGGCTGATTACCACAGATCACCCACAATGAAAGAGAAAACCACTGGAACCATGGTAGCTTGGCCACTGTTAAAATAAATAAAAATAAAGCTAAATATTTTCTGATTAACACAATTCAACGTAAAAATATTTTTTTTTTGTATTTTCTAACTTGCAATCATCTTATTTACGGGTAATACTGATTTAATGAATACAACAGAAGTTTGTGATACACTGATTTTCGTAAATTAAGGAACAACCTGAAAGCCTGTCGGATCTACTGCAAGTGAATCGAATGATATCTGTAAAAATACTTTGCGTAAGAATAACAGTTGAAAAATGGAATAACAACACTTTAGACACCTTAATAATAACCCTTTTAATCCCCAAAATTACATATGAATAACGACACACAATAAAATGATGAAAGTCAACTGGTTGGTTGGTTGTTTTACCTCTGAGCGGCACTTTTTTGCACACAATGGGCTAAATGGCCAGGTCACAAGAACCCCGAAGGCTCAGAGAAGGTTGGGGGAGGGGACCCACTGGAAGAGCTGTTGGGAAACAGATTGTAGCCTCCGTCAAGGCCATCCAGCGTGTTCTTTAACGTGCATAGGGTATGGCTCTTCGGTACACGGAGCCACGGCTTAACGTCCCATCCGACGGACGGCGCCCTTTCCAAGCCCGTCGGTGTTCCCTACTGACCGTGGGCAGGGCGGGGAATTTTGCGGAGATAAATCTCAACGCTGACCCAGCTGGGACTCGAACCTGGGAACTGCAGATTAGGAGCCTGGCGTGCTACCGACCGAGTCACCCCCCGCCACAAAAAGTCTGAGATGGCCCTGGTGGTTCACTATGGAGTGCATTTACCTCTTACCGCTAATGCAGGTCTCATAGCAATGTCTCATGTTGTTATAAGACTGTTCATCAGTGCTGTGTGTAGTAATTACCATTGCTTCTCCAAAAAAAGTGGAGGCTCCGAAAAGAGAAGCTTGTAGCCTCTCTTTTCGGAGCCTCGACTTGTAGAAGCTGGATTCAAGGGAGCAACCCATCTCCAGAGAGCATCTTATGAACCTTATATCGAATTTAGGTTGGGGGATCAGGAGTCACACCATACGTATAGTGCTCTTCTCCATATAGCAATCGACAAGACGGCAACGGTGGGGACGGGTGCAACTAAGTAACTTAAAGAAGCTTTATATGACAAAAATGTGATTGATCTATTTCAATTTTCATACAACATCCGTTCGATATTTGCAGGGTAACGAAAATTGGAATATCTTGCATCAACAATGCCAGTTCGAAAAATAGCTCTAAAAATTATTGATATGTAATAATAATTAAATAATCTCAAATATATTAAATAAAAATAAGTTATTTTTTCATGAATTATACTGTCAAAATAATGAAGAATGTAATTGTCCTGAAATACCCATAGTATCATCTTAAGCAATTATTCATTCTTCAGAAACAAATTATTCGTATGAGTAATAGTTCATATATTCAATATACATTACCATTATTTCGACATATGCAAATTTTACCATTAAGACACGACTATATTTTCGAAATTGTTAAATACTTTAATTTTAGAAATGAAAAAAAAATACTTGCTTCCAAAAATCGGTATGAATTAAAGTCAAATGACAATATTAATTACAGAATACCAAAATTGCATAGAGAGATATTTAGACGTTATTATTTATATTTAGCTCCGAAAATTCTCTCCTCTATCCCAAATGAGATCAAAACAATTAGAAATTATCATTTATTCTGCAAACAATTTAATTATATATTCTAAACCTTGATGACATAGATACTTTTTTACGTTAGTAAGTTTAGTTTATTAGTTTCAATTGATCTAATTTCTTCCTGTGCATGTTATTCTTGTTTTTTCTAAATATAATTGTATTTCACGTATTTAATTTCCAATATATTGTCTATATTTGTAAATATATTATTTTTCAATACTGAAGATTCTGGCACGAGAGTACTCTTGTGAGCTTTTCACTTTATGTAGTAAAAATAAAATACCCCCCTCAAGCAGCTGCTTGCCACAAAGGTCTGACAGGAGCCTGTCAGTTTATATGCCACAGTATATCTGAGAGGATGGCAGGACCTCAGCAGAAAAACGACATACACACATCCATGCCTAAATCCGGGGCCCGAACCCAGGTCCCTTATGTATAATTTATGTATATGGATTTATATATATACGTTGAAAACAATATTGAGGAGGGGATACGACCTAAAACAAAGAAAATCTAAACAAGTTAAAACAAAAGTAATAACGTATACTAAACTTTATTAACACGTTTAACAGTAGTTTTAACAGTTTGCGTAATAATTATGTTAATTTTCGCTAATTTTGAATATTTTTTTGCAGAACGAGATAATTTGATAATCTTTCAGTTTCCATAACTCATTAAAATCTGAAGGTATATCGTTTGATACCGATGGGGTTGGAAAGGCCGCCATATATCGGATGGAATTTTAAGCCATGGCCCTGTGTGCAGGAGAGCACTGTGTACTCTAAAGAACACGTTGATGCCTTGGCGGAAGGCTACCAACTGTCTCCTAATAGTTTTCTAGTGAGTCCCCTTCTCTAAATCCTTGGGGTCTTTGTGACCTGGCCATTTGGCCTATTGTAAGCACAAAAGTGCTGCTCAGAGATAAAACAATCCATATTGTTTTACCGAGATTTAAATAGATTTGATTGAGAGTTTTAAATTATCTTCAGTCGCGTTTTTTCATATAAATAAAGCTTATTTAGGATCTATCTCCTGCTCTGGCGTTTAATTCACCATTGCTTCGTCATTTTCTGTAGCATCATGCTCATTTAAAGCAGGGGTATAGGAACGTTTTGCCATCGGGTCGAAGGGAAAAACTATGATATTTGTTGTGGGCCAATCGTTGGGAGAAAAGTGAAATAAGAACAAAAAAAGTCTTTTCTCTTACATTTTACTTGTCATATACACTGGCGGAAATTGAAAAAAGAACACCATTAACAATTGAAGCGTAATCTATGAGATTTATTTAGTAGAAACAACTTGTTCAGAAAGGGCAGTGATCACACGTGTGAAGTGATTCAATGTTTATTTTACCTTTTAATGAGTATTACATTTTACAGAAGGCACATTTTGATAAAGTGTTGAACCTCCTCGAGCAGCAATACAAGCTTCCAATCTGGCATGCAATCGGTCGTATAAATGCTGGATATCACGCTGGGGGATACCATTCCATGCGCATTCAACTTGGACGCGTAATTCAGCGATAGTCGTTGCCTGCCACGGTCTGCGGAAGTCTTTGCCCGATTCAGTCCCAGACATACTCGATTAAGAAACATGTCCGGAGAGTTTGCTGGCCAAGGGAGTTGGTGCACTGCCTGAAGAGCATGTTGAGTTGCCCGGGTGGAGTGTGGACAGACGTTATTCAGCTGGAATATCACATTTGGCATTACACTCAAATATGGCAGGACGACCGGCTGTACGACGTCGCTGACGTACGTATTGCTATTCAGTGTACCCTGTACAAACACCAGACACTTACGAGAGTGATAACTAATCGCTCCCCACACATGATGCCCGGCGTGGGACCTGTGTGTTGCTGGCGGATGCACAATGGAAGAAGCCACTCACCTTGTTGCCTTCGGACGCGTAAACGACCATCAGACGCTCCTAAGCAGAATCGGCTTTCATTACTGAAGACTACAGACTGCCATTCTTCCCTCCAATGAATTCGTTCTTGACACCATTACAAACGTGCTCGACAGTGATGAGGTGACAGTGATAACTGTGCCAGCAGTATGTGTTGCCCATAGTCCTGTTTCCAAAAGACGATTGTGTATCGTTCTTGTAGACACCTCTGGTTTCTGTGGCCCACATTTTCGGACTTTTACAGTATTTCAATTTCCAATACGATTGCACAGTTTTATTTATCATATCATGAAAATTAATGTATAACTTGAGACAGGTAAAAGCAAAACGCCAAAGGTCGAATCTACATTTGTAAATGAAATCAGTCTGTTAATAGGTTACTTTGAAAATGTTTATATAAAATACAAAGAGTAAAGTAGGATGAATGCTGATAATCTTTAGCTAGTCGAATCAGTTCAATCTCAGCGTAAATCTTTCCTTCACAGCAAAATTTTTTAAAAACTGTTTTTATTACTAAATGTTTGATATAATACGGAGGATATCCAAAAAGATCTAGTCATGTAGATTTACACTAGTTCCTCAGAAGTTAACGACCTACGATTTGTTTGAAGGCTTGTCTAAACTTGTCGTTATACGTTAAAAACAAAGGCAGTACTATCATTTCTGCGCTGATGGCGCGTAAAATTCGGTGGCAAAATGTGTGCGCTGTTGCTATGAAGCCCACCAAAGGGGCGAAAGATTTTACATCTTCACAAGGATGCAACTTGGGAACGACTCCAAAAATATTAATGCCGATTTATCACAAGTATATGGGGATCATGCCTGTATATATGGCGCTGTTGCGGGGTGGATGCACAAATTCAAAGGAGGACGGCAAAGCTTCGAAGACTTCCCTCGTACAGGAAAACCGAAGGAGGCCGTGAACGAGAAATTCATCGCTACTGTTCGTACACTCATTAAAGAAAACTCACACATCACCGTTCAAGTAATAAGTTTAGATTTTAGTGTATCAATTGGCAGTGTCGAAATAATTATTCATCAACATTTAAAGTTTCGAAAAATCTGTGTCAAATGGGCAGAACAAACTGACAGAACAGCAAAAAAAATATTTTTTTTAAAAATACCTATCTTCCTAAAGGGCCTTAAAAAGTAGAAAATAAACTTAAAGCACATCGATGTTGCAATCAGTCACTGAGTTCGTATTCGCTTCAGAGTAGGATAGGGCGCCGGCAATCTTGTCGAGTAGGTAAATCGGCGTCCTATCTTCCTTCGAAGCAAATTGGAATTCAGTGACTGATTGCACCATCGATATGCTTCAGGTTTATTTTCTACTTTTTATGGCCCTATATGAAGAGAGGTATTTTTAATTTTTTTTGTTGTAACTAAGAATACCTACCTTCATAAACTTTGATATACGACTTATAATATTCGAGCACATTTACCATCCTTTTAGATTAAGGTTTGATATAACCCATGACATTGTTGACATCACAAACATTCAATTTGAGATACGGCTCGTTAAAGTCGACCCCCGCGAAAATCCTCCCCACATTTTATGAGGGGGATAGTGGGGGTAAAATTCGAAATAATTTACAACCGTCATTATATGAACTTTCATTTTGACATTTAACTTGTAACTGTACACTGAAGAATCAAAACATTATGACCAATGCGTCTTTATGCAAATCGAAGTAACTGCAGGTAAACGACGGCGTGTGTGGTCATCAAACGGAATAAATAACACCTGATACTGAGCTCTGTTAATCAGTGTTATTCTTGTTCTTCAGATGGGAAAGGCAGTGAGTTTGACATAGGCCAAATTGTAATGGTCAGACGAATGGGTCAGAGCATTTCTGAGACAGCAAAGCTTGTGGGGTGCTCTCAGTCAGCCGTGGTTCGTACCTTCAAAAAGTGGTCCGAGGAGGGAAAAACCAAGAAACCTGGCAAGGTGTGGGCCGACCACAGATCATCAATGCTAGAGGTGAGTGACAGCTATCCCGTATGGTGCGAGCCAACAGAAGGGACTGTGGCGCAACCCATCCATAATTTAAATGCTGGTGACGGAAGTAATGTGTCACAAAACACAATACATCGTACCCTGCTGAAAATGGGGCTGCTTAGCCGCAGGCCGCTCCGAGTGCCATGCTAACCTGGATTCACCATTGGAAGAGCCACCATTGGGCACGCGAGCATCAAAACTGAACCTTCAATGATTGGAAGAAGGTGGTCTGGTCCAATGAATCTCATTTCCTGTTGTGTTATGTGGACGGGCAGGTACATGTGTGCCGTTTACCTGGGGAAGTGTTGGCACCAGGATGCACAAGATTTCATTCGAACAGTTGTTTGGCATTATCCCTTTTTTAGGTGGGAAGAAAGCACGGGGGGTGAAATTTTTTTTATTCTACGACACTCTCGATGTCGCAAGATTTCATTCGAGACATAGCTCATTACTTTCTGCACTCGCATTCAGGAGATATAGGGGAACAATCATTTTCATTTCCCCTCCTTTTTCCAGGGCGGAAGAAAACAACCGTGGGACGAAAACAAATAGGTGGAGGAAGTTTAATGGTTTGAGCAATGTTCTGTTGCGAAACCCTGGGTTCAGTCATTCATGTGAAGGAAACTATGACGTCTACTACCTACCTAAACATCATTGCAGACCAGTTACATTCTTTGATGGCAACGGTATCCCCCTACAGTAATGCTTTCTTTCAGCAGGATAATGCATCATGCCACACTGCCCGGATTGTTCGAGAGGCATGAGGAAGACTTCCAGGTATTGCCCTGGCCTCCGAATTCCCCAGACATCAATCCAATCGAGCATCTGTGGTTTGTGTTGGAATAGCATATCCGATCTGTGGCAGCTCAATCACGTAACTTACAAGAGTTAAATGATCTGCTGGTAACGTGTTGGTACCAGATACCACAAGGCACCTTTAGAAATCTTGTAGTGTACATGCCTCGCCAGGTAAGAACCATTTTGGGGGCACGTGGAAGACAAATCATATTGGCAGGTGGTCATAATGTTTTGGCTCTTCGGTGTAAGCTCTCGCGTTCCGTTAATATAGTAGAACGACTCTCATATTTCCTTTTTTAGGGGAGAAGAAAGCATCGGGATCATTCTTTAATACCTTACGAAACAAACGCGTCACAAACTTTCATTTGAGGTATAGCGCCTTACTTTCCGCATTCGCGTTCAAGATATATAGAAGTACAATCATTTTAACATTGTCCCCTTTTTTAGGGGGGACGAAAGCATGGGGAGTCAATTTTTCAAAGCCTACCCCATTCCCTGTGTTATAAGCTTTCATCTGACGTATTTCTTGTTACTTTTGGCATTCGTGTTCTGGGGATATAGCAGAACAGTTGTTTGGCATTACCCCTTTTTTAGGTGGGAAGAAAGCATGGGGGGTTAAATTTTTATATTTTACAACACTCCCCGCGTCACAAGATTTCATTCGGCACATAGCTCGTTACTTTCCGCACTCACATTCAGGAGTTATAGGGGAACAATCATTTTCATTTCCCCTCTTTTTTTCAGGGGGAAAAGGATGAGGGGGTTAATGTTTCGTAGCCTACGGCATTCCCCGCATCAGGAGCTTTCATTCGACGTATAGCTTGTTACTTTGGGCCTTCGCGTTCTGGAGATAAGACTTAAGAATGGTTTTTACATTTCCCCCTTTTTAGGGGGGAAGAAAGCATGGAGGGTTCAATATTTTATACCTATGACACTCCCCGCATCACAAGCTTTCATTTAGTAATAAATCATTGTTTCTGCATCACGTTTGAAAGATATGGTCAAACAACGTTTTGTCAAATCCACAAAACCTATGAAGCGACCAACCGACAAAGGTCAACGCCAAAAGCAATAGGAAAATAGGTAAAAAGGACAAAAGCTGATTCATGCAAGGAAATGTTGGCAACGTTTGAACCTAGTTACTCCAAAAGGTTAACAGATATTGCCACAGGTAATGAGAAGTGATTTTAGTACAACTCCTAGAAAAATCGACAATTATTATTTGGGTTGCAGAAGATGTATCACTTCCCCAAATACTCCGACAAGATTTTCGCTCAAGGAAGAGGATGTTCGTAATTTTTTTCAATTCCAGGAGTAGTGGCCGTGGACACCTTACCTAAGAAAATGACTATAAATGGCCAATACTACACCAACATTGTTTTACCCAAAGCTGTTAAAGAGATGAAGGAGCAGCATCCAACAACAGCTGTGTCAAGAGTTCTCCTTCTTCATGACAATGTCAGTGCTCACAAAATCCGGCAAGTTACGGCTTATCTGGAGCAGAAAAATCAGTTACCCCATTCTACATATTCATCCGATTTTGCGATTTCTGGTTGTTTCCAAAAATTAAAAAAAACTTGCTGGGAAGTCTTTTTCAAAGGTGCCAGACCTTGCAAAATGAGTTCATTTAGAGTTGCCGAGTATTCCTTAATAGAAGTAGCACCAAGAATTCTAGAATATGCGTAGGCGTCTTTTACTTTGCGTAGCTGCTGGACAAGAGAACTTTGAAAGACAGTAAAGTTCCGTTGAGGTAAGTACGATGTTTTTTGTTCTGCAGATGCATGTCAAGAACTATTTGAATGGCCCTCATATTAAAGTTCAGTAAATTGCACAATTTTCAAGGCAGTCCAAAGTGAATAGCTATCGAAAAGATGTAACATCATCTTAAACATCACCAAACAGAAAGCCACGGTTAGTTTACCGTCGCTATCTTTGGTGAGAAAGGGGATACCGATGGTCTTGGAAAAGAAACTGTCTGTCGGATGGGGAGCTCAGTTATGGACTCATATGCAGCAGAACCCAGTGAACATTAAAGTACATTAAAGTATTTCCTTGTAGAGTGACTTCTATTCGTCCCCTAAAACTCATCCATGGATCCTCTTACGTTTTCTGAGCTTTTGGGGTTTTTACCCTCTGAACTTTTTCTGAACCCTTAAGGTCCTTGAATCTGGATATTTAGTCCATTTCGTGCAAAAAATACTGCTCAGGTGTGAAAACCGAAAAAAATTAAAAAAAACCCTACTTTCATGCTTTCATGTTGCCAAAATATCCGCCTAATTTTTCCCGCTGTGATCGTTTTTGAAAACAGTTAAGGGTATAACAAACAGTATAAAAAGGGGTGGGGGTGATTTTTCATATATATAATAATTATTTGGCTTTGTTTTAATGTATATATATATATGCATGTAGATTTCTACCCATCATAAGGGACTATATACTTAATCTTCGGCAGAATTAGGGCAACGAGGCTAGCTAATTGACGATAACCAAATTTACAACGTTATTCTAACAATTCATGCATATACTATAATGTTTTTATTATAGTAATATCAATTATAATTGGGGGTTTGGAAATTGACTTTTCCCCGTACGAGTGGCTTGATATGACTTTATCCGTTTAAATAATTAGAGCTGTTGACTACTACACCCTTCCCTATTCCTTTTGCGATGATCCTCTGTTGTAGATAACGGAGTAGAAACAGGATGAGCCGTCTACCCAGAGTGCATGAAGGTAGGGTTGTGCTACTACGCGAGGGAACGTTTCGTTATGTTCATTGGCTAGGAGTTTTGACGTCACAGCGTGCAGAATGATAGTAAACAAATCTCATAACAAGCGTGCATAATATAGTTTTCCGTTGATAGAAAAAGTAAAGTGTTATAATTTTGTTTAACTGTTTGAAGTCTATGTAGTTGAGGAAAGTGCTTATTTTTATGGATATACATTCAACGACCATTTTATTATATACATTTATATATATTTTATGAAAAGATGTGAATGAAGATAATTTAAAGATTTCAATCAAATCTATTTTAACCTCAATTTTCAACAACATTCGTTCGTTATTAATAGAGTTACGGAAAGTTTGAGTAACAATTATATTCATTTTCACCAATTTTGTATTATGTTTTGCAGAACGAGTTAACTTGCGAAATATTCAGCTTCCATAACCCTTTAAATGCTGAAAGAATAGTGTTTGGGAGTCGAGATTTAAATAGACTAGAGAGCTTAAATTACCTTCTTTCGCAGTTTTTCATAAAAGGAATTTTAAGAAGTTACCTGGTTACTATCGACGTAATATGGAACAACTTAATAAAGTGGCTCTTTGAATGTGCTTTGATAATACGGATTTCATGATTATATCATGTGTATTCATTTCGAATTACCACTGAATTTGTATTAGATAATTCTGAGCAATTATTTCAATCTTGCTCTTAAGATTACATGCTATAGAATTAAAACGGCAGATATCAATTTATCTCATTTCCAACTGTTAATAATCATAACCGAAATCTGAGAAAAAAAATTTATTTTTGGCGCCTTGTGTACGTTTAAAATGTTTTCCCTTCCAAAAGACACTTAATCTGACCTGGCGTATAGTTTTTAATTTACTAAGAAACGTTTCTCTTAAGTTATGGATGAAACAGTTTTGCTTTTTTTTGACACCTTTTCACTTCAATTCCGAAGTTGTTTATCAATTTCTATATGTGTAAATTCTACCGCTTTTTTTAAGATCTTAGTCTTGCTTCCATAATAGAAATTTTCTCCGTGGCTTTACTTAGTTTTTAATAACAGTTTGCAACGGCTGCTCCAATTGTTTAATGCGTCGTATACTCTGCCTTTGACACACTGACAATAGTTTCTATTCTATATATATAGTGAAAACATATACATAGTCGTATCAGAATATTATGACCACCTACTATACATATATTATGGTAGGTGGTCATATTATTCTAATATGACTGTGTATATATAGTTCGATATATGCAAGTGCACTATAAGCTGAAATATTTAAATAATCATTGCCAGCGATAATACTACATTTTAGTGGGAACATTCTGGTGCTTTTCATCATCATCATCATCATCATTCTCAACCACCTGGGCTACAGAGCTCCAACCAGACCACTCAATTTAGTTTTTCAAGCATATCTGTTCTGTGCTATATCTGCTGCATCTGGCTACTGCACACCAATTCTGACAAGGTCCTGTTTGACATCGTCTGCCCACCTCATCCTAGGTCTCACCCTCTTAATGAGGCCTTTAGGAACACTGTTCATAACCCTATTTGCCAAGCTATAATTATCCATAGGGGCAACATGGCCAAAATAACGGAGTCTCTCTCTGCACAATATGACGCTTAAAGGAGGTTGACGACTCCACTGCCTAACCTAATCATTACTTACAAAGTTGAACCACCTAATGCCCAAGATACTGCGTAAGCATCTACAATCAAAATCATCTAGTTTCCTGTTATCTTGTTTACAAAGTTAGGTAGTGAAAGTTGGACGCTAACAATAGAAAGAACCAAACTATTATACAGTATAATTTTAGTCTTTAGGTGTATACGCCTATTTCTACACACTCTCCATAAATTCTTAAAAGTCCCGGCAGCAATCCCTGTTCTTCAGTTAATCTCATGTCGCACATCATCAGTATCTGTTACATAACTCCCAAGATAATTACACTGTGACACTTGCTCAAGCATGCTACCATTCAGAATAACTGAATCACAACATGCCTGACCAATTTTCATCATTTTAATTTCTCTCTGTTTATAACCAAACCTACTCTACTATAACAGTCTCATCAACTGCTCGAATGAAAGAGTTCATCTCATCAACATCATTTGCCAAAAGGGCTAAATCATCAGCATAATCTAAATCAGAAATTTTCGTATCTCCAGCCCATTTAAGGCCAAAATCTTTTCCTTGAAATGAATTTCGCATAACATAATCAATAACCAGACTAAAGAGAAAAGGAGAAAAATGCACCCTTATCGAACATCAGAAGTAATGCTAAACCAATTGCTAACAAGCCTTACCAACTCTCACACACGACTCAGTGTTATTAGAGAGAGAGCTTTCATTATGTTATCTAAGTTGTCTGTTATGACATACGATCTCACTATCAACCACAAATTATGACGATCAACAGAGTCAAAAGACGTTTTGAAATCAACAAAACTAGTAACCATGGGTTTCTGAAACTAAATACTTCTGAAGAATCTGCCTGGGTGAAAATATCTGATCTACACATTCCCTACGACTTCTGAATTCACATTCCTCATCACGCAATTGACTGTTAACCAGATTCTTAATTCTATTAAGAACAATCATGCAAAGAACTTTACTGGAACAGAAAGTACGCTGATACCCCTATAGTTATCACAAGAACTGCGATCACCTTTTTTCAAAAATAGGGATAATAATAGCTCTGGTAAAATCCTTAGGAACTATGTTTTTTATCGTAAAATATATTAAAAATTGCAGTCATCCATATGGTAACCGAAACATTCCCAGCTCTAAGCATTTCCATAGTAATTTCACCTACCCCTGAGGATTTATGCAGTTTAAGTTTAGAAACAGCCAAAATAACTTCAGACTGTGTTATAGGGTCAACATTAAAGCCACCAATGCATTTATCATCATTACATACAATGGGAGTAGGACTAAACACATTGTTTAAAACATCACTGAAATGCTCAGCCTACCAGCCTTGACAGAATTCTCACCTTCTATAACCTTACTTTGTTTATCCTTCAATCCCTGTATACCTGTCTGTTTTCTACCATACCATCTGGTACTGCTCTCTGTTGTTTGTGCTGTCTAACTGCTTCCACGGTTTTGTCAGCGAAGCCATGAAGCCAAAGATTCTTAGCAGCTAATTGATAGTTTACACGTTATTAAGCTCTCCTTAATGCTTTCTATTAAGGCTGGTAGAGTATTGATTAAGGACATGGCTAAAGTTCTTTCTTTCTGAACTAAACTCAAGTGCCTTATCACTCAAATAATTCTATCTCCTCTGCTAGTTTCCAAAAAAGCCTGTTTAAAACGGTCCCATTCTCCCTGAACTTCGGCAGTAACAAATCATGACTGTCATAATGACTAAGTAACCTGTCATGATAAGCTTTAGTTATAAGATCCATAGCTATAAGATTTTCAAAGCTTCAATATTAAAGGTAAATATTTTAACCTTAGCACAACACTTTTTAAGTTTAAGTTGCAACACACTTTTAACAAGGTAATGGTCAGATCCAATTTCAGCTCCCCTATATACCCTGGTATTTCTAACAGAACTAGCCCATTTGCTGTTAATTAATATATAATCAATCATATTCCTATGCAGCCCATCAGGTGATACCCATGTGTATTTATGAATGTCGCAGTATTTGTAATATGTGTTAGTTATTCTGAAACCATTGAGTTTACTTACCTGTAGGAGACGTTGCCCATTGCCATTGCAGCTACCAATACCAAAAGGGCCTATTACTCCTCTCCAAAGGTCAGAGTCAGACCAACTTTGGCATTGAAGTCACCTAGAACAAGGGTAATATCTCCTTTCTTGATAGAATTCAAAATATCCTGAAGTTGTCCGTAAAATCTAACCTTCTCATACTCATCGGCATCCTCAGTGGGGGCGTAACCGCAGCTAACATTCAAGTCTATAACGCTTGTATGAAATTATGCTGTAAGAAACCTTTCATTAATGTACTCGTATCCTAGAAGAGCATCACTAGCGTGTCTCCTGAGAAAGCTTAGCTATTCGCGTTGTGACGTAACGGAGAGCGCCCTCTAGGGCGCGCTGGAATGACCTTGGCAAAACAGAGCCTTTTGGCGCCATTCATATATACTGATCCTGCGTCTACCCTACCTTTAGCAAGATTACTATTTAATTCAGGGGCCTACGCATATTTCGCCATCTCTTCAACTAGATGGTGTTTCCTCAGTACTAGGGGCCATCTAGACGTGAGACTACCATCTGCCTCCTAACAGCTGTCCAGTGGGTCCCCTCCCCCAACCTTCTCTGACATCTCAGGGTCCTTGTGATCTGCCGTTTAGCCCATTGCGTGCAAAAAAGTGCCGCTCAGAGGTAAAACAACCCAAATTAGGGGCTATCAAATTCATCACAACATGACGTATAATGACTAATTTCTTATAGAGTAAAAAATTAGAGTATATGACAGGAATTTAAATTGAAAATCAATGCAAACGGAAAATATATGAGGCTTGATATATTAATAATTAAAAGATTTAAAAGTTTAAATTGTGAAAATTTTTTATTCATTATCTTATTAAAAATCATATACTCTTTTAAGGGAGGGGGTCCATATCCCTTCCTCCCTTGCGTATGCCACTGGTGTGCATGTATATATACCATAAGTAGATATCTGCCCGTATCTTTCGTACTGCGAATCCTCGGAAAGTATTAGAGGTAGAAAGTTTATTCCTGGAGCAATCGTTTCGCAATTTTCAGTAGATTGAACTCTTGTTTTCAGTTTTTCGAAAAAGTTCACATGTCAAACAGAGGAGAATTTTATTTCGGAAAACTGTGCCTGTAAGAACGTTTCTTCTGGCCACGACCTATTGCAATGGATGTTAATGTAACGACTGTCAGATCTCCAAAAAAAGGGGCACAATAGAAGCGTGCGCCGCTTTATTGAGTGCTAAAGAGTAGCTATCAAATTTAACACATTTGGATATTTTATACAAATTTCATACACGAATTACCACCCTCACCCACTCCCAAACATGTCACCCATGTTGCGTTAAAAAATAAAGTCAATACCTATAATAAAACCCGATTCAGAACCTCGAAAAAATTCCAACCCCATTTTAATACATTATCGTTTCGAATGTAAACTTAATATAATTCGACTCCCCTTAACTTCCTAAATACTTGACCAGGTGGTACAAAATTTCTCATATGAGTTTCCCCCGTGATACCTCGTATTGTGCTAAATATTCACATATCTATCTATAATCGAAACCTGTGTGAAAGTGTGTAAAATCACTTTCATTTTCCCTCTTCATTGAAATAAGATGGAGTTTCAAAGGTATCGTGGAATTTCATCAGGAAATTATCTGCGTTAAAAATCCAAGTCCATACCTATAACAGAACATGGTTTCGATACCTGGAACGCATATTTTTTCGACGTTCTCCCTATATCAAATATTCAGGTTTCGATGAGTTGCATACTTGTATATTATAAATTTTATATATATATTAAAAAAGCATAAACTTTAGGAAATTCCGGATAGTAGAATTTGGAAACCTTTGCTCTGAAACAACAACAAAAAAACAGCACACATTTCGTAACAGAAATAATATTTGGTATCGAATTCAAATTTAGCAAGATTTGCTTTGAAATTTCATTATACTGTTGCACACAAGACTAAAACGAATTTACTACGAATTTAATAGAAAACCCTCAATTCCTACCTTAATCTGATAATGAGACTTGGCAGGTTTATGGTGAAGACAAGCAGTAAGAGTATCATTGCAGCGCAAGGTGTCACTGAGGACTGGACAAGATTTTCCACCTGCTTGAGGAGCCACTATCACCTGTCTGACTCTTGACTTCTGCTGAGATCCACAGTCCGGACACGTGGTCCACGGAGAGAAATCAGAGACGATGCAGTCTTGAGGACACTCCATAGAGCAAGCCATGGCTGCCTCTGGTCTGTCCCAGAAATATTCACATGCGTGACTGTCCACCACTTTCGTTCGGCCTCCGCCGTACTCCGATATGAAGACACAGGACACATTCCTTTTGGCCATCCCAGTTGCATCTTGACAGCGCTTTGGCGAACGCCTTCCTTTCAAAAGAGGAACACAACTGGACCATTCGCTGACTCTCCATCTGAAAAATAAAAGATAAAAAATAAAGCATTTTCTCCTTTGATGCAATTTTGAACTTTTTCCTTTTACGTTTCCAAATTTTTTGTCATATTTGAAGTTTAGGCTATCAATGAATAGATTGAGCAGGAACTGTCACATACATAAGAAACTTTGCATAATGGTTACATGCTTTTTTTCATCTACTGTATATATATATACAGGGTGATTCAAAACTTATCATTCAAATTTCGTAGGGAGGTAGGGAATACGTCAGGAAACCGATTTCACATAGGAAAGAATGTCCGCAAATGTACGCATGCGTATGTTAAGGGCGCTGTGTGTACCCAACCAGTATACAGCTCGCCCGACCACTCCCGCTGTCATCAGTGTACGAGTTGACTTACTAGTGCTAATATGAATCGTTTTACGCATCAAGAGGTAGCGGATATGCATCTCGCATATGGGGCAGCTGGCGAAAACGGAAGCCGAGCTAGGCAAGTTTACGAAGACCGATACCCCAACAGAAGAATACCGCAGCATCAAATGTTTGCACGTGTGCATCGCAATCTGCGCGAACGTGGTTCACTGTGCAGCAACATGCAGGATACGGGGAGAAGACGACTGACGAAGACTGTCAACGTCGCAGAACAAGTCCTACAGTCCATCGAAGATAATCCGAATACCAGCACATGAGCTATTGCTCAGAAGCTTGGGGTCTCTCAGTCAGCAGTATGGCAGATACTGCACGAGGAACGTATGCATCCTTACCATCTGCAAAGGGTGCAGTTACTGCATCCTGACGATTATCCGAAGCGTGTGGAATTTGCACAATGGTTCATGCAGAAAGGTGCCGTGGACCCCAGTTTTCCAGCTTCTGTCCTTTTTATAGATGAAGCTTCATTCAGTCGTGAAGGTGTGTTCAATACACACAATTCACATGTGTGGGCTTACGACAACCCGCATGGTACGAGAAGTCACGCTGCGCAACATCGTTTTGCCGTAAATGTGTGGGCTGGAATCATTGGTGGCTGTTTGTTGGGACCTTACTTGCTACCGCCCCGATTGGACGGCCGGAAATACCTAATATTTCTCGAGACAGTGTTACCGACTTTTCTGGGCGCTGTTCCTGCGCATATCCGCCGAGATATGTGGTATCAACATGACGGGGCTCCAGCCCATAGCACAATTGTTGCGCGTGATTACCTGAAACGAACATTCGGAGCTCGATGGATCGGTAGAGGTGGACCGATCGCTTAGCCACCCAGGTCACCTGATTTATCGCCCATGGATTTCTTTTTGTGGGGGGCCATGAAAGACCATGTGTACGAGACCCCCGTCGACAGTGAAATGGACCTTGTTGCACGAATAGTGGCCGCCGCAGGCATTGTCCGTGATATGCCAGGGTTTTTGAAAATGTTCGGCGGTCAATGCAACGGCGCTGTGAATCCTGTGTTCGTGTAAATGGTCGCAATTTTGAGCACCTACTGTGAACCTGTACTTTACCTTGTTGGAATAAAAGTCACATTCGTTACCACTTAACTGTACTGTTTCCTTGTGTTCACTTTACTTGTCCATTTTGTTCATGTAAATGACGTTTGCGGACATACTTTCCTATGTGAAATTGGTTTCCTGACGTATTCCCTACCTCCCCACGAAATTTGAACGATAAGTTTTGAATCACCCTGTATAGCGGTAAGGTTGTCAGTAAAAACTCATCTGGTTTCCAAAACTGTCGTGAAACTTTAGGTTATATGGCAACATGTTTCATGAACGTGATACTAAAATCATTCATTAAAACCAGAACGATCATTAGGTTCACCGCATATTTAAGCCATTACTTCCATTGTTAAGTATTCTGCTCATACTGGGTATAGAGGGAAAATTGTCTTGAACTGGATGGGATTCAGTCCACAACCTCCTGGTAACTTGTCATAAGCTGTCTAGAAAGCTGTGGATTCGGATCTCTCCCAGCTCAAGACAATCTTTCCTCCAAACACAGCAAAAGCGGAATACGTAGCAGCGGAAATAGTGGC
The DNA here is from genome assembly GCA_038380435.1 of Ryuthela nishihirai. Lineage (NCBI taxonomy): Eukaryota > Metazoa > Arthropoda > Arachnida > Araneae > Heptathelidae > Ryuthela > Ryuthela nishihirai. The sequence goes on along the minus strand of JAWZYU010000017.1, from coordinate 87,525,984 downwards.
TTAAATATTTGGTGGTACTAAAACACTGCAACTAATAGGTTATATCTAGTCAGGTGATAACGATTTCAATAAAACATTTAGGTACGTGTGTCGTGATCTTGAGGTTACCTTAAAAACATGTTTCACTTCATAGGTCACTGCAGCGACGTATTAAAATTATCGTTCGTAATTTAAAATTACAGCGGCGTATTAGAAAATCCCGTGGCGGAGTGGTTTGAATACACTCCGGAAAAGGCATCGATATTTCTTTGTGTTGTCTTTCTGCTGAAGTGTCGCCGTCCTCTCAGACCTACTCTATGGCGTATCATACTGACAGGCTCCTGTCAGTTCTCTGTGATAGGCAGCTGCTTGGGGAGTATTTATCTTTTACTAGAAAACTATCTACGAGTAAGGTAAGATCTTTTAGATCTGTGCATGTTACGCTGGATATAGCTGGCAATATATACTTTTAGTCCTCTTTCAGCCTTCTTCGTTCTTCAGTCATTTCTTAAACTGTAAATCTCAAGAATACAGATGATTTCGTTCAAATTTGCTTTGTTTATAATTCTTGAGTTTGAATGCTGACAATATGATGGAATATAAAGCAATAATGAGATGTTTATCACCATCAAAAATATGCATTAGTTGACTTGGTGAAATATGATGATTTCTGTGAAATGTAAAGCACCTATTACTTTTGTTTCATGAGTATGTTTCGATTCTCTAAAGGCTTTTGTATTTTATATTTATATTAACAGATTTACATGGTGTTTCTCGGTTCTTAAATTCTCTAATATATTATAGATCGTACTTTCCACGTCAAAAGCTTTCATTTGACATACAATTCATTATGATCTACTGTGCGAAATCCCCCCCATTTATAGGTGGAAAGGAGTGGACATCATTTGAAGTATCCACAATTACACACGAGGTCAGTAGCTTTCATTTTAAATATAACGATGCGCTCAGTAATCGTTTTCGTATTTCACCTTTTTTTTTCGTGTAGGGGTCAAACCCTTATATTGTTTTAAATCTTGATGAAAGAAAGCTGAGGTCAAACCCTTATATTGTTTTAAATCTTGATGAGAGGAAGCTGTATATATTGAAGGTTCTGGCTGTTGTCATTTCTGAAAAATTATTCCACTGTTAATATATGTGGGCTTTTCTGGGAAGGGAGAAAAAAATGTGGATCAAATCACTGCGTTTCTTTAATTAACGATGAGAGGACACTGTATACTAAATTCGGTGATAGTATTTCTTTACCGTTTAAAAGAATCCTCGGCCAATTTTTTCGGGGGAAGGGATTGGGAAGAAAGAAACTAGAATTCCAAATCCTTACGATGCTTTAAGTCATGGTTGGGTTGTTTTACCTCTGAGCAGCACTTTTTTGCACACCATGGGCTAAATGGCCAGGTCACATAGACCCCGAAGGCTCAGAGAAGGTTGTGGGAGGGGGACCCACTGGAACAGCTGTTGGGAGACAGATGGTAGCCTCCCGTCAAGGCCATCCAGCGTGTTCTTTAACGTGCACAGGGTATGTATGGCTCTCCCGCACACGGGGCCACGGCTTAACGTCCCATCCGACGGACGGCGGCCTTTCCAAGCCCATCGGTGTCCCCTACTGACCGTGGGCAGGGCGGGGAATTTTGCGGAGATAAATCTCAACGCTGACCCAGCTGGGACTCGAACCTAGGAACTACAGATTACGAGCCTGGCGCGCTACCGACTGAGCCACCCCCGCCCCGTAAGTCATGGTCATAGAAAACTACAAACAGAATTTGGTGATACTAGCTCTATCCGTTCAATAGGAATTCTTGATCAAACTCGCTAAATACATAATAGATATGCTATTATGTAAGAACAGGGGGTGACTGAACCGGTAGCGCGCCAAGCACGCAATCTGCAGTTCCGAAGTTCGAGTACCACTTGGGTCAACGTTGAGATTTATCTCCGCAAAACCCCTCCCTGCCCTCGGTTAGTAGTAGACACCGATGGGCTTGGAAAGATAGCGTCGTTTGGATGGGATGTAAAGCCGTGGCACAGTGTGCAAGAGAGTCATACTCTGTGCATGTTAAAAATCACGCTGGATGGCCAGGAGGAGAGGCTATCACCAATCTCCTAACAGTTGTCCAGTGGGTCCCCTTCTCCCAACTTTCTATGAGCCCTTGAGATTTTTGTCATTTAGCCATTTAGCCTATTGTGTGTAAAAAAAGTGCCTGCTTAGAGATAAAACAACCAACTCTTATGCAAATTTCAAGGTTTTATACTGTATATTTATGACCAAAATGCATATACACAAACTATTATTAAAATGCAAAAATTTCTCTTTTTAACTCAACACCTAGTAGTTAAAATATACTGGCTTCCATAAATTAAGGAAAACTCAGAAAGATTATGATAAACAATAAAAATATATGAATAATTTTAATCACATTTGATGAAAACATGAATTACAATGCTAGTTTCAGAATGGCATACAATATTTTACACTAGAAACATTTTTCGTCAAAAAATAACACTTACAGAAATTTGTCCAAAAATGAGGTGTCAGAATGCAATGGGCAAAGTTATTTAATAAAGAGTGTGGTCACCCCTTATAGCAATCCAGGCACGACAGTAATGTTCCATGCTGTTTATGATGTGAATCAGCTCAGTAGTAGGTAACGACTATTGTTCGTTTAAAGCAGGAATACGCTCCCCCTTTGTTTCAGGTGGCGGGTTGAGGGCAGCAACACGTCTCCCTAGAGCATCCCACACATGCTCAATCGGACTTAGGTCGGGAGATCGAGCTGACCACTCCATGCGCATAATGGTCTTCTCTTGAAGTTCCACTAATCGAGCTCTGTGTGGAGGAGCGTTATCGTTTTGTAATGAATGTTTCACCTACTGCACCAGCGTAAGGACGTACATAAGGGTACAGGATGTCATCTCCATACCTTTGAGCATTGAGGTTCCCACTCGTCAACACATAGAAGGCTGTGCGTCCACCTAAAGAAATGCTATCCCAAACACACACGCTACCTCCGCCGTAACTGTCTCTTTGACGGATGTTACTGGAATGATAGCGGGTACCTTGTTCTCTCCATATCAATGTCCGATATCAAATGCAAGCAATATCTGGGTTCATCTGTGAAGAATACAGACCTCCATTGCTCTTCTGTCCAGTTAACATGAGAGCGTGCCCAATTCAACAGCTCTCTCCCGTGACGTGACAGGTATACAAATTACTGGCCTTCTAGATTACAGACCTCACTCAAGAAGCCTTCTACGCAAAGTAGAAGCAGATACAACCCTCCCAGTGGCTCTTGCAAGAGAGGATCGTAGCTGAAAGGGAACAAAGTCCTGCTCCTTTGTGGTGTTAATAGAAGATTTCTATCTTGTACAGCGGTCGTAACTCTAGCTCTTCCTCGGCTAAACTTCCGAGACGTGGAATCCGTGCTAAGAAATTGATTCCAGTCTATGGACCACAGCAAAACTCACATTCAGCCATCGTGCCACGTCTGACTGACTTTGGCCTGCTTCGAGCAGGCCAATAGCTGTCCACCGCAGTTCATTTGGCAAATGATGTCTCGAGGTCATTCCTACAAATTGGCTATTTCGAATTTCTTAACTCACATTTACAACACAAAATAACCATCCACTCTAAAACACCAGTTTTTATGCCGCTATCCGATTATGCAAATTGACGCAACCTAGACTAATTTGCATACGATATGCTCACTCGGCATTACTTTACTGGTTACACCAACAAGTTTGGTGAGGATCGCACAATTTTTTGGCGAATTATCGCGATTTTTCCACTTTTTCCTTAATTTATGGAAACCACTGTATGACGAACCAATTTTTCGCAGAATACGGTTTACCTCGTAATAACACTATACCGTGTTTCACTAAGCTATGAAGCAACTGCAGCTGGGCGCGCTGATGTATATTGCTAGGATCTATACTCAGTTTATCATTTTTGTGCATGCTCGGCAATTAGGATGTAAAATGATTATTCTTCTATCATTTATCAGCGTCATAAATCATAAACACAATTGGCGACCACTGCCAGAAAAGAGTGCATACGTGAGTAAGACACATAAAGTTAATTTCTTTAGAAGAGAATTGATTGTGATATCGTACTTTGGTGAAAATGGAGTATGTTGTAGATATTAAACATTCTCTGGGCTTCAGTGGAGCAATCCTATGAGCATTATACGTAAATGATGATAAAAGATTGATGCAAAGTGAACACAATGTTCTATAGTATCTGTAAATCTATAAACGCCCAAAGGTCGTTTCAAAACAACTGAGAATATTTTACAATAAATTGCCAATACTATTTAGAAGGCGCCTAGTGTACCCATTGGTTAATCATACTCGCTCGTAACCATGACAAGCGTCATTTAATTTCTCGCGGTGTTCTATTATGTGTAGAAATTTTCAAGTTTTTACGTTGCAGATATCAAAACTGAACAGCGTTTTGCGATTCAGATCTGTCGTTATGTGACTTCTAGTTATTTCCATTGATAAAAAAAATTGAAAGGTCGAAAATGCAGCACAGACTTGGAGGTGGTTTCAAAAACGCAACCGATTTTGTAGGCCGTTCCATAGAGCTAGTTCCAGAAAAAAAATGGTAGTTATTCTCAAACCATTACGTTTACTTACCTGTAGGAGAGTTGCAGCTATCAATATCAAAAGGGCCTATCACTCCTCCCCAAAGGTCAGAGTAAGTATCAACTTTGGCATTGAAGCACCTAGAACAAGGGTAATATCTCCTTTCTTGACATAATTATAATTAACCTGAAGTGTCGGGGGTTTAGCAGAAAAAAATCTTAACGAAAATATTCTCAGCGGAAATAAATCTCCATGTTCGAGTCCCAGGTGGAACTCGAACATGGGAACGCCAGATTACAAGCCTAGCGCGCTACCGACTGAATTAACCCCCGCCCCATATCCAATAGCAAAGTGAAAGATGTACGGTTCAGAAAGCCTACCTTTGGTACTAAAATGAAAATGTTGAAAACTGGTATCTACATAAGTAGTATCGTCACATTATACGAATCCCCCTTTGCACAGTGCTTTCCCCCCTATGACGTCATCGACCACGCCCCTATGACGTCACCGACCACGCCCCTATGACGTAGCAGGCCACTCCCCTATGACGCAACATGACGTAATCATTACATAATCATTACGTAACCGACCTTTATTAATAATTCCCCCCCTTTATTAAACCCCCCTTTCACCCCCCTTTCCCCCTCAGTGGCGCCATCTGTTGACAGTGAGAAGTACTATTTTCCCAAAAAACCCCTATTTTTATTCCAATTCTTCGATTTTTGATTTCCCCCTTTATAAAAAAATTCCTCCCCCTTATGAAAAAACCCCTGGCACCATCTGGTGCCTGTGAGGAACACTAATTCTCCAAAAACCCTTATTCTAATTCTTCGATTTCCCCCTCCTATTAAAAATTACTCCCCCCTTTTAAAAATTTCTTCCCCCTTATGAAAAAACCCTGATGCCTTCTGTTGACAATGAAGAGTACTATTTTCGGAAAAACCTCCTTATTTTAACTCTAATTCCCGATTTTTCTTTATTTTGTCATAATGGTTGACCTATATTTTAAGCCCTCCCCCTTATGAAAAACCCTCTGGTTGACCATTTTAAGGCCCCACTCCTTCACTCGGCTGATGCAAGTCTCAGAATAATTGCATGGAACGATTGACTGGTCTTAGAATAATTGTACAGAAAAGGATGATACAAAATTCCTTAGTAATTAAACACTCATCAAAATTCCCTTACCTCTATTAAAAATCATCCTACAGTTGAAACTCATTTTACTCTTACTGTTTCCATAGAAAATACCATAGGGTGAAATTAATAATGGTTTAAATTATTCGTAGGGATGACATGTTAAATCTGCTTTTAGAACACACGTCTGCAGTGGAAAAATTTTCAAACTCCTTTAATCAACTCCCTAGTAATTAAACACTCGTCAAAATATTCCCCACCTTTATTAAAATCAGTCCACGGTCGAAATAAAAATCAGTTTTTCTGTAGATGTGTTTCACCGGAAAAAAAAAAATCGTCCTGTGGATTCCAGGACGCAGGGGAATACGCCGTGTACTTGCGGTGGCTTAGATGCGGGTCAGCCATTTCAGATATTAACCTAGCTTTTTCTATGTATTTCTTACATCAAAGCCAACACTGAACTCTTTTGAATGCAGATCTCAAATTGTAAATCAACTCACAGAGTTGTATTTATTCCTTAGTAATTAAAACTCTTTGCTATTCATTTAGCCAGGACGACTAAACGATTCCTTTATAATTAAAATTCCCTGCTGTTAAACTCCCTAGTAATTAAACACTCGTCAAAATTCCCTTACCTTTATTAAATAAAACAGTTTTCTGTAGAGGCGTTTTATCGAAAAAAAAAAACTTCTCCTCGGCAACGAGAGTCGAACGCGTTACCCACAGCTTCACTCTGTGAACTCCTAACAAGAACCAACCTGCAATGGAAAAGGCATTCCTGAAGTCGTACGTGGAGTCATGCCCACACGTGTCCGTTTACCGGTCAGGTAGCAACGAAACATCTCGTGACACAATCGCCCTGGGAGGTTGAGTGTCCAGCGCTCAGCAGTGTGATGACTCATACGATGTTGTTCTCTGAGGGTAGGTGTCGTCACAACAAGGGGAAAGTAACGTGGAGTGACCAGCGAGTGACACGTATCAGAAGACTGAGCACTGGGGATGTTTAACCTTCAGTATAATTTTACACAGTGTGTTAGGATTAACAACTCTTATAACATAGTTATTGCGGGTAGGCTCCCTCTCCCACTTTTAAAATTTAGATCTTACACCGACAGTCTTTTCATATACGTATTTTTATAACCATTTTAAAACCAACACTTATTTCTTTTATCCCTAGCGATTACTGGTTGTTGCATTTTTTACTAGAAGAAACCCTACCCCTGCAGTAACAGCCCCCGCAGAAAATAAAAAAAAATGCTATCGGGCGAAAAATTAATAAAATCTGATTTCATTCGTCGTGATGAAAAATATTGATGGGGTAATAGGTTCGACTTAAAAGACTTCGTGTTCGGATCCTCACCACGGACAACCTCTCGCTGAAGGACGGTTAAACCCTACGAAATTATTCCAAACGGGGAATCACAAGGTTTTTATTGACGAATGAATCTTGGACCTGTACTGCTTCCGTACATCGTGAAAACCCACTCACAGCCTTGATCCGTGTTCCCAATTTCCTTTACTAAGTCACTTCAAAAAACATTGTGATTGCAAAAGTATGACTAACAGTTTTATTACGCCACGTTTTAAAAATACTTATTACTGCTGTATCCGCGGTACGGGAGAGTAACACTGTTCGAAGAAAAATCAGGTAAAACAGTTTTAAAAAAAAAAAAATCGTTTTCTCAGTCGTTTGCGTATGTCTCATCACGCTGGTGAAACCGGGTGAAAAAATATTTTTTTTTTGTACGAGGTAGAATGTTAAAAGTACGTCGCGTGCAAAAACTTTAGTTCCATCACGAATGCACATTAATAGAGTAGGGAGGTCGTAGTTTAATACTTCAGCTATAAAAAAATAATACAATGTCTCTCACACACACACCTCTCAACTTGTCTACACTAATCCGCTGAAATTTCATTTGCAACGGAGGCTGATACTTCGAATCCGCTATATGTTCCGGAGCTGCAGTGGAATGCATGGCCCCTGCTGAATGCTACGCTATCAGAAGTCCATGTGGCTGTCACGTTCTCCAAGCGCTCAGAATATTACTATACTTATAACTGATCTAAAGTCCGTTTTAATCAATACTTATTTCTTTCAACTCTGCGACTATTGGGCCGGCACATTTTCACTAGAAGGACCGCCTCACAGTGGCAATCCCGGAGAAAAAATTAATAAAAGGAAAAAATCTGATTTTATTCCTCCTGATGAAAAATATTGAAGGTAATAGGGTCGACCTAAAAGGCCGGTGTTCGGATCCTTGCCCCGAATGGTTTTTAACAAAAGTCCTACGAAATAAAAAACTATCCCGTTACACGACGGCGTTGTTTAAAAATACTTATTACGGTTGTATCCTCAGCAAACTCTTTCCTAGGAAGTAACGCTACTCGATGCAGTCCCAGTTACATGCTTTTACCGAGTAAAGACTGTGCGCCAGAATGTTAAAAGTAGAATTCATACGTTTCCGTAAAAAAAAAAAACAACTTTAGTTCCTGCTTAAAGGAGTATGGTTCGATTCAGGAAGAATAGGATTTGACCTCGTGCATTAGAAAAGGGAACAAATCCGTCCCCGGTGTCATTTGTTAGGTGGTAGTATTAGTATCCTTATACAAGCTCACTTCAAATTTTCATATGACATTCTGGGGTTGAGTTTCAACCTTTTTATTTTTTCCAACCGCGATAATGCGCAGTTTTCTGCGGAACGCGAGCGACTTCGGCGCCAAGGACGACCCGCACTAAACGATACGACCGTGCACTAGAAAACCGTGAACGGACTTGTGTGAAACGTAATGTACAGAGCTTGACAACAGTAATATAGACTGGGATCCTCGCTCACTATACTATCATAACCCTCGAGAAATTATCAAATATGAATAGACCTCTGTAAAGTTCCGACCCCACAATCTTCTGAGTTCATTCCCCGGTCGATGCGGTCAGGATCACAAGGGATGTTTTACACATTCAACGACTTTTTCTGACATTCGCTAATCAAAGTGTCTATCTACACATCAGACTTGTCATTACATCGACAAACTACCTGTCCATAGGCTGAGTAAGCATTTAGAATGAAAGATTGAGTCTGCTTCACGGCACAGATTCGTAAAACGCTCATTAATTATTTTGTGAGAGAAAGCATGCATAAAGTTCAAACACTAATACATCTTCCCTTTCTAATAAACCATACGATCAAAGTAGATAAATTGCAAGCATCATCGGATCTGATTCCGTATATCTGCTTACGACGAAAATCTCACAATAGCCTATTCAGTACTTTAACCCACCGATACAGTATGTGACTAGGTCGTTTAACTAAATTACGTGCATAAACGAAAATGTAAAGGGATATCTGTAAATTCGCACAACGGGGTAGGTGAATATTTTCACAATTCTTTTGAAGGCAGAATAACTGTGACGAGAGAGAAAGTATAAAAATGCAGTGGGATGGCTGTAAAAACAACAGATTACATCGCAAATACTGTAAGATAGAAAAAGCGACTATTAACAAGTGTCATATAAGGAGCGACCGATAAAAGTCACACCGTAGCGGAAGGAGTAATACAGGAAAAATCATAAAATATTAACCCCCCCTCCCCCACGCTGGTAAATCACGGTCCATTGCGTACACACGGATGAATATCACAAAAATACTTTGCATATAGTAAAGAACCACCGAAGTTTGGAAATTTAAAATCTGAAAACTCACTTTTTATAGTATTTCCGTGAAAAGTCACCCCCCCCCCCAGAAACGAGATCTAGCTCTGTCGCCAGTTATTCCAGCGTACTATCTCTTTTCAGCACGTTTGAATAAGTGCATGTGAAGGTGGCTAGCTGCAGACACAAGCTTTTCGACAAAGATAGGATGTTTCACTACAATCTAACACGGAGATGTCTGTTAAGTTATTTTTTCCTCCTATTTCTACACTAGTGTCGAAGTCTTAGAACAAGTGGTTCGGGTTAGCACACGTTTTTGATATTATCTTGTTTGGCAATCTGAAAGAACACTGTCTGTGGAACATTACCCCCCTGCAAGCTAGTACTAATTACTTTACGATTCTGAGGGACGAAGGTTGAAATCGTTGGCAGATATTTTTCAGAAATATGTAATCAGCCATAGTGTTCGGATATTTGATCCATAGTAAGACATGAACGATGTTTACCTGCCATCAGCGACCCCTTCTACGGATCGTATGAGAGGTAATTGTTACGCCAATTAGCTACGTGAAGTCGTGTTTATTTTTAAAAGCAAAGACACACTAATTACCGACTAGCTAGAGAACGATATATTAACCTACTAAAGTTTGATTTTAACGATCAGATAGTGTATATATCATCACTTTTTTAGTTCATAATAATATTCCAACTTTTAAAGGAAATATTGTCTCGTTATAAGCGATTACATACAAAGAAATACACACTCTATACTTTAAATCTATAGAGACAACGATCACTATCCCAGGAACACATCTGTGAAATATCACCACATTTTTGTTTTTAACGTACGGTTGGAATCGTTCTACGATGCTAGCTTTGGTTTCCCATCCCTTTCTTTTACACCCACCCGATATAAAACATTCGATCCAACATAGCTTGCTAGCTGTGCGAGGTCTTGATACAGAGAACAATATTAACACTTCTAAGGCTGACCTTAAAATCCCCGTTAACTATACAAAAGAAATCACATTGACAAAAATATCAGAGACATTCATATTTATTTACATTAAGGGCACATTAATATTTAGTTCGTACATACCAGTTCACCGTGCACCTCTTTTAGTACTGTTGCAAAGTTCAATTTAGACATAAACGCGACATTAGCAGGACGATTTAGTTCGATACATGATTCTTCCACAAAACGTACGGCAATATCAGTTAGATTAACGTTTCTTACCACTTCGGGGAAATAATCGTAAGCTGATTCAGCGTTTATGGTGAGGCACGAATGGCGAAGTTGACTCGGATGATCCACTTCACACCCGAAACAGTTCTTACGTAGCAGCGTAAACAGTTCTTTTCGGAGATCTGTTTTCAAAGTCCGCTTTAAACAGTCCATAAGCTTTACGAAATCACTGCTGTCTTGTTTAAGGGGTCGATCGTTAGATGGTGGGCTTCGAGGAAGATTTGCCGCTAATTCTACCTTCCGCACTGCATTCCAAAATTTACCGTTTTCAAACTTCAGAGCCATCAAACTGTAGGTGATTGGATCGCATAAATCTGTCAACCGATGCCACTGTTCGACGCTGAGCCGAACCGATGACGAAAATACAAGTCCTCCATCACGGGGGATGCTTTTTTTTAATGACCACGCCGTGTCCACCTTTGAGCACGACGAGGCAAACCATAGTGTCCAGTTCATACTCGCCGTATTCGACATCTTCGAACGCTTCGACGATTGTAGACGCATACGAAACCAGTCCATGCCACTGCTCTTCAGACAGCATCACACCGTCCTTTGTAGGATATAGTTTTAACGAGTCATCACTCTGGAACACACGTATGTGCACTTTAGGATATGACCGATATTCACAAACGCTCGCAAACAAATCCGATCCGAGTTGAAACATATGGCTATCATCATCTCTAACAGCAAGTCGCTTCGCAGGAAGATCACCATCGGTCAGGGAACGTTTAGCACAAGCCATAGCAAGTCGATACTGGAAAAAATAATGCCTTACAGCCCGTCGAAGGGTAATACTTATACCTTAAACCTGTGACGTGTCCCTGTAACTCCATCCCATTGGTCGAGATCTGGTAGATTTGCCATCTCTTAGTAAACGTGATGACGTCTACAAATATTTACGAGCCTGTATAGACGTGCTTTCGAAATATGCATGTGGTGCTCCTTTAAAACGGAAATCGTGGGAGCTTTTGATCACAAAAACCTTTCAGAATATCTCTGAAATTACAAACAGATAAGGGGGGGTTGAATTCATTAACAGAGTATTTCAAAAGTATCTTAAAAACACACTCATAATGAAACCAAAGCTAGCATCGTAGAACGATTCAACCGTACGTTAAAAACAAAAACGTGGTGATATTTCACAGGTGTGTTCCATGGAGGCGCCACTGAGGGGGAAAGGGGGGTGTTTTAATAAGGGGAGTGGCCTGTTACGTAATGATTACGTAATGAATACGTAACAGGCCACTCCCCTTATTAAAACACCCCCCTTTCCCCCTCAGTGGCGCCTCCATGGAACACACCTGTGAAATATCACCACGTTTTTGTTTTTAACGTACGGTTGAATCGTTCTACGATGCTAGCTTTGGTTTCATTATGAGTGTGTTTTTAAGATACTTTTGAAATACTCTGTTAATGAATTCAACCCCCCCTTATCTGTTTGTAATTTCAGAGATATTCTGAAAGGTTTTTGTGATCAAAAGCTCCCACGATTTCCGTTTTAAAGGAGCACCACATGCATATTTCGAAAGCACGTCTATACAGGCTCGTAAATATTTGTAGACGTCATCACGTTTACTAAGAGATGGCAAATCTACCAGATCTCGACCAATGGGATGGAGTTACAGGGACACGTCACAGGTTTAAGGTATAAGTATTACCCTTCGACGGGCTGTAAGGCATTATTTTTTCCAGTATCGACTTGCTATGGCTTGTGCTAAACGTTCCCTGACCGATGGTGATCTTCCTGCGAAGCGACTTGCTGTTAGAGATGATGATAGCCATATGTTTCAACTCGGATCGGATTTGTTTGCGAGCGTTTGTGAATATCGGTCATATCCTAAAGTGCACATACGTGTGTTCCAGAGTGATGACTCGTTAAAACTATATCCTACAAAGGACGGTGTGATGCTGTCTGAAGAGCAGTGGCATGGACTGGTTTCGTATGCGTCTACAATCGTCGAAGCGTTCGAAGATGTCGAATACGGCGAGTATGAACTGGACGCTATGGTTTGCCTCGTCGTGCTCAAAGGTGGACACGGCGTGGTCATTAAAAAAAGCATCCCCCGTGATGGAGGACTTGTATTTTCGTCATCGGTTCGGCTCAGCGTCGAACAGTGGCATCGGTTGACAGATTTATGCGATCCAATCACCTACAGTTTGATGGCTCTGAAGTTTGAAAACGGTAAATTTTGGAATGCAGTGCGGAAGGTAGAATTAGCGGCAAATCTTCCTCGAAGCCCACCATCTAACGATCGACCCCTTAAACAAGACAGCAGTGATTTCGTAAAGCTTATGGACTGTTTAAAGCGGACTTTGAAAACAGATCTCCGAAAAGAACTGTTTACGCTGCTACGTAAGAACTGTTTCGGGTGTGAAGTGGATCATCCGAGTCAACTTCGCCATTCGTGCCTCACCATAAACGCTGAATCAGCTTACGATTATTTCCCCGAAGTGGTAAGAAACGTTAATCTAACTGATATTGCCGTACGTTTTGTGGAAGAATCATGTATCGAACTAAATCGTCCTGCTAATGTCGCGTTTATGTCTAAATTGAACTTTGCAACAGTACTAAAAGAGGTGCACGGTGAACTGGTATGTACGAACTAAATATTAATGTGCCCTTAATGTAAATAAATATGAATGTCTCTGATATTTTTGTCAATGTGATTTCTTTTGTATAGTTAACGGGGATTTTAAGGTCAGCCTTAGAAGTGTTAATATTGTTCTCTGTATCAAGACCTCGCACAGCTAGCAAGCTATGTTGGATCGAATGTTTTATATCGGGTGGGTGTAAAAGAAAGGGATGGGAAACCAAAGCTAGCATCGTAGAACGATTCCAACCGTACGTTAAAAACAAAAATGTGGTGATATTTCACAGATGTGTTCCTGGGATAGTGATCGTTGTCTCTATAGATTTAAAGTATAGAGTGTGTATTTCTTTGTATGTAATCGCTTATAACGAGACAATATTTCCTTTAAAAGTTGGAATATTATTATGAACTAAAAAAGTGATGATATATACACTATCTGATCGTTAAAATCAAACTTTAGTAGGTTAATATATTGTTGCGGATTACAAAAATGGATAGCCACTGAGCGTGAGTATTAAAAGCTATATTTCAAAACCAAATTCAATACAAGGTAAATTGTTACAAAGGAAATATGGATGAAGTATCTTATTAACAAATTAATTATTAACATGCACAAGTCATCAATCTTCCTGCGTGAGCACACAACATCAGCTCTGTGTATTTTACTAAATACTACCTTTTACTTGATTTACCAGGTCACCCGAAGATCTTCACTCGTAAACCAATTCTCGTCCTGTGCTAATAACTTTTCACACACTAGCCGAACAAAAAGACAGTCCGTGTAGACATTCGAAGTTAGCCATAAAAGTTCCCACTTTTATACTTCCGCGTATACACAACACATCAAGTTACTTCTTGATACTTAACGATAAAAGATCCCACTTTTATCGTTCCGCGTATACACAACACATCAAGTTACTTCTTGATACTTACGCGCACTGTCTCAGAACAGCTCACCGTCCATTTTCGAACTCCTCGACCGTTACAACACAACGACCGTTACAACACAACGACCGTTAACGCTCCACTCTTCTTCTCCAAATTCTCCCAACGTTCTTATTCGTTGGCTGAAACTTTGCTTTCGGTTGCCAGATTCCTTCTGTCGTAACACTGCCCCCTTCCTAGGTCTTGTTTGTCCCGAACAATTCTGGATTCCAAAGCTTCTTCAGTTCTTCGATGAAACGGGGCCAAACGATCCACGTGAACCACCTTGCTCTTTGTAGCTGGACGTCGATGAATGCGATATTCCACGTCTGTGTCAAAATGAAAGCGAATCTCATTATGACTTAGATTTCTTTTCTGACTGAAGCCTCGTCCACAAATATAATACGTGTAAGGCCTATAGCCCTTGTGAACACGTTTATGTCTCCGCAGGGAGAAGAATCGACTAAGAGTTTTCGTGCAAAACCTGTAAAAAGTTTTCTTCTTTGTCGAAAGTTTTCTTCTTTGGATTTTTACTTCTATCAACAGTAACAAGGAATGAAAGTCATTAGTGACATAAAATCTAGGGAGGAGTTTCATCCTCCAGTCTGACCCTTTTGTCAGTTGACTTTCACTTAATTCAGAACTGTCGTGATGAACCTTCAGCCATATTTCACCTGATTCAATTTGATCCCCAAGGTGCTTCACAATTATATCAGCTCCATAATTCTTTTTAGCGCTTCGGTCCATCTCCTCCTTCCATACTCTTGCTAGGACTGCAGCTTCTAATCCGACAACCTTACCTGTTTCTCCTGTATAAGTGAAATCAGTGATGTGTCGGGCTGCTAGCAATATTTTTTCTGTTTTATCTTCACATAGCCAGCTTGCAACATCTTCAGATACTCCTTGTTCTATTAACATGTTACGAAACTTGTTCAAAGCATTGCCGTTATGCAGAACCTTGCGGACACGTGATGCTTCATCTACCCTATTATCCACAATGTTCACCAAACGCAGAAGTTCTCCTCCTAACTCTTCGACGAGCTCTTGCAGTTCCAAGGATCCGTCACCAAGGAAACACTGAACAGCTTCCATCACTTCCAGAGAGTTGTCAACAGAGTTTTCAAGAGGTGAATCCATGTTGCTGATAACAGCTGAACAACTCAAACTCTTCATTCCACGAGCTTGTGATGCTGCAACCATTTTCTTAACTAAATCAACAGCAACATCTTCTGTACTGATGAGATCAATAGCTCCTTTTCCGAATTCAACATCATAAACCAAAGCGCACACTCCTTCAGCCAGCTTTTTGGACACAATTGAGCATCTCATTAGAGGAACGCTATCTACGGTAGCCGTCATATCCTTGCAGCGGTAAATCTCCTTATCTGTTGGCACCAGCTCCACTGTCTGTCCTACGATGCAGCATCCGACGTCTTCCATCATCTGCTCGATTTTATCTTTAGTGCAGTCGACTGTGAAGCCAGGGATGGATTCCAATTTGTCCAGAGTATCTCCTGTCAATTGGAGAGCACGACCGGAGATCATAGGGACCTTGAGACCTAAAGCAGCAAGTGCAGGAGCCAAGACAAGACTCACTTTGTTGCCGACACCTCCTGTGCTGTTTTCATCTACCATCCGATGGCGCCACTCGGGTCTCCAGCAAAACACATGACCCGAGGAGGTCATATTTGCTGTTTCTTCCGAATTCACTTTCTTGGAGCTCTCATTGTAATTAGCCAGGGAAATATCAGTCATGATTGCCAAATTGTTCATTCTGGAGATCAGCGACGAGTTCTGTAACATGATATTGTCCACTTTAGAGTTCTTGTAATCGTGATAAAACTTTTCTATATCCTTATAATCTAAATGGTTATAATGTCCAAATCTGCACATTGACTGTTCAGAAAAGAAATTCAGCGTGGCTACGTTGAAATTATCTGAGGGATTCACTTCTCTCTGATCGTAACTCTGAGGCTTAGTTTCATCCAGAAAGTTAGTCTTTGAAGTACTGTCTCTGCCTGAAGCTCCTTTACTAGCATCACCTGTTACGCTTCTAAGCCATTCTTCGGAATTCCTCTTCCTTAAATCCCCACTTTCTATAAACGATTCAAGTGTGGCTATATGCTTCGGAAAAATCTCTCCGACTTCCCGGGTAACGTCGAATGGCACTTTGTTTCTATGATGAATGGACGCCTCTTCTTTACTCGGACCACTCTGCGAAACGTAAACTCTGTTTCGTTCCCCCTCATTACCACTCGTTACTCTGCCTTTGCGATAATTGTCCATGACGCATTTTGCTGACGGCGAGGAATAGAATACCTTTCGTGTGGATCTCTCTTCAGATCGTGCCAGACTTGTATACCTAGGTATTTTGAAGTGCAAAGCGTACTGTATAGTCTCGCAGCTCTCTGATCTGTGTGATTGTTCTTCACAGTTCCTAGACATGTCACCAGCGACATAGACACTCTGCCATGCATTACCAGTAGTTGCGTGGTCAAAGGCATTATCTGCGCTATCTCTTCGATTCTTGATTTCCAGTAGCAGATCCACATTTTTATATGCGTTGCCTTTCTCTTTTCCATGTTTACAATCCAACTTAACACTATCAAGATCATCTTTTTCACTGACAAATTCAACATTTAAACTATTGCATTGTCTATTGAGTTCGGTTTTATGATCCTTGAAGTGATCAATAATCTTACCAACTTGAGAAGCCACTTCAGCTCTCATCTCAGTATTTTGTGCGGCCATTTCGGCTTTCAAGTCACCTATTTTATCGCTTTGGGCAGCTATATCACCTTTAATATCAGTCATCTGAGTAGCCATATCGGCTTTCAAGTCATCTTTTTGAGAAACTATCTCAGTTCTCAACTCATTATTTTGTGCGGCCAGGTCACCTATTTTACCTTTAATATCAGTCATCAACTTTACTAATTCATCCATACTTCTAGTTAACGGCATTCAATAAATTATCCCACTTCTGACACCAAATGTTGCGGATTACAAAAATGGATAGCCACTGAGCGTGAGTATTAAAAGCTATATTTCAAAACCAAATTCAATACAAGGTAAATTGTTACAAAGGAAATATGGATGAAGTATCTTATTAACAAATTAATTATTAACATGCACAAGTCATCAATCTTCCTGCGTGAGCACACAACATCAGCTCTGTGTATTTTACTAAATACTACCTTTTACTTGATTTACCAGGTCACCCGAAGATCTTCACTCGTAAACCAATTCTCGTCCTGTGCTAATAACTTTTCACACACTAGCCGAACAAAAAGACAGTCCGTGTAGACATTCGAAGTTAGCCATAAAAGTTCCCACTTTTATACTTCCGCGTATACACAACACATCAAGTTACTTCTTGATACTTAACGATAAAAGATCCCACTTTTATCCTTCCGCGTATACACAACACATCAAGTTACTTCTTGATACTTACGCGCACTGTCTCAGAACAGCTCATCTCCATTTTCGAACTCCTCGACCGTTACAACACAACGACCGTTACAACACAACGACCGTTAACGCTCCACTCTTCTTCTCCAAATTCTCCCAACGTTCTTATTCGTTGGCTGAAACTTTGCTTTCGGTTGCCAGATTCCTTCTGTCGTAACAATATCGTTCTCTAGCTAGTCGGTAATTAGTGTGTCTTTGCTTTTAAAAATAAACACGACTTCACGTAGCTAATTGGCGTAACAATTACCTCTCATACGATCCGTAGAAGGGGTCGCTGATGGCAGGTAAACATCGTTCATGTCTTACTATGGATCAAATATCCGAACACTATGGCTGATTACATATTTCTGAAAAATATCTGCCAACGATTTCAACCTTCGTCCCTCAGAATCGTAAAGTAATTAGTACTAGCTTGCAGGGGGGTAATGTTCCACAGACAGTGTTCTTTCAGATTGCCAAACAAGATAATATCAAAAACGTGTGCTAACCCGAACCACTTGTTCTAAGACTTCGACACTAGTGTAGAAATAGGAGGAAAAAATAACTTAACAGACATCTCCGTGTTAGATTGTAGTGAAACATCCTATCTTTGTCGAAAAGCTTGTGTCTGCAGCTAGCCACCTTCACATGCACTTATTCAAACGTGCTGAAAAGAGATAGTACGCTGGAATAACTGGCGACAGAGCTAGATCTCGTTTCTGGGGGGGGGGTGACTTTTCACGGAAATACTATAAAAAGTGAGTTTTCAGATTTTAAATTTCCAAACTTCGGTGGTTCTTTACTATATGCAAAGTATTTTTGTGATATTCATCCGTGTGTACGCAATGGACCGTGATTTACCAGCGTGGGGGAGGGGGGGTTAATATTTTATGATTTTTCCTGTATTACTCCTTCCGCTACGGTGTGACTTTTATCGGTCGCTCCTTATATGACACTTGTTAATAGTCGCTTTTTCTATCTTACAGTATTTGCGATGTAATCTGTTGTTTTTACAGCCATCCCACTGCATTTTTATACTTTCTCTCTCGTCACAGTTATTCTGCCTTCAAAAGAATTGTGAAAATATTCACCTACCCCGTTGTGCGAATTTACAGATATCCCTTTACATTTTCGTTTATGCACGTAATTTAGTTAAACGACCTAGTCACATACTGTATCGGTGGGTTAAAGTACTGAATAGGCTATTGTGAGATTTTCGTCGTAAGCAGATATACGGAATCAGATCCGATGATGCTTGCAATTTATCTACTTTGATCGTATGGTTTATTAGAAAGGGAAGATGTATTAGTGTTTGAACTTTATGCATGCTTTCTCTCACAAAATAATTAATGAGCGTTTTACGAATCTGTGTCGTGAAGCAGACTCAATCTTTCATTCTAAATGCTTACTCAGCCTATGGACAGGTAGTTTGTCGATGTAATGACAAGTCTGATGTGTAGATAGACACTTTGATTAGCGAATGTCAGAAAAAGTCGTTGAATGTGTAAAACATCCCTTGTGATCCTGACCGCATCGACCGGGGAATGAACTCAGAAGATTGTGGGGTCGGAACTTTACAGAGGTCTATTCATATTTGATAATTTCTCGAGGGTTATGATAGTATAGTGAGCGAGGATCCCAGTCTATATTACTGTTGTCAAGCTCTGTACATTACGTTTCACACAAGTCCGTTCACGGTTTTCTAGTGCACGGTCGTATCGTTTAGTGCGGGTCGTCCTTGGCGCCGAAGTCGCTCGCGTTCCGCAGAAAACTGCGCATTATCGCGGTTGGAAAAAATAAAAAGGTTGAAACTCAACCCCAGAATGTCATATGAAAATTTGAAGTGAGCTTGTATAAGGATACTAATACTACCACCTAACAAATGACACCGGGGACGGATTTGTTCCCTTTTCTAATGCACGAGGTCAAATCCTATTCTTCCTGAATCGAACCATACTCCTTTAAGCAGGAACTAAAGTTGTTTTTTTTTTTTACGGAAACGTATGAATTCTACTTTTAACATTCTGGCGCACAGTCTTTACTCGGTAAAAGCATGTAACTGGGACTGCATCGAGTAGCGTTACTTCCTAGGAAAGAGTTTGCTGAGGATACAACCGTAATAAGTATTTTTAAACAACGCCGTCGTGTAACGGGATAGTTTTTTATTTCGTAGGACTTTTGTTAAAAACCATTCGGGGCAAGGATCCGAACACCGGCCTTTTAGGTCGACCCTATTACCTTCAATATTTTTCATCAGGAGGAATAAAATCAGATTTTTTCCTTTTATTAATTTTTTCTCCGGGATTGCCACTGTGAGGCGGTCCTTCTAGTGAAAATGTGCCGGCCCAATAGTCGCAGAGTTGAAAGAAATAAGTATTGATTAAAACGGACTTTAGATCAGTTATAAGTATAGTAATATTCTGAGCGCTTGGAGAACGTGACAGCCACATGGACTTCTGATAGCGTAGCATTCAGCAGGGGCCATGCATTCCACTGCAGCTCCGGAACATATAGCGGATTCGAAGTATCAGCCTCCGTTGCAAATGAAATTTCAGCGGATTAGTGTAGACAAGTTGAGAGGTGTGTGTGAGAGACATTGTATTATTTTTTTATAGCTGAAGTATTAAACTACGACCTCCCTACTCTATTAATGTGCATTCGTGATGGAACTAAAGTTTTTGCATGCGACGTACTTTTAACATTCTACCTCGTACAAAAAAAAATATTTTTTCACCCGGTTTCACCAGCGTGATGAGACATACGCAAACGACTGAGAAAACGATTTTTTTTTTTTTAAAACTGTTTTACCTGATTTTTCTTCGAACAGTGTTACTCTCCCGTACCGCGGATACAGCAGTAATAAGTATTTTTAAAACGTGGCGTAATAAAACTGTTAGTCATACTTTTGCAATCACAATGTTTTTTGAAGTGACTTAGTAAAGGAAATTGGGAACACGGATCAAGGCTGTGAGTGGGTTTTCACGATGTACGGAAGCAGTACAGGTCCAAGATTCATTCGTCAATAAAAACCTTGTGATTCCCCGTTTGGAATAATTTCGTAGGGTTTAACCGTCCTTCAGCGAGAGGTTGTCCGTGGTGAGGATCCGAACACGAAGTCTTTTAAGTCGAACCTATTACCCCATCAATATTTTTCATCACGACGAATAAAATCAGATTTTATTAATTTTTCGCCCGATAGCATTTTTTTTATTTTCTGCGGGGGCTGTTACTGCAGGGGTAGGGTTTCTTCTAGTAAAAAATGCAACAACCAGTAATCGCTAGGGATAAAAGAAATAAGTGTTGGTTTTAAAATGGTTATAAAAATACGTATATGAAAAGACTGTCGGTGTAAGATCTAAATTTTAAAAGTGGGAGAGGGAGCCTACCCGCAATAACTATGTTATAAGAGTTGTTAATCCTAACACACTGTGTAAAATTATACTGAAGGTTAAACATCCCCAGTGCTCAGTCTTCTGATACGTGTCACTCGCTGGTCACTCCACGTTACTTTCCCCTTGTTGTGACGACACCTACCCTCAGAGAACAACATCGTATGAGTCATCACACTGCTGAGCGCTGGACACTCAACCTCCCAGGGCGATTGTGTCACGAGATGTTTCGTTGCTACCTGACCGGTAAACGGACACGTGTGGGCATGACTCCACGTACGACTTCAGGAATGCCTTTTCCATTGCAGGTTGGTTCTTGTTAGGAGTTCACAGAGTGAAGCTGTGGGTAACGCGTTCGACTCTCGTTGCCGAGGAGAAGTTTTTTTTTTTTTCGATAAAACGCCTCTACAGAAAACTGTTTTATTTAATAAAGGTAAGGGAATTTTGACGAGTGTTTAATTACTAGGGAGTTTAACAGCAGGGAATTTTAATTATAAAGGAATCGTTTAGTCGTCCTGGCTAAATGAATAGCAAAGAGTTTTAATTACTAAGGAATAAATACAACTCTGTGAGTTGATTTACAATTTGAGATCTGCATTCAAAAGAGTTCAGTGTTGGCTTTGATGTAAGAAATACATAGAAAAAGCTAGGTTAATATCTGAAATGGCTGACCCGCATCTAAGCCACCGCAAGTACACGGCGTATTCCCCTGCGTCCTGGAATCCACAGGACGATTTTTTTTTTTCCGGTGAAACACATCTACAGAAAAACTGATTTTTATTTCGACCGTGGACTGATTTTAATAAAGGTGGGGAATATTTTGACGAGTGTTTAATTACTAGGGAGTTGATTAAAGGAGTTTGAAAATTTTTCCACTGCAGACGTGTGTTCTAAAAGCAGATTTAACATGTCATCCCTACGAATAATTTAAACCATTTTTAATTTCACCCTATGGTATTTTCTATGGAAACAGTAAGAGTAAAATGAGTTTCAACTGTAGGATGATTTTTAATAGAGGTAAGGGAATTTTGATGAGTGTTTAATTACTAAGGAATTTTGTATCATCCTTTTCTGTACAATTATTCTAAGACCAGTCAATCGTTCCATGCAATTATTCTGAGACTTGCATCAGCCGAGTGAAGGAGTGGGGCCTTAAAATGGTCAACCAGAGGGTTTTTCATAAGGGGGAGGGCTTAAAATATAGGTCAACCATTATGACAAAATAAAGAAAAATCGGGAATTAGAGTTAAAATAAGGAGGTTTTTCCGAAAATAGTACTCTTCATTGTCAACAGAAGGCATCAGGGTTTTTTCATAAGGGGGAAGAAATTTTTAAAAGGGGGGAGTAATTTTTAATAGGAGGGGGAAATCGAAGAATTAGAATAAGGGTTTTTGGAGAATTAGTGTTCCTCACAGGCACCAGATGGCGCCAGGGGTTTTTTCATAAGGGGGAGGAATTTTTTTATAAAGGGGGAAATCAAAAATCGAAGAATTGGAATAAAAATAGGGGTTTTTTGGGAAAATAGTACTTCTCACTGTCAACAGATGGCGCCACTGAGGGGAAAGGGGGGTTTAATAAAGGGGGGAATTATTAAAGGTCGGTTACGTAATGATTATGTAATGATTACGTCATGTTGCGTCATAGGGGAGTGGCCTGCTACGTCATAGGGGGCGTGGTCTGTGACGTCATAGGGGCGTGGTCGGTGACGTCATAGGGGGGAAAGCACTGTGCAAAGGGGGATTCGTATAATGTGACGATACTACTTACATAGCTTATTATTGTGTGCATGCTGTCCACTACAATGAATCAATATAAAGAAGCTGTCAAAAGGAACTTCAAAATATTGTTATAAATTAGGCGGCCGTTAAACTGTAGAAATGATATTTATTTACACAAGATTTAGTCACTGTGGTCACCCGTTTTTTAAAAACGGTTTTTTTTTAAAATTTCCCTAAAAAACGGAAATCGAAAACAAAAAATCGGTTTTTTAGATTGATTTTTTTTTTCGCTACAGCAATGTTGAATTTTTTATAAATGCTTTTCATAGAAATAGAGAGGGGTGAAATAAAAAAAATGATAAAATGAACACATTAAGGTCATTCAAACAATGAACGAACACACACATATGAAATTTTATTCCGTTCCAATTTTATATACCCTATATAAATAGAAAGAGAGTGAGGGAATGAATGGCTATATGAACAAGCGTCATTTTAATGAAATAGATTTCAATGGTAATAGTTTTATATTTTAAATATTAATTATAAATAACTGTGGCTTTGAAAATTATAATGCAGTAATTAAAACATGATAAAGAAATTGCAAATTTGAATACATTACCTACTAAGTTGATTTGTGACAAACTGGCAACTTCTCTTCAGTATAACTTTTGCCCATCTGGCAACTCAGTCTTTAGTTTCATCGTGTAAACTGTCGTATAGAGTCAATCGACTAATGAAACATATTTCGGAATGTTCAGTATCGATTAGAAATTTTAAAACTTGGACTCTTTTAATTTAATAATCGAAATTCCCTTATAAATTTGTGGAATATGTCGAATAGATCTAAAATATGGGATTATTTTGTGCGTAAGACAAAAGAAACTGCTGAATGCAAGAAATGCAACAAGACTATAAATTGTTGTGGAGGGTCAACGACAACTTTGAATTCGCACGTTAAAAATGTTCATGGTATTAGCATCAACGAAAGTGATTCTTCTGCATTCAAGAAGCAAAAGACTTTGGGAGAATATATACAAAGAAAATCTATTGAAGAAGAAATTTCGAGACTTGCTAGTGCTGATGGATTAAGTTTTCATTGCATTGCTAATAGTAAATTTATTCAAGAGAGTTTACAGAAAACTAAATATGACAGCCTCATCCAACATCCCATAGTGGTGTAAGAAAGTTGTTGCTTGGTTTTTATGAGAAAAAGAAACAAGATCTTATTGGCCTTTTCAGGGAACAAGTGAGTAAAGATATCCGTTTCTCACTGACTTTAGATGAGTACACTTCTTCACAAAATGTACGATACATGAATATAAATGTTCATAAGAGAGAGAATCAGCATTGGTCTCTTGGCATGATTAAAATGTCTAACTCTGTAAACTACAACAGAATTATAGAGATAGTTAGAAAAAGGTTAGATTCTAATACCCATATTGTCGGATGTACGACTGATGGGGCAGCCGTAATGGTTAAATTTGGTAAGGAAATAACTTCAGTTCACCAACAGTGTATTGCGCATTGCATTCATTTAGCAGTTTCAGATATTTTGTATTCCAAAGCTACAGAGAGTGTCAATGAAGAAGTAACTGATATTGACATTGAAGATGATGATGAAGCCTTAAATGAAGATGAGTATGATATTAATCAAGGCCTATATTTGGATCCCATGTTTGAGATAAATATTGACACAAATGAGGCACCGCGACTTAGCGCAGATTATTTGAGAGTAATTAAGAAAGTCAGAAAAATCTGCCGAATGTTTCGCAAATCTCCTTTGAATAATGGCAGGCTTCAAGATTTCGTAAAGAAGGAATTCAATGGAGAAGAAAAGAAACTTATCTTAGACTGCAAGACATGGTGGAATAGTCTCCATTCTATGATTGAACGTTTTCTAAAGCTAAGGAATTGCATTCGTAAGGCTCTACGAATACTAGCTTCAACAGAAAATGTCTTTGAGGAGGAATGGAATTTGTTAGATAACCTCGCTGAAACTCTTCGTCTACTTGAATTTGTTTTGAAGGTTCTATGCTCTGAAGAAGCAACTTTACTTAAATCTGATATGCTTATGAAAATATCTCTTAAGAAACCAGACAATAAGGAAAATCCTATTGCTGCCAATCTCAAAGAATGTCTTTTCAAACCCTATTCATCAAGACGACAAAAGGAAGTCATTTCATTGTTGAGATATTTAACCAATCCAGAGCATTTTAAAAATGAATCCTCTGATTTATTCCCTTTATTATCCAGGCAAACAGTAAAGAAAATCGCTGAACATGCATTTCTTAGGTTTTTTCTTAATGAATATCAAACCATCGAGGTAGATGATAACGCAGTCCGAATTGCAAGGTGCAGCTAGCATTGCTAAAACTAACGAAGATGACGACTTAATGCACGAATATTTGAGCGAAATGAATAAATTAGAAATGCTGCCTATGAAAGATTCCACAGATTTTAATGTCAACGATGAATTTAAATACTTTGAATCAACATTAAAAAAGAGTTTTACACAATGCGTTACTTACCGTTAAACCAAAGAGTGTTGAATCAGAAAGAGGCTTTTCAGCTGCGGGCTTTTTTTGTCTAAGTTTCGTTAAGAATGACAGTAATACCCATAATGCCCTTTGTTTCTTAAGATGCCATTTTCAAAATACCGATAAAATCTAAATTCAATTTTATATCTTTTCTTACAAGAAGAGTATTTTTTGTTTTCTCTGTAAATTTTTTACTAAAATATTTTACTTCAATGTTGTTTTCTATAATACAGATAAATTTTAATTTTATTCTTTATAATTTTTTTATAAAAAAGTTTAATTTTTGTTTTCTAAGTATAGATTTTTTATTTTTTTTTTCAATTCTAAATTGTTTCAATGAATGGATAAAATAAAATATGTCACTTATCAGACTTGCCATTTTCTTTTTCATTTGCATGTGTATGATGCAGCCTTTTTGCATTTTTTGGCCAAAAAATAGGCGATAAGCTATGCTTGTTAAGAGTTAAAGTCAGTACCTTTCATTTTGGCTTTTAAAATTTACTATACGTTTTTGTCAAAACCGGTTAAAACCGATTTTTAAAAAACAGATAGATTAAAAACCGGTTTTTGAATTTTCGATTATTCTTCAACCCTAGTCGACAGCAACAAAACGTTATATTCATAAATCACACAGAAAAGAAATTATTATGATTACTTCACAATGTGTGCAGAAAAAGGGAACAGTGCCATGTTATCTCAACATGATAAAATCACACTCAAAGCTCAATAACTTTTTCAATATGATTTTTAACGAAAAATATGTCTTAAGATAAATTAAAGATCGCGATCAAATCTATCTAAATCTCGATTTTAAACAATATTTGCTCAGTATTCCAAGTGGTATGAACGCTGGAATATTTAACAGGCTACAAAAAATTTACCTCAAAATTTAATTAAAACATTAAAACAGGTTCAGAGAGCAGAGTTCAACGTTGACACTAGTACCTTCATAGTAACTCTTAACCCATTTTAATGTTTAAATTTTGGGTATCAACTAATTTGTAGCCTGTTAAATATCCCGGCATTCATAACTCTTCCAATACTGAAAACATATTGTTGAAAAATCGAGATTTAGATAGATTTGACCGAGATCTTTGTCTTTAGACATATTTTTCATTAAAAATCATATTGAAGAAGTTATTGAGCTCTGGAATATGATTTTCTATTGTGATAACATGGAACTGTTTCCATTTTTATATCCAGTACTTATATATACTAACTCGAAATACTAACTATACGTTTTAGATACTCTAGCTACTTAACGATAAATTTTATAAGAACATTGATTTAGAGATAAATATTTTACATACATATAACCAACAAAAACACCTTTATCTACAAAAACAGTAATTCCTGTAATATTTCAATACAAAAGTGCCTTGCGATTTAAGGGGGATTTCGAGATAATTCAAAACGTCGATAAAATGTGACCAAAATATGTAACAATAGGTACGTAAAGCCATTGAATACGATCATCATCATCATCCTCAAGCAGCCATGGGCTACGGATGTCCAACCAGACCGCGCAGTTTAATTCTCCAAGCATATCTGTCCTGAGCTACATCTGCTGCATCCGGCCACTGCACACCAATTCAAACAAGGTCCTGTTTAACATTGTCTGCCCACCGCATCCTAGGTCTCCCCCTCCTTCTGAGGCCTCTAGGTACACTGTTCATAACCCTATTCGTCAATCTATAATTATTCATACGGGCAACATGGCCAAACCAACGGAGTCTCTCTCTGCACAATATGCTGCTTAAAGGTGGTTGCAAACTCCTTTGCCTAACCTCATCATTAGTTACAAAGTTGAACCACCTAATGCCCAAGATACTGCGTAAGCATCTGGAATCAAAAGCATCTAGTTTCCTGTTATCTTGTTTACAAAGTGTCCAAGTTTAACTACCATAACTATTTGGGTTGGGTTGTTTTACCTCTGAGCGGCACTTTTTTGCACACCATGGGCTACATGACCAGTCACATGGACCCCGATGGCTCAGAGAAGGTTGGGGGAGGGGACCCACTGGAACAGCTGTTGGGAGACAGATGGTAGCCTCCCGTCAAGGCCATCCAGCGTGTTCTTTAACGTGCACAGTGTATGGCTCTCCTGCACACGGGGCCACGGCTTAACGTCCCATCCGACGGACGGCAGTCTTTCCAAGCCCATCGGTGTCCCCTACTGACCGTGGGCAGGGCGGGGAATTTTGCGGAGATAAATCTTACCATAACTAACCCTAGAAAGAACAAAACTATTATGCAGTCTAATTTTAGTCTTTAGGTGTATACGCCTATTTCTCCACACTCTCCATAGATTCTTAAAAGTCCCGGCAGCAATCCCTATTCGTCTGTTAATCTCATGCTGCACATCATCAGTATCTGTTACACAGCTCCCAAGTTAATTAAACTGTGACACCTGTTCAAGACTGCAACTATTCAGATTAACTGAATCACAGCCTGCCTGACCAATTTTCATCACTTTAGTTTTCTCTCTGTTCATGACCAAACCTAATCTAGTACCAGTTTCATCAACAGCTCGAATGAAAGAGTTCATCTCATCAACATCATCTGTCAAAAGGGCTAAATCATCAGCATAATCTAAATCAGAAATTTCCTTATCTCCAGCCCATTTAAGGCAAAAATCTTTCCCTTGAAGTGAATTTCGCATAACATAATCAATAACCAAACTAAAGAGAAAATGAGACAAAATGCACCCTTATCGAACACCAGAATTAATGCTAAACCAATTGCTACAAGCCTTACCAACTCTCACACACGACTCTGTTATTATAGAGAGCTTTCATTATGTTAACTAACTTGTCTGGTATACCATATGATCTCACAATCAACCACAAATTATAACGATAAACAGAGTCGAAAGCCTTTTTAAAATCAACAAAGCTAGAAACCATAGTTTCTGTAACTCTAAACATTTCTCAAGAATCTGCCTAAGTGAAAATATCTGATCCACACATCCCCTACCACTCCTGAATCCACATTGTTCATCACGCAATTGCCTGTAAATCAGATTCTTAATTCTATTAAGCACAATCATGGAAAGAACTTTACCTGGAACAGAGAGTAGAGTGATACCCCTATAGTTATCACAAGAACTACGATCACCTTTTTCGAAAATAAGGATAACAATAGCTCTGGTAAAATCCTTAGGAACCATGCCTTCATCATAAAATTTATTCAAAATTTCAGTCCATCCAAGGGGTAACCGAAACATTCCCAGCTCTGAGCATTTCTGTAGTAATTTCATCTACCCCTGGGGATTTATGTAGTTTAAGTTTATAAATAGCCAAAATAACTTTAGATTGTGTTATAGGGCCAACATTAAAGCCGCCAATGCATCTATCATCATTACAAACAATGGGAGTAGAACTAACCACATTGTTTAGAACATCACTGAAATATGCAGCCCACCTAACCATGACAGAATCCACACCTTCTATAACCTTACCTTGTTTATCCTTCAATCCCCGTATTCCTGTCCGTTTTATACCACAAAAAGCATTAACTATCTGGTACTGCTCTCTGCTGCTGTGGTGTATAACTGCTTCCTCGGCTTTGTCAGTCAAGACGTCAAGCCAAAGATTCTTATCAGCAGCTAACTGATCCTTTACACAACTTTATAAAGCTCTCTGTAATGCTTTCTATTAGGACTAGTAGGGTACTGATTAAGGACATTCCTGCAGTTCTCTCTTTCCGAAATAAGCTTAAGTGCCTTATCACTAAAATAATTATGTCTCTTCTGCTCCTTTTTTCCTAAAAGAGTACTGTTAGTGTCCAAAAAAGCCTGTTTAAAATGATCCCATTCTTCCTCAACTTCAGTAGTAAGCAAACCATGACTGTCATAATAACTAACTAACCTATCATGGTAAGCTTTGGCTATAACTGGGTCTTTCAGAGCTTCAGTATTAAAAGTAAATTTTTTAACCCTAGCACAACACTTTTTAAGTTTAAGTTGCAAGACACTTTTAACAAGGTAATGGTCAGATCCAATTTCAGCTCCCCTATATGACCTGGTATTCCTAACAGAACTAGCCCATTTGCTGTTAATTAATAGAGAATCAACCATATTCTTATGCAGCTCATCGGGTGAAACCCATGTGTACTTATGTATGTTGTGGTGTTTGTAATAAGTGTTAGTTATTCTGAATCCATTGAGTTTACTTACCTGTAGGAGACATTGCCCATTGCAGCTACCAATACCAAGGGGGGCTTATTACTCCTCCCCAAAGGTCAGAGTCAGTACCAACTTTGGCATTGAAGTCACCAAGAACAAGGGTAAAATCTCCTTTCTTGACAGAATTCAAAATATCCTGAAGTTGTCCGTAAAACCTATCCTTCTAATCCTTATCAGCATCATCATAACAGCAGATAACATTCAAGTCTTTAACGCTTGTCTGAAATTTTGCTGTAAGAAACCTTTC
This sequence comes from Ryuthela nishihirai, assembly GCA_038380435.1. Taxonomy (NCBI): domain Eukaryota; kingdom Metazoa; phylum Arthropoda; class Arachnida; order Araneae; family Heptathelidae; genus Ryuthela; species Ryuthela nishihirai. The sequence goes on along the minus strand of JAWZYU010000017.1, from coordinate 87,496,335 downwards.
ATTAATGCACTCATATCCTAGAAGAGCATCACTAGCATGAGTAGTTTGTTCCCAACCCACGGAAACTCCCCCACTAGTGCTTTTCACCCCTACGATGTCACAAGCCACGTCCACTTCCGACCACGCCCCCTTATTAATATTAATAATTCCTAATTAATAATTAATTAAAAATTAATTAATCTCCCCTTTATTAAAAATTCCTCCCCTTTATTAAGAAACCCTCTCTCCCCCCCCCCTTAACCCCTGGCGCCATCTGGTGACTATGAGGAGTACTATTTTCAGGAAAACCCCTATTTTAGCTCTAATTTCTCGATTTTTGAATCCCCCCTTTAAAAACTCACCCCCTTTTAACCCCTGGTGCCATTTAGTGACTATGAGGAGTACTATTCTTGGAAAAACCGCTATTTTATCTCTAATTTCCCGATTTTTTGACTCCCCCTGAATAAACTTATCCCCCTTCCTCCTCCCCCTTTTAACCCCTGGCGCCATCTAGTGACTATGAGGAGTACTATTTTTAGAAAAACCCCTATTTTAGCTCTAATTTCCCGATTTTTGACTCCCCCTCATAAACCCCCTTCCTTACCCCGCTTTTAACCCCTGCCGCCATCTAGTGACTATAAGTTGGATTGTTTTACCTCTGAGTGGCAATTTTTTGCACACCATGGGCTAAATGGCCAGGTCACATGGACCCCGAAGGTTCAGAGAAGGTTGGGGGAGTGGTTGGGTTGTGTTACCTCTGAGCGGCACTTTTTTGCACACCATGGGCTAAAGGCCAGGTCACATGGACCCCGGAGGCTCAGAGAAAGTTGGGGGAGGGGACCCACTGGAACAGCTGTTGGGAGACAGATGGTAGCCTCCCGTCAAGGCCATTCAGCGTGTTCTTTAATGTGCACAGGGTATGACTCTCCCGCACACGGGGCCATGGCTTAACGTCCCATCCGATGAACGGTGGCTTTTCCAAGCCCATCGGTGTCCCTTACTGACCGTGGGCAGGGCGGTGAATTTTGCGGAGATAAATCTCAACGCTGACCCAGCTGGAACTCGAACCTGGGAACTACAGATTACGAGCCTGGCGCACTACCGACTAAGCCACCCCCGCCCCTAGTGACTATGAGGAGTACTATTCTAAGAAAAACCCCTATTTTAGCTCTAATTTCCCGATTTTTTGACTCCCCCTCATTAAAAAATCACCTCTATCAAAAGTTCCGTATCTCCTTTATTAAAATTCCCCCCTCATTATAAAACCCCTTATCAAAAGTCCCGTCCCCTTTATTAAACCTCCTTAACGAAAGTTCCCGTTATTAAACTCCCCAGATTACAAACTCCCTTGGTATCCACGTTCATCCGAAATTTTCCAAGTCCAATTAAACTTTGGGGTGCTAATGATTTGATGATGCAATCCTCAATTACAAAGTTCCAATTTTTAATCGCCTTCATTAAAAAACCCCCTTATCAAAAGTTCCCTTTATTAAAACTTCACTGATCACAAACTCCCTTGGTATCCACGTTTATTTCCCAAGTCCAGCTAAACTTTGGTTGGTAACCCCTCGCTGAATGGTTGATGCAATCCTTGAACAAGGTCCCCGTATTTTGCGAATTCGACCTTTACTAGAATAAGGACTATCCCGCAGTAACTGTTTAACTGTCCTGCGGAAAATGAAAAAATGCTATTGGGTAAAAAAATTAATAAAAGGAAAAAAAATCTGATTTTATTCGTCATGATGAAAAATATTGAAGGGTAATAGGGTCTAGTGACCTAAAAGATCCGCGTTCGGTATGGACCACGTTTTATTGACGGTTGAATCTTGGATCTTCCCCTGCGTTGCTTCCGTATCAGGAGCGCTGTCTTACATCGTGAAAACCCACAGGCACTCTTGATCATGATTCGGACTCGAAATTTTCCAAGTCCAGAGATGGTTCTCCACATTCCCAATTCTACCCTTTATGATAGGTCAGCGTTTCAATGTACCCAATGTAGACTTTTGAAATTACGAGCCCTAAACCTTCAAGAGTTGAGCTTATTTAGTCTCCATCGGATTGATGTCGTCAGATATCTGTGCTTCAGCGTCAGCAGGTGTATTGGAAAGTGCTTTTACGTTTGTCTCAATTACACTCTGCTGTTACACGACATACTGTAAAAATACTTATTACTGCTGTATCCTTAGTACTGAGAAGTAACGCTACTCGAAGAAAAATCAGCTATGGGAGTAATCATTAATGTACAAACGCTCTCACAGTTTGTAAAAATCGTCTCTTCCAACGTTTATCAGTGAAAGTGAAGGCGCTGATGAAATTCATGTTGCGGCGTCAGTTATATGTTTTTACAGGGTAAATTCTGTAAAGACTACGCAGCAGAATGCTAAAAGTAGAATTCATACGTATCAGCTTACGTAAAAAATGCACCACGAAGGCGTGTTAATAGAGGACAATAGTTTTAACAATAACCTACTATAAAAAATAATAAGTCTCACTTGAACGTACCCTTCTCAACATACTTGGACTAATCCACCAAAATGAGAAAGCTTCGGCACAACATAAATATCCACTTAACCTTGCTTTGACGTATATGTTCTGATCGGGGCTGCCCTGTACTTATGCGTTTTTCTCACGTAGAGCATACAAGAACGATGTGTCTAAGAGCGTGAAAAATTCCTTCTCTCCCGCTTGGACTCTGCTACACAACCTTCTACCAATCATTATCACGTGATTCTAAAGAAACATGTAATAATCTGAAAAGGGAAATCCAGGTGCTTCAAAAAAGAGGACCTTTTATGGTACAAGGATTTTTTCAGGAGTATTACGTTTTATCACCCTTCGTCCCCTTGCGTGAAACAACAAAGATTTCAACCGTTTCAGGTTGAAACAGTTAGTTCAGTTGTTAGTATCCCTCCGCTTCATTGTTAATGCATCAGGATGTTGTGTTATTCTAAGTTTGAAATATTCTCAGTTGTATGTTCTCTTCTGTATTTGCAAAAACACACACGTTTTATTCGTTACGAGACATCTGACAGGAAACGTAACGTAAGACATTCGTGCTCGAAAAGTATTCGAACGTACTGAAGAAAAATCCTTACACCTCCTGAAATATGAGTATTCAAGTTAAGATCTGTCATGAAATATTTTGCGTAACCACTAGTCTCATTTTAAATTGTTAGCTTCTTCTGTAGCAAGCAAGTGATAACATGTGTAGAACACTAGATTCATAGAAACACCCGCACACTCACACACATCTGATTCCCAGAAACAAACATGAAAACATAAACATACGCACACATGCAATGCAACGCACGCCCATACAATTAACACATATACAGAGACGAAACAAGTGTGTGAGAAAAAACTTAGTCCATCGCATGGATGTATGCATACACTTAGAAAGACATCCGTTGAATAATACCATACACCACACAAGAATATACTTTGCATAAGATCAGAGAAACATTCTCCTACATATTCATAAACAGACTGCTTGAAAGTAATAATTTTCCCATTACTAGTAAAGACGTATTTGTTTCTTAGTTTTGAGGATTCCTGTACCGATAGATGGCACTGGTTAAATGTCCACAACACAGAAAATCGTTTTTTAACTGTTGTAGTGTTCATCTTTCTTCGAAAGTTCTATCTTTTGTGCTCGTAAGAATAGTATATAGATATGAAGAGACACAAGAAGAGACACGTTTCAGTGAGTTCACAGGGTGTCAAAATTCTTCTCAAGTGACTGATTCACATACAGCTGAAATGTAATATTCACATGCTTACACGAAAAGTGAATGTTGCTGAAATGTAATATTCACATGTTTACACGAAAAGTGAATGTTGCAGACTTGCATCTTCGCTAGAAATGAACGTTGTTGTAAGAAATTGTAACATTAACGCTCAAATACTTAAAAAAAATGAATGGTTAAACCGTTGTTACCAACCTTCTTGCTGTCTTTCAAGCTGGCAAAGGGCGCCCTCTGTTGGCCAGATCTGTCTGTTTCGAATGCTTACGTTTTCTTTTAATGTGAGAACGCTGGGTAGGGTGCTTTCCTATAGCATATTTTTTTCAATCTCACTTCTGCAATATTGTTTGTCTTGGTTTGAAAGACTTTATGCATTATGTCCTGTAAACGGTTGAAACGCAAAGTATTTATCAGTTACGGATGCCCTCAGAATCGCGAAGTAATTAGTATTAGCTTACAGGAGTAATGCTCCACAGGCAGTGTTATTTCCAAACAGGATACATATTATTGTCGAAAAACTTGTGTTTGCCAGAGCCACTTTCACACGAACATAGTGTACTTGTTCTAAGAATTCCACACTAATATAGAAATATTCTCATGCAGTTAAAATAACTAAACAGACATGAAATCCCCGTGTTAGATTGTAGTGAAACACCCTATCTTTGTCGAAAAACTTGTGTTTGCAGCTAACCACCTTCACCCACACTTATGCGCTTATTCAAATGTACCGAGGGGACCAGGAACTCTGAAAAGAGATACCGCCTTGGAATAACCACCTAGAGAGCTTACGTTCCTTACATTTTTTGCATCGAAGTCATCAGTGTTCCGCAGAAACGGTACATTATTGCAGTTGTAAAAAATAAAAGTTGAAACTTAAGTGATAACCCTCCGAATGTCATTATATTCGTGGATGTTAACACGATCACCTAACAAAGGACGCATGGAATAATGCTAAAGATTTCGTATTACTTCAAATCACACTGAATTACACGTCACAATTTCTTATGACATTAACAATTGTTCCCTTTTCTAATGTACGAGGTCAAACCATATTCTCACTGTAACTGCTATATTCTTTAATTGCAATGACGACCTTGTCAAATCAGCTGACCGCTTGGAGAACACGATAACTTAAGATCCGAAGGCACCATACAGGGAGTTCTGATAAAGTGGAGCATTCAACAGGAAACAGTAATTATTTAACTTTGTTCAAAAGAGGAGATAAGACACAAGCGACTGCTCTTCTCAAAGTGAGTCGAACCATATCGAATTATTTTATCTGTTTCCATGGCTGTCCATAGGTCAGTGCGAGTGGCGTGGGTGAGTGGTCCATGACCTTTGTACGTAACCAGTTGCTTGTTGGTGCACGCACTTCCCCTCCGCATTTCTTTAGAATCACGTGAAAATGATTGGTAGAAGGTTGTGTAGCAGAGTCCAAGCGGGAGAGAAGGAATTTTTCACGCTCTTAGACACGTCGCTTCTTGTACGCTCTACATGAGAACAAAGGCATAAGTACAGGGCAGCCCCCAATCAGAACATATAGGTCAAAGCATAGTTAAGTGGATTTTTATGTTGTGCTGAAGCTTTCCCATTTCCGTGGATTAGTCTGAGTAGGTTGAGAAGGGTACGTTCAAGTGAGACTTATTATTTTTTATAGTAGGTTATTGTTAAAACTATTGTCCTCTATTAACACACCTTCATGTTGCATTTTTTACATAAGCTGATACACATGAATTCTACTTTTAGCATTCTGCCGCGTAGTCTTTACAGAATTTACTCTACAGAATTTACCCTGTAAAAGCGTGTAACTGATGCCGCAACATGAATTTCATCAGCGCCTTCACGTTCACCAATAAACGTTGGAAGAGACGATTTTTACAAACTGTGAGAGCGTTTGTAGATTAATGATTACTCCCATGGCTGATTTTTCTTTGAGTAGCGTTACTTCCCAGTACTAAGGATACAGCGGTAATAAGTATTTTTAAAACCATGTCGTGTAACATCAGAGTGTAATTGAGACAAACGTAAAAGCACTTTCCAAGACACGTCCTGATGCTGAAGCACAGATATCTGACGACATCAATCCAATGGAGACTAAATAAGCTCAACTCTTGAGGTTTAGTGCTCGTAATTTCAAAAGTCTACATTGGGTACATTGAAACGCTGATCTATCATAAAGGGTAGAATTGGGAATGCGGAGAACCATCTCTGGACTTGGAAAATTTCGAGTCCGAATCACGATCAAGAGTGCCTGTGGGTTTTCACAATGTAAGACAGCGCTCCTGATACGGAAGCAACACAGGGTACGTTCCAATATTCAACCGTCAATAAAACGTGGTCCATACCGAACTCGGATCTTTTAGGTCACTAGACCCTATTACCCTTCAATATTTTTCATCATGACGAATAAAATCAGATTTTTTTTCCTTTTATTAATTTTATTTTATTAATTTTTTTAATCAATAGCATTTTTTCATTTACTGTGGGACAGTACAGAAAAACAGAACCCTTTTGGAAAAAGAAAACAGTTACTGCGGGATGATCCTTATTCTAGTGAAGGTCGAATTCGCAAAATACGGGGACCTTGTTCAAGGATTGTATCAACCATTCAGCGAGGGGTTGCCACCCAAAGTTTAGCTGGACTTGGGAAATAAACGTGGATACCAAGGGAGTTTGTGATCAGTGAAGTTTTAATAAAGGGAGCTTTTGATAAGGGGGTTTAATAAAGGGGAGGGGACTTTTGATAAGGGGTTTTTAATGAGGGGGAGGGTATTTTAATAAAGGGGATACGGAACTTTTGATAGGGGGTATTTTTTAATGAGGTGTGTGAAAAAATCGGGAAATTAGAGCTAAAATTGAGGTTTTTCTAAGAATAGTACTCCTCATAGTCACTAGATGGCGCCAGGGGTTAAAGGGAGGAGGAAGAAAGGGGAATTTTTTTTAATGAGGGGCAGTCAAAAAATCGGGAAATTAGAGCTAAAATAGGTTTTTTCTAAGAATAGTCCTTTTCATAGTCACTAGATGGCGCCAGGGGTTAAAAGGGGGTGAGTTTTTAATGGGGGGAGTCAAAAATCGAGAAATTAGAGCTAAAATGGGGGGTTTTCTGAAAATAGTACTCCTCATAGTCACCAGATGGTGCCACGGGTTAAAAGGGGGAGGAATGAAGGGGGTTTTTTAATAAAGGGGGAATTTTTAATAAAGGTAGTTAATTCTTAATTAATTATGAATTATTATTAATATTAATAAGGGTGCATGGCCGGAAGTGGGCATAAACACTAGTGGGGCCCGTGGGTTGGGAGCAAACTACTAGCATGTCTGCTGAGCAGCAGACCCACGCCTTGGTGATGTGTTCCATCCTCCCTCCCTGTAAAGAGAAATTTAAAGTTATTTTTAAATGTCTCACCTTTACCTGTCCATCTGGTCTCTTGCAAGCCTAGAATATCAAGGTTATAGCGCTGCAATTCCTGCGTGAGGATATCAAGAGAATAATCTTTATGTAATATCCTCACATTCCATGTTCCTGCAGAGAGAAAATGATTAGTAGGATTTTTAAAGAAATGAGGTTTATTGAGATTGGTAGGGCCAACAATATCAAACAGCCCCCTGATCGCAGACATGGGGCAAAGACCTGTTCCTCCTCCGCTAAAGGCTGAAATCACTGATGCTAGTAGGAACTTCAGACACCACCTTTTCAAGTGGACTTTTTCAAGAGCCATATGACCTGCCTGAGACACATTACTCCAGTTTAAGCTTGACGATGCCCAACTAGCTAAGTAAGGTTCAGGTACCTGCGATGGCCTCTGATTAGGATTATCCACCAGCTGATATAAGGTATCCCATGCCTCTGTTCACTTAGGGCTGGCAACCCAGAAGCAAACAGAAAACACAACAGCAGATTCTCCCTCAACAGAGCCCACCAGTGCAGCAAGTCCAGGATCAATAATCAAGCTCAAATCCATAAACAAGTTCAGTCTAGTAGGTATAAATGGTCAGCACCAGGACCCTGTGAAGCAGGTTTGAAAAAAAAGAAAAAAGTGGCCATACTGAATTGCAGCCCTCCCCTTCCATTCCCTTCCAAAAGAGAATATCTCTTTTGAAAGGTACTAACGGCCAGCACCACGAGAAGGCGGAGTCGGACATTAGGTGCTAAACCTGGCCGGTTATGTGCATCATCACTAGGGATTGGTACACAGCTCTCCTTCCAGTTTACGCTTAGCTACCATTTACAGACACTGCATATTGTCTTATCTTGAGAAGTGCTCTCGAATCATCGCTGCGTATTTCAATGTTTGGCTAGAATTTTGTTCATTGAAAGTTGTGTCTGGTCGCTGAAAGGTGATTTCCTCTTTTACATAATGGGACAGACCGGAAGTTTGAGATGGTAGGCAATTGGTCGAATTGAAGGGAGGGCAATCACAAGTAGAGGTCTACAGATGGCTTAGTGTGAGCTATTCTATAGTCAGGCTCTGGCAAAAGTTTTGAGAGACAAGTTTTCCAGAAAACCATCAAGGATTCGCCCAAGGGTAACAACAGCCAATGAGAAAAGATATCTTCGACTTACAGCTCGAAGACATAAGCACACAATATTGGCTCAACAGCCTCACCTCTGTGGGGATACTGAATCTTTTGTTTCCACTTCCACCAACAACAGAAGATTGGGCTATTTTACCTCTGAGCGGCACCTTTTTGCACACAATGGGTTAATGGCTAGGTTACAAGAACCCCAAGGGCTCAGAGAGGTTTGGGAGGAGAGGATCCACTTGACAGCTGTTAAGAGACAGATGGTAGCCTCCCGTCAAAGCCATCCAGGTGTTCTTTAACGAGCACAGAGTATTGCTTTTCCGCTCTCGGAACCACGGCGTGCCGTCCCATCCGACGGCCGGCTGGGACACGAACCTCGGAAATACAGATTATGACGTCACACTACCGATTGAGCCCCCCCCCCCCCCTTGCCCAACAGAAGGTTTCACGTAGGTAGTTTTTATATCGCTAACCAGTATCTTTTGTGCCATTCAACTAATGATATAGCAAGGAACAATTCAAGTGGGCCGGCCAGACATGGGGATTGATAATTCTAGGAATATTCCACATTAGTTACATTTAAATCGCTTGACTGTATATAATGGCTAAATTACATTGTTTCTGAAACAAATCAAAAGGGAAAATATTTAGTATATTGGAATTCTTTAACTGTTTAATTTAGGTGTCATAGTCATGATTTCCATCACTTCTGAGGATGGGTTTATTCAATATCAGATTATTTTAATTAATAATTGCCTTTATTTTCCTAACTTTTTTAGTACAAAATAAAGTCACATGAAGCTAAAAAGCTTGTCCGCAAGAATCCAAATACAGTATATAATAAACAGTTACAATTTTATAAAAGAAAACGCCACATAACATTTAAAAGATACTACAGAGTAAACAGTTTTTAAATATTTTCCAGAAGCTATGTCTTGAACACTTTTTTAACATCTCTAATAATTTTAAAATTTAATAACTCCTGAGGGATGTTGTTGAACATTGAGGGAATTTCATAATTTCTATAATTTTTTCCATAAATGTTCCTAAAATGTGGTAATTTATTATGATACACCTTGAATTTATAAGTATTATCAAAATAAGTTAATAACCGAAAGTAGTACTTATCACGCAAATTTACAAGAGAAAATCTCATCTGAAATAAAAACAGCAAGAAATCCGAGTTGATGGTTCAGACATTTCAATTCGGAAAAGTGATATATTAATAGAGGGGGGAGGCGGCACCCCGAAATCCCGTCGTTTTGTACGAACTCCAGAACTTGTTTATCTGCTTTAAAATAAGAATATCACGTTATTCCACACAGAATATCATTCTGTGTGGAATATCCCTATCGATACTAAATCATGGGTCGTGCCTGATTCCAGATATCGAAATATTTTACTAGATAAAATCAGCAATTTTAAACATTACGCGTTACTGCATTTGCTACCTAGGTTATAAAAAAAACTAAAAGTACGCGGTTAAAGTCTACTAACCTAAGAAGCTGCTTGTGTTCCGGACAAACTCGGAAACAGTCGTCTTCCGAAGTAGGTCTGGTCGCTACAACACAGTTCGATTCCAAAGAAATGAAGCCCGTAGAGTCAAAACACCAAACTTGTCGTTCTCTTCGTCCTTCGCCGCACTTGCTGGGAGTGTAGCATGTGCCCCAATGACCTATAAAATGTGAAAACAGCACAGCTGAAACATAATAAAGCATTTTGACAAAAATATCATTTGTTCACAAAGGTGTCGAACATGTGTATCTGTTGTGATCATTCTTATATCAAACTGTTAAGCACTCTCCGCTAAAGATAAGCAGTAGTAGTTTGATAGGTTGTCTGGTATTTATTTAGTGCTTTCAGTTTGATCAGTTTTTACAGACATTTCCAAAGTTACTCTCATATGATGGATGAAAAAATATAAATTAAAACAATTTAAAAATACCTATCTTCCTATAGGACTAAAAAGTAAAAAAGTAAACCTAAAGCATATCGATGGTGCAATCAGCCATTGAGTTCGTATTCACTTTAAAGGAAGATAGGGCGCCTATTTACCTACTCAACATGAATGCAGACACCCTACCTTCCTTTGAAGGGGGCGGGGGTGGCTCAGACGGTAGCGCGCCAGGCTCGTAATCTGCAGTTCCCAGGTTCGAGTCCCAGCTGGGTCAGCGTTGAGATTTATCTCCGCAAAATTCCCCGCCCTGCCCATGGTCAGTAGGGGACACCGATGGGCTTGGAAAGGCCGCCGTCCGTCGGATGGGACGTTAAGCCGTGGCCCCGTGTGCGGGAGAGACATACCCTGTGCACGTTAAAGAACACGCTGGATGGCCTTGACGGGAGGCTACCATCTGTCTCCCAACAGCTGTTCCAGTGGGTTCCCTCCCCCAACCTTCTCTGAGCCTTCGGGGTCCATGTGACCTGGCCATTTAGCCCATGGTGTGCAAAAAAGGGCCGCTCAGAGGTAAAACAACCCAACCCAACCCTTCCTTTGAAGTGAATAAGAACTCAGGACTCACAACTTTAATTTCAGATGTGGGGGCAAAATTGGAAATAGTTTACGACCATCATTATGTGAGCATTCATTTGACACCTAAATCGCAACTGTGGGCCCTCGAGTTCAGAGTATATAGTAGATTGACTTTCACATTTCCCATTTTTATAGGGGAAGAAATAATGGGGAGGGGTCAATTTTTCATGGCTTATGACACTCCCCGCATCACAAGCTTCCATTTGACACATAGCTGTTACTTTCCGCACTAGCGTTCAGAATGTATAGAGCAATCATTTTCATATTTCTCCCCTTTTATAGGGGGGGGGGGAAGAAAGCATGAGGTGCCATTTTTTCATAACCTACGACATTCTCTGCGTCAGAAGCTTTCGTTTGACATATAGTTTGTTACTTTCGGCATTAAGGTTCTGGAGATATAGCGAAATAATATTCATATTTCTATTGTTTAGGGGGGAGAAAGAATGGGGGAGACAATTATTTATAGCCTATGACACTCTCCGCGTCACAGCTTTTATTTCGCACATAAATTGTCGCATTCGAAAGATATTGTGGGACAACGTTTTTGCCAAATCCACAAACCGACCAACTGGCAAATGTTAAAGCCAAAAGTCATAGGAAGATAGGTAAACACACTGAAAACCCTCATCAGATTCTAGTCTTATTCTATGACGCTTCCCCCCCCCCTCCCGAAACTAAATGCTGGGTAAGTGCCTGATTCTAGATACTGAAATATTTTACTAGATAAAATCAGTTTTCACATTTCTCCCTTTTTAGGAGGAGGGGAAGGAAGAAGGGGAGTATATTTTTACTGCCCAACACTCCCGGGGTCATATGCTTTCATTTAGCATACCACGTATTATATTTGGTCCTCATGTTCGAAAGATATAACTACTAGAAACTGAAAATTTTAGATTAGCATCAGTATACACACAAATAGATTCATTAAGAGAGAAAATGCATAAATATAATTGAGTGCAGAATAGTGCTCATTCCTATCGATATTCCAATTGCTTTTCGCGCATTTATTGGTTTTCCTTTCGTTAGTTGGTTTCAAAATATAAATAAAGAATTTTAAAAATACCTACGCTGCTCAAAGTGGAAATCTCAACACCAAGAAGGAATGCAAGTAGAGATATGCAAATCGCCACAACAAGAAGGAATTTTGTCCAACACTCCCGGCGTTGACGACGACTACACCATGTAGACAAATGGCCATCTGTCATGCTGAAACAGAATCAAGGCTCATCTGTGAACAACACTCTCCACCATTCCATAGCCCACTGTTGCCTCACTTGACACCAGTGGAGACTGCAACCGAGCAGAGATATGCAAATCGCAAGAGACCATCGGAGATATTCAAATGATCAAAGTTCCGCAGTGAATGGATTCCTCAGTTGACACCAGTGCAGACTGCAACGAATTAGAGATATGCAAATCGCAGGAGGCCATCGGAGATATTCAAATGATCGAAGTTCCTCAGTGAATTGAATATCCATGGCTCGGTTGTGTGTCACGTCACACCCAACAGAGCCACGGATAAGTACCGGGCACCCTCGAGCTCGTATCATAGCACGACCGACAGTGAGGCTGGAGTGCATGATGCAAAAATGTTCGGAACATGCCTTGGAGAGAGACCGAATCGTCGATATGCGAGAGCCTGGATTGAGACTTTGAGCGACTGCCGCACGCATGGGGCATAATGTGAACATAGTGTAATGGTGTGTCTTGTGCAACATCATGGAGCACCAAATGACGCGGTCAAGTACGGGGTCAGCATGCTGCACCACAAGACGTGAAGATCGCAAGCTCTGTAGGATGGACATTTGCGACCCTTTCACAACACAGACTGCGCTGTAGAGTGATTTGTGGACTACTACAGTACCATAGTCTCCATGCAAACCAGACAACGTTTGCATGATGCGATATTCGAGCCCTGATTCTGATTCATCATGGCAGATGGTCATTTGTCTACATGGTGTAGTCGTCGTCAACCACATCAGAAAATCTAGTCCATTAGCGCCATACAGCTACCCACTGTGGTACAATGGTATGGGGTGGCATTACATATGGTGGCCGGACACCTCTGCTCCATGTTTCTCGTGTGCTAACAGCGAAATATTACATTGTTTATATCATTAATTCTGTGGCACGACCCTTTCTTATCACCATGCCTAGACTGTTTCTCTAGCCAGAACACATCAAAGTGCCCGTTTAGTATGTGTGTGACATTATGGGTCGTTGCCTTTGCCAGCTCCCTCTAGCGGCGAACCTGGAACAGTTATGGACCTCAGGACTCCATTAGCCATCCTCATTAACCATTTAGCAATCTGAGAGATGGAATGCCGAGACATCTACAGGATTGTATACTGCCCCTGGAGAGCATACTATGTACTGATGAATCCGTAATAAACGCTCGTACCTTGACAAAAATATCATTTGAACAATTTATATTTCATAATATATATTTGAACGATTTATATCAAATGTATTTTTTTTACGATTAAGTTTGAGGTCCTGTTTGACACTGTCTGCCCGTCGCATCCTAGGTTTCCTGAAGCCTTTAGGTACACTGTTCACAATCCTGTTTGCCAAAATTAAATAAACTTGTTTTCACTTTCCGTTTTTTGATTATTCGCACATCTACCCTAATAGCTTTCGTTCTGTCATTTTCGGGCGTATACATCACTTTCTTCGTTGTCTTGCGATTATCACTTTCAGCAGTGCATCTTCCTATATCCGCCCTAAAAAGTATAAAATAAAACTAAAGTATATCTGTGGTGTAATCAACAACTTAATTCGTATTCACTTCAAAGGAAGTTACCTCAACAAGTTTACAGGAGCCCCATCTTCATTTGAAGAGAATACGAATTCAGTGACTGATGCACTATCGATGTCTTATACATATATACAAAATCCTCATGCAGCCATGGGCAACGAAGGTCCTATAAGACTGTAATTTTCCACATCCAGACATGTCATTTCTGAGCTACAGCTGCTGCATCTGGCGACTACAGCAAGTTCTGTTTGATGGCCGTTGGCCAATTTGAGCAAGGTCCTGTTTGACACTGTCTGCACGTCGCATCCTAGGTCTTCCTGAAGCTTTTCCTGAAGCCTTTAGGTACACTGTTCATAATCCTGTTTGTCAATCTGCAGCTAGCCATACCGGCAAAATGGCAAACCAAAATGGGCAAAATGGCAAACCAAAATGACCAAAAAAAACGCAGTCTCTGTACAAAATGTTACTTAAAGGAGGTTGCTGACTCCTTATAACCTCATCATTAATTACAAAGTCAAACCACCTAATGTCCAAGATACTGCGCAAGCATCTAAAATCAAAGGCAACAAATATCTTGGTATCCTGCTTACAAAGAATCTATTTTTCGCTACAGTAACTAATCTTAGAAAGAACCAAATTACTTTAGATATAATTAATATATAATTCCCACATATAAAAAATCTTAATTTAAAAAAATACTTAGTAACATTACTTCTAAACTTAAAAGTTAGTGTTTAAGTGTACACTACTATTTTTCCATACTCTCCATAGATTCTTAAAAGTTCCAGCGGCAATCCCTATTCTATTTATCTCATGCCGCACATCACCAGTATCTGTTACATAGCTCCCAAGATAATTAAACTGTGACACCTGCTCAAAACTGCAACCGTTCAAATTAACTGAATCACAGCCTGCCTGATCAATTTTCATCACTTTAGTTTTCTCTCTGTTTATAACGAAACCTACTCTATTACCAGTCTCATCAACAGCCCTAATGAAAGAATTCATGTCATTAACATCATTTGCTAACAGGGACAAATCATCTGCATAATCTAAATCAGAAAGTTTGATATCTCTAGACGATTTAAGGCCGAAATCTTTCCCTTGCAAAGTATTCTATATAACATAAGAAATAACCAAACTAAAGAGAAAAGGTGACAGAATGTATCCTTGTCTAACTCCACTAACAATGATGTCAGTGCATTGATTGGAAGTTCGGAAACAATGATTCATCAACATTTCAAGTTTCGAAAGATCTGTGCCATATGGTACCCTAAAAACTGACAGAATTGCAACAGTCGACTCAGGCAAGGAGATGCTGGCAATGTTTGAACCTAGAGGCCCCAAACGGTTAATAGACATTTTCACAGGTGATGAGACGTGGTTTTATTACTATACAACTCACAGAAAGATGATAACTATGGGTTGCAGAAGATGATAACTATGGGTTGCAGAAGATGATAACTATGGGTTGCAGAAGATGAACCTTGTCCCCAAATTCTCCGACAACACTTTCGCTAAAGGAAGAGGATGTTCACATTTTTTTTTTAAATTCCCAAGGAGTGGTAGCCCTGGACTCCTTACCTGAAAAATGACTATAAATGGCCAATACTTCACCGACATTGTTTTACACAAAGCGGTTAAAAAGATGAAGGAGCAGCGTCCAACAACAGCCCGTATAAAGGGTTCTCCTTGTTCATGACAATGCCAATGCTCACAAATCCCGTCTCGTTATGGCCTATCTAGAACTGGGAAAAATTAAATGGTGTCATGGTATGGGGTACGTTCTGTTGGTACATAACGGATCCCCTGATATTGCGGGAAGGTCGGGTGTCCTCCAAGGATTATCTGAATATTGTTGCCGATCAAGTGCATCCTGCAATGTCGACTTTTTATCCAGCCGGTGGCGGCTGTTTCATGGACGACAATGCTACTGTCCATTGCGCAAGATGTGTTCAGCAGTGGTTCAGCGAGCATGACAGCGACTTCTACCATCTTCCTTTGCCCCCCCCCCCATAGGGGACCACCTTGTCGTGGTGGGGGGGCCTAGGGCCCAGCAACCCGGCTGAGGAGGCATTGCCGGTCGGGATGATCCCTAGCTGGAGCAGGCCAGAGGATTTGCCGGCTGTAGTGGGCACCAGCTGGAGCATTCCAAGGTTTTGCCGGTTGGGGTGGTCCCCGGCTGGAGCATTGCTGAAGCCACCCGAGGTTGAAGACGCTGCTGGCCGGCTTGATTGCCGGTCGGATGGTGACGGCGTTGGAGACCTCACCTCTCAGGAGACCTGTGTGGTCTGTTCGACGGCTCTGCCGAAAGGCACGAGCTGTCAAAAAAGTCTGGGTCTTACTAAGAGTCTCCACCCCGGGTGCCGATCGAGCTTGGATCTTTATATCCTTGCACATTTGCAAACCGGGGAATAGATTAAAGTTAGGTTTCTTCCGGTGGTCAGCTTTCCTTCTATAGGACTGCTGCCATGTGAGGCCGGGGTTGAGGTGCGCCTATAGGGCGTATTCCTTGCCCCCCGGCTCTAGACAGTCATGGCTTTTCTTTAACCAGGTAGTGCTGTCAGGCGGAACCGGGAATTGCCGTGGTTGCACAAGATCGCAACATAGAGATCCATCTTCCTTAGCCACCACAAAGCCCGGATCTGAACCTCATTGAGAATGTATGGGACATGTTAGAAAAACAGATCAGAGAGCAAAGTCCTCTTCCGTCAAATCTGAGCCAGTTAAAGGACTGTGTGGTGAACGGCAGGTATGCTGAAGATGTAAAGGCATTCCAACACCTTGTGGAATCTATGCCAAACCACATACGTGCTGTAATTCGGGCTAAAGGAGGTCCAACTCGGTATTGATAAAGGTTTCTAATTCAGTGGCCAGTGTGTGTATCTTGCTTAGAAAACAAATATATAGGTTTTTAACGAGTAGTATAAATTGACAAAATCGCTTACGACTCCTAGAAAAATTGGAAGAAATGTGCCGGATTCGTTATTTTTGTTTTATGAGTCACAATATTTTTGCAGTGAGTCGCGGGTTGGACGGGGCTGCTCTAAACAACTGAATTCTCAAGGAACAACTTTGTATACAACATTAAGTGAATCATTAATGAATATACAACATTAATGAATCAACATTAAGTTAACTTTCTACCTTAAGAAAATCTTAACTTTAACTAGAGACCATAAGAAAGTTTAACAAACAACAACAACGGGGTATTAGGTAAAATTCTGAATGTCTTTTTTATAATCCACAATATCATCAGAAAAATGAGATTTTTGGGCTTCAGAAAGAAAACGTTAGTTGGATATCACTATGACATATTTTGTCAAAAATGTACAATGTCGAATCACGCGATCACGATTCACAGTGTCTTGGTCGCCTAGTCATGACGTCACAAAGAAAGTGAGCGTGAGTAGTTAGGCCCTTTCTCTAGGTGGCGTTGGTAAGACATGGATATTTGTTGTTGTCTTTCTGCTGAGGTCCCACCTTCGTCTCCGATATTCAAATATAACTTAAAAAACTGACAAGCTCCTGTCAGACCTTTGTGGCAAGCAGAGATGCTTGAAAGGGTGCTTATTTATTTTTATTGCTAACAGGCTTTGGCGCTCGTTCTTTCAGAATTACTCTCACTTCTTTTTGTTTTCCATTTGATCTATTCTTTGTATTCCATTGACGATTCTCGAACTGTGCAAAATATATTCAGTTTTTGTGGTTAATAAAAAAAATAACTCTCAGTAAAAATGAGAAAGGAATGTACTCAACCTTTTCCTGGAAAATAGTTCAGTGATCCTAGATTGAACTAGAAGAACGAATATCGGCTCAGGCGAATATGCCAAGATCAAGGCCTTTTGATCTCTCGATCCTCACTCTGGATCCTATTTGACCTTAGCCAATGTTTATAAGACCTGAATACCCCTAGGTATTAATTTTCATCTTTCTCACACACGTAAATCGAATTTGACCTCTGACCTCGAGATAGCCGTTGGATCCTTAATGTGTCAATGTTTCTAAGATGTAAGTTCCAAAATTTCCTCCAGAAACCAATTTTTCATGTTCCAAGTAGAAGTACTTGAAAATTTGACTTTTGGCCTCGATGAACCCGTTGGATTAAAAATCTCTTTCAATTTCTGAGAAGTAGGTAATGGGATACCATTAGGCAGGGCCGCCGAGAGAATTTATGGGTCCCTATGTAATATTATGCTCGGGGGCCCCCCTTGAAAACTTTTTATCTTTACAAATCATTAATAGCAATTATTCTGGACACAATGATGACATTCAGAGGAAAAAAAACCTGTTGCGCAGTCAGGCATGCAAAAACATAGGCCTACACAGTTTGTGTCACATAAAACTTTTTAGCATTTATTTTAGGAAACATATTTTGCAAAGCTCACAGCAAGATTTAGGATTTTTGAGTAAATTTAATATAGGCTACATAACATATCACGGAGAAAAACTATGCAATTCTGCGAGTCTTCATTTTTAATTGTCAGTACTGAAAAATAGGCAACAATATTTGTTAAACTTCACATTAGCATAATAGCAGATTCAACACTAAATGTGCCGACAAGAGACTTTTAAACTGTTATAATTTGCAACACTGACACACAGACCACAGACGATGTTACTGGAACTTGAAACATGAACAATATCGCACGGGTTGAGTTTGGGAGAGTCCAACTGTTGCTACTGCTGCAGAGGTGGGGTGGTTAACAGGGAAAATACAAGCAAATGCTGTAAGTTAACGCGGACAAAAGAAGATGTTAAGAAATGGTTCTTTCAACTACTATTAATGAGATAATGTCATAATCCAACTAGTGTTTCTTTTTAAAAGCATATTATAACAAATAATATTCTTATGGAATTTTATAGGATCGATTATATAGCCTAACTAAGAATAATTTTTGTAAGAAAAAGTAAAGAGTCACTTAATCTGACGGGCCCTTATTGCTGACGGGCCCCTATGCACTAGTCCCCCTTGCCCCCCCCCCCTGTCGGCAGCCCTGCCATTAGGGACCAATTTCCAAATTTCTAGAAAACGTAGTTCACATTTTGACGAAATCTGATCTACATTTGACGTTGAAGGATAAGTCAGATTCCGGGTTTCGTACGTTTCAGAGCTCTACAACCGAAATACCCATCGACACCAATGTTCATATTTCTAGGATAGGTAGGTCGAAATTTGACTTGGACCTTGAGGAACACGTAGGACACGAACTTTCGTGTTTTGAGATCTAGGCCACAAAATAGCTCTAGGCACCAATTTTCATGTTTCAAGCGACAGTCCCCAATTGATTCTGTTTGACCGAAATTTGATCTTGAGATTTGATCCGATAACAAATTTCTAATTTTTTCCCCGGATTATCCCTAGAAGCCCATTTTTATAGTTCTGATAATTCTGTATCCTAGTTAGAATTAGAGTTGTCCCTCATTCAGTCACAATCATCTATATATACATACATTTCTCATCAATAAATTTAGTAATTTTGCACTATGAAACTCGAATGTTGCCATCTAGCAACATTCGAGTTTCACAAATTTTGAGATCTAGCGACATTTAAGTAATCGGAAATGGCAACACAGCATTCGGTCCGTTAATTTGACAATACTGCTTGCCGATTATTATATATTGGTCCTATTATGTTATTGGAACTGTTATGTTATTAATAGTGTTATTTGTTATTAGCAGTGTTATTAGTTTTTGCATGTTATTAGCGGTGTTATTAGTTTTTTGCATGTTATTAGCGGTGTTATTAGTTTTTTGCATGTTATTAGCAGTGTTATTAGTTTTTTGCATGTTATTAGCGGTGTTATTAGTTTTTTGCATGTTATTAGCAGTGTTATTAGTTTTTTGCATGTTATTAGCGGTGTTATTAGTTTTTTGCATACTATTAGCGGTTGTTCACTGATGTTCACTGATGTAGTCTGTTAATGGTGAATAATTCTGTTGAAGATTTTGAGTTGTCTCAAAGTACAAGACCGAGCAGCTAAAAGACGAGTTGAACCTAACTAAGTACCATTGGTTTAAACAAAGCGCCGTTTTCCTAAGACAGTTTTTATTTGTTTCATTGGAAACGTTTTCTCTCTCTTCGCAAGAAATTATGGCAAGTAATTCAGAAATGCGTCTTCAAGCAAGAATCTCTACTAATAGCATATTTCGTTGTGGAAAATGACACAAGAATGTCAAAACACCTGATAAAGCCATGTGTTGTATTGTTTGTTCCGTACGAAAACATATGTGACAAGTGAGGGCATGACAAATTGCTACTTACGAAACATTTTTGAAAGAAAAGTCAATTAATCTTAAATGGTTTTGCAATTCTTGTGAGGGAAATATGCCTGTTATGCTACCACTACACCATCAATGGCTAAACTTTTCTCAGCTTGTGTGACGTTATAAATTTTCATCATAACAGGCATGTTTCCTGGAGACGTGGGTTCGAATCCCACTCGTGGCAAAAGCAAATTTTTTCAGCTCATTATTTCATGAGTAGACAAGTTAATTTTATCGAGGCAGATCTTTCAAAGATGGGAGAAGAAATAAAGTTAAAGTGCTGTGAAAGAGTCATATACGAAGATTTTGTAATATCTTGCAAGTTGTAGCAAGTGATAATAAAAGCAGAGATATCGAACTTAAATTTAGAAAAGTGTTAAATACATTTGATCTGCAGAAAGGGAAAATAAAATTAAGCTCAGAGAAATGAAATACAGGGAAAATAGAAATATTCAAAAGAAATTTTAAAATGGTCAAGCCTCTGCAGATGAAGTTCAGTTAAATTGGGAAAAGTTTAAAGAACAGAAGGGGAAAAGTAGCTAAAGCGAAAACTTTTGATACGAAAACAATCGATGATAGAATCGCGAAGGGTACCAAAAAAGGTGGAAGGAGTGTGGGAAGAAGCTCTGGTGATACGTTAAACAGGGTACCTACAGGGAAAGCCACTCATTCTTCGAGATCAAAATGGCCCTCTAACCAGCCACAATAAAGAACTCAGGGAATTTCTAAATAAACGGACTTTTGAGGAAAATAAACAAGCAGCAGGAATTCTGAAAAATTCTGGGAATGAAAGTTCAGACTTCAAAAGCGTTGAATCTACTCTTTTGCGGGAAATTTCACTCTCTGATGTGGAAAAAGCAACTAAAAGACTGAGAAAAGGGAAAGCTGCTGGTATTGACAATATTTCGAAAGAAACAATGCTTGGGAAACAGAAGTAAGATGTGTCTCAAAGACATATTTAATGAAATTTTAGAAAATCAAGAGATACAGTATCTTATGGCTGGTATGATATTAAAATCAAACTGATATTCAAAGGAAAAGGCAGGTCTAAGGATGATATCTGTAGCTATCGGCCTATTGCACTCTCCAACTGTATTTATAAGATGTTCTTATCAATTTTGAAAGATAGACTAGACAGATAAATAAAAATACCAACCCCCCCCCCCCCCAAGCAGCTGCCTGCGGCAGAAGTCTGACAGGAGCTTCTCAGTTTATACCCCATAGTAGAAAATCTGTGAGGATGGCGGGGCCTCAGCAGAGAAACAACACAAACATCCATGACTTACCTAGGGCTCGAACCCAGGTCCCTTAGATCAGTAGCCAGGCGCGCTAAGATGACTGGAATAAAATAAAAAAATTAGGTGAGTTCCAATATGGCTTTTGAAGAAATTGGAGTGTGGAACACTGTTTGTTTATACCGAAGAAAATTATCAAACGCTATAACGATTTTGGCAAACAATTATTTTTTGCTTGTCTTGACAAAGAAAAGGCATGTGATTCATGCATTTGATGATGAAAAGGAATGGTATTAGCCTTCATTTGTACAGAGATTATTGGGAATTTCCAGTTTGGTCCAAATACAGTTAATCTGGTGTCAGAAATCAAATACCTTGAAGTGTTATTTAACAGAAAAAAATATTTTCTTTATCGACACGAACAGATCCTTAAAACGAAGCTGCAAATGTATACTGGAATTATTGAAAATATGGCAATTTTCGTCTACAATCGTTTTTAAGTCTCAAGAACACATTGGAAATGCGTTGCATTGCCAACCTTGATATATGCTAATGCAGTTTTAGTACTAAGCCAGGAGCTTAGAAACTCTTTTGAGGCAGCTCAAAGGCATATTGGTCAATTTGCTATAAATTCAAGGTACCAAATTGTGTTATTCAGGGGGAGATTGGTTGGAGCACTTTGCCCGCCGGAAGCAGCATAGAATAAATTGCCGTTCTATGGGAGGTTGTCTAACTTCGGAGAAGAAATGATGGTCAAGGAAGTCTCGGAATTTGAAATGCGTCTGGCACCGAGAGTTAGGGACACCAAATGGTTTAAGAGAACATTATCTTTTAATCATAAGTACAACGCAGTACCTAGTGTTTGGAATTCCGCATTGATTTCTGCTTGGGAAAGAGCTACTAGGAAAGGTGTAAAAAGAAGATCCCAGGAAATCTGGAAAAGTGAGACTGGAAAGAAATCGAGCCTTACGGGAACCTATAGTAGAAAGGAAAAACACGTGAAAGTTACCTACGTTGATCATACCCCAGACAGCTTTCTACTATGCAAAGCCAGAGTATTAGAAATAAACCTTCGTTTAAGCAAACTCCTTCAGATCTCAGACATTTGTGTTGTATGTGGTTTGGTGGTAGACTTTGTTAAACACATTATTTTGGATTTCATAAGTTGGCTCGTATGAGATCAAGCAAGAAGCCTCACCATGGAGTTCTGAAGTGAAACTCTGTTGGAGCTTAGACTTTGGAAATGAAAGCAATGTTATCTAGGATGAAGTACTCAGCAAAGTTAAATGCCTATTAGAATATTGGTAGAGAGAACTAAAAAGAAATTGCCAATTTTTTTTTTCCGAGAAGAGGGAAGTCTACAACTAACTAACCGTCTTAAGTCTGTCGAGAAAGACTACTACAGGACTAACAAAACAGTGATCAAGAAATTCGAAGATGAAAGAAAAATATAAAAAAAATATAAAAATTTCTTTGGCGACGCGATAAGAGTCTACTTATGTAATATGCATATACCACTTTAAATACTGCAGGGAATGTTTAAGAATGATTCGAACGATCCAAACCATGTAATGTTTACGGGAATTATAAACATTTCCTTTTACCTATTAAAGTGAATTATCTGGAAAGCTTTTGTTTCATTTCCAACCATAATTTCGATTTTTATATTATGAAAAATTCAGAACGAGAGCGATCAGAGATGACATGTAATGGAGTACCCGTCAAATTGGCCTTCTTATTAGGCACACATACAGAGAAAAGCAGGAGTAACGAAACTTTACCAAATAAACCACTAATAGTAGGCCAAATGAAGAGATATAAAACGAACTAACCTGTCTTCCATACATATGTTACATTTCGTCTTACAACGTCATCTGTAACAAACTCGAAACCACGAGGCAGGAGGAGAATAATGAGGAGCAGGAGCGTGCTTGTTGCTACAGCATAATGTTCCATTATCACATTGGTTCTGTAACAAAAAGACAAGAGGAAGATTTCATATAAGGCCTCATGCGCTGATAAGAATAAACTATTGCTTATGATATTCAGTTAGAGCGTTTGATGACTTGATTATAATTCACAGCTTCATGTCCCGTATTTTCCACAAACTTTAAGTATTAAGCGACTATATATTTTTAACTTTTCTTTTTTTTATTTATCTTGAAACCCTTCCGACAACCTTCCTGAGCCCTCGGGTCTATTTTGACCTGGCCATTTAGCCCACTGTGTGCAAAGAAAAAAGTGCCGCTCAGAGGTAAAGCAACCCAGCCCTGCTCCAGATGGGTCGTAACTTGCGGAGTTTTGTTAGCACTGGCATTGTCATGAAGTTGAACCCCTGACACGCCTGTTGTTGGACGCTGCTTCTTTTATCTCCTTAGACGCTTTGGACAAAATAATGCTGGCGTAGTGTAGACCATTTATAGTCATTTTTTTCAAGTAAGGTGTCCACGGCTACCACTCATTGGGAATTGAAAAAAAATTGTAAACATCCTCTTCCTTGAGCGAAAGTCTTGACGGAAGATTTGGTCATCTTCCGCAGCCTGAACATTGTTGTCGATCTTTCTGGGCATTCTATAGTAATAAAACTACGTCTTATCACCTGCGACAATGTTTGTTAACTGTTTGGGGCCACTAGGTTTATACACTGGCAACATCTCCTTACACGAATCGACTCTAGCCCTTTTCACCTATCTTCCTATTGCTTTTGGCTTTGACATTTGTCGGTTGATCGGTTTGTGGATTGGGTTGGGTTGTTTTACCTCTGAGAGGCACTTTTTTGCACACCATGGGCTAAATGGCCAGGTCAATGGACCCGAAGGCTCAGAGAAGATTGGGGGAGGGGACCCACTGGAACAGCTGTTGGGAGACAGATGGTAGCCTCCCGTCAAGGCCATCCAGCGTGTTCTTTAACGTGCACAGGGTATGTCTCTCCCGCACACGGGGCCACGGCTTAACGTCCCATCCGACGGACGTAGGATTCGGTGTCCCCTACTGACCGTGGGCAGGGCGGGGAATTTTGCGGAGATAAATCTAATCGCTGACCCAGCTGGGACTCGAACCTGGGAACTACAGAATACGAGCCTGGCGCGCTACCGACTGAACCACCCCCGCCCCGGTTTGTGGATTTGACAAAATGTTGTTCCACCATATCTTTCGAACGCAGTGGAGAAACTTAATGATTTATGTGCTAAATGAAAGCTTGTGATGCGGGGAGTGTCGCAGGCTATACAAAAATGACTCCCCATGCTTTCTTCCCCCTAAAAAAGGGGAAATGTGAAAACTATTCTTAAGCTATATCTCCAGAACACGAAGGTCGAAAGTAACAAGCTATACGTCAAATGAAAGCTTCTGGAGCGGGGAATGTCCTAGGCTACGAAAAATGTATCCCCATGCTTTCTCTCCCCCCCTAAAAAGGGGGGAAATGTGAAAATGATTGTGAATGATTCCTCAACGCGAGTGCGGAAAGTGACAGGCTATGTATCAAATGAAAGCTAGTGACGCAGGGAGTGTCATAGGCTATGAATAATTGAACCCCATGCTTTCTCCCCCTCTAAAAACAGGAAATATGGAAGTCATTCTACTATATCTTCCGAAAGCGAGGGCCTACAGTTACGAGTTAGGTGTCAAATGAAATCTCGTATAATGACGGTCGTAAACATTTTCGAATTTTGTCTCTACTATTCCCCCTTCCAGAGATAAAACTGGGGGCGGATTTTGGTGGAGTTCGAGTTTAACGAGTCGTATCTCAAATTAAAGCTTGTTACGTCTCTAATTTTCTACAGAACAGAAACAGATTTTCACGAAGATGTCATGAATAGATGGCGTTACTGATTGGATTGGATTGGATTGTTTTACCTCTGAGCGGCACTTTTTTGCACACCATGGGCTAAATGGCCAGGCCACAAGGACCCCGAAGGCTCAGAGAAGGTTGGGGGAGGGGAACCACTGGAACAGCTGTTGGGAGACAGATGGTAGCCTCCCGTCAAGGCCATCCAGCGTGTTCTTTAACGTGCACAGGGTATGGCTCTCCCACACACGGGGCCACGGCTTAACGTCCCATCCGAAGGACGGCGGCCTTTTCAAGCCCATCGGTGTCCCCTACTGACCGTGGGCAGGGCGGGGAAATTTTGCGGAGATAAATCTCAACGCTGACCCAGCTGGGACTCGAACCTGGGAAGTACAGATTACGAGCCTGGCGCGCTACCGACTGAGCCACCCCCGCCCCTGGCGTTACTGTATACTCGTGAAAATCTGTTTCTAGTTTGTTTTAGGCGGGGAAAGAAACAAGGGGGCTCAATTTGCATATGATACCTGTAACGAAATGTCCTGGTAACGAAAAGACAGGTAGCGAAATGTCCGAGAGCTACATATCCTAGAAATCCTAGAACTTTAGGGAATCTCGTTACCAGGATATTTCGTTACCAGGACATTTCGCTACCTGAGACTTTTAGCCTCAAAAACAGTTTCACTATCAAAAAAGCAAAATACGTGGCTTTACTGTATGCTCGTGAAATTCTGTTTCTATTTATGTACAATAGTAAATGATTTCAACACGAAATGGGAAGAAATTAGTGGATAAACTAAACTACGTATGTGATAAGCATAAACAGAATGCAAATAAGAAGAAATTGGGGTTACTGACTGTCTCAAATTTACATTTTAAAAGTTATTGAATATGTTCATTTCAATTTACATCTATTTCAGGTTCGACAGACATATATACCACTTAGAGACTCATCATTTAAATTGCAAATACCACTTATATCAAAGCAAGCTACTACCCTTAATATAAACTATATTGGGCCTAAATTATACAACATTGTTCCAGATACAATGAAGAAAATTACTTCTAAATATTTATTTAATAAATCTCTTTCTGAATGGATACTAAACAATGAATGATAACTGTATGTAAAATCAATTTTTTGACTTCTACATCATTGATTGTTTCAATTATCAATTGTTGCCTTGTTAATTTTTTGTATTTATATTTTTGTAATAATTATACACAAGCGCTCAAGTATTCAGTTACTTTAGCTGGGTATATTTCATAAATTTTTGTATTGATACATATCTATGTTGAATAAAAATTGAATTGAATTGAAAATTGAAATAGTTCTAAGCAATATTAGATGTCAGAAAATCGATCACCTAAGACTCTGGTACACACTGATATAGACAGCGAAAAACACAATATCATTAAATCGTTCGGTTGGGTTGTTTTTTCTTTCAGTGGCACTTTTTTTGCACATCATGGGCTAAATGGCCAGGTCACAAGGACCCCGAAGGCTCCGAGAAGGTTGGGGGAGGGGACCCACTGGAACAGCTGTTGGGAGACAGATGGTAGTCTCCCCTTAAGGCCATCGAGAGTGTTCTTAACGTGCATAGGGTATGGTTCTCCAGCACACGGGGCCATGGCTTTACGTACCATCAGACGGACGACAGCCTTTCCAAGGCCATCGGTGTCCCCTACTGATGGTGGACAAGTTGGGGAGGTTTTGCGGAGATATCATTAGATCGTTGGCGATCAATAATCACAGTGCCACGTCAAAAACTGATCATTTCTAGTGTCTCAAATTATAGAATTCAACACATAATACAGAACACATAAGGAACCAGTATTTTCGAATTATAAAAAAGCCATCAAAATAACAAAGTCAGAAAAGAAAGGATTCTGTGAAGTTAGCGTAGAAATCCAGTGGAATCCCAAAAGAATGAGATTTCGAAACAGAAAGCAAAAGATATAAATAACCAAATGGAACAGAAATCAAGGCATCCTCATGAAGATCTGCAACTAGACTAAGTGTGAATATACTGAAATTGTTACCTAACATTTTCAACTTTCAACTGTTTTCACTATAAAAGTCACCCCTAAGGAAGAGTATAAAGATCTCCAAAAATGCTCTAGATCAAAATTCATCAAATAATCTAAGAACAGTCAGAAACAAATATAGCAAGCAAGAAATCAACAGAATAAATAAAAATGGCCCATACTTGGATCAGACTGTACACAGTAATCACCAAAAATAGTCTAAAGTAAAAGAGACCAGTTTATCCTAAACCCACAGTTCAAAAATACCTAATCTCCTTCCGAAAAAAAAAATGGTTTTACAATAAATCGTTTACGAATAACTGGTAAATTCTCTTTTTATTTCTATTCATATTATTTATTTTATCTTAAATGGTTTTACAATACATCACTAAATATGTATAATACTAGAGTGATTCATTAGTATGAGCATAATATCGTCTACTTGAGAAATGATTATCACAAAATAAAGAACAAAATATAAAGCATCCCTTTCATTAGTTCATAGATATCTACCGGCAAGTTGTTCGATAATATGCTTGGTTCTTAGACATGAAAAACTTCCGACATCCGTTTTCGGCTTCCTGAAATGTTTTAAACTGCTTACTTGGAAGAAATTGAGCCATGGAGCGAAAGAGATGGTAGTTAGAAGGAGCTAGATCCAGACTACACGTTGGGTGAGGAAGAATTTCCAATACCAATTCTCGAAATTTTTCTTTGCTCCGAAGTGCGGTGACTGGTCATTCCGATCACATGACCTAAATCCAATAGAACATGCTTGGGAAGCTCTAGGACGAAGCATCGCCGGTGGCAATCCACCTCCCAAAACGCTCCTTCAGAAATTCCAGATATGCACTCATGCACAAATGGCAATTGCTTCCTGAAACCCTGATTGGCACCCTGATTTGCACAATGACGATTCGTTGTGCAGCCTGTATGCTGTCCGAGGTGATCGTATACTATATTAAAGGTATGTGATCATTAATATTTTACATGACATTTTGAGGATATTATTTTCTAATTTAAATATCATTAAATATTAACGGCAATTCGTTTGTTTTTCAGATATTAGTGGCATATATGTATGATTATGGACTTCACCTGTACATTTCATTGAAAGCCAACAAATGACTTGTTTTTAATTCGAGCTTTTGCGTCTGTTGCTTAACCTTTGAGCACCAATATAGTATTACAGTGATACAAAGAGAAGCAGTCTGTATCTAATCTTGCGTTATGTTTTTTTGTAGCGGGAAGGGCTTTTGAAAATGTTTTTGATCAGTAGAGAGACGAAGATAATACTATGCATATACCTACATTACACATATTCTGCAAGAAAATGTTTAAACATGGGAAATATTATATACCCAGTGGATTTTATTAGGTATAGTTCCATGTTATGTCAATAGTAACTCAGATACAGAACTAAGCAACTTCTTAAACAAGTGTTTATGCAAAAAATGTAATTAAAGATAATTTAAAGATTGCAATCAAATATATTTCAATCTCTATTTTCAAACATATATGATTGGTATTTAGGGAATTCAGAAAATCGGAATATTTAACATAATTACAGTTTAAAATTTGCTCTGAAAAGTTAATAAAAACGAGTTAAAAAGAGAGCAATAATCTTATACTGAACTAACAGTATTTTTGGCAGTTCGCGTAATAGTTATGTTATTTTTCTCAGTTTTGAATGTTTTTTTGCAGAACGGGGCTAACTTCCAAAACGTTTCAGCTTCCATCTCTTTAAACACTGAAAGTGTATTGACGCCACTGAGCTTGGAAAGGGCCTCCATCAGTCGGATGGAACTTTAGGCCGTGACTCTGTGTGCATATAGAGAATATCATATGCACGATGAAGAACAAGGCTGGTGCCAATGATGGAAAGCAATCATCTGTCTCTTAAAAGCTGTCTAGTGGGTTCCCTTCTCTGAACCCTTGGGTCCTTGTGAGTATGCCAAGGCTCACTGTGTGCACAAACGTGCCGCTCAGAAGTTGGGTTCGGTTGTTTTACCTCTGAGCGGCACTTTTTTGCACACAATAGGCTAAATGGCCAGGTCACAAGGACCCCGAATGCTCAGAGAATGTTAGGGGAGGGGACCCACTGGAACAGCTGTTAGGAGACAGATGGTAGCCTTCCGTCAAGGCCATCCAGTGTGTTCTTGAACGTGCACAGGGTATGGCTCTTCCGCACACGCGGTCACGGCTTAACGTCCCATCCGACGTACGGCAGTCTTTCCAAGCCCATCGGTGTCCCCTTATCACCGTGGGCAGGGCGAGGAGTTTTGCGGATATAAATCTCAACGCTGACCCAGCTGGGACTCGACCTGGGAACTGCAGATTACGAGCCTGGTGCGCTACCGACTGAGCCCCCCCCCCCCCGCTCAGAAGTAAAACAACCTAACAACTCATGTGTAGAGAACGTAATGATAAATTGATAAATGATTTCAGGCATCGTTAATAACTCATAAGAATGTATAACGCTTTTCTTTTGCCGGTTAGATTTACTTACACAAGTACTGCAATGACTGCCGAGTACAGTCGAAAGCGCCCAGCTCCTACAACCATGTAAACAGCACATTGCAGTACTTGCTTAAATAAATCTAATAGACAAAAAAAGAAGCGTTATACATTCTTATGAGCTAACACCTCATATTGCTTGAAATCGAGATCTAAATAAATTTGATTGAGATCTTTAACTTATCATCAGTCACGTTTTTTCATAAAAAGCTTACTTAATTGAGGGCATCAAGCCACTTGAAGATTTAAATTAATAACTAACATTATCTGTACATTGGCTTTACTGTAACCCCGGCATGGAATAAATTAATAAATAATAATAAATAAGAAGTTACCGAGTTCTATTTCTGAATTACTATTGACATCTTTTTCTTCTGGGTTTGCTTGGAATAACACAACTTTATTTACTTTACAGAGAATATATTTTTGTCCATCTATTTGTTAAAAAAATATATTTCATAATGCATTGTAATTAAGAGAAA
The DNA here is from genome assembly GCA_038380435.1 of Ryuthela nishihirai. Classification (NCBI taxonomy): domain Eukaryota; kingdom Metazoa; phylum Arthropoda; class Arachnida; order Araneae; family Heptathelidae; genus Ryuthela; species Ryuthela nishihirai. The sequence goes on along the minus strand of JAWZYU010000017.1, from coordinate 87,466,490 downwards.
TTCCTTTGAATATACTAACTTAACGGCATAATCCATATAATATTCAAACGGGTGGTGATGAAATGTTATATTGCATGAACAAAATATTGTAGAGATCTATGTCAAGCACTATCAGTGATGCTCTCTATATATAAGCTGATTAATTTTTTTGCAGCTGCCATATAGTTATTAAGTTCACATTAATTACTTTTTAATTTCGTGTTGTAAGCTTGTATTATTACTGTTAAGGATTTATGTTTGCAAATAACACTGGTTTACAAGGCTTTTATAATATGAACAATTGTAGCTACCTTTAACCATTTTTCAGATGCTGATTTCAGATCTGGCCTTAAAAAATGGCTGTCACGTTTTTATGTTATCGCTCATTTTGACTCCTGTTAAGTGTTCCTATACCAACACCTCCAGGCGACTGGATTATTTACTTTTTGTGGCTGGTAACACTGATTGCAAAGTGGGAGAAAACATGTAACAGTAACCTAACCTCAGATTTCCATTCTTGTTGTTTTCATTGTAGGAGGAATACGTGCTGTACGTTAAAGAGTGAATTTTGGCATTTAAATGGCACAAAGGCAGCGTCGCGGATGTGTTAATGTGCCAGATAAGTTTTGTTATGTGTGTGGAAATTATATTTTAAAATCCCAGGTCGTTCTTTGACAAAGATTGTGAAGAAAGCATGTAACTTGTATTTTGGATGTCATATTGGAGATTAGGACAAAATATGGGCTCAACATGTGTGCGGCATTTCGTGCTTTGTTGGCCTGAGTGAATGGTTGGAAGGTAAGATAAAATCCATGCCCTTTGCAGGTCCAATGGTTTCGCGTGAGCCAACTAGTCACTTGCAGGATTGCTATTTTTGTTTAACTAAAGTGTCGGGTTTTTCAAAAAAGAACAAAAGCAAAATACAATATTCAAATGTGCCTTCGGCCATAAGGCCAGTTCCTCATGGAGAAGATCTTCCTAACCAACACCTTCAACTAACGGGGAGATCCCATTGATCAGAGGAAGACTTTGAGGCACATACAGAACCTGATCCTACATACACCCGTAAAAAGTTAGACGAGCCTCATCTGATTCAACAAAGTGAACTAAATGATCTTGGACTTTCCAAACACCTAGTTGAGGTATTAGGTTCAAGCCTTTTAGAGTGGTATCTTCTGGCCAAGGGTACCAGAGTTTCTCTGTTCAGAAAGAGAAATTTGGCTTCATCTGCTTATTACGAGATGCAAGATGGTTTGTGTTTCTGCGCAGATATTTCAGGGCTGATGGAAGAAATTGGAACAACTCGCGACCTTAAGGAATGGTGTCTATTTATAGATTCGTCAAAATTCTGTTTAAAAGCTGTCCTTTTGCACAAAGTAAACCAAAAAACATCTATTCCAGTGACACACACTTGGGAATGAAGGAAACTTATGAAAGCATAGAATAAAACACTCACTGGTACAAAATATGACCAGTTTAAGTGGACAATATGTGATAACTTAGAAGTCATCTCTCTCTTGCTCGGGCTTCAAGGAGGCTTCACAAAATTTTGCTGTTTTCTGTGTTTTTGGAACAGTAGGGCCAGAAAAGAACACTACAAACAAAGGCCCAAAAGAGATGTTTTTATTCCCGGAAAGAGTAATGTGACGTATAAGCCTCTAGGTGCCCCTCTGATGTTCTGCTCCAACCACTACACATCAAACTGGGGCTTATGAAAAACTTTGTAAAGGCTATGGACAAAACTGGTAAAGGGTGTTTACACTTGAAGTCTTCGAAGAAAAACTGAATATGAATGAGCGTGGTGAATGGAAATCCTTCACGTCTATAGTCCATGGATTTCTGGAGAATCACAAAGAGGAAAAAAAAATTATCATCAGCTCATTCAAAATCTTCTCAAAAATTATGAAAATCTTGGCTGCCGAATGTCTTTGAATATCCATTTCTTGCACTCGCATCTCGACTTCTTTCCCAAGAACTTAGGAGCTATCAGTGATGAGCAAGGGGAAAGATTTCACCAGGATATCCGAACCATGGAGGAGAGATATCATGGCAGGTGGGAGCCAGCAATGATGGGTGACTACTGCTGGTTCTTGCAGAAGGAAGATACTTCAGCACAAAAAGGGCAAAAAAGAACTTGTAAGCATAAAAAAAACGTTTTCTTATTTTGCGTTTCGATATTATTTCATTTGTTATTTTATATTCAATGGTCTATAACTATGATGTTTCTAATTTTTTCATTGTCATCATGTAATTAATTAATGAGTTTTAAATTGCAATTTAATAAGTCACATTTATTTTCATTTCCCAGATATGCGTATTCATTGAAATTTGAAATACATCAATCCGTAATTTACACAAAACTGTACGCGCTGCAGTTTTTTCACGGCCATATTTTAATTTAGCACCCTAAAATTAGTTAAAACATCGTATTTGACCAACGTTATACAAAAAAGTTTCAATTTGTTGTCTAGTGTAATTTATGAGGAGAAAAAAAATAGACGCACATATAACTTTGTGGGTGACTGTTTGAAGTACCGTGCTATGGGTTTGTTTTCTACTCAAGTTATACTAATAATAGCTCGAAATTCCATTACCGAAAATCTGCATGAGCAACAGGTTTAACTTTAATTATAGTTGTGAAAGTGCTCTTACAGCTGTGACGGACATCGCTATTACGGCAAAGTACCATTAATCAGCAGGTGGGTGAAAAGGAGCTGCGGGAGGAAAGCGAACAGAGAAGGCAGAGTGACAGTGACATTGAATGCGATGGTCTTGCTCTCCTCCATACGAACAGAGATAAAGGAAGAGGATCAGAGAGGAGATGACAGTCGGCCTTTCATCCTCCTCAGTTCGTCTCATTCATATTTATGATGTACGAGAGTCAGCGTCTTTCTTAGGAAATTAAGAACGAGTGAAGGAACGGAAATGGAAAGCGCCGCCGTGTGTAATCAAAATGCTGATAACGAAACCACAGAGCTCGGTAACTAGAGTCGAGTAGCTTCGAAGCTCGACTCAATCAGATCTCGTAAACGCTCACCCGAAGAATGGCTTGTGAGCTGCCAAACACAGTGAGAGATATCTTTATAGGATGGAGATGTGGTGGCCATTCAGAAAGAAAAGACGATATGACAAAGCCCGGCAACTCATTGTGAACAGAGTTAATTAACAACTGGGCGACGGGGGGGGGAGGAAGTCTTTTAAATAACGAAGCTCGACTAAAGTACTAGGCCATCAATACGTGGAAATTTTAGCTAAGACTTATGCCACAATTTCGATGCATTACTTCTCTGATGTTTTCATTTTGATAGTGACCATTTCACAACTACACCAGAAACGATAAATACAAATTTAGAAGCAACTAGCTTGCCATGTTTTCGTTTTATACATCGGAACGTAATTTGAGAAAGAAATGATGGAATAAATATGATATATATATATACGGCACAAAATACATAACATTAAATCAATATTTGATCAGTGACATTAAATTTAATTTCATAGATCGGATGGATTTTTGAAATCGAATGCTTTAATATTCCTTATATGTTTCATGCCAACACTCTTTCTTCTTCAAGCTGCATTTTGCATTTTTAGCAAAATACATCTGGTTAGTTGTTTCTTTGCAATTTTATGGCGCATCGTCAACGAAGGCTACATTGCGCCAGTGGCGTATTCAGGTATGCCCTCCCCCCACAAGAACCAGTGAGTGCAAATAAATATAATGCTTTTAGTAGTAAATTTAAATGTAACCTAAAATATCACAGAAGAGTAATAGGATTGTTACAAAAAAGTGCTGCAATTAAGGTTTTACCCATATATATATATATTGAGGGGGAGGAATCTAATCTCTGAAGGAATCTAAGCTGACAATTTATGGAATGTTTTGTGCACCTCTTGCAGCGAATAAAAATATGCCAAAAAATTCCAGTTATCCGATTTTTAAGTACCACTTCGTATAGGTGATTCAAAAATCAGATGTACGGTTGAAATTGGTTGAGGCCATGAAAGCGTCATCAGCAACATAAGAAAAAATGGGAGAAAGATAATGTTTTTCCCCTAACACTCGGTTTGGTTATCAATTCTGCCAAATATACACAGTGAAAAATTTTTTGGGACCACGAAGTGAATTTGTAAAGATTTGGAAGTAAAAGATCAGTAAGAAAGTGAAAGGGAGTGACCAAGATATCCTAGTAGGTATGGAGGTTGTAGTAGTTTTCTCTGAGAATTGGCCTTTGCAGTGAATAACTTAAAGTAGACATCTTTGCAGATATAGGAACATAAAACACTTAGTTTCATCAGTCTTTTATTTATCTTTATTTTTGTTCACAATTATTAAGAGTTTGATTTCGATGCTTATGCTAATCAGCATTTGTTTATTTGGAAGATTTTAATTTTGCACCGCCAGAGGTCGAGTGGCTAGCGTTCTTGGTTGCGGATAAAACGGCCCTGCATTTCAGTCTTGGATAAGTCTACTTTTTACCATTTTTGTCATCATCCTTCTACTATATTGTTATTCTATTTGTTTTATTGCTATCAATCATTTAAAAAATATATAAATTAAAAGTTTTAAAAATACTCATCTTCCTATACGATCCTAAAAAGTAGAAACTAAATCTAAAGCATATCCATGCTGCAATCAGTAACTGATTTCGTCTTCACTTCAAAGGAAAATAGGGCGCCGGTAATCTTCTCGAGTAGGTAAATCACTTATTATTCCCCAGTCAAATTTGGGGAATAATGTGCAGTATGGTATTGATGCAATGTTTTTTTTACCCTATCTCCTTCGAAGTGAATACGAACTCAGTGAATGATTGCACCATCGATATGTTTTAGGTTTATTTTCTACTTTTTAGGGCCGTATAGGAAGATAGTTATTTATTTTTATTTTTTTTAGTCGTTAAAAATACCTACCTTCCAAAACTATGATGTACGACTCATAAACATGGAGCACACTTATCCCCCTTCTGGAGTCACGTTTGAGGTAGATGACGACATTGGAGACATCACAAGCTTTTATTTGAGATACGGCTCATTAAAGTCGATCGCCACGATAATTCGCCCCTCCCCCACATTTTATCAGGGGGGAATAGTGGAGGCGAAATTCGAAATAGATTAGACCGTCATTATACGAGCTTTCATTTGACACGTAACTCGCAACTGTAGGCCCTCGCGTTCGAGTAATATATTAGAACGACTTTCAGATTTCCCGTTTTTATGGGGGAAGAAAGCAAGGGGTCAATGTTTCATAGTCTACGACACTCCCCGCGTCATAAGCTTTCATTCGACACAGCTCGTTCCTTTCCGCACCTGCGTTCAGGAGATATAAAGGAACAATCATTTTCACATTGTCCACCTTTTTTAGAAGGAAGAAAGCATGGTGAACGTTGTTTTTTCATAACCTACATTTCCTGCATCAGAAGCTTTCATTTAATTTTTGCTTGTTACTTTCGGCTTGTTACTTTCGGCTTTCGCGTTCTGGAGATTTAGCTTAAGAATAGTTTTCACATTTTCTCCCTTTTTTAGGGGGGAAGAAAGCACGGGGGTCAATGTTTTTATAGTCTATGACACTCCCCGTGTCACAAGCTTTCATTTGGCACATAAATCATTAAGTTCTTTTTTACCAACCGACCGACCAAACGACCAACCGACAAATGTCAAAGCAAAAGCAATAGGAAGATACAGGGGTTTATCAAAATAATGGGAACATCGACAGCGACTGGAGTACGAGCAATGCGCCCTATGCATATCACAGGGACGACGTCACCTGCGATATGAGGTATATAAAAGGGAGAAGTACGATGTCGGCTATCAGGTAGCAGTGCCACAGGCGCAGTGAAACAGCTGTTGTGATGTAATCAGCGACAATGTGAGATCTTAGTGATCTCCAAAAAGGCATGATCAGTGGTGTGCGTCTTGCAGCAGCTTCAGGTTCCAGAACGGCGGAAATAGTAGGTGTAACACGAGGAATTATATGGAAGATTTTGACTACCTGTCAAAAAGGACAGGGTGTTGCCTCCAAACGTACAAATTGTAGGACGCCATACGAAGTTGTCAGATAGGGATAGGCGAACGTTCGCATGGATTACACAACGGAAGCACAAGACCACAGTCCGCAAATAGCAGCAGAGTTGAACACCAGTCAGAATGATCCCATTTCCGTCACAACAGTTCATTGGGAACTTCATCATGCCGTATTTATGGCCATGCTACAATCCACTGATTACCAATATCAATGCAACAAAGCGTGTAAGGTGGTGCAAAGCATATAAAAATATGATGCTAAAGACTTGAAATGCGTCGTCTGATCTGATGAATCGTGTTAGACATTATTTCCACCACTGGTAGAGTGTACGTCTGGCGAAAACCTGCAGAAGCGTACCACCCCGACTGTTTGGTTATGACTGTGAAGCATGGAGGTAGATCCCTGATGCTGTGGGGTCCCATATCATGGCATTCCTTAGGACCATTAGTTATTTTGCAGGGTCGTGTGACATCCGCAACGTACGAATCCATTCTTAGGGTCCACCTGCATTCAATGTTGCGGACAATGTTCCCTAAAGAATCCTAATTTCTTTAGGGTTTTCCAGTCCTAATTTCAAGCAGATAATGCACCCGTGCATTGTGCGAAACGTGTCAAGTTTTGGTTTGCAGAGCATGAGGATGAAGTACAGCAGCTACCCTGGCCATCTCAATCTACAGAACTCATTATTATTCATCATTTGTGGCAATATCTGCAGCGAAAGGTTTCCACCTCACACACTTTCCACCTCCAGCATCACTGGCACAGTAGGGCCATATTTTACAGGAAGAATGGTTCCACATTCCATTACCGTATATGCATGACTTGTATAAGTCTATTCCACGTCGAATTACGTCTGTTCTCAACGTCAGAGGTGGGCCTACTGCTTATTATAAAAAGTTTCCATTATTTTGATAAACCCCTGTAGGTAAAAACAAATCGCACCTGAGCCAGCTGCCTGCCACAGTAGTCTCATTTGAGCCTGATAGTTTAATATGCTATAGAGAAGATCTGTGAGGAAGGAGAGACCTCAGCAGAAAGGCAACACAAGAACGAAAACAAATATTCCTTACCCAGGGATCGAACATGGGTAGCTTTGATCAGCAGCTAAGCATGTTAACCATTCTGCCACAGGGACAGTCAATCATTTTAAGCTCATTACTAATTCATTTATAAAAAATATATATAAATACCCATTCAATCAGCTGATTGCCGCAGAGGTCTGACAGGAGCCTATCAGTTTATACGCCATAGTAGAAGGTCTGAGAGGACGGTGGGACCTCAGCAGATAAACAACACGAACATCCATGCCTTACCCGGGACTCGAACCCAGGTCCCTTACATCAGTAGCCAAGCGCGCTAACCACTCAGGCCACGGTACGGCAATTCATTTATATCCTAATACAATCTAAATTTTCTTGAATATTTTTTCCAAGACTGTTAAAAGTCTCCACTCATTTTGATTTCTTCATGTAATCCACGTCATGTTTTTTTAATACGTAACAGTTAGAAGTGCGCACCTGTTCCATATTACTTTCTATTTTGCTATTCTCATTTGTTCTTCCCATTTTCATATATTTATTTTTGCCCTTTTTATTTTCATTATATTTATTTTTGCCTATACTTGTTCTGTTCATTGCAGGTATCATTTAAGCTACTCAATATGCGTTCTGATTTTCTTAGTGTCTCTTGTGACTAGAATATCCACATATTTAACTTGATTTACGCTTCTTCCCTTTATCATTACACCGTTCTCATTTCTTAATGATTTGCTCATTAACTCTCCAAGATAAAGGTTGGACAACTTTGCACTACTCCCTTTTTAGTATGCATTGGTTCTGTTTGAATGTTCTCAAGCGATTTGGTATTTCTGTATGTAAAATACCAAAACACTTGAGAAAAATATTCTCTATATTGTATAATATCTGTATGTATAGTATTTCTAATTTAAGAATTTATTATAATTTTATATAATAATATATTTTACATAAATATTTTATAATTATGAATAATGAATTAAAGAGCAATATAATAATAAATTAATCATCATTATATAAAATTTATGTTTCATATACCATGCATTAATATTATTCAAAATCATAATACAGAGAATATGATAAATAAGTTTGTTTTTTTCTCTGTTCCTATGTTAATAAGTGCTTTGAATAAACAATGCCAGTTCATTATATGCATTGTCTTTTTAAAATCTTCAAAGAGCAATAAAGTTATTTTTTTCTTAGTTCCTCTGTCATTCTGTGTAACACAAAAATCATACCTACTGTACTCCTTTCATTTCCGAAATCATTCTGTTCTTATATCAATTCATAAAGTTTTTAGTCTTGTAACATTACCGTGCATATTTCATTAGCGTCATTCAGAAGACTATCAAATTATTTATCTACTTTTTTATGAATGGCGAGTATTTTTTCCTGTTTTCCAGCTGAATTTTGCTGAAATTTTCTGAAATTTTCTTTTTTTTCTGAAATTTTGCCTATTTTTATGATTAAAAATTTTTGCAAAGGTATAATTCCTTCTTGATGTTTCGTGAGCTAAATATTCTTTAAATTATTTACTTATTATTCTGGAAACTAGCTGAATGCCTGTAAGTCAGTGGACGTCATCTTAACTTGTTTATTGATCTTTGAAAAGGATTTTTTTAAATACTTTTTACTAAAGTAGCGAAGAGGCATTAATACTTCAGCTGAAAAAACAAGAATAGTGAATTACACGCCAGATTTATTAAAGGCAAACTCCGGCCAAAAAAAATTCCTGCAAGCTTTTCTTCCCCATGATCACATTTTGAATTATTTATAAATAAAGCGACGGTTTTGTTGTCCCATGGGAACAAAACCGTCGCTTTGATAAATAAAAAAGAAAAAGTGAAGAAAGTTCCCCAATAATAGCCTTTCTTTCGTGATGCTAATGACACCAGATCAGTGTGGTTTTCCCTTAATGGCATTAAAGGTGACCATGTGGCTCTGCGGTGACATTTAATTAAGTTTCGAAAATGTAGCGAATGTAACTGATTTCATTACTGCCTTTTTGGAAACCATTGCAGTTAAAATGCACTTTGCTACGAAAAGTGATTACGCCCCTTCATTATTTACGAACACTGTATGCGAAATGAAATCAACGGGAATTTATTGCTTACTTTATCTTTTATGTAACTTGAAACTTTGTTTTCTCATTAACTGTATCACATACAATTGAATTACATTTTTCTCTTACATTCTATTGTTCCTTAAAATAATTTTTAACACATCACATGATATGTTGCTATGAACTTTAATCTAATTATTACTAAATTAACTGAATTCTATAATAAACGATTGGATGAAAATAAAAGAGATAATTATAATATCTTAACTATATTATATAAAAAATACTACATAAATAATAAACATCAAGAGGTCCTAGGGCATTCATGCTAGCACCAAAGAATCCTACGACAAACTTGACAAGCATTAAATATTTTCGACGATCCCCTCATCCATAATCATGAAAGGAAATTAAAATTTTTGCTTATTTAACTATTATATGTTAATGCAAGTGGTTATCAACAGCGATACTGCAACATTTTAATTTCAAAGAAGTTTAAATATTTTTAAACAAGTTATAGAAATGAGTAAATAAACTACTTGTTTTAATAAACAACATAAAATTATAGGGAGTTCTTTCTTCTAGCTCTTCGGATTTCTTAATGTTTTCAGCACCAAATATAACTGTACAGTGTCTGCAAACAGCTGCCAGTGGGTTCCTTCCCCCAACCTTCTCTGAGCCTTCGGGGTCCTTGTGACCTGGCCATTTAGCACATTGCGAGCTAAAAAGCACCGTTCAGAGGTAAAATAACCCAACTCAATTAGATGAGTTTTAAAGCATTAATGGCAACAGTGTTCGACCCGTTTTCTCTACTAGGTAACTGGTCTGAAACATGTTTTCATTTCGCCAGATAATAGAACTCGATTAGCTTTAACTATCAACGTTGAAAAGTCTTTAGCTCATTTGTAAAAAAAGTTATTGGACTTTAAATATTAAAAGATTTAACCCGAGAAACAAAGAGCAACGGTGGAGACCGCTTCCGATACAGTCAACATGTAATTCTCGCCAAATGTAATCAAACGATGTTTCATTTAGATCTGTTGCTCAATTAGGACACAAGTAAAAAAACTTCGAATTAAAGAGGTTTCAACCCAGTTTCTCGGCTACATAGCAGATTCGATAACTTCCGTGATTCAATTAACGGAACGAAATGCGGTAGTATAATGTTCTGTTGGTGAAATAAAACACGAACTTTTCTGAAACGTTAGATATTAAGCAACCGACTCCAATATGAATCGGTTTCGAACCCGTAAAGCCAAAAGTCATGGTCGAGATCGCTTCTGATACATTCAATATGTAGTTCTCGCCGAATGTAATCCGAAAACATTAGTTTGACGTCCGTAGCTCAATTAAAACACAAGTTAGGAAAATTTGAATATCTTGTTCGACTCACTTTCACCACTAGATAACGAATTCGAGCCTGGTTCTGATCACAGAAACGTATAGTACATGGCCAATGCTATTGACCATTACAAGAATGAGTTTCTGAACGTAATTACATCAAGAGTTAGAAGCAAAATTACGAAAATTGTGTAGAAATGTAATTTAATATGTTCCTCTTACGAAATATCAGCTTTCATTGTCCGTTAGCCATGTAAAACTCATACATTTAGTACAAGTTGAAAAAAAAACAGCACATCTTTAACGAAAATGGTTCTGTTTTAGCACGGTTTTTCCAAAAGTGGTTTACATTTCCATTATTTTTTTCAAAAATGGTATACATTTTTCATCGTCAACCCACTCATCCTCAAATATCGCTTCAAAATTATCTTTTCATTTTATATTTTTCTCTCCCAGCTCCCCAATATCATTTTACCTGCTGATTTTCATATTTTTTAAACTAACTTTCGAAAACTGTCTTATTTTCTCCAATTTACTCGTTTTGTGCAACCCAACAGCCTAATAATTCAGTGAGAAATGAACGACAGTTGCAACATTTTCTCAACAAAACCCTAAATTTTCACATCTTTCCTACAGATCGTCATTTTCGCATTAATTTACTCTCGTCTCTATAAACGTCTCCCTTAGGTCTAACATGGGATTTTGTCGAATTAAAACATTAGCCCAGAACTCTTAAGTCCATTTCTAGTCATCCTGGGTTGGAGATCTTTAAAATATGATTGATGTTTTTGATAGTAGGGGATTGGCGATGTTTCTGTCAGATGAGTTTGGATATGTGTCTCACGTATGGGTTTTGGGGATGTTGTTGTCAGATGGATTTGGCAATGTTCCTTACAGATAGGTGTTGATGTTTCTTACAGATGGGTGTTGATGTTTCTGACATATGGGTGTTGATGTTTCTGACAGATGTGTTTTAGTGATATTTAGGCACAACTCTTTCAAGTGGACCTTTTCAAGAGCCATATGACCTGTCTGAGACACATTACTGCAGTTTAGGATAGTAGACGCCGAACTAGCTACGTGTGGTTGAGGTACGTGCGATGGCCTCTGATTAGGATTATCCAAGGTATCTTTGTTCATTTAGGGCTGGGCACCAACAAGCAAAGAGAAAACACAGGGTAAAATAATATAACAGAAACATATAAAACAGAAGCTTGATTCACTCATTCCGATACATGCAGGGTGATAAAACTTTTTGCAACCCTTGTTTCCCTCAGAGGCCCACCAGTACAGCAAGTTCAGGATCCATAATCAAGCTCAAAGCCATAAATCAGTACAGTCTAATGAGAATAAATGGTCAGCACTAGGACCCTGTAGAGTTGACCACTCCTCAGAAGGGCAGAAAAAAAAAGCGGCCATAGATGACCAGATCCGTAGGCCATACTGATCTGACAGCTTCCGCTTCCATCCCTTCCAAAAGAGAATCTCTTTTGAAAGGTGCTAACAGCCCGCACTACAAGAAGGCGAACCGGATATTAGGTGCTAGACCTGTCTGTGCATCATCACTGGGGATTGGTGCACAGCTCTACTTCCAGTTTATAAAGTATATCATTTTTGATATCCAGTTTTAGTTCATTTACATCTTTTGCTGAGTAAACCAGCGCAGCATCATCTGCATAACATATGAGTTTACCTCTTAATTTTACAAAGCACATATCACTAAGGTATATAAGGAACAGTATTGGACAAGAACTGATCCTTGAGGCACTCCTTTTGGTACAGTTCCAAATTCACTGATAAATTTTTTTATCACACTACCTGTTTTCTGTCCTGTACGTTCGAAACCAGGAGTGACCAATACCTCTGATACCTGCTGAATACAGCTTTCTTAGTAAAATATGATGATCAATGTAGTGGAATGCTTTGTATATGTCCAAGAAACTGAAGCTGTTAAATTTCCTTTATCGATGCTGCTATATATATTCTCTGTATAGTTTAAAATTGCCTTTTCTGAAATTTTACCTTCTCTAAATACATACTGATGAGAATAAAAATATTTGTTTTGCTTTTTTCATAGAAATATAATAATTCTTTTTCTTTTCATTACTTGCTTAATTATTTTTTGAAAAACCATATAAAATAGAAATAGGCCTGTAATTATTAAAATTGTCAGGGTAACCTGGTTTAAATATAGGTGTAACTATAGCCCTTTTACCTTCCTCCGAAAAGATCCCCGATTCTCATGAGGTATTAATTATATGTGTAAAGAGCTGTATGTTACATATAGTTATTATTTTAAGCATTTTTACTCTAATATTATCTGAACCAACTGCTTTATTATCTTTTAAGTGACGAATATTTTTAACTCATCCTGGTTTGTGTTAGCCACATACATAGAATTACTGCATGGCAGCAGATCTCGACCATTAGAAGATACTCAGAAACTATCAGGAGGACCATTGTTTTCAACGAAACTCTGGTTATTTCATTTATCAAAATATGCAAGTTATTAGTGTTTAATTTTTTCCTGATTTTTTTTCTCTGACACCAACAATACCATTTATAAACTTTCATCGTTTTTGTGCATTTTCACCATATTTATAGAACTGCTTTTGAAAATATTTCTGTTTTTCTTATTTTAAATTCAAAACATTTATTGTAGGTTTTATATACTTGCTCAAACTTTAAAATAAAAGGATTTCTTTTGTGATTTCTTTAAATATTTCTTTAGTATTTATGCATTCAATCAAATCTTGTTATCCATGTTTTTCCCTTAAATTTAGACCTTATTTTAGAATATTCCCACTTATATTACTTTAGGAACCACAAACATTTCATACAATATATTAACATCAGATATGTGAAAGAAATGATCTTTAATTGTCATTTAGCTAATATAAGTTTCAAATTTTTTATAGTTAAATATCGTTACAGTATTTACGTGTTTTTCAATATTTAATTTACTAGAGTCAAGAAATTGGATTCCAATTAAAATTGTAAAATGATCAGTTATTGTTGACTCATAAATTACATCATTTTCAATAAGGCTATTTCTATTTCTTAATGAAACATGCTCTAAGTAATTACAGCTAAAGTTTACATTTCTAGTTGCAATGTTTACTAGAAATTATTAACTACCATGATTGCTTAAATGATACTAACCATGATTGCTTAAAATTTGAAGGTACTCAACTTAGATCAGTCTGTATTACTTGTTTGTCTTTCATCTTTCAATAAATAAATGTTTATATACCCTACTAAATAAATATTGTCATATTTTATAACCTTTAAAGTTGAGTTCAATTCCACATTAAATGGATCGACTGAAAAATAATGAGATCTACATAATAAGAGAATGGATAAATTGTATCTATATTCATGCAAGTAAATGCTTTCTGCTGTGAATGTATTGAAGCTCAATTCTGCAAAATTTTATTTCTTATTATTTACATAAATTGTTACCCACCTGATCTGTTGAATTCCCTACATTTGTAATGCTTGCAATAGCCTTCGATATTATAAAGATTATTTATTACCAAAACATTTAAGCAGTACCAATAGTTCATCAAAATGTTCCCTAAGTCTTCTTATATTCAAATGTATTACGTTCAAGTCTGTAAGGAAATTGTTAATATTTTCCTTGAAATTTCCCAGTTCTCTGATGAGCATTGTATATACCTCAGTCTGTTCTTCAGCAAAGTCCTTGTTTGCCATCTTGACCCCTTAGTAAATCTTCTTCATTCGTAATTCTGGAAATCTTAATTTATATCTGTTTTTCTGAAGTATATTTTCCATTTTTACCATTTTTTCTAATTTAAACTGTTTCACCTTGAAGAATAATTGCTTTATGTGCTTAGTCAGATGTTCATTAATAAACATTCTAGTATCCTTAAATTTACTGTTAATAATGTTTGCTTTTAATATTTTCATGTCCTTGGCTATTTTTATCCACTTGTCCCAAATTCAACTATTTTTGAACTTTACTATTATTGTTTGATCTTGCTTTTATTGATTTCGGGTACTCCGCGCACCACAATGGTGTTTTCTTCTTGCAAAAATTAAAAACTGAGTTTTGAAATCTTCCATGGCTTTTTAACAATCTTGCAATATGTCATAGTTGGCTCAAGTGATTTTTTAGTCTTTCATATCTTCTTTCACACTATGATTGCTATCGCTTATTTTTTTTTTCGAATTTCTTCAGTTGCTTCTCTATGTTCTAAGTTCTTATCCTTGCAGCTTCTTTCAAACTAATTCCTTTTTGATCTTCCTCAACAAGAGCTAAATTATCTACCTTACCTGCTTCTTCAGCTCTCGAATCCATATGTCCTGCTTTTGTCACAATTTGGTGTAAAGAACTTTGATTAGAACAGTTAATACTTTCCTAGTGATTCTCTTTCTCCTTGGATAATTTACAGAAGCTTGATTCACTCATTCCGATACATAAATAAAAATAAAATAAATACCCCCTCAAGCAGCTGCTTGCCACAAGAGGTCTGACAGGAGCCTGTCAGTTTATATGCCACAGTAGAAGGTCTGAGAGGATGGCAGGACCTCAGCAGAAAAACAACACGAATATCCATGCCTTTCCCGGGACTCGAACCCAGGTCCCTTAGATCAGTAGCCAAGCGCGCTAACCACTCGGCCATGGGAAGGCTTCATTCCGATACATGCAGGGTGATAAAATGTTTTACAACCCTTGGAACACTCCAAAACTTCTTTTTCGTCAAATATGTGAAAAGAACAAGTATTACAAATCATCTCGTATTTTTAGATTTACCAAATTCAACAATGGTACTATTTATGTTAGGCACTTTGTAACAATTAAGCGTGTTTGCTCAAAAACATCAACTGGGGAAACTAATTATGTATATTAAACTCACGTTTTCCATATCTTGAGCCCTTAGGACTTCGCACAGCTTCAGTGGAAAAATGTAAGTTCAATCGTTCAATATCCTTAAGCTAAATCGATCCATTTTAATCATTGCGAACTTTGACCTTAACGAACGAAAATACGGTGTCTCCAGTACTTTGGTAAAATGGAAGATTACCTAATAACTTCGTGAAAAGCATTAAGAAAAACAAAATCACGTGTTTCCCCTATTAAAAGTGCCATATATTTATTCGAATGTTCTTTTCTGCAAATGTCCTGGTGAAAAGAAAACATTAAATCTGTAAATAAATAAGACACGTCACAAAATTCAAAAGTCTACTACGAGTCAATTTCTCTCGTGCACCATTTCACTCTTCCCAGCGGTCACCTTGTGCAACGTGAGCCACAGCTCTGCTATAAAAGCAGGTGTCAGTACAGAGCAAAAAAAGCTACGAATCCAATGAAATATGGAACATGCTTCTTTGTTGAGGCCATAAGTCCGTGTAAATTACGTCAGTTGTGTGGCATGCCTCTCCGATAAGAGTGTAGAATTCCGAAGGATTTCAGCGATGTATTGATTCGAGTTCGCATACAGGGTTCGTGTAAATCCGGTGCCAAAGGGGGCATCTATTGTCACATCTAGCACGCGGGAAGAGAGAAAAGCTCGGCGATCTACGAGCCCCAACTGGACGTCCACCGCTCTTCTTCTGATGACTCTTATCGACGGGATGCTTAGCGACTTCCAAGATTCTCAGTAACATACGATGACTTTTCTGCCAACAGAACACTATATAGCTACATTTTATTCGAACTGGGTACACTGCAGACTCCGCGATCCTTAAATTTCACAAATGCCGCTTCCATTAACAGGAAGCCGTTACCAAAGCTTCTTCTGTGTATTTCATGTGAAGGAAATGAATTGTTGTGGAGGTGACAAAAAGTTCGTCTCAGTATTAAACCGAATGCTGCATATGATATAGCTATCCCAAATGATTCTAATGTATACACTCTATAGTGCATAAAAAATTGCACTGTTGAACAAGGTTTCTTTCTCAGATGATATGGGGAGTTTATGTATGTTTTTGCACTGATTACAAAAATGATACCGGAATTTCTCTACTACCCTTCAGTTGAGCTAATCGCTTTCTTCATCTCACTGAAGTGTATATCAAGTAATATAATTTCTGAAATGGGGTTCGAAGGATGTTTTGCTGAATGAGGTCTGGGATATTCTTGATGAAATAAAAAAAAGTCTTCTTGGTAAAAGAATAGCAAAAACGTAACAACTTTAAATCGAAAGACAGGCTATTAGGTCCATAATTTATAACACCTGTAAAATATTTAATAAGAAAACTATACCACCGCGTTCCGAAATAAAAAAAAAATGCGAAATTAAACGGAAACAGACATTTCTTGAGCCGCAAATGAAGAAAAACATTTTTATAATTTTGAATGGAAGATGAGATAAGAAAAAACGTTTTTTAAAACAGCTACAGCAAAAATAATAAACTCACAGAAATATAATGGCTGTTTTAAATAACTCTTACCCTTTTTTCTTGCACACTTATCGTGGCAAATATTTTGCTTATTGAGATTACGCATCAAAAAATATTGATAACAAATGCAAATAGAAACTTTCAAAATGTAAAATTTTGAACAAGTCAAAAATATCACCCTTTTTCGTCAGAAAGTTTTTGACTTCTAGCTTTTACGAATCCTTTCACTAGACTAATTTGTATTTCTCAATAATAAATTCACAGATTACCGTAATTTTATTCATGCCTTATAGGCTGTTACATAAACTATTATTCCATATCTGATTATAGATTCAGAAAATGTTTTATATACTAGCAATTATTTTTATATCAATAAACAAATCATGTTTCCTAATTTTAAATGCTGCAAACTGTAATTTGGAACACATCCAGTCAATGTATATTCCATTTAATTTTTGATGTCATTTTCAAGCCTTGGTATATGATTTTATTTACTTCTATTTTAGGACAACTGTATATATCATGCAATATGCCATCTAACTTGGAACGACTGATTTGATGTTTAGTAATACTTATGTTAAACGTACAATGCTAAGAACCAAATACGCATATATAATTTGTTTTCTCATTTACACTCATTTGTTTACGAAAAACCATTTAACTGCTTTATTTAAATAATTTTGTAGATTGCAAATAGCAGTTTCTAAATTTGAATGAAAGTTGACTAGCATTGCATCATCAGCATCATATATAAAGTTACCACTGAAATGAATATTAGTAAATCATTAATTCCACACTTGGCCACAAATAATGGCGGCTATTAGAATCAAAGGCCGTTTCGAAATCTAGAAAACTAGCAACTACATTATTTTCAAATTACAAATTGCTCAAAAATCTGTCGACGTAAAAATATTTGGTTTATGTAGCCTCTACCATCTCCGAACTGGCATTGTTCCTTTCGTGGTTGTCCATCAATAATAACAGACAGAACTTTACTTGGAACAGAGAATTGATTGATGCCTTATAATTATCACAAGAATTGTGATTACCTTTCTTTAAAATAGGGATAATAATACCTCTAGTAATATCCTTAGTAACAACCCCTTCTTCATAGAAAATATTCAATATTACAATCAGCCATTTGACAACAGATTCGCTCCCAGCTTTAAGCATTTCAATTGTGATATCATCTACCCCTGGCGACTTCTAGGTTTTAGAGATAGCCAAAGTAACGTCAGATTGCGAAATTGGGCCATTGTTATAGTTAGTAACAATAGCGTAACGACGTTTGTAAGGGCGCGGTCACAATTTAGTACGAGGGGGAGGGGGGGGGTCATACATGCGCAACTCGGAAAATCTGTTGGTTTTGAAAAAGGGCCTCTTGCGTTTCTGGGCCTCTTCACTCTGTGGTAGGTATGCACCTTAGCTGAAAACCTTACGTTATTATCGATTTTAAATGAATCTACAAATACACTGAACAATTTAAGAAAACTAAATATATATGGAATTCAAAAGTCTTATCACTCACAATAATTATACTACAACAGAGAGAGAGAAATATGAATTTGACATATTGAAAACTTCGTAAGGCATGATATTGCCCGACTGATAAAAGGTGAAATCAACGTTGAGGATGCATGGCCCCCCAATTATGTCTCGGTCCAGGTGTGGTGGCACACTCTGTACCATTATAGTTACGCCACTGGCCAATAATACAACTATCATCACTGCAAACAACTGTGATGAGCCAAGATGGCGGTCTCTGTGGCTGTAAATGTGAGCCAAGAACAGATCCCACTCAGAGCCACACCAGAGCTAAGGACAGATCCCACTCACCCTGTCCATAGCATTGGACGACCTGTGCAATCCTCTCACTGGTCGGCACGGAATCTCGATGAATTATGGGAACAAGTAAACTGTGCTTGGTGTGGAATTCCTCAAGACTATAACCGTCGACTGTATGACTTCATACTACGCCGTATTGCTGCCTGTACTGCCGTTCACGGCGGTGCAACCACCTACTGAGGCAGTCCATTGTGCTGCATTATCTCATCTTCTAACTGCTGTAGGCTGCAAATTATATCAAAATGTATGTATATGTATTATATCAATATGTATTGTATATGTATTATATCAATATGGTATGACAATATGTATTGCTGTGTGTGTGCTACATTTCCTCACTCCTTCTGGGTGGGGCAATTTTAATGTCGTGTAGTGTATGTTGAACTATGTTGTTACTATTTTATTCCTATGTTGATTATTATAATAACCTGGATGAGCATATGATCTTGGTTATTTACATTCTAATAAAGTACATTTATATCAAAATAAAACCAAAAAAGTTCAAGTTATTCACTGAAATTCCCGGCTCATCTTACCATGACCGAAATGTCACTTTCATTAACTTATCCATCCTTATCCTTTTAACCCATTCTGTTTACTTCTGCTCGAAATATTACCTATATGGACACTTACCTATGTGACATTTATTATATATATATATATAACTGTCAGATACCTGGGTTCGAGCCCCGGATCAGCATGGATGCTCGTGTTGTTTTTCTGCTGAGGTCCTGCCATCCTCACAGACCTTCTACTCTGGAATATAAACTGACAGGCTCCTGTCAGACCTCTGTGGCAAGCAGCTGCTTGAGGGGGTATTTTTTTATTGTTCTCTAGTAGCCTTCTCTGCTCCATCAGTCAGGTTACCAGGCCAGATTACTTATTAGTATTTAACTGATCATTTATACGTTAATTAAGTTTTCCGTAATAACATCTGTTTAGATCAGTAAGATATTTGATTGAACCTGGATATGAACTCACTTCGTTCAGAAATAAGCTACATAACCTTCTCACTAAAATAACTCCGTATCATGTGCTCCATGTTCCTGAAACAGCATTGCAGGTTTCACGAATAGCCTGTTTAAAATGATCTCATTCATGCTCATCCTCAGTAATCAACTGAGTAACCTATGATGATAACCTTTGCCTGTATTTTAGGAGCATTAGTGGTTACCTATTATGTCTGGGTCCTTGTGAGATCATACCCGCTGTACCATTATAATTACGCCACTGGCCAGTATGGAAAGTCTATTAGAAGTTTGGTGTTAAAAGTAATTTTTTTCATCTTACCATGTTTTAAGCTTCAGTTTAACACATTTTTAATACTGGTCTTACCCAATTTCAGCTCCCTATACGCCCTGGTGTTCCCAAAAAACTAACCCACTTGCTGTTAATTACATAAATAATCATATTCCTAAGCAATTAAAATGTCTCAATGACACATAAATAACTTAAAAGAGCGTCACTGACATTCTTGTCAAGAAGCAAAAGCTATACCTTGTAGATGTTTGCTATCTTCACGTCCTTAAAAGAGAAATTTTAGACTATTTTCAAGTATCTGCCCTTTACCTGTCCATATGGGCTCTTGAAAGCCTAAAATGTTCAGATCATACCGCTGATCCAAAGAATAATCTCCATTAAGATTTCTCACATTCTATGTTGGTGTGGAAAGATTAGTTAATAGTTTTTTTTTACGCAAACTATGTGTATCGAGAGAGATATGACTAATATTAACACCCTCTAATCGTAGGCATGAGCAAAGTCCCATTACCCATATACCAGGAACTAAAGTCACCATGCTGGTAGAAACTCAGACAAGTACTAGAGTACTTTAGCATTAAAATATTCGCACTTTTTCGAGTGCCAGCAAGCAGATTGCTCCAGACACATTACTCCAGTTTGGATTTGAGGATGCACTAATTAGTTTCAAGTTATCAGGTTCAGTTATCTGCGATGGCTTCTAATCAGGATCATTTGACAGTTATTAAGTATCCTAGGTATCTGTTCAGTTAGTGTTGGCAATGAACAAAAAAAGCAGAAAACAAAGCAGTAGATTCTCCTTCAACAGAAGCCCACCAGTGCATAAAGTCCAAAATCATAGCCAGTAACCAGTCGGGTTGGTTTTTGGTGGTCAGCATAAAAACGGTGTGAAGTAGGCCAAACTGATCTGGTAGCCTTCCCTTTCCGTTCTCCTTCAGGTGAGAGACTAGCTCTTTATTATAACTCTGTATAACTCTATTATAAAATTAGGAACTGGAAAAGAGAGCTTATGACAAAACGTGAGCCATACCAAATTTTTGCGTCGATATAATGTAAAGGAAAGTAATATAACCAAATGAAAAAGTACTAATCCCCTGCACCACTGGAAAGCAGGCATGGACTTTAGGTGCTATGACTTATGCCTGGTCGATCTTGTACATCATTACAAAGGAATAGTGTGTGGTTTCTCTTCGTTATACCTGGCTACCATTTAAAGGCCAAGAAATAAAGAAATGCCCAATACTGTAAGTCAAGAGAAGCACACCCTACGGTGACTCCTAGTGAATGTACCTGGTATTAAAATCTTAAAAAATTAATTCTTTGTTGGATAAAATTTTTTAAATTCTTTTTTAATTTCTTCAAAATTCTTTTGTTGGAAAAAAAATAAATTTTTTTGTTGGATAGGTATTGATTGAAATATTACGATATGCACTTCTCAAATTTCTCTAAAACATTTATTATGCCTTTTAGCGGTGGAAAATATTCAAAATTCCAAAAATTTCAAACAAATATTGTAAACAATGTATTTATGTTAGAAATTTGAAATTTTGGTGGTGGAATGTGAAGGTTATGAAATTTTCAATGTCACTAATGAGTTAGTGCTTTAGACCCAGGGAGGGGGGGGAGGTGGAACACAACCATTTAGTTTTAACAGAAAAATGTTTGTTTTTAGAGATAAATGAAGAATTCTTTTCGGGTTAGATAGGAATCGATAAATATTATGATTTATACTTTCGGAATCTTTCGAACACTATAATTGCTCCCTCTGTCAAAAAAGTTGAAAATTCCAAAGCGCGCTTGGTTAATGATCTAAGGGACCTGGGTTCGAGCCCCGGGTAAGGCATGGATGTTCGTGTTGTTTTCTGCTGAGGTCCTACCATCCTCTCAGATCTTCTACTATGGCATATAAACTGACAGGCTCCTGTTAGACTTCTGTGGCAAACAGCTGCTTGAGGGGGTATTTATTTATTTATTTTTTATTACAACCATGTATTAATGATAGAAATTTGAAATTTTGGTGGTGGAATGTGAACATCACGAAGTTTCCACTGAAAACAATGCAAAGTGATAATTAGAAAGCTATTTTAGTTGGATTGATACTAATGAAATCTTTATAATTCACAATTTTGAAATACTTAGATAATTTTAATATATATCCCTTTACAGGTCACTAAATATGAAAACGGTAGAGCTGTTACTGAGTTTTTCAAATAGTATATTTATATATAATAGAAATTTGAAATTTAAGTAGTGCTGTTTAAAAGATATTCCACTCACCAAAAATCTACCAATTTTTCTGAGGGAGTTGTAAAAATTGTAACTTTTTTAATTTTAAGAATTAAAATATGAATATCTATATGTTGTATAATTACTATTTACATATCCGCTAACTTACATTAAAACTGTTAAGGAGTGAAAAAGTAGGCAAATAAAAAACTTCATTCTCTTTGAAAACGAGAATCTCTTATGCGCCAGAGGCGATAGGCGTTTTTCAAGTTTGAAATTCATTACAATTACCGACATTGTTAATTTTAATTAATTAACAGCTAATTCATCAATTAATTCTATAAATGCTTAAAGGAGGTTTCAATATTAAAGTAAGCGAAAACATGAAATTTGCAACATAGCATGTAATATCTGTGCACTTTTGTTCAGAGAGATTTCACACAAATAACTAATTGCCGTAATCTCCGTGATAAGTATAAAAATGCAAAAAAATAAGAAATATTGGCCAAATCGTCTACTAATAAATTGTTCTCTCAAATTAAGAACGTTTGACAATCCTAATTACTACATGAGATTTACATTCTTGTTAAAGAACAATTTTGTTTCACATGTAAGTTTGGGAACTTAGTTTTAATTTCATTAATGCTATTAAAAGTTACATGAATAACAAGAGATGCATTAAAAAGCTCATAACCATTTCAGAAATGAGAGTGAGAATATATTACTAAATTTTTAGCTTACCAATTTAGTTGGATGATTTGGGGTTTTTCTCAAAAACAACAAAATCAACCCCCCCCCCCCTCCCAATATACTCATTTATGTGCAAAATAGGTTTGGGTTGCATTCTATAGTCTCAAAACACAATTTGCGCTACCGTCGACGAAAGTATTTCCTATTTGTAAAACCCCTTGCAGGCGTCAAATGCTCAAAAGAACGATTTATTTGCAATGCGCCTGTCCTTGTCGTAAACATTCTGTAACTTTTTATGCTGAACTTTTGCAGCCTAAGCAGAATGCAGAAAAGAGAAAAGCTGGTATTCAAATGTATGGTTACTTACCAATGAAATCCTTCGAAAAGGAACTCGTTTTCCACTCGCTAAGGCCTAGAATGGCTCAAACCTTTTCAACTTCGGTGGTGACTGAAAAATATAGATTTGAACGGTGGCAAACAATTGCAGACAAACAGTGGCACCGAAGAAGGGAGAAGGGGGGCTTCAACTTCTGTCTGTCACCAGCAGAAATAAAACCGGAGGCGTAAGGGATTTGTTTCTGTTTCAGAGTACAATTTCTTTGACACTAAAGTCCTCCATTCCGCAGTGAATTTGTCTGCACTATCCTTTGAGAATTTCGATTGAAATTTTCGGCTTCAGGGAAGCTTAAGTGACTTTTAAAACAGTGTCGTGGTGCAGACCGTTAGTACCTTTCAAAAGGGATGACTCTCTTGTGGAAGTGAACGGAAGAGGAGGGCTGCCAGATTAGTGTGGCCTACTGATCTGGACAACTATGGCTACTTTTCTTTTTCTTTTCTACCCTGCTGAGGAGTGGTCAGCCACACAGGGTCCTGGTGCTGACCATATAAACCCACTGGACTGGACATATATATGGCTCTGAGATTGATGATGGATCCTGATTTTGCTGCGCTGGTGGGCTTCTGTAGAGGGAAAAATCTTCCGCTGTGTTTTCTGTTTGTTTGTGGGTTGACAGCCCCAAGTGAATAGATTCAGAGGATATGTTTATCAGCTGGTGGATAATCCTGAGCCGAGGTCATCGCAGTAGATGTAGCTCAGGATAGACTTCCTTGGAGAACTAAATTGTACGGTCTGGTTGGACCTCCGTAGCCCATGGCTGCTTGAGGATGATGATGATGTTGTTAGATTTCATTTACATATTTTTACGTCATTTGCAACATGCCAGTATAAAATGCAGAAATTTAAACATGTCTTTACATGTTATAGTCGAATTTTTCAATTCTTTTGTTTTTCCTTGAAATCTCCTTTCTTATTGCAAGATCACTAATATTGAATACGTATGCAATGATTTTTTCATATACGAGTATTTCGTTTAAATTCTTCAAATGTTAGCTAAAATAATTAACTTTTCGGACTGAAATGCTACTATCTGGATTTTTAGCAACGCAATCCAATACGATACCTTAAGTTTGGTAATAGCTGTTGTTTGAAAGTATCTCATATAAAGTATCCCATATAAATGAAATTGGGTTGACATATAAGGCTACTAAAAAACTCAAAATGAAGTGAAACCACATTTTGACTCTAATATTCCTACGCAGCAGGATTCATTCCTATTGCAAAATATATATATATCATCATCATCCTCAAGCAGCCATGGGCTACGGAGGTCCAACCAGACCACGCAGTTTAATTCTCCAAGCATATCTGTCCTGAGCTACATCTGCTGCATCCGGCCACTGCACACCAATTCTAACAAGGTCCTGTTTGACATTGTCTGCCCACCGCATCCTAGGTCTCCCCCTCCTTCTGAGACCTCTAGGCACACTGTTCATAACCCTATTCGCCAATCTATAATTATCCATACGGGCAAGATGGCCAAACCAGCGGAGTCTCTCTCTGCACAATATGCTGCTTAAAGGAGGTTGCAGACTCCTTTGCCTAACCTCATCATTAGTTACAAAGTTAAACCACCTAATACCCAAGATACTGCGTAAGCATCTAGAATCAAAAGCATCTAGTTTCCTGTTATCTTGTTTACACAGCGTCCACCTTTCACTACCATAACTAACTCTAGATAGAACCAAAGTATTATACAGTGTAATTTTAGTCTTTAGGTGTATACGCCTATATCTCCACAATCTCCATAGATTCTTAAAAGTCCCGGCAGCAATCCCTATTCGTCTGTTAATCTCATGCCGCACATCACCAGTATCAGTTACATAGCTCCCAAGCTAATTAAACTGTGACACCTGCTCAAGGCTGCAACCATTCAGATTAACTGAATCACAACCTGTCTGACCAATTTTCATCACTTTAGTTTTCTCTCTATTTATAACAAAACCTACTCTACTACCAGTCTCATCAACAGCTCGAATGAAAGAGTTCATCTCATCAACATCATTTGCCAAAAGGGCTAAATCATCAGCATAATCTAAAGCAGAAATTTTCGTATCTCCAGTCCATTTAAGGCCAAAATCTTTCCCTTGAAGTGAATTTCGCATAACATAATCAACAACCAAAGTAAAGAGAAAAGGAGACAAAATGCACCCTTGTCGAACACCAGACGTAATGCTAAACCAATTGCTACAAGACTTACCAACTCTCACACATGACTCAGTGTTATTATACAGGGTGATTCAAAACTTATCGTTCAAATTTCGTGGGTAGGTAGGGAATACGTCAGGAAACCAATTTCACATAGGAAAGTATGTCCGCAAACGTCATCTACATGAACAAAATGGACAAGTAAAGTGAACACAAGGAAACAGTACAGTTAAGTGGTAACGAATGTGACTTTTATTCCAACAAGGTAAAGTACAGGTTCACAGTAGGTGCTCAAAATTGCGACCATTTACACGGACACAGGATTCACAGCGCCTTTGCATTGACCGCCGAAAATTTTCAAAAACGCCAGGCATATCACGGACAATGCCTGCGGCGGCCACTATTCGTGCAACAAGGTGCATTTCACTGTCGACGGGGGTCTCGTACACATGGTCTTTCATGGCCCCCAAAAAAAGAAATCCATGGGCGATAAATCAGGTGACCTGGGTGGCCAAGCGATCGGTCCACCTCTACCGATCCATCGAGCTCCGAATGTTCGGTTCAGGTAATCACGCGCAACAATTGTGCTATGGGTTGGAGCTCCAGTCATGTTGATACCACATATCTCGGCGGATATGCGCAGGAACAGCGCCCAGAAAAGTCGGTAACACTGTCTCGAGAAATATTAGGTATTTCCGGCCGTCCAATCGGGGCGGTAGCAAGTAAGGTCCCAACAAACAGTCACCAATGATTCCAGCCCACACATTTACGGCAAAACGATGTTGCGCAGCGTGACTTCTCGTACCATGCGGGTTGTCATAAGCCCACACATGTGAATTGTGTGTATTGAACACACCTTCACGAGTGAATGAAGCTTCATCTGTAAAAAGGACAGAAGCTGGAAATCTGGGGTCCACGGCACCTTTCTGCATGAAACATTGTGCAAATTCCACACGCTTCGGATAATCGTCAGGATGCAGTATCTGCACCCTTTGCAGATGGTAAGGATGCACACGTTCCTCGTGCAGTATCCACCACACTGCTGACTGAGAGACCCCAAGCTTCTGAGCAATAGCTCGTGTGCTGGTATTCGGATTATCTTCGATGGACTGTAGGACTTGTTCTGCGACGTTGACAGTCTGCGTCAGTCGTCTTCTCCCCGTATCCTGCATGTTGCTGCGCAGTGAAACACGTTCGCGCAGATTGCGATGCACACGTGCAAACATTTGATGCTGCGGTATTCTTCTGTTGGGATATCGGTCTTCATAAACTTGCCTAGCTCGGCGGCCGCTTTCGCCAGTTGCCCCATATGCAAGATGCATATCCGCTAGCTCTTGATGCGTAAAACGATTTATCTTATCACTAGTAAGTCAGCTCGTACACTGATGATAGCGGGAGTGGTCGGGCGAGCTGTACATTGGTTGGGTACACACAGCGCCCTCTACATACGCATGCGTACATTTGCGGACATTCTTTCCTATGTGAAATCGGTTTCCTGAAGTATTCCCTACCTCCCCACGAAATTTGAACGATACGTTTTGAATCACCCTGTAGAGAGCTTTCATTATGTTAACTAACTTGTCTGGTATACCATATGATCTCACAATCAACCACAAATTATGACGATCAACAGAGTCGAAAGCCTTTTTGAAATCAAAGAAGCTAGCAACCAAAGGTTTCTGAGACTCTAAACATATCTCAAGAATCTGATTAATAAAAATATCTGATCTACACATCCCTACCACTTCTGAATCCACATTGCTCGTCACGCAATTGCCTGTCAACCAGATTCTTAATTCTATTAAGCACAATCATGGAAAGAACTTTACCTGGAACAGAGAATAGGCTGATACCCCTATAGTTATCACAAGAACTGCGATCACCTTTTTTGAAAACGGGGAAATTAATAGCTCTGGTAAAATCCTTAGGAACCATGCCTTTATCATAAAAGGTATTCAAAATTTCAGTCATCCAAGTGGTAACCGAAACATTCCCAGCTCTGAGCATTTCTGTAGTAATTTCATCTACCCCTGGGGATTTATGAAGTTTAAGTTTAGAAATAGCCAAAATAATTTCAGATTGTGTTATAGGGCCAACATTAAAGCTGCCAATGCATCTATCATCATTACAAATAAGGGAGTAGAACTAACCACATTGTTTAGAACATCATTGAAATGCTCAGCCCACCTAGCCATGACAGAATCCTCACCTTCTATAACCTTACCTTGTTTATCCTGCAATCCTTGTATGCCTGTCCGTTTTCCACCACATAAACCATTAACTGGTACAGCTCTCTGCTGTTGTGCTGCCTAACTGCTTCCTCAGCTTTGTCAGCCAAGCCATCAAGCCAAAGATTCTTATCAGTAGCTAACTGATCCTTTACACGTTTATTAAGCTCTCTGTAATCCTTTCTATTAGGACTAGTAGGGTACTGATTAAGGACATTCCTGCAGTTCCTTCTTTCTGAAATAAGCTCAAGTGCCTTATCACTTAAATAATTCTGCCTCCTCTGCTCCTTTTTTCCTAAAAGAGTACTGTTAGTGTCCAAAAAAGCCTGTTTAAAATGGCCCCATTTTTCCTCAACTTCAGTATTAAGCAAACCATGACTGTCATAATGACTAAGTAACCTATCATGGTAAGCTTTGGCTATAACTGGGTCTTTCAGAGCTTCAGTATTAAAGGTAAATTTTTTAACCCTAGCACAACACTTTTTAAGTTTAAGTTGCAACACACTTTTAACAAGGTAATGGTCAGATCCAATTTCAGCTCCCCTATATACCCTGGTATTTCTAATAGAACTAGCCCATTTGCTGTTAATTAATATATAATCAATCATATTCCTATGCAGCCCATCAGGTGAAACCCATGTGTATTTATGTATGTCGTGGTGTTTGTAATATGTGTTAGTTATTCTGAAACCATTGAGTTTACTTACCTGTAGGAGACGTTGCCCATTGCCATTACACCAATTCCAAAAGGGCCTATCACCCCTCCCCAAAGATCAGAGTCAGTACCAACTTTGGCATTGAAGTCACCAAGAACAAGGGTAATATCTCCTTTCTTGACAGAATTCAAAATATCCTGAAGTTGTCCGTAAAACCTACCCTTCTCATCCTCATCAGCATCCTCAGTGGGGGCATAACAGTCGATAACATTCAAGTCTTTAATGCTTGTGTGAAATTTTGCTGATATAAATAAACATTCCTATTGCAAAATATACGGTGCCCCATTGTAATGGGACCATATATTTTGCAACTTCGCCAATGACAAATTGTCACTAAAGCCTGCTACATGTATATTACATAATCATCATCATCCTCAAGCAGCATGGACTACGGACTTCCAACCAGACCGTGGAATTTAGTACTCCAAGCATGTCTGTCCTGAGCTTCATCTACTGCATCTGGCCACTGCACACCAAATCTAACAAAGTCCGGTTTGACATTATCTGCCCACCGCATCCTTGGTCTCTCCCTCTTTCTGAGGCCTTTAGGCACACTGTTCATAACCCTATTCGCCAATCCATAATTATTCATACGGGCAACATGGCCAAACCAACGGAGTCTCTCTCTGCACAATATGCTGCTTAAAGGAGGTTGCAGACTCGTTTGCCTAACCTCATCATTAGTTACAAAGTTAAACCACCTAATACCCAAAATACTACGTAAGCATCTAGAATCAAAAGCATCTAGTTTACTGTTATCTTGTTTACAAAGTGTCCAAGTTTCACTACCAAAACTAACCCTAAAAAGAACAAAACTATTATACAGTCTAATTTTAGTCTTTAAGTGTATACGCCTATTTCTCCATACTCTCCATAGATTCTTCAAAATCCCGGCAGCAATCCCTATTCGTCTGTTAATCTTATGCCGCACATCACCAGTATCTGTTACATAGCTCCCAAGCTAATTAAACTGTGACACCTGTTCAAGATTGCAACCATTCAGATGAACTGAATCACAACTTGCCTGACTAATTTTCATCACTTTAGTTTTCTCTCTGTTTATAACCAAACCTACTCTACTACCAGTTTCATCAACAGCTCGAATGAAAGAGTTCATCTCATCAACATCATTTGCCAAAAGGGCTAAATCATCAGCATAATGCAATTCAGAAATGTTCGTATCCTCAGACCATTTATGGCGAAAATCTTTCCCTTACAATGAATGTCGCATAACATATTCAAAAACCAAAGAGAAAAGGAGAGAAAACAAACCTTTCTCGAACACCACAAGCAATGCTAAGCCAATTGCTAAAGCTTTACCAACTATCATACACGACTAAGTGTTATTATAGAGAGCTTTCGTTATGTTAACTAACTCGTCTGGTATCCCATACGATCTCGCAATCAACCACAAATTATGACGATCAGCAGAGTTGTAAACCTTTCTGAAACTCTAAACATTTGTCAAGAATCTGCCTGAGTGAAAATATCTGATCTACACATCCCCTACCACTTCTGAATCCATATTGCTCATCACGCAATTGACTGTCAACCAGATTCCTAATTCTGTTATGCACAATCAAAAAAGAACTTTACATGGAACAGAAAGTAGGTTGACACCCCCTATAGTTATCACAAGAACTGCGATCACTTTTTTTTTTAAAAATAAGGATAATAATAGCTCTGGTAAAATCTTTAGGAACCATGCCTTTATCATAAAAGATATTGAAAATTTCAGTCATCCGTGTGGTAACCGAAACATTCCCAGTTTAAGCATTTCCGTAGTAATTTCATCTACCACTGGTTGTTTATGTAGTTTAAGTTTAGGAAGAGCTAAAATAATTTCACACTGTATTATAGGGCCAACATTAAAGCCAGGTGCCTTTATCATCATTACAAAAAATGCGAGTGAAACTAACCACATTATTTAGAATATCACTGAAATGCTCAGCCCACCTAGCCACGAAAAAATCCCCACCTTCTATAACCTTACCTGGTTTATCCTTCAATCCCTGTCCATTTTCTACCACACAAAACAGCAACTATATGTACGTTTCTACCACATAAAACAGTAACTATCTGGTACATCTCTAGCTGTTTTCTGTTTAACTGTTTTTTTTCTCTATGCTGTTTTCTGTTTAACTGCTTTTTTTCTGTTTAACCGTTTTTAGGGTTAGTTTTGGTAGTGAAACTTGGACACTTTTCTGTTTAACTGCTTTTTTTTTTAACTGCTTTTTTGTCAGCCAAGCCAAAGATTCTTATGAGCAGCTAACTGATCATTCACACGTTTGTTAAGCTCTGTATAATGCTTTCTGTAAGCACTAGTAGGGTATTGATTAAGGACATTCCTGCAGGTCTTCCTTTTCTAAATAAGCTCAAGTGCCTTATCACTCAAATAATTTTGCCTCCTCTGCTCCTTTTTTCCTAAAAGAGTACTGTGTTTCAAGAAAAGCCTGTTTAAAACGGTCCCATTCTTCCACAACTTCAGTAGTAAGCAAACCATGACTGTCATAATGATTAAGTAACTTATCATGGTAAGCTTTAGCTATAACTGGATCTTTCAGAGCTTCAGAGTTAAAAGTAAATTTTTCAACCTTAGCATAACACTTTTTAAGTTTAAGCTTGAAGACACTTTTAGCAAGGTCAGATCCTCTATAAGACCTGGTATTCCTAACAGAACTAGCCCATTTGCTGTTAATTAATATATAATCAATCATATTCTTATGCAGCCCATCTGGTGAAATCCATGTGTACTTATGTATGTCACGGTGTTTGAAAAAAAGTGTTTTTTATTATGAAACCATTAAGTTTACTTACCTGTAGGAGACATTGCCCATTGCAGCTACCAATACCAAAAGGGCCTATTACTCCTTCCCAAATGTCAGAGTCAGTACCAACTTTGACATTGAAGTCACCTACAACAGAGGTAATATCTCCTTTCTTGATAGAATTCAAAATATCCTGAAGTTGTCTGTAAAACCTATCCTTCTCATCCTCATCGTCATCCACAGTGGGGGCATAACAGCAGATGACATTCAAGTCTTTAGTACTTATCTGAAATTTTGCTGTAAGAAACCTTTCATTAATGCACTCAAATCCTAAAAGAGCATCACTAGGATGTCTGCTGAGAAGCAGACCCACGCCTTGGTGATGTATATTATCTTCACTACTTGCAAAAAGAAATTTAAGATTATTTTTAATAATCTGACCTTTATCAGTCCATCTAGTCTCTTGCAAGACGAGAATATCTAAATTATAACAGTGCAATTCTTGTGTGAGGACGCCAAGAGAATAATCTCTATGCAGAGTCCTCACATTCCAACTACCTATGGAGAGAAAATGGTTAGTGGGATGTTTAAAGCAACTATATTTATTGAGAGAGGGAATGCGGACAATATCAAACAGCCCCCTAATCGTAGGCATGGGGCGAAGGCCCGTTCCCCCACTAACTGGAGGTTTAGTCATCTACACTGGAAGACTTCCGCCAATATAGAATTTGACAATATCCGTAGAAGCAAGAGTCAGGTGCAGGCGATGACCTCTGCTCAGGATTATCCACCAGCTGATAAAACGTATCATCTGGCTGGAGGTAGGATGGGCATTCAGAGGTGTCTAAGAGCTTTAATACCTTTAACATCAAACATCATACATTAAATAAAAACTACAGGTCATCGGCAAATCATATTTGACAGGAAAGTCGAGAATTATTTTGGCAGGAGAAACAACCGATGAAATCGTAGCAGGTGAAGCAGAAAGAGCTGGATGAATCTGAGTGTGAAATTCTGTAGGTGGTTGTGTGGAAGCATGCTAATTTTATTATGAAACATAGCAACCAATGCACAGATAGGTATACTGCTTTCACGTCGTTTGAAGGAATGAATACACATGAGGTGTTACAATCAGCCAGAGAGCCACAAATTATTTTGTGAGGAAGAAGGGTCTAAAATGAATTTCGGGAAAGTCAAAGGTAAAAAAATCGTACATGTTTAATATTCTTTGATTATTGCTGCTAAACTATAAGATTGCGTGAAACTGAAAAATAGGTTAAAACAATTTAGTAAATACACTAAAACCCACTTGTTGAATTTTATTATTTTTTGCCTTTGTAGAATTTTAAGGGTTGCCAGATCCTATGCACTGTTCCTCTACTCGTGCCAATCTGGAACCATTGAGTTTCAAACTCAATGGAAAC
The DNA here is from genome assembly GCA_038380435.1 of Ryuthela nishihirai. Taxonomy (NCBI): domain Eukaryota; kingdom Metazoa; phylum Arthropoda; class Arachnida; order Araneae; family Heptathelidae; genus Ryuthela; species Ryuthela nishihirai. The sequence goes on along the minus strand of JAWZYU010000017.1, from coordinate 87,433,984 downwards.
TAGAAAATAAAATAATTACCACTTCAATTATTACAGCCCACTGTTAAAAATTAGGGCCAAACCCTTTTTCTTGAATAAATTGTCAAAATGGAGTAAGCATTAAAAACTTTAAGGCGATAGGTAACATACCACCTCTGGAGAATACGAAAGCTTTCAGAGAGTATAAAGCTTGTAATTTTTGGAAATTTTCATCCTTTAAAGGTGCAGATTAGAACTAATGGATGATTCGGAGGATTTATAGTAATACTGTATTTCATTACTACCTGTCCAGTCCACAGAGAATTTCTCATTTACGCCTTAAAACAAAAAAGCTGGATTTTTTCAGTCACCTCTGCGAATGAGGGGGCAAATCGAGATTGAGTTGAAAGTATATAAATGCTAGGTTCTGCAAAATCATGTTTAGTGAGAATAGAGTAAAATTTATTGTACACTGTTTGGCAAAAATTAAAGTAACACTAACAAAATGAGGATTAATTTTTTTATCTCGTTTTCAAAAAGAAACAAACAAACGAGATTATAGTTTCGTTTTGCCGTCTGTCTGTCCCTCTGTATACATCGAACATTTTTGTTTATAGCAATAAATTAAAAATTCTTTTTGTGTTGGATATGTATTCATGACATGTTACGATTTGCACTTTCCGAAACTTCCGAAAGCTATAATTGCTATAATAATATAAAGTTATAATATTTTGAAAATTCCAACGAATATTGCAAACGATGTCTTTATGCTAAAAATTTTGGTAATGTAATGTGAAGGTCATGAAGTTTCCATTGCCAACAATGAGTTGGCCACTTAGACCTAGGGGTGGTGCTAAACCGCGACATTTTGTTTAAAAAAACAATTGTTTTTAGGTTATAAACGAAACATTCTTTTTAGTTAGAAGGGAATTGTTGAAATATTATGATTCATGCCTTAGGAATCTTCCAAAAACTGTAATTACGTTCCCTAAAGGCTGAAAATTTTAGACGAATATTACAAACGATGTAGTTACGCTAGAAATTTTGGTGGTGGATTGTGAAGGCTACCAAGTTTTCACTAACAACAGTGACTTGACCTCTTGCCCCTGGCAGGTGGGGGTGGAAAACACAACTCCATGTTTTAAAGTGATAATTGGAAAACTCTTTTTTAGTTAGATTGGCACTAATGTTATAATTCGCATTTTTCAAATACTTATGAAGTTTTAATTTATATCCTTAGAGATCACTAAATATAGAAACGGGAAACCTGTTAACGTCGTAGATCGTGTATGGATATGCGATGTTCTAGGTAAAACATTACTCATTACCATCTCCATCTGAGAATATGCCCAGTTCGCATAAGTAAAAACACATAACAAACAAGCTACCCATGGGTGGGCCCCTAGAGGTTAACATAAAATAAAGCTAACAAATAGCATATATCATGCACAAGAGATCTAGAACGAGTAGATTTCCTCAGAGAAAGCCATCATTTTAGGTCTCTTGTACTTATTAAGAACATTATGATCATAATTAAGCAAAGAAGAATTAAACTCATCAGGATTATTTTAACAGCACAAAGTATGTCACAAGGTATGTCTGAAACTCAAGCAGCAGAGAAATTTAACAACACCTTTGCAGACATTATTGTCAATCTTAGAGACGATAACCGTATACAGAATCTCTCTACAGTTCCTAAACATATCCAACCTTCTGTCCCCTCAATTTTTATTCCTCCCATCTCAAAACAAGAAACTTTCAAAATTCTAAGTGACTTAAATGAAAGAAAATCGTGTGGATACGATCAGGTACACATAAAGCACATTAAAGCATGCAAATCCTCCTTAACTGATCTCGTGACAAACTTTATCAATGAAAGCATATCTACAGGAAACATCCCTAATAAACTCAAAATTGCTATTCTAAGACCAATTTACAAAAGTGGAACTAAATCCGATTGCACTAACTATAGGCCCATTGCCATCTTACCCGTCCTTCACAAAATACTTGAAAGATATGTAGCTAACGTTCTAGCCAATTTCTTGAAAAAACATAACATTATTTGTGAAAAGCAATATGGTTTCCAAAAAGGTAAAAATACAGTTACACTTTTAACGGAGTTTTCTGACGTCATTAATGGAACTTTAAACAACGGAAAAAAAGCAGCAGCTATCTTTCTGGACTTTCGTAAGGCATTTGATACGTTGGATCACGATATTTTGCTTCAAAAATTGTATATTTGTGGTGTCCGAGGTTACCATTTAAGGTTTACCCTTAAATGGTTTGAAAATTATTTAAAAAATAGAGTGCATGTTACCAAAATTAATGGCGTTTTTAGTGAGAAGAGAACAGTGTACACTGGTGTTCCACAAGGTTCAATTTTAGGTCCGCTTTTATTCATTATTTATATTAATGATCTAGCTAACCTTAAACTGAAGGGCTCTCTTTATATATATGCTGATGACACCGCCTTGGTTAACGTGAATCACAATATAGGAGACGCAGTCCGAGATACACAGGATGATTTTAACAAAATTATTTACTGGTCTAACATTAATCGTATTTACATAAATTCAGGAAAAACCAAATGGATGAGCTTCATTCACCAGGATACTATGATCTCTCATCTTATGCAATTAAAAACCACGAACCCTTGTGTCCCCACAACATGATAAATCATGACCCTGACTGCTGCAACTGTGATGTTATTGAGCGTGTTGAGAGCCATAAATATCTTGGACTCTACATGGACACAACCTTCCGATGGAATACACATATTCAAAAGTTAGCAGGGAAATTGCGTCTATGTGCATCTAAACTTTATAAACTACAATTTGTTGCAAACACACATACATGTATTTTGGTTTACAAAGCTATCTGTGAATCTATATTGACCTATGGTTTGACAATATACGGCTCAACTAACCTCACAAATATAAAGAAAACAGAAACTATTCAATCATCCATTGCTAAAAATATAATCCCATACAACTTAAGAAATTCATCTTATCATAGCGAAGAAAGACTAAATTATCTAGGCGTACTCTCTTTTCACAACCTTTACAAATACAGCATCACTTTAAAATATTTTTTTGATAATCAATTTAAATCTAAAATCTCTCATGGGAAAAACACAAGGTTACAATCCAAAAATTATTTCCAACTTCCAAAAATATTAAACAATTACGGGAAATGTACAAGGGCATATACAATACCTTACGTGTTCAATCAACTGCCAAGGGAAATTATTTTTTTAAACAATTTTAAAGAAATCAAAAATAAGACAAAAAATTTTCTTCTAGGCACTAAATTTTAAATAAAAATTTCAACCACCACAATGGAACTTCCACTGGAATTCACATAATTCGATGACATTGTTTTAAACTATATCTTATGTATTTTCATGTAACGTTATTATTCTTCTCTCCTGCAGATAAGCAGATGCTTTGCGGGTCATTTGTTTAAACTTTTGTATAACTAACATGAATATGAATAAAGATTATTATTATTATTATTAAAAAAAAAAGATGCATTCAATATGAGTATACATGTGGTCGATGCCCAAGTCTTTATGAAGTTGTCTGTTAGTAAAAAACCAAGGGGCATCGACCGCAGATCTCAATATTTTGTTTTGCAAGACCTGAATCTTGCGTATATTTGTGGAGGTGGTGTTCGCCCATATAGGGGAAACATAAGTTATTATCGGACGAATGACCATATTGAACAATAACAATTTATCTTCAATCATCAAGAGAGCATTTCTCCGAAGGAGAGGTCTAGTTGACATCTCACTGCATTGACTTCAGTTATAATATCATGAATATGACCTGATAACGATGATATGTGATATCTTTAATTAATATTAAGAGCTCCAAGCCTATGGCTTATATCTCGAAGTCTAAAATAGTGCCTGATTGGCAAAAACAAAAGTAAAACGCACAAACCCGAAAGGGGCCACACGGGCGAAACAATTTTATAAAGAAGCACAACTAAAAGTTAAACATGCGGGTGTCATACACCACAAATCTTAGGAAGCTTGAATTGGTTTAAAACCAATGGATCATAATCAATCAAATATCTAATTATATCATAAGGATTATCTCCCACTGCCTCGAAAAAGGTTTGCGCGATCTTCCGAATATGGGTGTATATGTGATCAGTGCTCAAATCAGTGTGAATGATCTTGTTTTTCACAAACCAGGAACACTGACAGATCTGATGATTTTATTTTCGAAGCTCTGAAGGCTCTTGACATTGGTGTTGGTAGTATTATCCATACTGGTGTGGATGATACCAGTATGGATAATACTACCAACACTACCTCACCAGTCATTACCATACTGGTGAGGCATATGTCAGATTGGCCGTAGAAGAGTCTTATAAACAAATTATTTCTTTTCTAGAGGCAGTTTCGAGCTCCACCCTATTAGGGGTGCAAATTTACATCTGATGATTTGAGCCTTTGAGAGCATATGATCAATATGAGCATTCCAACAAAGTTTTTTTATGCAGAATAACACCAAGGTATTTCACAGTTGATGTCCAGGATGATTCACCTCCAAATATTTTTGGAGAATCAGAATTAACAATCCACTTTCTAGAGAAGAGAATTGATTGGCTTTTATCTGGGTTATCCTTGATATTCCATTTGGAGTACGAGCGCTCTATTTTGTCCATCCCAAGCTGCAACCTTTTGATAGTCAGGCTGGGACTCAGGGATGAAGAGAGTAGAGCAATGTCATCAGCGTAAAGTGTCGTCATGACAGGATGGAGATCTGTGATATCGGGCATATAGAAGTTGAATAGAGCAGGGCCCAACAAAGAGCCTGGTAGGACACCTGCATCTATGTTTTTCACAGTGGAAAGGCAACTGCCAATCCTAACGCAAAATGTTCTTTCATTCAGGTATGACTGTAAAATGTGGGTCATATCCGAAGGGAAGTTGGCTTGAATGATTTTAAATATGAGGCGATCGATCCAGATCTTATCAAAAGCTTTGGCCACATCCAGAAAAGTGGATGCGACGGTTTCTTTCTTATTTAAGGATTCGGCAACCCTTTCCACTACTCGTAGCAGTTAGTGAACTGTAGATCGCTTCCGCCTAAAGCCAAACTGTTCTTCTGGAATTAGGCCATTCTGATCAGTATGATCCATTAGGCGATTTAAAATAATTCTCTCAAAATGTTTACCTGAACATGGGAGCAAACTGATCGGTCGACAACTCTGGGGAAAGGCTGGATTTTTCCCGTGTTTATGTATCATTTTAATAACAGCCCTTTTCCCGATCGATGGGAAGTGTTTGAAATGTAAAAGGCTGTTAAAAATAGAACATATGTAAACAACGGTTCTAGGCGGAAGTTGTTTGATCATAGTCTTCGTGATTCCATCAAGGTCAAGAGCCTTTCCGGGTTTTAACAATTTTATTGCTTTGTTAACCTCAGTTGGAGTTGTAAAGAGAATGTTAGAGATCGCCACCTGGGAGAAGTGATGGAGTGCATTTTCAACAATTTCAGAAGCTTCTTTATCTGACAAATCACCATTGTCCTGAAATTGATTTTCCAGAGTGGTCGCAAAAGTTTCCACCTTGTCCTTGTTCTTGTAAACAATACCATTTATTTCATGAATCGGAGGATAATCTGAAACTGATTTCTTCAGGGCATTGGCCATTCGCCAGATGTAATTGTCCTCTGTTGTAAGGGATAACAGATTTTGTCCCAAGAGTAGAATCGATGCTCGCGAATTCTATCGCGAACAGAGTTTTTGATCTCCCTGAGACGTTCCTGTGTCTCTGGCCTACGATATTTTTGCCAATTTCTTCTTACTTTATTTTTAAGAGAGATCATCTCAAGAATGTCATCAGGAAGCTTATTGACATCAATTTGACTCTCCTTAATCTTACTTGCAAACAGCTATGCACTCTTGACATTATCATTAAATGTAGAAATCTCCCTGTCAATGAGAGTAGGAGTTTTGGCCTTAGTATGACCATTAACCTTCTCATTGACAAGGAATCTATATTTCTCCCAGTTGGTGATCCTGTGAGAGATAATATTTTCAATAATTTCATTACCAAGAATAATAATGATAGGTTCGTGATCAGAGCTTAGCTCATGAATAACATTAACATCATAGGGTGGACTAAAGTGTTCAAAACAGTCAAGATGTCAAGGACATCTGGTTTATGCATTTATTGTGGGGTAAATGTTGGGTTGGGTTGTTTTACCTCTGAGCGGCACTTTTTTGCACACCATGGGCTAAATGGCCAGGTCACATGGACCCCGAAGGCTCACAGAAGGTAGGGGAGGGGACCCACTGGAACAGCTGTTGGGAGACAGATGGTAGCCTCCCGTCAAGGCCATCCAGCGTGTTCTTTAAAGTGCACAGGGTATGGCTCCCCCGCATACGGGGCCACGGCTTAACGTCCCATCCGACGACGGCGGCCTTTCCAAGCCCATCGGTGTCCCTTACTGACCACGGGCAGGGCGGGGAATTTTGCGGAGATAGATCTCAACGCTGACACAGCTGGGACTCGAACCTGGGAACTGCAGATTACGAGCCTGGCGCGCTACCGACTGAGCCACCCCCACCCCTGTGGGGTAAAAAGTGGGCTCTTTAGGAGCATCTATGATGAGATCTTTCCTTGACGCATAGTCAAGTAAAAGACGGTAACTTTTCTTCCCCACATTAGAATTCCATGACTGGTGCTTGCTGTGAAGATCTCCGGCAAGCAGAGTCGGAGTTCTACGAGTAAACAATTTGTCCAGATCATTGATAAGGATTTCAGAGTTTGGGGGCTATAAGCCTCTGTTAATTTAATGTCTCCCAAATTAGTCTGTTGAATGACCACAATCGTGGCTTCAATATTCCTTAAGTCAGGGGTAGGCAGGCAATATTCAGGAATTCCTTTTTTGAAAACGATAGCTATGCCTCCCCCTCTGTTGTGTTCTCTATCATTCCGATAGATATAATTATAATTCGTGATTTTGATGCTCTCACTGGCTCTGAGAGGTGTTTCACAGAGCAGTGCAGTATCAATTTCTTCATAATATAATAGTCTTCGGAAATCCAATAAGTCGCTTTTAAGACCATTGGAGCTCCAAGCAACAATATGAAGGTTACTCGAAGAGGATGACGACATATCCATCGAAGAGAGGAGCAACAAAATCAAAGGCTTGGATGCCTACTGAGATTCTCTCAATCCAATCCTAAGCCATTTTAAATTTAAGGGAAAACTTTTTTTACGTTGAAAAATACATTTCCCAAATTCCAGGATATCTTTAACTTCCTAAGCAAAGTCAAACGGTTCATCTTCATTCGCTTTGTTCTTTTTAATTGGTACATTGACTGTGGCCTTCCCTTTTTCTGAAGGCTTAGTAACTGATGGAGCTAATTAGATTTTCCTGGAATCGCTTCAGATTGTCTAGTAGCTTGTGCGTAGTTTTTATTGGGTTGTACATATTGGGGTACCTTGTTTTATTCTTCTTGAGTTTTTTCAAATGTACTCCTCTATTGGGAAATTTGGGAAAGAGCTCACAGCCTCTGTAATTGGCCGTGTAGTCTTTCCCGCAGTTAACACAAGTCGGTGGACCATCCTTGTGTGTCCTGGAACACGTAGTAGTTGCCAGTGCATTTGACACATCTGGGGGTGTTGAAGCAATTACCCTGAGTGTGCCTATAACGCTGGCACTTGTGGCATTGCGTTGCTCCTTTCCTCCTTTGAAAGGACTTTACAGTGATCTTTAAATGCAGCAGGTCAGTCAGATTAAAGATACGTTTGTTGGCATCTGTTTTGCCAAGTCAATAAGAAATATAGGTAAGGGAGTCTTGTTCTAGAATTTTTTAAGTTGAGAAACTTTAAGTGTCATGAAGCCATTCCGGACAATTCCTAAGTCAATTCTTCATAGGTGATGTCATAAGGAAGGTTTTTGATGATCACCTTTAAGTTATTTTCTGACTTCAGCCGGTATGTATGAAAAGTAAACTTTTCCTTCTCAAAGAAGTTTATAAAACTTCTAGTCTTGGGTACATTTCGTTTGGTCTGACCAGTTGTCAAATACATCCTCCCGCGATAAAGTAATCCCTTCCAAAAATTATTTTCATTCTGCAACATCATAAAAGGTAAACGTACCATAATACAAACCAGCAAAAACAAAGCAAAATCTTTAAACAATGCAATGCACTTAAAAATCCCCAGAGGTAAATCTAGTCAGATAAAACTTTCATCCGGAACATGGAGGCAGGGATGGCTCAGTCAGTAGCGTGCCAGACTCGTAATCTGCAATTCCCAGGTTCGATTCCCAACTAAGTCAGCGTTAAGATTTATCTCCGGAAAACTACTCACCCTCCCCACGGTCAATAGTGGTCGCCGATGGCCTTGGATAAGGCCGCCTTCCGTTGGATGGGACTTTAAGCCGTGGCCCAGTGTGCGGGAGTCATACTCTGTGCACGTTAAAGAACACGCTGGATGGCCTTGACAGAAGGTTACCATGTCTCCCAACAGCTGTCCAGTGGGTCGCCTCCCCCAATCTTTTGTGTTCTGGCCACATTTAGCCCATTGTGTGCAACCAACTCATCCCAACTCATCCGGTACACTTAACTTCAATATATCCTTGCCCCTTGACCAACTCACAACTCCATAGACTTAACATGTGGTAGCAGAAGTATTCCCCGTTAAAGAGTTCGTTATAAAACGCTTTCATTTCCATAATTAATCGTAATTCCTAAAACAGTTTTTATGTTTCTACATTTGCCGATCAAAACCAGAGCTATTTAACGTTTTTCCAGATTCCTCCAAAATCTTTTAATGAAGAAGTAGTTATACTAAAAAGTTCCATAATACTCTTTTGAAATCATTTCAAAATGAAAGTAACGCATTTTGTCTTACGCTTTTAATATTGAGGCGAGTGAAAGGGGCATATGCAAATCTGTGTGCCCCTAGATGCTTTTAAATTCCGTTTCTTCTAAACAGTTAATTCAGACTTCATAGTTGAAACAAATCATTTTTATATCTATTTCTAATTAGTTGCTTTGCTGCCCCCAACCATATATGAAACCCCCCTTAACCATATATGAAAATTATCATTATATTTAAAAAAATAATATTGGGTAGGGCATTAGAACAGACAAAAATATTTATCACTATAAGATAGAATATTAAAATATTCGGCAGAACTGCAGTACAGGGTCCTCAGCCGCTATCTTGTTTTATTTCGCCGCGGTGAAAAAGTCTGAATGATAAAAGTAGTCCGTTCCGCATCTACCTTGAGATGTGTATTGAGGATATATAAATATATATAATTTAAATGATATATATATATAAAAGAAATGTGCAACGCTACATAGAAGAAAACCATGTTTCTGCACTTAAAAAAATTACTGAGAATAATCTTATCAAAACAAGATTTTATTAACAACGCTTATCACAAGAAAATGAATCCTCGTTTCGCACTTAAAAAAACCCCCAAAAATTAAACAATTTCATCAAAATTAGATTTTATTAACAACTCTTATCGCTAAAGAATAAACCTTCGTTCTGCACTTTAAAAAAATCCCAAAAATTAATTTTCTCATCAAAACTAGATTTCATTAACAGCTCTTATCGCTAAAAAATAATTGCCTGTTCCTTACCGAAATAAAGCCCCCAAAATAAATAATCTCATCAAAAGATTTCATTAACAACGTTTATCGCTAAACAATGAAACCACGTTTCGAACTTAAAAAAACACACCTTAAATTAATATCAAAAGTAAATTTCAAGAATTAACTTAAGTAAAACATGGGCGGCTGAGGACCCTATACTGCAGCGTAGCCAAATATTACATGATTTGCTAGTTGAAAATTAAACTACCATCGATATAAAGGAACAAACACTGCCATAAAAAGATCATGGCTAACTCTGTAAAAAGGAAAGAATACCTAGTGAAGTAATCATTTCCCATACACACCATTCCTAAAGTCGTTGAGTTGTTTTAACTCTGAGCGGCACTTTTTTGCACACCATGGGCTAAATGGCCAGGTCACAAGGACCCCGAAGGCTCAGAGAAGGTTGAGGGAGGGGACCCACTGGAACAGCTGTTGGGAGACAGATGGTAGCCTCCCGTCAAGGCCATCCAGCGTGTTCTTTAACATGCACAGGGTATGGCTCTCCCACACACGGGGCCACGGCTTAACGTCCCGTACGACGGACGGCGGCCTTTCCAAGCCCATCGGTGTCCTCTACTGACCGTGGGCAGGGCGGGGAATTTTGCGGAGATAAATCTCAACCCTGACCTAGCTGGGACTCGAACCTGGGAACTACAGATTACGAGCCTGGCGCGCTACCAACTGAGCCACACCCCGCCCCCCTAAAGTCGTTACAAAATAACACGATTCTAATAACGAATTCTTGCAGCATTATATTTACGATTAAAATGTTACAATTAGGCATACCTGGAGAGGTTAGGTTATAACCTCTCCCTCACTCTGAGAAAATTTTAATGGTCTATCAGATTGCACGAAAAAACCATTAACATTCCTGTCAACATTTCTACTGCCAAAATTACGATACGTACGAATGTTAATTATTTCAGTAAGTTTGGTTTCGCATGCAGAATCGGTTGCATATCAGGTTGGCGCCCGACTAGAAATTGGGAAGCAGTGTACCTATTTACTTTATTACAAGATTTCAATGACTCCGTTCCTCTTTGGTCACGAGACGCCGAATTCTTCATTCATGCATCATTCTTTGGTAATGTTCCCGACACAGAGAAACAACCGATTTTGCAATTTGACCAACATTTTTTTAATCATCGACATGAAGATTTCAGCGACTTATAACTTAAAATAGAAGAAAGAAACTACCTTTACCAAATAGGCACCATTTTTCTCAGAAGTTCCATACTTTCACTGCGTAACTCTCGATTTGCTACTGTTGCCAGATTCAAACAAAATCCATGGGATGGCAAATTATCTATGCTAATTATTTTTAAACCACGTGTGTCCACCGCAGACTTACTGATGAGTCAACTTAAAAATTGTGTTCTTAAAGAGCACCAGGAAGAATTTTCTACTTAAAAATAAAAGCCCACGATTTTAATGAGTGATGAATTCGAAAAAAAATTATCTTTTTAAGTAAATAAAATGTTTCTATTAAAAATTCAAGAGGTACAAGAAAATTTCGAGAAAGGTGAAAGTAAATCTTTAAGAAGGAGATATTGAAGTAATACATATTATAGGTAGAGACAGAGCCGCATTTACCATAAGGCGCATTAGTCGCAAGCTGGGTAGAGGTCCTGTATAGTTAGTAGGTAGAGACAGAGCCGCATTTACCATAAGGCGCATTAGTCGCAAGCTGGGTAGAGGTCCTGTATAGTTAGAGGCTGGCCTTCTTCTTCTTGTACATCCGTCATCTTACTGGTCCTATTTGTAAAGTGGGCCTCGGCCCACTTATCATCAGGACCACAAGCCAAATTCTTCGGTGAGTGCAAAAGTGATGGAGAAAATTTTGAATTTTGGTGCTAAAGAAGGAGGAAAGGCCAGAGATCGAAGCTGGTCGAAAGTTGCTCCAACGATGGTAGAAATCGTAATATCAATGCAGAGGAGAGTTTAAAAGTGGGCCTAAAGTTAAAATGTGTATTAAAATTGTGTAAATGTTTAAATATTTGTGTTATAATGTGGGAAAGTGAGTTAAAATGGTGTAAAGTAAGTGTGAGAAGCTACTTAGCCATGCTGAGGTGGAAGCTAACATTTGGATCCAGTCAAAGTCGTCTCAACCAATGAGAAGAGAGGAATTTTGGTATTGGCTGAGCGCTGAATCCAAGATGGAGGCGGTTTTTGCAAGAAGTTGGCCGAAAAAGGAACAGATTTGGAACAGGTAAATTTTGAATATTGGAATAGTAGCCAAAGTAATGGGATTATTAGAATAGGTGGAAGAAATTTAAAACTAACTGAAGATAATCCCAAACGGAGTAATAGTCGATTTGTGGGCTCTTTTCCAAAGCATAAAGATAGAGATCCTGATGTTTGGGCAGGATATGGCCAGTGGGCGATATGGTATGTTTGAGGCCATAAAATGTGGGTTGAAATTCCCATTCTGAGGAGGCAAGTTTAGGGTTGGCTATAAATTTGAGAATATCAACAATGTCCTCGAATGTTTCTATAAAATCGGGGCCTTCTGTTTGTTGTGTGGGCAATGGGGATGTGGTTTGGTCAATTATGAAATTTTGTATGTTTTTAATAAGGGTTGACTGAGAGGAGGAAGGAATGATTGCTTTTTGTTTTTTGGAAGTGTCTTCGTTAGGGGGTGAGTCAGGTGGGGAGGGGGGGAAATGTGAGATTTCAGTTACAGGGGGGGTGATAACAATAGGGGGAGGAATGTCAGCATGAGGTGGGAAGGTACTTACAGAAGTGGAGGGATCAGGAGTGTTCTGTGAGTTCTTGTTTTCTTGTGGCTGAGCAGGTGATAGATCCAAAGTTTGGGTTGGTTGCTGGGTTGGCACTTTCTGACGATTTTTGAAGGAGGCACAGTCCTTTATGAGATGGCCAGAGGACCTACACCACTTGCAAAGGAATGTGACTCCAGGGTAGAAAATAGTGGAGTAAAATTCTCAATTTGTAGGAAATTTGGGATGCCTTTTTCCATCTCAAGATGCACGATGCGAGCTCCCGTTTGGACCGATTCCAAACTCGGTATTCCTAGATATTCGTCTGCAATACTAGTTACTGTTCCAAAGGGAGCAAGGGCAGCAGCCACGGCCTTATTTGGGATGAAAAATGGCAATTTAGAAACTAGGATCTTCTTTGTAGGAAATCCAAGACGAGTGATTTCCACTTGTTGTCCGTTGAAGAAGATTGGTGGGAGAGCCGCAAAATTATCAGCGCCGGTGTCTGTAGAAAAGGTCAGGATGGTGGTAGAGGCATTTATTCTTTGAGCAATAGAGATGGCAGATGGAAGCACATGTTGAGCCGTTTGAGTCACTATAGTTTCGTAGGTTTGTCCAGGATGTTTCACACGAAAAGAACGTTTTAATCTAACATCATTTTTATAATCCATGTTGAAAACGAGAGAGCTAATCCAGAGCACGTCTGTATCCTTTGAAAACCGAACTTGGAATCTAGAGGCTGGCCATCTCGGTGATTCACTGCCATTGGTTGATTGAGTCATGTGGTTTATGGGCGCCATGTTTTGTCGTACTGTAAGACGAAATCCTATGAATTAGTGTGTGTATCAAGTTAAAAATTTTCATTTGTTATTGTTTAATATATTTCTACCAATTTTTTTGTCTATAAAAGCTGTCATATTTTATGAATGCCTCACTGCTTTGCACTTGGGTGTAAAAATTTCACTCAAAGAAATAATTTAATGAATATTTTTCCCCGAGAAACTCAATCAGAAGACGGCAAACGGCTGCAAAAGTGAAAGGCGCTAACTGAAAAACAACAAATAATTGATTTTAAGGTTCGTTTGAAAAAGGAGCTAATGTTTTCACTTTGTCGTCTGCTTATGCCAATATTTGTTCGTCTGTCTGTCTGCCTCTTTGTTAACTGTTGTCTGTCCATCTGTCTTTTCACCTGTCTGTCCGTCTATGGACAATCAATTTTTTACTTTTAGAGCTAAATGAAAAATTCTTATTGTGTTGGAGAGATGTCAAACAAATATTGCGGTTTGCAATTTTGAAAGATTTCAATAACTTTAATAGCGCCGTCTAGCGGTGGAAAATGATTGAAAATGATAAAAATTTCAAACTAATATTGCAAACAAACTATTTACACTGGATATCTAAAATTTTGGTAGTAGAGTGTTATGGTCAGAAGGTGAATGAAAACAATGAATGGCAACAAGGCTTTGTCGTCTTAGCCAAAAGGGTGTGCGAAAATGAAACTTTTTTTAAGAGATAAGCGAAACAATATATTATTACATATTTGTTTTACAGTCACTGATAAAATAGTAATGATTTAAACAATATTTGATAATCTCAACGTTATCTGTAGATGTGCAAACGTCTATAAATGAATAAATGTTTTTTGTGAAAAAAGCCGACATTAGTTCAACAGGTTAGAATACTCTGACATGTTTATGGAGAGATGCGGATTCGAATCCCCTATGTCGGCGGATTTTTTTTTCCACAAGAATATTAATATTTACATTTTTCGAATCCCCATCGGTGGAATTCCTATTGTTAGAGAGTGCTAAAGGCGGTATATAAAAACTCGAAAGGCGACCTCTAGTGGCGGAAACAAGCTGGAAAATACCAAATCTTTAAATAAATATTGCAAACGATCTCTTTTTGCTAGAAACTTTAAATTTTGGTCATAGAGTGTAATGGTCAAGTGGTTTACACTAATAGTAATGATTTGTCCCGTTGGTAAAATGCAATTTTTCCGTTTTAAGAGATAAATGAAAAACTCTTTTTGCACATTACAGGTACTAATAAAATATTAATAGTTTATTTTCTCAATTACACAGTAGTTCGAATTTTCACTCTCAGAGGGTACTGAAAGTGTAAAATAATTAGAAGAACGAATCACCTTTGGCGCATATGGGAATTTCATTTTCACAGAAAAAAAAGTTCTTTCTTTGCCTCCGTTTTCACTTCTTAAAAGTTTTAATTGCGGATGTTCGTGTTGTTTTTCTGCTGAGTTCTGCAATCCTTATGGACCTTCTGCTATGGCGTATAAATTGACAGGCTCCTGTTAGACCTCTGTACAAACAGCTGCTTCAGGGGTTAGCTATTTATTATTTAATGTATGATGGGGGAAATGCACATAGTAGTATTATATTAGTAATTATAAAACATAAAAAATTTGTATTTTAGTTCCTAAATTTAAAAAGTTGCTCTTCTCTCGCTCCTCTGAAAATAGTGGTCAGATCATTGCTGTCAGTGGAATTTCTACCATAACAAAACTCTACACACCGAAATTTCTATTATAAACAGATCACTTGAAACATTCATTAAAAGTTTTGCAGTTTCGATATTTAGTGATCTCTAACGATATAAATTAAAACTACCTTTGAAAATGAGAATTACATTTCATTAGTAACTAACGAAAAAAGGAATTTCCAATTATCTCTTAAAACAAAACCGTTCCGTTTCTTACCTACCTTTGGCTTAGGGTTAACTCATTGTGTTAAAGGAATTTTCAAGACTGTCACATTCCACCAACAAAATTTCAAATTTCTAGCATAACTACGTCGTTTGCAATATTCGCTTTAATTTTTGGAGATTTTTCGATTTTTTCCACCGTTAGAGGGCGCAATTATAGCTTTTGGGAAATTCGCAAAATGCAAATTGTAATATTTCATCAATACCTGTTCAACCCAAAAAGAATATTTAATTTATCTCTAAAAACATACACTTTTCTCTAGGAACAAAAAAAATTGTATAAACCTCCCCCCCGCCCCAGGTTCGAGTCCCAGCTGGGTCAGCGTTGAGATTTATGTCCGCAAAATTCCCCTCCCTGCATACGGTCAGTAGGGGACACCGATGGGCTTGGAAAGACCGCCGCCCGTCGGATGGGACGTTAAGCCGTGGTCCCGTGTGCGGGAGAGCCATACCCTGTGCACGTTAAAGAACACGCTGGATGGCCTTGACGGGAGGCTACCATCTGTCTCCCAACAGCTGTTCCAGTGGGTCCCCTCCCTCAACCTTCTCTGAGCCTTCGGGGTCCATGTGACCTGGCCATTTAGCCCATGGTGTGCAAAATAGTGCCGCTCAGAGGTAAAACAACCCAACCCAACCTCCCCCCCCCCTAGGTCTAAAGGGTCAAGTGATTGTTGCCAATGGTGACTTCGTAACCTTCACATTTCAACACCAAAATTTCAAACTTCTAACATAATTACATCGTTTGGAATATTCGTTTGATATTTTGGAATTTTCAACTTTTTCCACCGTTAGAGGACGCAGTTATAACTTTTGGGAGATTCGAAAAATGCAGATCGGAATATATCATTAATACCTATCTAACAAAATAAAAAATTTTTTCATTTATCTGTATAAACAAAAAAGTTCGATGTCTACAGAAGGACAGACAACAAAGCGAAATTATACCTTTTACAAAAAAACCCCCCCTAAATTTTCCTTTTCCTTTTTTAGCTGTTTTCTTAATTGCTTCGAATCAGGAACACTGAAATCTGTATCAAATATTACCGTACCCTTTTCCGAAATCCATAAGTACCGTGCAATACCATTCAACTATGCACGCTAAATAATCCGAGCGACGACAAAACATGACGCCCAATTTTGAGATGGCCAACCTCTACCTATATATGGCTTCTAAAGCTGGGGCCTCACTCTCTACGGGGCCACACTTTAAAACCTTACTCCTCACAAACAACATATAAAAAACAGTTTAGTTAAAGTTGCAAAATAAATTACTTATTTTTAAATACGAAATTCACTAGCGCAAACTGAAATGTGGAATTTTATCTTTAACGTTTATTGAATATGAATTGACAGATTCTTTAAATTGTGATGATTTAATTGATGGTTTCGCCAAAGAGAAAGCTCACAATAAAACATTTTGATGTTTTTTATCGAAAAGTTTTTAGATAAATGCTGATCAAGAAATTTTGAATATTGTAATTTGGTAGTAAACTGCAATTCGTGCCAAAAATATTTTAATGAAACTTAGTAATGTCTATACTTTTGTTTACAGGGATTGAGTTATATTTCTGTTATTATTTTTCTACAATTCTTTGAATAAAATTTTTTAAACATTTTGCTTGAACCAAACACCAAACATTGCAAAAAGCCTAAGTAAGGGGCCTTGAATCTAATGTGTGCCTAGGGCCTCAAAAAGTTTAGCTCGAATTTAATGTGCGCTTAGGGCTTCAAAACGTTTGGCTCGAATTTAATGTACACCTAGGGCCTTAAAATGTTTAGCAAGGGGACCTCGAATTAATGTGGGCCTAGGGCGTCATAGAGTTTAAATCCAGTTTTGGATAGAGATACATTCTTTATCAACTTGTTCTCTTAGGAATGGAAGTGAATCTGTTCTGTCCCGAAAAAGAGGGAGCTTATTTGCCTCTCAAGTGCGATAGCGTTATATATACCATTAATTGGGGAACTTCTAGGGTCGGCAGTGGTACAGTCGCTCAAAAAAGTATCCGAACGCTAAGGTTGATTACAGAATTTAGAAAAAATATCTGGCAACGATTTTTTTAGAAATTAGTGATCTGGCAACCTTCGTGTCACGTGACACGAAGGTTGCCAGATCACTAATTTCGAAAAAAATCGTTGCCAGATATTTTTTCTGAATTCTGTAATCAACCATAGTGTTCAGATACTTTTTTGAGCGACTGTACAGTCAGTAGCGTGCCTGGCTCATAATCTGCAGTTACCAGATTTTAGTTCGGTTGGACCAGCGTTGAGATTTACCTCTGCAAAATTTCTCATCCTACCTTCGGTCAGTAGGGGACACCAATGGACTTGGAAAGGTCGCCGTCCGTCGGGTAGGACGTTAAGCCGTGGGTCAGTGTGCAGGAGAACCATACCATGTGCACATTAAAAACACGCTGGATGTCTTTGACGGAAATTGGAGAGACGGACTACCATCTGTCTCCCAATAGCTGTTCAGTGGTTCCGCTACCCTCAACCTTCTCTGAGCCCTCGGGGTTCTTGTGACCTGCCATTTAGGCCATTGTGGCAACAAAATGCCGTTCAGAGGTAAAACAACTTAACCTGTGACTTTCTAATCAGATTGGGCCAGTAAGTGCACTGCCTTGAAATTTAAAATGACTTCGTAGAAAAGGTTACAAAACAAATATCGCTCGACTAATTTGAAGAAATTGATAAGAAGCTTTTGATTAATATTGAAAGTGTGAGGAAGTTCCATCATCCTGTCCTTGTAAATGTCACAATTATATCAAAAGGGCCAAAAGTGACATCCCGATTGGAATGCAAACTGAGAGTTAATAGAATGTGTGATCGTCTCTCCCTACAATACAAGCCTTAGAACATGCCTCATAATGTGTATAAAGCTATCCAAAAGTGTAGTAGTATGAGGGAAAATTAATGTGCAAGGGCCACTTACAGCTGATGGTTAGTCCGGGAGAGGAGAGAAAGTTAACACCCGGACTTAGAAGAGGAATGTAACACGAAATTCAAAAGCATATCGAGCATGTTCTATTGCAATGCTTCTCAAGCTTTGTGCTTTTTTTTTTCGGCAGGAAATCTTCTGAGATCCATTGGTTGCGCATGCACCTGGAGCTTCTGGCCACGTTGTGCCTCAAGAAACACGCCCTCGAGAACAGCGTATGTCTTTGTATGTCTTTGTCCAAGATATATTACTCATCCCACATCTGTCGGATGGGACGTTAAGCCGTGACCCCCTGTGCGGGTAAGCCATACTCTGCACGTTAAAGAACACGTTGGATGACCTTGATGGGAGGCTACCATCTGTCTCCCAACAGCTGTTCCAGTGGGTCCCCTCACCCAACCTTCTCTGAGCCTTCGTGGTACATGTGACCTGGCCATTCTGTGAAACTATGAAATATCAATGTTATTATTCTGAAATATATTTCTTTTTTTTTTATTCCTGACAGTGCACTAACGACTGGCGACTGATGGGGTGATTGGTGGCTTGTGGGTCAATCACGAACAACCACTTTGAGAGTAGTGCTCTATGGGACTGCAGTTCCATGGTGGTACTCTATGATTCCGGGCCTCAGCCCGGATCATGCTCTGGTCCGAGGGGAGATCCGAAGTCCGGGTATAACCTGGGGGCAGCTCTGAGATACCTCGAGTGATAAAATAACTCTGAGGCCTCCCCTTGTTGGACTCGGTTGTGGGTGGAGACCGCCTGGGTAGAATACCCTAACACAAATATGAAACCGATGAAGTTGGCGAGTTTATCAAGCGATAAAGCGAAACGGACTAGAAGAAAAGACAGTAAGCCCGCTGAGGATACTGAACTTGCAGTAGTAGTGGAGGAAGTCCCCGAGACTCCCCTTCCCATCACAAATACTAATGAAGAAACAGATGGGCCTCCACAAGTAGGAGAAGACCCAGGAACGGAGAGAGATGAAAGGTGCTCAAATAGAGAGACAGCCCCAGATAGTAAGGCGGAGCCCAACGCAAACGAGAGGGCTCGGGAAGGTTGGCAACAGCGGCTGGCCTTCTGGAGGAATTCGCGGTGGCGATGTTTCGTCATAGAATCGAAAATGATGTGAGGGATGCAGTGATGGGTGTAGCTAGGAAGCTGCACAATATTGTATGTGAACAGGAACTGCAGATAGCAACCATGCGAGGACAAATCACAGAGAGAGCTGCAGGTCCTCAAGAGAAGAAGGGAAAGCCACCAACTTATGCCAAGGCTGTTGGTGGGCAGGGACCAGGAAAGGGTGGTTTAGTGGCCCCCTAAGCAGAGGCATACCCTACTGATCTATTCTAAAAATAAAGAAAAGACAGCACTAGAGGTCAGGGACAGCCTCAAGAGCAATATAAACCCCACAGATCTGAATCTTGGGGTAATGACAGTTCAGCCAATGAGGGCTAATGGAGTAATAGTAGAATGTAGCTCTCAGAGTGACATGACTTGTCTGAAGAAGGCAGTGGACAGCCATGATACACTCAAAGAGATCCTCGAGGCTAAGTCAACCATAAGGCTAAAGCCGAAGATCATGGTCTGCGGAGTGGACAAAGACATCCCCCGCGAGGACCTCCAGAAGATTATCCGCAGCCAAAATGGTCTGAGTGAGGAACAGGCAGAACTAACCCCGCTCGATAATGGTCTCGATAAAGGCCCGAGTGGAAAATACGGTCCACTGGGTGATGGAGGCCAGTAGTGCCTCGCACAGGAAAATCCTTGACGTAGGTAAGATTAACGTGGGATGGTCACGTTGCTTTGCTAAGGATCATATTAGGGTGCTCAGATGCTACAAGTGTTACGCATTTGGGCACATGCAGAGAGATTGCGAAGCAAAGACTCAATGGTGCTCTCAGTGCGCGGGCAAGCACTCATATAAGGAGTGCAAGAAGCCCAAGCCGAAATGCATAGTATGTAAAACAGCGAATAAGGAGCACGGGGCCAAGTATGACATTGGCCACAGTGCGACGGACACAAAGTGCCCGTCGTACTGTCGAGAGTTGAAGTTGTTGTGCAGGCATACCGACTACGGGCAGTAGGCCTCCAGGTGGTCAAAGGGCAAGTCTGAAATTTATTCAAATTAATCTAAATGGGGCAAGGGCTGCAATGGCCCAACTTAGTCAGGATATAAAAGAAGAAGGAGTCGATGTTGCTCTAGTGCAGGAACCATACTGCACAGAGAACATCATAAGGGGGCTCCCTCTGACCAGCAGGCTATTTTGCGCAAAAGGTGCCAAGCCTAAAGCTAGAGTTGTCGTTTTGAATCCCAAAGTGAATGCCATCCTGGCATATCACACAGACAAAATTGTAGTAGTGGAGATCGGCTATGGGCAATTATTGGTACACGCCATCTCCATCTACTGTCCTTCAAACAACAACATTGAGGACTCGTTAACCGAGTTACAAAACGTCCTGACTCGTGTTAACTGTAAAACCATTATAATAGGCGGGGACTTCAATGCGAAGCATTCCCTGTGGGGTTCAAACAGACAAGATGTCAGAGGTGATATGACTCTGGATTTTATGAACTCTACTGATTTAATACTATTATATGATTTTGATACACCAGCAACATTTAATGGCCCAAGAGGTCATAGCTGGATAGACTTGACCCTAGTTACGCCTCGGATGTTTCCTCTGGTCCAGAATTGGTGCGTTAGCGATAAGGTCTCTAACAGCGACCACAACTACATAGTGTTCCAGGTGGGTGGAACAACATCTCCTCCACAGTATGCACAACGGTTTGCGGTGGGCAGAGCTCCTGAGTGGTGTAAACTCACGCACTGTGTGACACCGGAACTGGCGAAGATCGGCCAGCGCGTCATGAACATTGGTGATTGTGATTCTCTAAATGACATCTTGAGAGAACTGACAAGGTGCATAAGTACTGGATGCGAGACAGCCTTTGGGTTCATGAGGCAACCCAGGATAGGCAGTAAATCGGTGCCCTGGTGGACACCTGAGCTCAATACAATAAGAAAACGGGTAAGAGCTCTAAGAAGGCGGTATCAAAGGTGCCATAATGGGGAGAGAAGCACCAGAGAAGAAATATACAGGAAGGAACAAGCAATGTACAAGCTCGCTATACGCAAGGCGCAGCTGACTTCCTGGCAAAAGTTCTGTACTGATGTCTCTACACAAAACCCAATTACTTTACAGTACAAGCTAGCGACGGAGAAAGATTTGAAACCCCTGGAAATTGAATATGTTCGCAAAGAAGATGGATCCAAGACCTCTTCCTTTGGCGAAACAATCCAGGTACTTTTAAATAACTTATTCTCTAAAGATGATATGAGCTCTGATGATGCAGAACATCAACTCCTAAGGGAAAATAGAAGGATACCACCGGATATGCCAGATGACGTTCTGTTTACGAAAGAGGAAGTAGGAGAGGTTATCAGAGATATGGCCCGGGGCAAAGCGCTGGGAAACGATGGTCTGACAGTGGAAATTATTTCTCAGGTGTTTAATGAACACAAAGACCTGTTCACGCAGCTCTTCAACAAATGTTTGAAACTGGGAGCTTTCCCAAAAGCCTGGTCCTTTTTAATAAGGCAGGCAGATACCCGGCAGACGCAAGATCTTACAGACCAATATGTCTGCTGCCGGTGCTGGGAAAAGTACTAGATAAACTCCTGACAAACAGGATGTATTTCCACTGCTATAAAAACGGATTCCTGAATCCCAAGCAATTCGGGTTCAGTACAGACCAATCCACCACTGCCGCTATCAAACAAATGGTGGACATTGTTAAGGTGAATAAAGTGCACAAGATGCACACCTCTCTTATTGCCTTAGACGTGACAGGCGCCTTTGACAATGTCTGGTGGCCTGCAATACTAAATAAATTGAAAGAATGCTCCTGTCCCAGGAACATATTCGTTGTAGTGGCCAATTATCTCAATGAGAGGATGGTCAGGTGCTCCCATGCTAGCGGGTCAGCCTCAAGAAACTTGGAAAGAAGCTGCCCACAGGGTTCGTGTAGTGTACCATTACTCTGGAACTTAGTCGCCGATACTGCCCTGGAGTTGACCCTGCCTGAGGGTGTCTGGCTCCAGGCCTACGCTGATGATATGCTGCTTGTAATAACAGAATCCTCCAGAACCAAACTGGGGATTGTCGGCAACGCAGCATTATTAATACTCGAAGGATGGTGTCTACGCAGTAAGCTTGGGTTCAGCTTTGCTAAGACAACAACTGTGACTGTAACTAAAGAGGGTGTCCTCAAGAAGAGGTACCCTATTTTTAAACTAAAAGACGAAAACATCCGCCACATTACGACTCTCAAGTACTTGGGGATCACTCTGGATGAGAGGATGAGCTGGATCCCGCACCTGCAGGACTTAAAAGCTAAATGCACAAATGTTATGTACAAGCGGGGGCGTATGGCTCGCGTCTCATGGGGACTCAGAAGTGAAGTCCTCAAAGAAATTTATCTCAGGGGGAACGGAGCGGATCCTAACCTATGGTGCGGGTGCCCGGTGGCGCCCGTCGGACCACTTCATAATGTGTAGAAAGCTGCTCGCAGCCCAACGACTGGCTTTACTGCGAATAACCAGGGCTTACAGGACAACATCTACTTATGCCCTCCTGGTACTCGCAGGGATCCCTCCACTATTTTTGACGGTCGGCAAAGAAGCGACCAGATTTAGAGTCTTGCAGGCAAATTCCTCGGAGAGAAAGCAACATTCCTCGGAGTCCAGTATGACCCTGAGGAGTATGATACTAATACCGCAAAGCAGGAACTTCATCCCACAAGAAGACTATGTTTGCACTGGTCCAAGGAGTTACCATCAGGAATAGGAATTGAGATATACACCGATGGTTCCAAGAGCGAGGATGGTGTGGGCCTAGCCTTCACTGTCTTCAATCAAGGAGCCGAGGTGTATATTATAATTGGAGGGTTACAAATAATGGTTCAGCCTTCCAAGCAGAGTTGCTCGCTATCAGAGAGGCCCTTAATGGGCCCTCAATGACGGCGGTCAGGATAATGACATATGACTGTACACGGACAGCCAGGCAGCTCTGCAAGCACTTGAAGATGCGAACAACAGGCATCAGATAGTGAATGAAATCAAGTGCATCCTGGGCAATCAGAACATGCCCAGGGTTTTCTTCCCCTGGATCAAGGCACATGTAGGTAATGAGGGGAATGAGCGGTCAGACCAACTGGCCTGCTCCGCAAGTAATAATACTCAACCTGTGATAGCGGTTAAGACTTCTAAAACGACCCTGAAGTCTATAATTGATAAACGAATAATAACGGAGTGGCAGAGGCTCTGGGATAAGACTGAGAATGGTCTTCAGACAAAGACATTCTTGAAAAGGGTCAGTCTATCCCTGATATCCTCTGACCACTACTTGACGCAGGTCCTAACGGGACATGGGAGTTTCCCCAAATACATGGAGCGGTTCAAGATCTCTACCCACAGTTACTGCGGCTGTGGGGCTCCAGAAGCAGGTGTCGGGCACTACATCCTCAGGTGTCCGATTACAGAAGGGTTCGCTAACGAACTCAGGGACTCCCAAGCGATCAATGAGGTAGCAGGTGAGTTGGTCTCAGTGTCCATTGAGAGTGTTCTTGTCAGGGTGCACTTGACGGACATAGGCTGGCTTGTCTGCCAGCTCCGGGACTCTCTTCTTTGAGGTCAGGAGCTGCTTTCTCTCTCTTACTCATTTTCCTACTTTCACCCCGGGCTGCACTCAGCACCCCCTTTAACACCACCCATACTCCAAGTTCCTACTGGTCTCCTCTGAGACAAACTCCATCTTCTACTTCTCGACTTCTCTTTGCCAAGCACGTGTAGTGTCGTGAGACAGAGCACGTGCTTTCCCCATGGGGGTGGGTCTTTCGGGATCCATCCCCCATCCCGAAATAAAGAGAGGTACTCTATGATGCTATCTGGGACTGAAGTCCCATAGGTCACACATAGTGATTGAGGACCTCATATCTGTCCCCTGAGCTATTGTTATGCCAGTAGAAACATGCAGTGATCTGTGTGACCATCCACTGAAATGCCTTACCAGATCATGACACATCCTTCTCCATAAAGTGTCTCTATGGGCGATGTTTTATGTGTCCTTGTGCACTCCAGATCAATATCCATCTGAGTCGCTATACGGACCGTCAAGGTCGTCGCACGCCGCTGAATGAGCGAGCATCGTCTCACGAGGAGCTCGCACCGCATCATCCGTGCCTGTGCCTGATGTCTCACCAAGGACGCCTGGCACCATGCCTACAGTGACAAACCCTAAAACACTGCCGAAAAAGCAGCTGCACCCGGATATGTGATCATGTGATTAAACAGTTTTTGATCCGCAAAGTACAAGGCACTGTTCAGGACTCACATGGTGCGAATGATCAATTTCGACTGTATAAACCTTCTGGAATTTACGGGCACTCTCCTGAATATGCAATGGGACATTTTCAAAGAGCTCCTGCCAGAGTAGAAGTACAGCCACGTTAGACTTTGCGTCCATTCAAAATGTCTCAGGAACTCATTCAACCTGCTGTTGACCTCACGTAATGTGGTGACTGCAGAAAAGTTTATGGAAACTGTTGAAAAAGTACTGCAGTCCAACGAGGTGGTGGACACTGACGAAGATTTATTCTTCGACTTTGCTGCTGCTGACTTGGAATGTTCCAGCAGAATCAGTAACAACCCTGGATCATAGTGCAGAAGACAACCTGTGCCTCGCCCGAATTCTTGTAGTCGGATGAGTCCTGCATTTAAAGAAGCAGGGAAAAAATACAGATGCAGTGAATGGTTATATCACTTATCATAGATCATTGGGAAAGTGGAATGAGGCTAAAACCTTACATCGTGAGGCCAGTGTCCCAGAGGACAAGTGCGGTTTGCCCGAGCTACATGCCTTCAAACTTTGCCTGTACTCCGAATACTGAATCATCGTGTTTAGGGTGCAGGACGACTTTCAAGTGATCTTTGCCGGTAGGAAAGATGCAGCAAACATCATCTTTCTACTTCTCGATGGTAATCAGTCCTCAGAGGATACATCTTTGAAGTGGACTTCTGCGCACCCTGCTTCAAACGTATCCACAATGTGCCACATTACTGCAAACAAGTCTATCGGTCCTTCACAACTACAGACTGTGGGAAGAAAGGTACCGCCATCTTTGTCACGACTACTTCAGAGGGCAACAGTGTCTGGCCACAAAGCTCCTTAATGGCACCTGTGTTAAGCATCACAGGTGTAGACTGTGGGCACGTTTATTAAATCTCTGAGCCCCCTCACCAGAGCATGCAAAAATATCTAGAGTTCATCAAAGAGGCCAAGGAATGTGATGTCACCAGTCGTTGTCTCTATTTGGATATAGAGACAGTGAAAGAAGACGGATTACTGATCCCCATTCCGTGCATCATTGCCTATGAAGACGGGATTGGATATAGAGACAGTGAAAGAAGACGGATTACTGACCCCCATTCCGTGCATGATTGCCTATGAAGACGGTGACGATGCATGGAAATATCAAGAGTTCGAGAGCATGGACATGTTTCTGGATTGGTTGCTTCTACAA